>JALMGF010000020.1:6982500-8245000 GCA_023333645.1 Sceloporus occidentalis
TTTTGTTGTTGTTGTGAACCAGTTTTTAACACCTTGCCTGATGAAGAACCCAACGGGGCTTTGAAAGCTTGCAGCATGTATATTGTGCGTGTTGTTTGTCCCAATAAAGGTATCACTGTTTGGTGGACTTTTAATATTATTGGATTTGTTATCAAGTTGACTATGGAGACTCCACAACCTCAGAGCATTCACTGGGAAATCCTGCCACGCCGACAACATCCCGAAAAATCCTAGGATCTGCAGTTTAGGGAGAGGTGCTTCACGTTCTCACCCCAGGAATTCAAGTGCCTCACCAAACTACGAATCCCAAGATTTTTAACCTCAAACACAGTAGGGATGGTACCCACTTAGTGACTCACTTAATGGGACACAGTCACTAAACAAAATACCCTGGATATGGGGCATTACAGAGAGTAAGTATAACAAAAGTATCAGATTTGCTTTACAAAAAGAAATCAAATGGATTCTCCAATTAAAAACTCTCTCCTGCCCTTCCTCAGCTTGATGCAAGTTTCAATTTTCTTGCAATTTTTTGAAGATCCGGAGGATTCAGATCCATCCTACCTTCTTGGAGCCAAGCCGTTTCCAGATACGAATGGCATTGAAGACGATCAACAGTTTCCAGCAATATCTTCAATAGCAGAGAAGTAACTCCAGGTGAAGGGATAAAATGAAGACTTTGCCCCCCTCGAAATAAGAATTTTGCAAATGATTTCTCCCCCAAATTGCTAAAAGTGCACTAAAAATTGTCCGCAATGAGAACTCTTCGATTTGCAATGGTTGCAGTCCCTCCTGCTTTTCTTTGGGTGCTTGAGCTGTATTTCTAAAGGCTCAACCGGAGTTTTTAAATTGTTGCAATTCTAAAAAATGTGGGGACTGAACGAAAAATTCGAGAGGGAGGCACAATTTTTTTTCATGGGGGCATTGCCCACATTTTGTCCCTCCCTCCATAGCAAGTCCCTTATCCAACACAACGACTATAATCTATCACCTTCTATTGAGAAACCTTTTAGTCAGCGGTAGACTGTTTCACTACAATTTCTGCGGACTATCTTTTGAGTATATTGAAGTGTACAGATACTGAATATGTATACTCTGTGTGTTTTGTTCTTTGTATTTTAATCTGCCAAAGAAAAATCTCAAAATTTTTATAAGCCTAAAAGCGTTAGCCTTTTTAATTGTTGCTGTTGTTGTTGTTGTTGTGTGCTTTTGAGTCATTTCTGACTTAGGGCAACCCAAAGGTGAACTTATTACAGGGTTTTCTTGGCACGTTCCTCCAGAAGAGGGTTGCCATTGCTATCCTCTGAGGCTGAGAGACTGTGACTTGCCCAGTGTCACTCAACAGGTTTCCATGGTGGAGCAGGGATTTGAACCCTGCTCTCCAGAGTCCAATGCACAAACCAATGAAGGATCACTTGATAGCAATGGTTTTCAAATCTTGGTCCTCCTGGTGGTTTTGGACTTCAAGTCCCAGAATCTCCACACATCGGCCAATGGTCAGGGATTTGGGGACCTGTGATCTAGCATTTCCGGAGGACCAAAGCTTGGGAACCACTGCTTTATAGAGTCTGGAGATTATCTCCTTTGGCCATGTTGTACTTCTGCTTTTTGCCACTTTATCTTGGTAGAGGAACAGTCAAGAAGAAGTGTCAAAAGATCCTGTTATGTCACTGTCATAGGCTCTTTTGAGATTTTATGTGACATCCAGACCTTGTTGGCAAATACTCCTGGTGTGTATCAAGCTACTTCTTATTTCACTTCTGCTTTTTGTTTCCCCCAGAGATGGATCCAAAACCATGATGGAAGAGGAAAGAAATTGAGATGCTGTCCATCCCATCCCTTATGTCCGACACAAGACAAAACCCACAAAGGTCTGGCTCCTCTTGGTTAGTCCCAGCTACAGTAAACCCACTGAATCAACCTGTTGAATGTTTAATCAACACAGAGGTCAGTTCCATTCATTCAGTGGGTCTACTCTAGTCAAGACTAACAATGGAATTCAGACCCAAAAGACCTGCCCTTTATACATAATTTAAAGAAGTGAATGTTGAGAATAAGGCTACATCTCCTAGAAGATCCCAGTCATGGGGTCATAGTGCAAAACAAGTAATGTTTCCAAAGTATGCCATCAAGAGACCAAGCCATGGAGGTCACTCCATGGAAGGCTACATCTCCTAGAAGATCCCAGTCAGTATGTCCATATGGGATCATAGGGCAAAACAAGTAATGTTTCCAAAGTATGCCATCAAGAGACCAAGCCATGGAGGTCACTTCACAGAACCATAGACATGGTGAGGGTTTGATATACTGTCTAATCCAGACCTTCACTCCTTTGATGCTAGAAATGCGGTACATTCACAAAAGACAGACCCTTCCTTGAAGTCTTTCTCCTGGCCCCTTTCTTTGTGAAGATCTACTGGCCCCTTTTGGTGACTGAGCTCTTCTTGAAGACCTCCTAAAGACCTTCACTTGGCTATGGCTGTAAATTAGGGTGCTGGATGAGGCTTTTATAACTTTAATCCCAAACATAATTCCAAAAAACATGCTTCCCGACCCTATTTGGCACATCCTTGAGTGGCCACATGCCAAAGAGAAAACTGCTCAGATGCTCAGGGATTGGCCATGAGAAAGGAAAAGGGAGACAGACTGACCTTGACATGGCAGCAGAGATGGAGAAAAGAGGCTGTTATCTGAAGATAATGGAGCAGCAGGAGGCCAGAGGCAGCCCAGCTCTAGCAAGGCAGAGATGTCACTGGAAGAACAAGGGAGGAACCAGCCAAAAGAGGCTGAAACCATTATGCAGCTCTAACTGGCTGAGCAAGATTTGTTCCCCGAGGGCTAGGAACAAGGCTATCTGTTTCCACTATGGATGTTGGAGGTGTTAAAAGCAAGGGTTGAGAAAAACCAGCCTATGGGCCACCTTAGGCCCAGGGGGTTCCATTTTGTGTCTTCCAAATCTGCCAGTCCCTAACCAATAACCACAAGTTTTGTCCAGAAAAAGAACCCAACCCATTGCAAGAATGTAGATGCTTGGATCCCTTGGATTCGCACACACACATGTACGCTCAAAGCCTCTTAAAGGAGGAAAATTGAAAAATAGCCATATTTCTGCTGATTCCTGGAAGGGAAGGTGACATTATGTGACTTCCAGTTGCACAAGGTGCGGTGGTATGGTCCTGGGGACATCTCAGTGGTGGGTAATGAGTCTTTCCCCATCTACATTTACCTACCTTCTTAGCTACTGAAAGAATTGTGAGGTGCCTTTCCACAAACCTATGGGAAGGACAAAGGACTCATCCATAGCCTCCAGTGGTTTTGCACCTCTCAGTCTCTCCATACTCCCTGGAACAGCCAAGCTAAAAATGAAAACATTGACTCCTGAAAGACTGGGTCTGATTTAGGTAGGTGGTGGACTATCACTCTGGAGAGCAGGGTTTGATTCCCAGATTGGCCATGAAACCCACAGGGTGATTTTTAGGCAACTCACATGCTCTCAGCCTCTGGGAAGGGAAGGGCAAACCTCCCCTGAACAAATCTTGCCAAGAAAACCCCATGATAAGGCTACCTTAGGGTTAGAAATGACTTGAAGGCACACAACAGCAACTATAACTAAGTAACCCTTCACCTCTTCCCATACCATTTGACATGACAGTGCTCATTATTCCAAACCAGAATCAGATTTCTGGCATCTTCTTGTTTTGTTTTGTTTTCAGTTTTGACAACCGTGTTTCCGGTACTAAGGATGAGCTCCCCACAACCTTACAAGAAACATGAGCTTAAAGTTATTTGTTAGTAGTAGTACAGAGGGTTCTGAGAGTTGTAGTCCAAACAAGCAATTTGAGCAAGCTCTTGTAGGAACCACCAACAAATTTCTCCTCCCTTTGGAGACATATCACAACGTTCTCCACACAGGCCCCCCAATTTTCTCTGCCTGCCAATGAAGGTGGGTCATTTTGACAGCCCACCTTCCCCAAGCTTAAACATGTTTATTCCACTTTGACACCCTTGAAAATGTGGATGATTTCCAGCAGGACAATCTGGTTTAACAAGTTCTCCTTCACAACCAGACTGAAAATGAGGGGGTATTGATCTTCAGGCATCCCTAGTTAAACAACATTCTCTCTAAGCTATGCTGAAGTCTTGTTTCGACTCAAGTTCTACAGCCTCGCCTCTTTCTTCCAGGAAAGGCCAAACAGTATCTGTCACATCAGCCTCGAAGCTCAGGGAAATTGAGTAACCCATTCAGCAGGAGGTGAACAGGAGGTTAAATCCTCGGATAAAATTGAAACATTCGTCTTCTCGAGCCACTGGCAGTGTTGCAAGGTTCTGTACCTCTCTGATCAGGATTAAGAGGGAGGTTCAGAAACATCAGGCCACCAAGGATGGATCTTGGGCCGTCACCATCTCCACGTTGGCTGAGATCATAGAATCATAGAATCGTAGAGTTGGAAGAGACCACAAGGGCCATCCAGTCCAACCCCATTCTGCCATGCAGAAAATCTCAATCAAAGCATCCCCAACAGATGGCCATCAAGCCTCTATTTAAAAACCTCCAAGGAAAGAGACTCCACTGCACTCCGAGGAAGTAGTGTGTTCTACTGTCGAACAGCCCTTACTTTCAGGAAGTTCCTCCTAATGTTGAGGTGGAATCTCTTTTCTTGGAGCTTGAATCCATTGTTCCAGGTCCTATTCTCTGGAGCAGCAGAAAACAAGCATGCTCCCTCTTCAATATGACATCTCTTCAAATATCTAAACAAGGCTATCATACCAAGATCAAGAAAATCACTGGGCGCCAACCCTGCATTCAGAGCAAGGGTATTGGTAGCTTTCATGTCCCTGGAGTTGTAAATCAACTTTGGATGTTACTTCAAACCTTGAAGGATCTGCCTAATGTGTTGTGGTGGTGGTGGTGTGCTTTCAAGTCATTTCCGACTTACAGCAAACTAATCGTGGGATTTTCTTGGCACGTTTTGCTCAGTGTGGGTTTGCCAGTGCCTTCCTCTGAAGCTGAGAGAGTGGGACTTGCCAGAGATCACCCAGCAGATTTCATAGCTGAGCAAGGATTCGAACCCTGATCTCCAGAATCCAAAATCCACAAAACAATGAGAGCTTTATTGGGCCAACCAAAGTGTGCAAAATACATGTCTGCAAGCTTTCAAAGCTCCACTGACTTTGTCATGAGACTGTGACACTGGAGACCAGGGTTAAATTCCCTGCTCAGCCATGAAACCCACTAGACCTAGGGCAGGTCACATTCTCTCAGACTCAGAAGAAGTCAACGGCAAACCTCCTCTGAACAAATCTTACCAAGAAAACCCCATGATAGGTTTGCTCTAAGGTCACCAGGAATGACTTGACAGCAAACAACACCAGCAATTATTTCTCCCAGCTGATAAGGGGTCCAGAATATGTATTGTACCCTCTTGCTATCTTCACTCACCAAATTTCTCATGGTAAAGGTGTAACATGAATGAAAGAAGAATGAATGTGTAGAGAGATACCAATTTCAGATGCAACTCAAGAACCCTTTCTGTAGGCTCCGTTCTTTCTGGGGTCTATCAAGATTCCTGAGCTCCAGGGTGACATAACAGTTTGAGTGCTGCACAAGGATAGACTCCAGGAAACCAGGGTTCAAATCCTCACTGAGCCACAGAAACCCACTGGATAAACCTGGCCAAGTCTCATCCTCTCAGCCTTAGATGAAGGTAATGGCAATCTTCCTCTGACTAAATCTTTCTAAGAAAACTCTATGGCAGGATTGTTGACTTGAAGGCTTATATGAACAATATCAGAGTCTAGCAATCTAGCTTGCCTACTGTGTCCCTCCAGATGTTGTTGAACTGCAGGTCCTATTATCCCTCACCGGTGACTATCCTGGCTTGAACTGCTGAAAGTTGTGGTCCGATGGCATCTGGAAAGATATTGTTGCCCATCCCTGATCTAGCATGCTGGACAACAGTGGTGGAGAACCTACAGTCCCCTACAACGAGGACCATAGAGTCTACATGTGGAGGAACTTCCATTCTCAGTGTATTTCTCACTGTTGGCTATGCTGGCTGGGTATAATGGGAATTGGAGTCCAACAATATCTGGAGATACACTAGTTCTCTAGCCTTGTCCTACCATGTGGCCTTCATGTGGCCTTCAGTGCTGATGCTGTGAGACACAATGACTATATCAGGGGATCATAGAGATAAAAGAGACCACAAGAATCATCCAGTCCAAGCCCCTGCCATGCAGGAAAATGCTATCAAAGCACCCTTGACAGATGGCCATCCAGGTTATGTTTTGAAACCTCCAAAGAAGATCCTTCCACTCTGAGAGGGAGTGTCTTCCACTGTCAAACAGCCCTTACTGTCAGGAAGTTCTTCTTAATGTTGAGGTGGAATCTCTTTTCCCCTTAGTTTGAATCCATTTCTCCGGATCCTAGTCTTTAGAGCAGCAGAAAACAATATGACTCCATCCTCAATTTGAAATCCCTTCAAGTATTGAAACATGGCTATCATGTCACCCCTTAAACTTAGTTTCTCCAGGCTAAACATATCTGGACACTCCTCATAGGGCTTTATGGTTTCCATACCTTTCACCATTTTGGTCACCCTCCTCTGGACATGCTCCAGCTTCTCATCATCCTTCCTGAATTGTGGTGCCTAGAACTGGACACAGTTTTCCATGTAAAGTCTCACCAAAGCAGAATAGATATGTAGAGCGATCTTCTAGCATCTTCGTGACTAAACGAAAGAAAGCAGTTGGCCGTGTGAGGTTTCGTAGACTTAAGTCTTCTTCCTGAGATGCACTTGAGATGCATCAGATGCATCTGAGGAAGTAGACTCAAATCTATGAAAGCTCATGCTGCCAGATTCTTTCTTTCAGTGAGTCTCAAAAGTGCTACAAGATTTCCCAACATACTGATTCTACAGACTAACACGGCTATATCTTTGAATTCTACCAAAGCAGAATAGAGTGGGACTATTGCTTCCCTCCATCTAGACACCATTCACTTGTTTGATGTAGTCTAGAATCGCATTGGCTTTCTTAGCTTCGGCATCACATTGGCTGACCCGAGTTCAGCCTGTGGCCCACTAAGACACCTAGATCCCTTCCACATTTGCTGCCATCAAGCAAGGTGTCACCCATCCTCTATGTGTATTTCAGTTTTATTGCACATATGTGGTATCTTATATGTGATGAAATGGGGTGGGCCACAAAAGCAGGGAAATGATTACCATTGAAAGGGCCAGGTAGGACATGGTCTCAGGGCCTCCTACATATACAAACTGTTGGGATATCTGCCTATTCCCAATTTCCACCTTGATAGATGAGATTGTACTCTATATGCCGATCCCAAAGTGCTGCCTCTGCCCTAAAAGAAGACATGTGATAGTGGCGGGGAGCAAACCACCCAAAAGAGGCGCTTCCTTGGCGCCTCTCTTTGCTGCACAGGAGCGCCGCTGCCTACAAACGGTGCTGCGCAGCTGCGCAGCAAAGAAGGAGCTGTAAAAAGTGGATGCTTTTTGTGCCGCCACAAAGCGCCAAAGACAGCTCCATTACATTGCAGCTGTGCAGCGCCTTTTGTAGGCGGTGCAGCTGTGATGTAATAATTGCACATACCATTTGTATGGTGCTGTGGAACTGCGTTGCATTGACGACGTGCTAGGGTTGCGGGGCGTGTGCACGCGCCGCCCCGAGGCAACCCTAGCATGTTGTGGACGCACTGCAAAGGGCCCATCTATACAGGGCCAGTGTTCTCCAGACCAGGCCCAAACCTTCCCAAGAGCAAGGACATTTTAAAAAGGCAAAACACAACAGCCATCTTTGGAACTTTAACTTTATTTTCACAGGCTGTTCAGCAGCCCTTTTCGGGGACCATCAGAGAAGATCGGTTGCTTCTCCAGACCTCTTGGCCATCTTTAAGGCACTTAGTGGTCGTGCTTGTGGTCGTGGTCATGGGGGTGTTCATGATGGATGTGCTCATGAGTAGCAATGGCCACTTGGCAGATGTAGACCATGAATTCTCCAAAGGAGAGTTGTTTATCCTTGTTTTGGTCCAACTTCTTGAACAATTCTTCAATCGCCTTGGGGTTCTTTTGTTCCTGTGGAAATAATGAAAATAATATTATATATTAAAAACTCTTATTTATCTCTTGTTTGAAATTAAAAACAACAAAGGTCAAATGTTATGGGTTTCAGGATTGCATCCGGACCCAAAGGAACCTCCTTAATGCTTCAAGGATGGAATTATAGACACTCCGGTAGAAGAAAATATCTACAGTATACAGTTAGAATAGCTTGATCTCACTTTAACATCGATGGCTCCATCCCATGGAAGCATGGGATTTGCAGTTTGGTGAGAGACATTAAATTCTCTGCTAAATGCTTCTACTGTTCTAATGTAAGGAAGTGGACTAGAGCTATTGAGTAGAAAATTTCAAGTGCCTTACCAAACTACAAATTCCAGAATTACAGGTGGAAATGTGAGCATAGCTACACACCACACAGAAAGACTAGCAAAGCATGAAAACCAAAAGAATACCTCCTACCTCACCCCCAAAAGCATTGCCAAACTTCATTGGTAAGGTACTTCAGAACCCCTGCTAGAGAGCACTAGTGCTCTCCCTTGAACTACAAATCCCAAGGTACTTTGAACAGAGAGGGAAAGAGGATTAAACCTGGATTCTTTGAAATCTATAAGGAATGGGCAATAGCCTTATAGTGGAGATTCCAGTTATCTGATGAAACTACAAATCTCAGGATTCATTCTAATAGTACCCCAAGAATTCATGTTGATTCAAACTATACTGTACTGTAGATATGCTCCAGATCACAGCATGAGGTAAAGAACTTGATACTTTCCAAAGGTTTTGGGCTATGGCTTCCATAATCCCCAAGCAACACAATCAATATTTAGATAGTATGGGATTTATAGTCCATAGTCTCATCTGGAAACTACCTTTGGTACCACCCGTCCACCACTTTCCACCCATCATACGGTTCTTCCACTATTGGCACTGTGTATATGTCAATGAACCTCATTCAAGGAAGGAATTCCTTCTGGAGAATGAGCCTGCCCCATTGTTGTCTTGAGGTCTTACCTTCAACCAGTTGGGAAGCTCCTTGTGAATAAACTGAGACAGTTCCTTCTGGGTGAGGGTGTCAAAATGCCCAACGCGTACAGAATATGCATGGAATTGGTTGATGATGGTCTCCAAAGCACTTTCCGTTTGGGTCTGAGGCATCTTGAGCTGGTGGTTGACCTACAAAAACAAGCTCCATTTCAGTGGGAGGAGACTTCCAGAAAACATCTCTTCTGCAAGGGCAGATCCTGAGCCCAGATCTGAACTACATACATCTATCTGTAGTTATAGATATAGCCCTAAAACATGTTCACTGAAGGCCCACAGTCTCTCTTGGAACTGGAGGTGGTGCAAAACAAGTCCGTGAGGCCATCTTGAAATTCATACGCTTTCTCAAATGATAAGGGATGACCCTTGGGACCTCTTCCATGTCTATGTTTCTATCTTGAGTATTCCTATCCTAAGAAAACCCCAGGAGGTTCATGGAGTCTCGATAAGGCAACAGGTGACTTCGACACATAAAGCCTTGGAGTTGGAATGGGTGGCAAGGGCCATGCAGTCCAATCTCTTGCTATTGAGGAATGCCCAATTCCACCACTGCCATCCCACCTCTATTTAAGGGCTTCCAAAGAAGGTGAGAGACATGCAGGTGCATACCTATACCCATGCACACAATAAAGGTATCACCACAATATGGATTTTGGAGATACACTTGTCCCTCCATGTTTACTAGGGTTAGGGGCACAAGACCCCCATGAATATAGAAAAACCACAAATAACAAAACCACCCTGTTTTTACCTGAGAAGACACCTCTCTAGGAATCTCTGGGTCCTCCAAGGCAATTCTGTAGTCAATGTCCGACAGATACTGACCATAGAACTGCACTGGAGGAGCTGCTAGTAAAGTATTCTTTATAGGAACCTCTAGGTCTTTCAGTGCAACTTTTAATTAAAGTTGACCATAGAGTTGCACTGGAGGACCTAAATATTCCTAGAGAGAACATCTTAATCAATTCCGTGAATAATCAAATCCGCAAATATGGAGGGATGGATGAATGTATATAAATATATATATATTTGACATTGCTACACCTGCACTTTTTAAAGTCAGTAGCCATGTGCCTGCATTGCCTGCAGAAGGTGTCCGAATCAAGTCCCATCTCAGTGTAGCGTAACCATTGAAATGTTGGGTTCCCTTAACGCTACACTAGTTATTTTTCCCCCGCTAGAAGAACTATGCAAAAGTTTCTGAAATCATTCGCTCAAGTAACTATACTCACCAGCTAATAGTTCCCCCATTTCCAAAGACTTAGCATCCTATACCCAAAGATATACCCCCAGCGTGGTGGTTTGAACATTGGACTAGGACTCCAGGGTTCAAATCCCAGCTCAGCCATGGAAACCACTGGGTCAGTTTGGGCAAATCACACTCTCTCAGCCTCAGAGGATGGCAGTGGCAAACCCCATCTGAAGACGCTTGCCATGAAAGCCCTATGATAGGCTTGCCTTAGGGTCGCCATAAGTTGTAAAATGACTTGAACGGCAACCCAAAGATAATTTCAAACAAACTTAATGGATGTTCTTGAGCTTACCTCAACAAGTGATGAAGATGAAGATGAAGAACAGACAAGATTCAAGATGCTGTGAAGACCTCTAGGATGCGATGTCCTCTTATATTCCTCTCTCCCTCTGGACACACCCCCATCATTGAGAAATCACTCTCCTTTACCAAATATCCACATATCCATTACACTATCAGCCTCTTGCTCAAGGCGTATGACTGGATCCTTCTCGAAATACCAGTTGTTGGGGGCAGCGAGGAAAGAGCTTGATGAAACTTGTGGTGTACGATGGTCCGTCATGTACCAACACTGAAGTTTCACATACATATGCATACCCCTCTCTTGAGCAATCGCCTTTCAAACTCGTAAAAAGGTTTGCATGGAACCGGCCGGCTGCAGCAAAGGTAGGACACAACATTTCCTGTAAGCAACGGGGGGATTCTTGTGCAATATTCATACTGTGTTAAGTTCTTTTACCGCAAAGGATGGAATGAGATCAGCCTTGCTTCATCTTCTGTCCCCTCTCCCCACAAATCCCTGCAAGCCAGTGGCGTTTTGCCTTCAACAAACATCCAAGGCCTTAGCATGGTTCAAAACAACAAGGACCATCATCGCTAGATCCATGAAACATATTCAGGGGTAGCTGCGATGGCCATGCAAAAATATGGAACAAATAGTCAAGTTTATTTACAGTAGCTAAATAATTTATTCCATTCATGGTAGATAATATAATGAAGCATGCGAGAGCTTATAGATTTGCAAGAATCATAGAGTCATAGAGTTGGAAGAGACCGCAAGGGCCATCCAGTCCAACCCCAAGATAGAAATGCACTCAAGAGAAACACTGAAGTCGAAGAAGACTACTGAGTCTGAATAATATATTCTATTAAACTCTCTTTAGAAATTGATATTAAGACACAGTAACAATCGTAATAATATGCTAGATTAATGTTATATTTTATATCTGATATGATTTGTATACTCTGCGATTTACCTGTTTCGATTTGAAAGGTTGTTTTTTAATGTCTTATAAATCATTAAAAATGTATCTTTACAAAAAATGTACATTAGCCAACCAAGCTTTTGCATTCAACCATAAAACAATTCAATGCCATATTAAAACATGGATAAAATAGGACAATTCAATTGGTAACAAAACATGAGACTAAAATTATGTCTTGACAATAGACAATGTAAACTTTTCTCTTATTATCAGAGCTGACTTGATGCATTTGGCCGTTCGATAGGACACATAGTAATCGGTCCCTGCCCGTAAAAATGCAATGCGCCTGTGTTATATGCGGGTGCGCTATACGCAGCTTTGAGCGTAATGCTCAAGCTGCACGGGAGCATGCGGGGTGCAAGGGGCGGCACGTGCGCACCACCACACACCATCCCACCACACGCATGACCCCCATTCACTTAAATGGGGCCTGAGCATAGGTGGATCCTCCGCGTAAGGTGAGGTTCTACTGTATCATATATTTTTTAGGGAATAACATCTCTGATATGTACAGTAAGAGAGTCATGGTACTGGGCTCTCAAGTCCAAATACAAAGAACATCCCAGAAAATAATGATACAAATCTTCCATCTTTCTGCAGCCATATGAACACGGAAAATGGAACAAAACTGTGTTACACGCACTCCAGCCAGAAGGTAACCTGCCACCTTCAGATGCAACGAAGGATGGTATCCCACCAAAGCTGACAAAAGGTCCAAATGCTAGTGCAGTTAGGTTTTTTATATAGAAAACTCTGGTCAGGCCTCACCTGGAATATTGTGCCCAGTTCTGGGCACCACAATTTAAAAAGGATGTTGGGAAACTGGAGCATGTCAAAGGAGGGCGACAAAAATGGTGAAGGGTCTGGAAGCCATGAAACCCTATGAGGAACGACTTACGGAGCTGGGGATGTTTAGCCTGGAGAAGAGAAGGTTAAGGGGTGAAATGATAGCCCTGTTTAAATACTTAAACGGGTGTCACATTGAGGATAGAGCAAGCTTGTTTTCTGCTGCTCCAGAGACAAGGATCCAGAGCAATGGATGCAAGCTGCAGAAAAAGAGATTCCACCTCAACATTAAGAGGAACTTCCTGAGAGTAAGGGCTGTTCGACAGTGGGACACACTCCTTCCTCCGAGAGTGGTGGAGTCTCCTTCCTTAGAGGTCTTTAAGCATAGGCTGGATGGCCATCTGTCAGGGATGCTTTGATAGAGAGTTCCTGCATAGCAAAATGGGGTTGGACTGGTTGGCCCTTGCGGTCTCTTCCAACTCTATGATTCTATGATTCTGTGATTCTAGGATTCTAGGATTCTGTGATTCTAGGATTCTAGGATTCTAGGATTCTAGGATTCTGTGATTCTATGATTCTATGATTCTATGTATGTGTGCATCGGTGCCATTTGGTTTTTGGCTCAAGCAAGGAAATCTTCATCCAGCCATGTTGGGCCAACAAAGCCAAACCCAGTGCTCTTCTGAAACAAAGAGATCGTTTCAAGCCTAGGTGGTCTTCCTAAGGCCTCCTTCCCACTACCTTTTAAACCAGATCACAATTCGCTTCGAACCAGTTCAAATAACCCTGGTTCCCATTTAAATTGAATCACTGAAGCAATTCGGTGAGGGGAGCCATGCACCAGACCCATTTAACCCGCATCTTTCTGACACTGATTTTTTCCACGTCTTTTTCGATAAATCAATTCCATGCAAGTGTGAACCACAAGCAGATCAGTTTCGACTCAAACTTGCCTTTGGCCGGCTGGAACCGAATCATTTTGAATCGATTCATTGTGAATGTGAACCACAAGTGGATTATTTTGATGCCAGATGACAGAAAATGCTAACGGGGCAAATGTAGTGGGAACCATGCTCCAATGTCAAATTGATCACACAGCGATTTATCTGTAAGTGGGAATGGGGCTGAAGAACTTTGTTAACATTAGGAGAAAAAGCTTCCATTTTTCCTTTTTCATCTCCAAGCCTCCTCTCCAGTTTATTTGAAAATAATTCTGGGAGCCTTTCTGATAGAAGACATGAGCAAACCTGCTCTAAATAAATGATCAAATAATAAGGGGAGGGGAAGCGAATTTCTTAATAGGATCTGATAAGATCCTTGCAGTCTGTAGTCACAATTTTGCAATGCCAGAAAGCCAGTATGTGAGAGGTTGGCCAGTATAAACTCGCAGATGGGTCATATATTTTCTGGCATGCATCCCTTCCTCTTTTGCAACCTTTAGACAAAAAAGGAGAAGGACGTAAGAGAGAAGTGGAAGGAGAAGAGGAAGAAGAAAGGGAAGAAGAGAGAGACAAGGAGGAAAGTGAATAAGAAAGAGAGAAAGGGGGAGGAGATGGGAGAGAAGTCTGCAAAAGGATGAAGACACACATACACAATTATTAATCCCAGCTACAGTTAATTCAGTAAATGGAGACTTTGTAGGTGAGCGCTACCAATTTGGCAGGCCAATACTTATTTAAATGGCAATGCTTTAATGGTTTTACCCTCATTGGGACTATCAGTTAAATCAGGCCAGGAATTTTAAGTTTCTTTGCAATGGATTGCTAGGGCCTAAATCACCTAAAGCAGTGATGGCGAACCTATGGCACGCGTGCCAGAGGTGGCACTCAGAGCCCTCTCTGTGGGCACATGTGCCATCGCCCCAGCACAGAGTTTGCCAGAGTTTCTTACTAGAAAGCCAGAGGGACATGGCACTTTGCAATAAATAAGTGGGTTTTGGGTTGCAGTTTGGGCACTAGGCCTCTAAAAGGCTCATCATCACTGACCTAAAGGCACCAGGTAACCTGTCTGATCTTTGAGGTTAAGCAAGATCAACCCTGGTTAGTACTTCCATGTGAGACCGCCAATGAATACCAGGCGCGACAGGCTATATTTCAGAGGATGGAACTGGCAAAACAATCCCTGAGGATCAATGGCATCCCTAGGATTGGTGTCACCCGGTGTGGTCACTCAAGGTGTCACATACATCCCACATTGACCTGCTCCTCCCATACTGACCACACAGATTCCTTAGTTGCGTTTTGTACCATTTTACTTCTAAAACGTAATTCCCATATATCACTGAATGTAATGGTAATAACTGTGAAAGAAACAACTAGCAAAATTAATGCATACTTTTAAATTGCGATATCGTAACCACAGAATAAATGTGTTTGCATATGCACCCATCCCTCCATATTCGCTAGGGTTAGGGGCACAAGACCCCCATGAATAAGGAAAAAATGCAAATAACCAAAACACCTTTCTACATTTGTGTGGGAGATGTTAACTGCAATGTATTCCCTTTATCACACTCCAGATTCGTTTCCTGTTCCTTTGAGGACAAAGTTTGCAGATGCAGATGCACCAGAATGGTTAGCAAATTATTACATTCAGCTAAAAAATGTTTTTGCCAGAGAGGACACCTCTATAGGAATCTCTAGGTCCTCCAGGGCAACTCCATGGTCAACATCCTACAGACACGAACCATAGAACGGCGCCGGAGGAACCACAAATGCCTAGTGGAGCATTCTCTCTAGGAATCTCTTTCAGTGCAACGTTTAGTTAAAGTTGACCATAGGGTTGCACTGGAGGACCTAGAGATTCCTAGAGAGAACATATTAATCAAATCCGTGAATAAAAATCCACAAATATCAAAGCCGCAAGTATGGAGGGATGAGTGTACATGGTTTCATGTGGTTAAAGTGAAGATTGGGTTAAATGTGAAGTTTTTTAAGAATTTCGTTTTAAAAAAATAAAAATTAAAACATTTTAAAAATTAAAATTTGAACATATATATATTGTTCCAGGTCCCGTTCTCTGGAGCAGCAGAAAACAAGCTTCCTCCATCCTCAAGATGATACCCTTCAAATATTTAAACAGGGCTGTCATATCATCTCTTAACCTTCTCTTCTGCAGACTAAACACATCCATCTCCCTACGTCTCTCCTCATAGGACTTCATGGTTTCCAGATCCTTCACCATTTTGGTTGCCCTCCTCTGGACACTCTCATCTAATTCAATAAATTAAATGACTCCCAAAAATCGGATGACCAACAATCCAAGGTGGCCATACATCTTCTGGATGGGAGTACCAGATTTTAACCCTATGAAAAGTTGTTTGTTTTAGGAAGCAATATTGAATTATTTTCAACAAGCAATCAAGCGAAAAGAAGGAGGAAATCACACTTCAGAGAATTTGCAGATAAATCTTTTATTTTCTTTCATTTTTTATTTGTCGCCGAAATTTTTACATCCCAGTCTGGAGTGTTTGGGAAGGCGCCAGGAATATTTTGTATGTTGGGATATTCGTATCTTTTCTATTTCATGGGCACCGTTCCCTGGGCTGCTTAGCAGCCTGCCTTTTCAGTGTGGAGGGCCATGGTGGGCATGGGCATGGGCCCCCCCCCTCATGCTGGAAGAAATCTTCATGGGTAAACATGAGGATTTCCGCCACCAGGCCCATGCATTCCATGAAAGTGATACTGTTGTTCTTGTCCCTATCCAGATTGGAAAACAATTTCCTCACAGCCTCTGGGTCTCGAGTGTGCTGCAGAAAGAGGAGAGAGATAGGGAAGAATTGAATTAGGAAACCAAATCTGAGTGTTTCGTCGACCAAAATGGCAGTTTCTTTTTTATTATTATTCCAAAAAAAATATTAATTAAAATGTCAAATCATTCATACATTCCATCAAGATTTGGACATTCTTAAAACATCCTCTCAATGTTTCACAATATCATCATTAGACAAAACAAATCGAGGTGTGAATGAGTCACTACAATATGTCTGAGCTTAACACACGTCCTTCTTCTCTTATCCTTCTATTCGCATTTCTTTCCTATTCATCTCTTTTCCTTCAAACCCAAGTTCTCTATCCAAATCCTTCAATTATTCTCACTCCCTGCCTCTTCATCTCCCTTCTAATCTTATCCTTACTGCATTCTCTCACCTTCCTCGACATACTAAACCCTTCAAATTCACTTGATCCATTTCTTTCTACTTTCTGTCCATTTCTACATTCATAACATTGGCGGGATACAGACCGCCCCTTTCCATGATGGATCGGGGCCTGAGCTGCCACAGCGGCAGCCCCGGAGGCCCTGACCCGGCGCTTTTCCAGGCCGCGGGGAAGTGGCAAAACGCTGCTCCCCCGCAGCCTGGAAAGGGGTGTCCTTGGGCCTTCATGCCCCAAGGACACCCCAACAGCGGTAGGGAAAGAGAGAAAGGGGCCACTTGGCCCCTTTCTCTTTTGTGTCGCTGGCACAGCCATATAAAGGAATTTTGATCCTGTCCTCTGGAGTATTAGCTATTCCTCCTAATTTGGTGCCATCTGCAAATTTGATGAGTATGCCCCCGATTTGTACCAGAATGAGGACAGGGTGAGGAAAGGTAAGAAAAGATGGATTTTAGCCACACCTTGAGATAGTGGGGAAACTGCTCTTCGACGAACTTCTTGAATTCGTACCGATTCAAGGTGCTCTTATTACCTACGGACATCCGAGAGTATTTATGGAATATGTCAATGAATTTATCAAACAATATCTCCATCTCAGTCTTCGACATTTTGAATGGCTTCTGCTAGTGACCTACAAGGAGAAAGGAGCGAATGGTGAAAATCGGTTAGTTTCTTTTCTGTCTGTGAAAGCGGGGGGAAAAAATACTTCTATTCTTTTTACTCTGTGGTCAACATCCAATGAACGTTGACCGTAGTAGTTTATCACACGGGACAAATCCTGTGCAGAAACTAAAGTTAAACTGAAAACAACTCGCATTTCCTGGATGTTTATCAAACAACGTTTCCAGGATGGAGAAATAACGCAGAAATAACCCGAACGCAAAGTCGTCAAAACCAGAAAATTTTTTACTTTTCCTAAATTCCAAAAGTACAAAGGAGCTTTTCTTTCGAATTATTTCTGTGTTATTTCTCTTTCACGCCAATGTATCTGACAAGCAACACTCGGATTTTAAAATCCCACTTCTGCATGGGTTTTTTACCAGTTCACCCTCGGTGTGATAAATTCCATAGAATTGCACTGGAGGACCTACAAATGTCTTGAGAAGTGTTTTATATTCCATGTTGTTCTTCATTCTATATTTAATATTCTATCCTATTGTATCAGATTGTATTTTATCTATTCTGTCCTTCCTTTTTTCCCACTGGTCATTGACAGAAATACACACATGCACACACATACACACACAGGCACATATGACAGAGCCAGTGTAATGTAGTGGTTTGAGCATTGGACTACGACTCTGGAGACCAAGGTTCAAATTCCCTCTTGGCCATGGAAATCCACTAGTCACATTCTCTCAGCCTCAGAAGACAGCGATGGCGATAGCAATCCACCTCTGAACAAATCTTGCCAAGAAAACCGTGTGGTTTCCATAAGTCGGAAATGTCTTGATAGTATAAAACAACAAATATATATTTACACAGACATACATACACACTTACATATAATAACATTGATGTAATAATGTTATTTGGCATCTCTCAATCTGAGAGTGCTGAAATGGATGCCCATACTTCGTTCTTCCCTCCTGTTCAAATGTTATACATATCACTTTATACATGAACATTTTATACTAGCAACCAAGTCTACAAAAGCTTGTGCTACAATGTCTTTTGTTCAGTTTGGGGTTGTACAGACTGGCACTTTGTGCCGGCCTGTATGCACGGTGAGGGCTGAGCGTTCGGCCACCATTATGGTGGTGCGCACCTGTCCACATGGCACGTGCCATGATGATACACACCGGGCACAGCACCCAAAAGGCGCTGCACGAAAGGGGCATCATGACACCACGCCACAGCACTTATGATGCCCCTTCCATGATGCAAAAATAAGCCCCTTTTGGGGCTTCTTTTTGCTCCCTCCAGAGGCCATGGCATGTTGTTGCCATGGCCTTCATCTGGGGCACAAATAGGCAGCGTTCAGCTGCCCGTATGTACAGCCCCTTAGTCTCAAACGTGCCACAAGATCCTTTTGCACAGTTTATCCAGGTGTCAGTTCTACTAAATGCACAGGGGCTTACTTTGGAAAGACTTCTATAGCATTGTGGTCTCAAAAAGGCCAAGGAAGGAGGTAAATCAATAAGCTACTGGCAAAGGAAGAAAGGGAAAGAATGTTTAGAGTGAACAGAATATGGAGAATATTCAGAAGAGAAAGAGATGAAACAGTCTACCCTCCAAAACTTACCTAGCTCAGGACACAAGCACACCGCAAGAGATGAATGGGATGGAGACGCTTAAGATGGTCATGTCTTTTATAGCCTGGCGGACTCTCTAATCGCTCAGTCATGGCCGCCGCCACCCCAGTTATGGATTGTCAAGAACCTCCCATCCCCAAATCAATTGAAAACATTTTATGTTTGACATGATACGTGTTGGATGGCATTTTTTCTACCATCCTGTATGCATGTGTGCCTTTCTGAATGAGAGATGAAGGATTAAGACATTGGTCGCACCCAAGTCCATTACATTGTCTAAGTAACCGGTGTGTCTGAGATCTGTCTAAACTCCTACCTGTCGATCTTATGTTGTTTCTGCACAATTGGAGCCAAGTGTCACAACAAATCAAGAGGGGAAAATTGGTTATGGGATATCTTTGTTTTATTTGGTGGGGCGGAACTTCAAGGAAGCAGAAAGCAATGAAGGCACAAAGACGCCAACTCAAGAAGACGGCATTGCATTGCCCCTTGGTGAGTGCCAAGGGATAACTAGGATTATTCACTCATGGTGTCACATACACCCCCATTGACCTGCTGTTCCCCTAATACACCATACAGAATCTTTAGTCATGTTTTTGTACTAATTTAGTTCTAAAATGTAATTCCCATATATTATTGAGTGTAATGGCAATAGTTGCAACAGAAACAACTAGCAAAATTAAACTTATACCTTTAAATTACGGTATCATACACATAGAATATATGAGTTTTGCATATACACTTGTCCCTCTATATTTGCTGAGGTTAGGGGCACAAGACGCCCATGAATATGAAAAAATCACAAATAACATAAACACCATGTTTTTACCTGAGAGGACACCTCTCTAGGAATCTCTGGGTCCTCCAGCCCAACTCTATGGTCAGCATCCGACAGACACTGACCATAGAACTGCAATGGAAGAGCTACAAAGGCCTAGTAGAGTGTTCTCTCTAGGCATCTCTAGGTCTTTCGGTGCTACCTTTAGTTAAAGTTGACCATAGAGTTGCACTGGAGGACCTAGAGATTCCTAGAGAGAATATATATATACTGAGGCCTCTCCTTTCTCCTCCCACTGAGCCTCGCCCAACTCACCTCATCTCTTCAGCATTTTAAATAGATACAGGGAAATGCCAAAATGCTGGTGTTTGAAGAGCAGTGCAATCTTCATGTTGAACATCATCAGGAACATCTTATGTGACCTCTCTTTTTCTCTAACTTGCATGCATTGTTCCAGGTCCTGTTCACTGGAGCAGCAGAAAACAAGCTCGCTCTATCCTCAATATGACACTCCTTCAAATACTTAAACAAGGCTATCATATCACCTCTTAACCTTCCCTTCTCCAGGCTAAACATATCCAGCTCCCTAGACCTCTCCTCATAGGGCTTCATGGTTTCCAGACCCTTCATTTTTTTGGTTGCCCTCTTCTGGACACGACCATCTTATTCAATAAATAAGATGACAATGACTTCCAAATATAAGGATGGCAGACCAACAATCCAAGATGGCAGCCATGATGTGAGTACCATACACTTGGCCTTTCCTTTAAGTGGGGGATCCATTTTGGACCACCACCACCCCCGCATAAGAAAAAAAATGCATAAGTTCAAGTCCCATTAGAAGTAATGGGTAATGGGGCGTACGCCGCCAGTATTCGCCCCATTAGTTCTTCCGGGGCACATCAGTGTTTTTTCTGGCGTGGCTTCCAGCATATGCTGGAAGCCACGTAATGCACACCCGCATATAAGGCGGGCGCACTGTATTTTAACACTGTGAAAAGTTATTTGTTTTAAGATGCAGTCTTGAATTATTGTCAAGCAGCAATCGAGTGAAAAAGAGGAGGAAAGCATGCTTCAGAGAATTTCCAGATAAATCTTTTATTTTCTTTCATTTTTAATTTGTCGCCGAAATCTTTACATCCCAATCTAGAGCATCTAGCAAGGCACAGGGATCTGTATTTAGGGATATATGGATCTTTTCTATTTCATGGGCACCATTCCCTGGGCCTTTTCAGTGGGGATGGGCACGGTGGGCATGGGCATGTGGCCCTCCCTCGTGTTGGTGGAAATCGTCATGGGTAAAAATGAGGATTTTCGCCACCATGCCCATGCATTCCTCGAAAGTGATCATCTTGTTCTTGTCCTTATCCAGTTCAGCAAATAATTTCTCCACAGCCTCTGGGTCTCGAGCGTGCTGCAGAAAGAGAAGGAGAGAGGGAAGAATTGAATCAGAAAACAAAATCTGAGTGTTTCATCAACCGAGATGGCAGCTTCTTTTATTTAATTGAAAAAAATTATTAATCAAAATGTCAAATCATTCATGCATTCCATCAACATTTGGACATTCTTAAAACATCCTCTTAATGCTTCACAATATCGTCATTACACAAAACAAATCGAGGTGTGAATGAGTCACTACAATATGTTCGTATAAAACAAGATGGTCTGAGTTTAACACACTTCTTTCTTATCCTTCTATTCACAGTTCTTTCCTATTCCTCTCTTTTCCTTCAAACCCAAGTTCTCTATCCAAATCCTTCAATTATTCTCACTCTCTACCTCTTCATCTTCCTTCTAATCTTATCCTTACTACATTCTCTCACCTTCCTCGACAAACTAAACCCTTCAGATTCACTTGATCCACTTCTTCCTACTTTCTGTCCATTTCTACATTCATAACATACACACCTAAGTTCCATCTTGACCCTGATGGATTATTAGGTATCATACAGAGGCCTTCTTATCCTTGTTTTATACAATTACTATCAACATCCTACAATACATCATATCTTTTATATTCTTGATCCATTTGTGTAACAAGATGGCAGCTTTTAAAATGCGAGGACTGGCAACCAGAAGCCCAAAATTGACCAATCTAGAGCAAAGAAAAGTTTTTGCAGAAACAGAGGCCCATTACAGACTGCCCAAAAGGGGCGGTCTTGGGCCGCTGCCGGTTGCAGCGCAGAGGAGCCTCAGCAGCCAAACCGCGCGACACGCTGCAAAAAAGGACTGCAGAAATCTCACTCCTTCCAGCAACCCAGAAGAGCCGCCGCAAGTGCCAAAGCGCACTCGCGACAGCTCTTCCGGGTTTAGACGTCCGGACGCTGCACGTCCGCTACGTCAAGATGGCACCGACCGTCTGTATAGGGCGTCGCCATCTTGCCGTACGGAATACGCACGAGGGGCAAGGCGCGTCCGGAAGCGCCGCCCCTCACGCGTATTCCTGGTGCAACGACGGCGCCGCTTAGGCCCGTCTGTAAGGCGCCTATATTATCCATCCCCACAAAGGTTTCAGTGTAGTTCTCAAAAACAATTCTATCTGGACATTATGGAAAGAATGGGTAGAAAGGTGATGGGAAGAACAGAAGATTGGCCTCATTCCCACTACCTTTTAAATCGGATCGTGAATTGGTTTGAATCGATTCAAACGAACCTAGTTCCCACTTAATCCAAATTGCTGAAGTGATTCTGAAAGGGAGGCCATGTGCTAGAGCCATTTGACCCATGTCTTTTTGATGATGCTTCTTTTTTGATAAATCAAATCTGCACAAGTGTGATATGCATGCGGATCGGAATCGGTTTAAATTTGCCCTTCATCTGGTGGAGCGGGTCCATTTTCAATCAATTCATGCCTGAATTTGAACCACAAATGAAGGGGGGAAATGTGATCGGAGCAAATGTAGTGGGAACAATGCTCCACTGTCGAATCGATCCATCAATTTGGATCACACACCGATTTGTCTGTAAGTGGGAATGAGGCCATAAATGAAAGCTGGGAGTAAATAGGATGGGGGTTCCAATAAGTAGGATGAGTGTCTGAGTAATTGTGTAAGAGAACGAGTAGAAAGAACAAGAGGAGGAGTGAGAAGAAAGGAAGAACAAAAGGTGATGGGATAGAAATATGAGAGCAGAAGCAGAAGGAAGAAGGTATAGGAAGGAATCAAAATAGAGAAGGATAAAAGAAGGACAGAGAGTGTAGGAAGGAAGGATGAGAAGAGGAAAGAAGGAGTAGAAGATTAAAATAAATTGGATTAAAAATAGGAAGTAGGGAATAGAAAGAAATTTATGTATAATGATTGTTAGTCTTGGAGAGAATTGGAGATTGGAGGAGTTAACAAGTAAGATATGGTGATATCATTGTGGGTAAAGATAATAAATAAATAATAAAATATTTATTTATATCCCGCTTTTTGTGAAAACAATCAAACATTTAAAAACATTCTGCATAGAATAGTATATATAACGTATTCCCTCCCTTAAAAAAAGAATTAAACAGCTTAGAGTTATAAAATAAGCCATTCATATCTAATAAACGATGGGGCCCAATAGTAGAACAATACAAAATATGTGGGAGAAGTCTCTATACAGCTGTGTAATTTATTCTGGAAAAGCCTGTAAAGCAATGTTTTAAGTATACAGTACGCTGATAATTGTGTGTGTGTTTTTCTTTTTTAGTAAAGCTAATATTTGAAAAATTAAAGGAAAAAAAAATCCATCAATAATTGATTTCCCTGGATTGTTGTTTTCCAGACTTTAACCGAAACACATTTTTAAAGAGATGTTCCAAAGGCTCAGGGACCGAATGTTGCTCACCCCGATTTTACAGATTATTTGGCACATTTTCACAAAACCAGAGATTATTAGTGAATATTTCGTACCAGGATGAAGGGGGCAAGGAAAGGTAAGAAAAGATGGATTTGAACCACACCTTGAGAAAGTGGGGAAACTGCTCTTCGACAAGCTTCTTGAATTCATCCGGACTCAAGGTGTCCTTTTCCTTTTCGGACATTTGAGAGTACTTATGGTATATGGCAATGAATTTATCAAACAATATCTCCATCTCAGTCTTCGACATTTTGAATGGCTTCTGCTAGCAACCTACAAGGAGAAAGGAGCGAAAGGTGAAAATCGGTCAGTTTCTCTTTCTGTCTGTGAAAGCGGAAAAACAAAATACTACTATTCTTTTTACTCATTGGTCAACATCCACTGAAAGTTGACCATAGTAATTTATCACACGGGACAAACCCTGTGCAGAAACTAAAGTTAAACTGAAAACAACCCGCAGTTGCCGGTTGTTTTTCAGACGACGTTTCCGTGAAAGAGAAATAACGCAAAAATAATCCAAATGCAAAGTCGTCAAAACCAGCGCCTTTTTACTTTTGCTAAATTCCAAAAATACAAAGGCGCTTCTCGTTCGTATTATTTTTGCCTTATTCCGCTTTCGCGCCAACGCACCTGACAAGCAAGACCCGGATTTTAAAATGCCACGTCTGCATGGGATTTTGACACTGGACTATGACTCTGGAGATCAGGGTTTGAATTCCCTCTTGGCCATGGAAACCCACTAGTCGCATTCTCTCAGCCTCCAAAGACAGCAATGGCGACAGCAATCCACCTCAGAACAAACCTTGCCAAGAAAACCCTGTGATAGGCTTGCCTTACGGTTGCCATTTGGAAATGTCTTGAAAGCATACAACAGCAAATGTATACATACAAACATATACATAATAAGATTGATGTAATAACATTATTTGGCATCTCTCAATCTGACAGTGCTGAAATGGATCCCCATACTTCATTCTTCTCTCCTGTTCAAATGTTATACATATCAATTTACACATGAATGTTTTATACTAAGAGTCTATATAGACCGGCACTTTGTGCTGGCCTGTGAGCGGGGTGAGGGCTGAGCGCCCGCATGCTCCAAGCCCTTACACTGTCACCCGGGTGCCATTTTGGCATGCACCCTTCTAGACTGCATGTGCCATGATGATGCACCTCCACTGCAGCACCCAAACAGCGCAGTGTGCAAGGGACAACATAATGACCATCCTGTTCAGAGAAGCGTTCCCAGGCATTGCATAACTGTCACTTGCTATTTGATGTTCTTTTGTTGTCTGTTCTACTGAATCATTTCCTGTATTGCTATGTATTTTATATGTATTATCCTACTAGAGAGGCCCCTTCCCCATCACCACTCCCTTCTCCTTTTGTGCCGTGTCTTTTTAGATTGTAAGCCTTAGGGCAGGGAACCGTCCAATTATAAAGATTGTATGTACAGCGCTGTGTAAATTTACAGCGCTTTATAAATAAAGGTTAATAATAATAATAATAATAATAATAATAATAATAATAATAATAATAAATGCCATGCCGCTGCACTTATGACGCCCCTTCCAGGGATCCACTTGGGGCGGCTGCATGTGGTTGCTGAGACACCGATCCGGGGCGAAAAGGGGTGGCTGCATGCCATCCATCTGCATAGCCCCTAAGTCTATGAAGGCTTGTGCTATAATGTCTTTTGCTCAGTTAGCCTCAAAGGTGCTATAAGATCCCTTGGCACGCTTTATCGCACACTTTAGGCTTACTTTGGAAAAAACATCATTAGCATTGTAGCCTCAAAATGGCCAAGAAAGGAGGTAAATCAATAAACTATTTGCCATGCTAGTGGCAAGAGAAGAAAAGGAAAGAGTGTTAAGAGTGAATAGAAGATGGAGAATATTCAGACGAGAGAGAGATGAAATCATCTACCCCTGAAACTTACCTAGTTCAGGACACAAGCACACCGCGAAAGACGAATGGGATGGAGACGCTTAAGTCAATCGTCTCATTTATAGCCTGGCGGACTCTTTAATTGCTCAGTCATGGCCGCCGCCACCCCAGTTATGGATTGTCAAGACCCTCCCATCCCCAAATCCTTTTTAAGGATTTTATGTTTGACACGGTGGGTGTTGGATGGCATTTTTTCCATCATCCTGTATGCATGTGTGCCTCTGTGAACGAGAGATGAAGGATTAAGACATTAGTCGCACCCAAGTCCATGACATTATCTAAGTAATTGGTGTGTCTGAGATCTGTCTAAACTCCTACCTGTCGATCTTATGTTATTTCCGCACAATTGGAGCTAAGTGTCACAACAAATTAAGAGGGGAGGCTGGGATTAATCAACAGGATTGGTTATGGGATTTCTTTGTTTTATTCGGTGGGTCGGAACTTCAAGGGAGCAGAAAACAATGGAGGCATAGAGACGCCAACTCAGGAAGACAGCATTGCTTTGCCCCTGGGTGAGTGCCAAGGGATAACTAGGATTATTCTTAATATTGGCAGGGTGTGAAGGGTTGTGCAACAGCGTCGATGGCGGTAGCATTCAGAGATGTAGCCATGTTAGTGTGGAATATTTCTATGCAATATGTAACACCTTTGAGACTCAATGAGCAAAACCACTATCCCACGCTGGCTCCCAAGGGACAATCTTGGTGGCCCTCAAATGAGGGGCATGCAGAAGATGCACCGTGGGCTTCCATAGACACATAGAATCATAGAGTTGGAAGAGACACCAAGGGCCATCTAGTCCAACCCCATTTTGCCATTCAGGAACTCTCACTCAAAACATCCCCAACAGATGGCCATCAAGCCTCTGCTTAAAGACCTCCAAGGAAGGGGACTCCATCACTCTCTCCGAGGGAATGTCTTCCACTGTTGAACAGCCCTTACTGTCAGGAAGTTCCTCCTAATGTTGAGGTTCAATCCCAGCTTTTAAAAAAATCTTCAAGGTGATGTGGTTCTGGACTAAAACCCAGAGTGGATTCATCATCCCACTGACATGAAAGAAATCAACAGCCCTTCTGTCCAACTCAACTGGAACGCCAGCTCCACAGAGCCTGGCCAGGTTGAACGCTTTGTGACCCCCTTTCCACCCCCTAACGGCAGCAAGGACTACCGATCTTGGAGAGGCCTAAGCTTCTTGCGCAGTCTTCAGTATGTGAATAAGACACACGCCTTCCCCAATTGAGAACGGAGCAGAGAGAAACACCTTGGGAAACCAAACTGAGGCATCTCCTTCCTCTTTTGTCCATTGCGAAGGACAAGTAGGAACCTACATTTCGGGCATCGATGCCTCATTGCAACATTGCTCAGAACTGGGGCTAGATTATCAGCAGTTCAGCTGATGGGTTCCAGCATCCCATCATAACAACAATAGGATCTGGGTCCTAACAATGAATTATATCCAAAGGCCAACCCGCAAGATTCTTATAGCTTAGCTGAGTTTGACTTCCAGCAAATATCAGAATGGTTCGAGTCACCCATTGCTCCTACTTGGAAGACTTGGATGACAGTATTGGGTGCATAGTTATCAAATTTGCAGATGACACCAAATTAGGAGGAATAGCTAATATCCCTGAGGATAGGATCAAAATTCAAAATGACTTGAATAGACTAGAAAGCTGGGCCAAAGATAACAAAATGAATTTCAACACAGAGAAATGTAAGGTACTTCACTTAGGGTGAAAAAATGAAATGCACAGACATAGGATGAGGAACACCTGGCTTAAGGAGACTTATACATATGAAAGGGATCTAGGAGTCCTAGTAAACTACAAGTGGAACATGAGTCAACAGTATGATGCAGCAGCTTAAAAGACCAATGTGATATTAGGCTGCATCAATAGTAGTGTCTAGATCAAGGGAAGTAATAGCGCCACTCTATTCTTCTATGGTCAGGCTCCACCTGGAATATTGTGTCCAGTTCTGGGCACCACAATTCAAAAAGGACATTGAGGAACTGTAGTGTGTCCAAAGGAGGGTGACTAAAATGGTGACGGGTCTGGAAACCATGTCCTATGAGGAACGCCTTAGGGAGCTGGATGTGTTAAGCCTGGAGAAGAGAAGGTTAAGAGGTGATATGATAGCCCTGTTTAAATATTTGAAGGGATGTCATATTGAGGAGGCAGCTTACTTGTTTTCTGCTGCTCCAGAGAATAGAACGTGGAACAATGGATGCAAACTGCAGGAAAAGAGATTCCAGCTCAACATTAGGAGGAACTTCCTGACAGTAAGGGCTGTTCAACAGTAGAACACAATGCCTTGGAAAGTGGTGGAATCTTCTTCTTTGGAGGACTTTAAGCAGAGGCTGGATGACCATTTGTTGGGGATGCTTTGACTGAGAGTTCCTGCATGGCAGGGGGTAGGATTGGATGACCCTTGGGATCTCTTCCAACTCTCTGATTCTGTGACTCTATGATTCTATACATCTCTCCTTTCTGAGTGTGTGGTCATCTGTTCTATGATTCTGTGATAACAGTTCCCCTGGCCTGGGGTCTAGATCCCACCAGACAAGGAAACTTGAAGATGGATCTCTGGGGCTATATAACAGGGAAGAACCAAGCAAAAGAAACAGAAGGTGTGTTCCATCCCCTGTCCCTAATAGCTAAGAACAGCCTCTATCATTCTGCTTAGGATTTGCATCTTTGCAAATGGTATCATATGCATAGTCACCTGTGAAACCCACTGCCACAAGACATAGCAAAAAGGATTAGACAAATATGTACAAGAGGAGGGGTTGCACACATGAATGTTAGCCATGGGAATTGCCCAAAGATGTCAAGAAACATACTGGTCTTGTCCGTGGGCTGAAGAAACAAGGTCTGACTGCATGTCCTTTCATTATAATAATCTATTGCAATCCACCTTGGAGATCATTTTGGTTAAAAGGTAGGATGCAAATCTTTTAAAGAGGAAATGGTTCTAGGAACCTTCAGATGGTATCATAGAATCATAGAGTTGGAAGAGACCCCAAGGGCCATCCAGTCCAACCCCATTCTGCCATGCAGGAACTCTCAATCAAAGTATCCCCATTGACAGATGGCAATCCAGCCTCTATTTAAAGACCTCCAAGGAAGGAGACTCCACAATAGACTCCAGTTGCAGTTGTAGTTAGTACTAGTAGTACAGTAGTTGACTTATCAATACCATCAGAAGGCAGTTGCCCTGAAACCTTTCTTATGGCAATGGGGCAATATCTATTGGAAAAAAGGATGATGGGCGCAGATAATTGTGGTCTGACCCGGAAGGTGGTTAGGATAACCTGATGCATCTTCACCTCTTAAAAACTAGGGGATTCGAACCATCATCAGCAAACTGCCGTAGACACTTTTCTGCCCGATTCCTCTCCATGCTGTATCTAGTATGAGTCCCATTTGGGGAAGTTCCAAGACCGAAGGATGTGGAAAGAAGAAAATGTAGAAATGCAAGAAGAACCAGATACGAGTTCTGCTTCTTAACAAGAGTCAGGTTCAAGAGTTTGTGTTGCACCCGAAATCCAGGGAGAGCCGGGGAAAGGGGGGGTCTGGAAGGAGGAGGGTTGCTTCACCGTCACACAAAACTCATGTTACTTCAGCGATTGCCTTGTGAAGAAACACACAGCCCAGGCCTTCAGAGAACAAACATTTGGCAATCTGTTCAGGGTGTTGCTTTTCAAAAGAGAGAACTTTATAGTCCTTTTGCAGGTGGGCTTATGTACTGGAAAGTTACTGGTTCCATTTCCCAGGGCCTCCATTTTTAATTGTTTTCTTCCATTGTTATCATGCCTTTCCAATGAAAAACACTTCCTGTTAGTCAACCCAGATAAGACCAGTAAAAACAAATGGAAACCAACTTTGATAACACAACCATTGCACTGGTCACCAGTGAACCTATTCTGTACCAATGAGTCTATTTTGAGTTTTAAAATATCGGACAGTAGAACAAGACCTTGGGCTTTTGCCAAAACATCCTATTGCTCTCTCTAAATACGAAAATAGATAGATTATTGGGTGGAATCACATGAGACCAGCATTCACTGAGGCTCCATCTACACTGTAGAAATGATGCCGCCTGAGACCATTTTAAGTGCTGCAGCTCCATCCCACGAAATCCTGAGATTTGTAGTTTTGCAAGGTCCTCAGCCTTCCTTGCCAAAGAGTGTTGGTGGCTCACAGAACTACGAATCCTGGGATTGTGGAGGATGAAGTCATGGCACTTAAAGTAGCGTCAAACTGTGTTATTTCTACAGTGTATCTGTCAAGGAATTGCATTATTTGGAAGAGGCTCTGGCTAACTGGAAAATCCCAAACGGATGGATTGGACCCAAAGCCTTGGGTTTCCCTTTGAGTTGGGATGGATCTATACTGGCCAGAATACTCCAGACTGCCCCCATAGTATTCTTGCTCCATAGTATTCTCAATAGTATAAAGCCAGCCCTAAGTCTCCTTGCTTTTGTTGCGCCCCCATTGACCTCCCAAAGTTGCAGTCAGATGCATTGCTCTTAGTTTGCTAAGGGGAATCTCAATAGTTTTGCAAATTCCTTAGCCTTTGAGTGTCGGTGACTCACAGAACTACAAATCCTGGGATTGTGGAGGATGAAGTCATGGCACTTAAAGTAGCGTCAAACTGTGTTATTTCTACAGTGTGGAAATTCCCACTTACAGATAAATTGGTGTGCGATCCGAATCTATGGACCGCTTCGACAGCGGAGCGTGGTTCCCGCTACATTTGCCCCGATCGCATTTTTCCCCTCCAAAATAATCCAATTGTGGTTCCCATTCACGAATGAGCTGATCCAAATTGATTCGGTTCCAGCCGGCCGAAGGGCAAATTTAAATCAATTCCGATCCACATGTGGTTCACATTTGCACAGATTCGATTTATCGAAAAAGAAGCGGGAGAAAATCAGTATGAAAAGGACGTGGGTTAAATGGGTCCAGCGCATGCCCCCCTTCTTGGAATTGCTTCCGCGATTTAGATTAAGGGGGAACCAGGGTCATTTGAACTGGTTCAAACCGATTTTCAATCCGATCTAAAATTTAGTGGGAATGAGGCCCTGATATACCTTGGGTTTTAGAGCCTTATCACATGAGAAAAGAAAGCCAAAACAGAGCGGGAGAGTAGCAACTTTCTCTGTATCACTCCTCATGCTATCACCATAGCACTTCTGTTCTCTTCCCAAGGGAGACAGTCATAAAAGTGAGCCTTTTAAACTCTTTTGAAATTACGTTCGTTTTATTGTATAGTCTATGTCTTGTTTTATTGATTTGATTATATTATAGGGTATATTGGAAAGTCTTTTCAAAACATATATAGTGGACCCTTGTTATCTGCTGGGGTTTGGTTCCAAGATCCCCCATGGATAACAAAATCCGTGGATGCTCAAATCCCATTAAATATAGTGACATAGCCAAATGGTGTCCCTTATAAAAATGGAAAATCAAGGTTTGATATTTGAAATTTATACATTTTTAACATTTTCAAACCGTAGGTGCTTGAATCCATGGATAAAAAATCCGTGTATAAGAAGGGCCGACTGTAAACAAACAAAGAGATGCAATTTTTCATGTAAATTTTCACAGACAGTGAAACATTGTATAGCAATTTTATAATTCGACAATCCACTGAATGAATACTTTGATGAATAAATTAATTTAATTAATCAATAATTTCATTAAATGAATAATTACATAAAGGATGCACTGTAGGGTACATACTTTCTCTTCGACTTTTTTTTTTCTAATTGGAAAAAACCCAAATAAAGAGAAAATCTCTTTATGTACTTTCTGGGCAAGTGCACACCCAGCTCTCCAAGTCGCACAAAGGCGAAGTCATGGTTTACTCCTCCAAGCCCTCAGAGTGGTTTTACAACTGCTTTTTATTGCATGTGAGATAGAGAGATTAAAAACATGACCTGCGGGGGCTCAGATTTAGAAACCGTGCCAAACAATGTGGGAGGGAGAAGGAAACGATTGGTTTTGTTCTCAATCTGTTGCTGCAGATTCGCTCGGTGTGGTCTGGCTGGCTTTCCCTGCCCCACTTTGGCTCAAAAGGTCCAAGATTTTGGATCTGAAAAGGACCCCAGGGCAAACTCTATGAATTCTCCAGGGAGGAATGAGCCCATCTCTTAGAAACCATGCCCTATGACGAACGATTCAGGGAGCTGGGGATGTTTAGCCTGGAGAAGAGTAGGTTAAGAGGTGATATGATAGTTCTGTTTAAGTATTTGAAGGGATGTCATATTGAGGAGGGAGCAAGCTTGTTTTCTGCTGCTCCAGAGAATAGGACCCGGAGCAACGGATGCAAGCTACAGGAAAAGAGATTCAAGCTCAACATTAGGAGGAACTCCCTGATAGTAAGAGCTGTTCAACAGTGGAAGATGCTCCCTTGGAGTCTCCTTCCTTGGAGGCATTTAAACAGAAGCCATCTTTTTTGTATGAATGGCCATCTTTTTTGTATGCTTTGATTGAGAGTTCCTGCATGGCAGAATGGGGTTGGACTGGATGGCCCTTGGGGTCTCTTCCAACTCTATCATTCTATGGTTCTATGATTCTAGTGATTTAGTGGCTTGGGACTTCTGCCCAGACCTCAGAAAATGGTCTTCCTCTTTTTTTTTTCATACCTCTTACAGCAATCTATGAGAATTACATTGCTCCCTTATTAGTTGGTCTGCCAGGAAGCACAACCTGGATTCACTCAAAGTTGTAGGCAGGGGTGAACACTATTATGATTATTACTAATAGTAGTAGTTGAAATAGTATTTCCCTCACCTGGAATACCGTGTCCAGTTCTGAGCACCACATCTCAAAAAAGATGTTTGGCCATCTGTTGGGGATGCTTTGATTGAGAGCTCCTGCATGGCAGTGGGTTGGACTGGATGGCCCTTGAGGTCTCTTCCAACTCTATGATTCTATGCTTCTATGATTCTATGTTGACAAGTTGGAGGATGTCCAAAGGAGGGGCATCAAAACGGCGAAGGGTCTGGAAACCATGCCTTATGAAGAAAGACTTAGGGAGCTGGGGATGTTTAGCCTGAAGAAGAGACGGTTAAGAGGGGATGTGATAGTTTAAGTATTTGAAGTGTCCTGCTGAGGATGGAGCAAACTTGTTTTCTGCTGCTCCAGAGAATAGGACCAGGAGCAATGGACTCAAGCTACAGGAAAAGATATTCCACCTCAACATTCGTTTCTGGTGCTACAAACCAATGCCTCCAGATCACCCCTGAATATTGAAAGGATTGGATTTTCCCATGATTCAGGGCCGTCCCAAGACTTTTTGCTGCCTGAGACAATAAACAAAATGGCAGCCAGTCCTACTCCATGTAGAAAAGCTGGCTGGGTGAGCAGTTGGTTCTTTCCTTTCTTTCAATTTTAGCAAGGGAACAACATCCACCAGCCATGTCCGAAAGCAGCCATCTCCCTTAGGACACACATGGCACACATCTCTCTGCTCCAACGCCAGGCTTGCCACCTTCCAGAATCCGCTGCCTGAGGCAAACACTTTACTCTGCCCCTTGTGCATGCTTTTCTTTTTTGTGATAAAACCTCGATACACAAACTCGAAGAGAAGAGAGGGTTCCCATGACAGCTGGCATCCCCCATGTCAGGATGACAATGAATCCACTCCGACCTTCTGTCCAAATTTTAAAAGAACTACTCAAGGCGCTAAACCTATTCTGTGGCTGAGGTCAGCAACCTAGAATTACTTGGTTACTAACAGGATATTAACACTGATTTTCAAAGATCTTCACTGGCTCCCAATTCGCTTCTGGGCACGATACAAGGTGTTGGTTATCACCTTTAAAGCCCTACATGGCTTGGGCCCAAGTTACTTACGGGAACGCATCTCCCTATACAATCCGCCCCGCACTCTTAGAACAATGGGGAAGAATTTGCTGGACACAACAACTACCAAACTTGCTTCAACCTCCCAAAGAGCTTTTACTATAGCTGCTCCAAGACTGTGGAACAGTCTCCCGGAGGAGATCCATCTCACTACCTCCCTGGAAACCTTCAGGAAAGCAGTTAAGACAGAGCTCTTCCGGCGAGCGTATCCAACCAACCTCTTGTAAGATACAGATCTACCTCCTTGAATAGGATGAATATATCCTTGTCTCACTGTCACTTGTGAGATTCTGCTTTTAACTGTTAATTTTAGATATTTTATCGACTTGTATTTCACTTTGTATGGTATTTTATCTTAGGTTGTAATCCCGACTCAATCCATCTGGGAGAGGCGGGAAAATACAAACAACATTTATTATTATTATTATTATTATTATTATATTGGCCATTGACTACAAATCCCAGAATCCCCCCCGTTATGATCTCTGGTCTACTATAAAGTCCAATCGGGGAAAATATCTCCCCTGAAACCATAGATCAATTTTGTTTTTTTAAAAATTATTTCTTACTAAAACAAAGGGGAAAAAATGCAAACAAAAACAAGTTAAAATACAAATCCTTAAAAAAGCAGGACATTACATAAAAAGAGGGATGGGCTCAGAACAAACAGCCTGGAGAAGAGAAAGTTAAGAGGTGATATGATAGCCCTGTTTAAATATTTGAAGGGATGTCATATTGAGCAGGGAGCAAGCTTGTTTCCTGCTGCTCCAGAGAACAGGACCTGGAACAATGGATGCAAACTAAAGGAAAAGAGATTCCACTGAAACATTAGGAGGAACTTCCTGACCGTAAGAGGCATTAAACAGTAAAATGCACTCTCTTGGAGAGTGTCAGAGTCTCCTTCTTTGGAGGTCTTTAAGCAGAGGCTAGACGGCCATCTGCCATTGGGGATGCTTTGATTGAGAGTTCCTGCATGGCAGAATGGGCTTGGACTGGATGGCCCTTGCGGTCTCTTCCAACTCTATGATTCTATGATTCTATGAAATGCCTTCTTTGCACCAGTTTGTTCAACCAAATGGAACCATGTTACAGAGGAGGACCCACTTCTGCTGCAACATTATTGAGATAAGATATAAGTGGGGACCATCGTTCTTCAAAAAGCAGAGGACGATTCCACATCCGCAACCTTTGAGATTTGATCCGGGATCTTTTCCGCAAACCAAAAATTCCAAAATCGAGACCACCAATCAGCCATGTCGACCTTTCCAGTTTTCCAAGCCCTGGCAATCTCAGTCCTGGCTGATGCCAACACAAATGAGATAATATCTTTATTGGATAATGTCTTGTTTTCATTAGTAAATGCTGAAAGCAATTCACAGGCAATTTTTCATGGTTTTTTTTCACCCCAGGAAAATAATTCACTTAAAAAGCAGCCCAGAACGAAACTGGTATTAATATGACACCACTTCCATTCACATCAAAAGGGTGGCTGCAGCTTGCTTGCTGGTATCACAAGGGAAATGGCCCCCATTCCCTTCACGGTTGCCCACCCTGCTACATAAAGTTTGGACTAAACTCCGGAGCAGATAAACCATTCCATAGACATAGGCACCACCTACTGGCCCTGGAGGGAGGGAGAAAGAGCGAAAAGGAAAAAGGGTTGTGGCCTGAGTGGTGTAGATGTTACACTGCAGACCCACCTCCATTGCCCAACATCCCATTAGGCAACCAAAGTTTCTTTACAATGGGACAGTGCCACCTAATGGTGATGACTGGAACCACAACGTCAATGAACGTTTTGGGGGAAAAACTTTGACATAACTAAGCGAGAAACATGTCTGCCGCAAGCACTCATTGTCAGAGTCTGGAAAAGTTACTTTTGGGCTACAAATCCCAAAGGCCCCCAAGCAACATGTCCCATTACTATTCTGCCCTGGGGGATTCTGGGCACTATAGTCCAAAAATGTTCCCGTTTTCCAGGCTGTGCCTATTGTTTACACTGTTTTCATCCAAGAGTTGAAATATCCAAGTGACCCCAAAAATGCCAGCTTTTTTCATAGAATCATAGAGTTGGAAGAGACCCCAAGGGCCATCCAGTCGAACCCTATTCTGTCATGCAGGAACTCTCAATCAAAGCATCCCTGACAGATGACCATCCAGTCTCTGTTTAAAAGCTTCCAAAGAAAGAGACTCCAACACTCTCCAAGGGAGTGTCTTCCTCTGTTGAACAGCCCTTACTGTCAGGAAGTTCCTCCTAATGTTTCAGTGGAATCTCTTTTCCTGAAGCTTGCATCCATTGTTCCAGGTCCTTTTCTCTGGAGCAGCAGAAAACAAGCTTGCTCCTTTCTCAATATGATATTCTTTCAAATATTTAAATAGGGCTATCATATCACATCTTAACCTTCTCTTCTCCAGGCTAAACATCCCCAGTTCCTAAGTCGTTCTTCATAGGACATGGTTTCCAGACCCTTCACCATTTTAGTTGCATTCCTTTGGACACACTCCAGTTTCTCCACATCCTTTTTAAATTGTGGTGCCCAGAACTGGACACAATATTCCAGGTGGGGCTTGACCAGAGCAGAATAGAGTGGCACTATTACTTCCCTTGATCTAGACACTATACTTCTATTGATGCAGCCTAAAATTGCATTGGCCTTTTTAGCAGCCACATCACACTGTTGAGTCATGTTCAACTTGTAGTCTATCAGGACTCCTAGATCCCTTTCTGTTCTTAAGCACTGAGGCATATCTCAGTGCCCAGATACTTCTTCTTCCCCTCTCCTACTCAAAAATCATACTCCCAAGTGCCTAGGATACATTTCAGACAGTCTTTATGGTTCCTAAAAGGGTCCATCTTGGCCAATGGCTAGGGATTCTGGGACCTGAAGTCCCCAAATATATACCTTGCTGTCTTCATATACCTTAGCCCAGTGGTTCTCAGACTCTGGTCCTCCAGGGGTTTCAGGACTTCAGGTCCCAGAATCCCTGACCATTAGGAGTCCAAGTAGACCACAAGTTGAACATGAGTCAACAGTGCGATGCGGCAGCTAACAAAGCCAATGCAATTTTAGGCGGCATTAATAGAAGTATAGTGTCTAGATCAAGGGAAGTAATAGCACCACTCTATTCTGCTTTGGTCAGGCCCCACCTGGAATATTGCATCCAGTACTAGTCTAGAAATGTAGGTTAAAAAATTGACCCAAAAACCTGAGTCGACTTAACCATGGGTCAATGGAAGTAATGTATTTTAATGCATATATATATATATATATATATATATATATATATGGTGAAAGGCAAGAGTTTAATCTGCCCTGGAAGCGCTGACCCCTTCTATTCTCTGAGCCATCCAGCCTTTACTATGTATACAAATAGACATGCCTGCTGGAAGTTCTTTTGGCATTGTTTTCCTTTACTTTGTCCTTTACATCCTTCATTACATGCCCCTAAATTTTACCCTCAGGTCATATCGAAATCCATAATTTTGGCCCCCAAACTTGCCCTCGACTTATATATGAGGTCGACTTATAGTCAAGTATCTACGGTAATTAAAAATAATAGTAATAATTGTAAGCCGCTCTAAGAGCCTATAGGGCTGAAGAGCGGGGTATAAATCCTGTATATAAAGTAAATAAATAACGATGCAGACAGAAAGTTGGACGACGTGTTTTTATTGATGGGTCTTAGATCATGCCACGCAACACCAGCCAATCGCCGGGCACCAGCTCAGGCCCTTGTATGCAGGGCACACACCCCTCCTGGCATGCATGCGTTTTGCGCTTTCGTCATTTCTGCCCTCCTTCTGATTTTTTTGTTTCGTTTCCTCCCTTTTTTCTGCCCTCACTCCCTTCTTCTTTTCTGCATCCAAACGGCAGCATCGCTGCTTCCTCCCGTCACTCCTTGTGCAGATTGGTGTGAGTATCGATAGAGACCTTCGTGATCAGCTGCATGAATTCTTCAAAAGAGAGCTCTTTGTCTTGGTCTTGATCCAGCTCCTTGAAAAGTGCCTCAATGCCGGTCGGGTTGACTTGGTTCTGCCCAAGAAAGCACAAACACAGACATGAAACACTTTTGCATCGGTGTATGATCTGCTCCTGGAGGAGATTCAAATTTCATTGACTCCGAAACAACAACATTTTAATTTATATCCTGTGTCTCCCTACGGATCAAGGCAGGTTACAATACCATAATTGCTTCATTAAAATATATAGCACCTACATATTCAGTATTACAAGCCCCCTATCCCTCTGCCATAAACAAGAACAATACCAGTAAAAATGCAGATGAATATAGTTAAAAACAGGCAGATTGAGAGAGACATCTTGGGGCAGGAAGGAACTATCCATGTCGGTGTAGCGGGAGGTCAGTTTGGAAATTATTCATTATTATTATTATTATTATTACAAAGCTTGGGAGAGTTTTACTTTCAGACTACAGCTCCCAGTATCCCCATGGCCATGGAGGCTCCAGGATTGTAGGAGTTGTAGTCTGTAGACTTAGAGCCAGCTTTGCATAGTGGTTTGAGTATTGGAGGCCAGAGTTCGAATCCCAGTTTGGTCGTGAAACCCATTAGGTGACTTTGGGCAAGCCACACTCTCTCAGCCTCAAAGGGCCGCAATGGCAAACCTCCTCTGAACAAACCTTGCCAAGAAAAACCCATGCGTTAGGGTCGCCATAAGTCCGAAATGAAGGCACGCAACAACAACAGTGTGGAAAAGGTATCCTATTTAGGACCGCAGTTAGACCGATATCACTGTGAAACTCAGACATAATATATATTTTTAAGGATGCTTTCTCCTATTGATTATCTCCAGCAAAATCCCTGAATATGGAAACTCCCAGTAAACTCTGAATATGGCAGCTTTTCTTATCCCTGAATATAGAAATGTCTCTCAGCTCCTGAATATGGAAACTCCACTTAACCCCTGAACAGCACATCTCCCTTCAACCCCTGAATATGGCAGCTCCATTTAATGCCTAACGCTCCATTTAAACCCCTCAAACTCCATTTAACGGCTAAGTCTGGAGACACCATTTAACTGGTTGATATAAAAATCCCACTCCGGCCTTGAATAGAAAATCTCTGCTTTTAAATGAGATGCCATTTTATTATGGCTTTGTAAGGCCATGAAACCCATTGGTCTGGAGAAGAGATGGTTAAGAGGTGATATGATAGCCCTGTTTAAATACTTAAAGGGATGCAATATTGAGGAGGGAGCAAGCTTGTTTTCTGCTACTCCAGAGAACAAGACCAGGAAAAATGGATGCAAGCTCCAAGAAAAGAGATTCCAGCTCAACATTAGTAGTAACTTCCTGACAGTAAGGGCTGTTCGATTGTGGAACAAACTCCCTCAGAGAGTGGTGGAGTCTCCCTCCTTGGAGGTCTTTAAACAGAGGCTGGATGGCCATCTGTCGGGGATGCTTTGACTGAGAGTTCCTGCATGGCAGAATGGGGTTGGACTGGATGGCCCTTCTTGGGGTCTGTTCCAATTCTATGATTCTATGATTCTACCATTTCTCTCATCAACAGCTAGGGCTGATGGGAGTTGCAGTCCAACAAGCCCCCGTTCCCCACCTTCCCTTTGGCTCCATCCCAGCCAGACTCACCTTCAAGAACCCCGCAAGCTCCTTCTCAATGAGCTGCTTGGTTTCCCCTTTGCTCAGCTTGTCCGGGTGAGGTTTCCGGACCGAATATTGGTGGAAGATGTTGATGATGGCCTCTATGGCGATTTCCATCTGAGACATGATTCCGGGTTTCTCTGGAAGGAGGAAGGGGATGAAGAAGATGAGAAGTCAGGGAACAATTTATTATTATTATTATTATTATTATTATTATTATTATTTATTGACTAATTTTAATATAAAAACTACATCAATACCACAACAAACCAAAAACAGAGAAGACATGACAATTAACCAGCAAACAATAATTATACTTAATGCAAATATATAAACTAATACATATAACTAGCCAAATATTTAAACAATGCTATTTCAAGTTTAACTCGCTCTTGCTATCTTGTTACTTCCTTAAGGTTACTTTCACCTTTTCTCCAAGAGGATCACAACCATAATTTTCCCCTCTTAGTTTTCAGTACATCATTATATCATTATAGAATAAAAGATAGTCAAACACCCATAATTAGAGCAAGAACTGATATCCGTTCCTTGTTATCTTTTACATGGCAACACCAATTTCGATGTGTGCATGAAATGTATTAAAATAGCACCCGCCAGATGGAGAAGTGAACACCTGAGATATAAAAAGACGATTGCCTTAAGTTTAGAAATAACTAAATGTAGAAAGTGGGAGATCTCACTGTTAGAAAAGGGTTCGGGGCACTTGGTTCACGGAGAAGTGATCAAACTGTGAAGTCGAAGGCTTTCATGGCCAGCATCCATAGTTTTTTGTGGGTCTTTCGGGCTCTGTGGCCATGTTCTAGAAGAGTTTATTCCTGACGTTTCGCCAGCGTCTGTGGCTGGCATCTGCTCGAAAAACCCACACAAAAAAACTAAGGATGCCAGCCATGAAAGCCTTCGACTTGGCCGCATCCGCACTGCAGAAATAATCCAGTTTCACACCATTTTGGCTCAGTGCTATGGAACTGTGTGAACTGCAGTTAGTTGTGGGCACCAGCGCTCTCTGACAGAGGAGGCTAAATATCTCACAAAACCACAGTGCCCAGAATTTCCTAGCACTGAGCCAGGGAAGTTAAAGTGATCTCAAAGTGGATTATTTCCACATTGTGTTTGGAACCAAAGTCAACAAGAGGCGCAGCTGACCTCAGCCTCAAACTACAAATCCAAGGTTTCCATAGGACTGAGCTACAGCAGTTAAAGTGCTCTCAAACCGGATTATTTCTGCAGTGCAGATAAGATCCCACCCAACATGGTGAAGATCCCCTGGCATCTGGAAGCCTGTATGATTTTTAAGCTTACCTAGGAGTAAACCTCCCAAGAACCTGAATCCCTCAGTTCTGAGCAAATGAACCCAAGTTTCAGCTAAGCATCCGAAAAGGTTTCACTTACCTGGTCTCCAAGAATACAGGACCTTCTGCGATGAGCCAGGAAAAAATGTGGAATGAGTCTAGTGAGGTTCAGGGCAGGTATATATACTCTCTCGGAGTGGCTCCGAATGATGTTGAAACAATAACTCTCACTTTGATAGCCATCAGCTGTCAATACACCTCTTACCCAACTCCAATTTTTCCATCAGCATAGTGGACATCAAAGAGGGAAAGGAGATTGCCTTTAGCCCATATTTCTCATTCGGTCCTCTTTCTGCAATCGGCAGATGTTCTGGGTGACCAAAGGAAAATTCCAGTGTAGCCAACTTTCTCCTTTTAAGGCCTTCCACTGTACCGTACTTTTTTTGGAAGGTGAGATACTCACAAGCAAAGTATCTTTCAAGATGGACCCTCAAGGCCTGACTTCAGGTTCTGAGCAGTAGTGTGAGCATTGGACTATGGCTCTGGAGTGCATGGTTTGATTTCCAGCTTGGCCACGAAACCCATTGGGTGACCCTGGGCAAGTCACACTCTCTCAGCCTCAGAGGAAGGCAATGGCAACCTCCTCTGGACAAATATTGCCACAAACACCCCATGATAGGTCCCCCTTACGGTCACCATAAGTCAGAAATGACTTGAAGGCCCACAACAAGAGCTTCTCTACATGATTAAAATACTCCTCATTTGAGACACATAGAATATGACCTGACCATGTGCGATTCAGGTATTTGAGCTTTTGCAGGGAGGAGGGTGCAAAACTCCACCAACTCCACAGAAAAAGGAATCGTGATTTCTACCCGAGTTCCCATGAGTATTTGTGAGAATGAGCATTATCAAATGCATGGCCACCTATTTGCTCCACATGGATTCTCATGGATTCTCATTTTTGGCAGAGAAGTTGTGAATACACTTGTCCCTCCATATTCGCTAGGGTTAGGGGCACAAGACCCCCATGAATATGGAAAAACCACAAATAACAAAAACACCATGTTTTTACCTGAGATGACACCTCTCTAGGAATCCCTAGGTCCTCCAGTGCAACTCTGTGGTCAACGTCCAACAGACACTGACCATAGAGCTTCAATGGAGGAGCTACAAATGCTTAGTAGAGGCTTCTCTCTAGGAATCTCTAGGTCTTTCAGTGCAACTTTTAGTTAAAGTTGAATTTTACCATTGAGGTAAAATTCCCTTTCACATGAAACCTAGGGAAAGCAAACACTGTTTAATCCGCATGAGTAACTGAAGTCACAGTGTGAAACCCTTTTTTCCAACAAAGGCGGTTGTTAATCTATAGGAAAACTCAAGAAGGGCCCCTGCCTAATAGCAACGAAGAAATCAAGCCCAAAACAATGTGGAAATGTATAGCTCTTTATTCTCTGTGTTTAAAGACGACCAAAGAAAACTCAGAGCTTTACACAAAAATGTTGTTGTTGTTGTTTGCTGTTGTCAACATTGACATGTTGGCTCTATGAATAAGAGGGACCTCCAAGTTATTTATTTACTCTATGAATGAGAGCCTTCCAAGTTAGATGCGGTACAGACCACCCAAAAATGGTGGTCTGCAGGTGGTCTACAGGATAGGATAGGATAGGACAAGACAGGATAGGATAAGATCATAGAATCATAGAATCATAGAGTTGGAAGAGATCCCAAGGGCCATCCAGTCCAACCCCATTCTGCCATGCAGGAACTCTCAATCAAAGCATCCCCAACAGATAGCCATCCAGCCTCTGTTTAAAGACCTCCAAGAAAGGAGACTCCACTACACTCCAAGGGAGGAGTGTGTTCCACTGTAGAACAGCCCTAACTGTCAGGAAGTTCCTAATAATGTTGAGCTGGAATCTCTTTTCCTGGAGTTTGCATCCATTGTTCCGGGTCCTGTTCTCTGGAGCAGCAGAAAACAAGCTTGCTCCCTCCTCAATATGACATCCCTTCATATAGGATAGGATAGGATAGGATAGGATAGGATAGGATAGGACAGGACAGGACAGGTCAAGATAGGATAAGACATGATAGGATAGGACAGGACAGGAAAAGATAGGATAGAATAGGATAGACTAGAATAGGACATGACAGGACAGGATAGGATAGGATGGGACAGGATAGGACAGGATAGGATAGGATGGGACAGGATAGGACAGGATAGGATAGGATAGGACAAGATAGGATAGGATAGGATAGCTTTGACAATGGAAGAAGAGTGAAATGCCTCAATGACGTTTGAGAAGTGCGGCCGGCGATCCCACCTCTGTGCTTCTGTGACGTAAGCAACGAGCAGCGACGTGCAGGTGCTGCACATCGCTTACGTAAAGATGGCGGCCCCTGTATGGACAGGAAGCTGCCATTAGGGTTCATACTAGGGTTCCAGAGTGTGCAATTACTGTGCACTCCAGAACCCTAGTTTCGGAGGCACTTTTGGCCTGTCTGTCTCGGGCCTTAGTTAGTTAATTATAACACCCTAGTAATTTTTCTATTAATTCCACCAAGCATCCTTTACTGTCCGGAGCTGCCTCTGCCTTGTTTTAACAATTGTTTAATATTTAGTTGTATTTTGTTATGGATGGGTGGGTTTGGGAAGGTTGGGATATAATGATGCTAACTGTTTTATTGTGTTTTAAGGGTGTTTTATTATTGTTAGCCTCTTTGATCTGCTTGGAGAGGCGGGATGCAAATAATTTTTATTATTTATTCATTTATATGCTACCTTTCTCCCAGGAGCAACCCAAGATAGGCGTGTATCACACGGAGCTTTTTGGAGATTTTCCGACCCAGTTCCGACGTGCCTGCGCTTCCAACGATGTGCATTCACGTCATGATGTGAACGTGTTATCAGACGCCATTCTTTTCTATGGGAGCTCCTTGCGAGGTGCTTCCGCAGTGATTCCAAAGTGACCCTCATTTTGGTAAAACCGGGAAAAAAGTGACTTCACAGAATTAGCATTCAAGCTCACTTCGGTTGCACTGTGAATTGGTCTGGTGTGGAAAACCACTCTGATGTCACCCCCTTGGCCCCTGAATCCTGCTCTGTCATCCCCCTCCTCCTCCTTCATGTCATCTCCTCCTCTTTCCCAACCAGCCGTTCCCATCATCCCCTGCGTCCCCTGCATCTTCCTAGACCCCAGTCTGCTCCCCTCCTTCACCCTGCCACCTATCCCATCATCCCCTGCCTTCTCCTAGACCCCGATCTGCTCCCCTCCTTCAGCCTGCCACCAATCCCATCATCCCCGGCCTTCTCCTAGACCCCGATCTGCTCCCCTCCTTCAGCCTGCCACCAATCCCATCATCCCCTGCCTTCTCCTAGACCCCGATCTGCTCCCCTCCTTCACCCTGACACCTATCCCATCATCCCCTGCCTTCTCCTAGACCCCGATCTGCTCCCCTCCTTCACCCTGCCACCAATCCCATCATCCCCTGCCTTCTCCCAGACCCCGATCTGCTCCCCTCCTTCAGCCTGCCACCAATCCCATCATCCCCTGAGTCCTCCTAGACCCCGATCTGCTCCCCTCCTTCACCCTGCCACCAATCCCATCATCTTCTCCTAGACCCCGATGAAGGATGACAGCTAAAGAGGGGGCAGGGAAGGAGGGGAGCGTCCAGAGACCCACTGAGCATGTGCAAGGCTGCTGATTTGAATTGTTGAACCCTCCTGTGTGGTAATACAATGTGCACTCACTCCCCTTTGCTTGAATCCGCATCACGTGACTTGCTTGGAATAGAACTGACTCCGCTTCCCCCTCAGTTCGGAAGGGCAGCGGAAAGGCAACCAGGTGTGGAAAAACATCACGTTTTAACCTTAATTCGCATTGCTAGACAGGAGTGACTCTGGATCTGGTGTGAAAAAACATCACACTTCACATTGCTAGAACAGGAGTGACTGCGGATCTCAGCTGCAAACTCCCCCACGTGTGATCAAGTCCATAAAAACATTTTAAAATCACAATAGATAACAAAACAATGAAAATCGTCTACCCACAGGCATTATTTACTGGCATGCTCAGGTCTAGCAAACTCGGGGCAGCCGTGGCTTTTTGATCGAATCAATCCACCTAAATTGACGGATTGAAACCAAATTTCAAAGCCAGGCTTGTTGAATTGAAGACTTGTGTAATTTCTCATTGCTTCAATTTTCGTTGCAGACTAGCAGTTTGCGGGACTTGGGCCCAAACTGTTTTGCTGAGAAGCCCCTGGTCACCATCTTCCTTTTTCCCTTCCTCTCCTCCCTCCATTAAGTTGCTCCATTGACCTTCCCAGCTCTTTCCTGGCTTTTGCTTGGGGTTGCTAAACCTGAAATTGAAAACGCTGCGGGCGCTTTAGGAAATAAGTGAAGCAACTGTTATTCCTCTCTGTGTTTTTGAAGAAAGCTTGGGAAACTCAGATCGAGATAACAACTGGAAATCCAGCCCAATCTTGTCTCAAAAATGCAGCCCTTGGCAGAACCAGATTTAACATACCCAGAACCGCAAGGCTGGATTGGACCCCAAAAGCCATCTAGTCATACTCCTGCCTATTATTATTATTAATACATATCGGTGGACGGACTGGGACTCAAACATATCTTGATTCCTTCAGGATTTCAAACCCACGTCTTAGCTATATGAAGTTGAAGCGGCCAAGTAGAATTACCTGGAAAAGTCACATTATTCTAAATTAGAAAAGATCGATTAAACAGAGAATGTAATAATAACTATGATGTCTTAGTTTGAGACCTGAAGGATATCGGACTAAAAGTCACGGAGTGGGATCTAAGAAAAGGGGAGAGGAAGATATTACTAAAATATATGGATATATAATTTAAGATGTGATACATTTACCAAAATATAAAAATTTACAAAAATACAAAAATTTAAGGGAAAATTTTAATCCAAGATTAGAAAGTCAAGGTACGATTCTAAATGAAATATACATATTAACGGAGAGGAAGTCATTTTATGTTATATATGTTGTGTTACACTATGTTTGTTATGTAAGTGTTGTCTATTGTATGTTGTTATTGGTTTAGGAATTTTGTAACAATATATATATATATATATATATATATATATATATAGTCAGATTATTCTAAATATGAATTTATTAATTTTGTTGTATTTGCAGACCTTTCCAAATCTGAGTCCTCAAGCTGTCACTCCTTTAACTTCTGCAACAATCGGACGCTGTTCTTTGAAGTCACTAACTTTAAGCTCCTGCCGTCATATAGATCATATAGCATTAAATCTAATCCTCAGCGTATATTGTAACTTTCTTTACTTAGAAGCAAAGGCCAAGGGGGAGAAAAGACTTCGCTGGGGTTTTCTTTCAAGTAAGTGTGCTTAGCTATCTTAAAAGCGTTCTCCTCTTTGGCATTCATGGAAAGACAAACCGTACCAACTCCCAAGTGAGAAAAGGGAGAACGTTGGGCGCTTCTTTCGGGTTTAGAGAAGTGGATTCAAGGGAGATTGGGAAAGACCTTTAGTGTTTTTCCAAGGAAAGTTTCTTGTCAAAGACTCCAGTGGAAATGTACTGGAGTCTGGGGATCCTTCTATGCATTTCCTCCTCTTAGAGGTCAATGAAAGAGCACCTTTTGAAAGCCAGATCTTAAGTAATATATATGGCCTTTTGGCGGCAAGCGAAGACGTTTTTATTTAAACCGGCCTTTTAAAATCTTAGAGGCTTGGTTTTATTGGGGGATGAGGGGGTTGGTTTTGGATTATTATTTTTAACTTTGTATGTTTTAAATTTTATATTTGTAATTTTTAAATATTTTATTTTACAATTTCAATTGTGGGATTTTAATTGTTGTTTTAGGCCATGTACAGCATGGTGAGAGCTGAGCGGCCCCAAGTTCCAAGCCCTAATCACGCCAACAGGTCACCATTTTGGGCATGCCATGATGACGCACCTCTGGCGCAAATGGTGCAGTGCCAAAGCGACGTCATCACGGCATGCCAGCGTGCCTATGACGCCCCTTGGAGGGAGCAAAAAGATGCCATTTTTCGCTGCTTCTTTTTGCTCTCTCCAGGGTCCGGATCGGTGCCGTGGTGTGCAGTTGCTGTGGCACTGATCCTGGGCAGAAAGGGGCCCTTCCTGCCAATCTGTACAGCTCCTTAATGTGTTTTATATATAGTGCACCCTTTGTTTACGTGGGGATTCGTTCCGGACTCCCCCGCCTAAAACAAATAACGCGTATGCTTGAGCCCCATTCAAATGAATGGGGATTGTGCACCATGGTGGCATGGTGGTGCACACTCGCCACAGGCGCGTGCCCCATTCATCCCTATGGGATGCACTGTATGTTGTTAGCCGCCTTGGGTCCACTTTGGAAGAAAGATGGGATAAAAAATAAAATAAATACAATTTATTTTTATTTATGAAAATGCAGTGGACCCTTGTTATACTCTGGGATTTGGTTCCAAGATCCGCTGTGGATAACAAAAGCCATGTATGCTCAAGTCCCATTAAATATAATGACACAGCAAAATGGTGTCCCTTATAAAAATTGGAAAATCAAGGTTTGATATTTGAAATTTATACTTTTTTGGAACATTTTCAAACCGTGGATGCTTGAATCCATGTATAAAGAATCCGTGTATAAGACAGGTAGACTGTATCCATATCACACTCTGTACATCTGGATGCCAAGGTGGTATAGAACAGCTACATTCAGCTCACAGAAACTTTCCATCTTCTAGGCCAAGTGGATGCCACTGGATTCTAACTCCCATCAGACACAGCTTTAGTTCAATGTTTTATTTATGTATTATTTGGATATGTGATTCATGCACTACCTTTCTGCTGGAAGTTGAGAGAGATCACAACAAAGAGACCTGATTCAATCTTACGTATATCCTACTTTTCCTCCAATGCAGGTGTCATAGCAGCTTGCCATATGAATTAAATCAAAATGGCTAAAACGACACATGGTACAAAAGTTTTTCAAGCATCAATACATCCAATTTTAACAATAATTTAAAACTAATAAAAATACATTTGATCGGTTTAATACATTTAAAAACATAGAAATCTATCTAGTGGAAATAAAACAAAGCCAAGTAGAAATAGAAGCATAAAACTCTGCAAAAGGTGGTGAGAATGGAGGGCGTGTGGCAAGAAGAGAAAGAAAATTGAGTGAGCCTAAATTGTTTGGCTCTGGACCTCCCAATTCCTCACAAATAATAAAAAAATGTGTATGTGTGTTCATCATTTCCCCTAATAAAGATACAAAAAGCTATTTGGATTTGCCTCTGTAGTTCTGTGTGATTTGGACCTGGTATAGTTGGGTTGTTTTCCAAGGCTGCTGTTGCCCTGCCCAAAGCATTGTTTTATTTGCGCTACTAAGAATCCCCTAAACATATTAATTTGCGGGTGCCCTCCCAGGACCCCAGCATTTTAGGTAACACCTCAACATTAGGAGGAACTTCATGAGAGTAAGGGCTGTTCGACAGTTGAAGGCACTCCCTTGGAGATTGCGGTGGAGTCTCCTTCCCTGGAGGTCTTTAAGCAGAGGCTGGAGGGCCATCTGTCAATGGGGATACTTTGATTGAGAGTTCCTGCATGGCAGAATGGGGTTCGACTGGATGGCCCTTGAGTCTCTTCCAACTCTATGGTTCTTCTTCCAGCTCAGCTCAGGCCGTTCAGTTCTGCGAAGCAGCAACTCCCAAACTTCTGTGCAGCCCTGGCTTACATTTCTTCCTATTTGGATCCATGACCTTCAGCACATCCTTTTGGACCCCACTCTCTAGCAATTTCCCTCTTGGTCTGTAGTGCTTTCCCCCCTTAACCTTCCCCATAGCCCCCAAATGGGGGACACTGGTTTTTTTTCCAGCAATTTCTCTTGCCACAACAGGGCAAAGCAATCCCCCCCCCCCCCACCAAGTAATGGCCAAGTAACGTCCTGGTTTGCTTTCCACAACCCTTCAGAACAGCCAAGAAAACCCTACAAAAAGAGGAGGAGTAGAATAAGGTGAAGGGAGGAGGAAGGATGTAGGAGAAGAGAAAGAAGGGGAGAGAGGAGGAGGAGGAGGAAGAAGAAGGGAAGGAGGAGAGCAGGCAGAGGATAGGACCAGGCTGAAGGCAAGGAACCATGGATGCCCCCTTGAGCTCAATGGATGAAAGGCAGGAGTCTAACTAATAATAAAGAAAGACACTTGACAACTTTTAGAAGGCTTCCTCCTCAAATTGTTATTATCTTATCCAGTAGTTGCATCAGCCAAAGAGAGTGTTGTAAGTCTGGGAGATGCGGGTTGATTTATGGATCAGGTCTTCATGTCTTTACGATAATGACAATATTACCAAGAAGTTGAAAATCCTGGAATTCAGCTTGAATATCCTTGTCTATATTTATTTGACGAGGGAAGGGGTCAGTGGCAAGAAGATCCTTTTGATGCTACATTGGAGAAGAAAAGCAAGGAAGGAAGGAAAGAGAAACATGGTCAGTACACGCCATTGAGGTATTTCTCATATGGAAATGAGACCCGTCTGTGTCTCCTCAAATTATCATTACTCACGATTAACAACCGTACACAAAGTAAGAGCAGAAGAAATATACAAATGGATTTTTCACGCTCGCCTCAAAATCAAGAAAGCATTGTTATCCTGAAAATTCTTCCTCTGAAAATCTTTCCTCTCAAAATTCACATTAAAATATGTATCAAGGAATAATCCTGACACATCCCCAGAGAGCATTATTCTGAAGCATCCGGTCTCTGTTCTTCCTTCTCTGAGTCTCTGCCCTCATAAAAAAGCAACACATATTCATGTGCAAACAAACAAAAAAAGACAACTATAGATATATTCATAATTCACTTCCTGTAGAACAGGTATCTAAGTCTGTTGTTTCTATAAATGTTCACAATTACCAATAATTGTGAATAGTGTGAGTCCTTAATTAACGTAGTCCTTCTACATTTTAAATACAGCTGTAAGGGGAGGCAATGGCTGAACCAATGGTCGCTCTCACATGAGGCTCCTGTGACACGACCGAAGGGGACGGTATTGAGCGCCTGTCTTAAAGATTTTGGAGGGATGGAGATCTACAAGGAGAGAAAGGACCAATATCCCCTTGGCATCGGGGATTTGGAGGTGCTCAGCGGAGGCTAAAAGCATGGAGGACACAGTGCCTAGTGCCCAGGGCAAGGAGCGAGAGGAACCGGGACGGAGGATGGAGGGTCCGAAGAAGAGAAGATTGAGAGGCCGGGCATGGATGGCACAGAAGAAGCCGACATAGCGGAAGGCATTGCCCATACCTTCTTCTCTGAGACCCATCATGCTCCAAATGTCCTCCTCTTGCAAAAAATAAACCCAGATAGGTCAGTGAGAAGGGACTTCATCGGGGCAAATACTCTGCCCTCCCTGCCATTCTGGAACTCAGAGCATTTTTCCCTACTTGCATTGAAAAAACAAGATGCGAAGCTTGACATCCCAAGATCCAAAGCCCTGAGGAGACACAGCTGACAAAAGGGAAGGCCTGGCCTTTTTCGAGACCCATGACATATTGATTAAGGAAGCAGGTGGCATATAAAGGAAGAACTGTTCTCTTACCATTGGAATGACAGAAGGTGGGGAGATGGACCTCATCAAATCCATGGCAATGCTGCTGTCCATGCTGAGTTCTCCCTCTTGAGCTGAGGAAGAGATGAACACAGAAATACTGTTCCTGGTGTTTCTTCTTCTGAGGCCGTCAGCACAATACTTGGCTAAAATCAGGCAGAAACAAGAAGGAGGCACCCATTCTATCTCAAGAGTGGAGCATCCCATGTCAAAGACTTATTATTATTATTATTATTTATTATTATTATTATTATTAATATTATGCTTTATTTATGTAGCGCTGTACGACTTGCTTGAAGAATTGTGGTTGTAGAGATTTAAATGGATAGATATGCAGATCCAGTATTTGAGCAGAAGTTCAAAAGCAATGAACGCCAGAAAGATTTATCTCGCTGAGGATAGGAAATAGTTATTGGAATCCAATTGTTCCTTTCCATATTACCATTCAATAAGTCATTAAAGGGATAGTCAACCGATGGTAAAAAGGTATTTGGTTGACTTAATGGAAAAATTATGGTTGTAGAGGTTTCAGTTGATAGATATGGAGAATCAGTATAGATTCAAAAAGTACTGATTGAAATGAAAGCCAGATTGATTTATCCAGCACCAATTCTCTGAAGGTAAGGAGGACTTAGGGAAGTCTTTAAACCCAATGGCTGCATACAAAAAGAGGCTCGACATCCATCTGAAATGAGTGCCTTGGTTGTGTTTCAGCATTGGCCTCCAGACTTTGGCTGTAACCACAGTCCTGGCATGATCCGTGAAGAATTTGGGGTGGGACTTTCTTGCAGCCACAACTTCTCCTCCAGCTCCTTCCAGAATGCGCAATGATCAATTCCTGTATTTCAAAATGCATATTGGAAAAGGGTTTGAGGAGCAGAGTGTGCCTTTGAGAGCTTCGTTCATGGGCTAATAAAACCGGTGATAGCCTACCATTTGAAACAACATGAGCTGATTTCCCTTAAGGCCCTCTGTGCGCCTGGCACAAGACTAGAATGACTTGGTACATGTTTTACAAGTTCTGTAACACTGCTCTCAGAACAGCTGCCCTATGGCTTTGCGATTCTTCTTGAGCTTCAACCAGTTTCAAGGTGCCATCTCTTAGGAGTTTATCACGTGAAGGAAATAGGGTGTTTATCCCGTGAATACCCTGGGGAAAATCCCATACTTACAGGTAATAATTTCACATGATGTCGCCCAAAACCCTCCATTAAAGTAGTCACAGAGAAGCATTCATGCACATGTTTTTACTTGCGGGATTTCAGCAAGAATGCATTTGCAATATCACTTTATTTGCGCAATGACTCACCCTTTCCGCTTCATTTGTGGGATGCTTCAAATGCGCTTTAATCTCTCTTTAATGCTGAAATCAGCCCCAGTGTGATAAACTCCTTAATGACAACATCGTGAACCCAGATGCGCCAAGGTGTGAATGAATGCATATCCCCCATCATTACACAGATGGAATCTGGGAAACTTGTGCTCAAGCAATATTGGAGTGTAGTCAAGATGCCAACAGTTTGAGATTGTGCCTTCAATATCTCCCTTTTGAGGAACTCTTATCCATCCTAAATTCCCTTCTCTTTTAGTATTCCAAACCCCAGGATCACACCCAGTATTTCCCCATGTTTACTCAATCAGTTCTCCTAAAGTCTAAAATGTATATCTGGCTATGTATGGCTTCTCCTTTCCACTGTATAACAAACTCCAGGAGAACATGATCAGTCCCACCTAAGGATCCCACCACTTGCACCCCATTAACCAGATCCTCCCTGTTGGTTAGGATCAGATCTAAAACATGCTTTGATTGAGAGTTCCTGCATGGCAGAATGGGGTTGGACTGGATGGCCATTGTGGTCTCTCCCAACTCTGTGATTGTATGATCCCTAGTTGCCACTTCCACCTTATGGGCAATGAAATTGTCTTCCAGGCAAGTAAGACATTTGCTAGACCTTAAACGTTTGGCTGAGTTTGACTTCCAACAAATAGCAGCATGGTTCAAGTCACTCAGCACTACCACATCTCTCCTTTCTAAGCATGTGGCCATCTGTTCTGAAAATTATGCGTTCTTGGTAGTTTAATTCCATCTCAAAGTTTATCTTTTTGTAAATTTTCACTAGATTGTATTTACTTTAATGAGTAAGCCGCCTTCAGGTTTTTTTGGGGAGGGGGGAGATGGGGATCAGGCTACAAATTCGGTGGTGGCTGTGTGCCGACAAGCCATTGCAAGCTTATGATGATCCTAAAGAGATCTCTCATGGGGTTTCATTGGCAAGAGTTTGTCATAGGAGGTTTCCCACCAGTGTCATCCTCTGAGGCTGAGACAGTGACCCATCCAAGGGTCCCCAAAAGGGGTTTCCATGTCTCCCAGAGTCCTAGTCCAATATTCAAAGCACTCCACTTTGCTGGCTATTTTTTAAATGAGGAGGGGGATTTGGGAGACCCAAACAGACAGGACGAAATAAAGCTGCTTCGGGTCACTTTGGAGGTGTGCTGTTTAAATGACACACGGATCTTAAGAGGACAGAAGCTGCACCAAAGCTGTGCTCCAGTCCTTAGAACCAGAGCGTGGCTTCTGGCCTCTTAGGATGCATGCAGCATTCAAAGAGCATACCTCCAAAGTTACTCGAAGCAGCTTTATTTTGGGCTGTCTATACAGGCCCTCAGACTCTAAGGCGCGGTACAGACCTCCCAAAAAGGGAGGCCTGCTGGCAGCTTTTTTCCACTGCAGGGAAGCCGCAGCTGCCAAACCACGTGGCTTCTCTGGGGAGGAAAAAGAACCCATGAAAAGTGGGTTCTCTTTGTGCTGCTCTTGTGATGCGCAAGTGAGCCAATGACACACTCGGGACATCACAAGTGTGGTGCAATGTGCAGACGCTATGCATCTGTCACGTAACAATGGTGGCACCCATATACACGGGGCACCGCAATTGTTATAGAGCCGCACCATACAAGGGTTAGGGACAGTGAGGTTGCTGCACAGTCCCTTAAACTTAGTACGCTGCCAGCATGGCGCATTTGTCACATCTGTACCGTGCCTAAGAAAGACTCCAACCAGCATGACAAGCACTCTGTTTTTTACATATTCCCCATAACTCCCCACCCCAAAAGCTGAATGTCTGAATCGTTCTTTTTGAGAGCAACCAAGGTGGACCGAGAAGTTATGGAGACACTTCTGGAAGCGAGGACAGGCAGCTAGAAAGTGACAAAAAAGAAAACAAAGGAATAATTACTTTGTTTAAACCCATCTGCTGGAGGAGGAATGTACATCTTCAGCAATTCCGTTCAACAAGGTGGGAAAAACTCATGTCAGCCATTTACATTCCATTGCAAGAAGGTTTTATTTTTACTTTTTGAAGGAAACCGTTTTTGAGGATTAGTTCGAGTTCAGGACATTCTAGGCAACATTTGCACATTGGTTTTTTTGTTGTCATTTTTGAACAGAAAGCAGCTTTTTCTCTGGGAGAAACAGTGTTTTCTGCACACAATATCAGTGTGACATCCGAAACCCTCCTTCCTATCATCTCCAAACTAGAGAAGTTGGTTTTGCAGCAATTTCTCTTCCCAGAACAGGGCAAACCCGCCGCCACCACCACCACCCAAGTAATGGCCACGTAATGTCCTGGTTTACTTTCCACAACCCTTCAGAACAGCCAAGAAAATCATACGAAAAGAGGAAGAGGAGAATGAGGTGAAGGGAGGAGGAAGGATGTGGAAGAAGAGAAAGAAGGAGAGAGAGGAGGAGGAAGAAGAAGGAAGGAGGAGAACAGGCAGAGGATAGGAGGAGGCTGAAGGAAGGAACCATGGATGCCCCCTTCAGCTCTGTGGACGAAAGGCAGAAATCTAATTAATAATAAAGAAAGACACTTGACAACTTTTCATAGGCTTCTTCCTCAAATTGTTATTATCTTATACAGTAGTTGCATCAGCCAAAGAGAGTGTTGTAAGTCTGGGAGATGCGGGTTGATTTATGGATCAGGTCTTCATATCTGGGCTAACGGTTGTTAGACGTGCTCAATCATGTGTAATGAGTCTAACAATAAGAAGAATATCCTGCAGTTTAAACCCAGTCTTGTCCATATTCACTTGACGAAGGAAGGGGTCATTGGCAAGAAGATCCTTTTGATGCCACGTTGGAGAAGAAAAGCAAGAAAGGAAGGAAGGAAAAAGAAAGATGGTCAGTACACGCCATTGAGGTATTTCTCATATGGAAATGAGACCCGTCTGTGTCTCCTCAAATTATCATTACTCACGATTAACAACCGTACACAAAGTAAGAGCAGAAGAAATATACAGGTGGATTTTTCACACTCGCCTCAAAATCAAGAAAGCATTGTTATCCTGAAAATTCTTCCTCTGAAAATCTTTCATCTCAAAATTCACATTAAAATATGTATCAAGGAATAATCCTGACACATCCCCAGAGAGCATTATTCTGAAGCATCCAGTCTCCGTTGTTCCCTCTCTGAGTCTCTGCCCTCACCTTCTTCTCTTTTTTAAATTACATTTTATTATTTTTATAATATTTACGTACAAAAAATAATAATAATAACAGAACATAAAAAGCAGCACACATTCATGTGCAAACAAACAAATAAAAGACAACTATAGATATATTCTTGATTCAATTCCTCTAGAACAGATATCTAAGTCTATTGTTTCTATAAATGTTCACAATTACCAATAATTGTGAATAGTGCTAATCCTAGAAACATAGAATCATAGAATCGTAGAGTTGGAAGAGACCACAAGGGCCATCCAGTCCAACCCCATTCTGCCATGCAGGAAATCTCAATCAAAGCATCCCCGACAGAAGGCCATCCAACCTCTGTTTGAAGACCTCTAAGGAAGAAGACTCCACTACACTCCGAGGAAGGAGTTTGTTCCACTGTCGAACAGCCCTTACTGTCAGGAAGTTCCTCCTAATGTTGAGGTGGAATCTCTTCTCCTGAAGCTTGCATCCATTGTTCTGGGTCCTAGTCTCTGGAGCAGCAGAAAACAAGCTTGCTCCCTCCTCTATATGACATCCCTTCAAGTATTTAAACAGGGCTATCATATCACCTCTTAACCTTCTCTTCTCCAGGCTAAACATTCCCAGCTCCCTACGTCGTTCCTCATAGGACATGGTTTCCAGACCTTTCACCATTTTAGTCATTCTCCTTTGGACACGCTCCAGTTTCTCAATGTCCTTTTTTAATTGTGGTGCCCAGAACTGGACACAGTATTCTAGATGGGCCTGACCAGAGCAGAATAGAGTGGCACTATTACTTCCCTGGATCTAGACACTATACTTCTATTGATGCAGCCTAAAATCGCATTGGCCTTCTTAGCTGCCACATCACACTGTTGACTCATGTTCAACTTGTGGTCTACTTGGACTTCTAGATCCCTTTCACACGTAGTTTCATTCAGCCAGTTGTCCTCCATCCTATATCTGTGCTTTTCATTTTTCCGCCCTAAGTGCAGTACCTTACATTTCTCCATGTTGAATTTTATTTTGTTAGCTTTGGCCCAGTTTTCTAGTCTGTTCAGGTCATTTTGAATCTTGATCCTGTCCTCTGGAGTATTAGCTACTCCTCCTAATTTGGTGTCATCTGCAAATTTGATAAGCATGCCCCCAATTTTGTCCTCCAAGTCATTGATAAAGATGTTGAATAGCACTGGGCCCAGGACAGAGCCCTGTGGGACCCCACTTGTCACTTCTCTCCAGGATGAAAAGGAGCCATTGTTGAGCACCCTTTGCGTTCAGTTGGTCAACCAATTACAAATCCATGTAACAATTGCCTTGTCTAGCCCACATTTTACAAGCTTGTTTGCAAGAATGTCATGGGGAACTTTGTCTTCAGATCTTAGAACAGACTTTAGAGGAGTTATCCCTCAAAGTCTGTAAGGGGAGGCGATGGCTGAGCAAATGGTCGCTCTCAGATGAGGCTCCTGTGAGACGACCGAAGTGGTAGGTATTGAGCACCTGTCTTAAAGATTTTGGAGGGACAGAGATCTACAAGGAGTTACAGGACCAATATCCCTTTGGCATCGGGGATTTGGAGGTGGTCAGTGGAGCCTAAAAGCGTGGAGGACACAGTGCCTAATGCCCAGGGCAAGGAGCAAGAGGAACCGGGACGGAGAGTCCGGGAAAGAGAAGATTGAGACGCCGGGCATGCATGGCGCAGGAGAAGTCAGCAGAGCATAAGCATTGCCCACACCTTCTTCTTTTCATGCTCCAAATGTACCCCTCTTGCAAAAAAAATAAACCCAGATATGTCAGTGAGAAGGGACTTGGTCGGGGCAAATACTCTACCCTCCCTGCCATTCTGGAACTCGGAGCATGTTTCCCCTACTTGCATTGGAAAAACAAGATGTGAAGATTGACATCCCAAGAACCAAAGCCCTGTGGAAACACAGCTGACAAAAAGGAAGGCTTGGCATTTTTCGAGACCCAGGACAAGTTGGTTAACGAAGTAGGTGGCATGTAAAGGAAGAGCTGTTTTCTTACCATCGTTATGCCAAACAGTGGGGAGTTTGGCCTCAGCAAATCCATGGTCATGCTGCTGTTCATGCTGAGTTCTCCCTCTTGAGCTGAGGAAGAGATGAACACAAAAATATTGTTCCTGGGGTTTCTTCTTCAGAGATGGTCAGCACAATATTTGGTTAAAAACAGGCAGAAACAAGAAGCACGTAACCAATTCTGTCATATCACCTCTTACCCTTCTCTTCTCCAGGGTAAACATCCCCAGCTCCCTCAGTCGTTCCTCATAGGGTTTCTTGGTTTCCAGACCCTTCACCCTTTTAATTGCTCTCCTTTGGACATGCTCTGGTTTCCCCATATCCTTTTTAAATTGTGGTGCCCAGAACTGGACATAATATTCCAGGTGGGGCCTGACCAGAGCAGAATACAGTGGCACTATTACTTCTCTTGGTCTAGATACTATACTTTTATTGAACCAGCCTAAAATTGCATTGGCCTTTTTAGCTGCTGCATCGCACTGTTCACTCATGTTCAACTTGTGGTCTACTTGGACTCCAAGATCCCTTTCGCATGTAGTTTCGTTCAGTCCCCCATCCTATATCTCTGCATTTCATTTTTCCACCCTAAGTGCAGAACCTTACATTTCTCTGTATTGAATTTCATTTTGTTAGCTGTGGCCCAGCTTTCTAGTCTATTCAGGTCATCTTGAATGTTGGTCCTGTCCTCTGGGGTATTAGCTATTCCTCCTAATTTGGTGTCATCTGCAAATTTGATAAGTATGCCCCAATTTTGGGCTCCAAGTCATTGATAAAGATATTGAATAACACTGGGCCCAGGACAGAGCCCTGTGGGACCCCACTTGTCACTTCTCTCCAGGATGAAGAAAAGGAGCCATTGTTGAACATCCTTTGGCTTCGGTCAGTCAACCAATTACAAATCCATGTAACAGTTGCCTTGTCTAGCTCACATTTTACAAGCTTGTTTGCAAGAATGTCACGGGGCACTTTGTCTTCAGATCTTAGAACAGACTTTAAAGGAGTTATCCCTCAAAGTCTGGTGCCTGGACCTGTTTTCGGGGAGATTATTACACACTTCAGGCAACTCCGTTAAAACTATCCGAACCCCAGAGTACATCCACTGTTTCTCCTGGCAAGGAACCCAGCAGATACCAGTGAAAGGCCCTCCTGGGAAGACTGGATGATGGGTGGTATCACACTGAATACCACACTGACCCCATGCAGTAGCCAGGGGTAGCAGTGCCTCTCGTGCCATGGCATGGGACAAGGAGCGGATAATTTGGGTTCTGTCCTGTGCTGCCTATCGCTCTGTGTCATTTCCCGTTAGTTAGCATAGTTGGCCATGGACATTGGTACTTCTTACTTTTGAGATCCCAAATCTTAAGCAGTGCACATACACCTATCAACTTAAGATAATTACACCAAACATCTGATACATTCTATGAGGTGCAAAATTTACACCCTGCTTAGATAAGTTGCTTTTTAAAGGTCCACAAGATTCATTGCTATGACTTATATTCCTCCAGCTGCCTTTGACAGAAAGACATGCTCCACAACTGACCTTCACCCGCTTTCCCCTGGAGCCACTGAAGGAATCTGGAAACCTTTTCTGTCTCCGGTAATAAATGCCCAAAGAAACATACCAGAAGACTCACCAAAGCTGTCTGTTGGTTCCTTCTGATGTACTGCAGAGTTGAGATAGCGAATGGTTTCAAGGCAGGCTTTTTATATACATATATGCCTCCTGGAATCATTTAATTGTCCCAAAGTGACTGCCCACAAGGAAGTCAGTGCCCAGATTCTGGTAGTTTCTGAGTGACACATCATTCTTCCCAAGAAGATGTCACATGCACATGATTCACAAATAAAAATAATAAAAGCTTTCTTTTTACCCCACATCTCTGTTGGGGACAATCGAGGCGGATTACAATTAAAATGAGAACATACATATCCCATATCCCAGTCATTCCCTCCCTCCTCTAGAACATCAATTAAACATTATTAAATGTTTAAAACAATGCAATTAAAACCATCAAGGACAGGCAATCAATCAGTCATGTCCTTCTTTGTTGCCCCCTTTATATAGAGACCCAAGCTTTTTATATAACTCCTGTTATTAAACAATTACCCGGAAGGAAGAATAAATTTTATGTTCAATATCTTTTAACAGACTGCAAGGCATATGTAACCAGCAGAGTTGCTAAATACCTTGCAGCTGCTATTACCCTCCATATAAGATAATGGAAACAGATACAGGAAATTTTGTAAAAGCAACTATAGCTGCTATTGTTACTGTGGATATTATGTGACGTGGGAGGCTTTCAGTGTGTGTCAGTGCCTATGTATGCCAAGGGGTAGATAAAGGCTCTTGGGCCAGGACCCTCCAGTTTGGAGGCTGGATGGCCATATGCCTGGAGTGCTTGAATGGTTTCTTCCTTATGGCAAAATGGGGTTAGACTGGATGACCCTTGAGGTCTCTTCCAAGGCTAGGATTCTATGGGAAGAAGAGAGAGGAGAGGACAGAATATTGCCCTTCTTAGTTGGCTTAGGCAATGCACACTGTTTGCTGCAATCTCTCCTGACTTGTCATTTCTTCCTCCTCTTGGCATTTTGGCCACACTCCAATATTGCTTCTTTCCTTCTGTGAAACGTTGGAGGATAGATGGTCATTCCCACCTGGGCACACCTGAGTTTACAACGTTGCCAAGAAGAGACGGCACCTTGAAACCGGCTGAAGCTCAGGGACAATCTCAAAGTCATGGCAGCTGTTTTGAGACCAGAGTAATACAGCCGGTGGAACATGTTCAAAATAATCATAGTTTTTTGCAAAATACATATCTTAAGAGATGACTATTCATGTTGCTTCAAATGGCTGGGTATTGCTTTTTTCTTAGGGGTGCATTATAACCAAATGATCCCGGGAACACTCAGTTCTGAAAGCCCTTTTCAAGTAGGCTGTTTAATTAAACAACAGGAATTATTCATCTTGTGTTCTGGAAGGAGCTGGAAGACAACTTTTAAGCCTAAGGAAGTCCCATCCCAGATTCTTCAGGAATTTCGCCAGGACTGCATTTGCTACCAAATTTAGGAGCCCACGACTGAGTTTCTCAGGACCAGGTCTATTCTCTAGGGTATAGAAGGGGGGGCAATGCGTAGTATAAACTGGTACAGAATTAATTTTTTATGGGTTATTCGGTCTCTGTGGCCATGTTCTAGAAGAATATATTCCTGACGTTTCGCCAGCATCTGTGGCTGGCATCTTCAGAGAATGCTGGCATGGAAGCGAGTGGGGTGTATATATTCATTTTGTTACTTCTAGACTTCTGGTTTGACCGTGGAGACTTCTGGTTTGACCGCAGAGGTGCTCAGCGGCGTGAAACGGCAGCTCCGTGCTGCTTCTACCTCAACTACTGCAAGCCTATTATCAGAAGGATACCCGAAATCGGGGAAGACTGGGGTACAGGGTCTGAAGGAGGTTCCTTGCTCTTCTTCGGAGGTCAGACCTTTAGGGGGAAAACCAAAGGAGGCAAGGTGGGAGCCAAAAAGGGCAGTCGTTGCAGCAGTTGTTGCCGACAGGTACCAGCCGACGCGACAATCTTTTACTTTTTTGCCTGCGGGAGGGATAAATCAGTACAAAGAGCTTTTTTTGTGTGTAAAATATAGTCTGAACAGTATCTCCTTACCAAAGAGATTAAGGGAAGAAAGATAACTTTGAACTGAAAAGATTTACTTTTGTAGACAGATTGAGCAACACCAGAGGAAAAAGGGAGAACTTTGGGAACCTCCTGTGAAATATTAATTAGTTTTGTTTTTCTGGTTCTCGATGGGGAAGCCTTCACAGATTACTTCCTATCCTCCTTGGACACTGTATATAAGTTTGTTAGAAGTCTGACAATACTGAATATAACCTGAAGAAAAATACCTGAGTCTCTTAATTATAAGGGGATACAAACTTTCTGATTTCTGATTTCTGATGCTGGATATAAACTTTAAAGGAAAATTGGACCTGACTAGACTAGATATAGGAAATCCCGGACCTTAAGTGAAACTCTGCATTGCTTAAGAATTGTACATTGATAGCTTTATTTTGCTTTATTTGGCAAATAAAACTGCCCTGGAAGGGGAAAATTAACAGAAAGAAATAGCAAACAGCTGGGACTCCTGCCAACAGCTGTGAAGTAAGTGTGATAATTAACCCTGAACTAAGGCAAAGGAAGCGATGTCGGAGCTGAAGGGGACAGCTGATATGGAGCTTAACTTTGGGCATTCGGTGGTAACTACTTAAAGAAGGATGTAAAGCCGTGAGAGAGAGACATTAAAAGCAAGACTTTAAGGGTTAACTTTTTTTTTCCGAACCACAACTAAAACTAAGAGAATTGGAAACTGTTTATTTGCCTGGATAGAATAGATGTGCATGCGCATGCGCATGCGTAAGGGTGTGGGAAAGGAGGCGGCGCAGCAGCAGTGAGGGAGAGAGAGGCAGCGTCTTTGGGGCTGGGCAGGCCCCTGGAGTATCCCCCCTCCCACCTGGCAGCCCAGCAACAGCAGCGAAGGTGAGGGCACCGCCCAGGGCCCTTTAAAAGAGGCCCAGGAACAGCGACCTCGGCGAGGCGGCGCAGCAGCAGTGAGGGAGAGAGAGGCAGCGTCTTTGGGGCTGGGCAGGCCCCTGGAGTATCCCCCCTCCCACCTGGCAGAGAGTGTGTGGTGAAATTACTGATATGGGCAATAAAAAACGTTCTAGAACAAGCCCTGATACAAACAAGCAGAATAAAGCTTCCAAACAGCTTAAAATTGATGACTTACTTGTTAATGAGGAAACTGCGAGTACTCCATCTAAATTGGCAAACACAAACTTAGAATTTTCAATTCCAACTGCTAACAACTTTCTTGTGTTGGGGCAAGAAAATGAGCTTTTATCTGAACTTTTAGTATCTTCAGGGAGTGAACCGGCTAATATTGGTGGAGGGGTGTCCCTGGAACTAAATGAGTCTGTATGGGAGAAACTGCCAGATACTGAGAAGGAACAACTCACAAAGCAAAACAAGTTAAATCCACCGGATTTTGTGACAAAACAATGCCTCTTAACAGCTCATACTGTCATTTCAATTTATGAGCGCTTAGGGAAAATTGTTAATCAGGTAGAGCTTCTCAAACATTCCTTTGAGACTTTTATGCAGAAGCAATTAGTGGCAAAAGAGAATCTAGATTATGTCAATAGAGAAATACCCTGTAAAGCGAGGATTTCCACTATCAATAACCCCAGAGGCAATCTATCAGCAACTTTTAAGGAGATGGGGGAAAGAAATCACGGTAGGACTTTACAGGTAAACCAAGTTATGTTGCAAATTGCCTACAACAATATAAACAACGGTAGATGGAGATCCAAGAGAATTATTAGATCCTCGCTGAGCCAACTTCTACAGGTGCCCTTCTACGACATTGATATCCTTGATGTGGAATGGCTTCCTAATACATCAACTTATAAACGAATCTTGTTATCTTTTGAACAATCTACAATTCCTCTCATGTTGTTGAAAATGAAACCTTTTTTATTCAAATTCCAAATAATTCCAGCACAGGTTTTTCGGGATCAAATTATATCTCCTCTGTTCCCTAATAAGCATGATAGTGGGGGGCCTGCAGTTCAAAGTAATGCCCACCTGACAATTCCTAAAGGAATCCCTAAAGGGACCCTGAGTAAGACCACACCGAAGCCCAATTCAGTTAAAACCTCCAACAGCACGGTAGAGAGGCAACCCACAGAGAAACTGGCCACAGATTTAAGTGATTTAATAATTAATATAGAACAACATGACATTACATCCAGAGTGGACGATCTTAAAAATATGCTGCTTACTACAAAGGATTTGGCCATACCACTGTGGAACTCAATAACTACCGCTGAGGCCCACGATGTGGAGAGGGCTTTAGATATGAATTCTATTGATGCTCTCTTATCAATGAATAAAAAGGACCTTACAACTATAATTCCAGTACAACCTTTGGAACCTAAGAGAGTTAATACTGTACCCTCCCCGCATGAAGCATCTAACAAACAAAAGGGTCCAGTTCAAACAGAACTCTTGAACATTGTTGATGACATGGACTTTACATCAGCCTGACAGCTAAGCTTACTAAGTTGGAATATCATGGGCTGGGGAAATAAGTTCCATGATGCAGACTTTGCAAATTACCTCCAAACTTTTAAAATTCTATGTTTACAAGAGACATGGGCCCTTGAAACTAATTTGCCATCTCTTTATGGATTTCAAGCATTTTCTGTTCCCGCAGCTAAAAGTTGTACAAGAGGCCGTGGTAGTGGTGGTCTTACAATATTTATATCGGTTGATTTGCAGGCAGAGATTCAACCAATAACTAGTGCTTTTCCACATTGTATACAAGTGCTAGGTATCAAGAGCATGGATTTTGGTTTCTTAATTTGTATAAATGTTTACTTCCCCCCTAACTTAGCAAAGAACGTAGGTCTTAATAATATTTGGAATAGTTTATCTGAAACCATATTTTCCTTAGAGAGCCAATATCCCTCTACAAGGCTTTTACTTTGTGGAGATTTTAATGCTAGAATCGGAAATGACTCAAGGCAGGTGGAGAGTACTAACCAAGGATCAATTGCTTATACTGCACCAGTTCCTAGGGTCTCAAAGGATATAATTACCAACAAAGCGGGCTCTAAACTTATAGAAATTCTTTCTTTGCATGGCTTGCTGTGCCTTAATGGAACCCATTATGATCTGACATCGGGTCCATATACGTATGTTACCAACAGGGGAACAAGTACAATAGATTATATAATAGTATCTGCAAATCTGGTTCCTGATATTCGTAGATTTGAAGTTATTAGTCGTGTTGAAAGTGATCATTTCCCTTTGTCATTATTATTTAATACTGGGTCATTTCATCTCCCTGGTACTCCCCAAAATCTAAATTTAAACTTAAATTTAAATGGAATTCATATCGGGGAACGGAGAATACGGTGGTCAATTAATCTGGGTAGCTCAGTCCATCAGATGCTGGAGAGTATTACTTTTAAGTCCCTACAATCAGCTATTTTAAATTCCACTTCAGATATTCTACATACTTTTCAAACTATCATTCAAATGCTTAGGCCCAAGTTGGTGAGTAACAAACAATTTAATCCCAACACGGTAGCAACTAACAGATGGTTTGATTTTGAATGTCAAAGTGCTCGGAAAGCACTGATGAAGTGCTCTCGGCAGGCACTTAGAAACAACGACAATATCTCTCCTGAAATCTTAGCCTCTATGCGGTCAGCCTATAAGGCACTTTTAAAATACAAAAAAGATGAATATATTAGAACGCAATGGAAACAACTAGCGCAAGTGGTTACAGAAAAAAATGAGAAACAGTTTTGGGATATTACTGCCTCTAGCATGAATAGGATTAGACCGGTTATTGTGGGGCATATTACATCACAACAATGGTATAGCCACTTTAGTAAGCTCTATGGAGCTACAAATGCAGAGCATCACTCTCCTTCTGTTTTAAAAAATACCTATCTGCCTCAATGGCCCCCAGTTTCAGAATCTGAGATAAAAAAGCTGATTGCAGCTCTGGCATTGAATAAAGCCCCAGGAGAAAATATGATGCCCCCAGAAATATACAAAAATTTTTCTGAATGGTGGGCTCCAATATTAGCTAAGGTATTTACCCAAATTAATAATACTGGGATAACTCCAGTAGGCTGGAAACAGAGTGTAGTCGTCCCCATATATAAGAAGGGAGATAGGCAAGATCCTAATAACTATCGGCCCATAAGTCTGCTGGACGTGGATTCTAAGTTATACAGTAGATATTTATTAAACAGGTTGGAGGATTGGGAATTTAATAACCAGATTATTTATCCTGAACAAGCTGGATTCAGGGAAGGCCAGAGTACTATTGACCACTGTTTGACTCTTTATTATTTAGCCCAGAAAGGAATCGAAGGCCCTACAAAACATCTATTTGTTGCCTTCATTGATCTAGCAGCAGCCTTTGACTCAATTGACAGAAACTTGTTATGGCTTAAATTGGCCAATACCAATATAGACAATCGCTTATTGTTTCTGATTAAGGAACTTTATACCAATACAACAGCAAGGATTAGAGTTGGTACTTCTGGCTCACTAACTGATCCCATTCCCACAAATAAAGGAGTTAAACAAGGATGCCTTTTGGCACCAACACTTTTTAATTTATTTTTGAATAATATTATCCCAGTACTTTCTGGCCCAGAATTCTTCCCGCCTACACTTGGATCTAAAAAGATCTCTATTTTGTTATATGCCGATGACATGGTTTTAATCTCACTTACACGTATAGGTCTGAGAAGGTTACTTTCCAAGTTAGAGGCATTTTGTTCCAAGGAAAAGCTTGTTATTAACTATAATAAAACAAAGGTAATGGTTTTTGGGAAAAGACACACAGATTTTCGTTGTTCTATTAATGGCCATCAGATTGAGCAATGCAGAGAATTTAAGTATCTTGGCATTTACTTCACAGAAAACCTTTCTTGGAAGCCCCATATAGAAGCTAGTAGAGCAGTAGCTGTGAGATTAATTGGAGCAATCCTTAGATTCTATAATCAGGCAGGGGGCCACTTAGTTGCGCCTGCTGTTAAAATATTCCAGAGTAAAGTTATAACCCACATTCTTTATGGCGCTGCTGTGTGGGGGTGGGATGATTCCCAACTGGCCAAACTGGAGGCCATCCAGAATATGTTTCTTAGGAAGTTGCTCCTACTCCCACCTGGCACGCCTGCAGCCTTGGTTCGGGCTGAGGTTGGCCTTCCTTCTATTAGAGCTCGTATTCATTTTACTTTATTTAATTATTGGAAATCTGTAAAAGATTCTACGGTTAAGGTCTTTCCTAAGTTGTGCTTTCATTATTTACCAAGCTGTAAAGTTTGGAACTCAAGATACCAGAGGCTGCTTGAAACATATCCTGCTCTAATTGAAAATCCTTCCAGTTGGAATTCAAGAGAGAAACTCCGTGAATATATTTTTAACCAAGATGTGCATCTGGATAGACTGACTATTAATAACTCGAAATTTTCTAAATGGTTTAGATTATATAAATTGGACCATCAGATGGCTGTTTATTTAGGGAATCTTACATTTTTAAAGCTTAGACAGGCTTTTACAGCTCTCCGCTTCCAAACAATGCCCTCAGCTATGATTGACGGTAGATATTCACATACACCTAAGGATTCCCGTTTATGTATTTGTGGAGCCTCAGAAATTGAGGATTTACCTCATTATTTGTTTTCTTGCTCACTATATACTGGTCCAAGAACTAAATTTATGGGATCTATTCTGTCCAATTTACAGTCTAATACCATTTCCGAAAAAATTTATTTTCTCTTGTCTGATATCGATTCTAAGGTAACTTATAAGGTTTCACTGTTTGCTTCAGCAGCAATTAAAATTCGGGCAAGGGTAATAGCAGACATCGCAGTTGATTGCCAGGGGGATGATCTTATCTAAACTTTGAAGCTTTTTTCTTTTTCTTTTTTCTTTTCTTCTTTTTTCAATGCTTTTAATGACTGTTAGGTGGATGATTTTACCCAAATTTTGAAGTGTTTTTTTTTTCCTCACTTCTTTTAATGTTGTTCTATTTAATTGATTGGAAGTATATTATGTATTATGTATTAAATCTGGATGTTATTTGAGGGGATATTTTATAATTATAAATTGCTGTTACTGGTTTTATATTTTATATTTTATATTTTATCATGTGAATGGCCTTTGGCTTAAGCATTAATAATAAAGATGAGATGAGATGGGGTGTGGGAAAGCCCCAGATGCTGGCGAAACGTCAGGAATAAACTCTTCTAGAACAAGGTCATATGGCCCAAAATACCCAATTGCTTAAATAAATCCAAACTGGGGCAATGCACACACACAAACACACATCCCATAAGGTTTAATGGTTTTTAACTACTTCATTTATATTCACTTACTAAAAAAAGATCTCTGTGGGCTTAGATTCTAGAAAATGTAAAGTCAACTATGTCATGTAAATAAACTGTAATGTAAAATGCAAAGCTGAGCATGCATTTCAGTAGAAAATTAAACAGATAGTTAACAGAGTTTAATGAGATATCTGGTCGACTTATTATTATTATTATTATTATTATTATTATTATTATTATGCTTTATTTATGTAGCGCTGTACAACTTGTTTGAAGAATTGTGGTTGTAGAAGTTTAAATGGATAGATATACAGATCCAGTATTTGAGCAGAAGTTCAAAAGCACTGGTTGAAATGAAGGCCAGAAAGATTTATCTCGCTGAGGATAGGAAATAGTTATTGGAATCCAATTGTTCCTTTCCATATTACCATTCAAAAAGTCATTAAAGGGATAGTCAACCGATGGTAAAAAGGTGTTTGGTTGACTTAATGGAAAAATTATGGTTGTAGAGGTATCAGTTGATAGATATGGAGAATCAGTATAGATTCAAAAAGTACTGATTGAAATGAAAGCCAGATTGATTTATCCAGCACCAATACTCTGAAGGTAGGGAGGACTTTGGGAGGTCTTTAAACCCAATGGTTGTGTACAAAAAGAGGCTCGACATCCATCTGAAATGAGTGCCTTGGTTGTGTTTCAGCATTCAGCCACAACTTCTCCTCCAGCTCCTTCCAGAATGCGCAATGATCAATTCCTGTATTTCAAAATGCATATTGGAAAAGGGTTTGAGGAGCAGAGTGTGCCTTTGAGAGCTTCGTTCATGGGCTAATAAAACCGGTGATAGCCTACCATTTGAAACAACATGAGCTGATTTCCCTTAAGGCCCCCTGTGCGCCTGGCACAAGACTAGAATGACTTGGTACATGTTTTACAAGTTCTGTAACACTGCTCTCAGAACAGCTGCCCTATGGCTTTGCGATTCTTCTTGAGCTTCAACCAGTTTCAAGGTGCCATCTCTTAGGAGTTTATCACGTGAAGGAAATAGGGTGTTTATCCCGTGAATACCCTGGGGAAAATCCCATACTTACAGGTAATAATTTCACATGATGTCGCCCAAAACCCTCCATTAAAGTAGTCACAGAGAAGCATTCATGCACATGTTTTTACTTGCGGGATTTCAGCAAGAATGCATTTGCAATATCACTTTATTTGCACAACAACGTGCCATTTCAGCTTCAATTGCTGGATGCTTCAAATAGGCTTTAATCTCTCTTTAATGCCGAAATCAGCCCCAGTGTGATAAACTCCTTAATGACAACGTCGTGAACCCAGATGCGCCAAGGTGTGAATGAATGCATATCCCCCATCATTACACAGATGGAATCTGGGAAACTTGTGCTCAAGAAATATTGGAGTGTAGTCAAGATGCCAACAGTTTGAGATTGTGCCTTCAATATCTCCCTTTTGAGGAACTCTTATCCATCCTAAATTCCCTTCTCTTTTAGTATTGCAAACCCCAGGATCACACCCAGTATTTCCCCATGTTTACTCAATCAGTTCTCCTAAAGTCTAAAATGTATATCTGGCTATGTCTGGCTTCTCCTTTCCACTGTATAACAAACTCCAGGAGAACATGGTCACTCCCACCTAAGGATCCCACCACTTGCACCCCATTAACCAGATCCTCCCTGTTGGTTAGGATCAGATCTAAAACATGCTTTGATTGAGAGTTCCTGCATGGCAGAATGGGGTTGGACTGGATGGCCATTGTGGTCTCTCCCAACTCTGTGATTGTATGATCCCTAGTTGCCACTTCCACCTTATGGGCAATGAAATTGTCTTCCAGGCAAGTAAGACATTTGCTAGACCTTAAACGTTTGGCTGAGTTTGACTTCCAACAAATAGCAGCATGGTTCAAGTCACTCAGCACTACCACATCTCTCCTTTCTAAGCATGTGGCCATCTGTTCTGAAAATTATGCGTTCTTGGTAGTTTAATTCCATCTCAAAGTTTATCTTTTTGTATATTTTCACTAGATTGTATTTACTTTAATGAGTAAGCCACCTTCAGGTTTTTTTGGGGAGGGGGGGGAGATGGGGATCGGGCTACAAATTCGGTGGTGGCTGTGTGCCAACAAGCCATTGCAAGCTTATGATGATCCTAAAGAGACACTCTTCACATATCAATTATATATACACCCTTGTCCCTCCATATTCGCTGGAATTAGTGGCAGAAGACCCCCGTGAATATGGGAAAACCGCAAATAACAAAAACATGATGTTTTGACCTGAGAGGACACCTCTCTAGGAATCTCTAGGTCCTCCAGGGCAACTCTGTGGCCAACGTCCAACAGACACTGACCATAGAGATGCACTGGAGGAGCTACAAAGGCCTAGTAGAGTATTCTCTCTAGAAATCTCTAGGTCCTCCAAGGCAACTCTGTTTTCAACTGACCATAGAACTGCACTGGAGGAGCTACAAATGACTAGTAGAGTGTTCTCTCTAGGAATCTCTAGCTCTTTCAGTGCAACATTTAGTTAACGTTGACCATAGAGTTGCACTGGAGGACCTAGATATTCCTAGAGAGAACATATTAATCAATTCCATGTATAATCAAATCTGCAAATATCAACTCCGCAGATATGGAGGGATGAGTGTGTGTGTGTGTGTGTATATATATATATATATATATATATATATATATATACACACACGCCCGCAGTGATATCTATGCAAAACTTCTACTTTGGCTGCAGATAGCAAATGTTAGCACAAGCATGCACATATTCTATCAAATTGCCATATATATAACCCCCAGCCCTGGCAACATCCGAGTGCAAATGTTACACATACAATTTTTCCAGGACATCTCCTACATCTCAAGAGGACATCTGGTCACTCTGGACATATTGGACTTTATAGGTCATAACCATCACCATCAGAAATTGGAGCTGTTACCACCCTTTTTAGCAATCTGGCTGCAGCTCTTCAGACCGGCTGAACTGTTTCACACACAGTACAACTCAGCAAATATTAATGCAAAAGTTAAAGCACAATTAAATAATGAATGGTACTGATACACATATTTTTGAAAGTCACATCATGGGTGCGGCAGTTCATTCAGGGTCTTGGATACTCAGGGGACTGTGGGAATGTGGATCTTGTTTTTTAAATGAACGTAATATTTTTGTGTCAGTGACAATATTCCTATATTCAGCCACTAGATGACAGGCTTCTAGAACAAATGTGTGTTTCATTTTAGCTGAAGGTCTTAGTTCAGCACATTGAACAACTTTTTTCCAGAGCATGCTTTGAGAACTATAGCCCTCCAGGTGTGGTTTCATTCCAGATCACATTATTCCTTTCCATCCTATCCAATGTTAAGGGATGATGGATGTTGCAACTGAATTACAACTGGAAGGTTATGGGTTCCTCACCCTTTTCCCATCTTCGTTCCTGATTTTTTAATAACAATACATGAAGTAAGAGCAGAAGACAAAGCAAGGTGAATTTTGAAGGCTTGCCTCAAAATTAAGAAAGAATCGTGATCCTGAAAATTCTTCACCTAAAAAATCTTTCCGCTTACAATTCAGATGAAAAGGAGTACTTCTGGCACACCTTCCGGATCCTTCTTGCCTCCGGACTTGTCTAAGATGGAAAGGAATAATGGGAACTGGAATCAAACTGTGCTAAATTGACACCTTTTCCAATAACACGACACACATTTGTTCTACAAGTTTGTCACCTAGCGGCTGAAGACAATATCACAAGCCAGGGATTTCTTTCCACTGGCAAAAAAAGAGTGCATTCATTTCAAAAACAAGATACTCCAACAGTCCCCTGAGTATCCAAGCCCCTGAATGAACTGTTGCCGCCATGATGTGCGACTTGCTAAAACATGTGCATCAATGCCACTCATTATTTAATTGTGCTTTATTTTTTGCGTTAATACTTGCTGAGCTGTACTGTGTACCAAAAAATTCAGTTGGTCTGAATTGCTGCAGACAGATTGTGAAACAGGGAGAGTTACTGGTGGCAACAGCTCCATTGGCTGATAAAGCGTAATAGGTCCAGATTGGCCAGGTGTCCTCCTTTTCCAGGGCATTTCCTACATTTCAACCTTCGGTCTAGGATGAATGTCAAAATCTCCATTTTGAGTATGACTAGGAAGCAAGAATTCACATTTATATGAGTGTTTTTAGCTTTTATTTTGAGAGAGCCTACATCTTCCTTGAATGTCCTACATCTGGCGGCACCTCCTTTTTGGTTAGGAGATCTGGCCACCCTGAATATGTCAGAGGTCCAGGTTACCTTGATGATATATGATTCCCCCCTATATGTACATCATTACTGAGCACATTCATCTGGCCTGGATTTGATGTATGGTTTTAATCTGTATTTTGAAATGTTTTTATTGAAGTTTTATTTATGTATTGCAATTTTTATCCTGTATTTTGTATTTGATATTGCAATTTTTACCTGGACACCGCTATGATCAACACGGAATAGCGGTTTATAAATAAAACTTATTATTATTACCTGAAGATCCATATTCTGCCATATGAGACCACCTGTGTGTTGAGGTCTTCAGAGGAGGCCCTTTTCTTTTTCCCACAACGGTTGAGAGGTGGCACCATAGCCATGTTTAAATATTAAAACTCATCTGCTGGAGGAGGAATGTACATCTTCAGCAATTCTGTTCAATGAGGTGGGAAAAACTCATGTCAGCCATTTTCTTTCCCTTGCAAGAAGGTTTTATTTTTGAAGATTAGTTCAAGTTCAGGACATTCTTGGCCAAATTTGCACATTGGATTTTGTTTTTGTTTTTGAACAGAAAGCAGCTTTTTCTCTAGGAGAAACCGTGTTTTCTGCAAACAATATAAGTGTGACATCCGAAACCCTCCTCCCCATCGTCTCCAAATTAGGGAATTTGTTTTGCAGCAATTTCTCTTGCCAGAACAGAGCAAACCCACCAGCATCACCAAGTAATGGCCAAGTAATGTACTGGTTTGCTTTCCACAACCCTTCAGAACAGCCAAGAAAACCCTACAGAAAGAGGAGGAGGAGAATGAGGTGAAGGGAGGAGGAAGGATGTGGAAGAAGAGAAAGAAGGAGAGAGAGGAGGAGGAGGAGGAGGAAGAAGATGAGAAGGAGAAGAGCAGGCAGGTGATAGGACCAGGTTGAAGGCAAGGAACCATGGATGCCCCCTTGAGCTCAATGGATGAAAGGCAGGAGTCGAACTATTAAGAAAGAAAGACACTTGACAACTTTTAGAAGGTTTCTGCCTCAAATTGTTATTATCTTATACACTAGTTGCATCAGCCAAAGAGAGTGTTGTAAGTCTGGGAGATGCGGGTTGATTTATGGATCAGGTCTTCATATCTTCACGAGAAAGACGACTGCACCAAGAAGACGTAACTCCTGGAATTCACCTTGTCCAGATAAGTTTATTTCTAATTGACGAAGGAAGGGGCCGATGGCAAAAATCTCCTGTTGATGCCACGTTGGAGAAGAAAAGTGAGCAAGGAAGGAAGGATAAAGAAAGATGCGGGGTGATTTATGGATCAGGTCTTCATGTCTTTACGATAATGACAATATCACCAAGAAGTTGAAAATCCTGGAATTCAGCTTGAATATCCTCGTCTATATTTATTTGACGAGGGACGGGATCGGTGGCAAGAAGATCCTTTTGATGCTACATTGGAGAAGAAAAGCAAGGAAGGAAGGAAAGAGAAAGATGGTCAGTACACGCCATTGAGGTATTTCTCATATGAAAATGAGACCCGTCTGTGTCTCCTCAAATTATCATTACTCACGATTAACAACCGTACACAAAGTAAGAGCAGAAGAAATATACAGATGGATTTTTCACGCTTGCCTCAAAATCAAGAAAGCATTGTTATCCTGAAAATTCTTCCTCTGAAAATCTTTCCTCTCAAAATTCACATAAAAATATGTATCAAGGAATAATCTTGACACATCCCCAGAGAGCATTATTCTGAAGCATCCAGTCTCTGTTCTTCCTTCTCTGAGTCTCTGCCCTCATAAAAAAGCAACACATATTCATGTGCAAACAAACAAAAAAAGACAACTATAGATATATTCTTGATTCAATTCCTCTAGAACAGGTATATAAGTCTGTTGTTTCTATAAATGTTCACAATTACTAATAATTGTTAATAGTGTTAGTCCTTAATAAACATAGTCTTTCTACGTTTTAAATCTGATCTGTGGAAGGGCGGTATATAAATAAAAATTTTATTATTATTTATTTATTAAATACAGCTGTAAGGAGAAGCAATGGCTGAGCGAATGGTCGCTCTCAGATAAGGCTCCTGTGAGACGATCGAAGGGGAAGGTATTGAGAGCCTGTCTTAAAGATTTTGGAGGGACGAAGAATTAAAAGGAGAGACAGGGCAACTATCCCCTTGGCATCGGGGATTTGGAGGTGGTCAGCGGAGGCTAAAAGCGTGGAGGACACAGTGCCTAATGCCCAGGGCAAGGAGCAAGAGGAACTGGGATGGAGGTTGGAGAGTATGGAGAAGAGAAGATTGAGAAGCCGAGCATGGATGGCACGGGAGAAGCCGACAGAGCATAAGCATTGCCCATACCTGCTTCTTGTCATGCTCCAAATGTCCCCCCCCCTTGCAAAAAAAAAATAAACACATGAGAAGGGGTTTCGTTAGGGCAAATACTTTACCGTCCCTGCCATTCTGGAACTTGGAGCATTTTTCCCCTACTTGCATTGGAATCATAGAATCACAGAATTGTAGAGTTGGAATAGACCGCAAGGGCCATCCAGTCCAACCCCATTCTGCCATGCAGGAAATCCAAATCAAAGCATCCCCGGCAGATGGCCATCCAGCCTCTGTTTAAAGACCTCCAAGGAAGGAGACTCTATCACCCTTGAAGGGAGTGTGTTCCACTGTCGAAGAAGCCTTACTGTCAGGAAGTTCCTCCTAATGTTCAGGTGGAATCTCTTTTCCTTCAGCTTGCATCCAATGTTCTGTGTTCTGTTCTCTGGAGCAGCAGAAAACAAGCTTGCTCCCTCCTCAACATGACATCCCTTCAAATATTTAAACAGGGCTATCATATCACCTCTTAAGCTTCTATTCTCCAGGCTAAACATCCCCAGCTCCCTAAATCATTCCTCATAGGGTTTCATGGTTTCCAGTCTCTTCAACATTTTAGTCGCCCTCCTTTGAACATGCTCCAGTTTCTCAATGTGCTTTTTGAATTGTGGTGCCCTGAACTGGACACAATATTCCAGGTGGGGCCTGACCAAAGCAGAATACAGTGGCACTATTACTTCTCTTGATCTAGACACTATACTTTTATTGATGCAGCCTAAAATTGCATTTGCCTATAAAAACACGATGTGAAGATTGACATCCCAACATCCAAAGCCCTGCAGAGACACAGCTGACAAAAGGGAAGGCCTGGCGTTTTTCAAGACCCAGGACAAGTTGGGTAAGGAAGCAGGTGGCATGTAAAGTAAAACCTGTTCACTTACCATTGGTATGTCAGACGGTGGGGAGTTGGACCTCATCAAATCCATGGCAATGCTGCTGTCCATGCTGAGTTCTCCCTCTTGAGCTGATGTCATGCTCCAAATGTCCCTCTTGAGCTGATGAACACAGAAATATTGTTCCTGGGGTTTCTTTTGAGGCCGTCAGCACAATATTTGGTTAAAATCAGGCAGAAACAAGAAGCAGGCGCCCATTCTATTTCAAGAATGGAGCATCCCATGTCAAAGACCCTTCAGGTCTTAGAACAGACTTTAAAGCAGTTATCCCTCAAAGTCTGGTGCTTGAACCTGTTTTCGGAGAGATTATTATGCACTTGAGGCAACTCCATTAAAACTATCCAAACCCCAGAGTAAACCCACTGTTTCTCCTGGCAAGGAACCCAGCAGATACCACTTGAAGTCCCTTGAAAGGCCCTCCTGGAAAGACTGAATGATGGGTGTTATCACTCTGAATACCACACTGAAACCATGCTGTAGCCAGGGGTGGCAGTGCTACTGGTGCCATGGCATGGGACAAGGAGTGGATAATTTGGCTTCTGTCCTGTGCTGCCTATTGCTCTGTGTCATTTCCCATTAGTTAGCATGGTTGGCCAGGGACATTGGTACTTCTTCCTTTTGAGATGCCAAATCTTAAGCAATGCACATACACCTATCAACTTCAGATAATTACACCAAACATCTGATACATTCTGTGAGGTGCAAAATTTACACCCTGCTTAGATAAGTTCCTTTTTAAAGGTGCACAAGATTCATTGCTATGACTTATATTCCTCCAGCTGCCTTTGACAGAAAGACATGCTCCACTACTGACCTTCACCCGCTTTCCCCTGGAGCCACTGAAGGAATCTGGAAACCTTTTCTGTCTCCGGTAATAAATGCCCCCAAAAAACTACCAGAAGACTCACCAAAGCTGTCTGTTGGTTCCTTCTGATGTAGGACAGAGTTGAAATAGTGAATGATTTCAAGGCAGTCTTTTTATACACATATATGCCTAATGAATCCTTTAATTGTCACAAAGCGACTGCTCACAAGGAAGTTAGTGCCCAGATTCTCATAGTTTCTGAGTGACACATCATTCTTTTCATGAAGATGTTACACGCACATGAAGTTGCATTGTATTGCAAGGCCATACCTTCATTGGGAAGCATTCAGTGTGTGACAGTGCCTCTGCCAGAGGGGTAGATAAGGGCTTTTGGGCCAAGACCTTCAATTTTGGAGGCTGGATGGCCATCTGTCTGGAGTGCTTGGATTGTGTCTTCCTTCTGGCAAAATGGGGTTAGACCCTTGAGGTCTCTTCCAATACTAGGATTCTATGAGAGGAAGAAAGAGGAGAATATTGCCTTTCTTAGTTGGCTTAGGCAATGCAAACTGTTGCAATATTTCCTAACTTGTGACATCTTCCTCATTTTGGCATCTTGGCCACTTATGTCCTAGTTTCTTTCTGTGAAGTGTAGGAAGTGTTCATTCCCACCTGGACCCTCCTAGGTTTATGGCATTGTCAGTAAGAGATGACACCATGAAACTGGCTGAAGCTCAGAAACAATCTCAAAGCCATGGCAGCTGTTTAGAGGTGAGGGTTATACAGCCGGTGGAACATGTTCGAAAGAATCATAGTTTTCTGCAACATATACATCTTAAGAGATGACTGTTCATGTTGCTTCAAATGACTGGATACTGCCATTTTTAATTGGCCCCTGAACAAAAGTATCCAAGGAACACTCAGTTCTGAAAGCCTTTTTCAAGTAGGCTGTTTAATTAAACAGCAGGAACTATTCATCTTGCTTTCTGGAAGGAGCTGGAAGACAATTTTCAGAGCCTAAGAAAGCCCCATCCCAGATTCTTCAGGATTACACCAAATTGTATAACTGTTATATAAATCACAACTGGGGCAACAAACACACACACACATCCCATAGGGTTTAATGGTTTTTAATTACTTCCTAAGGACCAGAGAACAGCTTTTGCACCTCTTCTGGCTTCTTAAGATGCATGTGCCATTCAAATAGCATACCTCCAAAGGGATCTGAAGCAGCTTTATTTTGGCTTGTCTGTACAGGCCCTATGTAATGTAATGTAATGTAATGTAATGTAATGTAATGTAATGTAAATAAATTGTAATGTAAAATGCAAAGCTAGTAGAAAATTAAATAGATAGTTAACAGAGGCCCCATACAGACAAGCCAAAATAAAGCTGCTTTGGGTCACTTTGGAGGTATGCTATTCAAATGACACACTCATCTTAGGTCCTTAGTACTGATCGTGGATTTGGCACGGCTTTTGGACTCTTAGGACCCTTCCATCATTATCTCGCTGAGGGTAGGAAATAGTTATTGGAATCTAATTGCTCCTTTGCATATTACCATTCAATAAGTCATTAAAGGGATAGTTAACCGATGGTAAAAAGGTGTTTGGTTGACTTAATGGAAAAATTGTTGCTGCAGAGGTTTAATGTGGCTGTTGTTGAAACCACAACGTCTCTTTTCAGTTCCTTCCAGAATGTGCAAAGAGTAATTCCTGTATTTCAAAATACATATCGGAAAAGGGCTTGAGGAGCAGAGCATGATTTTGAGAGCTTGATTCATGGGCTAATAAAACCGGTGATACCCCACCATTTGAAACAACATGAGCTGACTTCCCTTAAGGTACAGCCCTCTGTGCATCTGGCGCAAGACTTAGGATTACAGTGCGTCCTTTTGTTATGCGGGGATCCGTTCCGGACCCCCCGCATAAAACAAAAGCGCGTATGCTCAAGCCCCGTCATACATGGGCGCACTGTACTTGATACGTGTTTTACAGATTGCGTAGCACTGGTCCGACAAGAGCTGCTTTCAGATTCTTCCTGAGCTTCAACCAGTTTCAAGGTGCCATCTCTTCCTAATGAACAAGGAGTGAATGGCTGCATATCCTCCATCATTACACAGATGGAATCTGGGAAACTTGTATTCAAGCAACATTGAAATATAGTCAAGATGCCAACAGCTATTAAGACAGTTAGAAATTGTGCCATTTGTCTTGAACTCCCTTCTCTTTTAGTATTCTAGACCATAGGATCACCCCCAGTATTTCCCTAAGTTTATTGAAATCAGCTCTCCTAAAGTTTAAAATGTGTGTCTGGGGCCTGAATAGACAGGCCAAAATAAATCTTTTTCGTGTCACTTTGGAGGTGTGTTGTTCAAATGTCACACACATCTTAAGAAGACAGAAGCTGCGCCAAAGCCGCGTTCCAGTCCTTAGTACTGGAGCCTGGCTTTGGAATGGTTTCCAGTCTCTTAGGATGCATACATCATTTAAACAATATCCCTCCAAAGTGACCTGAAGCTGCTTTATTTTGGCCTGTCTCTTTGGGCCCTCAGACTGTAAGAACGCCTCCAACCAGCATGGTATGCACTCTGGTTTTCACATGTTTCCCCATAGCTCCCCACCCCACAAGCTGAATGTCTGAATCTTCCTTTGAGAGCAACCAAGGTGGCATGGGAAGTTATGGAGACACTTCTGGAAGCAAAGATGGGCAGCTAGAATATGACAAAAATAAAATAAAACAAAGGAACAATGTCTCCTCTTCATAGAATCATAAAACCATAGAGTTATAAGAGGATAGGACCAGGTGGAAGATGAGGGACCATGTATGCCACCTTGAGCTCATTGGATGAAAGGCGGATCTCTAACTAATAATAAAGAAGGACATTTGATAACACCTTGAAGGTTTTTCCCGCAAATCTTTATTGTATTACCGGAGACTCAGCCAAAGAGAGTGTTGTAAGTCTGGGAGATGTGGATTGATTCACGCATCGGATCTCCATGTCTGCGGCTGGACACACTCACTACTACATGTCAGTGTCTAGTTGCAAGGATGATTTGAGCAAAAAGGATAAGATCCTCGCATGTGAGTTGTCCCCTCGCATTTATATTTACTTGTTCAAGGGCAGGATTGAGGGCAACAAATTTCTTTTGATAGCATGTTTGGGAAGGAAAGGCAATAAAGAAGATAGTGAGTACACATCAGGGAGGTATCTCTCAGACAGCATTAAGACCCGTCTGTATCTCCCCAAATTATCCTTACTAATGGTGTTGGTTATTACCTTTAAAGCCCTACATGGTTTGGGTCCAGGTTTCCTCCAGGATCACTTTCTCCCATATAATCCTATATAGTTGAGTCCTCTGGTGGACATTTAATCAGCCAGGACTAGTTTACTATATATATACTCTAGTATAATTCTAGGCATTTTAGTCAAAAATTTGGCCCAAAACATCAGAGTCAGCTTATCCCCAGGTCAAGGTTAAGTACTGTATGTTAACTCTCATAAAAATAGAAACCATTCCCTGGTGGCAAGAGTGTAATCTGTCCTAGAAGTACTGACCCTCCTCTACTCTTTCATCCATCCATCCATCCATCGATCCATCCATCCATCCTTCAGTGTGAACACAAACAGTTATGTCTCTTGCAATTTTCTAAGTTCTTTGACATTGTCTTTCATCCTTTAGATCCGTTTGTTATGTGACCATAATTCTTACTCTCAACTTATCCATGGGTCATATCAAAATCCATCATTTGGCTCCCAAAACCTGCCCTCGACTTATACATGGGATCGACTTATAGTCGAGTATCTACAGTAGTTACTTTTATCCAGAGGACTCTTTTCTCAGCCGCCCCTAAAATGTGGAATGACCTCTTACACAAGGTCAGGGGGATAAGATTGCCAGAAGAGATCCGTCTTAAGTGCCTTCTTCACTGCCTCCAAAGCGGTAATAAGACGGATCTCCTCCGGAAGACCATTCCACAATTTAGGAACAGCTACAGTGAAGGCTCTTTGGGAAGTTGTTGTTAATCTAGACATTGGTTGTTCTAACAAATTCTTCCCAGTTGTTCTGAGAGTGCTCCACATTAAATACAGGACACTAAGCTAATGTGGCCAACTGGGCTGATAAACTCCTGGATATAGGAGCTTATCGCGTGAACTTTAAAACCGTCTCTAACTCTAACACATGGGATGGAGGCGGAGAGTATCATATGAATCGCTACCTAATTGCCGCCCGCCATCAGCCCGGGTCACAGCCGCGCTGCGCTAGCTCTTTTTAGAAACCGGAAAGGTTCTGACTTTGAAAAGTGCTGGCAGAAGGTGGCTGGGACCTGGCTTGGACCCAGGCTGATGGCGGGCAACGATTTGGCAGTGATTTAGTTGCAATAATCCCCACCTCCTTCCCGCATCCCAGCTGCAGCCCGGGAGGCTTGAGATGGTTTTAAAGTTCATGTGATAAGGTCCTATATAAACTAGCTCAGCTCAGGGTATTGAGTTTTGCAAGGCAGCAACCCCCAAAGCTCCATGCATCCCTTTCAGACATCTCTGCCTTTCTGGATCCCTGACCTCCAGCACATACCTTGGGACTCCTCTCTCCAGCTTTCTCCCCTCTCAACCTTGGAATGGCTTTTCTTTGAGCCTTGGACTGCCTCAATCATGCTCCTGCTTGCAAACCATTATGAGTTGTGGGACTGGCCTGGTTTTCTCCTCCTGGTTCCTAGTGATTGTAGGTGGGATCACCTGGATAGAGTTACCCAAATGAGATGGAAGTCAGGCATGTGTCACTATGATCAGATCCAAAATCTCTAGGAACAGGCTTAGGCAGCAAGCGGGAGGACGGACTAGACAAGTAAAATAACCTGTATCTATATTGTAATTTGATGTATTTTACTGTTGTAAACCACCCGGATTCTTCGTGATTGGGCGGGCTAGAAATAAATCATTATAATTATTATTATTATCTGAGGAAGTAGACTCAAGTCTACAAAACCTCATGCTGCCAACCTCTTTCTTCCTTGTAGTCTCAAAGGTGCTGCAAGATCCCCTTCTGGAGGTCCCAGAAGATAATGTCATAAATCTGTGTCTAGATACAGGACCATCGCCAGATGCTTGTGATCCCCTCCATTCTCCACCAAGAATGGAATAGCTGCTAGGGACACTTATTCTAGCAAATCCGGCAGACAGGGAGTGGGGGGTGGGCTTTAGCTTTTATGGTGGGAAGGAAGGACTACCAATCTCCACTACTATCAAAACTGTCACCAACGGGATGCCACCTAGAGTCTGTTCCCTGCCCACTTTGCTTTTAGGCCTCCTGGAGAAACCCAGTTGTTTTGGCCTCCCCTTTCCTTTTGGCATCTTGACCATACTCCAGTATTGCTTGGCCACATGTGTCCCACTTTTCAGCTGTAAGATGTTGGAGGGGATGCGGTCATCCACATCTTGCCACACCTGGGTTTAGGGCATTGTATTTAAAAGATGGCAATTTGAAACCAGCGGAAGCTCAGGAAGAATCTCGAATGCACAGCAGGTTTTTTAGGCCAGTGTTACACAACCTGTAAACATCTACCACATAATCATTGCCTTGAGGCAGGTACACAGTAGACCATATATTAATAAATGAGACGTCATGTTGTTGAAAATGATGGGCTGTCACCATTTTTACCAGCCCAAAAAAACAACAAAAATGATCCAAGGCACACTCTTCTCATGAAGGACTTTTAAAATAGGTCGTGTATTTTGCAAACATGAAGTGCTCACAATTGCGCATTCTGGAAGGGGCTGGAAGGACATTTCCACCATCTAAAAGAGTCCTATCCTAAATTCTTCAGGGATCCTTCCAGGACTGTGGTTACTGCCACATTTTGGAGGCCACTAATGGGTTCATAGCATAGTATCCTTTTCTGTGCAAGGTAGACCATTTGGAAGGCACATGAGAATCAAAAGGAAATTTTGTTACGCTTACACAGATTTTCAGCATCCTTATCAATGGGGATATTGATATTGACCAACTAGTTGTTTTTTTTGGGGGGAGGGGGTATTCGTGCCACTCAGTTCTGGTTGTCTAGTTTTTCAAATAGAAACACAAAACAGCCCTCTGTGTTTCCATGCAGCTCAAGATTATTTGGTCCATGTGAGGAAGACCGATATCAGAGCCTCCTGAAGTATCAAAAGAAGGGATCTCTTGTGAAAGTCCTGGTCTCCCACAAAACTGGGGTTCATGCAAGACCACAGAACTCTTGTGAGATGCCATCCTCGTTCAACACTTGAGGTGAGCCATACATAGGTCTGGTTCATGCACTGCGCACCTCATAGACTCATGGAACCATAGAGTTGGAAAGGGCCCCAGGAGACATCAAGTCCAACCCATCTGCTCAAAGTAGAAGCTCCAGATCCAGGATCCCCAGCAACATGGAGTTCTCCAGACCCTTTTTGGAGACCTCCAGAGAAGGAGACCACAACCCAAATTTCTGTTATTGCAGCTTATATCACAGGCTATGGCTATTTTCATTGACACAGAGCTATTAAATGCATTTCAAAAACAAGTTACTCATACAGTCCCCTTGCTATCCAAGCCAATTGTCTGGATTTTTAAGTCTTGGATTTAGGTGGAAAAAGACAGTCACGGGCCCTTTACAGATTAGAAGAAAGGGCTGGTCAGAGACTGTCCCTTTCTCCAACAGATCATTGCTGCTGCAAACGCACAACCGCAACAACGATCTGCTGCAAAAAGGAGCTCTAAAATGGAGCTCCTCACACGACTTCTCCAAGGTGCCATTTGCTTCCTGGGTTGTCGCGGTGATGTGTCTTGTGCACCACGCCATTTGGACTCATCGCACAAGACACATGATACACTGAGTCAAGATGGTGCAGCACATACATATTAGGATTCGGGAACATGCAGTTGCTGTACACTCCTGAACCCTAAAATCACCGCCGGCACGCTATAAAGCGCCCATTTGTACCGGGCCACAGACAGATAGTAGCCCTAGTCAGAAGAAACCTATTAGTTAAAGTGGTGGAGTCTCCTTCCCTGGAGGTCTTTAAGCAGAGGTTGCATGGCCATCTGTCAAGGATACTAAGATTGAGAGTTCCTGCATGGCAGAATGGGTTTGGACTGGATAGCTTTTGGTGTCTCTTCCAACTCTATGGTTCTATGATTCTATGAATGGCTTTGTTTAAACCTATCTGCTATATGTAAATCTTCACTAATTCCATTCAACAAGGTGGGGAAAACTCATGTTAGCCATTTTCTTTCCAATGCAAGAAGCTTTTTTAAAAAAAAGAAAACAGTTTTTGGAGATTATTTCAAGTCAAGACTTATTCTGCGCACAATTTGCACATCGGATTTATTTAATTGTTTTTTTAAAAACACAGAAAACAGCCTTTTCTCTGGAGGAAACAATGTTTTCCGCCCATGTTATAAGAAGATGATCGTATTGCTTTTAAAGCGCCTTTTCCACAACGGGATAAAGGCTCGTTGAATTTTAAACTGGGTGTTTTCGCACTCGTCGGGGGCCAGGCAAATGCAAGCGACATGCAGCCCGGATCTCAGCCACGCTTATCCAGTGGCTTTTCCAAAACGAGGTTTTGCAAAGCCCCTGGATACGCATAGCTGCGTACGGGATTCCCTCCGCAATCGGCAAGTGCGCTATCACTCAGTTTTCAAATTCAGTGTGCCTTTATCCCGCTGTTGGAAAAGGCGCTTTAAAAGCAATGGGATACTCTCCTTTGTGTGACCCCTGAAACCCTCCTCCCCAAAGCCCTCAAATGGAGAAGGCTATTGGAAAACATTATATAAATACTGATAATATTAATCTCGAAGGGGGGTTTAACTTATTAATGTTATAGTTTTGGATTGTCCTCAGTTGTAGCAATGAATTGGTACAAATGACTTAATGAAGAATGTATAAACATAAAACATGCATTAGAAAGAAATCCTACAAGGGAACACACACACATTTTGCAATAGGAATTATATTAATCTTTTTCTTTGGGATGTTACTCGTTTCAGCTTTGAATTTAACATTTAACATGTTAAACATTTGATGTGTACCTAACAACAAATACTTACGTGGAAACCATTTAGAGAGGTTCAACGGTGGAAACCTTTCGCTTCCCTTCCTAATGAGATACTATTGGAAGTACAAAATGTTTCAAGCTTGCAATGTGCTGCTATGAGATACTGATATTCTTAATATGGTTTAAACGAAGATCAATCTTATCTCTGTAATTATATCTTTAATTTATATGTTGTTGTTTTTTAAAATGCAAAATTAATAAATACAAACATAAAGAGTAAGGCTGATTTTTCAGCAATGTTTCTTGCCAAAACAAGGCCAAACCCCCCAGAAATGGCCCACTAAAGTACTGGTTTCCCTTACACAAACCTTCAAAGCTCTCAAAACAGGAGGAAGAGGGAAGGAGGAGGTAGTAGATAAGTAGTAGATAGGACCAGGTGGAAGATGAGAGACCATGTATGCCACCTTGAGCTCATTGGATGAAAGGCGGATCTCTAACTAACCATAAAGAAGGACAATTGACAACATCCTGAAGGTTTCCTCCTCAAATCTTTATTGTATTATAGAAGACTCAGCCAAAGAGAGTGTTGTAAGTCTGGGGATGTGGATTGACTGACGCATTGGATCTCCATGTCTGTGGCTTCACACGCTCACTACTACATCTCAGGTTCTTCTTCCAAGGATGGTTTGAGCAAAAAGGATAAAATCCCTGAGACTGAGATATCCCATTGCCTTAAATTTACGCTACTTGTCCAAGGAGAGGATTGAAGGTGATAAGTTCCTTTTGGTAGCATGTTTGAGAAGGAAAGGAAATAAGGAAGATAGTGAGTACACACCAGGGAGGTATCTATCAGACAGTATTAAGACCCATCTGTATCTCCTCAAATTATCCTTACTAATGGTGTTGGTTATTACCTTTAAAGCCCTACATGGTTTGGGTCCAGGTTGCCTCCAGGATCACTTTCTCCCATATAATCCCTTATAGTCGGGTCCTCTGGCGGACATTTACTCCAAACAGCCAGGACTATGCTACTATATATACTCATGTATAGGTCTAGACATTTGAATCCAAAATTTGACCTAAAAAAATCTGAATCAACTTATCCATGGGTCAAACAACTGTACTTTAACTCTCCTAAAAATAGAAACCACCTTCTGGTGAAAGGCAAGAGTGTAATCTATCATTATTATACTTTATGTTTATAGGGCTGTAGATTTGCACAGCGCTGTACATACTATTAGTCTTATACTTTATTAATCTCTCCTAATCTGTCCTAGAAGTACTGACCCTGCTCTAAATAATAATAATTATATATATATATATATATATATATATATATATATAAAAATTTTATCCCGCTTTTTGCCAAGCAATCAAAGCGGACTACAATAGACTAAAATATATCCATATATACATAGTAACACCCCCCCCCTTAAAACAAGATTAAACAGTATAAAACTAAAAATAACATTTTAAAAATCAAAACAATAACCATGGGCAGAGTTCGATAATAATAATCTTCTCTTTCATCCATCCATCCATCCATCCATCCTTCAGTGTGAACACAGACATTTATGCCTCTTGCAATTTTCTATGTTCTTTGACATTGTCTTCCTTTGGTTCATCGTTTAGATCCATTTGTTATGTGACCATAAGTCTTACTCTTACTTTTGCCCACCAAAATAAAGTGGATATTTGGATGGGAAGGGAGTTTATTGGGCCAAATCTTCCAAAGGCACCAAGTTTCATTTGATCTTGGGAGCTAGGCAGTACTTTCATTACTTTAGTCCTTTAGTTAGTACTTGGAGGAGAGACCGACAAGAAATCCCAGCTGCTGCAGGCTGTGTTTCAGAGGAAAGAACTGGACAAACCACTTCTAGGTCCTCATTACCTAAGAAAGCCCTGAGAAATGTATTTGTCCATCATAAATCAAAAGGAGACTTAATGTCTCTTACAGACAGTTGAACAGAAAGAGAGAGAAAGGTCCAAAACACACGGCAGATATAACCCAGTTTGGGACTGCTTTAACTGCCCTAGCTCAATGTGAGGGAACCTTGGGAATTGTAGTTTATTGTGATACCAAAACTCTTTGACAGGTAAGGCTAGATGTCACACAAAACTACAACTTTCAGAATCCCCTACCATTGAGCAAAGCAGTAAAAGTGGTCTCAAACTGGGTTATTTCTGCAGTGAGTTTTGGTCCATAGATGCTGTAACGGAGCTATCTCATGATGATGATGATTATTAATTATTATTATTATTATCATGAGATAGCTCCGATAATTCCCATTTATTCCAGGGATCCTTCCAGGACTGTGGTTAATGCCACATTTTGGAGGCCACTAATGGGTTCCATAGCATAGTATCCTTTTCTGTGTAGGGTAGACCATTTGGAAGGCACACGAGAGTCAGAAAGAAATTTTGTCATGCTACACAGATTTCCAGCATCCATATCAAGGGGGATATTGATACTGACTGACTAGTTTTGGAGGCGGGGGGGGGGGGGGGATTCATGCCACTCAGTTCTGGTTGTCAGGTTTTTCAAATGGAAATAATTCCTATTTATTCACATTGTTCTGGAAGAACCCTCCTTTCCATTCTGGAACCTGGATTATTTTCCCTCTACTTGCACCGGAAACACGATATGTGAAACTTGGCATCTCAAGGTCCCTATCCCTTTTGAGAGGCAGCATGGTGGCCGACAAAAGGGAAGACCTTGCATTTGTCTAGTCCCAGAACAAGTTGGTGAAGGAAACGGGTGGCATGCAAGGGAAGAGCCGTTCTCTTACCATTGGTATCTCCACCGGTGGGGACACGAACCTCAGTGAATCCATGACAGTCCTGTTGTCCATGTTGAGTTCTTCCTATTCACCTGAGGAATAGATGAACACAGACATATTGTTAGCGGGACTTCTTCCTCTGCCATTTCGCCGGCAGAAGCGGAGCCCAGAACATATCCGACAGCAGTTACACGTTGAGAACAGAAGGAAGAGGGACTTCTCCCGGTTGTGCATCAGAAATTAAAGTGGCCAGGGACAAAATAATAATAATAATAATAATAATAATAATAATTATTATTATTATTATTATTATTATTATTATTATTATTATTATTTTCCTGCCTCTCTCAGGTGGATCATAGAATCATTGGGGCAGGATTACAACCAATAGAATGCATACAAAACCTATCGATAAAATACAGTACAGTAGCAATTACCTTAAAACTAACACTATCATCAATTACAATAACAATACAGTCATACAGGAGTCATTCTTACCAGCCCAAAACAACAACAACAAAAACATGATCCAAGGCAGACTCTGCTCATGAAGGCTTTTTAAAATAGGTCGTGTATTTTGCAAACAGGAAAGTATCTAAGAGAGTCCTATCCCAAATTCTTCAGGGATCCTTCCTGGACTGTGGTTACTGCCACATTTTCCTTACCTGTCAGAGAGTTCTGGTGTCACATTAAGCTACAGGTCCCAGGATCCCCTCACACTGAGCTAGGGCAGCTAAAGTGGTCTCAAACTGGATTATTTCCAGTGTGTTTTTATAGAATCATAGAACTGTAGAGTTGGAAGAGACCACAAGGGCCATCCAGTCCAACCCCATTCTGCCATTCAGGAACTCTCAATGGACCTTTTGGATCTTTCTCTTTCTTTCTGTTCATCTGTCTGTAAGAGACATTAAGTCTCCTCTTGGCTTAGTGGTTTGTCCAGTTCTTTCCTCTGAAACACAGCCTGCAGCAGCTGGGATTTCTTGTCAGTCTCTCCTCCAAGTACTAACTAAAGTACTAAAGTACTGGAAGTACCGCTTAGCTCCCAAGATCAAATAGAATCAGGTGCCTTTGTAGTATTTGGCCCAATAAACTCCCTTCCCACCCAAAGATTCACTTTTTTTTGGTGTTCAAAAATTTGGAGCATGATGGGTCTCAGAAAAGAAGGTCTGGGCAGAGACCCAGAGGAGGAACAACAGAGACTGGAAAGGTTGGCACAATGCTCTAGTCTAGGAGGATGTGCCAGATTTATTCCTTGATACGTATTTTAACCTGAATTTTGACACGAAAGATATTCAGTGGAAATTTTTTCAGGATGACAAGGATTTCTTGACTTTGAGGAATGCATGAAAGATACATCTGGGTTTGTCTTCTGCTCTTACATCATGTATTGTTTTTAATCAATAATCATTAAAATTATTTAATCATCGATTGAGGAGAGGAACAACAGCGATTAACAGACAACACCAGTTGCAAAGGCATCAGTTAAAACACACATCAAGATGAACAAAGATTAAAATAATCCACGTTTAACAATCATGGTTTAAAATTCCCAGTTTAACAATCATCTGGATAAATCTGCCAGAAGAGACTGGCCTTTAATGGTCTATTAAATTTGGAGAGGGTTTTCGGCTGTCGAATCTCTTCTGGAAGGTCCTTCCACATTTTAGGGGCGGCTGAGAAAAGAGTCCTCTGGATGAAAGTAACTACTGTAGATACTCTACTATAAGTTGATCTCATGTATAAATCAGGTTTTGGGAGCCAAATGATGGATTTTTATAAGACCGATGGATAAGTTGAGAGTAAGACTTACGATCACATAAAAAAAGGATCTAAAGAATGAAACAAAGGAAGACAATGTCAAAGAACCTAGAAAATTGCAAGAGACATAACTGTTTGTGTTCACACGGATGGATGGATGGATGGATGGATGGATGGATGGATGGATGGATGGGTAGAGGTCTGTGGTCACCTTTAACTAAAAGTTGCACTGAAAGACCTAGAGTTTCCTAGAGAGAATACAGTGCACCCGCGTTATATGCGGGCACACTATATGCGGCTTTGAGTGTATGCGCTCAAGCTGTGGGGAGTGCGAGGGGTGCAAGGGACAGCATGTCCCATCTGAATGAATGGGGTGTGCACCCATAGTGTGTGTGCGCTGCTGCGCCACTGTGCCACCATGCTCATGAGCCCCATTCACTTGAATGGGACTTAAGCATAGGTGGAATTTGCCTTATGTGGGGTGTGTGTGTGTCCGGAACAGATTCTATGCGTTAGGGGAGGTTCCATTGTACTCTACTAGGCCTTTGTCGTTCCTTCAGTGCAGTTCTAAGGTCAGGGTCTGGCGGGTGTTGACCACAGAGTGGAGGACCTAGAGATTCCTAGGGAGGTGTCCTCTCAGGTCTAAAAACAGAGTTTTTGTTATTTGTGGTTTCTCCATATTCACGGGGGCCCTAACCCTAGCGAATTGGGAAGGACATGCATATATATATATATATATATATATATTCAGAGAACGTTTGGCATTGCCTTCCTTTGAGAGAGCATGGTTTGCTCAAAGTCACCCAGTGCGTTTTCCATGACTAAGTTAAGATTCGAACTCTGGACTCCCGGATTCCAAATACAATGCTCAAAATACTATATTTCACCTGAAATGTTGACATATATTTAAGTATCTTGTCTAGTTCTGACTGCAACCCACCGACTCTGGAACCACCAGCCTCCACTGGCTTTCCAAATTTCTATCCTATTTTTTGGAACTGCATTCCACCTTTCCTCACTTTTGGGACCATCAAAAGGTGAGGGACTCGGATGCAGAAGGCTTTCCGAAGGTATTTTCCAAAGGTACTAGGCAAGAAGAAGGGGCGGTTTATGGATGATTATTTGTCACGACTAAAAATATCTTATGCAAATCAGGATTAGACTCGGAGGAAGGAGGTATGAACATTAGCAGAAGGAACACCGACAATTTCAGCTATGCAAATGACACCATACGACTAGCAGAAAATACCAAAAAATCTGGAACAAGTACTGAGAAAGTAAAGGAAGAAATTACAAAGGCAGGTATTGATTCCTGTACATTAAGCAAACAAAAATAATGACCCAGAAAATCCTAAAGTAAACAACGAAGCCACTGAAATGGTTCAAGATTTTCCATATCTTGGCTCAGCCATTAATCCGAATGGATTAAGAAATGAAAAGACTAGGATTTGGAAAGGGCGCCTGGGAAGGAACAAGACAAGATCCTGAAGTGTAAAGAAATATGATTGAATACTAAAGTTAGGCTTGCCCATGCCATCCTATTTCCTATTTCTTTTTATTAAATATTATCTTTATTTCCTTTCTTTAAAATAAATGGTATATATATATATATATATATATATATATATATATATATATATATAGCCTTTTTTCTCAGCCTAAACACTCTTCTATCATATATTAATATACCAATTTTATTACCTAGATAGATTTACTATTGCTAACTTTCTATTTGTTATAGCCACGCACATATTTCCTATTTCTATATAAGGCTGTGAAAGCTGGACAGTAAAGAAACCAAATAGGAAAAAAAAAATCAACTTATTTGAGATATGGTCCTGAAAAGGAGTTCTTCAGAGACCATGGACTACTGAAAAGAGACAAATAAATGGATCCTAGAGCAAGAAGCCAAGATGACTAAACCGAGACTGTCATACTTTGGCCAAATCATGGCTCACAGAATCATAGAATCATAGAATCATAAAGTTGGAGGAGACCACAAATTCTGGGCACCACAATTCAAAAAGGATGTTGAGAAGCTTTAGCGTGTCCAAAGGAGGGCAACTAAAATGGTGAAGGGTCTGGAAACCATGTCCTATGAGGAACGCCTTAGGAAGCTGGGGATGTTTAGCCTGGAGAAGAGAAGGTTAAGAGGTGATATGATAGCCGTGTTTAAATACTTGAAGGGATGTCGTATTGAGGAGGGAGCAAGCTTGTTTTCTGCTGCTCCAGAGAAGAGGCTCCCAAACAATGGATGCAAGCTCCAGGAAAAGAGATTCCAGCTCAACATTAGGAGGAATCTCTTGACAGTAAGGGCTGTTCAACAGTGGAACACACTCCCTCAATGGAGGGTAGTGGAGTCTCTTTCCTTAGAGGTCTATAAGCAGAGGCTGGATGGCCATCTGTCGAGGATGCATTGATTTTTGAGTTCCTGCATTGCAGGGGGTTGGACTGGATGGAACTTGGGGGTCTCTCCCAACTCTATGATTCTATGACGCTATAACAGAATTTCATGACAACAGAATATGCTGCCTCGGATTGTGTTTAAGTCTCCTTCTTTGGAGGTTTTTATCTGCCGGGGTTGTTTTGGTTGTGTATTCCTGCATGGTGGGGGATTGGATTGGATGGCTCTTGGAGTCTCTTTCAACTTTATGAGTCTATGATTCTAAAAACACAGTGTATCCTTGTCTTATGAGGGGGATTCCTTCCAGACCCCCCACCCCCTGCACAAAGCAAATTCTGCATATGCATGAATCATAGAGTTGGAAGAGACCTCAAGGGCCATCCAGTCCAACCCCATTCTGCCATGCAGGAAATCTAAATCAAAGCATCCCCGACAGATGACCATCCAGTCTCTGTTTAAAGACCTCATTGAAACTAATGGGGCTCAGGTGCATGTGCGCCACGGACACGTGCGCCATTTCCTGCTTGTTATGCGGCTTTCAGGCAGCGTAAGCTGAAAGCCACGTATAGGGCGCCTGCGTATGACATTACGCCTTGTACATTAAAAGACAGTAGATTTAAAAAATATATGTTGGTGGGCCAGATATGGCCTACAGTCATCATGGGACCCACCTAGCTCTTAACCCATCTGTCGGGGCCATCTCTCAGGGATCCTTTGATTGAGATTTCCTGCATGGCAGGGGTTTGGACCATGATGGCCCTTGGGATCTCTTCCAACTCTATGATCCTATGATTCCAAAAACAGTTCCAGGAAAGGCATTCTAGTTATTGCAATCTGATCCAGCTGAAACATCTTTAACACATTAGACACCATCCGGTTGCATGTTTGTAAAAACAGAAGCATCCCACATGAGCACAATGCATGCACAGACGTCTTGCCATTGGGTCTACTACGCCTTGTAGCTGGTGTGCTAGAAGGGGGAAGATAGGTGAAGGTGTGGTTGTTTGGACAGTTACCAAACAGGTGGAAAATCACACCCGGAAGAATAAAATGGGTAAGAATCAAAGTCTGTAATCATTTCTGAGTGTTAATAAATCAAAGTGCTGCAGGTTGCCAACACTGGTTTCATCATCACCTCTGTCGAAATCCAGCTCCAAGGAGGTATATAAACTAGGCTGGCAGCAGCTTCCGAACATCACAGCCACCTCTTGGAATCAGCTGCCGAGTTTGGTGAGTCTTCTCTTTACTTAGGACCTCTTAGCATGGCATAGTATGGCATAGCATGGCATAGCACATCATCTGGCATTTCTCCAGGCATCCATTCTCTTGCTCCAGGAGACTCTGGGGAATGGCACAGGTGGAGTCGATCTCATCCAGAACATTGGTGGCAGAACCTGGGGAGGAAAAGGTGGCTCTTTGGGACTTTGTTGTTGTTGTACACCCTGAAGTCATCTCCGATCCCATCACAGGTTTTCTCAGCAAGATTTGTCAAGAGGAGATTTGCCTTTGCCTTCCCTTGAGGCTGAGAGTGTGTGACTTGCTCAAGGTTTCCAAGTGGAGATATGAATTCTGGTCCCCAGTGTTGTAGTCCGACACTGAAACCACTAGGCTTCATTGCCTCTACAACTACCCAAACCCATTCCACATTTCCCCAGGATTCTGGGAACTGCAGTTGGAATGGCTTCAACAGTTTTGATGAATACAATGGTGTTTAATGCTTTGGCAGAAAACCCCTTGCATCAGGCTGTGCTCCACGAAATGACAAAAGAGGAGGCAGCTCTCTCTCTCTCTCTCTCTCTCTCTCTCTCTCTCTCTCTCTCTCTCTCTCTGTGTGTGTGTGTGTGTGTGTGTGTGTGTGTGTGTGTGTGTGTGAACTCTGGCCCTCCAGGTGTTTTGGACTTCAGCTCCCAGCATCCCAGACTATTGACCAAGGTGGCTGAAGCTTCTGGGAGCTGAAGTCCAAAAACCTAGAGAACTGAGTTTGGACATTGCTGCCCTGAACCCTTTCAATTTTGGTATCCAGAGGGATTCCTGGAACCAAACCCCAGCCAATACCAATGGCCCACTGTAAGTGTCAATACATTTCGGCTGTGCTTATGTTATTGTAAATGAAGGTATAATTTTAATGTTGCTTGTTGTTGATGTCACAACTATTGCCATTACATCCATGGAATCATAGACTCATAGAGCTGGAATGGACCACAAGGGCCACCAAGTACAACTCCCTGCCATCCAGAACTACACAATGAAAGCACCTCTGATATATGGGAATGATAATTTATGAATAAGATTAGTACAAAAAAATAAAATCCTTCCCAAATTATGGAATGTCCTGTCGGAGAAGATCCGAAACATTACCAATCTTGATAGCTTTAAAAAGGCTGTCCAGACGGATCTTTTCCGACAGGCCTTCCCTGAGTAACGCACTTGGTCACCCGTCGATACGGACCACCATACGGAATGGACCAGGACGCCCATCTCTCTGTCGCTGTCCGACTGTTTTAATAACCTAGACGATATTTTATTACTGTCTGTGAGAATTATAATATTGTTGTTGTTTTGGAGGGAGGGATAATGGGCCTTATTTTATTTTGCATTGTTGTATTTTAGTGTGTTGTAAGCCGCCTTGATCCTGTCAGGGAGGAGGGATAAAATACAATATTTTTATTGTTATTATTGGCGGGATTCAGACTACCAGAAAGAGGCAGCTGGGAGCCGCTACTCTTTTTTGTGTAGCCGCACCGCAGCAACCAAATTGCACAGCGCGGTTGCACGAACAGGAGCGCTGAAAAGCGGCTCCTTTTTGTGTCACCATAAACAGCTGGTGGCGGCACAAGTACGTCGCTGCCGTGCAGCTCCATCTGAACACCACACAGCAGTGATGTCATAGCTGTGTGCACCATCTGGATGGTGCCATACAGCTATGGCGACGTGCTAGGGTTGCGGGGCATGTGCATGCGCCACCCCGAAGCAACCTTAGCACATTGCCATGACGCCCCAAAGGGCCGTCTGTACAGGGCCATTATTATTATTATTATTATTATTATTATTATTATTATTATTATTATTAAAACATCACTAAGGATTCAGTATGGTGTGATGTGGGAGGAGGTCAATGAGGGGAGGGACACCATGGGTATTGGACTGGGGAATGCCAACCCTAGTGATGCCACTGGCTAGTTGCAAACCTCTTTCCATCCCATTCCACATTTCAGCCTTTCCAGATTGAAAGCCATACAACATGACCACCACAGCTCATGCGCATGGGTCAAATGCTCCGCCAAGCTTCACCCTGGAGAAGGCGATGGAGATTGTTATCAACATCTACCACCAGTATTCTATCCGTGAAAACAAGGATGACTGCTTGAGCCTCAAGGATATGACCGAACTCCTGAAAGACCAGGCTCCCACCTTCCTTGCTGCTTGTGTAAGTAAATCCCAACTGTCCCAATTTTTGGAACAGTTGTGCAAGGACACATGCCAAAGCAGGAATCGGTAGAAAGTCTTTCTAAGATCAGGCCAGGATACTTGTGCACTTGGGGCACATGTAAAAAAAACACATGGATGCAATCGACACACATTTATAACAAAATGCGCACAGTGTTTGCAAAACAGACTATGTATATATATATATATATATATATATATATATATATATATATATATATTGCATGCTGTTGACATAGATGTTGTAGCAAATTGCATATTGTGGTTGAGATAGCTCATTCGGGGGACTGTGCATGTTTCAGACTCTGAGCTGAATTGTCCCTTAGAGAAACTGCACCCGAAAAAACACCAATGTTTGCAACGTGCCCATTTCAAGTAAATGTAAGAAGCTGGAATGAGATTGGCACACACCTTTGAACCAAATGTCAGCCTCATGAATGCAATTGGTGCGCCTGTTGTAACAAAACCTAAACTGATGTGCATCTTTGAGCAAAATGCAAGTGACATGAATGCTATCAACAACCCATAGTTTCACAAAAGTTAAAAGGTATTAGTGAAATTGACAGACTCACTTGGAGAAAAGGTAAGCAGCATAAGTGCCATGGACACACCTATTTCAACACAACACAGCACCAGTAAAACCAGCAGGCACAACTGAACAAAACGTGAGTCGAACAAATGCCACTGATGTGCCTTTTTAAACAAAGCAGCATCAGTGAAAACAATAGGTATACTTGAGCAAAATGTAAGTACAGTTGGCCTTCCGCACTTGCGGCATTGATTTATGTGGATTTGATTATATGTGGGTTTGGTTAATATGTTCTCTCTAGTAATCTAGGTCAGTGGTGGCGAACCTATGGCACGTGTGCCAGAGGTGGCACTCAGAGCCCTCTTTGTGGGTGCATGCACCATCGCAGAGTTTGTCAGAGTTCATTACTAGACAGCCAGAGGCATGCGGCACTTTGTGATAAATAAGTGGGCTTTGGGTTGCAATTAGGGCACTCAGTCTCTAAAAGGTTTGCCATCACTGCTCTAGGTCCTCCAGCGCAACTCTGCCATACGTTGATTATAGAATCACGCTGGCCAACCTAGAGATTCCTAGAGAAAACAATTCACTAGGCATTTGTAGGTCCTCCAGTGCAATTCTATGGTCAGCTTCTGCTGAATGTTGGCCATAGAGATATGCTGGAGGACCTAGCGATTCCTACAAAGGTTACAAAAATGTGGTATTTTATTTGCATTCCCCCCCCCTCATTTTCACGGGGGTCCTCTAACCCCAGAGAATTTGGAGGGCCACTGTAAAATGACTATTATTAATGATGATGATAATAATAACAACAATAATAAATTATTTATATCTCGCCTCTCCCTACGGATTGAGTGAAATTGACAGGTACGCTTGAGCAAAAGGTAAACAGCATGGATGCCACCAAAACTGGCGCACAGACCTATCAACAATTGCTTAGCCTAGATACAGTTGTGTTCAGAGGAAGGCATCTTTTGGCTGACAGGTTTTGATTTTCCTGCAGGAGCATTTGCTGAACAAATTGTGTTTTTTGTTTCCGCCTGCACAGAACCGGAGCCGCCCAGGCTATATCCAGGAGCTCTTCAAACAAGCAGACGTTGACAAGAACAAGCAGCTGACTTTCGAGGAGACGGTGCGCGTGATCGCTATCCTGGCCGATGATGCTCATCGCATCAGTCACAACGAGGACCGGTGCGGGCCAGACAAGGACTGATCTCCATCTCCTCTCAGAAGATTGCATTGCAACATATATATTAGAGCCCCTTTGTCTTACTATTCCCTGGTTATAACAGCCTTCTGGAAAGTGGTGGAGGGAAGCTATGGGTCTCCAGATCTTCTGGCCTACACTTCCCATTATTTCTTCCCATTGGGTTAAGTCGAGTTCTGGGAGATGAAGGCCGACAACATCTGGAAGCCCCAGCATTCCCTAATTCTTCCTTAGGTGATCGAAACCTCTTAGGTGACTAAAGTCTCAAACATCTGGGTGACAAGAGTCTGAGAGCCACAGGCTTAGACCACATGGAAAGCTGCTTTTCAGTCCTTTCTATAAAGGCAATGTTTGCTTTCTTTGGGTAGCATCCACTTTGATACTTGTTCTGTTCACTCAATAGAAGGTCCAATTCCAGTAGCAATTCGCCCCATGTTTCATTAGCCCCTTATGAAGCATTTGCCTCAATGTTAGGTCAACACATCCTTACTGTTGCAGTTTGGATAAAGATGGGCTGAACAATGTATATGCTTTGCAATGATATCCTCAAAATGATGAATAAAGACACCATATAACATTCTGAAGGACTTTGGATCAAATATTTTGTTGTCTTGTATGGGAGAGGGAGAGTAGTTCATTTGTGGGTGACACAGATCTAAGTGGGTTTGGTGCTTCATTGGGATGGACATTGTGAGGGCTTCCACTAATCCCACCAGTGGCACCAAGTGTGAGGACTTCCTTTTGTCCCACCTCTATGGCATCAAACGTGGGGACCTTCTAGATCAGCGGTTCTCAACCTTCCTAATGAAGCAACCCTTTAATATAGTTCCTCATGTTGTGGTGACCCCCAACCAATTGGCTTGGTCCCTAAGACCATCAGAAATATGTGCTTTCCGATGGTCTTAGGCAACCCTTGTGAAAGGGTTGTTCAAACCACAAAGGGGTTGCAACCCACAAGTTGAGAACCGCTGTTCAAGATGTTTCCATAGTTCCTGTGAGTGACTTTATTCATTTAATTTCCCTACCACCAGCCTTGGATAACCACCACAGATGCCATGCATCTGAACTCACGCTATCCAAGATCCCTTATGTTCTTGGAGGCTGGAGTCCAGTCCAAGGGTCACACAGTACCAGTCAGTCAGTCACAGCAAAGGGCAGAAGCAAGAGCATAGTCACAAGGCAAGTCAAAGGGTCAGATAACCAGAGTCATGAATCAAAGAGCAAGGAACCCAGGAACAACAAGGTTGCAAGGCCAATTGTCAGCTACAAAGAACCTCTGCAGCTGGAGGTCTTTTAAAAGGCCTCTGCTTCTCTCAGCTGAAACCTATTAGCTCTCCTCTTGCTTCTAGCCGGGAAGAATGCCTCAAAGATTCCTTGACCTGCCTTTGCTCCACAGGTCCTAGCACCTGCAGCCTAGAGTCTATAGAGTCTGTTTCTCCCTCTGCAGCTTCATGCTGAGCCTCCTCTGAGACTGCAGATCCAGGCAGCCCCAGATCTGCCCCTGTCCCAGCCTCCTCCATGTCTTCAGAGTCAAAGGGACTGTACAGACGGGCAGCTCCATGCTGCCTGTCTTTACCCCTCATTGCCACCGCGCCAACCGTACCGCATGGCACCAACGCACTCACATGCCCTGATGGTGCCACTTCCGGTGAGCGCCTTTTGGGCATGTGGATGCCCGGACATCATCATTATGCCCCCTGTGTGGGTGGGGCCGTGGCAAGATGGCACACAAGTGCCACTAGTAGGGCTGGGCACGTATGGACACCCAGCCCTACTGAGCCCTAAAATCGGTCCCAAGATGGCTCTTTTTGCCCGTTTGTATCTGGCCTAAATCCTCTGGCTGTGCCTCTTAAGTCAGGCCCAGGGCAGTCCATGACAGCTAATAATAATAATAATAATAATAATAATAATTTATTTATATACCGCCTTTCCAAAGATCAAGGTGGTTTAACAACATAGTTAAAAACATCCACAATACAATTAAAAACCGACAATAAAAGCAGGATAAAACACAGTTACATTATCCCCCAAAGAAATAAAAATCTCAAGCCAGCTTCCAATGCTGTTGAGAGGTGAGGGGGGAGAACTTCAGGGGTCAGGGGTATGCCTGCTGGAACAAATATGTATTCAACCCCTTCTTGAATTGGTCCAGCGAGGCGGCCGAGCGGAGCTCGCCGGGGAGCGAGTTCCAGAGCTTGGGGGCCGAGGTGGAAAAGGCCCTCTGGATGGTGGTAGTATATCTGGCTTCTGGAACCCTTAACAATTGCTTCCCGGCTGACCTGAGTGTGCGAGGCGGATTGTATGGAGAGAGGCGGTCCTCCAAGTACCCTGGGCCCAAGCCATTTAGGGCTTTATAGGTAATAACCAACACCTTGTATTGCGCCCGGAAGCGAATAGGCAGCCAGTGAAGGTCTCTAAGGACCGGTGTTATATGACTGGTCCTGGAAGTACCAGTGACCAGTCTTGCCGCCATATTCTGCACCAGTTGCAGCTTCCGGGTATGGGACAAGGGTTGCCCCATGTAGAGCGCATTGCAGAAATCCAAACGAGAGGTTACCAGAGCATGTACTACCGTTTCAAGGTCCTCCCGGCCCAGGTAGGGACGCAGCTGGCATATCAACCGAAGCTGATAACATGTGCTCCTGACCGTCGCATCCACCTGTGGTGTAAGGTGGAGCAACGAGTCAAGAAGCACCCCCAGACTGCGAACAGAGTACTTCACGGGAAGCGTGATCCCGTTCAGGACAGGTGGAAACACTGCCATCCCCGGGCCCGGAGAACCTATCACTAACACTTCCGTTTTCTCTGGATTCAAACTGAGTCTGTTTTCCCTCATCCAGCCCATTACCGACTCCAGACAGGCAACGAGAGGAGAGATGCTATCCCTGGTCACTGAATCAGTCAGGGACATAGAGAAAATTATTTGGGTGTCATCAGCGTACTGATAACCCCGCGCCCCATGTCTCCGGATGATCTCTCCCAGCGGTTTCATGTAAATGTTAAAAAGCATGGGGGACAGAATGGCTCCTTGAGGGACACCAGATGTAAGGGCCCTCTTATCGGAGTACACTTCCCCCAGCTGCTCCATCTGGAACCTTCCCGAGAGGTAGGAGCAGAACCACTGGAGCGCAGTGCCCCCAACTCCTAACTCTCTCAGGCGCTCCAGAAGGATACCATGGTCAATGGTATCGAAAGCCGCCGAGATGTCCAAGAGCACTAACAGGGACACGGTACCCCTGTCCATGCCCAGACGGAGATCATCGACCAAGGAGACCATGGCAGTCTCAACCCCGTAGCCCGCTCGAAAGCCAGTTTGAAATGGATTTAGATAATCCGTCTCATCCAAGATCGATTGAAGCTGGATTGCAACCGCCCTCTCGATCACCTTCCCTAAAAATGGCAATAGCGATACTGGCCGATAATTATTATGCATCAGGGGGTCGAGGGAGGGCTTTTTTAGCAATGGTTTTACAGTGGCCAATTTTAAGCTAGATGGAAATTGCCCGTCCCTCAGTGATGTATTAATTATACGGTGTAACATGGAAGTTACTACCGTTCCCCCCTGAGATGCTAGCCACGAGGGACAGGGATCGAGGGAGCAAGTTGTCTTCCTAACACTTCTAAGGATCTTGTCTACTTTCTCGGTACTAACAGACTCAAAATGATCCAGTACAACCAAGTCCACGGACGATCTGGAGACCTCTACTCTGGTATCTGCACTAATACTAGCATCAAGATCAGCCCTTATCCGAGAGATTTTATCCGCGAAGAAGTTGTTAAATTGGGCACAGCAGGCCTTAGATGGTTCCAAGATAGGGTTCGGTGCAGGAGGGAGCCGAGTAAGTTCCCTCACTACCCTGAACAGCTCTGCTGGACGTGACTCCGCGGACGCTATATGTGCAGCATAGAACGAATTCTTTGCTGCATCTATCGCCTCTCCATAGTCCTCCAAAAGAAGGTCTAGGAGAGCCTTGTCGGCTAAGCGCAGATGTCTACACCAGTCACGCTCTAGACGTCGCAGCACCCGCTTCCTGGCCCGGAGGTCTTCCGTATACCAGGGCTGTTTTTTGGAAGCAGGCCTGAGAGGATGCTTGGGAGCGATACTGTGTATAGCCCTGGAGAGATCAGAGGCCCAGATGTTAGTCAGGGCATCAACAGAATCGCCGTCATTTCCAACCATATACCCCTCTAGGGCTTCTTGGAACCTTTTGGGTTCCATCAGCCTTCGAGGGTGGACCATCCTAATAGGTCCGCCACCCCCGGGGGGGATCTGGGTAGATGCCTTGATTTTAGCCTCCACCAGGAAATGATCCGTCCATGACATGGCGGAAATATTGGTTATTTCCACCCACGGAATTTCCATGTCCGTACAAAAGACCATATCAAGTGTATTACCCACAGAATGCGTAGGCCCCATGACCAGTTGTGACAGGCCCATGGCTGTCATGGTTTCCATGAACTCCCGAGCCGCACCTGTTGGAATTTTGTTGGCTGCGAAGGGGATGTTGAGGTCCCCCAGGACCAAAAGCCTGGGGGACTCCAGCACCAGCTCCGAGACCAACTGTGTCAGCTCAGTAAGGGAGTCTGTTAGTGCACGGGGTGGCCGGTAGACCAACAGAATCCCTAAACTGTCTCTGGCCTTCAGGGTCAGGTAAATACACTCAATATAGGAAGTTTGTTGGAGATGGTTCCTGGATAGGGACAAGGTGTTCTTATGGATCAAGGCAACCCCCCCCCCCCCCGCCCACCTAACCTGGTCTGGTCCTTCACTGAGTAACTGGCAGGTAGGGCCTGAGCCCACACAGCTTCCCCTTCAGGCCCAAGCCAGGTCTCAGTTATGCAAGCCAGGTCACAGTTGTTATCCTCCAGCAGATTGTAGATAATGTGGGACTTGTTTTTAATGGACCTGGCATTGCACAGGAGCAGAGACAGGGTTTGTGGTACGGTTGGAATGACCCTCAGATCTCTTTGGTTAGGAGAGGGACTGGAAGGAGAGATAGATATTAAGCATCGATCTCGCCTTCCCCTGTAACGCCTGTCCACTCTCCTACTGCCATACCTCCCCCTGCCCCACACTACTCCAATAGGAGCCCCGCTCATACCAGAGGAATTACCCCCTGCCTCCCCAACCAAAGCACATCCCCCTTCCATACCCCCCTCCCCCCTCAGAACAGCAGTGATGACAGAGGGGAGATAAACCAATCATCCTCTGTCTTAATGCTAGCATGGGTTCGCCTCTCCAGCCTCCTGCGCGGTCACATATATGCGCAACTGCGCAGCTGCGGAGATGCAGTCCGAAGGCGGCTCCTGGGCCGGTGCGCAGTTGCGCACCTCTAACAACCCAGGAAGCCGCCCGGCAAATTCACAGCTCACAGTCAGCAGTCCTTGGAGGCAACATTAATTGTGGGTACCCTTCCAGGACCCTTACATTTTGGGCAACACCAAGCCAATATAATCAACAGAGAGGGCTGATGGGAGTTGCATTCCAAAAGTCTCTGCTTTAATGCAAACCTATAAACTGATGCAAGGATGTTTTATTTATTTTTTAAAAAGTGGAGTGGCAATGAGATTCTTGCTCTTTTCATTGCTATAGATGGTGAACCTTTTAGAGGCCGAGTGCCCAAACTGCAACCCCAAACCCACTTATTTATTGCAAAGTACCATGTCCCCCTGGCTTTCTAGTAACAAACTCTGGTAAACTCTGTGCTGGGATGATGGCACATGTGCCCACAAAGAGGGCTCTGAGTGCCACCTCTGGCACGCGTGCCATAGGCTCGCCATCACTGCTATAGACTCACCTCTCTACCTGGAAGGAGTGCGGAACAGGTTGTTCTCAATACCTGGGAGCTCTGAATGAAATTCTGACACTACTCCGAAAGTTTGGAAAAGCCGAGGGTCTTTTCATGGCTGCCCCTCAGCTCTGGAATTCCCTTCCTAGGATAGCTAGAATGGGCCCTTCCTTGCTTTGCTACAAATGGTGATTTCCCCCCCCCCCCCAGCAATTTTTCTTGCCAAAACAGGGCAAAAACCCTCCAAATGGCCCACTAATGCAAACATTCAGAGCCCCAAACATTCAGAGCTCCTGAAATAGTTTACAAAACTGTTAAATGAAGAGGAGGAACAGGAGGTAAAGGAAAGGGCAGGCTGGAAGATGAGGACCATGTGTGCCACCTTGAGCTCACTGGATGAAGAGCAGGATAGAAATCTAGCTAACAATAATGTCGGTTACAAATAATAATGACACTTATGAAGAAGATAATGAAGACAATTGACAACTTCCTGAGGTTTCCTCCTCAAATCTTTATTGCCTTATAGCTCCATCAGATAAAGAGAGTGTTGTAAGTCTGGGAGATGTGAGTTGATTTGTATATCAGGTCTCCATGTCTGGGACTTACAGGTGCCAGCTACTCATCCGCCTACAAAGTTTGAAGGATAATCCATGCGGAAACGACGAATATACTCCTTGAACATTCCTACGTGCATTCATTTGACCAAGGACAGGATCATTGATGACTGGCACATTTTGATACTATGGTTGAGAAGAAAAGGAAGGAAGGAAGGAAAGAAGGAAGGAAGGAAAGAAGGAAGGAAGGAAGGAAGGAAGGAAGGAAGGAAGGAAGGAAGGAAGGAAGGAAATAGATGGTCAGTACACACCAACAACATATTCCTCGAATGGAAATACACTTGTCCTTCCACATTTGTGGCTTGGACTTTTGCAGATTTGATTATTCATGGATTTTATTAATATGTTCTCTCTAGGAATATCTTGGTCCTCCAGCACAACTCTGTGGTTAACTTTAACCAAAAGTCGCACTGGAAGACCTAGAGATTCCTAGAGAGAATACTCTTCTAGGCCTTTGTAGCAACACCAGCACAATTGTATGGCCAACGTCTGGCAGATGTTGACCACAGAGTTGCCCTGAAGGACCTAGATATTCCTAGAGAGAACACCGAATAGGAGCAGTTACGGACCCATAACTCTAGGTAACCAAACCAGAACTGCAATGTAGGGTTCCAGCCAATGTTTCTCTTTTTTTCCTTTTTGAATTTTTTATTACAAGATTACACATAAAAATAGAACAATAAAGGATGGCTAAAACTATACAAAATCTTACAATTATAAAATAAACATTCAAAAGCATCACATATATATATTCATTTGTATATATAATCCTATAGGTGGGTTACAAACCGCCGCTTTGCGGCAGTCTCCCGGCGCTGCTGTTTGCTCCGCGAGGGAGTCGCAGCAGCCAAACCGCGCGACTCCCTCGTGGAGCAAAAAAGGAGCTCCAAAATGGAGCTCCTTCTCACGGCGTGGCTATGACGCCGCGAAGCGCTGCTGGCGCACTCGTGGCATCATAGCCACTGCAACATGTGCGGAAGCACAGCGTCCGCTACATAAAAATGGCGGTGGCCGTCTGGAACGGCTGCTGTCATTTTTTACGCACAGAGCGCGTATTAGGGTTAGGGAGGTGCAGAAGCACCGCACCTCCCTAACCCTAGTATGCGCTCCGCGTGTACTTTAATGCCGATGTGTAACCCGCCATAGAGTTTAAGTTGCTTGAAACAGGTCGGACCATAGTGACCGCTGGCAAGTTGGAGGGTGGACAATGATAAAATTTGTATCAACATAATCAATAAAAGGAAGCCATTTCTCATCGGAGGGTTCTTGGTTTTGTTTATTAAGTCACATTTCATTTTATCTAACAGCGTCTCCATTAGCCATTGTTCCCAGACTCTTTTCCACCGATTATCTAGGGACCCAAGTCCTGTCTTCCCCTCCTCTACTCCAGATAGTAGACTTGGTCCTGAGAAACACAGCTGTGGCTCCTAAATTTGGAAGTGGCCTCAATTTGGTGTAATCCTGAAGAATCTGGGATGGGGCTTTCTTAGGCTCTGAAAATTGTCTTCCAGCTCCTTCCAGAAAGCAAGATGAATAGTTCCTGCTGTTTAATTAAACAGCCTACTTGAAAAAGGCTTTCAGAACTGAGTGTTCCTTGGATACTTTTGTTAAGGGGCCAATTAAAAATGGCAGTATCCAGTCATTTGAAGCAACATGAACAGTCATCTCTTAAGATGTATATGTTGCAGAAAACTATGATTATTTCGAACATGTTCCACCGGCTGTATAACCCTGGTCTCAAAACAGCTGCCATGGCTTTGAGATTGTTCCTGAGCTTCATCCAGTTTCATGGTGTCATCTCTTACTGACAATGCCATAAACCCAGGAGGGTCCAGGTGGGAATGAACACTTCCTACACTTCACAGAAAGAAACTAGGACATAAGTGGCCAAGATGCCAAAATGAGGAAGATGTCCCAAGTTAGGAAATATTGCAACAGTTTGCATTGCCTAAGCCAACTAAGAAAGGCAATATTCTCCTCTTTCTTCCTCTCATAGAATCCTAGTATTGGAAGAGACCTCAAGGGTCTAACCCCATTTTGCCAGAAGGAAGACACAATCCAAGCACTCCAGACAGATGGCCATCCAGCCTCCAAAATTGAAGGTCTTGGCCCAAAAGCCCTTATCTACCCCTCTGGCAGAGGCACTGTCACACACTGAATGCTTCCCAATGAAGGTATGGCCTTGCAATACAATGCAACTTCATGTGCGTGTAACATCTTCATGAAAAGAATGATGTGTCACTCAGAAACTATGAGAATCTGGGCACTGACTTCCTTGTGAGCAGTCGCTTTTTGACAATTAAAGGATTCATTAGGCATATATGTGTATAAAAAGACTGCCTTGAAATCATTCACTATTTCAACTCTGTCGTACATCAGAAGGAACGGACAGACAGCTTTGGTAAGTCTTTTGGTACGTTTCTTTGGGCATTTATTACGGAGACAGACAAGGTTTCCAGATTCCTTCAGTGGCTCCAGGGGAAGGTCAGTGGTGGAGCCTGTTTTACTGTCAAAGGCAGCTGGAGGAATATCAGTAACAGCAGTGAATCTTGTGGGCCTTTAAAAAGCAACGCATCTAAGCAGGGTGTAAATTTTGCACCTCATAGAATGTATCAGATGCTTGGTGTAATTATCTTAAGTTGATAGGTGTATGTGAACTGCTTTACATTTGGGATCTCAAAAGGAAGAAGTACCAATGTCCCTGCCCAACTATGCTAACTAATGGGAAATGACACAGAGCAATAGGCAGCACAGGACAGACCCCAAATTATCCGTTCCTTGTCCCATGCCATGGCACCAGAGGCACTGCCACCCCTGGCTACATTATTATTATTATTATTATTATTATTATTATTATTATTATTATTAACCTTTATTTATAAAGCGCTGTAAATTTACACAGCGCTGTATATACAATCTTTTTAATTGGATGGTTCCCTGCCCTCAGGCTTACAATCTAAAAAGACACAACACAAAAGGAGAAGGGAGTGGTGGTGGGGAAGGGGCCTGTCTAGTAAGATAATACATATAAAATACATAGCAATACAGGAAATGATTCAATAAAACAGACAACAAAAGAACATCAAATAGCAAGTGACAATTATGTAATGCCTGGGAACGCTTCTCTGAACAGGATGGTCTTCAGCTCCGTTTTGAAGCTGGTTAAAGAAGTGATGGCTCTTGTTTGTGGGGGAAGAAGGTTCCAGGAGTAAGGGGCAGCGAGTGAAAAGGGGCGAATCCGGGATGGGGCAGAGGAAATCCTGGGCTGGGACAACAGACCTTGAGTACCAGAACGGAGGGCCCTGGTGGGAAGGTGAGGAGAAAGAAGGTCTGATAAGTAAGGAGGGGCCAACCCATGGAGGGCTTTAAACGTTGACAGCAGGAGCTTATACTGAATGCGGAAAGGGAGTGGGAGCCAGTGAAGGGATACCAACACAGGAGAGATGTGGTCACAGCGGTGGGTGGATGTGATAATGCGTGCAGCTGAATGCTGGACAGAAATTAAAGGACGGAGGTGAGAGAGACGAAGCCCAGCCAGGAGGATGTTGCAGTAATCGAGTCGTGAGACCACTAGGGCATGGACCAGGATCTGGGCAGTAGAGGCAGAGAGATATGGTCGGATTTTGGCAATACATGCATGGTTTCAGTGTGTGATGGAGATACCACCCACCATCCAGTTTTCCCAGGAGGGCATTTCATTGGTATCTGCTGGGTTCCTTGCCAGGAGAAACAGTGGATGTACTCTGGGGTTTGGATAGTTTTAAAGGAGTTGCCTCAAGTGTGTAATAATCTCCCCGAAAACAGGTCCAAGCACCAGACATTGAGGGATAACTCCTTTAAAGTCTGTTCTAAGACCTGAAGGGTCTTTGACATGGGATGCTCCATTCTAGAAATAGAATGGGCGCCTGCTTCTTGTTTCTGCCTGATTTTAACCAAATATTGTACTGACGGCCTCAAAAGAAACCCCAGGAACAATATTTCTGTGTTCATCTCTTCCTCAGCTCAAGAGGGAGAACTCAACATGGACAGCAGCATTGCCATGGATTTGATGAGGTCCATCTCCCCACCATCTGGCATACCGATGGTAAGAGAACAGCTCTTCCTTTACATGCCACCCGCTTCCTTAACCAACTTGTCCTGGGTTTCTAAAAATGCCAGGCCTTCCCTTTTGTCAACTGTGTCTCCGCAGGGCTTTGGATCTTGGGATGTCAAGCTTCGCATCTTGTTTTTTCAATGCAAATAGGGAAAAATGCTCTGAGTTCCAGAATGGCAGGGAGGGCAGAGTATTTGCCCCAATGAAATCCCTTCTCACTGATTGTTGTTGTTTTTTGCAAGGGGGGGGCATTTAGAGCATGACAAGAAGAGAGTGTGGGCAGTGCCTTACGCTCTTTCGGCTTCTCCCGCACCGTCCATGCCCAGTGTTTCAATCGTCTCTTCTCCGGACTCTCCAACCTCTGTCCCGGTTCCTCTCACTCCTTGCCCTGGGCATTAGGCACTGTGTCCTCCACGCTTTTTGCCTCCGCTGAGCTCCTCCAAATCCCCGATGCCAAGGGGATATTTGTCCTGTCTCTCCTTTAAGACAGGCTCTCAATACTTTCCTCTTCGGTCGTCTCACAGGAGCATCATGTGAGAGCAACCATTGGTTCAGCCTTCGCCTCCCCTTACAGCTGTATTTAAAATGTAGGACTACGTTTATTAAGGACTAACACTATTAACAATTAGTAGTAATTGTGAACATATATAGAAACAAGAAACTTATATACCTGTTCTAGAGAAATTGAATCAAGAATATAGCTATAGTTGTCTTTTATTTGTTTATACATGAATGTGTGTTGCTTTTTTATGTTCGATGATTATTATTATTATTATTTTGTATATAAATAACTTATACTTTTAAAATAATAAAATGTATTAAAATAAAGAGAAGAAGGTGAGGGCAGAGACTTAGAGACTGGATGCTTCAGAATAATGCTCTCTGGGGATGTGTCAGGATTATTCCTTGATACATATTTTAATGTGAATTTTGAGAGGAAAGATTTTCAGAGGAAGAATTTTCAGCATCAAAATGCCTTCTTGATTTTGAGATGAGTGTGAAAAATTCATCTGGATCTGTCTTCTGCTCTTACTTTGTGTACGGTTGTTAATCGTGAGTAATGATAAATTGAGGAGACACAGATGGGTCTCGTCTCCATCTGAGAAATACCTCAATGGCGTGTACTGACCATCTTTCTTTTTCCTTCCTTCCTTACTCGCTTTTCTTCTCCAACGTGGCATCAAAAGGAGCTTCTTGACATCAGCCCCTTCCTTCGTCAATTAAAAATAAACACATCTGGACAAGGTGAATTCCAGGATTTTCGTCTTCTTGGTGTAGTCATCGTTCTCGTGAAGATATGAAGACCTGATCCATAAACCAACCCACATCTCCCAGACTTACAACACTCTCTTTGGCTGATGCAACTAGTGTATAAGATAATAACAATTTGAGGCAGAAACCTTTTAAAAGTTGTCAAGTGTCTTTCTTTCTTAATAGTTCGACTCCTGCCTTTCATCCATTGAGCTCAAGGGGGCATCCATGGTTCCTTGCCTTCAGCCTGGTCCTATCCTCTGCCTGCTCTCCTCCTCCTTCTCATCTTCTTCCTCCTCCTCCTCCTCTCTCTCCTTCTTTCTCTTCTTCCACATCCTTCCTCCTCCCTTCACCTCATTCTCCTCCTCCTCTTTTTGTATGGTTTTCTTGGCTGTTTGGGAAGACTTGTGGAAAGCAAACCAGTACATTACTTGGCCATTACTTGGGTATCGATGGTGGTGGCAGGTTTGCCCTCTTCTGGCAAGACAAATTGCTGCAAAATCAGCTTCTCTAATTTGGAGATGATGGGGAGGAGGGTTTTGAATGTCACACTTATATTGTGTGCAGAAAACATTGTTTCTCCCAGAGAAAAAGCTGCTTTCTGTTCAAAAACAAAAACAAAAACCAATGTGCAAATTTGGCCTACAAGGTCCTGAACTTGAACTAATCTTCAAAAATAAAACCTTCTTGCAAGGGAAAGAAAATGGCTGACATGAGTTTTCCCACCTCATTGAACAGAATTGCTGAAGATGTACATTCCTCCTCCAGCAGATAGGTTTTAATTTTTAAACATGGCTATGGTGCCACCTCTCAACCGTTGTGGGAAAAAGAAAAGGGCCTTCTCTGAAGACCTCAACACACTGGTGGTCTCATATGGCAGAATACGGACCTTCATGTAACCTGGACCTGTGACATATTCAGGGTGGCCAGATCTCCTAACCAAAAAGGAGGTGCCACCAGATGTAGGACATTCAAGGAAGATGTAGGCTCTCTCAAAATAAAAGCTAAAAACACTCATATAAATGTGAATTCTTGCTTCCTAGTCATACTCAAAATGGAGATTTTGACATTTGTCCTAGACCAAAGGTTGAAGTGTAGGAGATGCCCTGGAAAAGGAGGACACCTGGCCAATCTGGACCTATTACGCTTTATCAGCCAATGGAGCTGTTGCCACCAGTAACTCTCCCTGTTTCACAATCTGTCTGCAGCAATTCAGACCAACTGAATTTTTTGGTACACAGTACAACTCAGCAAGTATTAACGCAAAAAATAAAGCACAATTAAATAATGAGTGGCATTGATGCACATGTTTTAGCAAGTCGCACATCGTGGCGGCAACAGTTCATTCAGGGGCTTGGATACTCAGGGGACTGTTGGAGTATCTTGTTTTTGAAATGAATGTACTCTTTTTGTGCCAGTGGAAAGAAATCCCTGGCTTGTGATATTGTCTTCAGCCGCTAGGTGACAAATTTGTAGAACAAATGTGTGTTGTGTTATTGGAAAATGTGTCAATTTAGCACAAGGACCAGTGTGGGCAAATGCAGTTTGATTCCAGTTCCCATTATTCCTTTCCATCTTAGACAAGTCCGGAGGCAAAAGGGATATGGAAGGTGTGCTAGAAGTACGCCTTGTCATCTGAATTGTAAGCAAAAAGATTTTTTAGGTGAAGAATTTTCAGGATCATGATTCTTTCTTAATTTTGAGGCAAGGCTTTAAAATTCACCTTGCTTTGTCTTCTGCTCTCACTTCATGTGTTGTTATTAAAAAAAATCAGGAATGATGATGGGAAAAGGGTGAGGAATCCATAACCTTCCAGTTGTAATTCAGCTACAACATCCGTCACCTTTTAACACTGGATAGGATGGAAAGGAACAATGCGAACTGGAATGAAACCACACCTGGAGGGCTATAGTTCTCAAAGCATGCTCTGGAAAAAAGTTGTTCAGTGTGTTGAACTAAGACCTTCAGCTAAAACGAAACACATTTGTTCTAGAAGCCTGTCATCTAGTGGTTGAATATCACAAGCTGGGTTTTTTTCACTGACACAAAAAGTAAGTAAGTAAGTAAGGCCCTGGATAGACTGCCCCAAAAGGGCATCCACCAGAGGCCTAATTCCCTCTGGAGGGAAGCCGCAACCGCTAAACTGTGTGGCTTCTCTCTAGAGTATAAAGAACCTGGAAAAGCCAGGTTCTTTTTGCGCCACTGTTTCTAATATCGGGTTTTCCCTGTTTCTTTTTGGAAAACCCGGTTCTTCCATGGTGCTGGCCAATGAGAAAGTGTTCCCGGTCATGATCGGGTCATTTAGGGGGAAGGATAAAGGTCAGTGGGCGGAACAGTCCTCCTCTCTCGCGCCGGTCGCTTTGCAAGCGGCTATATATATATACTCATCCCTCCATATTTGCGGCTTTGATATTTGAGGCTTTGATTATTCATGGATTTGATTAATATGTTCTCTCTAGGAATATCTAGGTCCTCCAGTGCAACTCTATGGTCAACTTTAACTAAATGTTGCACTGAAAGACCTAGAGATTCCTAGAGAGAATACACTGCTAGGCATTTATGGCTCCTCCAATGCAGCTCTATGGTCAATGTCTGTTGGATGCTTGCCACAGAGTTGCGCTGGAGGACCTAGAGATTCCTAGAGAGGTGTCCTCTTTGATCAAAATATGGTGTTTTTGTTATTTGCTTTTTTTCCATATTCACAGGGGTCTTGCGTCCCTAATCTTAGCAAATATGGGGGGACAAGGGTGTGTGTGTGTGTGTGTGTGTACACATACACACACACACTCAGAGTGGGCCCATGTTATACGCTGGGGTTTGGTTCCACGATCCCCGGTGGATAACAAAATCCGTGTAGGCTCAAGTCCCATTAAATATAGTGACAAAGCAAAATGGTGTCCTTTATACAAAATGGGTAACTCTAGGTTACTAAACCATTCCTGCAATGTAGGATGCTACCCAATATTCCTAAAAAGATATCTCACTTTTCTTTCTGGAAAATGCAGTTTCCTGCACAGAAAAGACCACTTTCAGCAACCCAAAAATATGGATACTCCTCAGTTCCTCTTTGCAGGTTTTCCCAACATTGAAGAAATACACATTTCAACCTTATTCCTTATCTGTTCCAGTCTGTTCTGATGCCATCCATGGGAGATAATTCAGGCTCCATTTCCAGGGGCAACATCACAGAGGTGAGGAGAGCGCAATGGGCCATTGAGATGCGCAGTTACGGAAAAGCACAAACCTTCAAGATCATTCTAAGAGAAGGTGGAGCCACTCAATGGAGTCTGGATTCCCAGCTATTCAGAAACACCAAGGACTACAAAACCCATCTGATCTGTGAGTAAGATTGGGACACTGTTAGGAAAATATCCTAACATCACTCAGTGGCTTTAGGATGTTTTATTCTTTACTTGATGTGCCTGAAATGCTTTTACACGGTAACTCATACTTGGAGAGAAAGAGAGATATCCTTTTACTCTAGAATTCCCTTACTCAGAATATAGCCCCCTCTTCCTTTAAAGAGCCTTCTTGCACTCCTTTTCTTTTTTTTAATAAATTTTATTTAGAATAAAGTATAACAACATATAAAGAATGAAGAAAGTAAGATACCATATAACCACATATAATAACAGTAGAAAACTAACCTAAAAAGAAAAAAAAACCCTATGATTCCAGTAGACCTAAAAATAAAACCAACATTAAACATATAAACATATAGGCGGGATACAGACGGGCAAAAAGGGGTGTATTCATGACGTCATGAAGGTAGAGCCTTCAGACGGGCCTTACCTGAATGCCGCCATGAACACGCCCTCCGCACGCCCCAAGCGGGAAGAGGCGGCATTAAAAAGGTGCTGCTTTTATCCGCTTCTTTTCCGTTTGATGCACAGCTGCGCAGCTCCGTCTGTAAGCTGCTGCACCGGTACACCAGAATTGCTACGCCGCTAATTTAAGTTGCCCATTTAAAAGCTCTGAGTCAGCTGCGTCGCATAATGAGTTGGGGTCCTGGAACATGCGCAGTTTGCAGTCAGGCTTTAATTGCAGCGTCAGCTGCCATGCAGGTGTGGAAGCTGCAGCACAGCTGCAGCGCATTTTAAGACTCGTAACCCTAACCCTAACCCTAACCCTAACCCTAACCCTAACCCTAACCCTAGAGCAACATGTACGCATGCGCTGCTTGGAAAGTTTGGACTTTAAAGTGAGCCCCTACACACATTCCTGTGCCATTTTCACCTAACAATAAAAACCGCTAAAACTGTAAATATTTACATATGTACAAGGGAGGTGATGGGGGATGGCAGGGGGACAGCGGTGGCAGCGGCGACAGCTGTGGCTGTGCACTGCAGATTCAGCAAGAGCGCGGGGACCAAAGGAGAGGAGGCATCCATGATGCTGGTGACACTGGCAAAGTGCAAGCGGACAAGGATGCCAACACCAGCTGATCACCAGCTGGCAGGAGACCACCATTGTTCTTGGGCAGAACGGGGAAAAAAGTTTTAAAGGGGCTTGGGCACTTTAAATGTGCCCATAGGCTTTCTGCCGCCACTGCTTAGCGCTGCAGCTGCGCAGCTGCGCATCCGCCAGCCAGCAAAGGAAAAAAAAAGCCCCGTTTTTGGCCGCCCGTGAGGAAGCTGCCTCTCTCTTTGCAGCGTCCTCCGAGGTGGCGGTTTGGAAACTGCGGGTCTGAAACGGCCCCAGGTGAGGCGTCTTCACTGCCCCCCATGTGGAAGCCCCATCTCCTGAGCCATGCCTCCGGGGCTGGCGGTCTGGAGGCTCCGTATTCAGCAGAATACACCTCCAAGACGTCTTCCCCTGCCCGTTTGTATCCCGCCATAGACACATATTTAAATTAGCTCACCAATATTGTTATCCTTCTAGTTGTTACTTCCTTTACATCTGGATATTACTGCATATTGTAAATTATATATTTACTCCTAACATATAACTTATAATATTACATTCACATGGCTTTAATGGGTAAGTCACCTTCATTTTTTTTTGGGGGGGGGGGGAATCAGGCTACAAATTCGGTGGTGGTCGTGTGCCGATAAGCCATTGCAAGCTTATAAAGAGATCTCTCATGGGGTTCATTGGCAAGATTTTGTCATAGGAGGTTTCCCACCAGTGTCATCCTCTGAGGCTGAGAAAAGGGTCCCCAAATGGAGTTTCCATATCTCCCAGAGTCTTAGTACACACATTTGGGGAGAAGAAATATTTTCCGTTATCCTGGTCTTCCTTGAAAAATTCCCCATTAAAAAAGCAGATATATGGGTGGCTAGGGACCTTGTTGGCCTAAATACCCAAAAGACACTAGAACCTATCTGATCTTGAAAGCTAAACAGGGTCAGCCATGTTCAGTACTTGGATGGGAGACCACAATTGAATACCAGGTGGTTTAGGTTCTATTTCATAGAATCATAGAGTTGGAAGAGACCTCAAGGGCCATCCAGTCCAACCCCATTCTGCCATGCAGGAACTCTCAATCAAAGCATCCCCATTGACAGATGGCCCTCCAGCCTTTGCTTAAAGATCTCCTAGGAAGGAGACTCCATTACACTCCAAGGGAATGTGTTCCACTGTTGAACAGCTCTTACTGCAGCGCTCACTTACATTTCTCCGTATTTGGATCCATGACCTTCAGCACATCCTTTTGGACCCTGCTCTCCAGCAGTTTCCCTCTTGGTCTGTAGTGCTTTTCCCCCTTTAACCTTCTCCATAGCCCCCAAATGGAGGATGCTGCTTTTTTCAGCAATTTCTCTTGCCACAACAGGGCAAAGCAACCCTCCCCCAAGTAATGGCCATGTAATGTATTGGTTTGCTTTCCACAACCCTCCAGAACAGCCAAGAAAACCTTACAAAAAGAAGAGGAGGAGGTGAAGGAAGGAGGAAGGATGTGGAAGAAGAGAAAGAAAGGGAGAGAGGAGGAGGAGGAGGAGGAAGAAGAACAAGAGAAGGAGGAGACGAGGCAGAGGATAGGACGAGGCTGAAGGCAAGGAACCATGGATGCCCCATTGAGCTCAATGGACGAAAGGTAGAAGTCTAACTAATAATAAAGAAAGACACTTGACAACTTTTCCAAGGCTTCTTCCTCAAATTGTTATTATCTTATACAGTAGTTGCATCAGCCAAAGAGAATGTTGTAAGTCTGGGAGATGCGGGTTGATCTATGGATCAGGTCTTCATATCTGGGCTAACCGTTGGTGGACGTGCCCAGCCCCACGTATGAAGATTTCAACAAGTTGAAGATAATCCTCAAATTCAGCTCGTCCATCCTCGTCTATATTTATTTGATAAAGGATGGGGTTGGCGGCAAGAACCTCCTTTCAATGCCACGTTAGAGAAGAAAAGCAAGCAAGGAAGGAAGGAAAGAGAAAAATGGTCAGTACACGCCGTTGAGGTATTTCTCAGATGGAAATGAGACCCACCTGTGTCTCCTCGAATGATCATTACTCACGATGAACAAGTATACACAAAGTAAGAGCAGAAGACAGATCTAGATGGATTTTTCACACTCGCCTCAAAATCAAGAAGGCATTGTCACATTAAAATCACATTAAAATATGTATCAAGGAATAATCCTGACACATCCCCAGAGAGCATTGTAAAGCAAGAGCTGTTCTCTTACCATTGGTATGCCAAACAGTTTGGAGGTGGGCCTCATCAAATCCATGGCAATGCTGCTGTCCATGCTGAGTTCTCCCTCTTGAACTGAGGAAGAGATGAACACAGAAATACTGTTCCTGGGGTCTCTTCTTCTGAGGCCGTCAGCACAGTATTTGGTTAAAATCAAAGAGAAACAAGAAGCAGGTGCCCATTCTGTCTTAAGAGAGGTGCATCTCATGTCAAAGACTCTTCAGGTCTTAGAGCAAACTTTAAAGGAGCTATCCCTCAAAGTCTGGTGCTTGGACCTGTTTTCGGGGAGATTATTACGCACTTGAGGCAACTCCTTTAAACTATCCGAACCCCAGAGTACATCCACTCTTTCTCCTGGCAAGGAACCCAGCAGATACCAGTGAAAGGCTCTCCTGGGAAGACTGGATAATGGGTGGTATGAACCCATGCAGTAGCCAGGGGTGGCAGTGCCTCTGGTGCCATGGCATGGGACAAGGAGCGGATAATTTGGGGTCTGTCCTGTGCTGCCTATCGCTCTGTGTCATTTCCCATTAGTTAGCATGGTTGGCCAGGGACATTGGTACTTCTTACTTTTAAGATTCCAAATCTTAAGCAATGCACATACACCTATCAACTTGAGATAATTACACCAAACACCTGATACATTCTATGAGATGCAAAATTTACACCCTGCTTAGATCTGTTGCTTTTTAAAGATTCACTGCTTTTACTGATATTCCTCCAGCTGCCTTTGACAGAAAGATAGGCTCCCCCACTGACCTTCTCCCGCTTTCCACTGGAGCCACTGAAGGAATCTGGAAACCTTGTCTGTGTCCAGGAATAAATGGCCAAAGAAACGTACCAAGAGACTTACCAAAGTTGTCTGTCAGTTCCTTCTGATGTACGGCAGAGTTGAGATAGTGAACGATTTCAAGGCAGGCTTTTTATATACATATATGCCTCCTGGAATCCTTTAACTGTCACAAAGTGACTCCCCACAAAGGAGTCAGTGTCCAGATACTGGTTGTTTCTGAGTCACACATCATTCTTCACACGAAGATCTCACATGCACATGAATCTTGCATTGTATTGCAAGGCCATACCTTTGGCAGGAGGCATTCAGTTTATGACAGTGCCTATGCCAGAGGGGCAGATAAAGGCTTTTGGGACAAGACCTTCAGTTTTGGAGGTTGGATGGCCATCTGTCTGGAGTGCTTTGATTGTGTCTTCCGTCTGGAAAAATGGGGTTAGACTGGATGACCCTTGAAAGGTCTCTTCCAAGGCTAGGATTCTATGAGAGGAAGAGAGAGGAGAATATTGCCTTTCTTAGTTGGCTTAGACAAAGTAAACTGCTGCAGTCTCTCCTAACTTGTGACATCTTCCTCATTTTGGCATCTTGGCCACATATGTCCTAGTTTCTTTCTGTGAAGTGTAGGAAGTGTTCATTCCCACCTGGACCCTCCTGGGTTTATGGCATTGTCAGTAAGAGATGACACCATGAAACCGGATGAAGCTCAGGAACAATCTCAAAGCCATGGCAGTTGTTTTGAGATGAGGGTTATACAGCCTGCAGAACATGTACGAAAGAATCATAGTTTTCTGCAACGTATACATCTTAAGAGATGACTGTTCATGTTGCTTCAAATAACTGGATACTGCCATTTTTAATTGGCCCCTGAACAAAAGTATCCAAGGAACACTCAGTTCTGAAAGCCTTTTTCAAGTAGGCTGTTTAATTAAACAGCAGGAACTATTCATCTTGCTTTCTGGAAGGAGCTGGAAGAAAATTTTCAGAACCTAAGAAAGCCCCATCCCAGATTCTTCAGGATTACACCAAATTGAGGCCACTTCCAAATTTAGGAGCCACAGCTGTGTTTCTCAGGACCAAGTCTACTCTCTGGAGTAGAGGAGGGGGTCAGAGTGTTGTATAACTGTTACAGAACTGCTTATATAAATCACAACTGGGGCAACAAACACACACACATCCCATAGGGTTTAATGGTTTTTAACTGCTTCGTTTATGTTACCTTTCTAAAGGTCTCTGTGGGTTTAGATTCTAGAAAATGTAAAATCAACTATGCAATGTAAATAAAAAAGGAGGGTTCTTCTTGTGGCACCATTATGTCCCCACAGTGCGCCAGTGATGCACTCCCAACATCACAATGGTGCTGCAATCGCCGAACGCTAGGCATCCATCATGTAATGATGCATCTGTACAGGGTGCCACCATTTTGATGCCCTCATCACATGCAAGGGGCGAGGGGCATATAGAAGTTCCGCTCCTCGCACATGACGAAGGCACCATATTGCGCCGATCTGTCCTGCGCCTCATAGATCCAGTATCTAAGTAGAGGTTCAAAAGCACTGGTTGAAATTAAAGCCAGAATGATTTATCTCACTGAGGGTAGGAAATAGTTATTGGAATCTAATTGTTCTTTTGCATATTACCATTCAGTAAGTCATTAAAGAGATAGTTAACCGATGGTAAAAAGGTGTTTGGTTGACTTAAAGGAAAAATTGTTGCTGCAGAGGTTTAGTATGGCTGTTGTTGAAACCACAACATCTCCTTCCAGTTCCTTCCAGAATGTGCAAAGAGCAATTCCTGTATTTCAAAAGGGCTTGAGGAGCAGAATGTGCCTTTGAGAGCTTGGTTCATGGGCTAATAAAACCGGTGATACCCCACCATTTGAAACAACATGAGCTGACTTCCCTTAAGGCACAGCCCTCTATGCATCTGGCACAAGACTAAGGATTACAGTGCGCCCTTTTTTACATGAGGATCCCTTCCGGACCCCCCGCATAAAACAAAAGCGCGTATGCTAGAGCCCCGTCATATGCGGGGGCACTGTACTTGATACGTGTTTTACAGATTGCGTAACACTGGTCCCACAACGGCTGCTTTCAGATTCTTCCTGAGCTTCAACCAGTTTCAAGGTGCCATCTCTTCCTAATGAACAAGGAGTGAATGGCTGCATATCCTCCATCATTACACAGATGTAACCTGGGAAACTTGTGTTCAAGCAACATTGAAGTATAGTCAAGATGCCAACAGCTATTAAGACAGTTTGAAATTGTGCCATTTGTCTTGAGCTCCCTTCTCTTTTCATATTACGGACCACAGCATCACCCCCAGTATTTCCCTAAGTTTATTGAAATCAGCTCTCCTAAAGTCTAAAATGTGTGTCTGGGATCTGAATAGACAGGCCAAAATAAATCTTTTTCGGGTCACTTTGGAGGTGTGTTGTTCAAATGTCACACACATTTTAAGAGGCCAGAAGCTGCGCCAAAGCTGTGTTCCAGTCATTAGTACTGGAGCGTGGCTTTGGCACGGTTTCCAGCCTCTTAGGATGCAGACATCATTTAAATAGCATCCCTCCAAAGTGACCCAAAGCTGCTTTATTTTGGCCTGTCTCTTTGGGCCCTCAGACTGTAAGAACGCCTCCAACCAGCATGGCATGCGCTCTGGTTTTCACATGTTTCCCCATAGCTCCCCACCCCACAAGCTGAATGTCTGAATCTTCCTTTGAGAGCAACCAAGGTGGCATGGGAAGTTATGGAGACACTTCTGGAAGCAAAGATGGGCAGCTAGAATATGACAAAAGTAAAATAAAACAAAGGAACAATGTCTCCTCTTCATAGAATCATAAAACCATAGAGTTGTAAGAGGATAGGACCAGGTGGAAGATGAGGGACCATGTATGCCACCTTTAGCTCATTGGATGAAAGGTGGACCTCTAATTAACAATAAAAAAGGACACTTGATAACATCCTGAAGGTTTCCTCCTCAAATCTTTATTGTATTATAGGAAACTCAGCCAAAGAGAGTGTTGTAAAGCTGGGAGATGCGGATTGATCGACACATCAGATCTCCATGTCTGTGGCAGGACACACTCACTACTGCATCTCATATTTTCCAAGTCCTTTGGCATTGTCTTCCTTTGTTTCACCCTTTAGATCCGTTTGTTATGTGACCATAAGTCTTACTCTCAACTTATCCATGGATCGTACAAAAATCCATCATTTGGCTCCCAAAACGTGCCCTGGACTTATACATAAGATTGACTTATAGTTGAGTATCTACAGTAGTTAATTTCATCCAGAGGATTCTTTTCTTAGCCGCCCCTAAAATGTGGAATGACTTTCCAGAAGAGATTCAACAGCCGAAAGCCTTCTCCGAATTTAATAGACCATTAAAGGCCAGTCTCTTCTGGCAGATTTATCCAGATGATTTTTAAATTGGGAATTTTAAACCATGAATGTTAAACGTGGATTGTTTTAAATTGATGTGTGTTTTAACTGATGACTTTGTTAACTGGCGTTGTCTGTCTGTGAATCACTGTTGTTCTCCTCCTTGATCAATGATTTAATGATTTTAGTGATTATTGATTAAAAACAGTACATGAAGTTAGAGCAGAAGACAAACCCAGATGAATTTTTCATTCCTGCATCTTCATCCTGAAAAAATTTCCAGTGAATATCTTTCATGTCAAAATTCAGATTAAAATAGTATCAAAGAACAATTCTGGCACATCCTCAGAGAGCATTGTGCCAACCTTTCCAGTCTCTGTTGTTCCTCCTCTGGGTCTCTGCCCATACCTTCTTTTCAGAGACCCATCATGCTCCAATTTTTTGCCCACCAAAAAAAGTGGATCTTTGGGTGGGAAGAGAGTTTATTGGGCCAAATACTCCAAAGGCACCAGGTTTCATTTGATCTTGGAAGCTAGCCAGTACTTTCAGTACTTTAGTCCTTTAGTTAGTACTTGGAGGAGAGACCGACAAGAAATCCCAGCTGCTGCAGGCTGTGTTTCAGAGGAAAGAACTTGCCAAACCACTTCTAAGTACTCATTACCTAAGAAAGCCCTGAGAAATGTATTTGCTCATCCTAAGCCAAGAGGAGACTTAAAGTCACACAGAAAGAGAAAGAGAGAGAAAGGTCCAAAACACACTGTCAAAATAATCCAGTTTGGGACCGCTTCAGCTCAATGTGAGGGAATATTGGGAACTGTAGTTTATGGTGATAGATGTCGCACAAAACTACAGCTTCTTGAATCCCCTACCATTGATCCAGGCAGTTAAAGTGGTCTCAAACTGGGTTATTTCTGCAATGTGTTTTGTTCCATAGATGCTGTAATGGAGCTATCTCATCATCATCATCATCATCATCATAAATTATTATTATTATTATCATGAGATAGCTCTGATAATTCCCATTTATTCACACCGCTTTGGAAGAACCCTCCTTTCCATTCTGGAACCCAGATTATTTTCTCTCTACTTGCATCAGAAAGACAATATGTGAAGCTTGACATCTCAGGATCCCAATCCCTGTCGAGACGCTGCATGGTAACCGACAAAAGGGAAGACCTTGCATTTGTCTAGTCCCAGAACAAGTTGGTGAAGGAAACGGGTGGCATGCAAGGGAAGAGCCGTTCTCTTACCATTGGTATCTCCCCCGGTGGGGACACGAACCTCAGTGAATCCATGACAGTCTGTTGTCCATGTTGAGTTCTTCCTCTTGACCTGAGGAATAGATGAACATAGACATATTGTTACTGGGATTTCTTCCTCTGAGGCCGTCAGAGGTTGCTGGCTTGCCTATTAGGACAATATTTGGTTAAAATCAGGCAGAAAGAAGAACCAGGCACCTGTTCTATCTTATTCTATCTCAAGAGCAAATATGTGGCATGTCCCATGTCAAAGGGGCAGTGAATCCTCTCTAGGTCTTAGAGCAGACTTTAGAGGAGTTCTCTATGGTGCTTCTACCTGTTTGAGGGAGATGATCCAGCACCTTAAATGGGGACACCTCCTGCAAAACTATCCAGATCCAGAGTAGATGCACCACTCCCCTGATATGGAACCCACCAGGCACCTCTATAGGTCTTTTCAAATGCCCTCCTTGAAAGAATGAATGATGGGTGATATCACCCTGGTACTCTGAAACCATGCCCTAGCCAAGCGAAGGCAGTGCCATGGTCAACATCTAGTCCTTCTGCATCATTTCTAATTCGTTGGCATGTTTGGGCAAGTCAGTGGTCGGACATTTGTACTTCTTCCCTTTGCAATCCCAAATATTAAGCTATTCACACACACACACACACACACGAATTAAGATAATACTCCATGCACTTGATCGATTCCAGGTGACATAAAACTTATACCATACTTTCATCTGTTGTTTTTACAGTGATCACAGGATTCATTGCTGTGTCTGATCTTGAACCACTTATCTTTGACAGAATGACAGAATGACAGACTCCAGCGTTGAGCTTCACTGCTTTGCCCTGGAGAGACTGAAGGAATTTGAAAACCTTTTCAGTCTCTGATAATAAATGCCCAAAGAAACTTACCAGGAGACTTACCAAAGCTGTCTGTCGGTTCCTTCGGATGTACTGGGATGCTGAGACAGCGACTGGTTTCAAGGAAGGCTTTATATCACAAAGCGACTGCCCACAAGGCAGTCTCTGCCCAGGTTCCCATAGTTTCTGAGTGACACGTATTTCTTTACAGGATGATGCCATGTGCGCATGGAAGCTTGCAGTGGTGGAAGGCCATGCCTTCTGGGGTGGGGCAAACATTCAGTTTGTGTCCCTGCCTATATCTGGTGAATAGATAAAGGCTCTTAGACCAAGCCCTTCCAGTAAGGAGGATGCCATCTAGCTTCTCTAGGGAGGGAGTTGGTGGCAGATCCCACCTGGCTGGAACTGGAGGAGGCTTGGCAGAATGATGTTTTGCTGGCAGAAGTAGAGCCCAGAACATACCCGACAATGGGTTTTAAAGTTACCCATTGGGAGCAGAAGGAAGAGGCGCTTCTCCCTGTTGTGCATCAATACGTAAGTGGCCAGGAACAAAATAATAATAACAATAATAATAATAATAATAATAATAATAATAATAATTTGTATTTTCCCACCTCTCCCAGGTGAATCGAGGCGGGATTACAGCCAATAAAATGCATACAAAACATATCGATAAAATATAATACAGTAGTAATTATGTTAAAACTTACTCTATCATCAGTTAGAATAACAATAACAATACAGTCATATTGACCATACTCCAGGATTGCTTGGCCACATGTGTCCCACTTTTCAGCTGTGAAATGTTGGAAGGGATGCAGTCATCCACACTTTGCCACACCTGGCTTTAGGGCACTGCAAGCAAAAGGTGGCACTTTGAAACGAGAGGAAGCTCAGGAACAAACTCGAATACACGGCAGCTGTTTTTGAGGCCAGTGTTACACAACCTGTAAACATCTACCACATAATCATTGTTTTGTGCCAGGTACACAGTAAAATATACCTTAATAAATGAGACGTCATGTTGTTGAAAATGATGGGCTGTCACCAAAACAAGAACCAAAATGATCCAAGGCAGACTCTGCTCATGAAGGCTTTTTAAAATAGGTCATGTATTTTGCAAACACGAAGGAATTCTGGAAGGAGCTGGAAGGAAATTTCCAGCAACTAAGAATGTCCCATCCCTCAAATTCTTCAGGGATCCTTCCAGGACTGTGGTTACTGCCACATTTTCCTTACCTGTCAGAGAGTTCTGGTGTCACATTAAGCTACAGGTCCCAGGATCCCTTCACACTGAGCTACGGCAGCTAAAGTGGTCTCAAACTGGATTATTTCCAGTGTGTTTTTATAGAATCATAGCATGGTAGAGTTGGAAGAGACCACAAGGGCCATCCAGTCCAACCCCATTCTGCCATTCAGCAACTCTCCATGGACCTTTCGGACCTTTCTCTCTCTTTCTGTTCATCTGTCTGTAAGAGACATTAAGTCTCCTTTTGATTTATGACAGACAAATTCATTTCTCATGGCTTTCTTAGGCAATGAGGACCTAGAAGTGGTTTGGCCAGTTCTTTCCTCTGAAACGCAGCCTGCAGCAGCTAGGATTTCTTGTCAGTCTCTCCTCCAAGTACTAACTAAACTACTAAAGTACTGAAAGTACTGCCTAGCTCCCAAAATGAAGTGGAACCTGGTGCCTTTGGAGTATTTGGCCCAATAAACTCCCTTCCCACCCACAGATCCCCCCTTTTTTGGTGGGGGGCATTTGGAGCATGATGGGTCTCAGAGAAGAAAGTGTGGGCAGAGACCCAGAGGAGGAACAACAGAGACTGGAAAGGTTGGCATAATGCCTAGGAGGATGTGCCAGATTTATTCCTTGATATGTATTTGAATCTGAGTTTTGATATGAAAGATTTTCAGTTGAAGAATTTTCAGGATGACAATGTTTTACTTGATTTTCAGGCAAGCATGAAAAATTCGTCAGGGCTTGTCTTTTGCTCTTACTTCATGTACTGTTTTTAATCAATAATCTTTCAAATCATTTAATCATTGATCGATAAGATGAACAAGAGCGATTAACAGACAAACAACCCCAGTTAACAAAGGTATCAGTTAAAAAACACGTCAATTTAAAAGGATAAACAAGGTGGACACATATTAAAACAATCTACATTTAACATTCATGGTTTAAAATTCCCAGTTTAACAATCATCTGGATAAGTTGCCAGAAGAGACTGGCCTTTAATAATAATACTGTAATAATACTGCTTATTTATAGCCCGCTTTTCCAAAAAGAGATCAAAGCGGGTTACAACAAGGGTACAAAACATCATACAATTTACAACAGTATCAACATCATAAAATATCATAAAAAATACACCATGTTAAAAACAGAATAAAACTACAGACATTAAAACCAACAACAAACTAGCTTGAAAGTGTGATGTGATGGGGAGAGAACAGATGTCACAACGCATGGGGGAAAGCCTGTTGGAAGAGGTAGGTCTTCAGCTTCTTCCTAAACAGGTCAAGGGAGGTAACAGAGCAGAGCTCATCAGGAAGAGAGTTCCAGATGTGCAGGGCCAAGACAGAAAAGGCCCTTTGAGAAGACGAGGTGTATCTTGTCTTGGGAACCCTTAGCAATTGCTTCCCTACCGATCTGAGAGTGCGGGGCGGATTGTATGGGGAGAGGCGGTCCTCCAAGTACCCTGGGCCCAAGCCATTTAGGGCTTTATAGGTGATAACCAACACCTTGTATTGCGCCTGGAAGTCAATGGGCAGCCAATGTAGATCTTGTAAGACAGGTGTTATGTGGCTGGTCCTGGAGCATCCAGTGACCAACCTCGCTGCCGTGTTCTGAACTAATTGAAGCTTCCGGGTTTGGTACAAGGGTTGCCCCATGTAGAGCGCATTGCAGAAATCCAGCCGAGAGGTTACCAGAGCATGTACCACCGTTTCAAGGTCCCCCCGGCCCAGGTAGGGTCGCAGCTGGCGTATCCACCGAAGCTGATAACAAGTGCTCCTGACTGTCGCATCCACCTGAGATGTGAGGTGAAGCGACGAGTCCAGAAGCACTCCCAGACTGCGAACAGAGTCCTTCAAGGGGATCGTGACCCCGTTCAGGACAGGTGGACAAATTTCCTTCCCCGGGCCAGGAGAACCTATCCCGAGTACTTCGGTTTTCTCTGGATTCAAACTGAATCTGTTTTCCCTCATCCAGCCCATTAATTTAGTCTATTAAATTTGGACAGGGCTTTCGGCTGTTGAATCTCTTCTGGCAAGTCATTCCATATTTTAGAGGCGGCTGAGAAAAGAGTCCTCCGGATCAAAGTAACTACTATAGATACTCGACTATAAGTTGATCTCATGTATAAGTCAAGGGCAGGTTTTGGGAGCCAAATGATGGATTTTGCTATGACCCATGGATAAGTTGAGAGTAAGACTTATGGTCACGTAACAAACGGATCTAAAGGATGAAAGACAATGTCAAAGAACTTAGAAAATTGCAAGAGGCATAACTGTTTGTGTTCACACTGAAGGATGGAGGGATGGATGGATGGATGGAACCTGGGAAACTTGTGTTCAAGCAACATTGGAGTGTAGTCAAGATGCCAACAGCTATTAAGACAGTTGGAAATTGTGCCATCTGTCTTGAACTCCCTTCTCTTTTCGTATTCCAGACCACAGCATCACCCCCAGTATTTCCCTAAGTTTATTCAAATCAGCTCTCCTAAAGTCTAAAATGTGTGTCTGGGATCTGAATAGACAGGCCAAAATAAATCTTTTTCGGGTCACTTTGGAGGTGTGCTGTTCAAATGTCACACACATCTTAAGAGGCCAGAAGCTGCGCCAAAGCCACCTCATAGTCCTTAGGACTGGAGCCTGGCTTTGGCACAGTTTCCAGCCTCTTAGGATGCATACATCATTTAAACAGCATACCTCCAAAGTGACCCGAAGCTGCTTTATTTTGGCCTGTCTGTTTGGGCCCTCAGACTGTAAGAATGCCTCCAACCAGCATGGCATGCGCTCTGGTTTTCACATGTTCCCCCAAATGGTGCGGCGCACGAGGGACGTCACAGTGCCGCTCCAGCTTTCATGAGCAGAGTCTGCCTTGGATCATGTTTTTGTTGTTGTTGTTTTGGGCTGGTAAGAATGACTCCTGTATGACTGTATTGTTATTGTAATTGATGATAGTGTTAGTTTTAAGGTAATTGCTACTGTACTGTATTTTATCGATAGGTTTTGTATGCATTTTATTGGTTGTAATCCCGCCCCAATGATTCTATGATCCACCTGGGAGAGGCAGGAAAATTATTACTATTATTATTATTATTATTATTATTATTATTATTATTTTGTCCCTGGCCACTTTAATGTCTGATGCACAACCGGGAGAAGCCCCTCTTCCTTCTGCTCTCAATGTGTAACTGCTGTCGGATATGTTCTGGACTCCGCTTCTGCCGACGAAATGTCAGAGGAAGAAGTCCCGCTAACAATATGTCTGTGTTCATCTATTCCTCAGGTCAAGAGGAAGAACTCAACATGGACAACAGGATTGTCATGGATTCACTGAGGTTCGTGTCCTCACCGGTGGAGATAGCAATGGCAAGAGAACGGCTCTTCCCTTGCATGCCATCCGTTTCCTTCACCAACTTGTTCTGGGACTAGACAAATGCCAGGTCTTCCCTTTTGTTGGCCACCATTCTGCATCTCAACAGGGATTGGGACCCTGAGATGCCAAGCTTCACATATTGTTTTTCCAATGCAAGTAGAGGGGAAATAATCCAAGTTCCAGAATGGAAAGGAGGGTTCTTCCAGAGCGGTGGAATAATTCCCATTTATTTATTATTTATTACAGGAGGGTCAGTACTTCTAGGACAGATTAGGACAGGTTACAAAAATATAATACTAATAGTACGTACAACGCTGTGCAAATCTACAGCGCTATAAACATAAAGTATAATAATAATAATAATAATAGATTGCACTCTTGCCTTTCACCAGAAGATGGTTTCAATTTTTAGAAGAGTTAAAGTACAGTACTTTGACCCATGGATAAATCGACTCAAATGTTTTGGGTCAAATTTTGGACTCAAATGTCTAGACTTATACATGAGTATATATATATAGTAACCTAGTCCTGGCTGACTAAATGTCCGCCAGAGGACCCGACTATAAGGGATTATATGGGAGAAAGCAATCCTGGAGGCAACCTGGACCCAAACCATGTAATAATATTAATAATAATAATAATAATAATAATAATAGGATTTATTTATATGCCGCCCAATCACTGGGAATCCGGGTGGCTTACAACAGAGGGGATAATAGACGGTTCCCTGCCCTCAGGCTTACAAATTAAAAGACACGACACAAAAGGAGAAGGGAATGGTGAGGGGGGATAGGGCTTTAAAGGTAATAACCAACACCACGAATAAGGATAATTTGGGGAGATATAGACAGGTCTTAATGCTATCTGAGAGATACCTCCCTGGTGTATATTGACTATCTTCCTTATTTCCTTTTCTTCTCAAACATGCTATCAAAATGAATTTATCGCCCTCAGTCCTGCCCTGGGACAAGTAGATTTAAAGACAATGGGACATCTCAATCTCAGAGATGTTTTCCTTTTTGTTCAAACCATCCTTGCAAGCCGACCCTGAGATGTAGTAGTGAGCGTGTGAAGCCGCAGACATGGAGATCCGATGTGTCAGTCAATCCGCATCTCCCGACTTACAACACTCTCTTTGGCTGAGTCTTCTATAATACAATAAAGATTTGAGGAGGAAACCTTCAGGATGTTGTCAATTGTCCTTCTTTATGGTTAGTTAGAGATCCGCCTTTCATCCAATGAGCTCAAGGTGCCATAGATAGTTCCTCATCTTCCACCTGGTCCTATCTACTACCTATCTACTACCTCCTCTTTCCCTCTTCCTCTTCCTCCTGCTTTGGGAGGTTTGAAGTTTTGTGTAAGGGAAACCAGTACTTTAGTGGGCCATTTCTGGGGGCTTTGTCCTTGTTTTGGCAAGAAACGTTACTGAAAAATCAGCCTTCCCCTTTATTTATGTATTTATTTATGTTGCATTTATTTTTCAAAAAAGCATATAAATTGAAGATATACTTATTAAGGGATTGTATGAGTAACTTGTTTTTGAAATGTATTTAGTAGCTCTGTGTCAATGAAAATAGCCATAGCCTGTGATATCAGCTGCAATAAGAGAAATCAAGATTGTGGTCTCCTTCTCTGGAGGTCTCCAAAAAGGGTCTGGAGAACTCCTTGTTGCTGGGGATCCTGGATCTGGAGCGTCTACTTTAAGCAGATGGGTTGGAGTTGATGTCCCCTGGGACCCTTCCAACTCTATGGTTCTGTGAGGAGACAGGGGGGAAAAATCCAAGTCTGCTGTCTGTTTGAAAGGAGTCTACCCCCTTCTCCTCACACCAGAGCAGACCCACACAGTGAAAAGAAGAGAATCCACCCCCAGGCAGATAAAGAAAAGAGAGTGAGAGACACAAAGAGAAAGAATCCAACCTTTCTTCAAAGTACCTAGCTGAAACTATAGCTCCCAAGTCTACACAGCTGCCACCATGTGATGATCCCAGGGGTCCACGAAGCCACCCAGCCACCCTGTGCTTGGCTCTTGACCCCCAGGGGATCCCTTAAAACTTTCCCTTCTAGGATCTCCTAGGTCTCCCTTCCCACTCCCTGCTGAGCTGAATGAGACCCCTTGAGATCCTCTACCTCGCTGCCACCACCCTGTGAATCCAAACCAAACAACGTCTCTCTAGCACACATGGGGACTTGCTAGAGGAATTTGTAGTTACCTTTTCCTTGCTAACTTAAAGCAATCAGTAACCGAGCTAAGAAGCGTGTCCAGGAGCAAGGAGAGAGACAGTGGATACTTTTAAAGAAAGATGATTATTTTAAAGAAACAGAATAGAGTAAGAAGATATCCCTCATGCAAAGCCTCCTTGCCTTGCAGGTACAGAAAACATAGGCGGGTTATAGACCGCCGCTTTGAGGCGGTCTGCCACTGCCGCCGTTTGCTCTGTGCGGGAGCCGCAGCAGCCACACCGCGCGGCTCCCACGCGGAGCAAAAAAGGAGCTCCAAAATGGAGTTCCTTCTTGCGGCACGTCTGGACGCTATGCGTCCGATACATAAACATGGCGGCCCCCATGTGGAAGGGGCGCCGCCATGTTGTACGTATAGAATACGTACTAGGGTTAGGTGGGTGCGGAAGCACCGCCCCTTCCTAACCGTAATACGTATTCCATACGTATTTTTTGGCGGTCTGTAACCCACCATAGTTACAAAGTGTTCATTTCAGGCAAGCTATTAGATAAACATAACAAAACCTAAATGCACTAGCTAACACATTTCCTAGCTACTCACACAGTGATGGGATTTGCAGTTCGTGTTGAGTTTCTGGATGCAGGAAGAGGCTTCTTGCCAGCTGGACCTGCATTTCTGAGCCTGCCCCTCACAGACTCACAGCCGGTTCCCCAGATACACAGAGGACAAAGAAAAGCATATGGTTCCCCCCAAGAGGAGGAAGGGGAGAGACAAAGGACCACATGGCCGCCAAGGCCTTTTAAAGACTTCTCATGGAATGTTCTTGAATCTCGCGGTCCTACTCTCTGATTGGTCAGTTGGGTCTTACGTCAGCTATGATGTAGCTGCTCATTAGCATGTGATGTCAGCTCTCATTAGTATGTACCTCCCCCCAGATTAGCCCTTTGTGGTTCAGGAGAAGTCCTCAAATGACTGGAGGACCCAGTCATTACAATGTGCAGTGCATGAACCAGACCTATGCATTGCCCACCTCAAGTGTTGCATGAGGATGGCATCTCATAAGAGTCCTGTGGTCTTGCATGAGCTCCAGTTTTGTGGGAGACCAGGACTTTCACAAGAGATCCCTTCTTCTGAGTCTTCAGGAGGGTCTTATATTGCTCTTCCTGACATTGACCAAATAATCTTGAGCTGCATGGAAACACAGAGGGCTGTTTTGTGTTGCCGTTTGAAAAACTAGACAACCAGAACTGAGTGGCATGAATTCCCCCCAAAACTAGTTAGTCAATATCAATATCCCCATTGATATGGATGCTGAAAATCTGTGTAGCATAACAAAATCTCCTTTTGACTCTCATGTGCCTTCCAAATGATGTACCCTGCACAGAAAAGGATCCTATGCTATGAAACCATTGGTGGCCTGCAAAATGCGGCAGTAACCACAGTCCTGGAAGGATCCCTGAAGGATTTAGGATAGGACTCTTTTAGATGGTGGAAATTTCCTTCCAGCTTCTTCCAGAATGTGCAATGATGAGCACTTCATGTTTGCAAAATACACGACCTATTTTAAAAGTCCTTCATGAGCAGAGTGTGCCTTGGATCATCTTTGTTGCTTTTTTGGGCTGGTAAAAATGGAGACAGCCCATCATTTTCATCAACATGACGTCTCATTTATTAATGTATGGTCTACTGTGTACCTGCCTCAAGGCAATGATTATGTGGTAGATGTTTACAGGTTGTGTAACACTGGCCTAAAAAAAAAAACAGCTGCGGTGCCTTCGAGATTCTTCCTGAGCTTCCGCTGGTTTCAAAGTGCCATCTTTTACATACGATGCTCTAAACCCAGGTGTGGCAAGATGTGAATGACCGCATCCCCTCCAACATTTCACAGCTGAAAAGTGGGACAAGCAATACTGGAGTATGGTCAAGATGCCCCACCCCAGAAGGTACGGCCTTCCACCATTAGAAGCTTCAATGCGAGTTTGGCATCATCATGTAAGAAGTATGTGTCACTCAGAAACTACGGGAATCTGGGCAACGACTGCCTTGTGGGCAGTCGCTTCGTGATGATATATATGTAAAGCCTTTCTTGAAACCAGTAACTGTCTCAGCATCCCAGTACATCCGAAGGAACCGACAGACAGCTTTGGTAAGTCTCCTGGTAAGTTTCTTTGGGCATTTATTACAAGAGACCAAAAAGGTTTTCTAATTCCTCCAGTCTCTCCAGGGCAAAGCAGTGAAGGTCAGCGCTGGAGTCTGTCATTCTGTCAAAGGTAAGTGGATGCATATCAGTCACAGCAATGAAATCCTGCGATCCCTGTAAAAGCAACAGATGAAAGTATGGTATACGTCTGATATCACCTGGAACCGATCAGGCGCATGGAGCATTCTCTTAATTCATGTGTGTGAATAGCTAAATATTTGGGATTGCAAAGGGAAGAAATACAAATGTCCCACCACTTTACCGACTTCAGCACTTAAGCCCTTATATTACATATAGAGTTGCTAAATATTGTGTTGCTGCAATGAAAATAAGAGAAATCCAGATAAAAAATACTTCCTTATCTTCAATATATTCTTATTGTATTTTATTATTATCATTTTAATTTTAAAGTTTTAAAGAAAAATTCTCAGGGGAAATATAATCTTTGTACTCTGTTTTAATTTATTTTGCTTTATAGTACTTTATTGTCCTGAAGCATTTCGAAATCCGCTGTTGGACTTCTGTCCAACTTTGAAGTCTTTTAAAATGTTGTTGGGCACTGATCAAATACAATATGTCTGTCTATATTATTATTATTATTATTATTATTATTATTATTATTATTATTTATATAGTGGTGTAGATTTGTACATTCATTTATTTATTGTTGCCTCTAGACATCTTTGCAAAAGTACAAGAGATGTGGAGACGCCAATTTAGAAGACACACAGTAAAGCTGGCATCCCTAAAACACTGCCAATGCTTCTTTGCTGTTTGTAGGAAGCGTGTGATCACGTTTTATTTTCATGTCATTGTGAAATGTACACAATCACAGGAGAGTGTACTGTTATATTACTCTATTTAATTTTGTTTTATTCTGTATCCATTGAAGTTTATTGCCATACTCTGTATTGTGCTTTGTGTCTTGTTAGATCTTGCTGGTCATTGACCGAATACAAACATATGATATGATCCCACCACCCACATGCCCACGTTGGCTATGGCACGGTTTCAGAGGGCCATGCTGACATCACCCATTATTATTATTATTATTATTATTATTATTATTTACTTATATTGTTTTACATTTATATGATATCCATACGGTACTCTATATCCATTTCAGATTCTGTGTGATTACATTTTAGCTCTTTTCTAATTGCTATAGAATTGCTATAGGATTTTATAGACTGTTTTACTTGTTTTAGTCTTATTTTGAAATGGTCTAAGGGCTAATCAATAAACATTTCTTCTTCTTATATTTCTATTATTATTATTATTATGCTTTATTTATATAGTGCTGTAGATTTAAAGAGCGCTGTACATACAAACAATAAAATGGATAAAGAAAACCTAAGAAATCATAGCATAATACATATGAATAAGACCCATCATTCAGTCTTTCCAGGAGGCCATTTCAAAAGACCTATAGAGGTGCCTGGTGGGCTCCATATCAGCAGAGTAGTGCATCTACTCTGGATCTGGATAGTTTTGAACGAGGTGTCCCCCCTTTAAGGTCTTAAGATCATCTCCCTCAAAGAGGTTGAAGCCCCATGGATAACTCCTCTAAAGTCTGCTCTAAGACCTGGAGAGGATTCACTACCCCTTTGACATGGGATCTGCCACAGAGTTGCTCTTGAGATAAAGTGAGATACAACGGGTGCCTGGTTCTTCTTTCTGCTTCTTTTTAACCAAATATTGTCCTGATAGGCAAGCCAGCGCAACCTCCGATGACCTCAGAGAAAGAAATCCCAGTAACAATATGTCTATGTCCATCTGTTCCTCAGGTCAAGAGGAAGAACTCAACATGGACAACAGGACTGTCATGGATTCACTGAGGTTCGTGTCCCCACTGGTGGAGATACCAATGGTAAGAGAGCGGCTCTTCCCTTGCATGCCACCCGTTTCCTTCACCAACTTGTTCTGGGACAAGACAAATGCAAGGTTTTCCCTTTTGTCGACCACCATGCTGCCTCTCAAAAGGGATTGGGAGCTTGAGATGCCAAGCTTCACATATGGTTTTTCCAATGCAAATAGAGGGGAAATAATCCGGGTTCCTGAATGGAAAGGAGGGATCTTCCAGAACAATGTGAATAAATGGGAATTATCGGAGCTATCTCATGATAATCATCATCATCATCATCATCATCATGAGATAGCTCCATTACAGCATCTATGGACCAAAACACATTGCAGAAATAATCCAGTTTGAGACCACTTTAACTTCCTGGTTCAATGGTAGGGGATTCTGGGAGTCGTAGTTTTTTGTGACATCTAGCCTTACCTGTCAGAGAGTTCTGGTGTCACAATAAACTACAGTTCCCAATATTCCCTCACATTAAGCTAGGGCAGTTAAAGCGGTCCCAAACTGGGTTATTTCTGCAGTGTGTTTTGGATCTTCCTCTCCCTTTCTCTTTGTGTGTGACTTTAAGTCTCCTCTTGGCTTAGGATGAGCAAATACATTTCTCATGGCTTTCTTAGGCAATGAGGACCTAGAAGTGGTTTGGCCAGTTCTTTCCTCTGAAACACAGCCTGCAGCAGCTGGGATTTCTTGTCGGTCTCTCCTCTAAGTACTAACTAAAGTACTAAAGTAATGAAAGTACTGCCTAGCTCCCAAAATCAAATGGAATATGATGCCTTTGAAGTATTTGGCCCAATAAAGTCCTTTCCCACCCAAATATCCACTTTATTTTTTGGGTGTTCAAAAATTTGGAGCATGATGGGTCTCAGAGAAGAAAGTGTGGGCAGAGACCCAGAGGAGAACCAACAGAGACTGGAAAGGTTGGCACAATGCTCTAGTCTAGGAGGATGTGCCAGATTTATTCCTTGATACGTATTTTAATCTGAATTTTGAGATGAAAGGTTTTCAGTTGAAGAATTTTCAGGATGAAGATGCTTTCTTGATTTTGAGGCAGGAATGAAAAATTCATCTGGATTTGTCTTCTGCTCTTACTTCATGTACTCTTTTTAATCAATAATCATTAAAATCATTTAATCATTAATCGAGAAGGGGAACAATAGAATTAACAAGCAATACCAGTTGCAAAGGCATCAGTTAAAACACACATCAAGATGAACAATTATTAAAACAATCCACGTTTAACATTCAAGTTTTAAAATTCCCAGCTTAAAATCATTTGGATAAATTACCAGAAGAGACTGGCCTTTAATGGTCTATTAAATTTGGAGAGGGCTTTCAGCTGTCGAATCTGTTCTGGAAGGTCATTCCACATTTTAGGGGCGGCTGAGAAAAGAGACCTCTGGATGAAAGTAACTTACTGTAGATACTCGACTATAAGTCGATCTCATGTATAAGTCAAGGGCAGGTTTTGGGAGGGAAATGATGGTTTTGCTATGACCCATGGATAAGTTGAAAGTAAGACTTATGGTCACGTAATAAACGGATCTAAAGGATGAACCAAAGGAAGACAATGTCAAAGAACTTAAAAAAATGCAAGAGGTATAACTGTTTGTGTTCACACTGAAGGATGGATGGATGGATGGATGGATGGATGGATGGATGGATGAGTAGAGGAGGGTCAGTACTTCTAGGACAGATTAGACTCTTGCCTTTCACCAGGAGATGGTTTCTATTTTTATGAGAGTTAAAATACAGGACTTAACCTTGACCTCTGGATAAGTCGACTCTGATGTTTTGGGCCAAATTTTTCACTAAAATGTCTAGACTTATACTTGAGTATATCTATAGTAACCTATTCCTGGCTGATTAAATGTCCGCCAGAGGACCCAACTATGAGGGATTATATGGGAGAAAGCGATCCTGGAGGCAACCTGGACCCAAACCATGTAGGGCTTTAAAAGTAATAACCAACACCATTATAAGGATAATTTGGGGAGACAGAGACGGGTCTTAATGCTATCTAATAGATACCTCCCTGGTGTGTACTCACTATCTTCCTTATTTCCTTTCCTTCTCAAACATGCTATCAAAAGGATTTGGTTGCCCTCAATCCTGACCTTGGACAAGGAAATATAAATGTGAGGGGAGTACTCACTCTCGAGGATCTTATGCTTTTTGCTCAAATCATCCTTGCAACTAGACACTGAGATGTAGTAGTGAGCGTGTCCAGCCACAGACATGGAGATCCGATGCGTGAATCAATCCGCATCTCCCAGACTTACAACACTCTCTTTGGCTGAGTCTTTCATAATACAATAAAGATTTGAGGACGAAACCTTCAGGATGTTGTCAAGTGTCATCCTTTATTGTTAGCTGGACGTCTGCCTTTCATCCAATGAGCTCAAGGTGGCATACATGGTTCCTCATCTTCCACCTGATCCTATCTACTACCTACCTACTCCATCCTCCTTCCTTCTTCCTCCTGTTTTGGGAGGTTTGAAGGTTTGTGTAAGGGAAACCAGTACTTTAGTGAGTCATTTCTGGGGGCTTTGGCCTTGTTTTGACAAGAAACATTGCTGAAAAATCAGCCTTCCTCTTTATTTTTTTATTTATTAATTTTAATTTTTTTTTAAAAAAAGCATATAAATTAAAGATATAATTACAGAGATCAGATTGATGTTTGTTTAAACCATACTAAAGAATATCAGTATCTCATATCAGCACATTGCAAATTTGAAACATTTTGTACTTCCAATAGTATCTCATTAGGAAGGGAAGCTAAAGGTTTCGACCGTTGAACCTCTCTAAATGGTTTCCAGGTATGTGTTTTTTGGGGGGGAAAGGGTTGATTAATAAAATTCCCATTGCAAAATGTGTGTCTGTTCCCTTGTAGGATTTCATTCTAAGGCATGTTTTATGTAGATACATTCTTCATTCAATCATTTGTACCAATTCATTGCGACAACTGAAGACAATTCAAAACTAGAACATTAATAAGTTAAATTCCCCTTTCAGATTAATATTATCGGTATTTATATAATGTTTTCCAATAGCCTTCCCCATTTGAGGGCTTTGGGGAGGAGAGTTTCAGGAGTCACACACAGGAGAGTATCCCATTGCTTTTAAAGCACCTTTTCCAATGGCGGGATAAAGGCACACTGAATTTTAAAACTGAGTGTTAGCGCACTTGCCGATGGCGGGATGAATCCCATAAGCAGCCATGCGTATCCAGGGACTTTGCAAAACCATAGTCTGTGATATAAGATGGAATAACAGAAATTGAAGTTGTGGTCTTCTTCTCTGGAGGTCTCCAAAAAGGGTCTGGAGAACTCCCTGTTCCTGGGGATCCTGGACCTGGAGCCTCTACTTTGAGTACATGGTTTGGACTTGATGTCCCCTGGGCCCCTTCCAACTCGATGGTTTGTGAGCCTATGAAGTGCGCACCTCAAGTATTGCATGAGGATGGCATCTCACAAGAGTTCTGTGGTCTTCCATGAGCTCCAGTTTTGTGGGAGACCAGGACTTTCACAAGAGATGTCTTCTTGTGAGACTTCAGGAGGGTCTCATATCAGTCTTCCTCACATGGACCAAATAATCTTGAGTGGCCTGGAAACACAGAGGGCTGTTTTGTGTTGCCTTTTGAAAAACTAGACAACCAGAACTGAGTGGCATGAATTCCCCCCCCCCCCAAAACTAGTTAATCAATATCAATATCCCCGTTGATATGGATGCTGAAAATCTGTGTAGCATAACAAAATTTCTTTCTGACTCTCTGACTCTCATGTGCCTTCCAAATGGTCTACCATGCACAGAAAAGGAAGAATTTGGGATAGGACTCACTTCAATGCTGAAAATTTCCTTCTAGCTCCTTCCAGAATTCTTTCGTGTTTGCAAAATACACGACCTATTTTAAAAAGCCTTCATGAGCAGAGTGTGCCTTGGTTCATTTTTGTTGTTCTTTGGTGACAGCCCATCATTTTCAACAACATGACGTCTCATTTATTAAGGCACGGTCTACTGTGTACCTGGCACAAGGCAATGATTATGTGGTAGATGTTTACAGGTTGTGTAACACTGGCCTCAAAAAAATAGATACCATGCCTTTGAGATTGTTCCTGAGCTTCCACTGATTTCAAAGTTCCACCTTTTACATATGATGCTCTAAACCCAGGTGTGGCAAGATGTGAATGACCACATCCCCTCCAACATCTTACAGCTGAAAAGTGGGACACATGTGGCCAAGCAATACTGGAGTATGGTCAAGATGCCAAAAGGAAAGTGAAGGCCAAAACAACTGGGTTTCTCCAGGAGGCTTAAAAGCAAAGTGGGCAGGGAACAGACTCTAGGTGGCATCCCGTTGGTGACAGTTTTGATAGTAGTGGAGATTGGTAGTCCTTCCTTCCCACCATAAAAACTAAAGCCCACCCCCCACTCCCTGTCTGCCGGATTTGCTAGAATAATTGTCCCTAGCAGCTATTCCATTCTTGGTGGAGAGTGGAGGGGATGACAAGCATCTGGCGATAGTCCTGTATCTTCTGAGACCTCCAGAGGACCAAGCAGATCTTGGTGGAAGGTCACTATGCAAGGGGATCTTGTAGCATCTTTGAGACTAAAAGAGGTTGGCACCATTAGGTTTTGTAGACTTGACCTACTTCCGCAGATGCATGTTATTTTACTTGTCTGGTCCCTCTCCCTCACATTAAAGCTTGTGGCCTAAGCCTATTCCTAGAGATGTTGGATCTGATCATGGTGACACATCCTTGCCTTGCATCTCATTTGGGTGCTTTTATCTGGCTGAGCCCACCTACAATCACTAGGAACCAGGAGGAGAAAACTACGCCAGCTTTCATTGGGTTACAAGCAGCAGCATGATCTAGGCAGTCTGAGGCTCAAAGGGAAAAGCCACTCCAAGGCTGAGAGAGACAAAGCTGGAGAGAGGAGTCCAAAGGTATGTGCTGGAGGTCAGGGATCCAGAAAGGCAGCAATCTCAGAAAGGAATGCATAGAGCTTTGGCTGTTGCTGCCTTGCAAAACTGAATGCCCTGAACTCAGCTAGTTTATGTCCAGGAGCTCATTGGCCACTTGGTCACATTAACTTAGGCCCGAGACAGACGGGTCAAAAGCACAGTGCTGCCGCCGATAGTATGGTTAGGGACCATGCACCAACCTCACGATCCCTAACCCTAGCACGGCACGGCAGCTGTCTAGTGGTGGCATCCAATCCACACGGGTGCCACTATCTTGATGTAAGAGACTTGCAGCATATAGATATTGCTGCATGTCGCTTACGTCATGAGTGCACCATTGGTGACGTGCGCCCGGCAACCCTAAAAAAAACCGTTTTTTCCAGGTTATTTTTGGAGCAGAAAGATGCCACACAGTTTGGCTGCTGCGGTGTCCCTCCGCAGGAAAAGAGGCCGCATCCAGTCCGGCCTTTCCCACAGGTATGTACCAGGCCTAATATCGTCTATTTAATGTGGAACAGGGTATTGCCTGTCCACTTTAATTTCTGATGCACTACAGGGAGAAGTCCCTCTTCCTTCTGCTCCCAATGGGTAACTGCTGTCTGGTATGTTCTGGGCTCTGCTTCTGCTGGCGAAATGTCAATATGCCAAGCCTCCTCCACTTCCAGCCAGGTAGGATCTGCCACCAACTCCCTCCCTAGAGAAGCTAGATGGCATCTTCCTTACTGGAAGGTCTTGGTCTGAGAGCCTTTATCTACCGACCCGATCTAGGCAGGGACACAAACTGAATGTCCCCACGCCAAAGAAGGTATGGCCTTCCACTACTGCAAGCTTCCATGTGCATGTGGCATCATCATGTAAAGAAATACGTGTCACTCAGAAACTACGGGAATCTGGGCAACGACTGCCTTGTGGGCAGTTGCTTCGTGATGATATATATGTAAATCCTTCCTTGAAACCAGTCACTGTCTCAACATCCCAGTACATCAGAAGGAACTGACAGACAGCTTTGGTAAATCTCCTGGTAAGTTTCTTTGGGAATTTATTATCAGAGAATGAGATGGTTTTCAAATCCCTCCAGTCTCTCCAGGGCAAAGCAGTGAAGGTCAACGCTGGAGTCTGTCATTCTGTCAAAGCTAAGTGGATGAAGATCAGACACAGCAATGAATCCTGCAATCGCTGTAAAAGCAACAGATGAAAGTATGGTATAAGTTTGATATCACCTGGAAACGATCAGGCGCATGGAGCATTCTCTTAATTCGTGTGTATCAATAGCTAAATATTTGGGATTGCAAAGAGAAGAAGTACAAATGTCCCACCACTTTACCGACTTCAGGACTTAAGCACTTATATTACATATAGAGTTGCTAAATATTGTGTTGCTGCAATTAAAATAAGACAAATACAGATAAATAATACCTCCCTATCTTCAATACATTCTCACTGAATTTTATTATTATTTTCATTTTAAAGTATTAAAGAAAAATTCTTTGGGGAAATATAATCTTTGTACTCTGTTTTAATTTATTTTACTTTATAGTACTTTATTGTACTGAAGCATTTCGAAATCCGCTGTTGGACTTCTGTACCAGGCTTTGAAATCTTTTAAAATGTTGTTGGGCATAGATCAAATAAAACATGTCTGTCTATCCCATGCGGTCCTTTGGTCAGCATGTTGCCTCTAGACATCTTTGCAAAAGTATGAGGGATGCGGAGACGACAATTTAGAAGGGAAACAGTAAACCTGGCATCCCTAAAATTCTGCCGATGCTTCTTTGCTATTTGTAGAAAGGATGTGAGCATGTTTTATTTTCATGTACAGTGGACCCTTATTATCCGCTGGGGTTTGGTCCCAAGATCCCCCGTGGATAACAAAATCCGTGGATGCTCAAGTCCCTTTAAATATAATGACATAGCAAAATGGTGTCCCTTATAAAAATTGGAAAATCAAGGTTTGAGATTTGAAATTTATACTTTTTTGGAACATTTTCAAACTGTGGATGCTTGAATCCGTGTATAAAAAATCCGTGTATAAGAAAGGCCGACTGTAATTATGAAATGTATAAAATCACAGGAGAGTGTACTGTGATATTACTCTATTTTACTTTGCTTTATTGTGTATCACTTGAAGTTTATTGCCACACTCTCTGTATTGTACTTTGGATCTTGTTGGATCTTGCTGGTCATTGACCAAATACAAACATATGATATGATCCCACCACCCACCTGCCCACTTTGGCTATGGCATGGTTTTAGAGTGCCAGGGTGATATCAACCATCATTCGTTCTTCGCAGGAGGGCATTTCAAAAGACCTATAGAGGTGCCTGGTGGGCTCCATATCAGGGGAGTGCTGCATCTACTCTGGATATGGATAGTTTTGAAGGAGGTGTCCCTCCTTTAAAATCTTAAGATCATCTCCCTCAAACAAATTGAAGCACCATGGATAACTTCTGTAAAGTCTGCCCTAAGACCTGGGGAGGATTCACTGCCCCTTTGACATGGTATCTGCTACAGAGTTGCTCTTGAAATAGAATAAGATACAACGGGTACCTGGTTCTTCTTTCTGCCTGATTTTAACCAAATATTGTCATAATAGGCAAGCCAGCAACCTCCGACAACCTCAGAGAAAGAAATCCCAGTAACAATATGTCTGTGTTCATCTATTCCTCAGGTCAAGAGGAAGAACTCAACATGGACAACAGGACTGTCATGGATTCACTGAGGTTCGTGTCCCCACCATTGGAGATACCAATGGTAAGAGAACGGCTCTTCCCTTGCATGCCACCCATTTCCTTGACCAACTTGTTCTGGGACTAGACAAATGCCAGGTCTTCCCTTTTGTTGGCCACCATTCTGCGTCTCAACAGGGCTTGGGACCCTGAGATGCCAAGCTTCACATATTGTTTTTCCAATGCAAGTAGAGGGGAAATAAGCTGGGTTACAAAATGGAAAGGAGGGTTCTTCCAGAACAATGTGAATAAATGGGAATTACCAGAGCTATCTCATGATGATGATGATGATGATGATGATGATGATGATGATGATGATGATGATGATGATGATAGATTACACTCTTGCCTTTCACCAGAGGATGGTTTCTATTTTTATGAGAGTTAAAGTACAGTACTTAACCTTGACCTCTGGATAAGTCGACTCAGATGTTTTGGGTCAAATTTTTGACTAAAATGTCTAGACTTATACTTGAGTATATATATAGTAACCTTGTCATGGCTGACTAAATGTCCGCCAGAAGACCTGACTATAAGGGATTATATGGGAGAAAGCGATCTTGGAGTCAACTGGGACCCAAACCATGTAGAGCTTTAAAGGTAATAACCAACACCATTAGTAAGGATAATTTGGGGAGATACAGACGGGTCTTAATGCTATCTGAGAGATACGTCCCTGGTGTATATTGACTATCTTCCTTATTTCCTTTTCTTCTCAAACATGTTACCAAAAGGAATTTATTGCCCTCAATCCTGCCCTTGGAGAAGTAAATATAAATGCGAGGAGAGAACTCAAATTCGAGGAATTTTGCCTTTTTCTTCAGGCCCTCCTTGAAAGCAGCACTTGAGATGTAGTAGTGAGCATGTGAAGCCGCAGACATGGAGATCCAATGCGTCAGTCAAACCGCATCTCCCAGACTTACAACACTTTCTTTGGCTGAGTCTCCTATAATACAATAAAGATTTGAGGAGGAAACCTTCAGGATGTAGTCAAGTGTCCTTCTTTATGGTTAGCTAGAGATCCACCTTTCATCCAATGAGCTCAAGGTGGCATACATGGTTCCTCATCTTCCACCTGGTCCTATCTACTACCTATCTTCTACCTCTTCCTTCCCTCTTCTTCTTCCTCCGGTTTTGAGAGCGTTGAAGGTTTGTGGAAAGGAAACCAGTACCTTAGTGGACAATCTCTGGGGGCTTTGGCCTTGTTTTGGCAAGAAATGTTACTGAAAAATCAGCCTTCCCCTTTATTTATGTATTTATTTATTTTGCATTTTTTTTTAAAAAAAGTATATACAATGAAGATATACTTATTAAGGGGATTGCATGAGTAACTTATTTTTGAAATGCATTTAATAGCTCTGAGTTAATGAAAATAGCCATGGTCTGTGATATAAGTCGCAATAACAGAAATTGAGGTTGTGGTCTCCTTCTCTGGAGGTCTCCAAAAAGGGTCTGGAGAACTCCCTGTTGCTGGGGATCCTGGATCTGGAGCATCTACTTTGAGCAGATGGGTTGGACTTGATGTCTCCTGGGGCCCTTTCCAACTCCATGGTTCTGTGAGTCTATGAGGTGTGCAGCGCATGAACCAGACCTATGTATGGCCCACTTCAAGTGTTGCATGAGGATGGCATCTCATAAGACTTCTGTGGTGTTGCATTAGCTCCAGTTTTGTGGGAGACCAGGACTTTCACAAGAGATCTCTTCTTGTGAGAATTCAGGAGGAGCTGATAGCGGTCTTCCTCACATGGACCAAATAATCTTGAGCGGCACGGAAACACAGAGGGATGTTTTGTGTTGCCATTTGAAAAACTTGACAACCAGAACTGAGTGGCATAAATTCCCCCCAAAAGTAGTTGGTCAATATCAATATCACCCTTGATATGGATGTGGAAAATCTGTGTAGCGTAACAAAATTTCCTTTTGATCTCTCATGTGCCTTCCAAATGGTCTACCATGCACAGAAAAGGATACTATGCTATGGAACCCATTAGTGGCCTCCAAAATGTGGCATTAACCACAGTCCTGGAAGGATCCCTGAAGAATGTGGGATATGACTCTTTTAGATGCTCAAAATTGCCTTCCAACTCCTTCCAGAATTCTTTTGTGTTTGCAAAATACATGAACTATTTTACAAGTCCTTCATGAGCAGAGTGTGCCTTGGATATTTTTAGTTGCTGTTTTGGGCTGGTAAAAATAGTGACAGCCCATCATTTTAAACAACATGACGTCTCATTTATTGAGGTATACTCTACTGTGTACCTGCCACAAGGCAATGATGATGTAATAGACTTTTACAAGTTGTGTAACCGTTATGCCCAAGATTGTAAGGGCAACCTGTTTATCCTGAGAGCGTGTAATGAGAATCCTCCTCTCCATGAACTTATTCACAGTAGGGCTGACACAGACATTGAGACAACAAATTTGGTTTTAAACACCATGCATGTAACATTTATTGAATCACAAAGTAATACAACCATTGATTATCAAGAGTTCTTTCACTCACACATTCATACAATACTCACACACACTTTCCTTCCACCGAACATTGATCAGGTGTTCTCGAAGGTTGGGGATGACACTGTTGCCGTGGCTGATGCCAACCAAATGGAGATGAAAGTCCAGGGTCTTTATACTTTTTCTTCTCTCTGGCTTTTGGCTGCTGAAGTCTTGCAATATTGCAGCCCATTACTCAACTTCTTCTTTTGGGAGGACAGACAGGTTGTTCAGATCAGTCCGTGTTCAAAGCAACTCATTCTGTTCAAAGTCCTCCATTGTCCTGTCAGTTCCTCATCATGGCGACTCAGGAGGTAAGGTTCTTCCCGGTCATAGTTCATCACACCTGGACGGTACCCTGCTTCAGCTTCCAAGTTTTCAGACTTTCCTCGCCTCGGTTGCCAAATACCTTCGTCACATCAATGCTTTGCATGGAAACATCTTGTTTGGTCGTTTAGCTATGTTTAAAGCACAATTCCTTGGTTCTTCGGTTCTTCAGCTCTGGGTTTAAGTCAGAACTCACTCATTCGTCTTACATAACAGTGGCCTAAAAAAAACAGCTGCGGTGCCTTCGAGATTCTTCCTGAGCTTCCACTGGTTTCAAAGTGCCACCCTTTACATACGATGCTCTAAATCCAGGTGTGGGAAGGTGTGGATGACTGCATCTCCTCCAACATTTCACAGCTGAAAAGTGGGACACGTGGCCAAGCAATACTGCTGTATGGTCAAGATGCCCCTCTCCAGAAGCCTTCCACCACTGCAAGCTTCCATGTGCTTATGGTATTATCATGCAAAGAAATACGTCACTCAGAAACTACGGGAATCTTCGTGATGATATATATGTAAAGCTTTCCTTGAAACCAGTCACTGTCTCAGCATCCCAGTACATCCGAAGGAACCGACAGACAACTTTGGTAAGTCTCCTGGTAAGTGTCTTTGGGCATTTATTATCAGAGACTGAAAAGGTTTTCAAATTCAGTCTCTCCAGGGCAAAGCAGTGAAGGTCAATGCTGGAGTCTGTCATTCTGTCAAAGCTAAGTGGATGAAGATCAGACACAGCAATGAATCCTGCGATCCCATTAAGAGCAACAGATGAAAGTATAGTATAAGTATGATATCACCTGGAACCGATCAGGTGCATGGAGCATTATCTTAATTTGTGTGTGTGAATAGCTTAATATTTGGGATTGCAAAGGGAAGAAATACAAATGTCCCACCACTTTACCGACTTCAGGACTTAAGCCCTTATATTACATATAGAGTTGCTAAATATTGTGTTGCTGCAATGAAAATAAGACAAATCCAGATAAATAATACCCCCTATCTTCAATACATTCTTAATTTATTATTATTATTATTATTATTATTATTATTATTATTATTATTTTAAAGTTTTAAAGAAAAATTATTTGGGGAAATATAATCTTTGTACTCTGTTTTAATTTATTTTCCTCTATAGTACTTTATTGTACTGAAGCATTTCGAAATCCACTTTTATACTTCTGTACCGGGATTTGAAGTCTTTTAAAATGTTGTTGGGCATTGATCAAATACAATATGTCTGTCTATTTTATTTATTTATTAGTTTATTTATTTATTTATATAGCGGTGTAGATTTGCACATTCATTTATTTATTGTTGCCTCTAGACATCTTTGCAAAAGGACAAGAGATGCGGAGACGACAATTTAGAAGAGACACAGTAAAGTTGGCATCCCTAAAACACTGCCAATGCTTCTTTGTTATTTGTAGGAAGGATGTGAGCATGTTTCATTTTCATGTCATTGTGCAATGTATAAAATCACAGGAGAGTGTACTGTTATATAATTTTATTTTGTTTTGTTTTATTGTGTATCACTTGAAGTTTATTGCCACACTCTGTATTGTGTTTTGTGTCTTGTTGGATCTTGCTGGTCATTGACCAAATACAAACATACGATATGATCCCACCAAACACCTGCCCACTTTGGCTATGGCATGGTTTCAGAGTGCCATGCTGACATCACCCATTATTATTATTATTATTATTATTATTATTATTGTTTTACATTTATATGATATCCATACGGTACTCTATATCCATTTCATATTCTGTGTTATTACATTTTAGCTCTTTTCTAATTGCTATAGAATTTCTATAGGATTTTATAGTGTGTTTTACCTGTTTTAGTCTTATTTTGTGTTATTCTGAAATGGCATAAGGGCTAATCAATAAACATTTCTTCTTCTTCTTCTATTATTATTATTATTATTATTATTATTATGCTTTATTTATATAGCTCTGTAGATTTACAGAGTGCTGTACATACAAACAATAAAATGGATAAAGAAAACCTGCCTATGGAATACAATCTAAGAAATCATAGCATAATACATATGAATAAGATCCATCATTCAGTCTTTCAAGGAGGGCATATCAAAAGACCTATTGAGGTGCCTGGTGGGCTCCATATTAGCGGAGTAGTGAATCTAGTCCGGATCTGGATAGATTTGAAGGAGGTGTCCCTCCTTTAAGGTCTTAAGATCATCTCCCTCAAACAGGTTGAAGCACCATAGTGAACTCCTCTAAAGTCTTCTCTAAGACCTGGAGAGGATTCACTGCCCCTTTGACATGGGATCCGCCACAGAGTTGCTCAGAAGGAAATACAACGGATGCTTGCTTCTTCTCTCTGCCTGATTTTAACCAGATATTGTCCTGATAGGCAAGCCAGCAACCTTTGACGGCCTCAGAGGAAGAAATCCCAGTAACAATATGTCTATGTCCATCTATTCCTCAGGTCAAGAGGAAGAACTCAACATGGACAACAGGATTGTCATGGATTCACTGAGGTTCATGTCCCCACAGAGGGAGATACCAATATTAAGAGAACGGCTCTTCCCTTGCATGCCACCCGTTTACTTCAAATGCAAGGTCTTCCCTTTTGTCTACCACCATGCTGCGTCTCGACAGGGATTGGGACTATGAGATGTCAAGCTTCACATATGGTTTTCCCGGTGCAAGTAGAAAGAAAATAATCCGGGTTCCAGAATGGAAAGAAGGGCTCTTCCAGAGCAGTGTGAATAAATGGGAATTATCGGAGCTATCTCATGAAAATAATGATGATGATGATGATGATCATGATGATGATGATGATGATGATGATCATCATCATCATCATCATCATTATCATGAGATAGCTCCGTTACAGCATCTATGGACCAAAACACATTGCAGAAATAATCCAGTTTGAGACCACTTTAACTGCCTGGTTCAATGGTAGGGAATTCTGGGAGCTATAGTTTTGTGCACCATCTACCACCATGAACTAAAGTTCCCAATATTCCCTCACACTGAGCTAAAGTGGTCCCAAACTGGATTATTTTGACAGTGTGTTTTGGACCTTTCTCTCTCTCTCTCTTTCTGTGTGACTTTAAGTCTCCTCTTGGCTTAGGATGAGCAAATACATTTCTCAGGGCTTTCTTAGGCAATGAATACCTAGAAGTGGTTTGGCCGGTTCTTTCCTCTGAAACACAGCCTGCAGCAGCTGGGATTTCTTGTCGGTCTCTCCTCCAAGTACTAACTAAAGGACTAAAGGACTGAAAGTACTACCTAGCTCCCAAGATCAAACGAAACTTGGTGCTTTGGGAGTATTTGGCCCAATAAACTCCCTTCCCACCCAAAGATCCACTTTTTTTGGAGCATGATGGGTCTCAGAAAAGAAGGTCTGGGCAGAGACCCAGAGGAGGAGGAATAGAGACTGAAAAGGTTGGCACAATGCTCTAGTCTAGAGGGATGTGCCAGATTTATTCCTTGATATGTATTTTAATCTGACCTTTGATACGAAAGATGTTCAGTTGAAGAATTTTCAGGATGAAGATGCTTTCTTGATTTTGAGGCAAGCATGAAAATTTCACCTGGATTTGTCTTCTGCTCTTACGTCATGTACTGTTTTTAATAAAAATAATTAAAATCATTTCATCATTGATCAAGGAGATGAACAACATCGATTAATAGACAGACAATGCCAGTTACAAAGGCATCAGTTAAAACACACATCAATTTAAAAGGAGAAACAAGGTGGACACATATTAAAACAATCCACGTTTAACATTCATGGTTTAAAATTCCCAATATAAAATCATCTGGATAAGTTGCCAGAAGAGACTGGCCTTTAATCTTCTATTAAATTTGGACAGGGCTTTTGGCGGTCGAATCTCTTCTGGAAGGTCATTCCACATTTTAGGGGCGGCTGAGAAAAAAGTTCTCTGGATGAAAGTAACTACTGTAGATACTCAACTATAAGTCGATCTCATGTATAAATCAGGTTTTGGGAGCAAAAGGATGGATTTTTCTATGACCCATGGATAAGTTGAGAGTAAGACTTATGGTCACGTAACAAATGGATCTAAAGGGAGAAACAAAGGAAGACAATGTCAAAGAAATTGGAAAATATGAGATGTAGTAGTGAGTGTGTCCAGCCACAGACATGGAGATCCAATGTGTCGATCAATCCGCATCTCCCAGCCGTACAATATTCGCTTTAGCTGAGTCTCCTATAATACAATAAAGATTTGAGGAGGAAACCTTCAGGATGTTATCAAATGTCCTTCTTTATTGTTAATTAGAGGTCCACCTTTCATCCAATGAGCTAAAGGTGGCATACATGGTCCCTCATCTTTCACCTGGTCCTATCCTCTTACAACTCCATGGTTTTATGATTCTATGGAGCCATTGTTCCTTTGCTTTATTTTTGTCATATTCTAGCTTCCCATCTTTGCTCCCAGAAGTGTTTCCATAACTTCCCATGCCACCTTGGTTGCTCTCAAAGGAAGATTCAGACATTCAGCTTGTGGGGTGGGGAGCTATGGGGAAACATGTGAAAACCAGAGCGCATGCCATGCTTGTTGGAGGCGTTCTTACAGTCTGAGGGCCCGAAGAGACAGGCCAAAATAAAGCAGCTTTGGGTCACTTTGGAGGGATGCTGTTTAAATGATGTATGCATCCTAAGAGGCTGGACACCGTGCCAAAGCCAGGCTCCAGTCCTAAGGACTGGAACTTGGCTTTGGCGCAGCTTCTAGCCTCTTAAGATGTGTGTGACATTTGAACAGCACACCGCCAAAGGGACCCAAAAAAGATTTATTTTGGCCTGTCTATTCAGGCCCCAGACATACATTTTAGACTTTAGGAGAGCTGATTTCAGTAAACTTAGTGAAATACTGGGGGTGATCCTGTGGTCTGAAATACGAAAAGAGAAGGGAGTTCAAGACGGATGGGAGTTTCTGAAAAGGGAGCTACTGATAGCACAATTTCAAACTGTCTTCATAGCTGTTGGCATCTTGACTACACTCCAATGTTGCTTGAACACAAGTTTCCCAGATTCCATCTGTGTAATGATGAAGGATATGCAGCCATTCACTCCTTGTTCATGAGGAAGAGATGGCACCTTGAAACTGGTTGAAGCTCAGGAAGAATCTGAAAGCAGCCGTTGTGGGACCTTTGTTACACTATCTGTAAAACATGTACCAAGTACAGTGCCCCCGCGTATGACGGGGCTCTAGCATACGCACTTTTGTTTTACGTGGGGGGGGGGGTCCGGAAGGGATCCTCACGTAAAAAAGGGGTGCACTGTAATCCTAAGTCTTGTGCCAGATGCATAGAGGGCTGTGCCTTAAGGGAAGTCAGCTCATGTTGTTTCAAATGGTGGGGTATCACCGGTTTTATTAGCCCATGAACCAAGCTCTCAAAGGCACATTCTGCTCCTCAAGCCCTTTTCCGATATGTATTTTGAAATACAGGAATTGCTCTTTGCACATTCTGGAAGGAACTGGAAGGAGACATTGTGGCTGCAAAAACAATTTTCCCATTAAACCTCTGCAGCAACAATTTTTCCATTAAGTGAACCAAACACCTTTTTACCATCGGTTAACTATCCCTTTAATGACTTATTGAATGGTAACATGCAAAGGAACAATTAGATTCCAATAACTATTTCCTACCCTCAGTGAGATAAATCATTCTGGCTTTAATTTCAACCAGTGTTTTTGAACCTCTATTTAGATACTGGATCTGTGAGGCGCAGGAAAGATGGGCGCAATATGGTGCCTTCGTCATGTGCGAGGAGCGGCGCTTCTATACGCCCCTCGCTCTCGCATGTGACGAGGGCGTCAAAATGGTGGCACCCTGTACAGATGCATCATTACGTGATGGACGCCTAGTGTTCGGACGTTGCAGCACCATTGTGACGTTGAGAGTGCATCACTAGCGCACTGTGGGGACATAATGGTGCCACAAGAAGAACCCGCCTTTTTTATTTACATTGCATAGTTGATTTTACATTTTCTAGAATCTAAACCCACAGAGACCTTTAGAAAGGTAACATAAACGAAGCAGTTAAAAACCATTAAACCCTATGGGATGTGTGTGTGTTTGTTGCCCCAGTTGTGATTTATGTAAGCAGTTCTGTAACAGTTATACAACACTCTGACCCCCTCCTCTACTCCAGAGAGTAGACTTGGTCCTGAGAAACACAGCTGTGGCTCCTAAATTTGGAAGTGGCCTCAATTTCGTGTAATCCTGAAGAATCTGGGATGGGGCTTTCTTAGGCTCTGAAAATTTTCTTCCAGCTCCTTCCAGAAAGCAAGATGAATAGTTCCTGCTGTTTAATTAAACAGCCTACTTGCAAAAGGCTTTCAGAACTGAGTGTTCCTTGGATACTTTTGTTCAGGGGCCAATTAAAAATGGCAGTTTCCAATCATTTGAAGCAACATGAACAGTCATCTCTTCAGATGTATACGTTGCAGAAAACTATGATTCTTTCGTGCATGTTCTGCAGGCTGTATAACCTTCATCTCAAAACAACTGCCATGGCTTTGAGATTGTTCCTGAGCTTCATCCGGTTTCATGGTGTCATCTCTTACTGACAATGCCATAAACCCAGGAGGGTCCAGGTGGGAATGAACACTTCCTACACTTCACAGAAAGAAACTAGGACATATGTGGCCAAGATGCCAAAATGAGGAAGATGTCACAAGTTAGGAGAGATTGCAGCAGTTTGCTTTGTCTAAGCCAACTAAGAAAGGCAATATTCTCCTCTCTCTTCCTCTCATAGAATAATAGCCTTGGAAGAGACCTTTCAAGGGTCATCCAGTCTAACCCCATTTTTCCAGACGGAAGACACAATCAAAGCACTCCAGACAGATGGCCATCCAGCCTCCAAAATTGAAGGTCTTGTCCCAAAAGCCTTTATCTGCCCCTCTGGCATAGGCACTGTCATAAACTAAATGGCTCCTGCCAAAGGTATGGCCTTGCAATACAATGCAAGATTCATGTGCATGTGAGATCTTCGTGTGAAGAATGATGTGTGACTCAGAAACAACCAGTATCTGGACACTGACTACTTTGTGGGGAGTCACTTTGTGACAGTTAAAGGATTCCGGGAGGCATATATGTATATAAAAAGCCTGCCTTGAAATCGTTCACTATCTCAACTCTGCCGTACATCAAAAGGAACTGACAGACAACTTTGGTAAGTCTCTTGGTACGTTTCTTTGGCCATTTATTCCTGGACACAGACAAGGTTTCCAGATTCCTTCAGTGGCTCCAGTGGAAAGCGGGTGAAGGTCAGTGGTGGAGCCTATCTTTCTGTCAAAGGCAGCTGGAGGAATATCAGTAAAAGCAGTGAATCTTTAAAAAGCAACAGATCTAAGCAGGGTGTAAATTTTGCATCTCATAGAATGTATCAGGTGTTTGGTGTAATTATCTGAAGTTGATAGGTGTATGTGCCTTGCTTAACGTTTGGGATCTCAAAAGGAAGAAGTACCAATGTCCCTGGCCGACCATGCTAACTAATGGGAAATGACACAGAGTGATAGGCAGCACAGGACAGACCCCAAATTATCCGCTCCTTGTCCCATGCCATGGCACCAGAGGCACTGCCACCCCTGGCTACTGCATGGGTTCATACCACCCATTATCCAGTCTTCCCAGGAGAGCCTTTCACTGGTATCTGCTGGGTTCCTTGCCAGGAGAAAGAGTGGGTGTACTCTGGGGTTCGGATAGTTTAAAGGAGTTGCCTCAAGTGCGTAATAATCTCCCCGAAAACAGGTCCAAGCACCAGACTTTGAGGGATAGCTCCTTTGAAGTTTGCTCTAAGACCTGAAGAGTCTTTGACATGAGATGCACCTCTCTTAAGACAGAATGGGCACCTGCTTCTTGTTTCTCTTTGATTTTAACCAAATACTGTGCTGACGGCCTCAGAAGAAGAGACCCCAGGAACAGTATTTCTGTGTTCATCTCTTCCTCAGCTCAAGAGAGAGAACTTAACATGGACAGCAGCATTGCCATGGATTTGATGAGGCGCACCTCCCCACTGTATGGCATACCAATGGTAAGAGAACGGCTCTTGCTTTACAATCCTCTCTGGGGATGTGTCAGGATTATTCCTTGATACATATTTTAATGTGAATTTTGAGATGAAAGATTCAGATGAAAAATTTTCAGGATGACAATCCTTTCTTGATTTTGAGGCGAGTGTCAAAAATCCATCTGGGTCTGTCTTCTGCTCTTACTTTGTGTACGGTTGTTAATCATGAGTAATGATCATTCGAGGAGACACAAACGGGTCTCATTTCCATCTGAGAAATACCTCAATGGCGTGTTCTGACCATCTTTCTTTTTCCTTCCTTCCTTGCTCGCTTTTCTTCTCCAACGTGACGTCAACAGGAGATTCTTGCTGCCAACCCCATCCTTTATCAAATAAATATAGACGAGGATGGACAAGTTGAATTCCAGGATTATCTTCTTCTTGCTGGAGTCTTCATAAACATGCAGTTGAGCATTTCCAACAACCATTAGCCCAGATATGAAGACCTGATCCATTGATCACCCCGCATCTCCCAGACTTACAACACTCTCTTTGGCTGATGCAACTACTGTATAAGATAATAACAATTTGAGGAATAAGCTTTGCAAAAGTTGTCAAGTGTCTTTCTTTATTATTAGTTAGACTCCTGCCTTTCGTCCATTGAGCTCAATGGGGTATCCATGGTTCCTTGCTTCTGCCTGGTCCTATCCTCTGCCTGCTCTCCTCCTTCTTCTTCCTCCTCCTCCTCCTCTCTCTCCTTCTTTCTCTTCTTCCACATCCTTCCACCTCCCTTCACCTCATTCTCCTCCTCCTTTTTTGGTAGGGTTTTCTTGGCTGTTCTGAAGGGTTGTGGAAAGCAAAGGGTGGTGGTGGTGGTTGCTTTGCCCTGTTCTGGCAAGAGAAATTGCTGAAAAAACCAGTGTCTCCCATTTGGGGGCAATGGAGAAGGTAAAAGGGGGAAAGCACTACAGACCAAGAGGGAAACTGCTGGAGAACGGGGTCCCAAAGGATGTGCTGAAAGTCATGGATCCCAATAGGGAGAAATGTAGGCTAGGGCTGCAGTAGGAGCTGTTCAACGGTGGAACACATTCCCTCGGAGTCTGGTGGAGTCTCCTTCTTTGGAGGTCTTTAAATAGATCCTGGATGGCCATCTATCGAGTATGCTTTGATTGAGAGTTCCTGCATGGCAGAATGAGGTTGGATTGGTTGTCCCTTGAGGTCTCTCCCAACTCTATGATTCTATGAAATAGAACCTAAACCACCTGGTATTCAATGGTGGTCTCCCATCCAAGTACTGAACATGGCTGACCCTATTTAAGATCAGATAGGTTCTAGTGTCCTTTGGGTATTTAGGCCAACAAGGTCCCTAGCCACCCATATATCTGCTTTTTTAATGGCGAATTTTTCAAGGAAGACCAGGATCACGGAAAATATTTCTTCTCCCCAAATGTGTGCCTTTGAAAGTGGGAGCCTAAGTTATCTCACATGGATGGGATCAGAGCAGACTGGAACAGACAAGGAACGGAAACAATAATACCCCCCCCCCCCCCCAGAAAAAGTGGTTAAATGGTTGAAAAATGTATGCCTTGAATGTCTGGAAATCCTGCAAAGGGGAATTAGGGAGTAAGAGAAATGTTTGGAGTTTGTGAATCATTCTGCAACAAATTCATATTCTTGGGGAGCAGAGGACAGCATTTTCTGGGCCAGAAACAGCATGTTTTGCAAAGAAAATAATATATCTATTTAGAAATATTGGCCGGCATCCAACATTGCAAGAATGGTTTTGTAACCTAGAATTACCGTTCTGTAACTGCTCCTTATCCAGCCTTGCTCTGTATTCAAGTGATGGTCATAATTGCATGCGATATTCACCTGCATTTGCTTTCGCTCTTGCTTCATGTCTTGTTATTAAACATCAGTAATGATAATATATGGAAGAACAGACGGATACTACACTCATCTCTACATCTCTGTGGTTCTGATATTTGTGGATTTGATTATTCACGGATTTGATTAATATGTTCTCTCTAGGAATATCTAGGTCCTCCAGTGCAACTCTATGGTCAACCTTAACTAAAAGTTGCACTGAGAGACCTAGAGATTCCTAGAGAGAGTACTATACTAGGCCTTTGTAGCTCCTCCATTGCCGTTCTATGGTCAGCGTGTCGGATGTTGAACACAGAGTTGCTCTGGGGGACCTAGAGATTCCCAGAGAGGTGTCCTCTCAGATAAAAACATGGTGTTTTTGTTATTTGCAGTTTTTCCATATTCATGGGTGTCTTGTGCCCATAACCCTAGAGAATTTGGAGGGACGAGTCTATTTCCATTTCAGAAATGGAAATGGCTGGTGTGTACTGACCATCTCTCCTTTTTCTTTTTCCCTCTTCCTACCCTTCCTTCCTTCCTGACCACCTGCATGCCTTCTTTTTTCAACCATGGCATCAAAAGGGGCTTGTTGCAAATGGTCAGCTACCCTTTGACGAATATCTTCTTTTGGCTCAAATGGTAGGGGTAGCTATGATGTTACCTCTCAACCTGCAAATGGCAATCTTCTAGTGACCAAAAACTGGCAGCCAGTCATGGGCATGTCTGGTACCATTAAGCCCCAAACATAAGTTTCTACAGAGGATACAGACAAGTAAGCTCCGCTGTGTAAGTCAACCTATGTCTCCCAATGCCCTTTTTGGCTGATGCAGCTATAAAGACAATAAAAACTGGAGGCAGAAACCCTCAGAAATGTGTCACGTGTCTTTCATTTCTCTTAGTCAGGTTCATTCCATCCATTGATCTATGGCATCAAGTGTGGGGACCTTCTAGATGCTCTCATGGTTCCTTTGTGGGACTTTATTCCTTGAATCTCCCCCCAGAGACCCCTTGGCTGAGACCCCCTGAAGACCCAGAAGATCTTGGTGGAAGATGTTCTTCTGATTACCATTCAACGAGAATATATCTAGCCACTGAAATGATAGGAATGTGGAGACTGAAGGAGAGCAGTATTATCCTATGGGGGCTATGCCTTCCTTCTGCCAAACCCATAGTCATTGACACCCCTATGCTAAACCCCTTTCACAAAGTTCTCTGGAAAAGGGTGAGGAATCCATAACCTTCCAGTTGTAATTCAGCTACAACATCCGTCACCCTTTAACACTGGATAGGATGGAAAGGAGCAATGCGAACTGGAATCAAATCACATCTGGAGGGCTATAGTTCTCAAAGCATGCTCTGGAAAAAAGTTGTTCAATGTGCTGAACTAAGACCTTCTGCTGAAATGAAACACACATTTGTTCTGGAAGCCTGTCATCTAGTGGCTGAATATAGGGATATTGTCACTGATGCAAAAATATTACGTTCATTTCAAAAACAAGATTCCCCTGAGTATCCAAGACCCTGAATAACACTGTTGCATCCACAGTGTGTGACTTGCTAAAATATGTGTCTCAATGCCATCCATTATTTAATTGTATTTTAACTTTTGCTATAATACTTGCTGAGTTGTACTGTGTACAAAAAATTCAGCCGGTCTGAAGAGCTGCAGCCAGATTGCTAAACAAGGAGAGTTACTGGTGGCAACAGCTCCACTTTCTGATGGTGATGGTTATGACTTATAAAGTCCAATATGTCCAGAGTGATCAGATGTCCTCCTTTTCCAGGACATCCCCTAAATCTCAACCTTCTGTCTAGGAAGAATTTCAAAAACTCCTCCATTTTGAGGTTGACTAGGAAGCAAGAATTTAGGGGGCATTCATTACACATCAGATCGGAAACCGGTTTATAAGTGGGTTGTTCCCACTGGTGCCGTTTTTTACACACCCAGATTGGGGTTTTGCACACCCAAACCGGGGCAAATCCCCCTCAGCACGGGTTTTCTGATATCAGGTTTTTCCCCATTTCTTTTTGGAAAACCAGATTCTTCCATGCTGCTGGTCAATGGAAACGTGTCCCTGGTCATGATCGGGTCATTTAGGGAGAGGGATAAAGGTCAGAGAGTGGGCAATGGGCAGAACAGGCCTCCCCTCTTGCGCCGGTCCCTTTGCAAGTGGCTTTTTATTATGATTTTTAATCTCCTGGTGGAATATGTGAATGCTTGTGTAACATTTGCACTCGGATGTTGCCAGGGCTGGGGGATATATATATATATATATATGGCAAATTGATAGACTATGTGAATGCTTGTGGTAACATTTGCTAACTGCAGCCAAAGTAAAAGTTTTGCACAGATGTCACTGGGGGCGGGTACACACACACACACACACACACACACACACTAATCCCTCCATATCTGCAGATTTGATATTTGCAGATTTGATTATTCGTGGATTTGATTAATATGTTCTCTCTAGGAATATCTAGGTCCTCCAGTGCAACTCTATGGTCAGCTTTAACTAAAAGTTGCACTGAAAGGCCTACAGATTCCTAGAGAGAATATTCTACTAGTAACTCCTCCAGCGCAGTTCTCTGGTCACTTGACCACAGAGTTGCACCGGAGGACCTAGAGATTCCTAGAGAGGTGTCCTCTCTGATAAAAACATGGTGTTTTTGTTATTTGCAGTTTTTCAATATTCATGGGGGTCTTGTGCCCCTAACTCCAGCAAATATGGGGGGACAAGGGTGTATATATAATGGATAGGATATGTGAAGAGACTCTCTTTAGGATCATCATAAGCTTCGAATGGCTTGTTATCACACAACCACTACCAAATTTGTAGTCTGATTCCGCCCACCTACCCCCCAAAAAACCTGAAGGTGGCTTACCCATTAAAGCAAATACAATCTAGTGAAAATATACAAAAAGATAAACTTAGAGATGGAATTAAACTACCAAGAATGCATAATTTTCAGAACAGATGACCACTTGCTTAGAAAGTAGTGCTGCTGGGTGACTTGAACCATGCAGCTATTTGTTGGAAGTCAAACTCAGCCAAAACGTTAAGGTCTAGCAAATGTCTTACTTGCCTGGAAGACCATTTCATTGTCCATAAGGTGGAAGAGGCAACCAAGGGATCATAGAATCATAGACTCAAAGGGTTGGAAGAGACCACAAGAGCCACCCAGTCCAACCCCGTTCTGCCATTCAGGAACTCTCAATCAAAGCATGTTTTAGATCTGATCCTAACGAACAGGGATGACTTGGTTAATGGGGTGCAAGTGGTGGGATCCTTAGGTGGGAGTGACCATGTTCTCCTGGAGTTTGTTATACAGTGGAAAGGAGAAGCCATACATAGCCAGACTCACAGTTTAGATTTTAGGAGAGCTGATTTCGATAAACATAGAGAAATACTGGGGGTGATCCTGTGGTTTGGAATACTAAAAGGGAAGGGAGTTTGGGATGGATGGAAGTTTCTCAAAAGGGAGATACTGAAGGCACAAATTAAAACTGTCTTGATTAATAATTGTTGCCATCTTGACCACACTCCAATGTTGTTTGAACACAAGCTTCCCAGATTCCATCTGTGTAATGTTGGAGGATATGCATTTGTTCACAGCTTGGTGCATCTGGGTTCACTGTGTTGTCAGTAAGGAGTTTATCACACCGGGGCTGATTTCGGCATGAAAGAGAGATTAAACCACATTTGAAGCATCCCGCAAATGAAGCGGAAATGGCAAGTCATATCCCCATTGATACGGATGCAGAAAATCTGTGTAGCATAACAAAATTTCCTTTTGACTGTCATGTGCCTTCCAAATGGTCTACCCTACCCAGAAAAGGATCCTATGCTATGGAACCCATTAGTGGCCTCCAAAATGTGGCAGTAACCACAGTTCTTAAAGAATTTGGGATAGGACACTTTTAGATGCTGAAAATTTCCTTCCAGCTCCTTCCAGAATTCTTTTGTGTTTGCAAAATACATGACATATTTTGAAAGTCCTTCATGAGGAGAGTGTGCCTTGGATCACTTTTGTTGCTGTTTTGGGCTGGTAAAAATGGTGACAGCCCATGATTTTCAACAAGATGACATCTCATTTATTAAGGTACAGTCTACTGTGTACCTGGCACAAGGCAATGATTATGTGGTAGATGTTTACAGGTTGTGTAACACTGGCCTCAAAAACAGCTGCGGTGCCTTCGAGATTCTTCCTGAGCTTCCGCTGGTTTCAAAGTGCCACCTTTTATTTACAATGCCCTAAAGCCAGGTGTGGAAAGATGTGAATGACTGCATCCCCTCCAACATTTCACAACTGAAAAGTGGGACACATGTGGCCCAGCAATACTGGAGTATGATCAAGATGCCCCATCCCAGAAGGTACGGCCTTCCCCCACGGCAAGTTTCAATGCGCATGTGGTATCATCCTGCAAAGAAATACGTCACTCAGAAACTACGGGAATCTGGGCACTGAGGACCTTGTGGGCAGTCGCTTTGGGATAATTAAAGGACTCCAGGAGGCATAAATATGGAAGGGCTTGGTCTAAGAGCCTTTATCTATTCACCTGATATAGGCAGGGACACAAACTGAATGTTTGCCCCACCCCAGAAGGCATGGCCTTCCACCACTGCAAGCTTCCATGCGCACATGGCATCATCATGTAAAGAAATACGTGTCACTCAGAAACTACGGGAACCTGGGCAGAGACTGCCTTGTGGGCAGTCGCTTCGTGATGATATATATGTAAATCCTTCCTTGAAACCAGTCGCTGTCTCAGCATCCCAGTACATCCGAAGGAACCGACAGACATCTTTGGAACGTCTCCTGGTAAGTTTCTTTGGGCATTTATTATCAGAGACTGAAAAGGTTTTCAAATTCCTCCAGTCTCTCCAGGGCAAAGCAGTGAAGGTCAACGCTGGAGTCTGCCATTCTGTCAAAGGTAACTGGATGAATATAAGCCCGAGCAATGAAATCGTGTGATCCCATAAAGAGCAACAGATGAAAGTATGGTATAAGTTTTATATCATCTGGAATGGATCAGGTGCATGGAGTAATATCTTAGTGTGTGTGTCTGTGTGTGTGTGAATAGCTTAATATTTGGGATTGCAAAAGGAACAAGTACAAATGTCCCACCACCCACCTGCCCAACCATGCCTACGAATTAGAAATCATGCAGAGCGACTAGATGTTGACCATGGCACTGCCTCCCTTTGGCTATTGTACAGTTTCAGAGTGCCATGGTGGTATCAATCATCAGTCTTTCTTCCCAGGAGGGCATTTCAAAAGACCTCTAGTGATTCCTGGTGGGTTCCGTATCAGGGAAGTGATGAATGTACTTTGGGTTTGGATAGGTTTAAATGGAAGGGAAGGTAGAGTATTTGGCCCAACAAAATCCCTTCCAACCCACATATCTGGGTTCGATTTTTGCAAGGGGGGGACATTTGGAGCATGATGGGTCTCAGAGAAGAAGGTGTGGGCAGAGACCCAGAGGTCGAACAACAGAGACTGGAAAGGTTGGCATAATGCTCTAATAGTAAGATGTGCCAGAATTATTCCTTGATACATATTTTAATGTGAATTTTGAGATGAAAGATTTCCAGACGAAGAATTTTCAGGATCACAGTGTTTTCTTGATTTTGAGGCAAGCATGCAAAATTCACCTGGATTTGTCTTCTGCCCTTACTTCATGTACTATTATTAATTAATATTATCAGTAATGATAATTTGAGGTGATACAGATGGGTCTTATTTCCATCTGGGAAATACTTCCATGGCATGTACTGACCACCTTTCTTTTTCCTTCCTTCCTTGCTCGCTTTTCTTCTCCAATGTGGCTTCAACAGGAGATTCTTGCCAACGACCCCATCCTGTATCTTCGCAGGGCGGACAAGGTTACTGCCAATATTATCTTCTTCTTGCTGAACGGTTTATATAACATATAGTTGGGCACATCCAGCAGCCGTTAGCCCAGATATGAAGACCTGATCCGTAGATCAACCCACATCTCCCAGACTTACAACACTCTCTTTGGCTGATGCAACTACTGTATAAGATAATAACAATTTGAGGAAGAAACCTTCAAAAAGTTGTCAAGTGTCTTTCTATATTATTAGATAGACTCCTGCCTTCTGTCCATTGATCTCAATGGGGCATCCATGGTTCCTTGCCTTCAGCCTGGTCCTATCCCCTTCCTGCTCTCCTCCTTCTCGCCTTCTTCCTCCTCCTCCTCCTCTCTCCCCTTCTTTCTCTTCTTCCACATCCTTCCTCCTCCCTTCACCTCATTCTCCTCCTCCTCTTTTTGTATGGTTTTCTTGGCTGTTTGGGAAGACTTGTGGAAAGCAAACCAGTACATTACTTGGCCATTACTTGGGTATCGATGGTGGTGGCAGGTTTGCCCTCTTCTGGCAAGACAAATTGCTGCAAAATCAGCTTCTCTAATTTGGAGACGATGGGGAGGAGGATTTTGAATGTCACACTTATATTGTGTGCAGAAAACACGGTTTCTCCCAGAGAAAAAGCTGCTTTCTGTTCAAAAACAAAACAAAAAAACAATGTGCAAATTTGGCCTAGAAGGTCCTGAACTTGAACTAATCTTCAAAAACGGTTTCCTTCAAAAAGTAAGAATAAAACGTTCTTGCAATGGAAAGAAAATGGCTGACATGAGTTTTCCCGCCTCGATGAATGGATTTGCTGAAGATGTACATTCCTCCTCCAGCAGATGAGTTTTAATATTTAAACATGGCTATGGCGCCACCTCTCAACCGTGGTGGGAAAAAGAAAAGGGCCTTCTCTGAAGATCTCAACACACTGGTGGTCTCATATGGCAGAATACAGACCTTCAGGTAATAATAATAATAAGTTTTATTTATAAACCGCTATTCCATGTTGATCATAGCGGTGTCCAGGTAAAAATTGCAATATCAAATACAAAATACAGGATAAAAATTGCAATACATAAATAAAACTTCAATAAAAACATTTCAAAATACAGATTAAAACCATACATCAAATCCAGGCCAGCTAAATGTGCTCAATAATGCTATACATATAGGGGGGAGTCATATATCATCAAGGTAACCTGGACCTGTGACATATTCAGGGTGGCCAGAGCTCCTAACCAAAAAAGGAGGTGCCGCCAGATGTAGGACATTCAAGGAAGATGTAGGCTCTCTCAAAATAAAAGCTAAAAACACTCCTATAAATGTGAATTCTTGCTTCCTAGTCATACTCAAAATGGAGATTTTGACATTCATCCTAGACCAAAGGTTGAAGTGTAGGAGATGCCCTGGAAAAGGAGGACACCTGGCCAATCTGGACCTATTACGCTTTATCAGCCAATGGAGCTGTTGCCACCAGTAACTCTCCCTGTTTCACAATCTGTCTGCAGCAATTCAGACCAACTGAATTTTTTGGTACACAGTACAGCTCAGTATTAACGCAAAAATTAAAGCACAATTAAATAATGAGTGGCATTGATGCACATGTTTTAGCAAGTCGCACATCGTGGCTGCAACAGTTCCTTCAGGGGCTTGGATACTCAGGGGACTGTTGGAGTATCTTGTTTTTGAAATGAATGTACTCTTTTTGTGCCAGTGGAAAGAAATCCCTGGCTTGTGATATTGTCTTCAGCCGCTAGGTGACAAACTTGTAGAACAAATGTGTGTCGTGTTATTGGAAAAGGTGTCAATTTAGCACAAGGACCAGTGTGGGCAAATGCAGTTTGATTCCAGTTCCCATTATTCCTTTCCATCTTAGACAAGTCCGGAGGCAAGAAGGATCTGGAAGGTGTGCCAGAAGTACTCCTTTTCATCTGAATTGTAAGCGGAAAGATTTTTTAGGTGAAGAATTTTCAGGATCATGATTCTTTCTTAATTTTGAGGCAAGGCTTTAAAATTCACCTTGCTTTGTCTTCTGCTCTCACTTCATATGTTGTTATTTAAAAAAATCAGGAATGATGATGGGAAAAGGGTGAGGAATCCATAACCTTCCGGTTGTAATTCAGCTACAACATCCGTCACCTTTTAACACTGGATAGGATGGAAAGGAATAATGCGAACTGGAATGAAACCACACCTGGAGGGCTATAGTTCTCAAAGCATGCTCTGGAAAAAAGTTGTTCAGTGTGTTGAACTAAGACCTTCTGCTAAAACGAAACACACATTTGTTCTAGAAGCCTGTCATCTAGTGGCTGAATATCACAAGCTGGGTTTTTTTCACTGACACAAAAAGTAAGAAAGTAAGTAAGGCCCTGGATAGACTGCCCCAAAAGGGCGTCTGCCAGCAGCCTAATTCACTCCGGAGGGAAGCTGCAACCGCCAAACTACGTGGCTTCCCTTCCAGAGTAAAAAGAACCTGGCCAGTATCTTTGCCAGTATCTTTTTGCGCCACAGTTTCCAAAATCGGGTTTTCCCCGGTTCTTTTTGGAAAACCTGGTTCTTCCATGGTGCTGGCCAATGAGAAAGTGTCCCTGGTCATGATCGGGTCATTTAGGGGGAGGGATAAAGGTCAGTGGGCGGAACAGGCCTCCTCTCTCGCGCCGGTCACTTTGCAAGTGGCATTATTATTATTATTATTATTATTATTATTATTATTATTATTATTACCTTTCTTATGGAATATATGAATGCTTGTGTAACATTTGCACTCGGAAGTTGCCAGGGCCGAGAGTGTGTGTGTGTGTGTGTGTGTGTGTGTGTATATATATATTAGTCAAATTGATAGAATATGCGCATGCTTGCACACACACACACTCATCCCTCCATATTACAGCTTTGATTATTCATGGATTTGATTAATATGTTCTCTCTAGGAATATCTAGGTCCTCCAGTGCAACTCTATGGTCAACTTTAACTAAATGTTGCACTGAAAGACCTAGAGATTCCTAGAGAGAATACACTGCTAGGCATTTGTGGATCCTCTGACACCTCTATGGTTAGTGTCCGTTGGATGTTTGCCACAGAGTTGTGCTGGAGGACCTAGAGATTCCTAGAGAGGTGTCCTCTATTGTCAAAACATGGTGTTTTTGTTATTTGTGGTTTTTCCATATTCACAGGCGTCTTGTGCCCCTAACCTTAGCGAATATGGAGGAACAACATACAGTGGGCCCTTGTTATATGCTGGGGTTTGGTTCCAAGATCCCTGTGGATCACAAATTCCGTGGATGCTCAAGTCCCATTAAATATAGTGACATAGCAAAATGGCGCCCTTTATAAAAATTGGAAAATCAAGGTTTGATACTTGAAACTTATACTTTTTTTGAACGTTTTCAAACCGTGGATGCTTGAATCCATGTATAAAAAATCTGTGTATAAGAAGGGCCGACTGTAGGCAAACGGATAGAATATGCAAATGCTTTTGCTAACTGCAGCCATAATAAAAGTTTTTCTAGGATGCCACCGGGGCTGGCTTATTATTATTATTATTATTATTATTATTATTATTATTTCTTGAGAGTAAGGGCTGTCCGACTGTGGAACAAACTCCCTTGGAGTGTAGTGGAGTCTCCTTCCTTAGAGGTCTTCAAACAGAGGCTGGATGGCCATCTGTCGGGGATGCTTTGATTATGATTTCCTGCTTGGCAGAATGGGGTTGGACTGGATGGCCCTTGTGGTCTCTTCCAACTCTATGATTCTATGATTCTGTTATTATTATTATTATTAATATTATTGGTCCTGTACACACCTTGAAGCGGCGTGGTCTCCATGATTCTAGGGTTAGGGACCACTCACAAACTGCATGGTCTCTAACCCTAGTGCGGGACCGCACCAGCATCATGGCGGCCTCCCATCTACATGGGGGCCGTCATGACGCTGGCACCACTGCTGAACACCCAAAGGTGGCACACAGGAAGTGGTGTCATAATGGCACCATTTCCTGGTTGCGGCGATGCCACAAAGGAGCTTCTCTAGGCAGCTCCTTTTTGTAGCGGCACCGCAAGTTTCATTCCCGCAAGGCAACCAAACAGCCGTGGGAATGAAGCCTTGGGAGAAAGGGACCAAGGAGTCCCTTTCTCCCATGGCTGCGCCGGTCAGGGTGTCCTAGGGCATGAAGCCCCAAAGACACCTCTTTTTGGGACCACGGAGACGCGGAAATCAAGGGGTGAAAATAATTATGATGGGCGGCAGGGGTGCCAAAATATTTCTTGCCTGGGGTAGCCAAATACCTAGAGCCGTCCCTGGACTTGGAATGGATGGAACTTGGGGTCTCTTCCAGCTCTATGGTTCTATGGGATAAGGAGGAGGGCTGCATATGTCATCTTCAGCTCAACGGATGCAAAGGAATCTGACTAAGAGAAATGAATCACGCGGGACACGTTTCTGAGGGTTTCTGCCTCCAATCTTTATTGCCTTTATAAATCCATCAGCCGAAGAAGGTGTTGGAAGTTTGGGAGATGTGGGTTGACTTGCATGGCAGAGCTTAGTCTGCTAGATACTCCATCATTTCAGCCATGAGTATATCTTGTTCAAAGGATTGCTCCGGTTCACCTGATAATTCTCGACGAGCCCAAATAACCTCCATTTGTTATCATGGTTGAAAAGGAAGGAAAGAAGAAAGGAAGGAAGGAATGGATAGAGGGGGGAAAGAAAAGAAAAATGTCAGTACACACAAGCAAAGTATTCCTGAAATGGAAATAAGACTGATTTCTATCCCCTTAAATCATTAGGACTGATGATCAATAACAGTACATGAAGTAAAAGCAGAAGACAAACCCAGACGAAAGTTTCATGCTTGCCCCAAAATTGAGAATCCTGAAAAATCTTCTTCTAAAAGCCTTTCATCTCAAAATTCATATTAAAATGTGTGCCAAGGAGTCATTCTGGCGCATGCCCTGGGAGCATGATGCTGTCCCTCGGTGCAGCTGCTGTTAAGGGAGGTTTGAAGGGTATTTCCAATGATGGCCATCGCAATGGTTTGAATACGGAGCAGATACAGAACAGTAACTCTAGGTTACAAAACCATTCCTGCAATGTAGGATGCTAGCCAACATTCCTAAAAAGCTATCTCACTTTACTTTCTGGAAAATGCAGTTTCCTGCACAGAAAAGACCACTTTCAGCAAACCAACAATATGGATTTTTTCAAAGACTAATTCTCAAACTCCAGACATTTATATTACTCCTCGGTTAGCCTTTGCAGGTTTTCCCAACATTGAAGAAATACACATTTCAACCTTATTCCTTATCTGGTCCAGTCTGTTCTGATGCCATCCATGGGAGATAATTCAGGCTCCATTTCCAGGGGCATGCATTAAAGAGAATAAGGATTTTCTGTTCTTTTGCTCTTCCTTGAAAAGTTCCCTGAATTTGCCCACCCCAAAAAAGCAAAAGCGTGGATGGAGAGGGACTTTGGGGGCCTAAAGGCAGCAGAACCTGATCTGATCTTGCAAGCTAAGCAGGGCCAGTCTTGGTTAGTACTTGGATGGGAGGCCACCAAGGAATCACAGTTTCTGGAGGTGCTGTTTCAGAATAAGGAACTGGCAAAGACAGAATAGTAGCTGACAAAAGGGAACTCCTTGCCTTTTTGCTCTTAGGACAAGATGATGAAGGAAGAGAGAGGCAGGTAAGGAAAGAGCCATTCTTTTGGTTCTCTTACCAGCACATTCAGCATCGTTCGGGTTGAAACCACGGTACGGATGGCCATTTTTTTCCTTCTCAGCTCAGTATCAGCCAAACACCGAAATATTGTTCTTGGGATATCTTCTTCTCCGTTGGTCAGAGGTTGTTGGCTTGCCTATCAGGACAATATTGGGTTGAAATGAAGCAGAAAGAAGAAGCGGGCACCCATTCCACCTCAAGACCATGTCCAAGGGGCAATGAATCCTCCCCAGGTCTTAGAGCAGGCTTTAAAGGAGTTATCCTTTAAAGTCTGGTATTTGGACCTGTTTGGTGAAGATGGTTCTGCACCTGGGGCACCTCCTTTAAAAGTGTCCAAACCCCAGAGTAAATGTACAGCTCCCCTGACATAGAAACCACCAGGCTCCACTGGAAGTCCTTTGAAATGCCCTCCTGGGAAGACTGAATGATGGGTGGCATCACTTTGACACCCTGAAACCATGCCATAGCCAAGGGGTGGCAGTGCCTTGGATGCCATGGAACTGTACATGGAACTGATCCTGTCTTAGGCTATTCTGTGCTGGCTATTGGCAATCTATTCAGTGGTCGGCATTGAGTTGCTCAGTGTCCTTTCTAATTTGACACTCTCCATCTTTTCTCATTTTTTTCCTTGCAAAGCTGAATGATGGGGATTCTCACCATAGACCAGAGGTTCTCAACCTGTGAGTCGTGGCCCCTTTGGGTGTTGAATGACCCTTTTACAGGGGTCACCTAAGACCATTGGAAAACACATATTTTCAATGGTCTTGGGAACAGAGATACATGGGTGGGGGTCACCACGGCATGAGAAAATGTATGAAAGGGTTGTGGCATTAGGAAGGTTTTAGAACCAGTGCCATAGATGATCAGTGGTAGTCCTTCCATTTATCAGGGCCTTCTTCCTGGATAACAATAGATTAAAATGTGGAACGAAGTACAGTTATATTTTACTAAGGCAACATCACAGAGGTGAGGAGAGCGCAATGGGCCATTGAGATGCGCAGTTACAGAAAAGCACAAAGGTTCATGATTATTCTAAGAGAAGGTAGATCCACTCAATGGAGTCTGGATTCCCAGCTATCCAGAAACACCAAGGACTACAAAACCCATCTGATCTGTGAGTAAGATTGGGACACTGTTTGGAAAATATCCTAACATCACTCAATGGAGTTGAGATGTTTTATTCTTTCCTTAGTCTATCTGAAGTGCCTTTACTCTGTAATTCATACTTGGAGAGCAAGGTGGTCCTCCATGAAGAGATATAACCCTTTTCTCTAGAATTCCCTTACTCAGAATATAGCCCCCTTTTCCTTTAGAGAGCCTTCTTGCACTCCTTTTCACATGCCTTACCTTGGGCCAGTTCTTCCCTCTGGTTGGCAAGGGAAGTACCACTGGCATTCCCCAGCAACCTCCCGAAGCATTGCCAAAGTAGAAGAGGTTGGCCATCAGGTGGCGGCACAAGTTCTTTAGATAAAAGATGGTCTCAAGGAGCCCCATCCATCTCAGGGAGGAGAAGTGGGGGCACAGAGACCCCTCAGACCATACCAAACTGAAACCATGCCATGGCCAAGGGGTGCCAGGGCCTCTGGTTTGGAAGAAGAAGCTGGTAAAGCTGTTTTGTGCTGGCTATTGGAAGTCTACTCAGTGGTCAACGTCTAGTTAGCATGGCTGGAGAAATGGATGGTGCGACGTTTGTATTTCTTGCCTTTCAGATCCCAAATATTAAGCAATGTACACACACACACACACTTATGATAATACTCCATGCATCTATGTGATGCAAAACATACACCCAGCTTAAATTTGTTGTACTTTAAGGGTCCACAAGACTCATTGCTGTTGCTCATATTCCTCCATCTTCCTTTGACAGAAAGACAGGCTCCACCACTGACCTTCTCCCGCTTTTCCTTGGAGACACTGAAGGAACCTGAAAACCTTTGCTATCTCTGGGAATAAAAAGATTAAATATCCAAAGGAATTTACCAGAAGACTTACCAAAGCTGCCTCTCAGTTCCTTCTGATGTACGGAGGGTTGAGATAGTGAAGGGTTTCCAGGCAGGCTTTTTATATATGTGCCTCCCTGGAATCCTTTAATTGTCCCAAAGCAACTGCCCACAAAGAAGTCAGTGCCCAGACTCTCGTAGTTTCTGAGTGACGCATAATTCTTCCCAAGAAGATGTCACCTGCGCATGAATCAAAAATAAAAACAACAAAAGCTTTATTTTTACCCCACCTCTCTGTTGGGGACAATCAAGGCGGATTACAATTAAAACGAGAACATACATATCCCATATCCCAGTCATTCCCTCCCTCCCCTAAAACATCAATTACACATTATTAAACGTTAAAAACAATACAATTAAAATAATCAGGGAGAAGCAGATGGGGCACAAGTGTTCAGGGGGAAGGTGGATTCGGCTGGAGGCCGGGTTTGCTATTCAGAGATCTGTCTTGACAGCCTTTTTAAAGGTGTCCAAGCTGGTAATATGATGGACCACCTCCGGCAGGCCATTCCCTAATCTTGGGGCAGTTGAAGAAAAGGTCCCCTGGGAAGTTGCAGTTAACCTGGTCTTTATAGGTTGCAATAAATGCTTCCCAGAAGACCTGAGTGCATGGAGCTGATTATACGGAAGAAAGCGATCCCTTAGATAGGTTGGACCCAAGCCATGTAGGGCTTTAAAGGTTATAACCAACACCTTGCACTGCACCCGGAAACTAATAGGTAGCCAGTGAAGCGATTTTAAGATGGGTGTTATGTGGCCATTTCTAGATCTCCCAGTGACCAACCTGGCTGTCATGTTTTGAACTAACTGAAGTTTCCAGACTAGACACAAGGGTAGTCCCATGTAGAGCACACTGGAGAAATCAAGTCGTGAAGTTACCAGCGCATGTGCCACAGTTTCCATGCCCCCCAGTACAAGGAAGGGACGCAGCTGGTGTGTTAGCTGAAGCTGAAAACAGGTACTCCTGACCGTTACATTTACCTTATTTGACATCTGGAGTGACAGGTCAAGGAACACTTCCAGACTGCGAACACAGTCCTTTGAGGGGAGTGTGACTCCGCCTAGGACTGGTTGGTGAATCTCAGTACCTGGATTTGGGCCCCAACTGTGAGTACCTCCGTTTTGTTTGGGTTCAGTTTTAGTCTGTTTTTCCTCATCCAGTCCATTACCGCTTTAAGACATTCATTGAGATGAGAGATGCCATCTGTAGTCAGAGCTGCAGACCAAGACATGGAGAAATATAACTGGGTGTCATCAGTGTACTGAGAACACCCCACCCCGTGTCTCCGGATGATCCGCACTGGGGACAGGATAGTACCTTGGGGGATGCCACAGTTAAGCCCCTTCCTTGCAGGGTGACTGTCCCCAAGCTTCACCTTCTGGTATCTGCCCAAGAGGAAGGAATGGAACCACTGCAATGCAATACCTCCAATTCCTAACTCTCTCTGGTGATCCAAGAGGATGTCACGGTCAATTGTATCAAAAGCCGCTGAGGGTTCTAATAGCACCAACAGGGTCACACTTCCCCTGTTGATGCCCAGGAGAAGGTCATCAGCTAAGGCAACCATGGCAGCCTCAACTCCATATCCTGTCCTAAAGCCGGTTTGAAATGAAGCTAGACAACTGGTTTCATCCAAGACAACATTCCTCTTGAACACTTTGCTTAAAAATGGCATTTAGGATTCTGGTCTATAACTGTTCATCTCCAAAGGGTCTAGGGAAAGTTTTTTCAGAAGTGGCCTAACAGCCACTTCCTTCAAACAAGATGGAACGTGACCTTCCCTAAGGGATGCATTGACAATATCTCTCAGAAAAATCCTCAAGGCATCTCCCCCCCCCCCCCCCCGCGGATGGCCAGCCATGAAGGGCAAGGATCAAGAGGGCATGTTGTCTTCTTCACACGACCAAAGAGCTTGTCCACATCCGTAATACTCACAGACTTGAACTGATCCCATATAATCTTATCCACGGAGTTGCTGAACACCTCACCAGTCGGTTCTGCTATAACACCGGCATCCAAGTCGGATCTTATGTCAGAGATTTAACCTGCAAAATAGTGGTTAAACACGTCACAGCGGGCTGTTGTCGGGTGAAGTAGTGGGTTCTGCACAGATGGGATCTGTGTCAGATCCCTCACCACCCTAAACAGTTCTGTTGGATACGGATTTGCAGGCACGATACATGCAGAGCAGAGGGATCTCTTCGCTGCACGTACTGCCACTCCATAGGAACAAAAAAAATTCCTATGGCGTGTCTTGTCACATAAGAGTCGTGTTTTGTGCCAATAGCAGAAGCTTGCTTTGGTGAAATGCCATACCTTTGGTGCGAGGCATTCAGTTTTGTGACAGTGCCCATACCAGAGGGATAGATAAATGCGCTTCGGCCAGGAGGCTGGATGGGCATCTGCCTGGAGTGCCTTAATGGTTTCTTCCTTGTGGCAAAATGGAGTTAGGCTGGATAACCCTTGAGGTCTCTTCCAATGCTAGGATTCTATAGGAAGAAGAGAGAGGAGAGGAAGGAATATTGCCCTTCATAGTTGGCTTAGGCAATGCAAACTTCTTCAATTACTCCTGACTTTTCACCTCTTCCTCATCTTAGCATCTTGGCCACACTCCAATATTGCTTGTTTCCTTCTGTGAAATGTTGGAAGATATGTGCTCATTCTTACCTGGGCCCTCCTGGATTTATGGCATTGTCAGTAAGAGACAGCACCTTGAAACCGGCTGAAGCTCAGGAAGAATCTCGAAGCCATGGCACAGGGACGTAGCCGGGGGGGGGGGGATCTTGGGGTCCGGACCCCCCCCCCCTTCCATTAGAAAAATGAATGGTGTGTGCTGCTGTGCTGCTGCACCCAAGCCCCATTATAATGGTGGCACTTAGTCTGGACCCCCCCTTCCTAAAATCCTGGCTACATCCCTGCATGGCAGCTGTTTTGTGACCAGGGTTATACATCCTGTACAACGTATATGAAATAATGATAGCTTTCTGCAAAGTACACATCTTAAGCGATGACTATTCTTGTCACTTAAAATGATTGGATACTGCCATTTTTAATTGGCCCCTTAACAAAAATATCCAAGGAACACTCAGTTCTGAAAGCCTTTTTCAAGCAGGCTATTTAATGAGCAATTCCTGTTTTCAACATACACAATCTCTTCGGGAAACGCTTCAGGGGCAGAGTGTGCCTTGGATGATTTGGTTCATGCAACTGGTGGCACCCTATCACTTGAAACAACATGAGCTGACTTCCTTTAAGGTACAGGCCTCTGTGCACCTGGCACAAGACTAGGATGACTTGGTACATGTTTTACAGGTTCTGTAACACTGCTCTCACAACAGCTGCCCTATGGCTTTGCGATTCTTCCTGATCGCCAACCAGTTTCAAGGTGCCATCTCTTAGGATTTTATCACGCAAAGGAGATCGGGAGTTTATCCCGTGAATATCCCGGAAAAATCACGTAATTACGTGCAATGATTTCATACAACATTGCCACAAACCTGCCATTAAAATGGCCACAAAGAAGCATTAATGCACATCTTTTTACTTTACTTAGGTGGGGTACAGACCACCCAAAAAGGGTGGTCTGCAGGCGCCTTGTTTTGCTGCGTGAGGAAGCCACAGTGGACAAACCGCACAGCTCCCTTGCACAGCAAAAAGAACCTGCAAAAAGTGGGTTCTTTCTGCGGCGCCATTGTGACACTGCAGTGTGCCAATGGCACACTCACGATGTCACAAGGGGGCATGATGTGAAGACGCTAAGGCCTGTTACAGACTGCCAAAATAAAGCTGCTTCGGGTCTCTTTGGAGGTATGCTATTTAAATGATGCATGGGTCCTAAGAGTCTGGAGGTTGTGCCAAAGCCACACTCCATTCCTAAGCACTGGAGTGCAGCTTTGGTGCAGCTTCCATACTCTTAGGACCCATACATCATTTAAACAGCATACCTCCAAAGAGACCTGAAGCAGCTTTATTTTGGCAGTCTGTAACAGGCCTTTGTGTCCAACACAGCAAAATGACCGTGCCCATGTGTACAGGGCGCTGCCATTTTGACGCCCTCATCATGTGCTAGTGGTGAGGCATGAATGGGTGGTGTGCCCTCGGCCAACCCCTAGCACATGACGATGGTACACTATAGGCCTGTCTAGACCAGGCTCTACATACTTAGCTCAGTGTCCAATATTTAATGTGGCGCATTACAATTTTTTTGCTGCACAGACAAGGAGGCACGTTTTTGCATCGCTGCAATAGCTTCCCGAAGTCGAATGGTGTTTTGATTTTAATTTTAACAATTTTATTTACTATCTGAATAGGTTCTCATTATATATTGTTTTTAATTGTTAATTCTTTATGTATTTTTATTGTGCTTGTACAGTGCGTCCGCGTCATACATGGGCGCATTATATGCTGCTTTCAGCATACGTGGGTGCATTATACGCTGCTTTCAGCATATGCTGAAAACAGCGCCGGAAGAAGTGGCGGTGGGTGGTGGAAGAAACAATGGCACATGCTCCCATGGCGCACGCTCGCCGCCCCCACGCCGCACTGCACCACCGCAAGCATGAGCCCCATTACTTGTAATGGGGCTCGAGCATATGCGTTATTTCTTTTATGCAGGGGGGTCCAGAATGGATCCCCCGTGTGAAAGAAGGGCACACTGTATTTGTATTTTATACTAGGTTGTAATCACTCACAAATTGTGAGAATCTGGGGAGTGCCTGCCTTGTGGGAAGTCGCTTTGTGGCAATTAAAGGACTCCGGGAAGGCATATATAAACGGCCTGCATTGGAAGCATTCGTTGTCCCAGCTGCAGACGGCTACGAACAGCTTTGGGATATCTCCAGGTAAGTTTCTTGAGTCATTTATTACCAAAGGCTTTTAAGATACCTCCAGTCTCTCCAAAGGGAGGGAGCGAAGATCTGTTCTGGAACCTGTCCTTCTGTCTAAGATAAGTAGATGAATACCAGCCGCACAGCAATGTCTCCAGTGGTCCCTTAAAGAGCAACGCCTCATGGTGAAGGTTTTATCACCTAGAATGAATCAGATGCATGGGGCATTATTTTAAGTTGGCCTGTGTTGGTGTGAATGTGTGTGTGTGTGTGTGTGCCTTAATATTTGGGATCTCAAAAGGAAGAGGTACAAATATCCCACCATCCACCTGCCCAACGATAGGAAGGATGCACAGCGACAACGTATTGACCACTGAACAGAGCACAAAATAGCCTAACAAATGATCAGCTTCTTAATCCCTTGTACTAAGGCATCCGAGGCACTGCCACCCCTGGGCAATGGGTCGGTTTCAGGGTTATATGGCGGTACCATCCCTCATTCAGCCTTTCCAGGAGGACATCTCAAAGGACCTCCAATGGCGCCTGGTGGGTTCCATGTCAGGGGACCAATAGATCAACCCTGGAATATGGATAGTTTTAAAGAAGCTGTGCCAGTTACTGAATCGGCTCCCCCAACCAGATCTAAGCACCTTAGATATCTCCTTCAAAATCTGCTCTAACACTTGGAGAGGATTCACTATCTCCTTGACACAAGGGTATGCCGCCGAGTTTTTTTCACTTCTTCTATCTCCTAATTTTAACCAAATATTGTCTTGACAGGCAAGCCACTGACCTCTGACAACCTCAACAGAAGACATCCAGGGGAAAACTGTTCAGCTGATACTGAGCTCAACAGGGAGAACTCAACATGGCGAACGTAATTGTCGTAGATCTGATGGAGTACCCTCTGATAGAAATGGAGATAAGAGAAGTGGAGGTAAGAGATTGTCAAGATGTCTCTTTCCTTACATGCCACTTACTTCCTTAATTTTCTTGTCTTAGGAGCAGGAAATGCCAGGACTTCTCTTTTGTGAAGTCAAAGGCTTTCACGGTTGGCATCCATAGTTTTTTGTGGGTTTTCTGGGCTATGTGGCCATGTTCTAGAAGAGTTTCTTCCTGACGTTTCGCCAGCATCCGTGGCTGGCATCTTCAGAGAATGCCGGCATGGAAGAGAGTGGGGTATATATATCACGGGTGACCCTGGGTAGGGAGGAGTGATGCCAGGCACAGATGGCCCCTAGCATGGCCCCTGCGCTAGGACGTTCCTGACTTCGCTCCGGAGCTGAAGTGGGAACTTTCTACCTTAACTGGCCAATTTGCTATCATTTGGCTAGATATCCTCTATTAAGAGGTATCGAATGGGATGGGGTCTGGAAATATAGAGGAAGAGGAGTGAAGCCCCTCGGAATTAATGCACTTCTTTAGAAACATTGGCTGGCTGTATCATCCAATAGGAGTCATATACCATTTGTGGAGCAGCTTTCAAAAAATCTTTCTGGTCAAGGTTGATCTCGATTTCAACAAGGGAGATGACCAGACAGCAGCCCATTCAGATTCAGATATTAATATAAGTAAACAGTAATATATTCGTATCTTCATATATGATAAAGTCCATGTCACCTTTCTGTTGGAGAGGATGCCCAGTTCCAGGGACATATATCCATATGTGGATCGACTGCCCCCAAATTAATCTCTTTTGGTATGAATTGCTCGATCAGATTGCTTTAATTACAAAACAAAAAAAAATCAACTTTTGCCCAGCTCTTTTGTTACTTTCAATTTACACTAAGGACAATACTTTTTTTAATTTAAACACAGAATATTGATTGCTTTTCTTTTAACGGCAGCTCGACTTGAAGTGGCCAAATCTTGGAAGACAGGACTTGGGTCCCTAGATAATCGGTGGGAAAGAGTCTGGGACCAATGGCGAATGGAGACGCTGTTAGATAAAATGAAATATGACTTAATAAACAAAACCAAGAAGCCTCCAATGAGAAATGGCTTCCTTTTATTGATTATGTTGATACAAATTTTATCATTGTCCACCTTCCAACTTGCCAGCGGTCACTATGATCCGACCTGTTTCAAGCAACTTAAACTCTATGGCGGGTTACACACCGCCATTAAAGTATGCACGGAGCACGTACTAGGCTTAGGGAGGTGTGGTGCTTCCGCACCTCCCTAACCCTAATACGCGCGGAGCGTGTAAAAAATGACAGCGGCCGTTCCAGACGGCCGCCGCCATTTTTACGTAGCGGACGCTGTGCTTCCGCACGTGTTGCAGCGGCTATGATGCCGCGAATGTGCCAGTGGCGCTTCACAATCATAGCCACGCCATGAGAAGGACCTTCATTTTGGAGCTCCTTTTTTGCTCCACGAGGGAGTCGCGCTGTTTGGCTGCTGTGACTCCCTCGCGGAGCAAACAGCAGCGCCGGGAGACTGCCGCAAAGCGGCAGTTTGTAACCCACCTATAGGACTATATATACAAATGAATATATATATGTGATGCTTCTGAATGTTTATTTTATAATTGTAAGATTTTGTATAGTTTTAGCCATCCTTTATTGTTCTATTTTTATGTATAAACTTTTAATAAAAAATTCAAAAAGGAAAAAAAGAGAAACATTGGCTGGAACCCTACATTGCAGTTCCGGTTTGGTTACCTAGAGTTATGGGTCCGTAACTGCTCCTATTCGGTGTTCTCTCTAGGAATATCTAGGTCCTTCAGGGCAACTCTGTGGTCAACATCTGCCAGACGTTGGCCATACAATTGTGCTGGTGTTGCTACAAAGGCCTAGAAGAGTATTCTCTCTAGGAATCTCTAGGTCTTCCAGTGCGACTTTTGGTTAAAGTTAACCACAGAGTTGTGCTGGAGGACCAAGATATTCCTAGAGAGAACATATTAATAAAATCCATGAATAATCAAATCTGCAAAAGTCCAAGCCACAAATGTGGAGGGACAAGTGTATTTCCATTCGAGGAATATGCTGTTGGTGTGTACTGACCATCTATTTCCTTCCTTCCTTCCTTCCTTCCTTTTCTTCTCGACCATAGTATCAAAATGTGCCTGTCATCAATGATTCTGTCCTTGGTCAAATGAATGCACTTAAGGGTCTGGATGCCCTGTTCGAGGAGTATATTCGTAGTCTCCGCAGGAATGTTGACACGATCCTTCAAACTTTGTAGGCGGATGAGCAGCTGGCACCTGTAAGCCCCAGACATGGAGACCTGATATACAAATCAACTCACATCTCCCAGACTTACAACACTCTCTTTAGCTGATGGAGCTATAAGGCAATAAAGATTTGAGGAGGAAACCTCAGGAAGCTGTCAATTGTCTTCATTATCTTCTTCATAAGTGTCATTATTATTTGTAACCGACATTATTGTTAGCTAGATTTCTATCCTGCTCTTCATCCAGTGAGCTCAAGGTGGCACACGTGGTCCTCATCTTCCAGCCTGCCCTTTCCTTTACCTCCTGCTCCTCCTCTTCATTTAACAGTTTTGTAAACTATTTCAGGAGCTCTGAATGTTTGGGGCTCTGAATGTTTGCATTAGTGGGCCATTTGGAGGGCTTTTGCCCTGTTTTGGCAAGAATAATTGCTGGGGGGGAAATCACCATTTGTAGCAAAGCAAGGAAGGGCCCATTCTAGCTATCCTAGGAAGGGAATTCCAGAGCTGAGGGGCAGCCACTGAAAAGACCCTCAGCTTTTCCAAACTTTCGGAGTGGTGTCAGAATTTCATTCAGAGCTCCTAGGTATTGAGAACAACATGTTCCGCACTCCTTCCAGGTAGAGAGGTGAGTCTATAGCAGTGATGGCAAGCCTATGGCACGCGTGCCAGAGGTGGCACTCAGAGCCCTCTCTGTGGGCACATGTGCCATCATCCCAGCACAGAGTTTACCAGAGTTTGTTACTAGAAAGCCAGGGGGACATGGTACTTTGCAATAAATAAGTGGGTTTGGGGTTGCAGTTTGGGCACTCGGCCTCTTAAAGGTTCACCATCTATAGCAATGAAAAGAGCAAGAATCTCATTGCCACTCCACTTTTTAAAAAATAAATAAAACATCCTTGCATCAGTTTATAGGTTTGTATTAAAGCAGAGACTTTTGGAATGCAACTCCCATCAGCCCTCTCTGTTGATTATATTGGCTTGTTGTTGCCCAAAATGTAAGTGTCCTGAAAGGGTACCCACAATTAATATTCAACAGGAGAATTGTATTAGCTGTCATGGACTGCCCTGGGCCTGACTTAAGAGGCACAGCCAGAGGATTTAGGCCAGATACAAACGGGCAAAAAGAGCCATCTTGGGACCGATTTTAGGGCTCAGTAGGGCTGGGTGTCCATACGTGCCCAGCCCTACTAGTGGCACTTGTGTGCCATCTTGCCACGGCCCCACCCACACAGGGGGCATAATGATGATGTCCGGGCATCCGCATGCCCAAAAGGCACTCACCGGAAGTGGCACCATCAGGGCATGTGAATGCGTTGGTGCCATGCGGTACGGTTGGCGCGGTGGCAATGAGGGGTAAAGACAGGCAGCATGGAGCTGCCCGTCTGTACAGTCCCTTTGACTCTGAAGACATGGAGGAGGCTGGGACAGGGGCAGATCTGGGGCTGCCTGGATCTGCAGTCTCAGAGGAGGCTCAGCATGAAGCTGCAGAGGGAGAAACAGACTCTATAGACTCTAGGCTGCAGGTGCTAGGACCTGTGGAGCAAAGGCAGGTCAAGGAATCTTTGAGGCATTCTTCCCGGCTAGAAGCAAGAGGAGAGCTAATAGGTTTCAGCTGAGAGAAGCAGAGGCCTTTTAAAAGACCTCCAGCTGCAGAGGTTCTTTGTAGCTGACAATCAGTCTTGCAACCTTGTTGTTCCTGGGTTCCTTGCTCTTTGATTCATGACTCTGGTTATCTGACCCTTTGACTTGCCTTGTGACTATGCTCTTGCTTCTGCCCTTTGCTGTGACTGACTGACTGGTATTGTGTGACCCTTGGACTGGACTCCAGCCTCCAAGAACATAAGGGATCTTGGTTAGCTTGAGTTCACATGCATGGCATCTGTGGTGGTTATCCAAGGCTGGTGGTAGGGAAATTAAATGAATAAAGTCACTCACAGGAACTATGGAAACATCTTGAACAGCGGTTCTCAACTTGTGGGTTGCAACCCCTTTGTGGTTTGAACAACCCTTTCACAAGGGTTGCCTAAGACCATCGGAAAGCACATATTTCTGATGGTCTTAGGGACCAAGCCAATTGGTTGGGGGTCACCACAACATGAAGAACTATATTAAAGGGTTGCTTCATTAGGAAGGTTGAGAACCGCTGATCTAGAAGGTCCCCACGTTTGATGCCATAGAGGTGGGACAAAAGGAAGTCCTCACACTTGGTGCCACTGGTGGGATTAGTGGAAGCCCTCACAATGTCCATCCCAATGAAGCACCAAACCCACTTAGATCTGTGTCACCCACAAATGAACTACTCTCCCTCTCCCATACGAGACAACAAAATATTTGATCCAAAGTCCTTCAGAATGTTATATGGTGTCTTTATTCATCATTTTGAGGATATCATTGCAAAGCATATTCATTGATCAGCCCATCTTTATCCAAACTGCAACAGTAAGGATGTGTTGACCTAACATTGAGGCAAATGCTTCATAAGGGGCTAATGAAACATGGGGCGAATTGCTACCGGAATTGGACCTTCTATTGAGTGAACAGAACAAGTATCAAAGTGGATGCTACCCAAAGAAAGCAAACATTGCCTTTATAGAAAGGACTGAAAAGCAGCTTTCCATGTGGTCTAAGCCTGTGGCTCTCAGACTCTTGTCACCCAGATGTTTGAGACTTTAGTCACCTAAGAGGTTTTGATCACCTAAGGAAGAATTAGGGAATGCTGGGGCTTCCAGATGTTGTCGGCCTTCATCTCCCAGAACTCAACTTAACCCAATGGGAAGAAATAATGGGAAGTGTAGGCCAGAAGATCTGGAGACCCATAGCTTCCCTCCACCACTTTCCAGAAGGCTGTTATAACCAGGGAATAGTAAGACAAAGGGGCTCTAATATATATGTTGCAATGCAATCTTCTGAGAGGAGATGGAGATCAGTCCTTGTCTGGCCCGCACCGGTCCTCGTTGTGACTGATGCGATGAGCATCATCGGCCAGGATAGCGATCACGCGCACCGTCTCCTCAAAAGTCAGCTGCTTGTTCTTGTCAACGTCTGCTTGTTTGAAGAGCTCCTGGATATAGCCTGGGCGGCTCCGGTTCTGTGCAGGCGGAAACAAAAAACACAATTTGTTCAGCAAATGCTCCTGCAGGAGAATCAAAACCTGTCAGCCAAAAGATGCCTTCCTCTGAACACAACTGTATCTAGGCTAAGCAATTGTTGATAGGTCTGTGCGCCAGTTTTGGTGGCATCCATGCTGTTTACCTTTTGCTCAAGCGTACCTGTCAATTTCACTCAATCCGTAGGGAGAGGCGAGATATAAATAATTTATTATTGTTGTTATTATTATCATCATCATTAATAATAGTCATTTTACAGTGGTCCTCCAAATTCTCTGGGGTTAGAGGACCCCCATGAAAATGAGGGGGGGACGCAAATAAAATACCACATTTTTGTAACCTTTGTAGGAATCGCTAGGTCCTCCAGCATATCTCTATGGCCAACATTCAGCAGAAGCTGACCATAGAATTGCACTGGAGAACCTACAAATGCCTAGTGAATTGTTTTCTCTAGGAATCTCTAGGTTGGCCAGCGTGATTCTATGATCAACGTATGGCAGAGTTGCGCTGGAGGACCTAGAGCAGTGATGGCAAACCTTTTAGAGGCTGAGTGCCCAAACTGCAACCCAAAGCCCACTTATTTATCGCAAAGTGCCGCATGCCTCTGGCTTTCTAGTAATGAACTCTGACAAACTGCGATGGTGCATGCACCCACAAAGAGGGCTCTGAGTGCCACCTCTGGCACACGTGCCATAGGTTCGCCACCACTGACCTAGATTACTAGAGAGAACATATTAACCAAACCCACATATAATCAAATCCACATAAATCAATGCCGCAAGTGCGGAAGGCCAACTGTACTTACATTTTGCTCAAGTATACCTATTGTTTTCACTGATGCTGCTTTGTTTAAAAAGGCACATCAGTGGCATTCGTTCGACTCACGTTTTGTTCAGTTTTGCCTGCTGGTTTTACTGGTGTTGTGTTGTGTTGAAATAGGTGTGTCCATGGCACTTATGCTGTTTACCTTTTCTCCAAGTGAGTCTGTCAATTTCACTAATACCTTTTAACTTTTGTTAAACTATGGGTTGTTGATAGCATTCATGTCACTTGCATTTTGCTCAAAGATGCACATCAGTTTAGGTTTTGTTACAACAGGCGCACCAATTGCATTCATGAGGCTGACATTTGGTTCAAAGGTGTGTGCCAATCTCATTCCAGCTTCTTACATTTACTTGAAATGGGCACGTTGCAAACATTGGTGTTTTTTCGGGTGCAGTTTCTCTAAGGGACAATTCAGCTCAGAGTCTGAAACATGCACAGTCCCCCGAATGAGCTATCTCAACCACAATATGCAATTTGCTACAACATCTATGTCAACAGCATGCATTTTATATATAGATATAGATATAGATATAGATATAGATATAGATATAGATAGTCTGTTTTGCAAACACTGTGCGCATTTTGTTATAAATGTGTGTCGATTGCATCCATGTGTTTTTTTTACATGTGCCCCAAGTGCACAAGTATCCTGGCCTGATCTTAGAAAGACTTTCTACCGATTCCTGCTTTGGCATGTGTCCTTGCACAACTGTTCCAAAAATTGGGACAGTTGGGATTTACTTACACAAGCAGCAAGGAAGGTGGGAGCCTGGTCTTTCAGGAGCTCGGTCAAATCCTTGAGGCTCAAGCAGTCATCCTTGTTTTCACGGGGAGAATACATGTGGTACGTGTCGATAACTATCTTCATCGCCTTCTCCAATGTGCAGCTTGGCAGAGCATTTGACCCATGCGCATGTCCTGAATGAGCTGTGGTGGTCATGATGTATGGCTTTCAATCTGGAAAGGCTGAAATGTGGGGCGGGATGGAAAGAGGTTTGCAACCAGCCGGTGGCATCACTAGGGTTGGCATTCCCCAGTCCAATACCCATGGTGTCCCTCCCCTCATTGACCTCCTCCCACATCACACCATACTGAATCCTTAGTGATGTTTTAATAATAATAATAATAATAATAATAATAATAATAATAATGGCCCTGTACACCCTTTGGGGCGTCATGGCAACGTGCTAGGGTTGCCTTGGGGTGGCGCATGCACATGCCCCGCAACCCTAGCACATCGCCATAGCTGTGTGGCACCATCCAGATGGTGCACACAGCTATGACATCACTGCTGTGTGGCGTTCAGATGGAGCTGCGCGGCAGCGACTTACTCGTGCCGCCTCCAGCTGTTTATGGTGGCACAAAAGGGAGCCACTTTTCAGCGCTCCTGTTCATGCAACCGCGCTGCGCAATTTGGTTGCTGCGGTGCGGCTACGCAAAAAAGAGTAGTCTGGTAGTCTGAACCCCGCCAATAATAACAATAAAAATATTGTATTTTATCCCTCCTCCCTGACAGGATCAAGGCAGCTTACAACACACTAAAATACAACAATGCAAAATAAAATAAGGCCCATTATCCCTGCCTCCAAAACAACAACAATATTATAATTCTCACAGACAGTAATAAAATATTGTCTGAGTTATTAAAACAGTCAGATGGCGACAGAGAGATGGGCGTCCTGGTTCATTCCATATGATGGTCCGTATCGGGCGGGCGTTACTCAGGGAAGGCCTGTCAGAAAAGATCCATCTGGACAGCCTTTTTAAAGCTATCAAGATTGGTAATGTTTCGGATCTCCTCTGACAGGCCGTTCCATAATTTGGGAAGGGTTGGGGGTTTTTTGGTACTAATCTTATTCATAAATTATAATTCCCTTATAAAAGTGGTGCTTTGCTTGCATAGTCCTGCATTGAATTGAACTTGGTGGACCTTGTGGTCTCTTCCAGATCTATGATTCCATGGATGTAATGGCAATAGTTGTGACATCAGCAACTAGCAACATTAAAATCATACCTTCATTTACAATATCATAAGCACAGCTGACATGTATTGACACTTACAGTGGGCCATTGGTATCGGCTGGGGTTTGGTTCCAGGAATCCCTCTGGATACCAAAATTGAAAGGGTTCAGGGCAGCAATGTCCAAACTCAGTTCTCTAGGTTTTTGGACTTCAGCTCCCAGAAGCCTCAGCCACCTTGGTCAATGGTCTGGGATGCTGGGACCTGAAGTCCAAAACACCTGGAGGGCCAGAGTTCACACACACACACACACACACACACACACACACACACAGATCCAGATCTGCCTCCTCTTTTGTCATTTCATGGAGCACAGCCTGATGCAAGGGGTTTTCTGCCAAAGCATAAAACACCATTGTATTCATCAAAACTGTTGAAGCCATTCCAAATGCAGTTCCCAGAATCCTGGGGAAATGTGGAATGGGTTTGGGTAGTTGTAGAGGCAATGAAGCCTAGTGGTTTCAGTGTCGGACTACAACACTGGGGACCAGAATTCATATCTCCACTTGGAAACCTTGAGCAAGTCACACACTCTCAGCCTCAAGGGAAGGCAAAGGCAAATCTCCTCTTGACAAATCTTGCCGAGAAAACCTGCGATGGGGTCGGGCACACAACAACAACAAAATCCCAAGGGGCCACCTTTTCCTCCCCAGGTTCTGCCACCAGTGTTCTGGATGAGATCGACTCCACCTGTGCCATTCCCCAGAGTCTCCTGGAGCAAGAGAATGGATGCCTGGAGAAATGCCACATGATGTGCTATGCCATACTATGCCATGCTAAGAGGTCCTAAGTAAAGAGAAGACTCACCAAACTCGGCAGCTGATTCCAAGAGGTGGCTGTGATGTTGGGAAGCTGCTGCCAGCCTAGTTTATATACCTCCTTGGAGCTGGATTTCGACAGAGGTGATGATGAAACCAGTGTTGGCAACCTGCAGCACTTTGATTTACCAATACTCAGAAATGATTACAGAGTTTGATTCCTACTCAGCCCATTTTATTCTTCCGGGTGTGATTTTCCACCTGTGTTTGGTAACTGTCCAAACAACCACACCTTCACCTATCTTCCCCCTTCTAGCACACCAGCTACAAGGCGTAGTAGACCCAATGGCAAGACGTCTGTGCATGCATTTTGCTCATGTGGGATGCTTCTGTTTTTACAAACATGCAACCGGATGGTGTCTAATGTGTTAAAGATGTTTCGGCTGGATCAGACTGCAATAACTAGAATGCCTTTCCTGGAACTGTTTTTGGAATCATAGGATCATAGAGTTGGAAGAAACCCCAAGGGCCATCCGGTCCAAACCCCTGCCATGCAGGAAATCTCAATCAAAGCATCCCTGACAGATGGCCCCGACAGATGGGTTAAGAGCTAGGTGGGTCCCATGATGACTGTAGGCCATATCTGGCCCACCAACATATATATTTTTAAATCTACTGTCTTTTAATGTACAAGGCGCCCATGTCATACGCAGGCGCCCTATACGTGGCTTTCAGCTTACGCTGCCTGAAAGCCACATAACAAGCAGGAAATGGCGCACGTGTCCGTGGCGCACATGCACCACTGCCCTACTGCACCTGAGCCCCATTAGTTTCAATGAGGTCTTTAAACAGAGACTGGATGGCCATCTGTCGGGGATGCTTTGATTTAGATTTCCTGCATGGCAGAATGGGGTTGGACTGGATGGCCCTTGAGGTCTCTTCCAACTCTATGATTCATGCATATGCAGAATTTGCTTTGTGCAGGGGGTGGGGGGTCTGGAAGGAATCCCCCTCATAAGACAAGGATACACTGTGTTTTTAGAATCATTGGCCTGTTACAGACTGCCAAAATAAACCTACATTGGGTCTCTTTGGAGGTATGCTATTTAAATGATGCATGGGTCCTAAGAGTCCGGAGGTCGCACCAAAGCCACACTCCATTAGCACTGGAGTGCAGCTTTGGTGCAGCTTCCGGATTCTTAGGATGCATGCATCATTTAAACAGCATACCTCCAAAGAGACCCGAAGCAGCTTTATTTTGGCAGTCTGTAACAGGCCACAGACTCATAAAGTTTGAAAGAGACTCCAAGAGCCATCCAATCCAATCCCCCACCATGCAGGAATACACAACCAAAACAACCCCGGCAGATAAAAACCTCCAAAGAAGGAGACTTAAACACAATCCGAGGCAGCATATTCTGTTGTCATGAAAATCCTGTTATAGCGTCATAGAATCATAGAGTTGGGAGAGATCCCCAAGTTCCATCCAGTCCAACCCCCTGCAATGCAGGAACTCAAAAACCAATGCATCCTCGACAGATGGCCATCCAGCCTCTGCTTAAAGACCTCTAAGGAAAGAGACTCCACTACCCTCCATTGAGGGAGTGTGTTCCACTGTTGAACAGCCCTTACTGTCAAGAGATTCCTCCTAATGTTGAGCTGGAATCTCTTTTCCTGGAGCTTGCATCCATTGTTTGGGAGCCTCTTCTCTGGAGCAGCAGAAAACAAGCTTGCTCTCTCCTCAATACGACATCCCTTCAAGTATTTAAACACGGCTATCATATCACCTCTTAACCTTCTCTTCTCCAGGCTAAACATCCCCAGCTTCCTAAGGCGTTCCTCATAGGACATGGTTTCCAGACCCTTCACCATTTTAGTTGTTCTCCTTTGGACACGCTAAAGCTTCTCAACATCCTTTTTAAATTGTGGTGCCCAGAATTTGTGGTCTCCTCCAACTTTACGATTCTATGATTCTGTGAGCCATGTCTTCTCATGATTTGGCCAAAGTATGACAGTCTCGGTTTAGTCATCTTGGCTTCTTGCTCTAGGATCCAGTTATTTGTCTCTTTTCAGTAGTCCATGGTCTCTGAAGAACTCCTTTTCAAGACCATATCTCAAATAAGTTGATTTTTTTTTCCTATTTGGTTTCTTTACTGTCCAGCTTTCACAGCCTTATATAGAAATAGGAAATATGTGCGTGGCTATAACAAATAGAAAGTTAGCAATACTAAATCTAGGTAATAATATTGGTATATTAATATATGATAGAAGAGTGTTTAGGCTGAGAAAAAAGGCAATATATATATATATATATATATATTAACCATTTATTTTAAAGAAAGGAAATAAAGATTACTATTTAATAAAAAGAAATAGGAAATAGGATGGCATGGGCAAGCCTAACTTTAGTATTCAATCATATTTCTTTACACTTCAGGATCTTGTCTAGTTCCTTCCCAGGCGCCCTTTCCAAATCCTAGTCTTTTCATTTCTTAATCCATTCGGATTAATGGCTGAGCCAAGATATGGAAAATCTTGAACCATTTCAATGGCTTTGTTGTTTACTTTAGGATTTTCTGGGTCATTATTTTTGTTTGCTTAATGTACAGGAATCAATACCTACCTTTGTAATTTCTTCCTTTACTTTCTCAGTACTTGTTCCAGATTTTTTGGTATTTTCTGCTAGTCGTATGGTGTCATTTGCATAGCTGAAATTGTCGATGTTCCTTCTGCTAATGTTCATACCTCCTTCCTCCGAGTCTAATCCTGATTTGCATAAGATATTTTTAGTCGTGACAAATAATCATCCATAAACCGCCCCTTCTTCTTGCCTAGTACCTTTGGAAAATACCTTCGGAAAGCCTTCTGCATCAGTGTCCCTCGCCTTTTGATGGTCCCAAAAGTGAGGAAAGGTGGAATGCAATTCCAAAAAATAGGATAGAAATTTGGAAAGCCAGTGGAGGTTGGTGGTTCCAGAGTCGGTGGGTTGCAGTCAGAACTAGACAAGGTACTTAAATATATGTCAACATTTCGGATGAAATTGTATAGTATTTTGAGCATTGTATTCGGAATCCGGGAGTCCAGAGTTCGAATCTTAACTCAGCCATGGAAAACACACTCGGGCAAATCATAATCTCTGAAAGGAAGGCAATGCTAAACCTCCTCGGAATATATCTATCTATCTATATAGATATATATACACACGCACATACTTGTCTCTCCCCATCCACTAGGGTTAGGGGCACAAGACCCCGGTGAATATGGGAAAACCACAAATAACAAAAACACCATGTTTTTAGACCTGAGAAGACACCTCTCTACTAATCTCTAGGTCCTCTAGCAGGGCAACCCTGTGGTCAACATCCGCCAGACCCTGACCATAGAACTGCACTGGAGGAGCTACAAAGGCCTAGTAGAGTATTCTCTCTGGGAATTTCTAGGCCTTTCAGCGCAATGTTTAGTTAAAGTTGACAATAGAGGCGGGATACAAACCGCCGCTTCGCGGCGGTCTGCCGCCGCCGCCGGTTAGTCTGCGGGGGAGCCGGAGCCTCCACACGGCGCGGCTCCCGTGCAGACTGAAAAAGAAGCTCCAAAATGGAGCTTCTTCTTGAGTCGCGTTTGCGATGTAGCGAGGCGCCAGGGGCGCACTCGCTATGTCACAACGCCCGCAACGCGTACGGACGCTCAGCGTCCGATACGTCAAGATGGCGCCGCCCATGTAGAAGGGGCGCCGCCATCTTGTACGTATTGAATACGTACTAGGGTTAGGGGGGTGCGGAAGCACCGCCCCTTCCTAACCCTAGTACGTATCCTATACGTACTAAATGGCGGTATGTATCCCGCCAGAGTTTCACTGGAGGAGCTATAAAGGCCTAGTAGAGTGTCCTCTCTAGGAATCTCTAGGTCTTTCAGTGCAATGTTTAAAGTTGACCATAGAGTTGCACTGGATGACCTAGAGATTCCTAGAGAGAACGTCTTAATCAAATCCGTGAATAATCAAATCCGCAAATGTCAAAGCTGCAAATATGGAGGGATGAGTGTATATATAGAGAGATATATTCCTAAGAGCCAGCATGATGTAGTGCATTAAGTGTCGGACTAGGACTCCAGGAGATCAGGTTTCATATCCTTATTTAGCGATGGAAACCCCACTGGGTGACCTTGGACAAGTCACGCTCTCTCAGCCTTAGAGGAAAGCCATGCACACCTCTTTGGAAGACATTTGCATCGAGAACCCTTGGATAGGGTTGCCATACTTTAGAGTCCACTTTGAAGGCACAGAACAACACATGACAACATGGTGTAGAGGTCTGAGCATTGGAGAAAGAATAGACCAGCATTTGAATTCCCCCTCAGCCAAAGAAGCCCACCTTGGAGAAGTTGTGCTATCATAGCCTCATAGGAAGACAGTGGCATTCCTCCTCTGCCCAAGAAAACCCTAGGATAGGATTGTCCTAAGTTGGAGCTGACTTGAAGACCCATCACAATAACAACAACAACTTGAGATTGAATATATGATTTGGAAATCCTTGGAAATTCAACCCAGCTCAGGTTCAACAAACTACTAATATCAGAGCCGCCCCAATCACTTCTGCAAGGAGTATCAATGATGCAACGCTAGTGTGGATTTTAATCCGTCACTTCTGCAAAGTGCTTCTTACGGGAACATCAAGGAATTTCCTGGCACGCACCCAGTGAACCTTGGAGGGGAAACAGTGCCATCTACAAATGGATGAGTTCAGCAGGAAGAGAAAGCCAAGGGACCTAATCCATCATGGTTTTGCAACTCTGCTTTGACACTCCTGACTTTGCATCTCTTGGACATGGTTCGGCTGTTGGATCAGAGACACTGTGAAGCAACTGTTTTTGTGTATACAACCCAATTGGCTCCCATGGGTGAGGCCCTGGATACGTGCAGATAGAAATGCTGGGAAGGAAGCTCTTGGTTGGGTGGCCTTCTCCATCACGAGCCCAATCCATTTAACATTTTGACCTTTTCCAGACTGATTCACCTTCTGGAAACATCAACAGGTCTTCCTGGTCAAAGGAGACGTCTTATGACTTCAAAATAATTGCCACAGTCTCTGCTCCAGATGAGTTTGCCAAACAACATCTCAAGCAAAGAGCAGCTGACGACTTCCATGTCAGGTGAGGGGCATGTTGGGGTGGATCCGCTCCAGGTTTTTCATCCAAACTTTGCAGGAGTTGTCCAAGATGCTGGGCCCTAGCCTCTTGACATAGGGTCACCAACCTGGAAAGCTCCTTTGAGGTTCAAATTGACACCTGGAGCATATTCAATCCCTCCACTCACCCAGTAGCCCTTAGATGCCACCAGAACAAGTTATGTACTAGATGGTTGATATCATAGGCTGATATCATAGGCAAAGATATCATAGGCTCCTGGAGTTGCAAGGGATCCTCAAAGGCCAAATTTATGCCATGCATGAAGACACAATCCAAGCACTCCTAACATATGGCCATCCAGCCTCTGTTGAAAAACTGAAGAGGGATACTCCACCACCCTCCAAGGCAGCAACTGTTGCACAGCTCTTACTGTCAGGAGGTTCCTCCTAATGTTAAGGTGGAATCTCTTTTCCTGTCGCTTCCATCCATTGCTCAATGTCCTAGTCTCTGGAGCAGCAGAAAAACAAGCTTGCTCCATCTTCAACAGCATCCCTTCAAATATTTAAACGGGGATAACAGTGAAAGAGGAACTTTGGGTTTGAGTATGAGTGGAGTTAATGTAGCCTATGATCTGAGAAGAGTGCATCTGGAAATGTGTTTGAGAGGGGTGAGAGTTAGAGTAGGGATAGAGTAGAGAGAGCCAGCATGGTGTTGTCATTTGAGTGTTGGATAACAGCTCAGGAGACCAAGGCTAGAATCCCAACTCAGACATGGAAACCCACTGGTGAGCATAGAATCATAGAGTTGGAAGAGATCCCAAGAGTCATCCAGTCCAACCCCATTCTGCCATGCAGGAACTCATAATCCAATCACTCCAGACAGATGGCCATCCAGCCTCTGTTTAAAGACCTCCAAAGAAGGAGTCTCCACCACTTTTTGAGGGAGTGACTTCCACTGTCCAACAGCTCTTACTGTCAGGAGGTTCCTCCTAATGTTTAGGTGGAATCTCTTTTCCTGTCGCTTCCATCCATTGCTCCATGTCCTAGTCTCTGGAGCAGCAGAAAAACAAGCTTGCTCCATCTTCAACAGCATCCCTTCAAATATTTAAACAGGACTCTCATATCACCTCTTAACCGTCTCTTCTCCAGGCTAAACATACTAGGATCCCTAAGTTGCTCCTCATGTGGCATGGTTTCCAGACCCTTCACCATTTTGGTCGCCCTCCTCTTGACACACTTCAGCTTAGGCAAGTTACATTCTCTCAGCCCCAGAAAATCCCATGGTAGGTTCACCTGAGAGTTGCCATAAGTTGGAAATGACTTGAAGGTACATAGCAACAACTGTCCTGTCCTGTCCTGTCATATGATTTCAGGGCTCCTGGCCTAAATAGAAGTAAAACAGGGAGCTGTGAATGTTTTGCCTGGAGAAGAGAAGGATAAGAGGTGATATGATAGCCGTGTTTAAATATTTGAAGGGATGTCATATTGAGGAGGGAGCAAGCTTGTTTTCTGCTGCTCCAGAGAATGGGACACAATGAAGCAATGGATGCAAGCTAATAATAATAATAATAATAATACGTTTTATTTATAGACCGCTATTCCTCAATGATCATAGCGGTGTACATTAAAAATTGAATACAACACAAATACAAGGTGACAGTGAAAGGAGGGAGAAGTCTCGTCCTTCAGGCAGTCCAAGATGTTGCTGGTCTGCCTGATGGCTCCCTCTGAGGCCGAGATGACAGTTGAGGAGGGAGGGGCCTCTTCCTTCAGGCAGTCCCTGATGTTGTTGGAAAAGAGATTCCATCTCAACATTAGGAGGAACCTCCTGACAGTAAGAGATGTTCAACAGTGGAAGACATTGCTTCAGAAAATGGTGGTGTCTCCTTCTTTGGAGGTTGGATGGTCATCTGTCAGGGATGCTTTGATTGAGAGTTTCTGCATGGCAGAATAGGGTTGGATTGGTTGGCTCTTGTGCTCTCTTCCAACTCTATGATTCTATGAGAGCCAGCATAGCATTGAGGTTTGGGTGTTGGACTTATGACTCTGGACATCAGCGTTCAAATCCCAATTCCACCATAGAAACCCACTGGGTGGCCTCTGAAGAAATAAATCTTGCCAAGAAAACCCTATGATAGTTTCGCCTGTGCATCACCACAAGTCAGAGATGAGTTGAAGGCACACCACAACAACCAACCCAGAAGTGTAGTGTTATCATTGGACCTCAGCCTCTGGTGTTGCTCAAGGGCAGACTCTCTCTGACCTGGGAGTTTTTGCTTGAGTCCCTGTCGATTACCATGGCTCCAAGCATGCAAATCCTCCATGCGCTAATCTAATAAAGAGGCAGAATAGACAGGCGAGTCATTCAATTCCCTCATTTCACTAATCTCCAGTTCACCCCTATTCCACACGCTCAGACCTGTCTGCATCCTGCCTCTGCAGGTTTTCAACATCAAGTTGTCTTTTAATTTGTTCAGGGCGGACATCTGTCTCCACTGGCCTTATTATCTTTTACCCTCCCATTGGGAATGCTGGTCCCTTTACAGAGCCAACAACAATGCTGGTGTGTTTGAATCACAGAATATGATTTTGTGATTCTAACACACCAGCATTGTTGTTGGAAAAGACCCCAAGGGCCATCCAGTCCAACCCCCTTCTGCCATGCAGGAACTCACAATCAAAGCACCCCGAAAGATGGTCATCCAGCCTCTGTTTAAACAACCTCCAAAGAAGGAGACATCACCACTTTCCAAGGCAGCATATTCCACTGTCAAACAGCTCTTACTGTCCAGAAGTTCCTCCTAATGTTGAGATGGGATCTCTTTTGCTGTAGTTTGAATCCATTGCTCCTGGTCCTATTCTCTGGAGCAGCAGAAAACAAGCTTTCTCCCTCCTCAATATGACATCCCTTCAGATATTTAAACAGGGCTATCATATCATCTCTTAACCTTCTCTTCTCCAGGCTAAACATCCCAGCTCCCTAAGACTATCCTCTTAGGACTTTATGGTTTCTAGACCTTTCGCCATTTTGGTGGCCCTCCTTTGGACACATGGCTCCAGTTTCTCAACATCCTTTTTGAATTGTGGTGCCTAGAACTGGACACAACATTATTCCAGGTGAGGCCTGACCAAAGCAGAATACAGTGGTACTATTACTTCCCTTGATCTAGACACTATACTTCTATTGATGCAGCCTAGAATTGTATTGGTCCTTTTAGTTGCTGCATTGCACCATTGACTCATGTTCAACCTGTGGTCTACTTGGACTCCTAGATTGCTTTCAAACGTAGTCTTGTTTAGCCAGGTGACCCCCTCATCCTATATCTATGCATTTCATTTTTTTCTGCCTAAGTGCAGTACCTTACATTTCTCCCTGCTGAAATTTGTGGCTCAGCTTTCTGATCTACAAAGGTCATTTTGGATTTTGACCCTCTCCTCTGGGATATTAGCAACCTGTTGAATTATTAGAAACCATTGGAGACGATCATCAAAGTGAGCCTTTTGTCGAACAGATGTTTCCAGCTAGGAAAAAAGATATGCTTTGATGACAATCTCCCATGGGAAGAGAACTGACATAATGGTTTGAGTATTGGGCTACATCTCTGGAGACCAGGGTTCAAGTCCCCGCTCGGCTGTGAAACCCAGTGGGTGACCTCTGCAAATCACACGCTCTCAGCCTCAGAGCAAGGCAATGCCAAACCTCCTCTGAAGAAATCTTGCTAAGAAAAACTCATGATAAAGGTCTTAGGGTTTCCATGCATCAGAAACGACTCGAAGGCATGCAGCAACAACCACAAATTCCATTTTAAAAGGAAACGTTTCAAAGTTTCACCCGCAACGGCCAAGTAGTTGGAGTGGGTCGGCAAGTGAAGTCTCATACGCTACTACAGGAAACAATGGCCAGTGGAAGGAGGAATAGGTTTCCGGATTTCCATACCTGGCTCGCCCAAAGAACCCGCTGGTTCAGTTCTTGCCCCATCTGGAACTGGCAGAGGAGTGGTGGCAGAACAGAACAGACATTTCCAAGAATTGCCCAAAGGTCTGTTTATAATCCAGCAATGCCTAATAGGGCCTTGGGTATGAGTCCTGGCAAGAAATGACTCAATGGGGATGGGCAAAAAGAACAGGGAAGAAATCTCTCTATGGTTTTTTGTGGGGTTTTCAGTTTCTGTGGCCATGTTCTAGAAGTGTTTCTTCCTGATGTTTTGCCCGCATCTGTGGCTGGTAATCTCTCTATGCCTTTTCTTTTTCCCTTGCTTCACTCCTCCCTTTATGTTTCCTGACTTCAGAGAATGTCTAAATTCAGTGCCACAAACAAAGTCTGTGCTCTTTGCCACATCTCTAGGAACACACTTTATAGGGAGACATGGCAGGCCTGGGAGGATGCATCTCCCAGAATCCACAAACAGCATGGCCTTTGGGGGATTCTGGGAGCTGGAATCACAGACTACCTCAGTGTTGTCTACAGTCAGGTGTTGCTCCATCTAACTTGGCATTGTCTGTATCCAGTACTGCTTCACCTAGCTCTGTATTGTCTATACCAGGTATTGCTTGGTATTCTCTATGTCCAGTATTGCTTCGTCTAGCTTGGTATCGTCTAGATCAGGTATTGGTCCTAGGTCAATATCAGGTATTGGTCCTAGCGGGCAAAACATCAGGAATATTGCTCCCCTTAGCTCGGTTTTGTCTATATTAGCTATTTCTCCCTCTAGCTCAGTAGTGTCTATACCTAATAGTACTCATCCTCACTCAGTATTATCTACACCAGGTATTGTTCCATTCCGATCAATATTGTCTGTACCTAATAGTACTCACCCTCGCTCGGTATTGTCTACACCAGGTATTGTTCCATTCAGATCACTATTGTCTATTCGTAATAGTACTCACCCTCACTCGGTACTGTCTACACCAGGAATTGTTCCAGTCAGATCAGTACTGTCTATACCTAATAGTACTCACCCTCGTTTGGTATTGTCTACACCAGGAATTGTTCTATTCAGATCACTATTGTCTATACATAATAGTACTCACCCTCACTCGGTATTGTCTACACCAGGAATTGTTCCAGTCAGATCACTATTGTCTATACCCAATAGTACTCACCCTCGTTCAGTATTGTCTACACCAGGAATTGTTCCATTCAGATCACTATTGTCTATACCTAATAGTACTCACCCTCACTCAGTATTGTCTACACCAGGAATTGTTCCATTCAGATCACTATTGTCTATACCTAATAGTACTCACCCTCGCTTGGTATTGTCTACACCAGGCATTGTTCCATTCATCTCACTATTGTCGGTCCCAGATACTGCTTCCTCTAGCTCAGTATTGTCTATACCTAATAGTACTCACCCTCGCTCGGTATTGTCTACACCAGGTAATGTTCCTTCCAGCTCAGTATTGTCTATACCAAGTATAACTCCAGCTAGCTCAGTATTGTCTGTACCTAACAGTACTTACCCTAGCTCAGTATTGTCTACGCTAGCTATTGTTCCATTCAGCTCAGCGTTGTCTATACCAGGTATTCTTCCTTCCTGCATGGCAGAATGGGGTTGGACTGGCTGTCCCTTGGGGTCCCTTCCAACTCTAGGGACCTAGCTTGGTATTGTCTACAGTCACTAGGTATTGCACCATTTAGCTCAGTATTGTCTATACTAGATATTCTTCCCTCTAGCTTGGTATTATCTACACCAGGTATTGTTCCATTTGGCTTGGTATTGTCTATAGCCAGTATTGCTCCTTCTAATTTGGTATTCCCTATGTCCTGTATTGATTCCTCTGACTCCATATTGTCTGTACCAAGGTATTGTTCCATCTGGCTCAATACCGACTGCATCTGGAATGGCTCTATCTAGCTCGGTATTATCTATACCATGTATTACTCTTGGCTTCTTGGCAAAGTGTGGACACAACCATGAACAAACCTGGCAGGCACGCTTTGAAGCAAACACTTTCCACTGAGGCTAAGCATTCATGCGCCCACACTTCCAAAGATAATCTGCAACCTCTGCACCTCCAAACACACCCCATGAAGGCATTTCTTTGTAGTTTTCTCCACGAAGCCACCTGCTGATTCTTATCTTTAAGATGCTGTATCTGAAAAGGCATGTGCCATTACCATTTGGTCAAGACCCATAGAGCAAAGGATTTGCCTGAAGTCCCTGTATGGGGAGGAAGGTGGGGTTTAATAAACATAATAATAATAATTGTAATAATAATAATAATAATAATAATAATAATAATAATAATAATAGAGTTCTGCTTCTTGGGACCGATTCCCTGAAGAAAAGCGGCTTAATGGTGGGCTTACTTGGCATTTACTGAACATTTTCAGAACATTTGGTATTCAACCAGGGTCTGTGATAGCATTACTACACAAGGAAGCCAGGAAAGTGACTGTTGCACATCAAGACCGAGGTGCATCAGGACTATTTTACATTGGGATCAATGTACATCGGGACCCATGGACAATAGCTCTGGACTGCCAATGTGCATCCAGCACACAACGCACATCAAGACATTGGCTAGGAAATGCAGGGCACTCTGATATGCGTCTTCATAATTCACAGAAGGATTCGGTAGTGTCTCAACTATGCCTCTAAGCATGTGTTAAGTTACTGACAATAGACCATGATATCACAGCCAATGTGTGTTGGGACTGTTGCAGAACAACCACACCATTGATTCCACTTGTGGAGTGATCCCAATGGCATCATCTCTGCTCCCTTCCTTAGAATATGAACATTGCACAACAGTCCAGTTCCACTTTACATGAGCAGAAGCTGGTTTGCAGTGATGTAACTTCTCAACAGGATGTCAGCCATATAGATGACATTCAAAGACACAATCCTATTGTTTTTTGTGGGTTTTTCGGGCTCTGAGGCCATGGTCTAGAAGAGTTTCTTCCTGATGTTTCACCAGCATCTGTGGCTGGCATCTTCAGCGAATGCTGGCATGAAAGTGAGTGGGGTCGCATAATATATATACCCCCTCTCTTCCATGCCAGCGTTCTCTGAAGATGCCAGCCACAGATGCCGGCGAAACGTCAGGAATAAACTCTTCTAGAACATGGCCACAGAGCCTGAAAAACCCACAAAAAACTATGGGTGCCGGCCAGGAAAGCCTTCGACTTCACATTTCAATAAGGTTTGCCACTATCCACAGTTTCACATTTCCACAGTAAGTCCAAAAACATATGCCTTGTGGACTCAGAAATCATTCTGTGCCTAAATATAGATTAGACCTAATAAATGAAATGTAAAATAGACCTAAATGGGAAACCTTAGAGATTGTACATTTTTAAAGACCTGTTTTTTATTTCTTTTTCACACATAGCACATCTGTCTCTGTCTGACTTGACCAAAGTTAGGCTTCTGTGTCAAACAGAACAAATCCGTAACATCATTGTCCATCTTTATTTGTTCTTTTCCAATTGGTTTTAGCACAGAGACCTTGTGATGATCAAACTTTAAAGGGGGAAAAAAAGTAATTAGGCCTTAATGTAATACATTTGGAAGGCGGAAAACATCTCTCTCCTTGTTCATCACCCGTCAGATATGCGTTCCGACTGCCTTTTACTAAAAGCAACCCACTTTGCATATTTGATTTACACACCTGGGTGTGACAGGTACAGTTTGGCATTGCACAAGGCCCAGATCTTTGGAAAGGGGGAAAACCCTCTGGGGCAGATGGGAGGAGTGAACAACCCAAACTCCTACTCCGAGGAAAGTATAAAAGCCATCTGGTTGGGATATCGGCATTGGTAGCATCTCCTCTCCTCCCAGATCTGATACCTTCTGGTAACTACTGGTAAGTTTGAAAGATATAGCCGTGTTAGTCTGTAGAACCAGTATGTAGAGAGATCTTGGAGCACCTTTGAGACTCACTGAAAGAAAGAAGTTGGCACCATGAGCTTTCGTAGACTTGACTCTACTTCCTCAGATGCATCTGATGCATCGCAAATGCATCTGACAAAGAAGATTTCCGTCTACGAAAGCACATGCTGTCAACTTCTTTCTTGCGGTGAGTTTCAAAGGTGCTCCAAGATCTCTCTACATACCGATCCTGGTAAATTTGTGTGTCTCTTTCCATGTATTCAGATGGCTGCTTTAGAAGGCTAGAGTTGTAGGATTAAAAGGATCCCATGGGTCCTTTAATCCACTCTGAAACAGCATTGGCTGGTTGGACATTGAAACTGAATGCAGCAGGGAAATAAGAAGAAGGCACAACAGGTTTGACTTTGATTGAGAGTTCCTGCATGGCAGAATGGGGTTGGACTGGATGGCCCTTGGGGTCCCTTCCAACTGTATGATTCTATGGTTTGGTCGCATCAAAGCAGCTACGTTTGAAAGACCCAAGCCGGGCTCCTGTAAGATCGCCACCTCGATCTTATAGGAGGGGTGGAGTAGAAATAATAATAATAATAATAATAATAATAATAATAATAATAAATAGGGTTTCTCAATGGGCTCTCATCCAAAGGGTCACCATAAATCAAAGCCAATGCAATGGCACAAAACAAGAAGACCCCAAATGGGTTTTAATGGGGACGCGGATATCATATTGAGGGTGGCACAAACTTGTTTTTCTGCAGCTCCAGAGACTGGAGAATTCTTGCAGTTTGATGCTACTTTAACTGCCATGGCTCAATGCTATGAAATGCTGGGGTTTGTAGTTTTGCAAGGTCTTTAGCCTCCTCTGCTAAAGAGTGCTAGTACCCCCAAAGTTACGCATCTCGGGATTCTGTAGCATGGAGTCACGGCAGTCAAAGTGGTGTCAAACTGCAATATTTTTACAGCGTTGATGCATCCTAGGACACGGAATGGCAGGTTCAAGCTACAGAAAAAGATAGTCTACCTAAACATTTGGAGACACATCTCTAGGTTCCACTGTTGAGCTGTTCGACGGTGGAAGACACTGCCTGAGAGAGCAGTGGAGTCTCCTTCTTTGGAGGTTTTGAGACAGATAGCAATTGGTTAGGAGTGTTCTGATGGTGTATTCCTGCATGGCAGAATGGGGTTGGACTGGATGGCCCTTGGGGGGTCTCTTCTATCGCTACGTTTCTATGAGCTTTGAATATGAAGACTCTTATGTGCTCAATGTATTCTCTATCACTTTCTTCCACCAGTTTATTAGTGCATGCCTATATAGCAAGGGATTGGACTAGAAAGCCCTTGGGAAAGTCTAAAACTGTATGTTTCTACTTACAGTTCTCCCTCATATGCTCACTATAGCGGACGTGGCCCGGAGCAATCTGCTGCTCTCTTAGCTATGCTGGAGCTCTTTCCTCTTGTGCGGAGCAGAGCCCACCAAAACCGAAGTGTTGGCACCTGTGTCTCCTGGCCCTGAAAACTGGAGGCACAGAGCCAGGCTCTGAAATTTGGCAACCCTTCTCAGCACCTCTTTGTCTAGTTGGGAGTGGGATCAAGCTCCCTGGTATCACCCTTTTCTGGAGCCCATGCTCACAGCAAATCTATTAATGCATTTTGAATGTCCCTCTCCTTCTTTCAGTTGCTCCCAAACCCTCAGCGAGATGAAAACCGACCTGGAGAAGGCCTTGGACTGTATGGTCAACATGTTCCACCAGTACTGTATTCTGAACCCTATCGATGACTACCTGCAGATGAAGGAATTCGAGAAGTTATTGAAGGAGCAGGCCCAACCGTTCTTGAAGAACACCTTGCCGGTAGGTTACCTTGAGCAGAGCTGGAAAGCCATCTCTCGTTGTGGGACCAAGCTCTAGGTCAAGGGAGCCATGACCACCACCACCATCACTACCGCCAGATGTTGAGCTAAAGCTCCTATCATCCCCACAATCATCATGTCACCTAGCTAGGGCAAAACCATGTAACACCTAGAGCCTGATGTTTGTCACATCTAGAACATCTCACCTGAAGACTTCAGAAGATTTGCTATTATGTTACATCATTCCTCTATAGTTGGAATCTAGAGGAAATAAAAAACCTGCAATACCTAGAACCTAGAGGATTTCAGGAACATCATGCTTTTAGCCAAACATTTGAAGTCTTCAGGTAGGGAACTTCTTGATGTGACATACATCAGGTTCTAGGTGTTACATGGTTTTGATTTCCTTCAGATTTCAACTCTAGTTTCTAAGTGGTAGAGGGTTTTTGTAACATAATGCTTTCAGCCAAACATCTGAAGCCTTCAGGTGGGATGTTCTAGATGTGACAAACATCAGGTTCTAGGTGTTACATGGTTTTGATTTCCTCCAGATTTCAACTCTAGTTTCTAAGTGGTAGAGGGTTTCAGGAACATAATGCTTTTAGCCAAACTTCTTCTTCAGGTGGGATGGTCTAGGTGTTACAAGGGTTTCGGATTGCCCTAGATTCCCATTCTAGTTGCTAGTGGATGGATGAATTCAACATGCCCTAGGCCTAAGTTCTAAGGATATCAAAAAACCCTTTAGCTCCTCAAGAGCTCCTCATGACTCAGTTGTATCCTCCTTGTGTTCCCTTTGTTCATATTTCTTTGGTTTTTTTCCTTGTCTTTCCACAGCCCAATGTTGACGTGAATGCTTACATCAAACAGTTGTTCCAGAAAGCAGACAAGAACAAGGATGGAAAACTCAAATTCACAGAATTCATGGTTGTGGTGGGGGCTGCCCTTATAGAGGCTCACAAAAGATCCCATGACCTGAGCGAGGGACATGGCCACGGCCACAGCCACAGCCCTGACGATGGCCATGGCCACGGCCACAGCCACAGTTCTGATGATGGCCATGGACACGGACCTGGGCATGGGCACTAAGTCTCCCTTTGGTCATGGTTCCTTTCAAATCCAGGCATTGAAGTATCAGTCGCATACCAACAAAAAAATTAAATCATACTGTCAATGGTGTTTCGAAGGCAGTGAATACTCATGCATAAAGCAATAAAATTATTCTCTGAAGGAACTCTCTGGTATTTCTCTTGCTTCTTTGGGACAGGCTCCTTGGACAGAAGATGACATGGGAAAGGGATCTAGGAGTCCTAGTAGACCAGAGGTTGAACATGACTCAACAGTGTGATGCAGCAGCTAAAAAGACCAATACAATTTTAGGCTGTATCAATAGAAGTATAGTGTCTAGATCAAGGGAAGCAATAGTGCCACTCTATTCTGCTTTGGTCAGGCCCCACCAGGAATATTGTGTCCAGTTCTGGGCCTCAGAATTCAAAAAGGATGTTGAGAAACTGGAGCCATGTATCCAAAGGAGGGCAACTAAAATGGTGAAGGGTCTGGAAACCGTACCCTATGAGGATAGAAGGCAGTGATGAGAGGAAGACGGGATTGTGTGATAGGTGTCACCAAAGGCACAATTAACTAACCTTAGGCTATTATTGAACTTTTAGTCCAATTCAAAAGCCATGTGTGATAAAGTCCCGTCAAGACAAACCAGTTGTGGGGTAAGTTTAGTACAGTGGGGCCTTGTTATCCGCTGGGGTTTGGTTCCAAGATCCTCCATGGATAACAAAATCCATGGACACTCGAGTCCCATTAAATGCAATGGCAGAGCAAAATGGTGTCCCTTATATAAAATGGGGGGGGGGGGGGGAGTCAAGGTTTGCATTTGGAATTTATACTTTTGGAGGGATATTTTCAAACCGTGGATGCTTGAATCCGTGGATAAAAAATTGGTGGATAAAGAGAGCCGACGGTTCGGTTGAGAACGACCGGCAGCAGCAAATCTTGTTTTCAGACTGTATTCTCTCCCGACCAAACCTTTAATAATAATAATAATATTATAATAATATGATGTATTTATATACCCATTACAGCACAATAATATAACAATAGAATAATAACACCCCCCAAAAATCCAAAATACATCAGAATGCAAAGTATGTTTGCATTTTGAACTCTTTTTGCAGCCATTGGACCCAATAAATATATACAAAAGGAACCTTAGCTGTATATTTTGTACATTTGGGTTGGTCCAAAAAGGTATCCCTGTTTCATGGATTTTATTCTATGTTATTTTGGATGCACATATACTTTGCAGTATTGCCAATATGGATATGTTTTTAGGAGGATGGTTGTTGCTTCATAATTCCACACGATGGTGCTACAATACAAGCCAAAACACAACTCTGTTGGCCATCTCTCTGTATTTTCTCATTCCTGGATTCAGCCCAAGAGATTTTACAACCACAAAAGTCAGCAAAAGTATTGCTCTCCACTGAAAGGGAACCATGGTAAGAACGGATCGGCCATGAAGCTATACAGATCCCAGCCAAAGGGATGTTAGTCCTTAAGGATGAAAAAGTCCTATCGGTGGGGGAATAGAAAAATGGGCAACGCTCAGTTGTGTTGTTTCGTGAAAAACTGGAACCCACTCTACCAGTTCAAGCCATTTTCCATCCATACTGGGAGCAGGAGTGTAGTGGAGTCTCCTTCCTTGGAGGTCTTTAAACAGAGGCTGGATGGCCATCTGTTAATGGGGATGCTTTGATTGAGAGTTCCTGCATGGCAGATTGGGGTTGGACTGGATGGCCCTTGGGGTCTCTTCCAACTCTATGATTCTATGAGAGTTGGTGGCTTTTGGTTACCTATCGGACGCCTATTTTCCTCCGAAAGAAACACTGCAATACAACCAGTTGTTGTCGTTGTATGTCTCCGAGTCGTTTCCGACTTACGGCGACCCTAAAGCAACACGGGGTTTTCTTGGCAAGCTTGGTTCTGAGTCGGTTTGCCGCTGCCGTCTTCCGAGGCCAAGAGAGTGCGACTTGCCCAGGATCAGCCAGTGGGTTTTATATATCATTCCTGCTACCTTTTAAACCGGATCGTAATTGGGTTCGAACCAATTAAAAAGACCCTGGTTCCTACTTGAACCGAATTAACCTATTTGGCGACGATGGCCTTCCGCTACTTCCCTCTTTCTATTCCATCAACTTGTTTCCTTTCCTTTCCTTCTTCCCTTCTCTATTACCTCTTCCTCAAAAATATACTTCCCTTTTTCTCTCTCTCCTTCCCTTCTCTCCCTCTCTTCCTTTTTTCTCTCCTCCGCTTCTCTCTCCTCTTTTGCCTTTGTTTTCTTTTCACATCCTCTCAATCACTCTCAATTCACTTACTCTTCTCTTACTCTCAATTCACTTACTCAGACCCTCAATCACTTTCTTATACTCTCTGTACTTCTACTCTATTCATACATTCCTTCCTTTCCATCACCTACCAATTTATTCTTTCCCTCTATTACTGGCTTTCTATCATTAATACATATTGCAGATAGATTCGACACGAATCGATTCGACGCAAGTCCGAACCGCAAGCGGATCGGATTCGATTCAAATTTGCCCTTCAGCCGGCTGGAGTCGAATCATTTCGAATCGATCCGTTTGTAAGTGCGGACCACAAGTGGGTTATTTTAATGCCAGAAAATGCAATCGGAGCAAATGTTGTGGGAACCACACTCCGATGTCAAATCGATCCATCGATTCGGATCGCACAGCGATTTATCTGTAAGTGAGAATGAGGCCATAATAGAACCATAGGATCCTAGAGTTGGAAGAGACCCCAAGGACCATCCAGTCCAACCCTATTCTGCCATGCAGGAACTCTCAATCAAAGCCCTCCCCGACAGACGACCATCCAACCTCTGTTATATCCGAGCCGGGATTCAAACCCTGGTCTCCAAGGCCAATAGCAAATCCAATATTTAACTCGATGCACGTGTAAATTGTAGTCTCGCAGCCTCCTTGGGCAACTCTCGCACCCACAACCCAAGGGTCCTGCCCCACTGTTTGAGAACTAAAACATGGGTTTATGAAAGTTAAAAAGGAATTAAAAGATCGACGTTATTATAAACTATGATTAAAGCAGCTAAGACACTTTAAGCAGATTCAAACCACTCAAGGATAGACAGCTCCTGCCCATGGAAGCTCCATTACGTTATCACCGGTTGACCTTTTGTCTCCTCTTTCCACAAGCTTTTATGCTCAGGGTTACTGCATTTGCAGATTAGATTAGATTAGATTAATTCACACGATTAACGGACTCTCAGAAGTTCCCCTTCAACGGATTATCTCTTCTCGTTGCCAATCTCCAAATGAGGCAGAGGAAAAACAAACTTTTGCAAGGCTGAACTTAGCTCATCTTTTCCATAAAAAGAAACAGAGGTGAGGATCATGCGGTTCTTCCAGATGTTGCTTGGATTGCAAATCCCAGCGGCCCTAAGGCAAAGGCTGCTGGGAGTTGCAGTCCGAGAACATCTGGAAGGAAGCATTTAATGGGACTTAAGCATACATGAATTTTGGTCCAGGATCCAAACCACAGCAGATACCAAGGGCCCACTGGAATAGAAGCCCAGCTTGGAAATGGTACTTTTTTTGGACTACAACTCCCAAAATCCTGTAAACCATGTTGGCTGGGAGATTTAGGGAGCCCCAATAAAGTAATTGTCTTTCCCAGGTTGGATCGAAATGTTTTGGGGTGCCCTGAGATCGGAGCCAGAGCGGCATAGTGTTTTGGATGTTTATTATATTTTTTATCATACCTGTTTTATTATGTTCATAGACCAACATATAATTATATTTATTATATTAATTATGTTTATTTTATTATATTCATAGACCAACATACAATTATATTTATTATATTTATTTTATTATATTCATAGACCAACATATATATTATATATTATATTTATTATATATGTACTCCAACATATAATTATAATTTATATTTATTAGATATTATATATATATTTATTATATATTATATTTAATTTATTATACCCATACTCCAGCATATAATTATATTTATTATATTGATTATATATTATATTATATTTATTTTATTATATCCATAATCCAACATATAATTATATCTATTTTTATTATATTCATACTCCAGCATATAATTATATTTATTATATTGATTATATATTATATTATATTTATTTTATTATATTCATAATCCAACATATAATTATATCTATTTTATTATATTCATACTCCAACATATAATTATATTTATTATAGATTATATATATTTATTATATTTATTTTATTGTATTCATATTCCAACATATAATTATATTTATTTTATTATATTCATAGTCCAACATATAATCATATTTATTATATATTATATTTAATATATTTATTTTATTATATTCATAGTCCAACATAATTATATTTATTATATTATATTCATAGTCCAAGATATAATTAAATCCTGGGAAAAGATCGGGATACAAATAAATATAATAATAATAATAATAATAATAATAATAATAAAATATTTATTTTGTTTATTTCGAGGATTTCTATCCCGCCTTTCTCCCACGATGGGATCCGAGGAATATATAACTCTCTGGACCAAGAAGTGGGAATTAAAGCTGCAAAATCCTGGGATCTGTAGTTTGCTGGGGCCCCAGAGCTCTCTGGCAGAGAATCATCATCATCATCATAATACAGTAATAGGTTTTATTTATATGCCGCCTTTCCAGAAGGATCAACGAGGGTTACAGTGGGATACATAAATTAATGCATAACACAAAAATTGCAAAACCAGATTGATATTATATATATATATATATATATATATACACACACACACATACACCGTGTGTGTGTGTGTGTGTGTATGATATATAAAATATTGATCTAGTTTTGCAATTTTTGTGTTTTATATATAGTGTGTGTGTGTGTGTGTGTAACACAAAAATTGCAAAACCAGATTGATATTTTATATGTGTGTGTGAGTGTGCATATATATATATATATATATATACACACACACACACACACACACATACACACACACACACACATACATACATATAAAATATTAATCTGGTTTTGCAATTTTTGTGTTTATATATATATATATATATATATATATATATATATATATATAAACAAAAATTGCAAAACCAGATTAATATTTTATATGTGTGTGTGTGTGTGTGTGTGTGTGTATATATATATATATATATCAGATCAATCTGGTTTTGCAATTTTTGTGTTATGTATTTATGTATCCTATTGTATGTATGTATGTATGTAGATGTTGTATACTGTATAATGTAGGAGTCCCAGGTTCACATGTTTTTAAAACTCTTCTCATTTGAACTGTGTTTATTTCCACATTTTTTATTTTATAAAATGCTAAAATAGGAATATAGTTGAACTATGTTGTTTGCAATTCTCTGAGATGTTTAGGCTTCCCTCTCTTGAGACAGCCCTAGCAGCTTAAAGCGGTATCAACCCGCATCAACACTGCAGTGCAGAGATGCAATCTGGGTGCAAAAAGCTAATCGTCTTCTCCCCAATGGTCCTCCTGGGCTCTAGGGGGCGCTGTGGTCCCTTCGGAGGGAAGGGAGGGAGCCTCTGAAGCAGGCCAGGCAGACCATGGCGAAGGCTGGGGGTTAAGCAGAGGCAGCAGGAGCGACAGAAGCGGGATTGGCGTCCGCACAGGTAAAGGGGCTGCATTGCACTCCTCTGCTGCATTGCATTTGCAATTTCTGCATTGCATTGCATTACATTACACTGCATTGCAAACAGCTGGCTCCTTCCATTCCTATTCTCCCTCCTGTTTTATAAGACTTCTCCTTCCCTCCTTCCAAACCCTGCTTTCCCTTCCTGAGATATATATATATATATATATATATATATATATATATATATATATGCATGCTGACATACTGAGAGATTGATTGATTGGTGGAATGAGAAAGTAGGGAAGGAGGGATATTTATTAGCATTATTAGTATTATTGTAGCTGTTTATCCCCCCAAAGGCAGCCCAGTCCAGATTTGGGACTAGAATGTGAAAGTAAAGGAAAGGAGATACTGTATCATCATCATCATCATCATCATCATCACTGTTTCCCCAATGCAGCCAATCCAGATTAGGATTAGAATGAGAAATTAGGATTGGGACTAGGTTGATATTCTTACTATTGCTGTTTCCCCAGTGCAGCCAGTCCAGATTTGAGTCTAGAAAGAGAAAGTAGAGAAGGTTGTTGTTGTTGTTGTTCATTGCTGTTTGCCCAAAACAATTCCTCTTAAATCCTAGACTGAGAAAATAGTGGGAGGGGGCTATTCTTATTATTATTCATTATTATTATTATTATTGCTGTTTCCCCAATGCAGCCAGCCCAGATTTGGATCTAGAATGAGAAAGTTGGGGGGTATTATTATTATTATTACTACTATTGTTGTTATGTTCCCCCAATGCAGCCGGCTCAGATTTGGGTTTACAATGAGAAAGTAAAGGAGGGTGGTATTTATTATTATTACTATTATTATTACTGTTTCTCCAAGGCAGTCAGCCCAGACTTGGATCTAGAATAAGAAAATGGGGAGGGGGGCTATTATTATTATTATTATTATTATTATTATTATTACTAGTAGTAGTATGTTTCCCAATGCCTCCAACCCAGATTTGGGTCTAGAATGAGAAAGTAGGAGAGGGGAGCTATTGCAATATCATCTGCTAATATACTGATTGGTTTGTTTGATTGATTGATTGATTGATGTCTATTGATGCAGTGCTTGACTTGAAATGAAATTACGATTCTAGTCCTCATGGTTCTGAAATAAAGGGCCGGCTTTAAATATAGGAACATGGGAAGCTGCCTCTAGATCAATAGGGCTGTGGATCATGGGAGCTGCAGTCCAGCATCCCTAGACTAACCACTGCTTTCTTTGGGGTTGTGCGGAGGAGATTGAAAGAGCTGGGTGAACCCTTAGATGCCAGAGGTTTGTATCGAGACTTTGGCGTAGTGGTTTGAGCACTGGATGCTGACTCTTGCGACCAGGGTTCGAATCGCCACTCGGTCATTGAAACCCACTGGGATACCATTGGCGAGTCACACTCTCCTAGGCAATGGCAAGCCGTCCCGGAACAAAACTTGCCCAGGAAACCCCATGAGAGGTTCACCTTGGGGTCTCCATTGACCGTGGTTTCAGCGTTGGACTATGACCCTGGAGACCAGGGTTCGAATCCCCACTCGAGCATAAAAACCCATTGGGTGCATATGTGCAAGTCACACTCTCTCGGCCTCAGAGGAATGCAGTGGCGCATCCTGACGTTTCGCCAGCATCTTCTCTGAAGATGCCAAAGCCACAGATGCGGGCGCAACGTCAAGAATAAACTCTTCCAGAGCATGGCCACGTAGTCCGAAAAACCCACAAAAAACTATGGATGCCGGCCAGGAAAACCTTCGACTTCACAAACTTGAATTATATTATTATGATTATCATTATTGTTATTAATTTTATTTTTATTTGAAGGCACACAACACAGAGCTGCAGGCAAATGCCTTACTTTCTCCCCACCTTCTCTTGCCGACTCCAATAATCCTTTCACTCCTCGATTTCCAAAACCAAGGAATCCCCACATCTGTCCTCTTTGGCTTCGTAAACCTCACATCAACATCTGGCCTGACTGCTTTCCCAATGGCTTTGCTTGGATTCCCCCTTATCTCCTTTCCATCCCCCCTAAATCCCATCGCCTTGCCTTTCTGATAACAACTCCCGGCATCTCCTGGCCTTTGCAAGACCTCTGAATTGCTCCATTGATTCCCGCCCGGCCCAACGTCATTTTCGCCGTCTGATACTGGATTATCAAGCGACCCATCTGTTGGAAAGGCAGCTGGACGGTCACACAATTGTGGTGTGTCTGTGTTGAGTTTTGGGGAGGGCGTGCGCATGGGTGTGTGTGGAGAAAGCGCACAACTCAAGCCCTGCATTTTGCAGATGTGGGCCAGTTTGTTTCTCCCTAGGGCTGGGAAGGAGAGATTTGGTGAATCGGGCTCTTTGTGCGGCTGTGTGTTGCACGCCGAGTTTTGTAAGGCGGTCACGAGTGAGTGTGTGTACATGTCTGGATTTTGGTTTCTCTGCTCCAAACCTTTCTGTTCCAGCGCTTGCAAAATAAATGTCTGTGCATTGGACTGCAGCACTCAGAATCCCTTAACCTGGGTTAAAACTGCATGCTCTGTTTATGTTTTATTCTAATGTGATTTAATGTTGGTTCAAGTGTCGAACTACGACTCGGGAGACAGGCTTTCCAGTTCCGCCTTGGCCACGAAAAGCAACAAGATGCTCCTGTGCAAGTCGCACTCTCTCAGCCTCAAAGGCTGCATGCTTTATGTTTTTCACTTATGTATGTTTTATATGTTTTTAGTAGTAGTTTAGGTGTTGGACTATGACTCTGGAGACCAGGCTTTACAATCCCACCTTGGCCATAAAAACTGACATGATGCTGTTACATCCTGTGGCTGCGTTCAGCATCATACAATCGTAGAGTTGGAAGAGACCCCTAGGGCCATCCGGTCCAACCCCATTTTGCCATGCAGGAATACACAATCTAACCACCCTTGACAGATGGCCATCCAGCCTCTGTTTAAAGACCTCCAAAGAAGGAGACTCCACCATTCTTTAAGGAAATGTGTTCCACTGTTGAACAGCTTTTACTGTCAGGACGTTCTTCCTAATGTTGAACTGGAATCTCTGGTAGCTTGCATCCATTGTTCCGGGTCCTGTTCTCTGGAGCATCAGAAAACAAGCTTGCTCTATCCTCATGCTTCAAAGAGCATGGGAATAAGATGAACTTGAACTCTTATCACAGGAAGGCAAATATGATTTAAATTTGAGATTGAATCTCTTTTCCTGTAGCTTGCATCCATTGTTCTGAGTCCTGTTCTTTGGAGCAGCAGAAAACAAGCTTGCTCCATCCTCAACATGACATCCCTTCAAATACTTAAACAGGGCTCTCATATCACCTCTTAACCTTCTCTTCTCCAGGTTAAACATCCCCAGCTCCCTAAGTCTCTCCTCATAAGGCATAGTTTCCAGGCCTTTCACCATTTTAGTCACGGTTACGGTGCAACAACCAAAAAAGCCCCGTCTCTTGTCCTCACCTATTTTGCATCCTTTTTGAGTAGGAATGAGAAGAGACTCTGCAAATCTTAATTTTAGATTTGGGTAGGTTCACCGGAAAGCAATGCATCACATGTTTGCAAAGGAAAGAAGTGTAAAATCTGGGCCAGTTTGGTACCAGTCCTATTGGTGCCCACTTTCTGCCAGGTGTACCCAGTGGTTGCAGCTTCCTATTTGTGCTTACTTGTATGCAAGGTGTCAGACACACACATATGCACTCCATACACACAATCACACTTCCCTTTCTCTGGGATTTCACCCCCCCCCCCAGTTCATTTTTGTTCTGCCCTATTCTTGGCACCGCAGAAGGGAAGTGCAGCCGCTTAACAACTCCCTTCCTTCTCGAGAGGAAACATTGACGTTTCTCGCTTGCAACGGCTGGGCCGTCCGAAAACTTCAGCGAAGGGAGTGGGTTCGAAATTCGACAGCCCCAAGACTTGGGTTGAGAAGTGAGTAGCGCTTTCCTGCTTTTTGCTGCTGTTCTTTAAAGCAGGGGCAGCTTCCTGTGTCCAGTGCTTTGGCTTGCTTCAAAAATAACCTCCAACTTTTGCAGGTTGCACCAAAATGTGTTCAAGATGTGTGGGTTGGATGAGTGCGCATTGCAACATGCAGGGCTGTGAACCACATCTTGGGACATAGTCCTTGTCAGGACTACTGTGCCCATAATCCTCTAGATGGAAAGCCCAGAGCTCCAGGCTTGTAAGAGGTTGTAGTCTGAAGCCAAAGGAACTTTTCCAAGCTCTGAACATGCATGTGCTTTCGTTGCACGTGGAGATCGGAGAATAACTTGCCTGCCTTGTTCCTAAACAGGGAGGCCTTCCCTCTTGTTCGTTTTTCTTGTGTTTATCACTGTCATTGCAATTATTATATAATCTTTCTTTGTGTGGCAGAATCAGTTGGCGTCGCTGGCATTTTACAGGGGGGAACCACAGAGCGGCAATGTGGTTACGGGACAGGATTTAACTCAGCAAGGCTTGCTTTTCAGTTCCTGTGTGCGCTCAGCTGCAAAGCTGGTGGAGCAATCTAGACTGGCCTACCTCACAAGGTTGTTCTGAAGATAAAAGGAGGGATGGGAAGGAGGAATGAGCTTCTGTAAGGAAAGGCAGGATAATAAATATATTCCCTTCACACTGAGAACCTTCATAGTATCGTAGAATTGGAAGAGACCACAAGGGCCATCCAGTCCAACCCCATTCTGCCATGCAGGAAATCTAAATCAAAGCATCCCCGACAGATGGCCATCTAGCCTCTGTTTAAAAACCTCCAAAGAAGGAGACTACATCACTCTCCAAGGCAGCATATTCTATTGCCGAACAGCTCTTACTGTCAGGAAGTTCCTCCTAATGTTGAGCTGGAATCTCTTTTCCTGGAGCTTGCATCCATTGCTCCTGGTTCTATTCTCTGGAGCAGCAGAAAACAAGCTTGCTCCATCCTCTCTATGACATCCCTTCAGATTTTGGGAACCGTGGAAAACCTCCTCTTTTTCTTGACATCAGGTTCCAAAACGGTTAAGAGGTGACCTGATATTTGAAAGAGTGTCATGTTGGAGATGGAGCAAGCTTGTTTTCTGCTGCTCCAGAGATTAAGACATGGAACAATGCCGTGTTGCCATTAGGAAGAATTTCCTGGTGGTAAGGGTTGTTCGACAGTGGACTACCTTGTCTTGGATTATGGTGAAGCCACCTTCTTTGGAGGTTTTTAAACAGAGGCTGGATGGCTCAGAGGTGCTTTGATTGTGAGTTCCTGCATGGCAGAAAGGGATTGGACTGCATGGCCTTTGGGGTCTCTTGCAACTCAGTGAGTCTGTAGATGTGAGCAAAATGGAGTTTGTGCATACATTGCTTTCACTTTGAGTGCCAAAGACGATGTGGCTGTCACAGAGGTTTTACATGGGGTTGTTTGAAAGAGAGTCATCTTTTGTGTCGACACAAGAATTTGGATGCTTGGCTTCCTGCTTCTTGCCATTCTTTCAGTGCTGTGTAGTGAGGACCCATCATTAAAAAACAGAGTAGAAACTGTGGCATTTGAGGACATGAGCTGCTGCTACACACTTCCCTTCTCTTGAGCGCAAACACGGTTTCAGGAGGATTATCTGGCAATGGCAGGCCTTAGGTTACTAAATTCAGCAGCACCTCTTGGCTGAAAATACACATGTCCATCAATGTGCTAGTTTTCTATCTGCAGGGAGTATTCCCTGATGTACTAGATTTCTCTCTGCAGGGAGTTTTTCTCCCAGTGCACAGTGGGCACACTGAAAAGTTCAGTTCGCCAACCTCTCACATCTCAAAGAGGTTCAATCCAATCTGGACTCAGGCTGCTGCCACGCTGCAGAAATAATCCAGTTTGACACCACTTTAACTGCCATGGCTCCATACTATCTTGGGATTTGGAGTTTGTAGTGGCACCAGAGCTCTCTGACCGAGAAGTCCCAAGTGTCTTGTGAAACTGCAGATCCCAAAATCCCATCGCGTTGAGCCAGGGCAGTTAAAGCGGTGTCAAGATGGGTGAATTCTGCAGTGTAGATGCAGCTCAAGTTATGGCTGCAAGTTATGGACTAGATAGAATCTCACCTCAATCTTTCCCCTAAAATCTCACCTGTCTTTCCTTACAAGGCCCAGCCTTTGACACATGTGCCTCTGAGCATGTGCAGATTCATGGTCGCTAATGCACTTGTCTGCATGCATCAATGAAGTGCCAGAGATCTGTGCATCATCATCATCATTATCATCATCATCAAATTGGCTGGCATCCCCCTTACTCACACATTGCCACCCCTTTGGCACATGGTTTTTGTGGTACCCGGCAAGAGCATCCCTTGCCTGTCAGAGGAAGGGGAAAGAGCCGAGGGACGTGGCTTCCCATTTTGGCTGTTGGGTTGGCAACGGGTGGGAGTGTTTGTCTCTGTTGTGGGTGCGTACTTGTACGTGCCAAGGTTTAAAATAGTACAGTGGCGTTTTGGCACCGAGAGGAGGTGAGTTGGCAGGGAGAAAAGTAAAGAGAGAGAAAGCACAGGGGTCTGCCTTTGAGGGCATTGAGCTTTTGGGCAGCTGGACATTAATCAGGCCAGAGGGTGATCTGCTCTCTCTCTTCCCCTACTTTTTCCTGAATGGGACTGCATCCACATTGCAGAAATAATCTGGTTTGATGCCAGACTCCTGGGGTCTGTTGTGACACCAAAGCTCCGCAGATTTTATCCTTGTCGAGGGAAATGAAATAGTTGGAGAGTTCCCAGACTTGGGTCCATCATCATCATCATCATCATCATCACATTTATTGGTATCCCGCTCTTTTCCCAGAACCGGGACCCAGAGTGGCTCATAGCATTAAAAGAATACAGTAACATTAAAAAATGCAATTAAAAAACATAGAAAAGTGATGCATTACAACAGAATTAAATTATTACAATATTAAAATAGATTGTTTATTAACGTTGATCAGAATGGAGACTGCAGTCAAGAAATCAGAAGAATCCTAGAGTTGGAAGAGACCCCAAGGGCCATCCAGTCTAACCCTATTCTGCCATGCAGGAACTCACAATCAAAGCATCCCTGTCAGATGGCCATCCAGCCTCTGTTTAAAAACCTCCAAAGAAGGAGACTCCACCATTCTCCAAGGGAATGTGTTCCACTATCGAACAGCTCTTACTGTCAGGAAGTTCTTCCTAATGTTTAGGTGGAATCGGCATTGGAAGAGACCCCAAGGGCCATCCATTCCAACCTCATTCCGCCATGTGCAATTCTGCCAGAACATGCTCACATAGCCTGGAAAAACCCACAAAAAACCTATAAAAAGAATAGCACTTATTGATTTGCAGTTTTTCCACATTCACGTGAGTCCTTCGCCCCTAACCCCAGCGCATGCGGAGGGACCAATGTAGTTGTAAGTGTTTGGTTCTGTTGAAAAGCGCCATGTACATCGATGTAATGATCAATGGGTCAAATGTTCTCTTTTGATGCTTCTCTTTCTCTCTGTGTGGGTGTGTCTCTTTTGCAAGGGTCATTTTTCTTCCTTTTTAAAGAATGAAAGAACCATGTGTCCAAACCACTTCCCCTCCCTTTCCTCCCAGCCTTCTGGGGTTTGCACTTATATCAGCAGAACATGGTTTTCTTCCTCTCTCGCCGCTCCCTCATTCGCTTTAGGTGATTTCCTTCCCTTTTCTGGTTCAGAGTTTACATTGTGTGCGTTTTGTGTGTGTGCTTAGATCTCCATCCTTGAACATTAAGCAACTTTTGCATTGGGGAATTATTTTCCATCAATCCCTTGCTCCAAAACTTCCGGGATCTATAACAAATCAGTTTTTCATGCCCTGGCGTACTTGCGCAAAAGCAGAAGTTAGATGTGGCCTTGCAAAGCATTGTATGAAGAATCGGCTCATTTCCAAAATGTACGCCCTCAATACAAGGCAAGCAAACTGACCAAGAATACCAGAGTTTAGAAAAGTTCCTCTTTGGAAGAGTTGCAACACCCAGAATCCCCAGCTGCCATGACTAGGGGGCTTTCCACACTGCTGAAATAGTCCAATTTGACACCACTTTAACAGCTGCTGTGCAATGCTATGCAATCTGGGGAATTGTCGTTTGTTGTGGCACCAGTGCACCAACGGTGAAGGCTCACAAAGCAGCAATTCCCAGAATTCCATAGCACTGAGCTGTGGCAGTTAAAACAGTGTCGACCTGGATTATTTCTGCAGTGCAGATACAGCTTGGAAAGGCCTGTTGGATAATAGTAAGAAGTCTTATTTTCTTAAAATTGACAAAATAAGTCTCGAATAATAATAATAATAATAATAATAATAATAATAATAATTTATTTTTATCCCGCCTTTCCGTCAAGATCAAGAAGGCTTACAAAGCAAAAAATAACACCGATACAAAATAATCCCAATTATCCCCTCCCTCCCTTAACACATATAATCCCTACATAACAATAATAAAATGGTTAAAATGTTAAAATAATCAATTAAAACAACCAGAGGCGAGAAGACGGGTTTCTAGAGGTATGCGTTCGTTTTTGTGGGTGACCCAAGTTTGTTGTTCAGGAACACTCTTGACGGAACATTCCGCATCGCATCCCGCGCAGGGCTCCCATTGGCTGGAATTTAATCGGGAGGCGGGGCTTCTCAACTCCATGCTCCACGCCTTCCGTTAACCTCGCAACGTTTCTCTCCTCTTCTTCGTAGATGCCGTGAGCTGCCGCCATGACGGAGGAGTGGGCCCCGCAACTGGTGGACTATTTTGTGGTGGCCGGCTTGGCGGACACCTCGCAACCCCTCGAGGATGAGAGCCAGCCCCCACCGCGGCCGGCCCGGCCCAGCGAACCCATCGTGGATGTGGCGGTCATCGTCCGCTCCCAGAGCGAAGAGGTCCCCCACGGGTTCACCTGCATCGACCGCACCACCTGCGGGCACCCTGTGGAGCTCAACGCCGGGCTCCTCAACAACCCCCAGATGTTCATCTGCTACCGGCGGGGCAGGGACAAGCCCCCCATTGTGGAATTGGGGTACGGGCCACAAGGACGGAAAAGAAGGGGGGTTTGACCATTACTGGAGGACCTGGGGGGTCCTAGAGAGGTCTTACCTCAGGTCAGTGGTCCCTCCACATTCACTAGGGTTCGGGTTTCAGGACCCCCGTGAATATGGAAAAGGCACAAATAAAAAACCCCACTATTTTGACCTAAGGGAAGACCTCTCTAGGGATCTCCAGGTCCTCCAGCACAACTCTATGGTCAACACCTGCCAGGCGTTGATAACAGAATCACGCTGGAGGACCTACAAGTTCCTAGAGAAGTGTTTTCTTGAGGAACTTTTAGCTTCTCCAGCACAACTCTATGGTCAACCTCTGGCAGAGTTGCGCTGGAAGACCTAGAGATTCCCAAAGAGAACATGTGAACCAAACCTGCACATAAGCAAAAAGGTTGCAAAAGTCAAAGCTGCAAATGCGTAGGGCCAACTGTATATACTCATGTCTAAGTCTAGATATTTTAGTGCAAAAAATCAACCCAAAAAACGTGGCTCAAGTACTGAACCTTAACTTATATTAAAATATAAACCATCCCCTTCTGTGAGTAGAGTGGCGAAAGGTGAGACCAGAAAAATGGCGGCTTTCTTTGCCATCTTTTTTCTTCATCCTTTACATCCTTTGTTACGTACTCCTGGGTTTTACCCTCAACTTATCCATGGGTCATATCAAAATCCATAATTTTGGACCCAAAACCTGTCTTCGACTTATACATGAGGTTGACTTATACACCTATATATACAGTATGTATTTGTTTTTGTTGTGCGCCTTCAAATTTGAGTAATGTACTTATCCAAAGGTTTCCTTGGTTGAAGTTTCTTTAAATTGAACCTTCTCTGAGGCTGAGATAGCGTGACTTTGCCAAGGACAGCCAGTGAGTTTCCAGAGCTGAACAAGGATTCAAACCTTGGAATCATATGTCAGCACTCAGACCACTACATCATGCACTAATGGTTGTTTTCCATGCGCTTAAGCCATTTCCAACTTATGTTGACCCTAAGGCAAACCTTAGGGTCAACATAAGTTGTGTTGTGTTATGGTTTGAGCATTACACTACAACCAAAGTTCGAATCCTAGCTCAGCCATGGAAACCCATTGCAAATCCATGCAAATCCATTGCACGATCTTGGGGGCAGAATTCAGAGACATAGTCTGGGATATCAGTATGCAAAGGCCCTTGTTGCCCCTTGGAGACTTAACTCCAGGAAACAAGTTGTAGCATACGCTTACATAGATATGGTCTGCTTCCTTAGATTCATAAGTGATCTTTGGCAAGTTACATTCTCTCAGCTTCAGAGGAGGGCAACTGCAAACCCCTTCTGAACAAATCATTGCCAAGAAAACCCCATGTTAGGGTCTCCGTAAGTTGGAAACAACTTGAAGACACACAGCAACAACAAACCATGTTGAAACTTTGATGTTTTCAAACAATATCATTTTGTTTAGACTGTGACGTCTAAAACCATGATAAGAACAATGACAAATAAGCAATGAAAAAAATGAAGGACACAGATCCCATTGAAAACCAAACAAGTCACTTTTCTAGTGTGTGATATCACCATGTTTGGGGCAATCCTCCAGGTTTGCAAAGTAGTTATTATTGGGGGGCATTGCAGGGCACCCAAAAACAGCCCAGTGGCGATTGAGAATGCTTAAAGGGTCATAGGTCCTTCCTGCCTTTTCCTTCCATAGTATGAATAACTCATTCCTGCCTGTCCTTTTAGGGTGCACTACGATGGGAAGGACCGTCCCAAACCGGGCTTCAAGATCATAGACACAACCCCCTACAGCCACTCGGCTAACATGGCTTCCGGGAGTCCCGGGCACCAGCGCACTTTCCTGATGTACCGGCGGGCCACCGAGGGCCAAGCCTACAGCACTTTGGGGATCATGGACATTTGCCTTATCATGCCCAGCAAAGGGGAGAGCACGCCCCACACTTTCTGCCGCGTGGACCGGAACCTCAACGCCGGCATGGTGAGTCCTAAAGAAGACGACCTGGCAGGGCTGGTGTTCCAATGTATAGCACTTTAGGGTTGCAGGGACCTCTGCGAGCTTCCTACAGTTGTTTTATTTTCCTTCTAACTTCTGTCAACCCACAGGTTGGAAGAATGTGAACACAATTTCCATTGTGTGGGGAGCAAGACATGCTTGCCTTTGATGGGGGGCAGGCCATAGCTCATCTGTAGGGCCCTAGCTCATCTGTGAAGTCGAAGGCTTTCATCGCCAGCATCCATAGTTTTTTGTGGGTTTTTCGGGCGATGTGGCCATGTTCTAGAAGAGTTTATTCCTGACGTTTCACCAGCAACTCTGGCTGGCATCTTCAGAGAATGCTGGCATGAAAGAGAGTGGGGTATATATACACTCTATGACCCTGGGTAGGGAAGAGTGATTTCCATGTTAATTTGTGTATTGTTCTGTTATTGATGCTGTAGCTTATCTGTAGAGCCATAGCACATCTGTTTAAATTGGGAGCTGGCCGTAGCTCATTGTAGAGCTGCAGTTCATCTGTTTGGATGTGGGGCAAGCCTTAGCTCATCTGTAGAGCCGTAGCTCATCTACTTGGATGGGAGGCAGGCTGCAACTCATCTGTAGAGCTGTAACTCATCTGTTTGGATGGGGGGAAGGCTGTAGCTCGTCTACAAAACCATAGCTTATCTATTTGGATGGGAGGCAGCCCATAGCTCTTCTGTAAAGCCACAGCTCATCTGTTTGTATGGGAGGCAGGCTGTAGCCCATCTGTAGAGCTGTACCTCATCTGTTTGGATGGGGAGGCAGGCCGTAGCTCATCTACAGAGCCGTAGCTAATCTATTTGGATGGGAGGCAGGCCATAGCTCTTCTGTAGAGCCCTGGCTCATCTGTTTGGATGGGTGACGGACCGTAGCTCATCTGTACAGCCATAGCTCATTAATTTGGATGGGGAGGGCAGGCCATAGCTCCTCTGTAGAGCCATAGCTAGGTGCTCTAGGTTCGAATCCTGGTGTCTCTCAGTCAAAACCTGTATCTGACACCTTGGAGAGATGCTGCCAGTCAGTGCAGCCACCTTGAGTCCTGTTATTGGGGGGAAAGGTGGAATATAAATGAATAAAACTGGCTGATCAGAAAATGGATTTGAAAGCCAAGACTTCCTGGGTTAACTAATATCCTTCAGCCTTTTCTCTACACTGGTTTGGTGATTTTACTCTGCAAAAATGCCAGATGCATTAACCAAGGCTGCCGCACAGAGAATGGTTATATAATTCTATAACGTGATTTCTGGTTCAAAGGAGCTCTCTTTTCCCCCCTAGGGCTGCTTTCTTTGTGGTTTGTGTAATCACTTTACCATTCTTTGCTTATCATCCTCTTTTTTCCCCCCTTCTACAGTGGGGTCCTGCCCTCTACATCTGCTACAAGATGGCGTTGGCCAAAGGAAACACTCTGGTGTACGAAGCAGGTAAACATGGCGGCACATCTGAGAAACAGGGAGCAGCATCCTGGGACCCATATTAAGCTAAGGGTTGCTTGGTTCTTTCATTTATCCACGATGAGTCTCGTCTCCCTTATCCAAAATGCTTGGGACCAGACTTGTTTTGCATTTCAGATTTATCTTGCATTTTTGGGAATATTTGAATACACAGAATGAGACACCTTGGAGATGGCAACTCAGGTCTAAACACAAAATTAATGTATGTTTCTCGGGTCCATAACACACTGTAGAAATAATCCATCTTGAGACTGCTTTATCTGCCCGGGCTCAATGCTAGGGAATTTGTAGTTTTGTGAGACGTTTAGCTTTCTCTTAGAGAGCTCTGGTGCCACCACAAACTACAGTTCCCAGAATTCCCTAGCATTGAGCCAGAGCAGTTAAAGTGGTCTCAGACTGGATTATTTCTGCGCTGTGTTTTGGACCATATATACCTTATACACATAGCCTGAAGGTAATTTTATATACAATATCTTTAATAATTTTGGGCATGAATCAAAGTCTATGTATATTGAACCGTTAGAGAGCAAAGGTGTCACTGTCTTAGCCACCCAGGTAGACAATTTTGGAATATTTTGGAGTTCGCAATTCTGGATAAAAGAAGGCAAGTTAAATCTGCTTATACAATTCACAGTTCAGGTGCAAACCCTTCTGGCTAGTGTACAACAGCAGCCCCATGTGGTGCATGATGTGGTAGTCAAGGATGATGCTTGCTTAGGCATATCTGACTTTTTTGTTGTTCTTGTCACCCTCCCCAGGTCTCCTTAGCCGCTATCCAGAGGAGGACCATGAAGCGTTCCCCCTACCTGAGTCTGTGCCTGTTTTTTGCCTGCCCATGGGTGCCACCATTGAGAGCTGGCCGGTCGATACCAAATACCAGCTTCCCGTCTTCTCCACCTTTGTGTTGACCGGAGCCTCTGGGGACAAGGTATGGGGATTGCAAAGTGGGAGAGAGCTATTGTTGGAAGGTTTGGGTCAGACTTGTTGTTGTCATGGGAGGCACGGGGCTCTAGGAACACAGCTAACATGGAACAGAAGGGAACGGAATGGGGAAAGGACATATTTCATCGCACGCCGGAACGCCACCAGAAGTCCCCGTTCCATTCCCCATCCATCCCAGAGGAAGTGATTTTCAAGAACTGTTCAGAAAAGTTCTTGAAAATCACCACTTTTGGGACGGATGGGAAACAGAACGGAACGGGACTTCCGGCAGCATTGGCGGCATTGCGGCGTGGGGTAAAATGCGTCCTTTCTCGGTTCTGTACCTTTCCTGCCACCTTTCATTCTAGCTGCATTCCCAAAGCCCCGTGCGATGAGCTCATTTGTGTGCCTTCAAGTCATTTCCGACTTACGACGGCCCTAAGGCCATCCTATCATGGGATTTTCTTGGCACAATTTGTTTGGAGGCAGTTTGCCATTGCCTTCCCTTGAGGCTAAGAGAGTATGACTTGCCCAGGGTCACCCAGTGAGTTTCATGGTTGAGCTGAGAATTGAACGCTGGTCTCCAGAGTCATAGTCCAACACACAAACCACTACGCCACTCTGGCTCTCTGGATCGGGCAAGAGCTTGATAAATGCTCTTTCTTTGGACTGCAGCACCCAAAATCCCCTCGTCAGCATAGAAACTGAGCAGGCCATAGACCTGATACAGATGGGCAAAAAGCGGCGTCCTGGCGCCGATTCTAGGGTTTGGGAGCATGCATTGTCAGCACGCTCCCAAATCCTAGTCCGTAACGGCGGTGCCATAACCCTGAGTACATGCAGTAGCACCACTTTTCTACTTTAGTTGATTTCCTGCCTGGTTGCATTGAGCCACTTCTCTACTGGCCCCTGGCGAGTGGCACTTTGCCGAGATTGTTGTTGGTGTTGTAACTCTTCCTGTCCTCCTTCTCGTCCTAGGTGTACGGTGCCGCCATCCAGTTCTATGAGTCCTACCCGCGGGAATGCCTCTCGGAGCGCCAGTGCATGCGGCTGAACCTGCTCACGGTGGTCGACCGGCGCCCCATCACCAGCAAGTCGGTGCAGACGCGTAAGAGTATCTGTGTCCTCTCCCACTGGCCTTTCTTTGACGTCTTTCACAAGTTCCTCACTTTCCTCTACCGTTACAGCATCTCGGGACCCCACGTGTTGCCGCTTGAGGTGTAAGTCGGGGCAAACACAGTGGCTGCGTTGCGTCTTCCGGGCGGTGGGTGGAGGTGTCGGTCTTGTGCGCTTAACCTTCATTGAACCTGTGCTTTCGCTGTTTTTTGGTTTTGCATTGTTTTGTTTTTTTGCATTGCAATGAAACCGCTTTGTGTGTCCTAATTGGAAGGGGGTGAAACATAAGATTTTATTGGGACTCGGGCTTTTCATTTATATTGGCAAATGTCTTGGGTCTCAGTTCTGGGAGAAACAGAAAAACGAAACTAATTTTTGTTTTGGGAATGTTTCCACGCTATATATGTATATAGAGGGCCTCTGTAGTGTGACGGTTTGGCCTTAGATTATGACTCTGGAGACTGGAGTCTGAATACTGTCTTAGCCATTGAAACCCAATGGACGTCCCAATAGCAAGTCAAACTCTTTCGGCCTCAGAGGAACCCGCCATGAACAAATCTTGCTAAGAAAAGCCTATGGTCTATTCACCTGAGCATTGCCATAAGTCAGAAACAGCTTGCAACAAGGTTGAGTCTCCCTTATCCAGAATTCCAAACTCCAAAACCCTTTTTTTTTTTCAGGGTTGCTTTTCTGACTTCTGCGGTTGCGCACTTTTCTTTTGGTGGTGCTTTTAACCGAGACCCAATGTCAAGAGCAGGGTTGTCCCTTGTTAAAATCTCCATGGATCAAACTGCAAGGGGATCCAGCATGGGGAAGATCTGTTGGGTTATGATTTCGTCACTGGTGTCTGGGGCGTCTTGTCTTTCTTCCCTGTGACTTCTTTGTTGCTCCTTCTAGGCACATCTCTCATTTCATGCACAATGTCCCCTTCCCGTCTCCACAGCGGCCTCGGATCTTGGTTCAGGTGAGCAAGCGCGGAAATCCCAAATATCTTGTCTTGCTCGATTGGGGTAGTATAGAAGGTGATACAGGGATGGCAAATGGTCCCACTAGCTTCAGGGAGCCAAAGTATGAGTGTGTCCTTATTTCAGAACACTTTTGATTCTAATTCAAAGATATAGCCATGCAGAACAGTGGTTCTCAACCTTCCTAATGCCGCAACCCTTTAATACAGTTCCTCCTGTTGTGGTGACTCCCAACTGATGGTCTCGGTTCCTAAGTCCATCAGAAATATGTGTTTGCCAAAACCCTGTGAAAGTGTCATTTGACCCCAGGTTGAGAACCGCTGGTGTAGAATCAGCATGTAGACAGATCTTGTAGCATAACTGAAAGAAAGAAGGTAGCAGCAGGAGCTTTCGTAGATTAAAGTCTACTTCCTCAGATGCATTCTTGAACCTGCAACCCAATAAAGAACTAGGATAGAATGCAAACAAACGGGAGATTGACAGATTCCTTCAAAAGTGAGATTTACAGATTTCTTCATAAGGTTAAACTGACAGATTTACCCTCTCTCTCTCTGTTCTTTGATGGAAAGCATTCACAAGTCAGTCTTGATGCAAGCATCTCTTTTTCTATTTTTGGCTTTCCAGATGTCCCCCTATGATAACTTGCTCCTGTGCCAGCCGGTCTCCTCTCCGCTGCCTTTAAGGTATGGCTCTCTTGGGTGGATGTGAGTGTTCGTGGGAGCATCCTAGAACAGATCCAGAGCAGGAGTGCAGTGGTATTGCAGTTTGCAGGCTCAAAACTATAAGATAAGCTGCTTCGGAGGGCGGTGGAGACTCCTTTGGAGGTTTTTAAACAGAGGCTGGATGGTCATCTGTTGGGTATGCTTTGATTGTGAGGTCCTGCATGGCAGAATGGGTTGGACTGGATGCCCCTTGAGATCACTTCCAACTCTCACAAGCTACAGTTTCCTACCTCTGGTACAAGGAATCATGGATATGTCATACGTCATTTGGATATTATGGCTGGGTACCTTAAGTGAAAAGTAATTTTATGGATTCGGGGGTGGGGGGTGGGGGTGGGGACCAGGGATGATGTTATAATTAAAATCAATGTTTTAAAAAATTAAAAATTGATGGGAGGGGACTATGACACCATCTCCCTTTCGTTCAGTAAACCTGGTCCCCCTGAGTTTAGCTATACTGCTCAGAATAACAGAAGGGGGAACTATACTAGCAACAGTATTATCCATATAATTGACTACTAGTTGACCTCATATATAAGTCAAGGGCAGGTTTTGGGAGCCCAAATTATGAATTTTGATATGACCCGTAAAGGATGTAAAGGTTGAAGCAAAGGAAAACAATGCCAAAGAGCTTACAAAATACCAGTAGGCATAACTATTTGTTGTGGTCATACTAAAGGTTGGATGGATAAGAGAGTAGAAGGGGGTCAGTGCTTCTGGGGGAAATTAAACTCTTGCCTTTCACCATGTACGTATGTATGTATGTATGTATGTATATGAGTTAAAATACAGTACTTACATTGACCCGTGGATAAGTCGGCTCAGTTTTTTGGGGCCAATTTTTAACCTAAATTCTGGACTTATACATGAGCATAGTCAGTAGTTATGCAAAGTATGATAAAGAGAGCTTCGCCATAGATAGTGGTGAATATCAATTCACTATATAAAACACCTGATCCAAGGAGAGATGAAAACTACCAGAACTAGTTTATACCTTAACTGTGGGTTCTTGGAAAGATCCTGTGGACAGGGATGTGAAAATGTCACCTATAAAACTGCCTTTGACATGCTTTTGCTCGTACCCCTCTTCTTGCAGCGGTGCCAGTTTCCTCACCCTGTTGCAGACGCTGGGTCCCGAAAATGCCATTGCTCTCTTGGTGGCGGTCCTCACGGAGCAAAAGTTGCTCATCCACTCCTTGCGGCAGGACGTCTTGACCAGCGTGGGCGAAGCCTTGGTCTCTGTGAGTTCTGGTTTAGTTGGTCTAGTTTTGGTCTAGTTGGGGCAATGGCTGGAGAGCACAGAACAATGGGGGCTACGGGATAACTTTGGAATACCCACCTGCAGTCCTGGGGTATATCTATGCTATAGAAATTATGCAGTTTGATGCTACTTTAACTGCCATGGCACCATGTTTCAGAATCTTGGGATGTGTAGTTTGGTGAGGCACAGGCTTGCTTTGGCAGAGAAAGGCAAAAGACCTTGCAAAACTACAAATCTCAGCGATTCCATAGTATGGAGCTGAGTTAGGATTAGGGTCAAACTGTGTTATTTCTCCAACCTAGATGCACCCTCAGCATTTCGGGCTATGTGGCCATGTTCTAGGAGAGTTTATTCCTGACATTTCTTCTCTCTTTGAATGCTTTGTTCCTTTCCCACCTTTCCTCAGATGATCTTCCCACTTCATTGGCAATGCCCCTACATCCCCCTGTGCCCGCTCACCCTGGCCGATGTGCTTTGTGCCCCGGTGCCCTTCATCGTGGGCATCCACTCCAGCTACTTTGACCTCCACGACCCGCCTCATGACGTCATCTGCGTCGACCTGGACACCAACACCATCTTCCAGTGAGTGCCACCTGCAGATGCACCACTAGGGTCGGCCTGCTCCCCATTCCTTGCAGGATGAGTCTGACTGGTTGGGTTACAGAATGGGCGGCAATTCAGGTTTTGCAAGCAGAAGACCTGTCTGGAGATGGCAGGGCCTGAAACCTGGGACCTTTTGCATGTCAAGCAAGGAGTTTACCACTGAACTGTAATCTATCCTTAAAAGCCCAAGATGCTGAACCATATTTTCCACCCCCAAATAGTTTCAGCACTTTGGAAAACTCCTTTAAAGCTTAGACTGTATTACAGCATGGATTCACCACTCTGTCCTCTTCCCTCAGTCATGAAAACTACCAACTTCCATTCCAGCAGTAGTGGCCTAAGTGGACCAGAGATTTAATTCCTTGCCTCTGAGGGTACATCTACACTGTAGAAATAATGCAGTTTAGCACCACTTTAATTGCCATCGTGCCATCCATATTGGATCCTGGGATTTGTAGTTTTGTGAAACCTCAGTACTTTTTGGCAGAGAAGGCTCAAACCATGTAAAGCTACAAACATCAGGGTTCTGTAGGATGGAGCGACAGCACTTAAAGTGGCATCAAGCTTCATTATTTCTACTATGTGGGAGGAAAGTCTTTTGAACTCATTGGGAGTTCTTTCCAGAGAATTAGATCTCAAACCAGAAGGCCTATTGTTTTGCTTTGGGCTTCGCCTGGCGACCGCATTGGGTTGCAAGGGATTGGGTAATCTCTCCTTGAGTGAGGAGCAGGTGAGAGGGGTATGGCTGCCGGGCACCTTGGCAGGAGGCACTAACCGTATGGGCAGCTTTGCTCTGCATGCAGGTGTGAGGAACGGAAGCTGCTGGCACCACGGTCCCTGCCCCGGAAACCTTGCAAGGTGCTCTTGGCTTCGCTGACCTCCCAGTACCAGCAGCTGGATGAGAGTGAGTAAAGAACATGAGTGCACATGCACACACAAATGCACACACATATGCATTGTGGGGTCGGGAGGATCTGGTGAGAGGAGCACACAGAGAAGCTCAAGATTTTCATCACTGATAGATGTTGTGGAAAGAGGGAGTAAGCTGTAGTTCAGCCAGATACATGTTACTCAAGGAGAAGAGACTATTGCTTATCTTGATCCATGTTGCAGAAAGGCAAAACTAGCTCAGCCTAAAGATGTTGCAGAAAGAAAGAAAGACTCTGGCTAAGCCTTATTATTATTATTATTATTATTATTATTATTATTATTTACTGTTGTTGTTGTTGTTAATTTATTTCTTACCCCCTACTCCCCCAGGCTCGATGTCAGGTGCAACATAGAGTAAAACACAATATATAATTGAACATTAAACACAGAAACATAGGACTAAAACAGCCACTGCACACTAAAATCATCCAGATTGAAATATACCAATTTAAAATTCATGGTTTAAATTGACTGGGAAGGCCTGGCAGAAGAGACAGGTCTTTAATACTGTTTTAAATTCAACAGCATTCTTAGCTGTCAAATCTCTTCTGGCAGGTCATTCCACAGTTTAGGGGCAGCTGATGGAAAGGTCCTCTGGGTGACACCAGTCTAGTTCTGGCCAGTTGAAGTAAATGTCCCACAGAGGACCTGAGTGTATGGGGCATGTTATATGGAAGGAGGTGACTCTATAGGTAACCTGGACCCAAATCATGTAGGGCCTTAAAGATAGTAGCCAACATTTAGTACTTTGGCCGGAAATTAAGTGGCAGCCACTGGAGTGATTTTAATATTGGTGTGATATGCTAGATGTACCACTGATCAATCTGGTTTCCATAGATCATTGTGGGCATAGTGTTCTCTGACTATACCATTGGAATAACCCTTTTCCCTTTTCTCTGGTCAAGTGTACAACAGACCAGTAGAGGAAGCCACCCTGGAATTTCTGCTGACCGACTACGACCTCATCTACGGACGACGGAAGCAGCTGGAACTGGACATCCAGGGAGCCTTCCTTCGCTTCATGGCCTGCCTCTTAAAGGGGTACCGTTCCTACCTCTTGCCTATCACCCAGGCACCCTCTGAAAAGACCCGCGACTCCAGCAGCCTCTTCTATCTACAGGGTACAGCCGATCGCTTCTCCTTGCTTTGGGGATAAAACTGCAAGCCCCCAAAGTTGTAGGTTCTAGGCTTGGGAAAGGGATGCGGAAAGTATTTTAAAATATTAAGCACTGTATGACCCCCCCCCCCCCGTATCCATGGGGGATACATTGCTGGATTTACCATGGAACTGCAAAACTGCAGGTATTAGTGAACCCTATTTAAATGAATGACTTTAGGCATAAACATATCATAGAATCATGCTGGCAGACCTGGAACATGCCTAGAGGGACCTAGAATCATGCTGGCAGATCTAGAACATGCCTAGAGAGACCTAGAATCATGCTGGTGGACCCAGAACATGCCTAGAGAGACCTAGAATCATGCTAGCAGATCTAGAACATGCCTAGAGAGACCTAGAATCTTGCTGGCATATCTGGAACATGCCTAGAGAGACCTAGAATCCTGCTAGCAAATCTAGAACATGCAGAGAGAGACCTAGAATCATGCTGGTGGACTTAGAACATGCATAGAGACCTAGAATCTTGCTAGCAGATCTAGAACATGCCTAGAGAGACCTAGAATCTTGCTGGCAGATCTGGAACATGCCTAGAGAAACCTAGAATCTTGCTAGCAAATCTAGAACATGCCTAGAGAGACCTAGAATCTTGCTGGCAGATCTGGAACATGCCTAGAGAAACCTAGAATCTTGCTAGCAGATCTGGAACATGCCGAGAGAGACCTAGAAACATGCTGGTAGATCTAGAACATGCCGAGAGAGACCTAGAATGTTGCTGGCAGATCTAGAACATGCCGAGAGAGACCTAGAATCATGCTGGTGGACCTACAACATGCCTACTGGAAGCATTATTTCTATCGCTATTTTAAATGGCTATGCCCTGAGACCCACAGCAACAGCGTTACGGGCCACATACAGGCCAGACAATTCCCACCCCAGGAGGAGCTCCTAATTTTCTCTCTTGTGCTTTGTATAGGTTTCCTGAAATCACGCGATCGCGCCTACCACAAGTTCTACGGGCAGCTCTTGCGCACCCAGCTTTTCACGCAGTTCATCGAGGAGTGCTCTTTCGTCAGCGACCGGCACACTTGCTTGGAGTTCTTTGACTCCTGCGTCGAGAAGGTGACTAGAAAAAGAGCTTGGCAGGGGTGGTTGGGCTGGGACCCTGGGACTGGGTTTGCATTGTGGGCAGGGCTTTGGACTGGTCAAAACTATAGTGATCAAATGTCGGGGGGTCCCACCACTGAGAAGGCCCTGTGTCCACACATCAAAGCATTTTGGTGCTTGGACACTGCAAACCCTGACTCTGCTACGATACAGTGCTGGCAGTGCAGATGCTGCTTCGCTTGCCATTTGTCCCGGAAAACTGGGGAAATGCCAGATTGAAGGGTCTGAAAAATATCCCGGCCAGTTGGACCAGTTGAAACAGCAGATCCCAGATTCCTTGTGGCATGAGTGAAACTAACAACCACAGCTGACATATGCGATAAAACAATGTTAAATTTCAAAATGTGGTGGATGTGTTTAGTTTTTTGGAGGGTAGGTGGGTCAATAAGCCTCCCAATCTAGTCCCTTATACTTTAGTCCCAGTTTTGTGGAAACGAATGATGGCACCCCTGCTCTTGACTGAATCGCCTCTCCCCTTCTCTTTGCCTACTCAGGTGCAAGTGGATTTGGAAAAGCCAGAGGAATTGCCTCTGATCGAACTGGATGACACACATGGCAGTGAGCACACCGTTTTTATCATGCCACCTGAAGAGCCAACTGGCCCCAATGGTACTGAGCTTCCACCATGTTACCAGTGAGTCTCCCTTTAGTCTTTCTCTTGTCACCTTTTGTGTCCTATCTAGTGCTTTAATTAATCCATTTGGATTTACACTCATCCCTCCATATTTGTGGATGTGATTAATATGTTCTTTCTAGGAATATCTAGGTCCTCCAGTGCAACTCTGTGGTCAAATTTAATTAAAGGTTGCACTGAAAGACCTAGAGATTCCTAGAGAGAATACTCTACTAGGCCTTTGTAGCTCCTCCAGGGCAGTTCTATGGCCGGTGTCTTTTAAACATTGACCATAGAGTTGCCCTGGAGGACCTAGAGATTCCTAGAGAGGTGTCCTCTCAGGTAAAAACATGGTGTTTTTGTTATTTGTGTTTTTTCCATATCCACGGGGGTCTTGTGCCCCTAACCCTAGTGAATATGGAGGGACAAGGGTATTCCCTATCCTGGTCTAAAGGGCTCAGAGCAGCACACAAGGGCCAGGATCCTCTTGGTGACTTATACCAGCATAATGTTCCAATATGCCAATGTTAGGCGCTTTTGGAGTGGTGTGTAGCTGCAGCAATAGCGGGGGAACTAAAGAGAAAACCATACCTAGAGAAAGCTCCCTTGCCAGCCCCCAGGAAGCGCATTTGAAACCCATCAATTGGCAAATCCAGAATTCCTTTCTGTCTTGGCCCTCCCTCTTGCAAGCCTGTTACCAACTGCATTGCTATTGCTCCAGAGACCATGTTGTTCCTAGAATCATAGAATCATAGAGTTGGAAGAGACTCCAAGGGCCATCCAGTTCAACCTCATTCTGCCATGCAGGAACTCACAATCAAAGCATCCCTGACAGATGGCCATCCGGCCTCTGTTTAAAGACCTCTAAGGAAGGAGACTCCACTACACTTCGAGGAAGGAGTGTGTTCCACTGTTGAACAGCCCTTACTGTCAGGAAGTTCCTCCTAATGTTGAGATGGAATCTCATTTCCTTTATCTCACATCCGTTGTTCCAGGTCCCATTCCCTGGAGTAGCAGAACACAAGCTTGCTCCATCCTCAAGGTGACACCCCTTCAAATACTTAAACAGGGCTATCATATCACCTATTAACTGTCTGCTGCTTACTGCCACTTTCCACTTCTGTACTGCCACAGGTACTCCATCCAACAGGATGACAGCCACCTCTGTCCCCATTTTATCTTTGGAACACTCTTGTCAGACAGAGGGACATGAGAGACGTATGTCTGGCACAGGGGTCTTACTTGGCTGAGGGAGAGCCAGAAGCCAGGGTCTCCACAATCTTGATATTTTTCTCACGCCAAACCTTGGTATTGACCTGCCATTGCACGTCACCGTTGCTCAGGAATGCTCAGGCACCCCATTGCTATGACATACCTTCAGGCATAAAATCCACACAGATGAACCCAACATTTCTAAACTGCACCCTCTTTTCATTCCTCGTCAACCACAGGTATGATGGCTTCCCGAAACTTCAACCCAAGCTCTTTGAGCGCCTCCAGGACCAGCTCATGCCTTCGCTCTGCCAAGCCCGGACTAGTGCTCCCAGCAGTCCTGCGCCACGCCGGACCAAACAGGTAAAGGGTATGGGTTGTAGCAACAATCCAGGTGTCATTGTGTGTTGGAAGATTATATGGTTAGAAGGAGACCCCAAGGGTTCGTCCCATTGCCAGTGCAGGAATCCACAGGCCTGGACTCGGATATTTTCCCAGTCTTACTTTTTAACAAGGAAATGGGTTTGGGCAGTTTGCACTGCAGAGAAGGAGGGGATTTGCAAACCAATGTAGTTGGAGAGTGCTAGATCAAGGAGAATTGCTGGAATGCCAGAGTAATTGCTGTATATACTCATGTATAAGTTTAGAAATTTAGATCAAAAAAATTGACCCAAAAAACCTGAGTTGACTTATCCATGGGTCAATGTAAGTATTGTATCTGAACTCTTATGTAAAAGAAGGAACTGGTGAAAGGCAAGAGTATAATCTATCCTGGAAGCACCAATCCCCTCTACTCTCTCATCCATCCAGCCTTAAGAGTGAGCACAAAGAGCTATGTCTACTGGAATGTTGTAAGTTCGTTGACATTGTTTTGCTTTGCTTTATCCTTTAGGTCCTTTGTTATGTGCCCCTAAGTTTTACCCTTGACTTATTCTCGGGTCATATAAAAATCCATAATTTTGGCCCCAAAACTTGCCCTCGACTTATTCTCATCAGGGTTGGAGTTGACTTGCACTCCTGAGCTCTTGGCCTGTTGTCCTTCATTGGTGTATGTATATAGAAACATAACTCAGAGAATCAGGGAGTTACTTGGTTGTTGAAGTAGGAGATTTTAACAGGTAGCTTTTGAGATATTTCACTGTGTATTCAAATTGCTTTAATTCAGTGGGATTGCTCACATTAAACACAGGGCAACCAGACATCGTCCTTTTCCTGGACATGTCTTACATTTCAGTCAAGGAAGAATTCCAAAATATCCTTCATTTTGAGCATAACTAAGAAGCATGGATTTATATTCATGTTTTTAGCTTTTATTGGTAATATTCTACATTTGTCTTGAATGTCCTAACACTTTGCAGTGCCTTGTCCTCCTTTGCGGTTAGGACAGTGATGGCGAACCTATGGCATGCGTGCCAGAGGTGGCACTCAGAGCACTCTCTGTGGGCCCCAGCACAGAGTTTGCTAGAGTTTGTTACTAGAAAGCCAGAGGGACATGGCACTTTGCAATAAATAAGTGGGGTTTGGGTTCCAGTTTGGGCACCCGGCCTCGAAAAGGTTCACCAACACTGGTTTAGGACATTTGGTCACCCTGGTTATACAGTATGACTCTCCCATCCATGGGTCTGGTATCCACTGTTTTACCAGTCTGCGTCCCAAAAATATGGTCTCTCTAGGCATCTGGAGGTCCTCCGGTGCGACTAAGGGACACTCAACCTCTTTTTAAATAACACAGTCTTGCAAAATGGAAGGTCATAAACCCTTCTCTTTTTCAAATGCTATACTGGTTTGATAAGAATTTGGCATTTTAAATCCTGAAAGGACCTCAGATTTGATCCATCGTGTACAGGGTTTCCCCCCACAACCTGTTTTGCCGTTTCGGTGTTGTAACATGCAACTGAGTGAAACGATCCTGCAAAGAGAAAGAAAGGAGTTAATAGACTTCAAAAACACTTTAATTCGCTGATATGAAATATAAAAATCTGTTCAAAAGGTCTAATATGTGGATGTAGTTTCACTAATGTTATTATTAGTTAACAGTGTGTTACATTTTAACTGTTCAAAAGGTCTAATATGTGGATGTAGTTTCACTAATGTTATTATTATTAGTTAACAGTGTGTTTATTCGTTAATAAAAATATTAAAAGCTCTAAAAAGAAATTTCAGTGGAACATCAGGGTCTGCACTTAATGCTGAGTAACAACTGAATTGATAAAGAGAATGAATTTGTGAAAGAACTGTGTGTGGCACGACATTTTTATTGTGTTTTTGATATTCAACGCTCATAATATATTAAAACCAGCTACAGTATTGGTGGGAAAATTCATAGCTAGCCTGTGTAATTAAATTAAACTGGATCATATCTGTTAAAAATTAAAACTAATGCTTCATCTACCAACCGTGTTCCTTCTAGGAAATGAAGGTGGCTCAGCGGGTGGCACAGAAGTATTCGTCCGTGCCGGACATGTGGGCAAAGTGTTTGCTGGGCCACTGCTATGGCCTGTGGTTCATTACGCTCCCAACCTATGTGCGTGCCGCTCCATCGAAGGTGCGGGCGCTGCAAACGGCGTATGAAGTTCTCAAGCAGATGGAGACCAAGAAGGTGGTGCTACCGGATGAGGTACTTTATCTTTGGTCTAAAGCATGGTTTGAGTATTAGACTAGGACTCTGGAAGACTGGGGATCGAATACCTGCTTGGTCTTAAAAACCCTACTGCGTGACCTTTGGCAATTCATAATCTCTCAGCCACAGAAGAAGACAGTGCTAAACCTTCCTTCAAATAAATCTTGCCAAGAGCCAGCATGGAGTCATGTTGAACTCAGACTCAATAAGACCAGGATTCAAATTCCCCCACACTCCAGCATAAAAACCTATTGGGTGTCTTTGGACAAGTGACATGCTGTCAGCCTCAAAGGATGACAGTGATAAATCTCCTCTGAATAAATCTTGCCAAGAAAACATTTGACCCTTGTGGTCGAAAAAGGCATGCAGCAACAACAAGTATGGTCTTCTACATAGTCTGGACCTAAGCTATGTAGAACTTTAAAGGGCAAGTTGAATGCTTTCATGGCCGGCATCCATAGTTTTTGGTGGGTTTTTCGGGCTCTGTGGCCATGTTCTACAAGAGTTTATTCCTGACGTTTTGCCACCATCTGTGGCTGGCATCTTCAGAGAATGCTGGCATGGAAGTGAATGGGGTATATATATTATGTGACCCTGCTCTCTCCCATGCCAGCATTCTCTGGAGATGCCAGCCACAGATGCTGGCGAAACATCAGGAATAAACTTCTAGAACATGGCCCGAAAAACCCACAAAAAACTTTAAAGGTCAATTCACAATTTTTATGGGGGGAAAAGTTGGGGGCAGGTGAAATTGGGGATACAGAAGAGACCAAAAGGCTGCACATGTCCCACAGACCACAGGACACTGTGCCATGCTTTCCTTCCTGATCTAGGGCCCTAGGAAACGCCATGCAAAACTATACTTCCGAGGCTTCCCTGTCTGATAGGAAAACAGGGGCAGGCTTTGTCATGCTAAATTCATGTCCTAGATCAGGGTCTAACTTCTCCCGAAGCTTGTCATGCTCTCTTTGTGGATCTCATTCCCAAGGTTTGCTACCGGATCCTGATGCAGTTGTGCGGACAGTACGGAGAACCCATCCTCTCGGTCCGGGTGCTGCTTGAGATGAAACGGGCCGGCATTGTACCCAACACCATCACTTACGGCTACTACAACAAGGTGACCAGCTCCCCATTCGATCTGATTTCTTTTACACCATTAAAATAATTCTACATGATTTTTTCTGCAACAGAATGAATGGAATCGGGAGGATCATATTTTATGTGTATATAATACTTGTTGAGTTTTCTTAGTACTTTCAGTAAGCTATCAGCAAGTCTTACGATAACAATAACAGAGTCTCCGATTATCATCTCCAATTGTTTTTTCTTCTTCACCTGTTTGGTTTGTAACATCTTGCTAAAACGGCTTTAGAGTTTTGAGCAATGCAGAATCGTTTTATTTGTAAACGTCTGGATAAGATTTTATTAAGATGCATGATTAATGTCCGATTAGCAAGAGGGGAGTAGAAATAGTTGAGTTAGGTCCAAAACACACTGCAGAAATAACTCAGTTTGAGACTGCTTTAATTTCCCGGGCTCGATTATAGGGAATTCTAGGAGCTGTAGTTTGGTGAGACATTTAGCCGTCTCTGTCTGAGAGCTCTACAATTCCCAGGACTCCCTACCACTGAGCCAAGGCAGTTAAAGCGGTCTCAAACTTGATTATTTCTGCGGTGTGTTTTGGACCGTACATAACCATTGAGAGCCAGAGCAGTGTAATGGTTTGAGTATTGGACTAGGACACCGGAAGACCAGGGTTCAAATTCCCGCTTGGCCCTGAAAACCCACAGGGTGACCTTTTCTGTGGTGTTTTATGTAATGTTTATCTGCCTCCCTATTCTTCCCATCCCAGGCCATTTTGGAGTGCAAGTGGCCATCGACAACTCAAAGCGGTCGTCTGCGCTGGGCCAAGCTACGCAACGTGGTGCTGGGGGCTGCGCAGTTCCGGCAGCCATTGCGTCAGCGTCAGCGTGATGCTGAGTTACAGAGCATTGGCACCCAGTCAGGTAGGAGTGTGTTTGTGCATGGTGGAAGGGGGCTCATGTATTTGAGGGACAGCCTGCTGTCTGCACATTGCCATTACACCATAGAAAGATGACATTATCCCTTGTTCAGGTGCAATTGTAATGCAACATAGTCATGCCTTGGATAGCAGGGGAAGGAGTTGATTAAAGGGACATACACTTGTCCCTCCATATTCGCAAGGGTTAGGGGCACGAGACCCCCGTGAATATGGAAAAACCGCAAATAACAAAAACACCACGATTTTACCTGAGAGGACACCTCTCTAGAAATCTCTAGGTCCTCCGGTGCAACTCTGTGGTCAACATCCAACAGACACTGACCATAGAACTGCAATGGAGGAGCTACAAAGGCCTAGTAGAGTATCCTCTCTAGGAATCTCTAGGCCTTTCAGTGCAACGTTTAGTTAAAGTTGACCATAGAGTTGCACAAGCGGACCTAGATATTCCTAGAGAGAACATATTAATCAAATCCGTGAATAATCAAATCCGCAAATATGGACGGATGAGTGTAGTGACTTGTCGCTGGTTATTTCCAAACTCAGATTCCATCCAAAGCAGTGGAAAGGACCGCCTTGAATCCCATTGTGGGAGAAAGATGGGATATAAATCCTTGAAATAAATGAGTACACAAGGACCTTACCTCCTCACTTCTCCGTTAGTTGCAGTCTGGAAAAATACTGAGAGAGATAAAATGTTGGAGGGTAGGAGATATTAGTGGTTTTTAAGATGATGCATTGATGGTTTTTCTTTCAACTGATATATTTTTGGATGAGTCACACCTTCTCAGAACCAGAAACACCTGTGATAGGCTTGCCTTAGGGTCACCATAAGTCAGAAATGACTTGAAGGCATACAACAGAAAGACAGATGGGTTGAACGAGAGACAAAGAAATGGCAAAGATCTCAGGCATAATGCTTCCAGTCCAAAGCAGTGATCAAAGATGGTGTTTCCTTCCATTTTCTGTTGTCAGAGGGCCGAGGAACTAAAGCACCCAGATCCCGGTCCAGGTCCAACCTGCACCGGCAGACCACTTGGTCCGGGGGCAGCTTGACTGAGAATCTCCCATCCACATCTCTGGTGAAGAGTGGCAGCCTCAGTTTCCCACAACGTGAATCAGACGGTGAGTGAGAATTCTGGGTCCCACCATTCAAAAAAGGATGTTGACAAGCTGGAGCATGTCCAAAGGAGGGCAAGTGAAATGGTGAAGGGTCTGGAAACCATGCCCTATGAGGAATGACTTAGTGAGCTGGGGATGTTTAGCCTGGAGAAGAGAAGGTTAAGAGGTGATATGATAGCCTTGTTTAAATATTTCAAGGTGTATCCTATTGAGGATGGAGCAAGCTTGTTTTCTGCTGCTCCAGACAATAAGACCTGGAACAGTAGATGCAAGTTCCAGGGAAAGAGATTCCACCTTAACATTAGGAGGAACTTCCTGACAGTAAGGGCTGTTCAACAGTGGAAGACACTCCCTCAGAGAGTGGTGGAGTCTCCTCCTTTGTAGGTTTTTAGACAGAGGCTGGATGGCCATTGGTCAGGAGTGCTTTGCTTGTGTGTTCCTGCATGGCAGACGGTTGGACTGGATGGCCCTTGGGGTCTCTTCCAACTCTATGATTCTATGTTATAGGAACGAAGGCCTTGGGCGAGCCAAACCGTGGAAGCAGCGATACCCTCCCTGCGCTGCCCGCCTGGCTGCGAGGTGTACGAGACAGGCCTGGAAGCTCAGAGGACGGCAGCCTCTCCGACGTCAGCAGCTTCTTGACGGATGAGAGTGACCGGTTGACCCTGAGCAGTGTGGACACGCAGCCAAGTTTGGGGATGCTCGAGGGGGTCGCCCCGGGACCGCCATCGGAAAACCGGGGAATGGGAGGCACGCCACGCCGGAGTCTATCCGCTAAGCTTCATCAGCTGCTGCTGTCGCCCATAAAGCGACCTTCCCTGAGGCACGCTGGCGCCGCAATGGAGCATTCGCACACGCGTTCCGGGTCAGAGCAGCGTGAGCTCCCTCCTCGTCGTAGTCCACTGGAGACCCACTTTCTGCTTCCCCGCGAGCGTCCCGGCTCCACTGCTTCTGAGGTAGGCCAAGCAAACCAGGGTCCAAAACGATGGCCAGTTCCAGTGTGGCCACTTATCTCCAAACCCAGAAGGAGCAGATTAGACATCAGGGATGCATCTGCACTGGAGAAATAATGCAGTTTGGCACCACTTTAAGTACTGTAGCTCCGTCCTGGGGTTTGTAGTTTTACAATTCACTTTAGGTTTCTCTACCAAAGAATGCTAGTGCCTCACAAAATTGACAAATCCCATGATTCTGTAGGATGGAGCCATGGCAGTTAAAGTGCTATAAAACATTATTTCTACAGTCTAGATGCACCCCAAGATGCGGATTTTCATGAAGGTGAAAGAGACCAAGAGGTCCTCAGTTTGCCACCTCCGTTTGGGGAGTGAAGTTCCCCCAATTCTCTATATGTATAATAATAATTCTCTATACGTTTCAGTTGCACTAGATTTTTAGGGAGCACCATAGGAGACAGAAGAAAATCCACTGCAAAGCTAATGTCTTGCTAAGCCTTTGCATTATCTCGGTTTGTCCACTAAAATTTCTCAATAAATAGCTTTTTCAGTCTAGGTTTTTCTCATGTAATCCTTTGTTGTTCAGTGTTGCAACCTGTGAACGTATGTTCTAGTAGTGAACACAAAAATACACAAAAATAGGAACACATCTTGTGCTTAGGTTAGTCCTTGTTGTATCAGGGTTTATTATCCTCACATAATCTTTTATTGTGGGTTTTTTGGGCGATGAGGCCATGTTCTAGAGGAATTTATTCCTGACGTTTCGGCAGCAGCTGTGGCTGGCATCTTCAGAGAAATCTTTTCTTTATACATTAAGGTTCATATATAGCTACACTGGATTCATTCTCTAGCCCAAGTTTATTGTTTTTTACTACAGCCAGCCCTCCTTATCCGGAGATTTTTTATCTACGGATTCAAGCATCCACGGTTTGAAAATATTCCCCCCCAAAAGTATAAATTCCAGATAGCAAAACTAGATTTTCCATTTTATATAAGGGACACCATTTTGCTCTGCCATTGCATTTAATGAGACTCAAGCATCCACGGATTTTGTTATCCATGGGGGATCCTGGGACCAAACCCCAGCGGATAACAACGGCCCACTGTATTTGTTAGGTGGGTTCCGGGGTTTATCCTCTCCGGTAAATCCATTTTGGTCAAATGAACACTGCTCCCTTCCTTTCCACAATAGAGCTCCGTATCCCTGGGCAGCGAGTACGATCTCTCGGATAATTCTGTGTGCAGCTTTAACCTCCGAAAATCCAGTGACCAGCTTTCGGAGTCCCCAGCTGTTAAGGTACGTTACGGTGGCCAAACCTGTTGTCCTAGAATCAGAAAAGACAGCAAGGGCCATTGAATCCAACCTTCTGCCATGCAGGAACCCAGCACTAAAGCACCCGGAGAGCTGGGATCTCCAGCTTCCTTTTAAAAAGCTCCAGTGACGGAAAGTCCACTACCTTTATTTATTATCTACTTATTAAAATATTTCTAACCCACCTCTGTGCTCTCAGAAGCTCTCGGGTATATGTACAAAAAAAACAACATGATCAGATGGTGATGATGATGATGATGATGATGTCGTCGAAGGCTTTCTTGGCCGGCATCCATAGTTTTTTGTGGGTTTTTTCGGACCCATCTCCCTAATCCATTCCTCATAGGACTTGGTTTCATGATATTTTTTTCCCAGCTTGGTTGCCTGCCTCTGGATCCATTCCACCTTGTCCCATTTACCTCTGTCTCTTCTGGAGCTTTCTTCCCACACCCGAAATAATAGCTTGGGGTCTAAAGGTGTCCTAGTGAAGGGTCATAATTGGGCATCTGAAGGGCTTCCGTGCCCCCTTTGCCCAGCAGTTCACTTTGTTTTTGACCACCTTTCCCTTCTTTCCGTTCAGGTGCTGCTTTCGAGCTGCTCACGGTGCCAGGCCTGTGACTCGCTGGTCTACGACGAAGAGATCATGGCAGGCTGGAGCTCGGATGACTCCAACCTCAACACCACCTGCCCTTTCTGCGCCCGTCCCTTTGTGCCCTTCCTCGCAATCGAGATCCAGGATTTCCAGGTTGCTCCTAGGTCTGAACCCTATGTAGAGTCCTGCTGTTAATTCTCCCATACCCCAAGTGTCTAGTCTTCATGCGCTCAAAATATATATATTCAGAAATGCCCAGAAGGCATGAGATCCCATCTGATCTTGGAAACTTAAGCAGGGTCAGGCCTGGTTAGAACCTGGATGAGGAAGTACCAAGCGATACCAGGCGGTGGAGGGCTTGATAGGTCACAACCTGCCCTTTGAATAGGTGCCTGGAAAGAGACTGGCAGCAGGCTTATCTTTTGGAATAGAGCAGTGGTTCCCAACCTGTGGGTCGGGACCCCTTTGGGGGTCGAATGACCCTTTCATAGGAGTCGCCTAACACCATTGGAAAACACATATTTGCACTTAGCAATGAAAATAATTTTATGGGTGGGGGTCACCACAACATGAGGAACTGTCTTAAAGGGTCGTGGCATGAGGAAGGTTGAGAACCACTGGAATAAAGGAACTGTATGAGCCCTGTAACATTTGGGGAACTTGGCTGGAAATAGACAAGTAGCCCTGAAAATTGTTTCAAACCTATATTATTTCACAAGGAATATAATTACTGATCTCCTTTCTATAAGCTTGTAACTTTTGTACCAAATAGGACTTTCTGTAATGATGTGTGTTTATGTGATTGTTCTTATCTTGTGAGGAGTGTCGTATTTTGTTCTTATTTTGCCTATGGTTTGTTAAGTGCAATAAAAGCAATTGATTGATTGACAAGTAACCAAGTTTCTCCTCTCCTCTTTCTGCTTCCATCTGCCCAGCATTACGGACAGTTCTGACACCAGTTCAGTCTCCTCCGATTGGCCTCGGGACAGCGAAGCGCCAGCCCCCGGCAGTCAAGGTCCAGTACTCAGTGACCGTTACCACTGCCTGTCATTGGATGAGGCGGAACCGGAACCTGGGCGGGAATCCAGAGCAGGATCATTATGCAATGGTTTCACAGAATCTCCGGTATGGACGCGTCTTGTTCTGTGTTATCCTTGCTCAGAGAAAACAGGACATGATGGGTGGGAGTCAACAGTGTAATGCGGCAGCTAAAAAGGCCAATGCAATTTTAGGCTGCATCAATAAAAGTATAGTGTCTAGATCAAGGGAAGTAATAGTGCCACTATATTCTGCTCTGGTCAGGCCCCACCTGGAATATTGTGTCCAGTTCTGGGCGCCACAATTCAAAAAGGACATTGAGAAACTGGAGTGTGTCCAAAGAAGGGCGACTAAACTGGTGAAGGGTCTAGAAACCAAGCTCTATGAGGAATGCCTTAGGGAGCTGGGTATGTTTAGCCTGGAGAAGAGAAGGTTAAGAGGTGATATGATAGCCCTGTTTAAATATTTAAAGGGAGGTCATATTGAGGAGGGAGCAAGCTTGTTTTCTGCTGCTCCAGAGAATGGGACACAACAGAGCAATGGATGCAAGCTCCAGGAACAGAGATTCCACCTCAACATTAGGAGGAACTTCCTGACATTAAGGGCTGTTCTACACACATTCCTTCCTCTGAGATTTTGGTGGAGTCTCCTCCTTGGAGGTCTTTAAACAGAGGCTGGATGGCCATCTGTCAGGGATGCTTTGATTGAGATGTCCTGCATGGCAAGGGATTGGACTGGATGGCCCTTACGGTCTCTTCCAACTCTATGATTCTAAGGGAAAGAATTGGAAAAAGAGCAATATAGGATGCCCAGGTAAACAGGCATTAGTTGTGACCCCAAACCTGTCCTCAGAACCTGTGTTCAGATGTTGAGAAATCGATTCCACTGGCCAGCAGCTAGTAACATTCTGACAGTAGGTGGGTGAATCCACTCTGGGTTTTACTCCACACTTTAAGGGACTTGTCCCATATGCCCAAGCTATTTGTTTTGGGAGACGGGGGGAACTTTTTAACTTCTTTCGAGCCCTAGGTTTCCACATCCTTCCCAGGTTGGCACATAGCAAATTGTCCAGCTTTTCAGTCACTATTTCCATCACAGTTGCCATTTGTGATTCACAAGGTTCAACACCTTGGAGCAGATCCTTCAAAGGGTGGGCTAAATTTTGGAACGGATTCATCACCCTCAGTGTCATGGGACCACTGGATATAATAACCAAAAAGCAATTTACTCTGGTTTTGAGAAAGTGGGTTGTCAAAGACTTGCCTTTGCTAAGAAAACAAAAGTATGGCGACAGTCCTGTACAGTCGAAGGGTTTCATGGCCGGCATCCATAGTTTTTTGTGGGTTTTTCGGGCTCTGTGGCCATGTTCTAGAAGAGTTTATTCCTGACGTTTCGCCGGCGTCTGTGGCTGGCATCTTCAGAGAATGTTGGCATGGAAGTGAGTGGGGTATATATATTATGTGACCCTACTCTCTTCCATGCCAGCATTCTCTGAAGATGCCAGCCATAGATGCCGGCGAAACATCAGGAATAAACTCTTCCAGAACATGGCCACATAGCCCGAAAAAACTATAGTCCTGTACAGTACAGGATAGTGGAACCGAATCATTTCGCATTGATTCATTTGTCAATGGAAACCACAAGTGGTTATTTTGATGCCAGAAAATGGCAGACAATGCGACCGGGGCAAGTGTAGTGTAAACCACAATCCCATGTCAAATCAAGCCATCACTTCAGACTGCGCACCAATTTATCGGTGTAAGTGGGAGTGAGGCCCTGTTTGTCCTCACCTTTCCTCTTTCATCCCACCAGGTCCCTCGGACTCCTGCCCCGCACATTGAGCACCTGGCCTTTGCCTACCTGAGCCCCTTAGTTCTGCGCAAGGAGCTGGAGACCCTCCTGGAGAATGAAGGAGGAGAGTTCCTCTCCCAGCCGGAGCTGGTGGACAACCACCCCATCATCTACTGGAACCTGGTGTGGTATTTCCAGCGCCTGGGTCTGCCCAGCAGCCTTCCCCAGCTCCTCTTGGCTTCGAAGCACATCCAGGCTGCATCCCAGGTAAGCCCATCTCTCCCCTCTCCATTGCGACACCCTTCATTTTATCCCCACAACAACCTTGTGGGGCAGGCTAAGCTGAGAGAGAAAGAAAGAAGAACTGATGCAAGCACTCTTTGACTGAGTTTGGAGAAGGGACCTCTGCAAATCATAGACTCATAGAGTTGGAAGTGAGTCCAACTCCCTACTCAGTGCGGGAAATCCAGCCAAAGCAGTGGTTCCCAAAGTGAAGTCGAAGGCTTTCATGGCTGGCATCCATAGTTTTTTGTGGGTTTTTCTGGCTATGTGGCCATGTTCAACAACAACAACAACAACAACAACAACAATAATAATAATGGTTTATTTATATTTGCTGCCTCGCCCCGCGTCTCAAGTCGGGCAACATATATAAAATTACAAAATACAATAAAAACACATTAAACCCTGAACCCTCCAGCCAATAAAAGTAAAACAAAATTCAACATTTAAAATGAACACATCAAAAGCTTGCTCTACAATAATTAAATAGAGTGGACCATTGGAGAGTTTATTTCTGACGTTTTGCTGGCATCTGTGGCCAGCAAACTCTGGACCTCCAAATGCTTTGGATGCCAGCTCCCAGAATTCCTGACCAGTGGGCCAAGCTGGCTGGGGCTTCTGGGAGCTGAAGTCCAAAACACCTGGAGGACTAAAGTTTGGGAACCACTGAGCTAAAGTAACCCCAGCAGGTAGCTGTCCAGCAGCCTCTTTTGAAGACGTCCGGAGAAGGAGATCCACCATCTCTCTAGGAAATTGGTTCCTTTGCCAAACCTCTCTTACCATCAAGAGGTTCCTATTAATGTTCAATCAAAATCTACCCTCCTGTAACTTCAAACTATTAGATTTGGTCCTACCCTTGGAGACAGTACTCTGTGACAACCCTGAGTGAGATCATGGCACCGTCTTCTCTTCTTGAAGAATTTATTTGTAACATTTACATACCGTGCCAACTGGGGGATGCTGGAAGTGGGTTATCCCAAAAAGTAACTTTGCCGGAGTTCTGCTCTTTGACAAGCTAGACCTCCTCCTATCTCTTAATTTTTAATTTCTTCTGACCCTGGCACTTTCTTTGCAATTCCTTGTCTCCCATTTCAGAGTCCGGTCCAGGAAGGTGCCCTTGTGAGCATGCATTTGCTCTGGGATGTGTTGATGCCAGACCCGGACAGCTTTCCACCGCTCTACGTTCTTTGGAGGTTTCACAGTGAGTTTCAAGCTGGTTGGGGTGGGACAGAAGGAGAAATAGACTAAATTCCCTCTAAATTACCTCCTTTGGTTTTTTGTGGGTTTGGGGGGCTATGTGGCTATGTTCTAGAAGAGTTTATTCCTGACGTTTTGCCATCATCTGTGGCTGGCATCTTTGGGTTTCCCATTGGGGTATCTGACCAATGTGCAGAAACATAATAGTGAGTCTGATCTTGAAAGCCTCCTCTTCTGTTTGTATCACCTGCAACAGTTAGGAATGGAGCTGTCTTTTCCCAACTTCTTTCTTTACTTAGTCCCAAAGGTGCTACAAGATCTCTCTACATACGGATTCTACAGAATGCTTGACATCCACAGATTTTGTTATCCATGGAGGGGATCCTGGAACCAAACCCCAGTGGATAACAAAGTCCCATTAAGCATTCTGTATGGTGTGGTATGGGAGGAGGTCAATGTGAGGCTGACACCATGAGTGATGCCAACCCCGTCTTAAATTCTTAACCTCCTCCCCTTCTTTTCCCTTCTCTTTCGGCAGGTAATATCCCGACTCGCCTCCAGTCCTGGCGCCGACACAACCATCCCTTCTCGCTCTCCTTCCTGGAGGCCGTGCTGAGCTCCGTTGGGATGGGAGAAGTCCACAAAGCTATCGCCCTCTTTTTGGAAACAGTGGCAGGGCAGCCCAACCCCATACATGTACAAAGGTATGGCTGTCCTCCTCCCCACCGATAGAGGATATCAAAGGATGAGAAGGATGATGTGGTTGCTGATGCGATTGACCGATTAGAGCTTTGTGTGCCAGACATATGCCCTTTCTTCTTTTCTGCTTTTCAGGAGCGTTTACCGCGAGATCTTGTTTCTCAAACTGGCAGCTTTGGGCAGAGACCATGTTGACCTCGGTAAGAGTACGACGGGGGGGGGGGGGGGGTCTCCCCATTTATGGAATCATGGCCAGTTAAAGTGGCACTATTACTTCCCTTGATCTAGAGTATAGTGTCTAGATCAAGGGAAGTAATAGTGCCACTCTATTCTGCTTTGGTCAGGGCCCACCTAGAATACTGTGTCCAGTTCTGGGAACCATAATTCAAAAAGGATGTTGAGACGCTGGAGCGTGTCCAAAGGAGGGCAACTAAAATGATGAAGGGTCTGGAAACCACGAAGCACTATGAGAAGAGACTTAGGGAGCTGGGGATGTTTAGTCTGGACAAGAGAAGGTTAAGAGGTGATATGATAGCCCTGTTTAAATATTTGAAGGGATGTCACATTGAGGAGGGAGAAAGTTTGTTTTCTGCTTCTCCAGAGAACAGGACCCTGAACAATGGATGCAAGCTCCAGGAAAAGAGATTCCACCTCAACATTAGGATGAACTTTCTGACAGTAAGGGCTGTTCGACAGTGGAACACACTCCTTCCTCGGAGTGTAATGGAGTCTCCTTCTTTGGAGGTCTTTAAACAGAGGCTGTATGGGGATCTGTTGGGGATGCTTTGACTGAGAGTTCTTGCATGGCAGAATGGGTTGGACTGGATAGCCATTGTGGTCTCTTCCAACTCTAGGATTCTATGATTCTATGATTCGAAGTGGCATCATAGAATCCTAGAGTTGGAAGAGACCACAAAGGCCATCCAGTCTAGCCCCCTGTCATGCAGGAACTCTCAGTCAAAGCATCCCCAGCATCATAGCACTATAATTTGTATAGCATGCAAGGGCCCAAAAGTGTACTCTGGAGGCACAGTTGCAATGTACCTTACATTCCTCTCTCCCTTTTCCTCAGCTGACTTTGACAAGAAGTATAAGTCTGCCTTCTCCAAGCTGGCCAGTAGCATGGGGAAGGAGTCACTGAAGCAGCGAAGGGCCCAGCCGCTCACCTCGAAGGCCATCGATTGCCGGAAGAGCTTTGGGGCCAACCTGGAATGCTAGCAGGATCTCTCCTCCTGCCCCTCTCTTTCCCACTACCTCCTGTCCACCCCACATTGTCCCCTGCCCCCCTAGTATTCCAACTACATAGGAATAATCCAGGATGGAACTGGAGCTGATACCAAATGAGGACAGGAGGCACGTGCCATGAACGGTACCCTGTTTCCGTTTGCCCCGGGGACTCCGTCGAGGGACGAACTGGGAGAGGGGGAATTGTAGGATGAGAGAGCGCAGGCCTGTTTGCTGACCAGTCCGTTTTTTGGCCTGGCTCTCTCGGATTGTTTCCCCCTCATCCCGCCAATGAAAGGGACAAGGGCCCTGTCATGGGTTCAGGAGCCACGCGGCGGGTCTTGGAGGACCCAATTACTTTGGGGTTTGGGATGTGCAGCCGGCGGTTGCCCGCTCCTGTCTTGGCACTGCACTTTGCACGTGCATGCGACACCTTGGCACGGCGCAAAGGCACCTTGTGTCTCCCCGTGCCGCCCTCTTCCTCCGCGCCTGGGTCGCGCTAGACTAGAGTTTGTCTATATTTTTTCTTTTTTGTGCGCAGTGTTCCCTTTCACAAGGGGGATGTTTCATCTGTCCGTCCGTCCATCCGTCAGCCATCAGGTGCCAGCCGCATCTCGTCTCCCACAACCAAAACGCGTCGGGGTTTCGTTCGGAAAAAGAGAGCCCTTGTTTTCTTTTCTTTTTTTTGGGAGGGGGAACGTCTCTCCCTCCTTCTGTGCCCTCCATTCCTTGCCACCTTGGTTTATTTTTTTACCGTCAGTGTTAAAAAAGATGAAGAAGGAAAGCTATTTTATAATTTATTTATTACTGAGCCCTTTTTGCGTCCTCCTCACCTTTTGCTGCACTCTCCCCACTTCTTTTGTTGGTGCTTTAACTGTAAAAGAGAACCCTGAAACAGGCGACTGGGACAGAAGGGAAGCAGAGCATGGAGAAGTGACTTGTTTTTCACTGCGATTCCCAGAATCCACCCAACCGGCGTGGCTACTACGCTGGTTGTGGGGAGTTCTGGGTATGTTCATCCCCAAAAAGTAACTTTTCTGGAAGAAGGGGCACACCATGCGCTCCATCTCCCTCTTTCTCTTCCTTTACCACATTGATGCATCCATGGGGCAGCCCCCCATATCTGTTGCAGAGACTGTTTTCCCCCTGATCTTGGGGGTACTACTTTATGAAGGGATGAAGTGGCCAGGGGAGAGAGAGAAAGAAAAGGTTGTTTAGTTTAACACACTTTCACACACACATGCACTTCTCGCCACTTTGGTCCCCTCAGGGCTCGGATTGTGCAATATGGAGTGAACCTCCATCACGCCCCCCAATACTTGTTGTATTGTTCTCTCTCTCTTTTGTTCTTAAATTTGTTTTGTTCGTTCGTTCGTATGTTTTCGATGTTCCTGGTTCTGTAAATAAAGAGGCTTCTGTATTTTCCCCTTCGCGTCTCCCGACTGTGTTTCGATCCAGCAAGCAGTAAATGGGGAACGCTGGGGGGACATCGAGGATACATCAAGACTGTATAGATTTATGACAGTTTGATTCCATTTTTAACCGGGCGCCACCCTGGGATTTGTAGTTTATTCTCTGCAGACAGATATGAGAGAATTCTCTAGATAAGAATTGTATGCTCCTCAACTAACTACAAATCACAGGATGCCACAAGTGGAAACTATAATTATCATCATCATCATAGTTTTGTACGGTATATACTCAACTACAGTGCGCCTTTGCTTTATGCAGACTCCCCTGCATAAAGCAAATTCCGCACATGCTTGAGCCCCATTTAAATGAATGAGGCTCTTGCATGTGGTGGCACACGCGTGCCATGGGCATGCGCCCCATTACTTCCAGTAGGACATGCCACCCCTTCCTCCCCGCACAGCTTTCAGCATATGCTGGAAGCCGCGTAAAGCGCGCTCGCGTATGATGCAGCTGCACTGGGTAAACTTATATAAGGGTCACTATATCAGTAGTGCTTAGAAGGGTTCTAAAGCCAAACCCAGTCCAGTTTGTAAGCCTTCGCTTCCTATCAGAAAGCCTCCCCATTTAAAAACACTTGCGTCTCTCTCTGCTCCGTTTTGCGAGCCTTTGCTTCCTATCGGAACAATCTCCCCATTTAAATCCGCTTCTCTCTTGCTCCGTTTTGCAAGACCTGGATTCCTATGGGGGAAACCTCCCCATTTAAATCCACTTGCTTCTCTCTCTGGTCCCTTTTTGCAAGACCTTGCCTCCTATCAAAAAATTACTCCCCATTTTTAAAACCATCTCTCCAGTCCATTTTGCAAGACCTGGCTTCCTATGGAAGCGACTCCCCGTTTAAATCCACTTGCTTCCGTTCCAGCCTTTTACAGCCGCACAGTACTCTATATACATTTTTAGAGTCAGTGTTATTACATTTTAGTTCTTTTCTATTTGCTTTAGAATTTCTATAGGATTTTATAGTGTGTTTTACTTGTTTTAGCGTTATTTTGTGTTATTTTGAAATGGCCTAAGGGCTAATCAATAAATATTTCTTCTTCTCCTTTCCTTGCTTCCTCTCCAAGTCAGAGAAGGCTCAATGCCTCACAAAACAACAGCTCCCAGAATTCCCTAGCATTGAGCCAGGGCAGTTAAAGCGGTGTCAAACCGGATTATTTTTGCAAGTGTGCTTCTTTGGCCCAGTATAGATGCCCCCCAATTTATCACACTATGGCTGCATCCACATTGGAGAAATAACCCTGTTTGGCACCGCTTTAATTCTTTCTGGCTCAAGGCTATGGAATTCTGGGAGTTGGAGTTTGTTGTGGGGTCCAGAGCGGAGCAAAGCTCCGCTCTGGACCCCACAACAAACTCCAACTCCCAGAATTCCATAGCCTTGAGCCAGGATGCTGGAAAGCGGTGCCAAACTGGATTATTTCTCCAGTATGGATGCAGCCTACACTTTGATAGCGCTTTAACCGCCGTGGCAACATTTCTGTGGCATTCTGGGGTTTGTAGTTTAAGCGAGGCCCAGGAACTCTCTGAGATGACTAAATGCAGGTCCCTAAACTACAAATCCCAGGATTCCACAGGAAGTCGCTGTGTCACTCAAAGTTGTCCACACTCACGCCAACCCGACCCCCAAAAAGTGCAAATTAGGCCCTAAAATATGGAAGAAGACTTCAAAACTAGTGTGTGTTTCTGATCTTTTATTGTCATTTCATGTTTTATTGACGTATTTATTGGTTTGAAAATGTAAAAAATTTGTTGACAGTGACAAGGCCTAGGCTTCTTATTAAAAAAAAACGTGTACGGTGGCCACTTGGGGCCAAAAAGCCCTAAGGGCCTGAGGAGAAGGGGTGTGGGTCGGCTCCTCTCCTTTTATTTTTTCATTTCTGCCCGCCGACACATTCGTCAATCTACTCATCCATGAGGCCGCCCGGTACCCGGATGTGGCGCCTTTAAAAATAAAAAAAGGGAGGGGGGGAAGAAGTTATTAAAAAGGCGCCCCGCGGGGAACTCCGTCGCCGCTCGTTGGCCTCGCCTGACGCCAGTCACCCGCGCGGCTTAACCAATCAGCGCCGGCGGGCGGGAACGTTCATGCCAAACTCGTTGTGTGATTGGTGCGTGCGCGTGTCGCTCTGGGCGGGGATCCAATAGGCGTCGTAGGTCGCCGTGAGGAGGCGGGGCGTGGCCGGCGGGGCCGTCTGCCCAATCAGGAGCATTGTTTGTGGTGGGTGCCGGCTCCGGCGGCGGCGGCGGCTGGGGGTGGCGTCGGCGTCTCCTCTTCCCTGCCTCCCTTCCTATTTCCTTCGTTCCGAGGGACCCCCGGACTCCCTTCGCACCGAGAAGCCCCTTCAGGTGACAAGGAGGGGGGCGGGTCCCAGGCAGTGATTGACAGGGCGGCGTCCAATGGGGGGGCTCCTTAAGGATTGGGGGACCAATGGGAAAACGGGGGGATCATTTTGGGGAGGGCCATTTTTAAAAGGGGGGACTTTTATAATGGAGGGGGGTTTGGGGTTCCAAAAAATTGGGGGGGCTCATTTTGAGGGGTCCCCTGTGTCTTTTGGGGGGAGAGTACTGGCCTTTGGAGTCTAATGGGGGCATTTATAAAAGGGGGGCTCTTTTAAGAAGGAGGATTGGGGGATTCCCAAAAATGGGGGGCTCATTTTGGGGGGGGGGGCTTGTGTCTTTTGAGGGGTTAATAGTGATCTTTGGGGATGCAGAGGGGAGGTTAATGGGGGGCACTTATAGGGGGCTTTCTTTTAGGGTTTGGGGGTTCAAAAGTGGGGGGATCATTTTGGGGGTCCCCTGTGTCTTTCTTGGGGGGCAAATAGTGGCTTTTGGGCTGTGAGGGAGGAAGAGGAGGATATGAATGGGAACATTTATAGGGGTCTTTCTTTTAGGGAGGGGGGTTTGGGGGTTCAAAATTGGGGGGCTCGTTTTGGGGGTCCCCTTATGTCTTTTTGGGGGGCACTAGTGGCCATCCTGCTGGTTTGGGGGATGTGAGGGGTGATTAATGGAGACATTAATGGAGGCAAATAGGGGGGTGTCTTTTTATAGAGAGGGATTTCGTGGTTCCCAAAAGTGGGGGGGGTTATTTAGGGGGTTCCTTATGTCTTTTTTGGGGGGCACTAGAGGCCATCCTGGTGCTTTTGGGGGGAATGTGTGGTGGGCTTTCCGGGGCAGATTAATGGAGGCATATATAAAAGGGGGTCTTTTTTTTAGGGAGGGGGATTTGGGGGTTCAAAACTGGGGGGGCTCATTTTGGGGGTCCCCTCTGTCTTTGGGGGCAAGTAGTGGCCTTTGGGCTGTGAGGGAGGAAAAGGAAGAGATGAATGGGGGGGGGCATTTATAGGGGGGTGTATCTTTTTAAGGAGGTGAATTTGGAGGTTTAAATGTGGGGGGGCTCGTTTTTGAGGGTTCCCTGTTTCTTTTCTGGGGGGGGTCAGTAGTGGCCTTTGGGGTGCAAGGTGGGGGGAGGTTAATGGATGACATTTATAAAGGAGGGGCTTTTTTAGGAATGGGAATTTGGAGGTTTACATGTGGGGGGCTCATTTTGGGGGTCCCTCATGTCTCTTTTGGGGGGCCACTAATGGTTTTGGGGGTGTGAGGGGGAGATTAATGGAGGCATTTATAGAGAGGGGTCTTTTTCTTAGGGAGGGGGATTTGGAGGTTCCCCAAAGGGGGGGGGTTCCTCTGTCTTTTTGGGGGGAGCATTTATAGGGGCTCTTTTTAGGGAGAGGAATTAGGGGGTTCCCTCTGTCTTTTGGGGGGGGACAGTAGTGGCCAACCTGGTGGTGGCCTTTGAGCTGGAAGAGATTTAGGGGGGCTTTCGGGGGGAGGTTTTCTTCCAAGGTAAATAAATCTTGGAGGTTCAAAAGTGGAGGGCTAATTTGGGGGTGTCCATTCTTTCTTTCCTGGGGGGCACAGTAATGGTTTTTGGTCTCAGGAGGAGATTAATGGGGGGCTTTTTTAAGGAAGGGGAAACCTGAGGTTCAAAAGTGGGGGGCATTTTTGGGGGGTTGCTTGTCCTTTTGCTGGGGGGCCTGTAGTTGCCTTTGAACTAATGGGGGGGTCTTATTTTAGAGAGGGGAATTTGGAGGTTCAAAAGTAGGGGCATATTTTGGGCATTTGCTCTGTCTTTATTGGGGGGGCTAGGGGTGGCCATCCTGATGGCCTTTGGGATTCTTAGTGAGGGGAAGGTTACTGAGGGGCATTTATGGGGGGGGGGGGGGCTGGGTTAAGGAGGGGCACCTTGAGGTTTAAAAATAGGGGGTTCGTTTTGGAGGGGTGCTCTTTCTTTCCTGGGTGGCCCCTGGTGTCCTTTAGGTTGCTGAGGGAGGGGGAGGTTAATGTGGGGGTCGTTTTTAGGGAGGGGAACCCAGAGGTTCAAAATTGGGGGGCATATTTTGGGATTTGCTTGTTTTAGGAGGGGGTGCATAATGACCTTTGGGACTCATGGTGAAAGGGGAGGTTTATGGGGGGGGGCTGTTTAGGAAGGGAGATCTAGAGGTTCAAAAGTGTGGGGGGCATTTTCTAGATTTGGGGGCAAGTAGTGGCCATCCTGGGATGCATAGTGGGGTTGAGAGGGGAGATCAATGGGAGGAAATCTGGAAGCTCAGAAGTGGGGGGCATATATTTGTGGGGGTTTGCTTTTGCTTTCCTGAGAGGTGAGTATTGACCTTAGGGCTTGACTGGGGGGGGGGGGAATGCGGGGCTTGAGATCATTTGGAAGGAGAAGGGGGTCCTCTTACTGAAGTACAAAGAGGAGGCCATCTGCACCTTCTTTGGATGGGTGGGTTGACCCCCTTCTCCCTTTCAAGCTGTGGTTGTGGGTTGGGGTGCGGGGAGAAGGAGGGCAAAGTGGCCCCTTTCTAGGGTGCCTCAGAGGAGCGGATGTGGATGTTGGGGTCCAACAGGTGCGCCTGAGGGGTACAATAACATCCAGAATCCACAGAGACACCTTTATCAGACCAACCAAAATGCATAACATATATCTGCCCAATATCACTGTTTTGTGGATTTGGGATGTGGTTGTACTTGGCTATATGGCCATCATGGCTACCCCCGGATATCTTTTCCACTGTGGAGGTGAGGCACCCATCCTCCTTTTAGGGAGATGCATGGTTTTGGGGGAGATTGATTGTTGTTGTTGTTTTTTGGGGGGGGGGTGTTCAGAAAGGCCTTTATAAAAGACTGGATTTCCTTCAAGGGGAGAGTTGTTCCTTCAGTGAGTGTCTGGTCTATCGAGTGGTTCAAGCATTTCTGGACAGTGCCACCTTGAATGTTGGGGTTCAGGAGACTGTTTATGCTATACAGCATGATGTGCCATTTTAGTTAAAACTGAACTGAAGTGATGATGCTTGGATGCAGAGGTCACTCCTATGGGGATTGCAAGAGCCGTCTTGCATTATTTTTTTTTTTGGGGGGGGAGATGTCCATTGATCATATCTGTAACAGGTACGGGGCTACCATTTTCACTGATTTGGGGTGCATGAATGTTGTCTCTTTTCCGAATTAACGCCGCTTCTTTTCCCTCCAGAGTTGCACTGTAGCAAATAGAAGTTCCAGAGGGGTTTGGAGGAGTGTTGAGTGCCATTGCCTTGAGTAGCTGGAGAAAATGTGTATTATTTATCTATTTATTTATTAACTAAATAATACAGGAAATGTGTGAATCCGGTGAGGATGTGGGTTAGCATTTCATAATTGAGCCTGAATTTTGGGGTTCGGGCGGACTCTGCAAAGGCAGCAGATGGAAGACGAAGCTGGGCTTTGTGGGAAAGGAAGCTATGGTTGTGGGGGTCACTTTTTGCAGGTGAGTGTTGTCCTGATTTGGGGGTGAGGTTGTGTCTGTTGTAAAGGCTGGCATGATGCTTTTGGGGGGGGGGGTTATGTCTGGCTCAAAGGAAAGGTGGTCTTAACTCTTTGGGGGATATTATGAATAAGATTGAATGTTGGGGTTCTTAAGTTGGGGTGTCTTTTGTACATGCTGGTTGTGAAGTTTGGAATGGCTTTCTCATTGGTTGGAATATGTACAGTGGTCCCTCCACGTTCGCTGGGTTTAGGGGTGCAGGACCCCCATGAATATAGAGAACCCACAAATACAAAAAACACTTAGGTAGGACACCTCTCTAAGAAGCTCCATGTTTTCCAGCGCATCTCTGTGGTCAACATCTGTCAGAAGTAATGACGCTGGAGTATTTTATCTAGGAACTTGTAGGTTCTCCGGCACAACTCTATGGTCAGCGTCTGGCAGAGTTGCGCTGGAGGACCCAGAGATTCCTAGAGAGAACATAATGATCCAATCCGAACATAACCAAAGCCACAAAAGTGAAAGGCGCAAATGTGGAGGGCCAACTGTACTGGCTAGCTATGGGATGGATAGCTCTTGTATGGTACAAACTTGGAATAAGAGTTGGCTATCAAACTTTAAGCATGCATAGTGCAAGCGGGTAGCAGTAGGAACGTTCCCCCCCCCCCAATATTATTTTTGAGGGATCTTGGATGCCTGGCGTTTGTCGAAGTTTGCAGTGATTCCCCAACTTGGGTCATCCCCAGTCAACGTGTTAAAGATCAAAGATTCTGGAAGTCGGGGTCCAAGAACATCTCAGGACCCAAGTTGGGGGGTCCTGATGTAGGGGGCCCAAATCAAAGGAAGATAACCAGGAGGAGCAGATGAGAAAAGGAAAATAGCTAGACTTAAGGGTACCACGAAAATTGTGGGGGGCAGGTATTGATGGTGGATAAATGGGAGGTGTCTCTCGTGGAACAAGGGTAAATCTGATCTTAATTTTTTTAAATGTGAGTGGGATGGTTTGTTGTCCTGGCGCAGGTGTGTCTTAGTCCAGGGATGGCTAAATCCAGGTGTTGTGGGACTGCCAACTCCCATTATCCCTCATTATTAGCTGTGTGACCGTCATTGATGGGAATTGCAGTCTGGAAGACAAGTCCCTCTCCTCTCCTCTCTAATTTTAGAGAGTGTTTCAATGGTGGTGAGAGCCAGTAAGGTATAATGGTTTGAGCGTTGGACTCTAGGACATTGGGAGACAGGGTTTGAATCCACAGAAACCCACTGGGTGACCTTGCCCAAGTCACACTCTCTCAGCTGTAGAGGAAAGCAGAGGCAAACCCCCTCTGAACAAATCCTGTTAAGGGTCATCAAACCCTGTGATAGGGTCATCTAAGAAATGAAGGCTTGAATTCGTAGAGCCGCCACAATGGAGGTGGTAGTCCTAAATGGGTATGTATGTGTTCATATTGGGGGTGAGAAGACTAGGCTTGGCATAACACAAGGTCCCTGAAGGTGCTAAAAAGTGCTGAGGATGGTGGGGGACCATCATCCCATCATCTGATGCTGTTGCTTAGCATCCCAAAAAAGGGATGAGCATCAGGTCCTGGGCTGTGGGGTGGGATGGCATGGCCTAACTGGCAGTGTTTTGACCAGAGCAAATTTTGTAGCGTCGGAAGGTTAAATGGGAGGTGAGGTGGAGGTATAGGATCAGGAGACCACCATCCTGAGGATACCTTCCTTAAGAGGTAGTTATCCTTCTTGAATAAGTTGTGGGATCAGTCTGCCGCTGCCCCCTTCACCTGTGTAGCCTGTGGGAAAGGGCAAGGAAAGACACGACCCTGTTTTGTGTTGGGACTGGGAGTGTGGGTGGGGGCAGTGAACCCTTGCCAAGACCATTGCCATGCCATTTTCACTGTTGTCGACTCCTCTGGGCAGGCAGGGGCACGTGGGGAAATGGCGAACCTCTCCCCAGGGGCTGGGGGTACAACCTGCCTGGCGCACCAGTTGCTTCATCTGGGAAGAAGGTGTGGGGCTTGGGATGCTGTGGGAGCATTGTGGTGTGTGTGTGTGTGTTACCCATCTTCTTTTAAGATGGTCTTTCCTCCCAAAATCTGGGCTCCATAGGTCTCTTGTCTCCTTCCTTCCTTTCCTTAGATCTAGGAATGCGATGTGTGTTTGGGAGGCGTTGGCATCTCCTCAGTGCCTCGTCTTCCTCCACCCTTGAGCGTTTGTGCACTCACATTTATTGTGCTTTCTCCACCCACCCACCCAGCCCCCTAGGCAGCGCCACCACCGATGCCTCCTCTCGTGTGGGTGGCAAGGCGAGGCCGATCTACGCCTTTGGATGAAAAAAAGAAATTAAGGAACAGTGGTGAAAGGAGAGGGCTCCGTTCTCTTGCTCCAGGCACATCCTTCCCAACCTGAAAAGGTGGGTGGGCGGGCGGGTAGGTGGGGGTCGAGGTGTATACCTTTGGGGGCAAACTGGCTTAAGGCAAGGCACATGCCGGCAGTCTCTGAAGTGGTGCTGAGCTGCCGCCGTGGCTGGGAGGAGGAAGAGGAAGAGGAGGTGGCGCGTAAGACTTCTTGTGCCCTCCCCCCTCCTTCTCCTCGGAGAGGACATTTTATTTGGAAGTGTGCAGCTTTCTTGTTCCTCTGCCAGAGCGGAGGGAGGGTTAATGCTTCAGAGGCTGTGACCGGAGATGGTGGAATCGACATGGGGGCGGAGGGAAGGAGTGAGAGAGAGACAGACAGAGAGAGAAAGGCGTCGCGCAGATGCTGGCTTATTGATCCTCTCCACCTGACTGTCATCTTGGTCAGCTTCTCCGTTCCCAGCAAGCTGGGCAAAGAGAAGGTTTTATTGGGAAGAGAAGAAGAGAAGGAGGCTCTATCTGAAATTATAGGGAGGGTATTTTTGGGTTGGGGGAGCCGTGGTGGCAACAGCTGAGTGAAGACTCTTGATTTCTAAGCATCATTATGACTGAAGGATATAGGATCAAACAATTTGGGAGGTGCCTCAAGCTGTGGCTTTCTGGATGTGATGGAAAAGGTTCCCCCCCCCCCCCAAAAAAAAATTGCTTTCTCAAAAGAAAACTCACAGTCCTCACAGGTTTTGACTGCCCTAAGAGAAAGTTGAAACACACAGGAGAAGTGCTTTGGTGGGAAGTTTGGTGGGGCAGGCTGGGCAAAGAGAAGGTTTTATTGGGCAAAAAGAGAGAGAGAAAAGGTGGATGAGTGAGGGGGTGCTTCATCTGAAATTGGGGGAGGGTTTTTTTGCAGGGGGGAGATGTGGTTGCTACTTCTGAGAGAGGACTCTGATTTCTAAGCATCTTTATGACTGAAGGATAAAGGATAAAACATCTTTATGACTGAAGGATAAAGGATAAAACATTTTGGGGGGTGCCTCAAGCTTTAGCTTTCCAGATGTGCTGGGAAAGGCTCCCCCCCCCCCAACAAAAAAGGATTTGTTTTCTCAAATGAAAACTCAGACTGTGGTCCTCACAGGTTTTGACTGCCCTAAGACAACCAAGCCAGGCAAGAAGTGCTTTGGTGGGACGTTTGGTGGGTTTTTCCCCCTGGAATGCCAGAGCTCCACCTTAGCCATAGGTAAAACAAGGTGTGTGTATGTGTATATATATAAGCCCTAATGGTTGTGTTGAGCATGGAGGTAGGTCCCCCACTGGGGTTTTGGATTCGGCACTCCCTTTGCCCCAAGCCCTGTTCCAGATGGAGCCGATGGGAGGAAGGGAAGTTTGAAGTTATGTGTATAAACTGGAGAGAAACCAATAAAAGTTGCAGGGTTACACTGCTTCTTCTTCTTTTTCTTTTGTAAGTGTGTTCTATACATACACTCCTGGCCATTGTGCAGAGCAGGGTATTGCTGTGGCAGCATCTGGTTTTGGAAGATCTCCAGGCACCTCTGGTGCCCTCACCCTCTCAACCTGGTTGCATGATTGTAGCAGCCAAGCCCCTTGGCATCATACTTGTGCATCTATTTGTTTAGTGTTTTCCTCCTGTCTGAATGGGGCTGTAAAATCATCCTCTCCATTCCAGGTGAGCGCCTTTGGATAGGGCTTGGAAATACCTGAGTTGTGGCACATCAGAAACTTGAGGGAATGTAAGGGATTGTAGAGGAAATTATTTGGGTGTAGAGAGTTCTTGGAATATCCTGTTAGGGCCGAGAAACACCCCACACACACACACCTCACTAAAGGTACTTTTTTCAACTAGGGGCCATAGTAAGTATATTATGCGAATCAGTGTGTGCATTTTCATCCATTTGTGTTTCACTTTCCTGCTGAAATTCACATCTATTAGCCTCTATTCATCCTCCCTCTGCCGGAAATGCGCAGCCATCTGAACGCATGCAAAGCAGACGGACGGTAGCCACACGCACCATAATGCGAATTTCTGCTAATTTTGCTGGATGCTTCAGTAAAGATTGTAAAGCCTTTTCCCATGGAGTTTAAGGAGTTTTTCACCACCCACAAAAAGCCTGAACTTTTGCAAATCATGTGTGGCCGAATCACATTCTATTGGACTGGAATAAGGAGTATTTTAAACATACAGACTAGCCCCAGGTCTCCCAGCAAACCACATCAACATGGCCAGTGAGTGCCAGTGCCAATGCCAACTGGGATTCGTTGTCCAAAAAAGGTAACTCTGCCAAGGTGAAGTCAAAGGCTTTCATGGCTGACATCATAGTCTTTTGTGGGTTTTTCGGGCTATGTGGCCATGTTCTAGAACAGTTTATTCCTGACGTTTCGCCAGCATCTCTGAAGATGCCAGTCGCAGATGCTGGCGAAACATGAGGAATAAACGACTAGAATAAACATGGCCACATAGCCCCCAAAACCCACAAAAAGCTAACTTTGCCAAACTTTTTCTCTGTCTGCAACTCCAAAGAGCTTCTTCCAGTCTGTGAAGACCAAACTGAGTGAGGTGGACCAGTGGTCTAGCTTGAGATTCCTGGATTCCTTTTCCTGTTTAGGTCCCAAATATATGCTTTGTTCTCATTAGGCATTAAAGACATTTTCCAGAGATGTGGGTCTACAGTTCTCAGCATCCATTTGCTAGCACAAGGCTTTGGATTAATAGAGTTGAGGTCTTGCACATCTGGAAGCAACCAAGTTGGAGGAAGGTTGTCCTAAATTCTCAAGTCTCCTGTGGTGGAGGGGAGGGCACAGCTGGGAGCCTTCTCTCCTACCCTGAGCCAAGATTGGCAGGGACCAAATGCTAACTAGACGGTTGCAGATCTCTGTTGGGTTTCTAGTTGGTAGCCAAGGTCACAGCTGTCCATTCCTGGAATGGATTTCGTGGTATTTTTATTGTTTGAAGGAGGGGGGAGCTCTCCAAATATGATCGGGTAGGGACTCTTTAACCCTTTCCTCCATGCCATTACCCAAGCCGCCTTTAGCCTTCAAGGAAAGAATGGTTGCATCATGTCCCAGTCCTGTTGACATGTCACCCCAACCCAATTTAAGAAGAAATCTCCACCTTGTATTGAGTCAGAGACCGTCCAGACCATCAAGAGAATGGCTGTCTTTTGTCTTAGGCAGAGGGAAGTTACTCATAGCCCTGCTTCCTGTAAGAGGCAGGAAAAGGTGAGGAAGAAATTAGGCTTTGACAGTTTACTGTGATTTCCTGTTTGTGAGTTTAGGAGCCGGTTGCTATTGTGCCATTTAATGGTGGGCTTATATTACCCAAAGTGCCAGTTAATCCACTCTTGTATTGATGACGGTGACGTTGTTGTTGTGTGCCTTCATGTTGTTTCTGACTTATGGCAATCCTAAGGTGAACCTATCACAGGGTTTTCTAGGGCTGAGAAAGTGTGACTGGCCCAAGTTCACCCAGTGGGATTTCCACGGCCGAACAAGGATTCAAACTCTCAGAATTATAAACCAATGTTCAAACCACTGGAGCCTGCTGAGTCTCATATTGACGTTGTGTCTTCCATAGATTTGGGATACATTGAGCCATCATTTCTGAGGATACGGTAAGGAAGACCACAGAGAGCTGATGCTAGATTTGGAGGTCCCAGAAAATGATGGAAGTTTCGAACTTGCCTGCCTGCCTGCCTGCCTTCCTTCCTTCCTTCCTTCCTTCCTTCCTTCCTTCCTTCCTTCCTTCCTTTCTCAGTTTGATAAGTTTCAATTCAGAACTTCTGCAAGGTTTCAAGAGACTGTTCTTAGGAATATTTGAACACCTTTCTTCACAAATGACATGAGATGCTCACAGTGAAGCTGTTGGGAATGGGGCAGCCCCTAAAATCAAATATGGAGTAGTGTGCTTCCTTGTCCAACTCATGCACTCCTTGGCTGGAGGAGAAGATTGATGGTTGTTAGCTCTCCCAAAAGGAAAGGGGGCTTCACTAAGGAGATATGAGGTATTCTGTACAAATGTGTATGGAACTTATGCAGACCATTAGTCTGTCTAGCCCAGCAATGCCTTTCTGAACCAGCATGGCATAGTGTTTTGAGTGCTGGATGAATGATTTGGGAGACCAGAATTCAACTCCTACTTGACCATGAAAACCCACTAGGGGATCTTGGGCAAGCCGCCTCAGAGGAAAGCCATGGCAAAATCCTGCTGCACAAATCTTGCCAAGAACACCTCACCTTAGGATTGCCATAAACTGGAAGCCATTTACAGCAACAACAACTGTATCTCTGATTAGCAATGACAACTGTCTGGCATCGCTGACAAGGGCGAATCTTCTCTGTCCCCTTCAGTTTGGGTTCCTTTAGCTGGAGATTGAACCTGGGACTTTGTACTTGCAAAGTCTTTGCCCTGCCTTTGATTTTGTCACGTCCCCAAGTTAGAAGCTGGCTTATAGTCTAGTGTATTCTTTATGCTGACTGGTAGTGGCTGTTGAAAGCAGTTTTGTCTATCCTGCATCCCTCCAGATGTGCTGGACTACAACTTCTATCAATAGCAAGCAGAGATTATGTAGTGATGTTCTTGCCGCCCCAATCCATTCCCATCCTTAGCCAGCATTCTCTACTAGTTGCTAACTTTTTAAGTTATTGAATTTAGACCCCATTTTAATCCCATTTTTAATTTAAAAATTACAGTAGAACAAGGGGTAATGCAAAGGTTTTTAAAGACTTGAACAGTCGTATTAGAACCATTGTTTTAAAACAAGTTAAAAAGACAACTGAGGCATAATGATCATGATACAAATACAGTCCCAGATGTCTTGGGAGACCTGTTGATTTTCACTCAGGGAGGTGTGCTTTTCCTGAGACACTTGAGGTGTCAGGCGCCTCTGGATGGAGAATGCAAAGCTGAGAGCATGGAGATGTGGCCAGGAGGCGCAAATGTTTCACAAGCTACCTTTCTGGTTCCCATGCAGTGTGGTGCAATTTCAGTCTGCGCCTCATGTTTGGAAAATGCCAGCTGCTAGTGGGCACCAGAAGAAGGTGTAGGCGAGGTGTGGCCAACTTTATGTCCCTGGGATGCTCCTGGAGGCCAGGGCGGCTGCCAAAAATACCCTCAAATCCAGAGGTAAATGGAAGTCCCCTTCTCTTTTTGAAAAACAGGTTTTCTTTAGTGTGCAGGATATCCCTGCAGCCTGTTTAAAAGCTGTATTGGAGACTACTAGGGGAAGCAGTTTGCCCCTTTTATTTAGCCATTACAGTCGCCCCTCTTTTTTCATGGGGGATCTGTTCCCCTCACGAAAATGGAGTTTCCCCTATATTGAAGCCCCATTGGCTTGAATATAGGTGCAGGGGTGTGCAGGCGTGCACCATAGGCACATGCCCCATTCATTCTCCCTCCATTCGTCCCTCGCACATAAGCGAGGGATGCGGGTCTGAAGGCCGCAAGAATGGAGGGAGGACTGTAAATGGGTGTTATAAATGAGAAACCTCTAAGATCCCTGGACCCCAACAGCCTTTCTCACGTCTTGCAAACTCAGGACCATGGTTTCCTTGGTTGAATCAATCCAGCTATAGTGCAATCTCCCTCTTTTCCTACTGCCTTCCTCTTTACCGAGTATGATCATCTTTTCCCTTAAGTCATGTCATCTCTTGATATGGCCAAAGAATGACAGCCACAGTTTAGTCATCTTGGCTTCAGTTCAGACTTGAATTTACTCATAAGACCCATTCATTTGTCTTTTTAAGCTTTTCATGGAATCCACAGAACTCTCCTCCAGCACCACATTTCCAATTAGTTGATTTTCTTCCTTTCGGCTTTCTTTGCTGACTAGCTTTCACAACCATACAGAGAAAATGAATAAGGAAAAGCATGTGTTTCCTTAATATCTGGAGGGAGGTCAGTAGAAGATGGAGCGACGTTGTTTTCTGCTTCTCCAGAGGCTGGGGCACAAGCCAGAGGATTACAATTACAAAGAGATTCCACCTAATCATTAGGAAGAGTTTTTATGTTGTAAAATCTCTTTGAGAGTGGAAGAGACCGCCTTGGAGAGTAGTGGACTTTCCTTCTTTGGAGGTCTTTAAATAGGGACTGGGGGGGGGGGGTCTTTACTTGCAGTTTCCTATATGGGAGGGATTTGGACTGGATGACCCTTGCGGTCCCTTCCATCTCTGTAATTCTGTGATCTTTCTATGTTTGAGCATGGAACAGCTTACAGTGGTCAACTTCATATTTCAATGAAAATATGGAAACATCAGTAGGACCATGCACCTATCTGTAATGTTGTACTTCTAAGATCGTGCCTTATGGATCCTGTACTGAATTGCAGGTTGGTCTAGAGATGTCTAAACTCCCTTCCTGCCCTTACTCTGTTGACATGGTGTGTTTTTAAGTGTGTGAAAAGACTAGGAGTGAAGGGTCTGGAAACCATGCCCTGTGAGGAGAGACTTAGGGAGCTGGGGATGTTCAACCTGGAGAAGAAAAGGTTAAGAGTGATATGATAGTCCTGTTTAAGTATTTGAAGGGATGTCACATTGAGGAGGGAGCAAGTTTGTTTTCTGCTGCTCCAAAGAACAAGACCCGGAACAGTAAAAGAGATTCCACCTCAACATTAGGAGGAGCCTCCTGACAGTAGGAGCTGTTCAGCAGTGGGACACATTCCCCCAGAGAGTGGTGGAGTCTCCTTCTTTGGAGACCTTTAAACAGAGGCTGGATGGTCATTTGTTGGGAGTGCTTTGATTGTGAGTTCCTGCATTGCAGGGGGTTGGACTGGATAGCTCTTGGGGTCTCTTCCAATTCTATGATTCTATTATTCTGTTCACTGTAGAAAGAATGTAGTTTGATACCACTTTTAAGTGCTGTAGTCCCATCCTATGGAATCGTGGAATTTGTCGTTTTACAAGGTCTTTAGCTGCCAAAGAGTGTAGGTGCCTCACAAAACGACAAGTCCCAGGGTTCTGTAGGATGGAGCCATGGCACTTAAAGTGGTGTCAAACTGCATTATTTCTACAGTCTAGATGCGCTCCAAGACCCCCTGACGTTTGGATTCCTGTGTGTTTCTTCATGTGTCACTGATCTAGGCAGACGTCTTGACTGGAAAGAGGTGAGCTCAGTGTAGTACTTGTGCAGCAATGCAATTAATGTTTTAGTTTTGTTTTAAACCGCTTTACTTGAGTACCTTTATAACGGAATGATCTGTGAGATTGTGTTTTTCTTTTACTTTCGTAAAATAAGGTTTCAGCTGGACTTTGTTTTAATTTTTTTGTAATCTTTTTTGAATCTTGCTGGAAGAAAGGCAGAGAATTAATTGATTAATTAATAATTTGGTTTTCAAACTGTGGGGCATGAGAGTTGCTCAATGGGGACATAAAACTTGGAGGCCCTGATCCTTCCGCCTCCTCTTCTTCCCAGACTTTTTTACGTCTAAAATTTACACATGCGTTGGGTTAAATATTGAGTTTCCGTAAGTAAAACTGTTCAAATTACCACAATGTTATTGCCTTGTAAAATGTTAAAATATGAATATACATGAATGTGCGGATGAAAATACGCACGCTAAATAAACAAAATATTTGTATTCGTATACTGCGTCGAGTGGGGGATTGGGTGCGACGTCTGCATGTAGATGTAAAGGAGGGTCCCAAGGGTAAAACGCTTTGAGTACCACTGAATTAAAGCATTGTAGTGGTGTAGTGGTGGTTTGAACACTTGGAGTATGACTTTGGAGATCAGGGTTACAACCCCGGCTCGGCCATGTAAACCTGCTGGGTCAGGGCAAATCACACTCTCTCAGCCTCAGAGGATAGCGGTGGCAAACTCCCTATGCAGAAAGTTGCCATGATAGGTTCGCCTTAGGGTCACCGTAAGTCAGAAATGACTTGAAGGCACACAACAACAACAACAGCAAACCCATTTGCAGCAATGTAGCTGAATTTCCTAGTAGCGGAAAGGTATTAAACCCAGAACAGTAAGTCAGGATGGGGTACAACAGCCACTCTCCCCCTGGGGTGGCTAATTCTGCTGCAACTATATTGGAAACGATGGGATAAGCAGGGGCAGGGCAGAGTTATCCTCTCTCTTCACAAGGACTGACTGGGGTGGCCTGACCCAGTCATTGACTCATGCAGAGAGACACTAGGGCTGCCTCCTCTGATAGTAGCAGTGTTGACTGCATCCCTGACTGACTGGAAGTACAATGAGCCCTTGGTATCCACTGGGGTTTGGTTCCAGAAACCTCCTCCCCCCCCCCCCCAATGGATACCAAAATCCATGGATGCTCAAGTCCCATTAAATACAGTGGTGCAAAAGAGTGTCCCTTATGTAGAATGGTAAAATCAAGTTTGGATTTTGGAATGTGTATTGAAAGTACAGTTGGTCCTTCACGTTCGTGGCTTTGACTTTTGCAGATCTCATTATTTGTGAATTTGATTAATAACTTCTCTCTAGGAATCTCTAGGTCCTCCAACATAACTCTGCCAGAGGTTGACCAAGAGAACCTAAAGGTTCGTAGAGAAAACACTTCTCTGGGCATGTGTAGGTCCCCCAGCATGATTCTGTGACCAACTTCTGGCAGATGTTGACCATCGGAGCATTGGAGATGGAAATTCCTGGAGAGGTGTTCTCTTCGGCATTGGGGGTCTTTCCACATTAACAGGAGTCCTTCACCCCTAACCCCAGCAAATGTGGAGGAACCACTGTATTTTAAAGCCATGGATAGTTGAATCTGTGGATAAGGAGGGACATGGAGGGTCGACTGTACTGGAGCACGGAACGGTGACTCAATCTGAGACAACCTAGCAGCTTCCTCTGTGGAGATGAACTTTCAAGTTCACGGGACCTCCAAACCGCTGGAGGTGTTTTGCTTCTCTTGGTCTGCCAGGGTGCCCTAGAGTGTGGTTTGGAAATTAGTATGTTGGCGCTGAACCAGGTAGGTTAATGCAGCTCTTCTGTCAATGCCCCCCCCTCCCCATGCCAACTTCCTTCTTTCTCAGCTCCTTTGTTAGGCTCATTACGTCTCCCTTTGCCACCCATCAACCAAGCATTGGGGCGGCAACTCAGCCTGCAATATCTTGGTGGCGGTATTGAATCCTGTTTCTGAGGAGCGTCGGCGACATTAAGTGAGATGGATAACTGGAAAAGGTTTCAGGAGACAAGGTTTTTACTGCTGACTCGCACATACACTCTCTCTTTTTCTCTGAATGGGTTGCTTGTCAGCTTCCCACCTCCCTTGCTTCACTATCCCCCCCCCCCCTTGCCTGATACTAGTTTGTGAGAGGAGGGAGATAATTCACTTTAATGAATTATAAAGCTTGTTTCGCTGCAGTGGGTCTTCATTTTTTACCCCCCTCCCCTTGCTGCCACAGATTTACAGTGGGAGCGGAATAAAATTAACACAGAACTCTGCTTCTCTCAAAGGCTTCCGATCCCTCCCTGGCACATGCAGCAGGAGCAAAGGAGAGCCGTGTAAGGAACCTGGATGATGGGATATTTCTCCAGGGAAAGAAGCGTGGGGAGAGGCCTTACCCAAGGCCATGAAGTTTCAGGATCTGACATATAGTAGAAACAGGCAGGGACTCCCAAACCAGGCAGAGGCCAGCTCTTGAGCAGTACTGCTCAATGTGCTGGTCCAAGTTGGTAGGAAAGAAAGGAACAGTGGTACCCAGTGGGCACAATGATGGTGCCAGTCCCTGTTATGTTAGAAAAAGAATAATTACTGGTCTACAATATCACATAGCCTAAGAAGCATTGCTCTGGAGAGCACTAAATGGAAGTCAAAAGGGCCAGAGACATCCGTGAAGTCAAAACCAACCTGGGTTCAAAGGTTAAGGGGGCAGGAGGCCAGCCAGTATCCCAACCCAGTGTCAAGTCACTTGGACCAGGGAGCATCTCTTGAGACTGGAGCTCTCTGTAGAGCCTGGTTGATGGGGATGGGTCCTTTGAGCCACTTGGCGGGATATTCAGCCATGCTGGGGAAGCATGTGCCCTCTCCAGTGTTGTTGGGCAGTGACTCCCAGAACCTCCTGGCATCATAGGCAGTGAAGCCTGGTGGGAGTTGGAGTCCAACAACATCTGGAAGGCCAAAGGTTTCCTCATCTCTGGGTTAGATAATGTCCCATGTGGCATTGAGAAGCCCAGCTGTACTGTGGAACAGGGGTCCATAATTTCACTCATCCATGTCTCTCTATTGGTCAGGCATTTGGATCCTGGACTACTTGGCAGGTACAGAGGTAGGGCAAATCAGCATGGGTCCACTTCTCTAATAGTCACACCAGGGAGACATGGATGTGATGTATTTTCTTGTTGTTGTGTGCCTTCAAATTGTCTCTGATTTATGGCGACCCTAAGGTGAACCTATCACAGGGTTTTCTTGGCAAGTTTCTCCAGTGAGGGTTTACCATTGCCATCCTCTAAGGCTGAGAGAATGCAACTTCCCCAGGGTCACCCCAGTGGGTTTCATGGCCATGCAGGGATTTGAACCCTGTCCTCCAGAGTCATAGTCCATGCATTGTACTACCTGTTACTCCTCCACCACAGGGTTGTATGATAATGGCGAAGGAAGCAAGCAGATTTTGTTATCTCTGTGCAACCTGTTTCTCCAGTGACTTGTTACCTTCACAGGTTCTACGTCTATGGCCTTTTCCCTCCTGCCGTCATTTCTTTCAGGGGGTCAAAGTGTGGCCCCCAGGTTGAAAAAGTGCAGAAATGCTATTATTTATTCATTGGTCCAGAATGCCTTCTATGGAGTGGAGGGGCATTTCTACCACATTTGGAGGGAATGCCCAGAGACATGGTTAAAAATGCTCCTTAGAGGGGCAAAAAAATGTTGTCTTTCAGAGGCGTTGCTGATGTGACCCACAAGCCTTGCGCAGTTGAAAGCCTAGTTACATTGGTGTAGCCTGGAAAATCAGTATGGAAAGGGATCTTGTAGCACCTTTGAGGCTAACTGAAAGAAAGAAGTTGGTGACATAAGCTTCCTCAGATGCATCTGAGAAAGTAGACTCACGTCTATGAAAACTCATGTTACTACTTTCTTTCTGACATATTACACTTCTTTACTCGACTGTGACTTGTCATGTGAGTTTAGCATTTCACCATAGCTTTTTTTGTGGCTTGATAAACACTGGTGTTGGTGGTAGAAGGATTAACTTGGGTAACAGTCCTTGCATGGTCACCTGGTGACATTGGTGACTTGCTACAGGTGACCAAGAAAGCTGCCATCTGAAAGTATTTGCAAACTTAAATCTTATTTGTAAACCTTGGAATGGTTATCTGTTTTGGATAGGGGAGTACAAGAGATTGATAAAATACCACTCTGGTTTAGGATTGGGTAGACATTACATAATCTAATCCCCTAACCAGAGATTTGGCATGGTTCTTTTCCTCTTGAATATAACTTCTCCTTTCCTTGAACATTTAAGAACTAGCCATAGTTGATGTTACATGTATACTGGTTTTAATGCTAACCGTGGTTTGCTTTTTTTTATGCATACTAGTTTTAGTACTAACTGTAGTTTGCTGTTTTATATACATACTAGTTTTAATGCTGTGGTTTGCAGTTTTATATGCATGCTAGTTTTAATGCTAACCGTGGCTTGCTGTTTTATAGTCATAGTAGTTTTAATGCTAACTACGGTTTGCTGATTTATATGCATACTAGTTTTAATGCTAACTGTGGCTTGCTGTTTTATATGCATGCTAGTTTCAGTGCTAACTATGGTTTGCTTCAAAGATATAGCCGTGTTAGTCTGTAGAATCAGTATGTAGAGAGATCTTGTGGCACCTTTGAGACTCACTGAAAGAAGTTGGTAGCAGGAGCTTTCCTAGACTTGAGTCTACTCAGATGCTCTTTAGTTTGCTGTTAACTTAGGGCACAGAACCAGGTTTGCAAACTGGTTTGAGACAACCACAGCTATAGGTTAGTGTGCATTGTAATGACTGGGGGGCCCTTGGGGGTCTCTTCCAACTCTATGGTTATATTATTAATGTTAACCACAGTTAGTTCTGAAAAGAGGGATGGATTTGAATGTGAGAAGTGAGGGGTGTGAAGCAGGAATATGAATTGAAAGGCCACACTTTGGGCATGGCTCAGCATCCAAGGTATGGTTAGGTGACTGGCATCATGTCTCAATTAGCTTTCGAAGTGTCTCAGGTAAAGATGGCTCCCATATCTGTTTGCTGTGTTCCTTTTTTTCTTCTTCTTTCAATGGGAAGGTTCTGGTTTATTTGCCGCAAGCAAACTCTGCATATACGTTCTGAGCAAGACAGCTAGGGCTCTCTCTCTCTCTCTCATTTTTTTTCCCTTTTCTTCCTTGGAAAGAGGAAAACCCATCTGCCAGAGGCTGGCATTCAAAATGGTTGCATAGGAATGATCCCTTTCGCTGCCGCCGAACAAGGCCAAATCGATGGCATCTCTCATCTCTTCTCTCCCCCTCCTTTCCATGAATCATTCCTTAACTTGCCTGGAGTCTCCAATTATCAGACAGAGAATTTGGGGGGGAAGGGAGGTGACTTGACAGCGTAAAATACTTATGGCCTTGTTGTTTCAATAGGGTATTGTTCAGGTTTTCTCAACCATTATGGACAAACAAGGAACAGCATGGGGGACTCTGGACATTGAGCTGGCCAAGATTGTAAAGAGCAGGGGAATGCTTCACATTCCTGGACATCAGATTCCGATTCTTAAAGACACCTGGGTTGGGGGCTTCTTTCTTTCTTTCTTTCTTTCTTTCTTTCTTTCTTTCTTTCTTTCTGCCCAGGAGGGGCTAGGTTCCAGTTTGGGAGGATGGTCTCTTTGGGACACTTGGAGCGAAGAAAAGTCACAGAATATCTTATTTAATTTGTATTTTAAAAAGCGCTCGCCCTTCTGGGCTTGAACTTCTGCAGGTGGTTTTTCCTTGCATGAAATCGTGGTCTCCCCGCTCACCCCACCATGGCTTGTCTTTCAGTGGCTCTTTACTGCTGATACCTGCTATCATCCCTCCATATTTGCAGCTTTGATATTTGCGGGTTTGACTGTTTACGGATTTGATTAATATGTTCTCTCTAAGAATCTCTAGGTCCTCCAGTGCAACTCTGTGGTCAACTTTAACTAAAAGATGCACTGAAAAACCTAGAGATTCCTAGAGAAAATACTCTACTAAGCATTTGTAGCTCCTCCAGCGCAGTTCTATAGTCAGTGTCTGTCGGACATTGACCTCAGAGTTGCCCTGGAGGACCTAGAGATTCCTAGAGAGGACACTCTACTAGGCCTGTGTAGCTCCTCCAACACAGTTCTATAGTCAGTGTCTGTCAGACATTGACCTCAGAGTTGCCCTGGAGGTCCTAGAGATTCCTAGAGAGGACACTCTACTAGGCCTGTGTAGCTCCTCCAACACAGTTCTGTAGTCAGTGTCTGTCGGACATTGACCTCAGAGTTGCCCTGGAGGACCTAGAGATTCCTAGAGAGGACACTCTACTAGGCCTGTGTAGCTCCTCCAACACAGTTCTATAGTCAGTGTCTGGCGGACGTTGACCTCAGAGTTGCCCTGGAGGACCTAGAGATTCCTAGAGAGGACACTCTACTAGGCCTGTGTAGCTCCTCCAACACAGTTCTATAGTCAGTGTCTGTCGGACATTGACCTCAGAGTTGCCCTGGAGGACCTAGAGATTCCTAGAGAGGACACTCTACTAGGCCTGTGTAGCTCCTCCAACACAGTTCTATAGTCAGTGTCTGTCGGACATTGACCTCAGAGTTGCCCTGGAGGACCTAGAGATTCCTAGAGAGGACACTCTACTAGGCCTGTGTAGCTCCTCCAACACAGTTCTATAGTCAGTGTCTGTCGGACATTGACCTCAGAGTTGCCCTGGAGGACCTAGAGATTCCTAGAGAGGACACTCTACTAGGCCTGTGTAGCTCCTCCAACACAGTTCTATAGTCAGTGTCTGGCGGACGTTGACCTCAGAGTTGCCCTGGAGGACCTAGAGATTCCTAGAGAGGACACTCTACTAGGCCTGTGTAGCTCCTCCAACACAGTTCTATAGTCAGTGTCTGTCGGACATTGACCTCAGAGTTGCCCTGGAGGACCTAGAGATTCCTAGAGAGGACACTCTACTAGGCCTGTGTAGCTCCTCCAACACAGTTCTATAGTCAGTGTCTGGCGGACATTGACCTCAGAGTTGCCCTGGAGGACCTAGAGATTCCTAGAGAGGACACTCTACTAGGCCTGTGTAGCTCCTCCAACACAGTTCTATAGTCAGTGTCTGTCGGACATTGACCTCAGAGTTGCCCTGGAGGACCTAGAGATTCCTAGAGAGGACACTCTACTAGGCCTGTGTAGCTCCTCCAACACAGTTCTATAGTCAGTGTCTGTCGGACATTGACCTCAGAGTTGCCCTGGAGGACCTAGAGATTCCTAGAGAGGACACTCTACTAGGCCTGTGTAGCTCCTCCAACACAGTTCTATAGTCAGTGTCTGGCGGACATTGACCTCAGAGTTGCCCTGGAGGACCTAGAGATTCCTAGAGAGGACACTCTACTAGGCCTGTGTAGCTCCTCCAACACAGTTCTATAGTCAGTGTCTGGCGGGCGTTGACCTCAGAGTTGCCCTGGAGGACCTAGAGATTCCTAGAGAGGACACTCTACTAGGCCTGTGTAGCTCCTCCAACACAGTTCTATAGTCAGTGTCTGGCGGACGTTGACCACAGAGTTGCCCTGGAGGAACCAGAGATTCCTAGAGATGTGTCTTCTCAGGTAAAAACATGGTGCTTTTGTTATTTGCAGTTTTTCCATATTCACGGGAGTCTTGTGCCCCTAACCTCAGTGAATATGGAGAGACAGGTGTATTTGCAACTCGAAGCTTGAGAGGGCACTTAAGTGGCATGATTCTTGTTGCAGAACAGAAAGTTTCTTTATTGCAGAATTTCTGGATAATAGTCAGAATTGCTTCTTTATTCTCTGGTTTTACAGGCAAATCCATAAAATAAAATTTTGCTGCCTCTATCTATCTATCTATCTATCAATCTGTCTGTCTATCTATCTATCTATCTATCTATCTATCCATCTATGTCACTACATGAAAATACATTTTCCTGCCACTAGAAACAGTACTCAAGGCAGCTTACAAACATCATTGACACCAGGGTCCAAAACACACTGCAGAAATGATCTAGCTTGAGACCGCTTTAACCGCCCTGACTCAGTGCCAGAGAGTTCTGGGAACTGTAGTTTTTGTGAGACGTTTAGCCTTCTCAGGCAGTATCACCATAAACTGCAGTTCCCTAGCACTGACCCAATGCAGTTGAAGTGGTCTCAAACTGGATTATTTCTGCAGTGTGTTTTGGACCCAGGTTAAGCACTGAAACCATTGAAGTCCTCAAACCAAAACAGTATAAATGAATTATTGTGAATATTTCTGGTTATACAGTACATGCACACGTATACTTCTGTATCATTGGGTTATACATTCACATGTATACGTTTAAACCCCTCCAGACTCTAGTTCCCATGAATCCCAGCCAGGAGGAGAAATTTGTGGCAGTTGTAGTTCAGTAACATCTGGAGGATGATCAGTTAACTTTCGGACAAAGCGTATACTGTTCTGTTGGTGTGCAAACACTGTAAATTCATAGCTACATACAGCAGGCCCTTGCTATCTGCTGGGGTTTAGTTCCAGGACCTCCTCATGGATACCAAAATCTGTGGAAGCTCAAGTCCTATTAAAGACTATGGCAGAGTAAAATGATATCCTTACCTTTACCTTTACCCTTTTCAAGCTGTGGATGGTTGAATCTATAGATAAAGACTCTGTGGATATGGAGGGCCGACTGTATTGGAAGAAAAAGAAGAAGCTACCTTGAAAACATAAGAAGAGCTTTGCTAAATCAGATCTAAGGTCCTTGCTGACCATATATCTTATCTCTGTTAGAGAGCAGCCAGATTTTTTTTTTTTATTAGAAGTTCACAAATGGGGCATGAAGAAGATAGCTATTCTCCCTTTGACCCTAGGTTCTGCTTTTCAAAGGTAAACCACCCCTGATGTTTCATTTACGTAGAACTCCCTGGAAGACCAAATTCAGATGGTGAGTGCTGACAGTGCGTTGTCAAAATGGGGCAACTAAGAAACAGGGGGGGGGGCATATCATCACCCCCGGATTTGCTTAAGTCGGCAGAAATGTTAAATCATATAATCGTAGAGTTGGAAGAGACCCCAAGGGCCATCCAGTCCAACCCCATTCTGCCATGCAGAAACTCTCCATCAAAGCATCCCTGACAGATGGCCATCCAGCCTCTGCTTAAAGACCTCTAAGGAAGGAGACTCCACTACACTCCGAGGAAGGAGTGTGTTCCACTGTCGAATAGCTCTTAATGTCAGGAAGTTCCTCCTAATGTTGAGGTGGAATCTCTTTTCCTGTAGTTGCATCCATTGTTCTGGGTCCCGTTCTCTGGAGCAGCATAAAACAAGCTTGCTCCCTCCTCAATATGACATCCTTTGGAATATTTAAACAGGGCTATCATAGCACCTCATAACCTTCTCTTCTCCGGGCTAAACCCCCCCAGCTCCCTAAGGCATTCCTCGTGGGGCATGGTTTCCAGACCCTTCACCATTTTGGTGGCCCTCCTTTGGACACGATCCAGTTTCTCAGCATCTTTTTTGAATTGTGGTGCCCAGAACTGGACACAGTATTCCAAGTGGGGCCTGACCAAAGCAGAAGAGGGTGGCACCATTACTTCCCTTGATCTAGACAATATACTTCTATTGATGCAGCCTAAAATTGCATTGGCCTTTTTAGCTGCCGCATCACACTGTTGAAATGAAACAGCTGGAAAAGTGACTTCTTGCTCTGCAGTCCTCGGACTCCCCTACTGACCATGTCGGCTGGGCGACTCTGGGAATTGTAGTCCTAAAGGTAATGTTTCCCAAACTCTGCCAAATTGTTGGACAGGGATTTCTATTAGTTAACTATAGGTTTTCTGAATAGGCGGGATTTATTTGTGTCTTGAGCCTACTCAGTCACCCCAGTCTTGTGAGTATGTGTTGGGGAGCTAGAGAATTACATTTTTCTTGAGCCCAAACTAGAACTTCTAAGATAAACTCATTAAAAGTCACTAACTCGCAAAGTTTTAGAGAATCACTCCATGGGTATGATATAAAGGGATGTGGGATGGAGAGGTACGAGATACGTTTTTCCTCCTCAGTCGTCTCTGTTTGGTTGCCACTCAGCACCGGCGACTGGACCACTTGCAGATTCACTGGGAGAGCCTTGCCTTTCAGTAGCGGTTCTGCTAATGCAACAAACCTTTTTTTGTTGTTACTAGTGCATAAGATCTCACCAGAAATTTGCACAGATTCACATGTATGAAAATGTTTGTGGAAGCTTGGGACATCCATCCAGTCTACTCATAGGTGAGCCTTCTTTTCCTTCTCATCCTTTACCCTCTTCTCTTTTATCCCTGGCATCCATGCATTCCCTACTTCTCCAGACCTCTCTGTCTTGCTAGCCAGTCTCCAACATCTAGAGCCATTCTTCCATAACCGCCAAATCAAAATCAAACCAATTTGATCCGTATAAACCATACAGATTAAATGTAGGTGGGCTTGATGGACATAATTTTGAATAGCAAACCTGCTGCGTGGGGGTCTGCAGAGACTATATTCCATTGTATGTATAGTTGCCCATTGGTCACCTTCTTTGCTTCCATTCTGGGCCGCTTTCCCCAATAGGCCTAATTTCGTGGGCTACAAAGTGGGCATTGTTATTTGCGGTCAAATTGACTTTGACCTATGGCGACCCTGTGAACGAGAGACCTCCAAGAATCATCAACTGAAGCCTCGCAAACTCAGGGCAGCCCTGACTTCTGGACGGAGTCAATTCACCTATAATACATGACACACACACCCCTCTTTTTCTACTGCCTTGCACTTTACTGTCACGTTATTGTCTCTTCCATTGAGACATGTCATCTCATCCTATGTCCAAAGTACAAGAGTTTAGTCATCTTCTAGCAAGAGTTCAAGCCTGATTTGCTCTCGGACCCATTTGTTGGTCTTTTTGAGAATCCATGTTAGCCACCGCACCGCATTTCAAATGAATTTATCTTCTTCCCACTACATTTTTGCTGGCTTTTAGATGGTTGGTTTTAAAGTTTCTTAAAGTTTCTTAAAACTTAGGAAGCAGTATCAGTTTTGATACCGAAACACTAATTGACATCGTGAAACATGCTTCCAACTTTGGGTGGTTTTCCCTACAATCTCATCTCCATAACATAAAGTGGCGCAGACCTAAACTGATAGACTACTGCAGCTGGGGAATCACGTTTTTGACAGCTACCTCCGTGAAAAGTTTCTTGTGAGTGGATGGAATAGGTTCTAGCATGGTAGAGAAGCCACTGAATGTAGCTGACTGAGTGTGCAACCTGGACCAAGACCCAAGTCCAAATCTCCGCTCTCCTCCAAAGCTGATCAGTTCACACTAGATCACCTGCGTACCTCACAGGGTTGTTGTGAAGATAAAAAATGTAGAGGAAGAGAGCCGTGTATGCTTCCTTGGAGGAAAAACGGGATATAAACATAACAAATAGTGCATTTGTTTGGTCGAGAGTACTCCCTGGTGTGCTAGTTTTCCACTTGGAAAGAGATTCTTATGTAATGGATTGAAATGGCGTTTTCCTCACCTGCTCCCTGCAACGCTCCAGCCAAGCCTCTTGCCTCAGGACTCTGCCGCTTTGTTTTGCCGCATGGACGCATCAGTCCCCTGCCTCTTTCTCCCCTTTCTTCCATTCCTTACATTATCCCTCCCCATGCAATCTTAGCAGAATAGAATTAGCCGTGTGGGGCCCTGCTGCTTTTGACATAATGCTCTTTCCACGTTGCCCCTTGGGCACTGGCACATGAGGGGCGAAGCGGCTGTGGCTGCTTAGGCTGTCCATCTTCTCCACCTGCAGTTATCCCTTTCTTCCTAGGACTCTTCTGCAAGCACTGGGTTCATCCCAGGACCTGGAAATCTCTCCCTTTTACCTGGCAGCATCTAAAACCCGCATCATCCCTGCTTCCCTTCCTTCCAGCCTTGTAACTATCCCCTTCACTTCCAGAGGCCAGTTGCTGGACCTGATGTGGGTGGGAATGATGCATACCTCCACATGCTGATGGATGGTTGTTGTTGTTGTTGTTGTGTGCCTTCAAGTCGTTTCTGACTTATGGCAACCCTAAGGCAAACCTATCATGGGGTTTTCTTGGCAAGATTTGTTCCGAGAAGGTTTGCCATTGCCTTCCCCTGAGGCTGAAAGGGTGTGACAAGGTCAACCATGGGTTTCATGGCTAAGCCTGGAATCGAACCCTGTTCTCTAGAGTCGTAGTTCAGCACTCAAACCACTATGCCATGCTGGCTCTCCTGCTGGTGGACTGTAACTCCCAACATTCCTCACATTGGCTAGGTTGGGTAGGCTTGATGGGAGTTGTAGTGACACGCCAGCACATGTTGACCAAAAGCCAGCATACAAATAGAGGGACAGGACTTGTAGAAAGGGGTTGAGTTCAGTTCTTAATTGTACCACCACCCCCCTGGATTCTGTGAGATGGATAAAGCATGCTTCAATATGCTGCCCACTTCACTGGGGACATCTGTGGGGCCCTGTTAAAGCCCTATCCCTAAGCATACACCGGCCTTGTTTTCAATGTAAGTCAGCGGGGGACAGCTTTCCAGGAGGGTTGCCTTCTGCCAACCATCCCTTACTCTGGATCTAAGATCGAAGCAGTGGAGTGATAGCTCCCCGCTTGAGGCAAGTGTTCCAACAAAGCATATATTTCTTCCTGGCTTGGGGCAAGTTGTATTGAGGTCCATGGGGTGGCAAGCTGCCTGGCATATTGGCATCACTGGGGCAAAGGGATGCAGAGAAGCATTGCTTCCTTACAACCCATAGCAGAAAGCTCCTACACCCGTAGCACCATTTCAGTGGGTGTTTCCTCTTGTAAAACAAAAACCCATCGTACCTGCTAGTTTGAAATATAGTGTTTAAAAATTAGGTAGCTTTGCATAACTGTTTCCGAACGTAGAAAAAAGGCAGCATTGGAGAGCTACACCTCCAGATACAGTTAATCCAGATTTATTTCAGGTTGTTCCTAGTTCAGATCGGTTCACAGACAGACAAGGCAGAAGCTATCCTGAACTTCTGGTGCTAACTTCAAAGCTGCTGTTGGTCCCGCATCTTTGCAGTTGTACGTTAAGCTGTTGCTGTTTTCCCTAAAGCTCTGTGATGAAAGACCTGTATTGCCCGGCACTGGCCTTGAAAGCTTCAACCGGTTGAGTTTAATAGCTAAAGTGCTACTAAGGGCTGTATTGGAAGTAGACGCCAGCTCCCAGCAAACGCTTGGAGGCACTCAACCAAGAGAGAATGGGGGGGAAAGAGCCCGGCCAGTCATAGAAGGATAGGTAGGTTGTTTGCTCAGTTCAGAGAGAGGGGGGGATGATATTGTCAAAAACATAAATCATTGCAAGAGTGCCTTCAGTTGCACCAAGTGAAGGATGGATGGCCATGGAGCATTTGTTCCTAGTAGTAAAAAAATCTCAACATTTGTCAGGGTGTTGGAACGCTGAACCCAGCGTTGGTGTTGGAGACATCTCAGAGTCTCCATTTATCTTGATAACTTGAGCTCCGTTCAGCAGGGGCTTGGAGGGAAGATGCTAGGGTCCGCTGGCCTTTATCCTTGGTGCTTTTCCATCTAGGTTGGGTTTTCATGACTTGGCCTGGAGTTGGACGTCACCAAGGGGCAAGACGTGTCAGACAGCGCTGAGGCCGAGCCAAGCGCTTGCGACCCGATGTGTCCAGTTGAGACAACTGGACGGGTGGGCGAACGGGCTGCCAACTTCCACGGTAGTCGAGTTGCATTTTCTATCCGTGTTCCACATTGACATGTCAAGAACCGGACACAGGTTGGCTTCCTTTTTACCATCTTCTCTTGAAAGGATCCTTCTTTAGGCCTCCATGTTGAAGGTGTCCATTGGTGGTGGTGGTGGTGGGGGGGGTCCTTTCTCCTCTTCTGCCCCCCTTTAACCTCTCCCCTTCATTTTAGTATTGGCAGCTACTTGGTAAAAGCGAGAGGAAAGAGGGACCCTTGCAGGGAAAAGAAGCCCACACTTATGAATGAGACGCAAAGTTTGGCAAGGTGCCATCCTGGGGTATTTTTTAAAGGAGTGGGGGGGGGGGGGCAACCAAGTGGGAGAGACCTGATGATGATGATGATGGAGGCCATGGGGTTGGGGAGGAAGGAAGGAAAGAAGGAGGCGGGCAAAGCGGGTGACGGCGTCGGGGGGGGGGGGGTTAGAAACCTCAGCAGTTAACTGGCTCTTCTATGCCACAACCAACTTAATTTTTTTTTAAAGCGATAATTCCATGTCCTGAGGTTACAAACCGGCTGCAACTGGTTTTATTTTTTTTTCCCCTCTCCCCTGCCCCCGCTAGGCATCATGGGTAAAAGTAAGCATCCCCCCCCCTTTTCTTTTGTTTAATATAACGGCACCACAGATGATTGGCAGGGACGTGCCCGTTCCACGACTGGGTTCCGGCAGGTCCCTGGAGGGGGATGGCACGCCGCGGCCGCCCATGTTCCACCGAGGGGGCTCCTGGTGAAAAAAGACCCTGGCTCTCCCCCCTGCCCTCCTGGCGTGCTCCCGGTCTGTCTTCCCCTCCATCTGTCTGTCTCTCCCCTCCTCTTGTCAAGGCGAGGAGGGAGGCAGAGCACGCTACCTGTGAGTATGCTTCGGGTCTCATTTTTGGAAAGGGCAAAAAAAATCTTCCCTCCTCCTCTTCTTCCTCCTCCTCCGTCGTCTTCTTCTTAAACAAAGGGCTCTTTAGGGATTAGCCGAGACCTTTTTTTGAAAAATAATAATGTTATTCTTCTTTTTACGACCATGAGCTTCTGAACGTCGTGGTTTTTATTATTTTATTTTTTAATTCCCCCCCCCCCCCCTTTTCCAAAAGCTCTCCGTGGAACCATTCATTAAAACCGTTTTATTTTGGCGGATGCCCGCTCCCTTCGCAGTGGATACCAGTCTGGATCTGCAGAGGAAGAAGGTTGGGGGGTGAGCATTTATTTTGGGGGAGGGAGAGAGAAGAAAGGTAGATGGTTTAGGGGAGATATGGCAAAGGCGTTCCATTGTCTCTCTGGCATGCTGGCGGTGCGATAGAATACCCCCAAACCTTTCTCTCTCTCTCTCTCTCTCTCTCTCTCTCTCTCTCTCTCTCTCTCTCTCTCTCTGCGCCCCCCCTTTTCCTCCTCCACCCCACACCCCCCTTCGTTTCATGTCAGCTACAACCCCAGTCTGTGAATGGAGGCGGCCAGCTGACGAAGGGAAGTGCTGGCACGGTGCCAGGGGCTGGAAGACGCACGTTTGCGCCTGTGTGAAGTCTACGCCGGAGCACAAAGCGGTGGCAGGGAGGAGGGGGACGATGGAGGCGGGCGTCGGAGGGAGGGGGAGGCCTTCCTTGCGGTCTAGGAAATCGCAGCCCTATTATATAAGGCAGCCTGCGTCACTCAGGCTTGATGGGAGGAGGACGACGGCGATGGTGGTGATGATGATGATGACGATGAGGGTGGCAGCGATGTGGAGGGATGGAGAGAAGAAAGATGTGACTGGTCTTTTAAACCTCCTTTGCCACCTCTTGCCTTTTATTTTATTTTATTTTATTCCAATTCTGTTACAGCGGTCAGTTATTGAGCGAATGCCAGTGGCTTTTCTTCCCCGTTGTCTGACTTCCTCCACCCACCCTTCTTTGAAACACACACACACATACACACACTGAGAAAGAAATCAAGAAATGCTCAGCTGCTTGAAAGCCATGTCTCTTGAGGAATGCCTCCGCCACCTTTCATGGCAGAGCCCCTTCCGTTTGACCCAGTAAATCCAGCGACGAGGCTTTAAAGCCATCCCCGCCTGGACAATTTCTGGACTCTGCAACGTTTCTCCTTCCCATCCCCTTCGCCCTGGACTGTTCTGCACATACCCTGAGTCGAAGTTTCTTTCATAATGCGTTTGGGTTCACTTGGACGATGCATTTGGGTGCCTGGCTTGTTTGGCTTTTATATGGGGCTTTTAGCTTGTGTTGTGGTTGTCCTCACGTTACCCTGCTGCAAGGGTTTCCCACTCTTTTCCATGTGATGATTTCTGTTTTCCCCTCTGTTACCTTCTTCGAAGACCTAAACTTGCGCATCTGCTGTGGCGGTTGGCTGCAGTTGCTGGGTGACATGGGAAGGGCACTTTGTACATGCTCAGCGAGCATCTTGCATTCCCACGGCTTTTTTGGCTAAGCTCTAGCAAGCCTTGAAGGATTTACAGTGAATTTAAGTTCTCTGGGAACAAAGACTCTGAGAGTGGGGTGTTTTGGGGGGAAGATCCATGCTGTGTCGGTGATGGAGGTGAAAATACAAACTTGTAGGAGTTCTTGCTTTTTCCAGGAGCCAGTCCATTGCTTCCAAGTTGTCCACTAAGCAGAGAATGAAGGCAGCATTGTTGTTATCTAGAAATTGGAAATTGTTGTTACCGGGGGCATAATTCAGCCGGTATAGTGAATAGCTTCCAACAGGCCCATCCATTATGACTTTATCTCATATTTTGTGGAGAGCATTCTTGTCCAGCTGATTTAAGCCAAAGGTCGATCGGTTGAGAATCCCATTGACCTCAGGGGCTCAAGGTGCGATGTTGCTGTTGTTGTGTGCCTTCATGTTGTTTCCCCCTTAAGGCGAAGCTATCATGGGGTTTTCTTGGCAAGATTTGTTCAGAGGAGGTTTGCCAATGCCTTCTCCTGAGGCTAAGAGAGTGTGACTTGCCCAAGTTCATCCATTGGGTTTCACGGCCAAGTTGGGAATGAAACCCTGGTCTCCAGAGTTGTAATCCAACATTCAAACCACTGTGCCATACTACCAACTGTTAAAGCTTCTGTATGTAATACATAATTGATATTACATACTGGATTTTTGTTGTGTGATTTTGCCATTGTCTTCTCACAGTGGCTTGTCAGGTGCTTCTGAAACATTGCATCTCATAGCAACTATTAAGCTATTCGGAGGAAGGTTTCTACTAAACTGGATGGTTCTATTCAGCATTCGCGACAAACGGAGTTTGGAAATGGTACTTTTTGGATTACATTTCCCTGAATCCCCAGCCATAATGGCCAACTCTTGTGTTGCTGTTATTCCTTTTGAAGTCAGCCTCAAACTATGCGTTTCCTCTGCTTTCTTTCTGTCTCTTTCATCCCTGCTTCTCTGGTCTATGCAGCCTTGGTTTTGTGTGCAGCAAAATGGGGAGTTAGAACTGGAAGAAATGGTTACAATGGGCCTATGTCACCTGAAATTACAAATGGGGAATGTCACTTTTGGAATTCCCTCTTCGGTTTTATGAGAGATGCCTGGCATATTGGGAGGAAACATCCTAACCCCATGCTGTTCTCTGCCTTCTGCCGCACCAGGAATTTTCCAAGATGTGATCCTTCTGTAGTTTGAAAAAGTATAGTCCATTCGGTGTCTTCGTACCCAGGTTTACATGGAGTACAATGAACAGGCAGAAACGGATTCTGTCGTTTTCAGATGGTAGGCAAAAAGCCGAAAGAAAAACTTTCCTTGGAGGCTGAAAAGTAACACTGCAAGGAGAGGACTGGATTCAAGCGTTTCTCTTTGAAATTCTCCCTTTCTGCTTGCAAGAGCGGGAGAGGTCATTTTGGCTTTAAATACAGAAACTTGTTTAATAAAGCAGCCCTCTCACTTTGAATTTACAGCCGGAAATGGTACCATTTTGGGATTCTTAGGACTTCTGCATAAACCCAGGCCAAAGAGTTATAGCGAAGGAGGAATGCACTCCCTCCATTCACTTTTTGGCTTCTCATTAGCCCTCTGTGCTGTCTATAAACTTACGGATCCCATAGATAATGAAGAGGGATCTTTTTCTCTTGACTGACCAACATCTGTAGAATAGGGAGATGGTGTTGTCCCAGAAAACCGGACCAGCAGGAAATTCATAGCAGGCAAAATTAAGCACTTGTCTATACCATGCCTAATTTGTTTAAGTTATGCACTGCCACATGATAGAAGAGGGTTGTGAAGTGGTAGAAGCACATGGAGCCAGTGTGGTGTAGTGGTTTTAGCGTTGGACTATGACTTTGGAGAGCATTGTTCAAATCCCCACTTGGCCCTGAAAACCCACTGGGTGCCCTTGGGCAATTCACACTCTCTCATCCTCGGAAGATCCTCATGGAGCATCCTCAGAGGAAGGCAATGGCCCTCTGAAGAAACTTGCCAAGAAATCCCTCTAATAGGGGAGCCATACATGGGAAAGGACTTGAAAACACAGAACGCATACATGCGCATCAGTGCAGGTAGAGCTCAGAAGATGCAGCAAAGGCCTATTGAATCCATCCTCCTATCCTGCTTGCCCATAGAGGCCAGTTAGCAGTCTCAAGCAGGAATTAAAGGCAGTAGCTTTCAAAGTTACTTTTAACAAGGAATTACTTGCCATTGTAGTCTAAGGCCCCTGAAGAATAGTTATGCAAAGGGATCTTGTAGCACCTTTGAGACTAAGTGAAAGAAAGAATCTAGTAGCATGAGCTTTGGTAGACCTAGGCTTCTGAGAGTAGGCTCAGGTCTACAAAAGCCCATGCTACCAGCTTCTTTCTTTCACTTAGTCTCAAAGGTGCTACATCAAGATCCCTTTGCAGACTGATGAATATTTAGCTACTGTCACAATTGCACTTTTTATAAAGTAGTTCTTTGCTTACCCTGTTTCCCAAATGTATCCTCAAAAGCATTACCAATTATTTTAGTTCCTTTTTAGAAAGTAACCTTTGAATGCTACTAGCCGGTGGTACAAGACACCCTCTTCATGTTCACCTTGCTGGAACTACCATACTCATAATAGGACACGAGGCAGCACTTGAACCATGTTATATTCCTCCTCCATCAGGAGGTTACATACACCCCTTAGCTGTGAAAGTCACAAAAGGAATGAAGTCATCCCTTGTTATGTGACAGCTACAATGCGACTTAGTTAAGAAACAGAAATTGGGCTCATACAGACAGGCCAAAATAAAGCTGCTTCGGGTCACTTTGGAGGTATGCTGTTTAAATGCTGAATGTGTCCTAAGAGGCCAGAAGCTGCACCAAAGCCATGCTCCAGACCTAAGGACTGGAGCGCAGCTTTGGCACAGCTTCTGGCCTTTTAAGATGCGTGAGTCATTTAAACAGCATACCTCCAAAGTGACCTGAAGCAGCTTTATTTTGGCCTGTCTGTGGGCCCATTGATATCAAGCAACTTTGTTATTGTGTGCCTTCAAGTCATTTCCAACTTATGAAGACCTAAGGCAAACCTATCATGGGGTTTTCTTGGCCAGATTTGTTCAGAGGAGGTTTACCATTGCCTTCCCCCTGAGGCTGAGAGAGTGTAACTCACCCCAGGTCACCCAGTGGGTTTCATGGCTGAGCGGGGAATCGAACCCTGGTCTCGAGTCCCTCAAACCACTACACCATGCTTGCTCTCAGTCAAACAACTAGTTGCTTGTAGCTAAATGCTTTTAAAGCATGCTTTTACATTTGTGCCTGTGGCTGCAGTTTGGTGGTAGGCGGCCTCTGAAAAACAGACCATCTATACAATTGTTGCTTCACCCTCAGTAAGCCTCTTCTCCTCCATCAGAATGTTGTCTAATCTCATTTTACAGTCAGGACATGGGTCATATGGCTCCCCCTCCCAAAGAAAACATAGAAAGAAGCCTCATACTAATCTGGGTTGCTGGTCCATCTGGCCAGGAATTTGTCTGCTCTGGTCAACAGGAGCTCTCCAGATTCTCAGACAGAAGAGGTCTTTTCCATCGCTCTTTCCCTGAACATTTTAGCGGCTGGTGGTGTTGTTTTTGTTGTTGTGTGTCTTCAAGTCGTTTCTTACTTACAGCATCCATAAGGCGAACCTATCGTGTGGTTTTCATGGCAAGACTTGTTCACTGGGTGCTTGCCATTGCCTTCCCCTGAGGCTGAGAGCATGTCACTTGCCCAAACTCACCCAGTGGGTTTCATGGCCAAACTGGTCTTCAGAGTCGTAGCCCAACGCTCAGAACCACTATTCCACACTGGCTTTCCTTCGCTGCTGATGCTGGGGACCAAGCCAGGCATTTTTTTTTACCTCCAAAGCCACCTGCCTCTGGTTGTTGTGTGCCTTTAAGTCGTTTCCGACTCATGGCAACCCTAAGGCTCAAGGTTTTCTTGGCAAGTTTTTTTTCAAAGGGAATTTTGTCTGCCTTCTGAGGCTGAGAGAGTGTGACTTGCCTAAGGTCACCCAGTGGGTTTACATGGCCAAATGGGAATTCAAACCCTGGTTCCATAGTCGTAGTCCAACCCTCAAACAACTACACGACACTGGCTCCATGTTCCTCTACCACTGGATAACCCCCCTCTGGCATGTGGCAGCAAATATCTTAGGCATTGCACAGGCAAGTGCTTTATTTTGCCTGCCATGAATCTCGTGCTGGTCCAGTTCTACAGTTTTGGGACTGTTGGGAGAAAAAGATTCTTCCTTATTATCTTTGCTGTCCATACGTTTATAGGCACTTACCTTGTGCTTCCTTAAGGCATCTTCCCCACACAACTAACTGCTTCTGAATGGTTTCTTGTAGGGAAGTTGCCCCAAGCTGCTGATCATTTTGGTTGTCATTTGGGCAGCTTTTCTTCAGGCCTGCAATCTCTTCTTCAACACCGGTCAACCTGAAAGTAGAGATAGATAAAGGCTTTGTTGTCTTACCTCCTGCCTGTTTCCCTAATGCCACCAGCGTAAGACTTTGTCCTTTCCCCCCATACCACTAGCTTCCCTTGTGGAGTTCTTGCAAGAGTTGCTGAAATAAAGTGCGTAAAATGGCTTGAACTCTCTTCAAATCCTCCCCCCTTTCCCCACCGCTTTCACATGTTACTACTATTGCTCCCTGCAGCCTCAACCAGAGCCGAAAACTTTCTCAATTGCTTTGAAGTGGCGTTGGCTGCCGTCTCTCTTGGAGCGAAATAGCTGAACTTCCTATGCTCTCGCCTGCAACTGAGTGCAGCTCTATTTATATCACAGTAGGCCTAAGCATTCTCTTCCCGTGCTCCATTCATTTTGCTTCCTCGACTCGTAGACCTCCTCCAGGCCCCCACCCTCCATGCTGCGTTGCAAAAAAGATCCCCCACCTCCTTTTTAATGCTGAGCTCTGTTAGGATGTTGGCGACCCTTTTATTTCTGGAGACCTTTCCCTTTCCCTTGGATCCGTTGCCTCTGACTAGCCAGAAGGGCGAAGGCACAGAAAGAGAGGGGGCAAAGCAGCCGCCGCAGTGTTGTTTCCACTGCGTTTGCGCTGAAAGGGGCTGATAGGGATCCTGCTTCGGTAGCTGCTTCCGTCTTCCTTCGAAAAGAAGTGTCTGGATGGAACCGTTCTTGGTCACCGCTTTCTGATAATCCTGGTGCAGCCCCATTCAGAGGAACTTTGCTAGAAATCCTCTTTTCTCCTGCGACGGATCATCACAGCGGAAGGCAGATGGCGGGCATCTCGGTTGCATCTGTAAGGCGAGCCTCTTTTGCTATTGACTCTAAGCATAAAATCCTCTTCCCCCTCCCCGAAATCCTCAAATGTAAGATGCAGTTGTGGCATGGTGCATAGCTTTGCGAGCGAGCGAGTGAGCTGCACGCGGAAAGAGAATGTGAGATAATGTGCGGACAACCGTAGGGTCAGAAGGAAGCATCAGGGGTTAAGGTGCCTGTCTTGTGGGCCCGGAGGGAGGATAGGATTGGCTTGATCTGTTCCTTCTTTCCCTCCCTTAAACCCCAAACCTCTGCTTGCCTAGCTGCCAAGCCCCCATTTCCTTTTTAGGCGGTGGACCTTTTTATAGCATTGTATGGAAATGGTTTGTCTTGGGAGACAGCCATTTTGTGCGTTCTGCCTTGAAATGTTATCTTTTACGGCAGCGACGTCACTTTGCTTTTAGTGCCGGCTGGAGAAGTCAGAGGCGGAGCAGCTGACAGCGGGTGGCTGGCTGGCTGGAGGCTTCAAGCTGGTCCTGCCATCTCTCTCCAAGGATGGGCCCTGGGGCAAAGGGGGAGGAATTGCACTGCCCAGCCGAACTTGCTCACTCTCTTGCACCTGGCCTTTCCCCTTTTCCTTCCACCTAATGTCAGCTAGGTATATTTTTGGAATTCAGATAATGCCAGGGCTTGTTATAGGTAGACGTAAAGTCAAGCATGATGGACACATTTGCAAAGTGAAACCTTTTATCAGCTAATAGCCAGCATAGTTAGAGGGAACCTTCATGTACAGGGGTTCACCACCACCCCAAACCAGTCTGTGAGGAAAGTCGGAAGGGGAAAGACCTCACCTCCATGTCCTGTTCCACAGCTTTCCAGAGGAACCTTCCAGGCTACTCTTGATAACAAGATGCAGCACTGGATCAAGTATGGGCAGCTTCCAAGAACTGGAGGCTGAAAAATGTGCCAGTGTGTCACATATTGCCTACTCACACCTTGGTCCAGTTCAGCAGGCCTCTTCTTCTGTTATATTACCAGTAGCAATAGCTGGGAATGAAGGTTGCTGTGTTTAAGAGCCTCTAAATGTCATTTGCCAGGAGGGGAAGGGGCAAAGGAGTGGGTGCTGTCTTGTGAAAGCATTTCCTTGGATACTCTGCGGAACGATCTTAAGAGTTGTTGTTGTTGTTGTGAACATGGAGGGACATTCTGATGTGTTTTCATACAGAACCCAGCTGTCGAACAATGTTGCCACTGGCTTATATGGGGGGGGGGGGGGGGGGCTGACAAAGAGTTTATAAACTTGTGGAGCAAGTGAAGTTTGTTATTGGCTAGGTTGCAGATAGGTCTCGATTTACATTGGGTTGGTGTTCCTAAACTCACTCTATAAATTGACAGAAGTCAAAGATATAGCCATGTTAGTCTGTAGAATCAGTACGTACAGAGATCCTGTAGCACCTTTGAGACTCACTGAAAGACGTTTCTTTCTTTCAATTGGTTTCAAAGGTGCTACAAGATTTCTCTATGTATAAATTGGGGGAGAGTGACAAAAATACAGTGGTACCCCGGGATACGAATTGATCGCGTTACGAAATTTCCGGGGTACGAAAAAGTTAGATTGGAAAAAACTGTTCCGGGTAACGAAAGATTTTTCGGGTTATGAAATTCATTTCGGCGCGAAATTTAAATGCGAAGCGCGGCTAGCGGCTTTCCAGCGCTAACGGAAAGCCTTTTCGGGTTGCGAAATGTATCGGGTTACGAACGGCGCCGCGGAACGAATTAATTTCGTAACCCGAGGTAGCACTGTATTAAGAAACAGTTCTTCAAGGAATCATTGGGAGACCAGCAGGAATGCATTACTACAGAACTGACATCGGCAATTGTACTCAGCCTGCCACAGGGTTTTAAATAGGTTCAGAGAATAAAAAGCCAGAATATTTTTTTTCCAGGCTAGAATAACCCCTTCTTTCCAGATTGTTAGATGTCAGTAGCTCATCCCTAATCTGAGCAAGCAGAGAAAACTCTATTCAGCCCCACCAAAACGCCAGGATTCCAGTTTCTTCATCCCCCTCCTAAGCAGAGAAAGCTTAGCCCTTCCTGCAAACCGTGTCAAGATTTGAGTTTCTTCTTTCATGCTCCTTTTTTCTAAGCAGGCAAAGGAGACCCCTTCTTTCCAGCAAGGCCAAAATTGCAGTTATTGTCCCCATTCATACCCCCCCCCCCCCCCAACCTAGCCAGGTAAAAGAAATCCCTTGTGGATAACAAAATCCGTGGATGCTCAAGTCCCATTAAATCCAAGGGCAGAACAAAACGATGTCCCATATGTAAAATGGAAAATCAAGGTTTGCTATTTGGGATTTATACTTTTTTGGAATACTTTCAAGCCGTGGATGCTTGAATCTGTGGATAAAAAAAAATCTGTGGATAAGGAGGGCCAACTGTGGTGGTTTTAATCAGGTTTGATAAAGTTGTTAGTGTGGAAATGAGTCAGGCCTTTTTGCTTTTGCAACCTGCATGGGAATGCAGGCTAGCTTTAAACAAAATCTGCATGCTGTGATGTTGGTTGGCATATTTATAAGACCAATTGATTCCCCATGTTCTGTGGCAGTCTACCATGGGCAGCAGTTTGCTAAAGGCCAGTGGTATGGAAAGTCTTGCTGTCTTTGTGGTCATTATTGAGCTTCAAGATATAGCCGTGTTAGTCTGTAGAGTCAGTATGTAGAGAGGTCTTGTAGTACCTTTGAGATTAACTAACGAAAGAAGTTGGCAGCATGAGCTTCCCTAGACTTAAGTCTGTTCTTCCTGGGGATAGTTGATGGCAATGCCAGGCATACAGGTCTGAAAGAAAGACCATTGCCTGTGTCTCAAGAGTAGTACCAGAAGAAGAGGGCCTTCCTCTGTTGGCATTCAAGTTAGAGGAAGAAGGTTACAGAGATCTTTGCCTGCATCTTGGCTTATGAGGAAGAAGGAACTGCCACGCAAAAGCGGAAATTTGGGACTAGGCTGAGAGTGGGGCTCCCAGAAAGTAATCTTGAGTTGGCTGAAGTGAGACCTGGATCCCTACTTCCTACACCATCCTTATTCCTTGTTTGCTTAATTTCATTTCAGTGTTTACCATGCTTGAACCGAAGCTCAGTTAAGATACCTCCTGCTGCCATTTGAGTGGAGAGTTCATTCCCTTGAACGTGTGTAAAACACTCAGCACCCAGCACAGAAGAACAAACTGACTTAGGTGAGGTTGGAAAGGAGTTAAATTCACAGAGGAGAGCTCTCCCAGTGGCTAAAGTTAGACGGGAGCAAAGCTTTGCCCCTGCAGATGTTTTGAATTACAGTACTCACTGTCCCTTACCACTGGTGACGTTGGCTGGGGCTGCTGGAAGTTGAAGTCTAACAACATCTGGAAGGCAGATGTTCTCCATCTCTGGGCAAAGGCGAGCTTGCTGGAAGCTACTTGTCCAGACCTCCTTGTGGAGGAGCAGTTTACCTTGAACAGGAAAGCCAGGGAGATCGTAATGGCCATTGCTTTCGTGCCATACCTCTCAACTCCTAGATGTGTTGGGAGGGCATGGGGCCTGTCAGGATGCTAGGCTAGACAGACCTTTTGGTTAGACCTGGGAAGGCAGCTCCTATGCACTTCTGCTGAAGGGCTAATGGAAAGGGCAAGGAGGAGTGTTTTTAGGGTGTTAGCAGGGAACTGGACTAGATAAGTAATATGCCAAAGCCCTTTGGGTCAGACAAGGGCCAGCATCTTCCATGTCAGCTGCATGGCCTCTCCTTGTTCCCAGAAGCTTTGCATGTTGCATGACTTATTTGTACTGATAAATCCGACTGATTTGATTTCCCCGATCGCTGCAATTCCTGTTCTGTGTCGTAGGAGATAGCTTTCCCTTGGGGTTTTGAATATTCTCATTTCTCCTCATCTTCATTTTGTGTGTCCTCTCCCTGTCTCTTCCTTCCTTCCACACCACATCTCCCTCCTTTCTTGAAGCCTGTGTGATGTTGTCATTTCTGCTGTTGTTACTGCTACACACTTCCACAGCTCTTAGTAGGGCACTTATTTGGGGTCAGGAAAGTCCACTGCCATGAATGTTAGAAGGACTTTCTTAACAGTAAGAGCAATTGAGCAATGGGACCAGTTTCCTAGAGAGGCGGTGACGTCTTCTGCTCTTGATGTCTTCAGAAAGAGGCTGGACAGCTACTTGGCTTGAGATGCTTTAGTTGGTTGGACTTGACCTATGGGATCTCATCCAGTGTGATTCTCCTGAAGGAAATACTGTATACACTCATGTATAAGTCTAGGACTTTTAGTCAAAAAATGGACCAGAAAAACCTGAGTCGACTTATCCATGGGTCAGTGTAAGTGATGTACCTTAACTCTGGAGCCATTCCCTTTGTGAAAGACAAGAGCGTATACTGCTCTGGAAGTACCAGCCCTTTAAGGTGAGCAAAAAAAGTTAGTCTTGCTGGAATTTTGCAAACTCTTTGGCATTATTTTCCTTTAGATCATTTCTTACATGCCCCTAAGTTTTACCCTTGACTTATCCATGGGTCGTATCAAAATCCATAATTTTGGCCCCCAAATCTGCCCTCGACTTGTACATGAGCTCGACTTATAGTCGAGTATATACGGTAGGTGCTTTTAAAAATCCCAAATGTGATTCAGCCAAAATCGGTGACTATACTTACATCCCACCTTTCATCCGGTGAGCTCAGGATACCCTACAGGTTTGCCCTCTCTCCTTGTCTTTAATCCTCACAATAACCCTGGCAGGTTGGCCATGTTGAGAGAGATGAACAGCCCTTAGATCACCAGCTCAGACCTTAAGCCTAGATCTCCCAAGTCCCAGCCCAACCTGCTTGACTCTCAACCTTGTAAAGGTTCTCTTGAGTTAGAAAATTGGAGGCCAGGGCCAGTTTCCACGGAATTGACGCTGGCTGAGTAATCCCAAAGCCAGGGAGGGCAGTTGAGGGCAACATTTGGCTCGGGCTCACTCAAGTGGCTCTGGTATACGTTCACTTTTGATTCATTGCGGCCGCGTAATGAGCGGGGCCGGGTGAGCTGGGCAGAGGTCTGAGTCAAGAAGAGCTGCCTGTAGTCCGTGAGAAGAGACCGGGTTAAGTTGGGTCGTGCCGAGTGAGGACTGGAACAAAGAAAGTCTTGTGCCAAGGGCAGCTGGGTCAGTACTGAAGCAGAGAGGTCTGGCATAAGGGTTCCCAGGAAAGGAGTGTTGATCCATTGGTTAAAGGGGAGACAGTTAATGGCAGAACTCTTTCATGGCCTGGCACCCCTGGTTCCTGAGACGCACATACCAAACGCATACATACTTTGCACATCTCCCCATAAGCATGTCTCAACCTGCCCAGCTGCCTTACTTTTGGCTCTGGTTTTGCTCTCCAAAATGCTTTCCCAGCCAAACCTGCTCCAGAGAAGGAGGAGGCTCTCCCCGCAGGGCTCCCATAAAAGAAGTTGTCGCAAGAATGAATGTGAATGTGTGATTTATTATTACTATTTTATTAACTTTTTTTTTAACACAAGCAATCCAATTCACGGTCAGAGTAATATTGGTTCAGAAAATGAAAACACAAAATGAAAAGAGCAAGTGGGGAAACATATAACCATTATACACTTGTCCCTCCGTACTCTCTAGGGTTAGGGGCACAAGACCCCCGTGAATATGGAAAAACGCAAATAACAAAAACACAATGTTTGTACCTGAGAAGACACATGCCTAGGAATCTCTAGGTCCTCCAAGGCAACTCTGTGATCAATTTCTGACAGACACTGACCATAGAACTGCAGTGGAGGAGCTACAAAGGCCTAATAGAGTATTCTCTCTAGGAATCTCTAAGTCTTTCAGTGCAACGTTTAATTAAAGTTGACTATAGAGTTGCACTGGAGGACCTAGATATTCCTAGAGAGAACATATTCATCAAATCTGTAAATAATCAAAGCTGCAAAATGGAGGGATTAGTGTACACCAGGACTTAAATTTAGCAAGTACCTTGCCTTTATCATACCAAAGACAACCATGCCAACCAAATCTTGAATTGCAGCCTTCATGTTCCAAGAGTCTTGCATCTCTATAAGCAATATCCATTCCTTCAGCCCTACAAAACAACAGGCCCGGTAGTACAACTTGACACTAGGCGCACCCAAGCTGCTCCTTTCCTCAGTATCAAACAGTGTTTTAAATTTTATTGTGGGTTTCTTTGCCTGCCAGACAAATCGAGAAATCTCTTTCTGCCGTCGCTCGAAGGGTATTTCCATTTCTTATAATGGGGATCGTTTTGAAAGAGAAATAAAAGCCTTGGCAAAATGTTTGCTTTTATTACCGCAGTTCTACCCAAGTGCATGATTTGTTCAGCCAGCCAGCTAGCAGTCCAGAATATTTGCACCTTTCTTTCTTTTGTCCACAGAGGCATTCTTAGGATATATGGTTCTTATTCAGCTATCTCAGGTGTACTCTGAACATTCTCCATGAGCATTCGAGTGATGCTCAAGACACCGTCCTTGTTTATCTATGGAAAGGATGAGAAACCTTGAGCCCTGGAGCCAAATCTGGTCCTCCTAGCATCCCCATTCAGCCCTGTGGGAAACCTCCTTTCCCATGGCATGTTTCTTTTTCTGTTCAGGACCAGATACTGTCAGAAAGTGATTAAACAAAGTTTTTCACAGAGAATTGAGATCTGCTGGAGATGCCTTCCTCAGTGTCCCATAGGAGACAATACATTGTAGGACGACCCAAGAGAGGACCTTCTCTGCTGTGGCACCACAGATGGGGAATGTCCTTCCGGCACCAACTCAAAAGATGTCTTTTTACGAAAACCTTTGGGACCTAATTGATTTAGTCCAGTTTGAATGGATGCTGTGATACAAGAACCATCATTGTATCAGGTTGTTTTAACTGGTTTTCAATTGTATGGTTTAAAGTCATCACTAATTTAAAATATTTTCAGCCTTTTCAATCGTTTGTTGTCTTTAAGCGGATATTATTGCACGCTGCCCCGTGATCTTTCAATATTGTAATAAATAAATAGATAAGTTGGGGCCAATGTGACGTCCTTTCAGACTGCAGAAATAATCCAACTTGAGACCATTTTAACTGCCCTGGATCAATGTTAGGGAATTTTGGGAACTGGAGTTTTGTGAGCCTTCTCTGTTCGAGAGCTCTGGTGCTACAACAAACTACAGTTCCCAAAATCCCCTAACACTGAGCCAGGGCAGTTAAAGTGGTCTCAAGCTAGATTATTTCTGCAGTCTGTTTAGGCCCTTGGTTGCGCTGGTCTTAACCTTTTGCTTATAGTCCCAAGCCACCACTTGGAGTGTTGCTCCAAGTGCTTCTCTACAGTTAGAATCATAGAGTTAGAAGAGACCCCAAGGGCCATCCAATCCAACCCCATTCTGCCATGCAGGAACTCTCAATCAAAGCATCCCTGACAGATGGCCATCCAGCCTCTGTTTAAAGACCTCCAAAGAAGGAGACCCCACCACACTCCCAGGCAGCATACTCCACTGTTGAACAGCTCTTGCCATCAGGATATTCTTCCTAATGTTTAGGTAGAATCTCTTTTCCTGTAGTTTGAATCCATTGCTCTGGGCCCTTTTCTCTGGAGCAGCAGAAAACAAGCTTGCTCCATCCTCAACATGCCCAGGCTAAACATACCCAGCTCCCAGAGATGCTCTGCATAGTGTATGATTTCATATGAATGTGGCTCTCAAGCTGAAAGAGCTTCCTCATCCTTCTAAGTTTCTTGTATCTGCTATAAGCTTCTTTTGCTGCTCTATGGCCATGTTGTGAGGGACTCCTGTTAGTGCTATGAACAGAGAGACTAGATGGTCAAGATCAGCAGTTTCCAACCTGTGCTCCAAAGCGCCCTTAGGGCTCCGCATGCACTTCCCAAGTGCTCCATGGCCACTCCAAGAAAATGAAAGAAATGTTTAATCTTTAATGAAAGAATAACCTTGTTGTCCGCTGGGGTTTGGTTCTCGGATGCCCTGTGGATAACAAAATCCGTGGATGTTGAAGTCCCATGAAATATAAGGGCAGAGCAAAATGGTGCCCCTTATATAAAATGGAAAATCAAGGTTTGCTATTTGGAATTTATACTTTTTTATACTTTTTTGGAATATTTTCAAGCTGTGGATACTTGAATCCATGGATAAAAGAAATCCATGGATAAAAGAAATCCATGGATAAGGATGGCCAACTGGACTCCTAAACCCCATTAACTTGTAAGACATAAAGTAGGCCTCTTAGGGGCTCCGCTATAGAAATAAGGGCTCCGCGAGTCAAAAGGGTTGGGAACCCCTGTTGAAGTTGGATTCATCAAGATGGAGGCCTGGGACAGTTACTGATGATTTGACTGGCGCAATGCATCGAGCCATTCCCCTCCCTTCTGTCGCTTCTTCTTGGAAGTCATAGTGGTTCTGGATTGTCGGTAGCAGTAGTAGCAACAGCAAATAGAAGTCTTGCTTTGTGTATGTGTTTGTGTCATAGTGTGTATTAAGGGTGATAAAAGTCCTTTCACCAACCCAGGTGATGTTCTTGTTTTGTACCCATTCCTTGCAAGCAGAAACTAAGTATTAAAAGAAAGCCATCATTTTTTAGACCTTAAACGTATAGAAAATTACTCTCTGCAAAACTGGAGCGGGGTCTTTTTTGAAGTAGCCCCAGAGCTGCAGGACACCTTTCCCTGTTGTTTGTGGTTTCTCAAACTGGAGTTGTTATGCCCAGATGTATTAAGCAAGCTTTTTTTGGGGGGAAGCAAAGTTCTTAGTGCTGTTTTGATTTGGTTTTCATCAGCTACTCAATACTTCTTAGAATGTCGTTTAAAATTAAATGGCTCTTTTCTTTCTAAAAGGTATTTTAGTTTAGTTTACTTTCTATGGCCCTCATCCTACGCATCCCTTCCCTCCAAAAAAATAGTTTGTTTTCAGTGTTGGAGTTTGCTTTGGGGCTTTTGGAGGGAGTTGTTCATTAGAATTTTATCTGCTAAGCTTGCAAATAAGCAATTGAGCAATTTACTGTCGACCAAGGGAAATCTTTGCTGTATTAAAACACACGATATACATTACCTTCGCTAATGACTGATTAGCATCAAGGGCAAAAATAAAACAGGTCATGAAGAGCAAGCGTGTAGTTTTATTTATTTATTTATTTATCTATCTATCTATTTATTTATTTATTAAAATATTCCTCCAAATAGATCGCAGGCTGGCTTGCATGTTAAAAGTATAACAGACAGCTTAAAAGAATAAGAACAATTTTTTAAAAATCTAAAAACCTATTAAACATAATTAATGAGTAATATACTGCTTTTCTTCCATAGGGGACCCAAAGGAGCTTACACCATGCATTAAAATGATAAAGCTAAAACAGTCTGAGAGTGGTGTTGATTGTTGGACTCCGACTCTGGAGACCAGGGTTCGATTCCCAGCTCAGCCATGGAAACCCTCTGAGTGACCTTAGGCAAGTCACACTCTCTCAGCCTCTGGGGAAGGCAGTGGCCAAACTCCTCTGAACAAATCTTGGCAAGAAAACCCCATGATATGTTTACCTTAGGCTTGCCATAAGTCAGAAACAACTTAGAGGCACACAACAACAACCGTAAAACAGTCTGAAGTGCTGGAGGCAACCATTCACTTTTTGTTCCAGTAACTTCTTGGTGCAGTCAAAAGGTTACTGTGTTCTCTGCCCTTTGCAGAGAATGAGATACTCCTGGGTGAACTAGAACCATTTCATTTAAGGCAGTGGTTGGCGAGTACAGGGCACAAAGATAAATAGCCTTTCCACTGTTATACACAACAGCTGGAATTGAGAGATACAGTGCTACAGACTTTGGATGCTCCATTTAACTGTCTTGATCCATGGTCGCCTTCCCCATCTTGTAAATTCATCTAGGTAGGACAAGGCTAGGAAGGTGCATTGGAGCCCAAAACCTTCCGCAGGCCACATTCTCACAGTGAGCCCAAATATCTCCATTTTCCTCAACTGTCCATCTCAAACTGGTGACAAGAAGTAAAAGATATTTGAGGATAGTACAGAGTTCTGGGGTACTTATGGGGGTGGGACATTTTCACATTTTCATGTATTGGGGAAGCTTTCTTTATGGCTTGGAGGCAAACATCAATTGAAAATGACACTTTTATTAAAAATAAAGGTGTTCAGTGATATTTGGGTGACTAATGGGACTTCAGGTGCCGCAGAAGTGGGGGCCAGGCGCTGCATGGTCAACAGGCCACAGTTTGCCCAACCCTGACCTAGGAAATGTGCAGCACATGAGATGACACCTCTATCAGATTTGTGACAATTCCTCTGCTCTTCCCGAGCCCACTCTCACCCATCTCTCTCTCTCTCTCTGGTCTTCCTCCCATGACGCAGGATGGATCGCATGACAGAGGACGCCCTGCGCCTGAACCTCTTGAAACGGAGCCTGGACCAAGCCGACGAGCGGGATGACGTCCTCGCCAAGAGGCTGAAGATGGAGGGCCACGAAGCCATGGAGCGTCTGAAGATGCTGGCGTTGCTCAAGAGGAAGGACCTGGCGGGTATCGAGGTGCCCCATGAGCTGCCGGTCAAGCAGGATGGCCTGAAAGTCTACGAGGAGAAGCTCAACGGGAACCTGCGGCCCCACGCAGACAGCCGGTCCTCAGGGAGGCCGGGGAAGGAGAACATCAACGACGAGCCGGTGGACATGAGTGCAAAGAGAAGGTAAGGGGAAGGCCCTTGTGGTCTCTTCCAGCTCTATGATTCTGTTATTCCTTTTCAAAATGCCAACAGGAAGTGACACAATGTCATTTCCAGTTCCCAGTTTGAGAGGAGCTTCAGAAGAAAATGAAGTGGGAGGTGATCCAAGGAAAGATCGAGGGAATTGGCCTCTGCACTCCACACAGTCTCCCATTTCTGATTTAAAGGATTGTCTATTCATTATTATAAACCCTGTTTATAGGCTTGCGACTTATGTGATATGTGCAGTTTTCATATAGCTCCGTTTGCGTTTGTATACATCTGTGTTTTGAAACTATTGGATTGGGACGGTGCCTTCTACATGTTTAATATACACTCATCCCACCACATTTGCAGATTTGATTGTTCACGGATTTTATTAATATGTTCTCTCTAGGAATATAGGTCCTCCAGCGCAACTCTATTTTATGGGGTGGCCTTGTTCACTGTTTCTCAGGGGACAGGAGCAGAAAAGTGGGTAGAAATGGCAGGGGGAAAGAAATGGTGAGCAAGGTGTATTTGCCCCACGTCATCCCAAGAAATTGTGTTTACAGTCCCTTGTCCTCTAGTGCATAGGGACCTCATAACTTATGTTCACACCCTATGTTGACGGGGGGGGGGGGGGGAGTGGACAAAAAGAGATGCCAGAAAACCCAAGACTTGACGTGGGCTCCATCTTGAGCTGTGAAATCTTGACTCAGCCATGCAGTCATGAGTGGCAGGGAGACAAGATGCCAGCCGTGGGCGGAAGAAGAGATGCCTGCAAGGCAGCAGTGCCTTAGATGCCACACTCTGTTCGCCTGGTGCGTGGCACGGGCTGCCTGCCTACCATCTGCCCCACCGCCTCTGCTAGCTGGTCATATCTATTCCCTTTGCGCTCCAACAGAAGGATCTTGGCATTGTGGTATGCTGGTGAAGGAGTGGTTCGCATTGATGAAGCACCATGATGGACTGCTTTTTAGAAGCACGGAAGTGGTGTGCTGGAGTGGCAGAGAGGAAGGGGCCTATTTCAGGTGGCAAAGTAAAATCTGAGGCCTTCACGTTATACAATTATAGCACTGAACCCACTTCAGATGTCACAGCTTCCTCCTATGAAATCCTGGTTGTGAATTCTAAATTATTGTTGTTATTATGGTAGTTGTGTTCAAGTCAAACCCTGAGGTTTTCTTGGCAGGATTTTTTCAGTGGGGGTTTGCCATTGCCTTCCTCTAAGGCTGACCAGAATGTAACTTGCCCAAGATCACCCAGAGGGTTTTTATGGCTGAGAGAGGATTCGAACCCTGGTCTCTGGAGTTGTAATCCAACACCCAAACCACTACACCACATTGGCTGTCTGAATTCTAAACGTGTGTATGTGGCTTCATGCTGACTTTAGTTTTGCCTGTTCCTTCCTCTGAAAGACAGCCTACAGCACCCTGGTATTCATTGGCAGTCTCCCATCTAAGTACTTACCAGAAATGATCCTGCTTAGCTTTCAAAATCAAATGGACTCTGGTCCTTTTAGCAAATCCCAGGTTTCCATAGGAAGTTGCCATGGCAGTTAAAGTAGACTCAACGTGCTATAATTGTATTGTGTGGAAGGTCCCCTAGATAGTTTATGGAGACCATCCAGAACGGTGGAACTTCCTCCACATTGTATTTAATATTAACCTATCAGGATGGAGGCAGATTCCCTTGGGGATAATCTATTAGACATTGTTGGCTATTATAGGCAGGGTTTGAGCCAGTGGTGTGCGGATGCAGAACCAGAAAATGATAGGGCCCACCCCTTCTTCCTCTTTTTCTGCTACCACTTTTAAGCTGTCCCTTCTTCTCCTTTCTCTCTTTCCCTTTCTTCCTATCTTCCACCTAGGAGAGGGGCAAAATGCTCTCATCAAGGGCCCAAATGTTTAATTAATTAATTAATTAATTAAAATATTGACATCCCATCCTGTATCTCTCTGGGCATCATACCATAAAATCAGTTCAGAACCATTTAAAGCAGAATCATTTTAAGACACTAAACACATGTTTAAACCATTTAACACGTAAGACCATTCAAGCCAGACAAAACAGCTTAAAGCAGTGTCAACCATAAACACATGTGCAGATTGGATAAAATCACTTAGGACCCAAAGACGATAATGAAAAGCTACGTTTTGATGTGGTAATGGAATGGGACCAGCATTGGCGCCAGTCGGGCCTCTAATGGGAGGGTATTCCGTAACCAGATAAATCAGGCATGCACTGCCCACCATGCAAGAACCTAACCAAGGCTTTTGAAGTTAGGCCAAGATTGGACAATCCTGCTTCGAGTTTTGGAAAGTTCCTTCTACGGGGAGCAACCTAAGGATTCTGGGGTAAATTGAAAGGCTTTTTTATCAATGGAGTTACTTTCAATATGACACCACCACTAACACTTCCTCCTCCTCCTTTGAGCATTGCAAACCTTCCCTTCTGCCCACTCTCAGAGTAACAGGAGCTATATGCAGCAGGTAAAGCTGGTAACTCAACCACCCAGCATTATCTCTTACCTCCACCATCCAACAAGCGGACGGGTTCCTTGCTCTGCTCCTTCCTTTGACCATAGATCTTTCTGTGGGATTTTTTTCCAAACTCCCACAGCAAAATCGATGGTCAAGCAAAGGAGTGGAGCAAGAAACCCATCCACTTCTTTCCCACTGTTCCTCTTGGTCCTGCCTGTGTAAACCATCTGTGTAAATCATACAGGGAAAAGAGATCCCACCTCAACATTAGGAGGAACTTCCTGACAGTAAGGGCTGTTTGACAGTGGAATACACTCCCTTGGAGTGTGATGGAGTCTCCTTCTTTGGAGGTTTTTAAATAGAGGCTGGATGGCTATCTGTCGGGTATGCTTTGACTGAGAGTTCCTGCATGGCAGGGGTTTGGATTGGATGGCCCTTGTGGTCTCTTCCAACTCTATGATTCTATGATTCTATCTCCAGAAACCTGTCATTCTCACATGCCCTGTGCAGGAAGCCTACACATGCTATTCTTTGTAGCCTCTCTGGATGTCTTTTCATCACACAGTTGTAAGCTCCGGCGCACCTCTCCATAATAAGTGTCTAATGCAGAACTAGTTGGGTACGTTGGAAATCCCCAGTTCTTACATTGGTTACTTTCTTCTCCCCTCAAACCATTAGTTTTCACAGTGGTAGTGTCAAGTTTGGAAAGACACGCATATCTTCTGGATATAAAAAGTCTGGGCATTCTGTAGATTGCAGCTGTTCCGAATGGGTTCCATGGAATCTAGCCTCTTTGGAACCCTGAATTCACTGGAGACTCAGTTTTGTGTTGGTTCTCTAAAAGAAGCAAACGCCTAGTACTTTGGGTAGCGGTGGAAAACATGCACATGTGCAAAACAGAAGAGTTAAACATTTTTGGTGCCGAGAGGTATATGCGTTTCCATGCACAGACCCACCTTTCCTACCGTGCTTCATTCCCAATGCTCTTGCTCCCACTCCACATCTGTTCTTTGGAGCATTACCCCACTCCCCCAAAGCCTTCCACTTACAGAAGCAGTCTTGCACCCAAGTTGAATTATCTCTATTACATACAAATAGGGACTCTCCATCTTTGACTTAAAATTGATGTGCCGGTGGAAAGCATTTCCGCACCCAACCCAGTGGTTGTTGGGGGCATTTGCCAACTATATATATATGCGCATGCCCCTGCTGAGCCTCCCTTTGTCTGGGTGTGATGTCACAATGGTGGACAACAGCAATTGGTTACCGCTCCGTTACATCACCCGTCTCCGAGTGATGGGAAGTGGCGGCCGTTTTGGGGACCCAGTGATTGACTTCTCGGTCGCGTTGAGTCCAGTCTCTGCTTCAGCTCCCCCACGTCAAGAGAGAATCTTTCCAAAGTTAGCAGTGAGCATGGAGTTCAGGTATTTCGTCTGCCTTGTCATTTTAAAGAACCTTATAGGGTTTTTCTTTTCTAAAGGGACTTTTTCCCCTTGTAGCCCCTCTAATTTAAATGTCCATCACGTGGCTAAACCGGGCCGCTTGTGAATGTTTTCCTTAGGGGCAACCTTCCCTTTTCTTCTCCCCTGTTTAGTTGAGAACCTGGATTCCTTAATAAGGGGCAGAAATATCTGAGAGGTCTTGATGGTTTGTCTGCTTGAGCTTTATTTCTAGGCCTCCAAGCTTGAACATATTAATTGGCTCCAACTAGGTGTTAATTGAGGTTTCGAACCTGACCCTTTGTTAATTAATTGAATGCGGTTAATAACAAGAAAAGAACCCAGAATTCATGGCTTTTGAGTGGCTTCCTTCTTGTACTATATTGTACAATGGTGCAGAATCTTAGAATGTAAAAGGGACCTTGTTCTGCTTTGTATTCTAAACCGGCTGTGAATTCACCTTTCCAGGTGAACACTATGTGACTTGCCAACCGCCAATATTAGTTGACCGCTCTGCTTGGGTGAGCAGTTTTGGCTTGAAAGAAAGAAGGACATTTCTGTAATATTTGGTTGCCTTTAGGTCATTCCAACTCACCAGGGTGACTAACTAAAGTAGGCATCTGCAAGACTAGTTTTGTTTCAGCTGTTCAAGCAGTAAGTGGACAAAGCAACCAGGCCTGGTCTGGAATCAGTTTGTAATGCAGAAGTTTAACATTATTTGCATAGGGCTGTGGCTGACTTTAATTCACAAGATTAGTGTTAGAGATGTCATTTTGATCATTGACCAAACTCCAGAAGTTCTGTGACCATTCTGCAATGCAGAAAAGAACCAAAGCCGGAGTTTCCTCAAGACAGAGACCTCAACCTTCAGAAGATTCATGTATATACACTGATGGTATCAGAGTTCTGGACATATAAAGCATCCTTAAACGAAATCAGGTCCAGAGCTTAGAAATATTAGAGTTGGAAGTAACATGCCAGGGACACGTTGTTAATGAAAGCATTTAAAAGTATGAAAAATGGCCAATTACTAATGCATCTTCTTCAGTTGCACATTTTTTATCCATTCAATTTTGGAAGGTATGTGTGATTTTGTGCACATATTATTTCTCCAACATGCATTGCATCCCTTTGTTGTTGTTAGCTGCCTCCAAGTCAACTTTCACTTATGACGGCCTTATGAAAGAGAAGTCCTCAAGTCACCCTATGACCAACAGCCCTGCTCAGGTCTTGCAGACTCAGGGCCATGGCTTCCTCTATTCCTATTGCTCTCCACCTTACCAAGCATTATCTTTTCTGGGAAGTCATGTCTTATGATACGGTCAAGGTATGACAGCCTCAGGTTAGTTGTCTTGGCTTCTAGGGAGAGTGCAGTCTTGATTCGCTCTAGGACCCATTTACAATCTTTATGCATCCTTTACAGTATGTCATTTCCAAGGCAAGGTGCATATTGCATGGGACTGAATCTCAGGAGTGTGAAAAAAATGGCTGTTTTGGCCAAGAATCTTCTTTTCCATCCTCACCGACAAGTTAGGAGCACATGCAGCATTTGTTCACTGGTGTGCACATTCAGAACTTCCCATTGTCGGGTATATTCACATTCAGTTTTGCCTGTTCTCATATTTAGTCCACCACATTACACCTGCTGATGTAACTGGGTACCCTAGTCAGTATCCTAATAGGAATGGATTAGGAAATACTGCATATACTCATGTATAAGCCTAGAAATTTTAGTCAAAACTTGACTCCAAAAACCTAGGTTGGCTTATCCATGGTTCAATGTAAATATTATACTTTAAGTCTTATTAAAAAGGGGACCATTTCTTGGTGAAAGACAGGAGTGCAATCTGTCCTGGAAGTACTGGCCTCCCTCTATTCTCTCTTCCATCCAGCCTTTACTGTGAGCCAAACCAGTTATGCCTGCCATAATTTTGTCGGTTCTTTGGCATTGTTTTCCTTTGCTTCATCATTTAGATCCTTTGTTGCCTGTCCCTAAGTTTTACCCTCGGCTTATCCAAGGATCATATCAAAATCCATAATTTTGCCCCCAAAACATGCCTTCGACTTATACATGAGGTCGATTTATAGTCAGGTATATACATGTATGCATGTAGGAAAGACTACAGAAAGCGGGTAATCAACAACATACAGTGAATGGAGACAAACTGTGCAGTTCTACTGTCTCTGTGGCTCAGAAGACAACTTTGTACATACTGAATTATTTGCTCTTGTCAGTCACTTACATGTGAAACTGACACTCTGGACTGTTGTGTTTTTTTGCTCAGAGTTGAATTTTTTAGAGGAAATGACAGCAAAAGAAGGGAAGGACACTTGTAAAACCAGATGCAACATAGGAACACGAATATTTGGCCTCAGCTTGAATTTTGGGAGGAACTGAAAATGAAAGAGCAGGTGTACCCTTGTCAAATTAGATGTGAAATGGACACAATGGGAAGGTTGCAGGTCAGCCTGAATTTTGTAAGGAACTGAAAATGAAAGAGGAGAGGGCCATGTACTGAATCAGGTGTGAAATTGACTCTCTGGGTTTAGCCTATATTTTGGGAGGAATTGATGACAGAAAGGGGTGAAAATGCCTCCAATGTTTTGCCATTGGGACCAATATGTTGGCTGTGAAGTGCTCTGACTTTTTTTGCTTCTCCCCGTCACCATGATTAATGCCACAGAAAAACCTGCAACGAATTCACACTATGACAGTATCGTTGTAAGAAACATTCATGGGATGTGGTGTTCCTGCTTGCAGCATTATGGGAAGTGAAACATGGTGACTGGGAAGAAGGGTGGCTTCCATTGCACATTTGCAGTCTTATTCAGGAAAAGTGTGTAACTCAGCTTATTTCTCCATTTCCTCTTCTCCCCACTCCCCAAATTCAGCAGTGACCAGGACAGGGGGCGGCTCACCCCCTCGCCAGATATCATTGTCCTTTCCGACAATGAGGCCTCTAGTCCGCGCTCCAGTTCCCGCATGGAAGAAAGACTCAAGGCTGCCAATCTGGAAATGTTCAAGGTAAGAACTGAGTGGCTGAGAATGTCAGATTTTCATTCAGCCACAAAAGAATATGCAAGCTCATAGTTTATACAGCTTCTCTTTTTATCTCTTCCTCAGTTTTTGATATGCAATGCAGTAGCTTCACTTCAGGAGATGCACAAGTACCCTATCTACATTTTAACTTAAAGCACATTTAATTGTCATGAAAGAAAGTCTTGATAGTTCCAGGATGCCCTTAATTGTTTCCCATTAGCCTCCCTACGGTGATTTCGTGCTTGCGTGGGTTACATTACCATTCAATATGAAAGTGCCCATCAAAGGTTGCCAGAATAATCAGGACCTCCTAGCCTTTGGAAGCCAGCAGCCAGTTCAGTCCATGATTTATTGCAGGGGCAGAGGTTGAGGAAGTTACTTTTGGGGGGACTAAAACTCCCAGAAGTAATCATGCCAGACCATTCTGCTTTTGATCAGACCCCATCTGAAGTACTGTGCCCAGTTTTGGGCATCTGAGTTTGAGAACAATATTGATAACATGTCCAGAGAAAAGTGTGCAATAAAGTTGAGGGTGTTTAGCATGATTAGCCTAAGCATGAGAGGGTGGTATGATACCCATGTTCAGATATTCAAAGGGTTGTCATGTGGATGATGGATAAGCTTGGTTTTTGCTGACGCAGAGAGTAGCACTGGAACCATTGTGTTCAAATAACAAGAAAAGAGATTTTAGCTCAAAATTAAGCAATGGAATTGACTAGCTCAGAAGGTGGCTCACTCTCCTTTAAGTAGAGTTTGGATGGCTACCTCTCAGAGATACTTTAGCTGTGTTTTCCCACACTGATAGGTGGTTGAACTAGATAACTGGTCTCTTCCAGCTCCATGCTTCTACAAAATGTGGGCCAGATAGAGCCACTAACTCAGATGTTGAATGTTGAGTCCAAAGTATTTTTTGTTGAGCAAGTTGATGCATTCTAATTAGGTCTAATAGTAGGAGTACAGCCATCATGCCACAGACTCATAGAGGTGGAAGAGACTGCAAGAGCAATCCAGTCCAACCCCATTCTGCCATGCAGGAACTCTCAATCAAAGCGTCCCCAACAGATGGCCATCCAGCCTCTGTTTAAAGACCCTCTAGGGAAGGAGACTCCATCATCCTCCGATGAAAGAGTGTGTTCCACTGTCGAACAAGCCTTACTGTCAGGAAGTTCCTCCTAATGTTGAGCTGGAATCTCTTTTCCTGTAGCTTGCATCCACTGTTCCGCGTTCTAGTCTCTGGAGCAGCAGAAAACAAGCTAGCTCCCTCCTCAATATGACATCCCTTCAAATAATTAAACAGGGCTATTCAGTAAAAAAGTCTAGTTTTGAGCCATAACTTGGATGAGGATCTCTGATAAACAGAGAGGGAATGCTGAGCTATAGGAGAAAGTCTTGAGCTTTGATTCTATGTCTCTCTGAATCTTTTGTCACCTAAAGGTACTGTAAGAAAGATGCATGCAACTCTTAATCTCTGCGTCTCCCTCCCTCCCTCTGCAGGGCAAAGGCATTGAGGAGAGGCAGCAGCTCATCAAGCAACTCCGGGATGAGCTGCGGCTTGAGGAGGCTCGGTTGGTGCTGCTGAAGAAGCTACGGCAGAGCCAGCTCCAGAAAGAGAACGTGGTACAGAAGGTGAACCATCCATTGCAGATCGGGTGGGCTGGTTCTATGATTCTCCACGGTGGTTCCTAGACTTTTGTACTAGTATCTCTTTGCACACGTCTACCAGCTCCGGTGAACAAGATAGCCATGATCAGCATGGCTTTCCTCCCTCACTTGTGTGGAGAGGGATGTTATCCTGAAGGGGAGGGAGTCTGCATCCATTAGGATTCCCTCATTTTCAGAAGCCACCACAGTTGCCTGCAGAGCACATCTGTATGTCCGAGGTCTAAACTGAGTGGGCAGCAGGGATAGCCCAGTGGTCAGAGATGCTGCTGGGCATCAAAATGGCTTTTCTCAGATGCATGAATTCTCTGTGGCCCCTTGCCAGGTGGGTGGGCAGCTCCTCCCTTGCTTCAAGAACTGACAGAGAATAATATGTGGCATTTTTTTTAATTCCAAGTTTGCTTTGCCTCTAGTTTTGGTCCCGAAGGGTCTGCTCCACCCACCAGAAATTTTATTCATTTGTTTATTTATTGCATATATATGTCACCTTTCTCCCATCCAAGGTGGCTTACAGAAATTTAAAACAAGATTAAATTAATATCTTATATTGCAACCGTTTTAAAAATGATTAAGCAATATTATTATTGTTATTATTATTATTATTATTATTAAAAACATGGTTAGCACAGTTAAAAGCACAGTTTAAAAGCACAATAATTACTATTGTTTTGTAAAAATAAAATACAGCACACGACATGCGCTACTGCTGCATAATTTAAAACCCAAAGCCTGGCGAGAATAAAAAGGTCTTTCCATGCAAAGATAAAGAGAGCGGATACGGGGCCAACTCTTTAAGTTCTGCATGAACAATTGCACAAGTCTCTTTGTTTTCCTTTCTCCTAGACTCCGGTTGTCCAGAATGCAGCATCTATTGTCCAGCCATCTCCTGCCCATGTTGGACAGCAGGCTCTGTCCAAACTTCCCTCCCGGCCTGGATCTCAGGGGGTTGAGCCCCAAAACCTCCGCACATTACAGGTAAGAGATCTCCACACCGCGGGGTTGTGGCTCCTGACATAAGCATCTTGTTCTTGGGCCATTGAGACGTATCTATTGTGGTTCTACTGGGAGAGTATTAACTTCCAGATGTTAACAGCTGTTAAAACAATTCAAGTTCTACAATAACTGCAGTTATTGTGCAGACTGCAGTCAATCTCATTCAGATTAAACATAAAAGTCAGGTGTTTCAGGAGAATTGCTTCCTATCCATTCCAGAAGTTGGAGATCCCTTGTAAGAGTTCAGTATTTTACTGATGTTATGAAGTAATAATAATAATATAGTTTATTTATATCCCTCAGGAACAAAACAAAGTAGGCCTACTAAGATTTCTTGTATATGTGGAAAGCTATTGAGTTATCTACCTGCTCATTCCCTGCCCCACAAAAATGGGTTGTCTCTGACCCATGAATTATCTGTGGTCCTTTTGCCTCATTTGACTCCTGGAGCTAGATGAATTCATGTGTGCTTTCTTAATGAAAGTAGAAATAATATGTTATAAATAGAGGTAACAAAGCAGAAGTGTTCTTGGTTTGTTTGTTTTTTTTAAACAAAAAACTAGGTACTAGGGGTAGAGATTACACAGAAAGAGCATGGATAAATCCCTACTCTGTTAAAAACAATGAAACAACCAGGAAAGCCTTGCATTAGTTAACGAAAACATTTTGAGAAGGCTCTCTCATGTTCTCACCAAGTGTGCCCAAGAGAAAGCCTTCCCTCATAGATCCTAGGAGCCTTGCAGGTTTGTATGGGGAGATGCAGTCTTTCAAATAGTCATTCAAAGCACATAATAGAGCAGGCGCATTGCATATCTGAAAGACCATATCTCCACGAATTAGCGTTTTCTTTGCATTCAAAAGACCCCAGATTTGTTACCAAGCATCACTAGCCAGGGCTTAGAAAGTTTGGATCTGAAAGCCTTGGAGAGCCCTTACCAGTGTGCATGAAGAGCAAGGAGAGAGGTGAAACAAGGGATTGACTCCGGATATAGGTATTCGTTTGAGGTGGCGACAACAGAACGCATTTGTCGCAGGCACTGCTGGGCAAGCATCACGAACTTTCTGCAGCGGCCAGTTAATAGTCAAAGACCTGAGTGGCTGAAAGAAAGCAGCAAAGGGGCCAACCTCACCCCCAATGGGAGGGAAGCCTCTAGCCACCAAGAAGGCTCATTCTCATGTCCTCTCCAGATTTGCCAGGAATGGTGGTAGAACAGTGAGAAAGCCCTCCCCTGTGGCTCTTAAAATTTAGGGAGGCTGGATGGCCATCTGTCAGGGATGCTTTGATTGAGAGTTCTTGCATGGCAGGGATTGGACCGGATGGCCCTTGTGGTCTCTTCCAACTCTAGGATTCTAGAATATTGGGAGATACAGTCTTTGAGAATGAGAGAAGTTCAGAATCACCCCGTTGCTTCTCCTGCTCACACAGGCATGCTTTTCCGTTCTGTCTTTTTTGGGCAGGGTCACAGCGTCATCCGATCAGCCAGCAACACGACCCTTCCCCACATGCTTATGTCGCAGCGTGTCATCGCACCAAACCCCACCCAGCTGCAAGGACAGCGCATCCCCCCAAAACCAGGCCTCATCCGCACCACCACTCCGAACATGAGCCCTGCCATCAGCTACCAGCCGGTGAGTAAAACATGATCGGAGGGGCGGACGGACGGGTTGTGTGTTCGAATCTCAGTGGTGGCTACAGAGCAGTAGACCTTGGCTTCTATGGAGATGATGCGTTGCCCACCTTATTATCTTGTGGTAGGCCAGGATTTGGCAGAAGTGAGATCTGGATCTGTTAGAGCTTGGAGACATTGATGCTAACACATCGTCTTTAAATTGTTCACGCTAATTTGTAAATCATTAAGCCATTAAGACGATTTATGAAATTAATTACATAATTAACTTATTAGTTAAATCACTGAACTGTTGTTTTAAAATATCATTTAGAATTATTGGTGAATATGATCAGTAGCAAATTAAAGCAATGGGAATTGTCAGTCATTGTTTGCAAATAGTGTTGCAAATAGTAAAATCATAAATTTTAAAAAGGTTGCTGAAAATGGATTAGAAGGAACAAGTAGATGTTTAACACATTACAGTATTTCAAAGTCCAGGGATCTGCTTTCAATCCCTAGGTGACTTACTGATCATCAGCTATCGCTTCTGGCTCCCCCCAAAAAAATCATTCTCCTTCTCCAGATTATGTTATCAAAATAAATGAGGCAGGACTATGATAATCACTCATTTCTTATATTAAGAATCCATTATTGGGTTTAGAATTACATAATTCTAAGCATAATTATTTTGCATCAGGCTCACCTAGGTAGAATCACTCAATTCTTTTCTCTTTCATAGGAAGAGCTCATGAGCCTGTAGTCTCCCCCATTAGTGCCATAGCTAAAAGTTTCAGTTTCGGGAGTAAATAGTTAAGGAACCTTCTTTTGGATATTGATTTGGAAAGGTACCAATGCAGCCTTGGAGTATGCCAGGATTAGAGCTTGGGAATGTTCCTTTTTTGGTCCACAATCACTTGTTATTAAGTGATTCTGGGAGCTGTAGTAATACATGTAATGTCCCCATGCTGTGGTCAGATTTCTGAGGCTGTCCTTCCCTCTGTTATTAATCCTGGCTGACAGCAAGTCTACAGGGTCTAAGGTAGCCCCTAAATTAATTTTTCCACTCACAGACATTCCCCCAAACCTAATGATTTTCATCACCCACCTCCCAGAATTCTCCCCGAATGACCAAAAATGGCAACAAGAAGTGGCATGATATATTTTCCAATGTGCATGGTTATGCGGACGCAGCTTGTAAATGGGGGGGGGGGGCTATCGCAGGGTGAAAATTGACCCCACTCCCTCAATTGCCTTTCCCTGGTCTAAAGCAAAAAGAGATCTTTGGCATGGTCCTAGTCTTAATCCCTTGACCTGGAACTGATAGGACTTGAGCCTAGAATCTTCAGGGTGCAAATCCAGTGGTCTGTTTGTATGCTGTGGCCCCTCTCCATGCAAATGCGCCCACTGCAGATGGTGAATGCTGTTTGGTTTATGACACTGATCTCATATCACTAAAAACGTTGTTGTTGTTGTTGTTGTTATACTGCCCCTCTGTGTAACACAACCGGGCCGGCTTACAACATTAAAACATACATTCCCATATCCTGAAATCCCACCCTATAATACAATTAAACAATTTTTAATTTAAAACATAGCATAAAATAATAGACAAGAAAACAAACAATAACTGCAGCAGAAGTCAGGGTATAGCAGGTTAGGTCTTTTTGGTGGCCAGGAATCTATTCAGGAAAGGCCTGCCGGAAGAGAGCCATTTTAACAGATTTTTAAAATCTGTTCAAGGTGGTAATGTGACGGATCTCATCTGGCAGGCTGTTCCATAATCTGGAAGCGGTAGCCGAAAAGGTTCTCAGGGCAATAGCAGACAACCTTGTTTTTATAGGTAGCAGCAAATTCCTCCCAGAATTCCTGAGTGCGTGAGGTGGATTATATGGAAGAAGGCAGTCCCGAAGATAGGTTGGACCCAAGCCATTTGTACTGGGCCCAGAAACTTATAGGCAGCCAGTGAAGCGATCTCAAAATCGGTGTTATATGGTCTCTTCTAGTTGTACCTGAGACCAGCCTGGCTGCCATGTTAAGTACCAACTGGAGTTTCCAAACCAAGCACAAGGGTAACCCCATGTAGAGTGCATTACAAAAATTGAGACAGGAGAAAACTATGCATGTACCACAGTTTCAAGGTCCCTAACTTCCAATTAAGGACGCAGCTGGTGTATCAGCCAAAGCTGATAACAGGCACTCCTGTCTGTCGCATTTACCTGATTAGTCATTTGGAGCGACAGATCAAGGAGCACCCCCAGACTGCAAACACAATCCTTTGAGGGGAGTGTGACCCCGTCCTGTATCTAACTTCCTCTCTTTTCCTCCCATACATACGCGTTCCTTCTTCAGCAGTCCAGCTCAGCTGTCCCCTGTCAACGCACCACGTCCTCCACCATCTACATGAACCTTGCCTCCCACATCCAGCCGGGCACGGTGAACCGGGTCTCATCGCCACTGCCCAGCCCCAGCGCACTCAATGACGCTGCCAACTCCCAGGCAGCTGCCAAGCTCGCCTTGCGCAAGCAACTGGAAAAGACTCTCCTGGAGATCCCGCCCCCCAAACCTCCCGCCCCGTTGCTCCACTTCCTGCCCAGCGCAGCCAACAGCGAGTTCATCTACATGGTGGGGCTGGAGGAGGTGGTGCAGAGCGTCATCGACAGCCAAGGTAAAAGAGAACAACAGGCAGAACTGACCTCACTGGATAGAGAGGGCAGCAGGGGAGGAATGCAGTCCACATGGGAGGCAGGAAAGGCCTATATTTTGTGAAGCGCCCATGGAGCATCAGAAAATAAAGTATACCTGAAAACACTGCTTATATAGTGGTAGTCCCCTGTTGTATCTGGAATTTCTTAGTTTTCATAATTTGACATTAGTAATGAGTAAACTTGTCCCTGCCAGTTCATATCCCCTACTTCCAAGCAAACTTACCTGTATAAAATAGTCAATGTGGCAGCAACAAGAAGGCTCACCAGAGATAGGAGATGTGTTGTGGATCTCATTTGAAGAAGGTGATGCTCTTTCATATATGAGCATCTCTAAGCTTTAAATATTTTTCTCATGCCTGGGTAACGTACACACACACCTGCCTATATGTCTACCTGCCTGCCTAGTTATTTCCAAGACAGCCTAGGTAACTTGTGTATAATAGTGGTGGGAATGGTGAATTTATGCACACAACTGCCTAAATATTTTTCACACTCAAACATATACATACCCTTAACCTTGTAAACTTTAGCTAGAGCTGTCTATGCATACTCTATGCTTTAAAGCAGTGATGTCCAAACTCTAGCTCTCCAGAATCCCAGACCATTAGCCAAGATGGTTGAGGCTTCTGGGAGCTGAAGTCCAAAACACCTGGAGGACCAGAGTTTGGACATCACTGCTTTAAAGTTAAGATTATATGGGAAGGGCAGATTTTAATGTCATAAAATATAAAGTTTGGGGCATGTTTGGGTTTTTTTTTTTTAATGTTGCACACTGTGAAATGTGAGGCAAACTGAACTATGCACAGTTTTTGTGCTGAATGCCTTATGCTTCAACTAAAGGCAAGAGGTGAGTGTCCTCAGATCTCTAGGGCTTGGAAATTTCAGTGTCATATGTATGCATGAACCCTCCTGCCCAAGAATGGTTCCTATGAGAAGGGATGGCTTTGACTGACTTGTCTTTCCACTTTCTCCACCCCCGTCCCTTGTCCTTGCAGGCAAAGCTTGCGCCTCCCTTTTACGAGTGGAGCCTTTCGTTTGTGCCCAGTGCCGCACAGACTTCACCCCGCACTGGAAGCAGGAGAAGAATGGCAAAATCCTGTGTGAGCAATGCATGACTTCCAACCAGAAGAAGGCGCTCAAGGCTGAGCACACTAACCGGCTGAAGAATGCCTTCGTCAAAGCTCTGCAGCAGGAACAGGTGAGCTCCCGGCCGTTCAACAGGATGGGAAGGGAGATGGTAGCTGAGCAGGGACAGAAATGCCCTCTCCTGTTCAGCCTCTGAACTAAGGATGTAAAATCGTCATTGATTTTGTTCTTGCACTGATCAATGAATGATTCCAGAAGTTCTCCCAACATTGGGTGAGATCTTGAGAATTTTGTATATTTTTTCAGTGGGTTTTTGCAGTCCAAGACTGTTTTTTGCAAAAGGTTAGTTTTTCACAAGAAGCATCCGGTTCTGCTATTTAAAAGCATGTGGGTTTTCATTTTTATTTTTATTTTTGTAATATTTATTGAAATTTTCATATGACACCTACACAAACAATATACAAAATACAAAACAATATACATTAAATTGCCCTTGTGGTCTCTTCCAACCCTGTGATTCTAAAACATTTAAAACTGGGCATCCAAGACATGGGGAAATCCCACTGAGAAAATGGTGGTTGACTTGTTTTGTCAGTGGAGTCTCCCCATGTCTTGCATTGCCCTTTCCTGTCGAGGATGAGAAAATTTGCAACCATTGCATCCCTGGAGTTTGGGATTGGAACTTTGGAAACCAGCATTTGAACCCATTGCTATGGCTTCCCCTTCACCATCTCAACCCTTAGGGATCCTGAGAATTGCGCTTATGAGAAACACATGTGAATGCTCACCTGGAGACCATCCCTCCTCTAAATTGTTTTGCAGCAAAAAAGTGATATGAAGGGAGGGGACAACCAGCATTGTGGTGAAATTTTTGGGCCGTTGGCTTTTGAGGATGTAGAATCATAGAGTTGGAAGAGACCGCAAGGGCTATCCAGTCCAACCCTCACAATGAAAACAAAGGATGTATCGCAAGTTGCCTTCAGCCACCCTTTGGACAGAAAGAATATTTTGCTTGCGCATGTGCGCGCGCACACACACACACACACACACCTTTCCAGACAGTGACTTCTGTGCATACAGCATTGTTGTTTGGTAACAAATCCTTGCAATCTTGCATGCTACTATATATGCATACATGATTTTTCCGCATGAGATGTTATGCAAAATTGCCCTGTTTTCAAACAGACTTTACATGGCTGTTCAGAAACAGTACTTTTGGGTGTGAGAAGTCATGTTTCTCATGCAGAAAAACCACATGTGTTGCTGCTCGGAATAATTTCCCCAGACATTTCAGGATTTGCAAATCTGCGAGGAGGGGAGAAAATGGAAATATTATTTTTCTTCTATTTGGGGCAAGAATTTTGCCAGGACAAAATGGTTGGATATTGTGACTGTTGTCTTCCTCCAATCCTTGCAGGAGATAGAGCAGCGGCTGCAACAACAGGCAGCCTTGTCTCCCACCGCGGCTCCTGCCAGCGTGTCCAGCGTCAGCAAACAGGAAAGCATCATGCGACACCACACACTCCGCCAGGTAAGGCGCACCAAGAGGCATTGCCTACCCCATTCCTTGCTATAGTTCCTGTGGTGAAACATCCCTGCCACTTTCCACAATCACTTGCATTTAGCTAAGCCTAATTTGCCATTTTAAGTTGGTTGCATACATATTGACAGCTAGGGGAGTGATTGTTGTTGTTATGTGCCTTTATGTTGACTCTGATTTGTTTCTTTGTTATTGTGTGCCTTCAAGACATTTCCGACTTATGACAACCCTAAGGTGAACCTATCATGGGATTTTCTTGGCACGATTTGTTCAGAGGAGTTTTTTGTGGGTTTTTCGGGCTATGTGGCCATGTTCTATAATAGTTTATTCCTGACGTTTCATCACCATTTGTGGCTGGCATTTTCAGAGAATGCTCTGAAGATGCCGGCCACAGATGCTGGCAAAACATCAGGAATAAACTCTTATAGAACATGGCCGCATAACCCGAAAAGCCCACAAAAAACTATGGATGCCGGCCATGAAAGCCTTCAACTTCACATTGTTCAGAGGAGGTTTGCCAGTGACTTCTTCTGAGGCCAGAAGCATAAGACTTGCCTACAGTCACCCAGTGGATTTCATGGCCGAACTGGGAATCGAACCCTAGTCTCCCAAATTGTAGTCCAACACTCAAACCGCTATGCCATGCTGATTTATGGCAACCCTATATTCTGGTTGTCTTGGCAAGATTTCTTCAGAGGAGTTTAGCATTGCCTTTCTCTGTGGTTTGCCCAAGGTCACCAGCAGATTTCTATGACTATGCCATGCTGGCTCTCAGTTTATTCTTGTCACTTTATAACAGGGGTGGGCAGCCTTATGCTGCAGTCACCCATTTTTTTGTACCCCAAGGCCTACCACTTTCAAGAAGAGATGTGTTATTATTAATGGATGGAGGGTTGCACTTCAGAAAGTGCAGTTTGCCTTTAACCTAGCAGTGTGGTAAACCTATACAGAAGAATAAGTGAGGGGGATGTTAAAACTAGAGATGGACATCAAGCCATTTCAGGTTCACATGGGAATATTGTGGCTCTGATGGGTCCAGGTGTGTGTGGAAAACTGGAAAACACACGTGAAAAGGAGTCCAAATTTGTGCCTAAACTTTAAGGATCTCCATATGTAGTATACTCAGTTTCTCTGACACCTGCTTCTGCTGCTCAGTTACAAGTCTTGTTTTCTCTCCTCTGCCTGCAGGCACCACAACCCCAGAACACCCTGCAGCGCGGCATCCCCACTTCGGCCCGCTCCATGCTATCCAACTTTGCGCAGGCTCCACAGCTTTCTGTCGCAGGTGGCCTCCTTGGCATGCCAGGTAAAACTGGGACAGAATGGGGAAGGCATCAAGAATAGGGGAACAACACCAATTTCCTAAACACTGTGAACAACACTATATACTCATGTATAAGTCTAGAAATTTTAGTCAAAAAAATTGACCCCAGAAATCTGAGTCGACTTATCCATGGGTCAGTGTAAGTACACCCATAAAAACTGTACCTTAACTCTCATAAAAATAGAAACCCCTTTCATCCATCCATCGTTCAGTGTGAACAGTTATTAGTCCCGCAATTTTGTAAGTTCTTTGGCATTATCTTCCTTTAGATCCTTTGTTATATGACCCTAAGTCTTATCATCGTCTTTTTCACAAGTCATATCAAAATCCATAATTTGGGCCCCCAAACCTGCCCTCGACTTCTACATGAGGTCGACTTATAGTTGAGTGTGTACGGTAACTGCTTAGTTTAGAAACAAGGGAACTAAATGGAGATGCAGTCAAGGGGGATAAAAGTACAGTTGGCCCTTCTTATACATGGATTTTTGTACACGGATTCAAGTGTCCACGGTTTGAAAATGTTAAAAAAAAAGTATAAATTTCAAATATCAATCCTTGATTATCAATTTTTTATAAGGGACACCATTTTGCTATTTAATGGGACGTGAGCACCCATGGATTTTGTTATCCACGGGGGATCTTGGAACCAAACCCCAGCATATAACAAGGGTTCACTGTATTTGTAATAACAATTATAATTAATAAAAATATATGTTTTAAAATAGAATTGGCTACCATGAGGCAATAGATAAACAATGAATCAATGAATTTATTACGGCACATGGCCAGCACCAAAATACAGCAAAATTACAAAAAATGTAACATCAGGTGTACTACCGTAGCACAAATATATATACGTTCTACTCCAACGGAGATGTATTTCCTCAATATATCCAAGTAGGAGGGGAGAATGCCCACAGTCCCATCCCCCATAATATAGATAAACAATAACCAGAAGGAGAGAGGTGTATGGTTCTTGCCTCTTTAAAGCCCATCCACCTCCAAGCTGGGATATGATAATTTATTGCTTTTTGTCTTTTTAATGTCCTTTCCAGGTGTCAACATTGCCTACCTGAACGCGGGGATCGGGGGCCACAAAGCATCGAGCCTGGCAGACCGGCAGCGGGAGTACCTTTTAGATATGATCCCGCCACGCTCTATATCGCAATCCATCAGCGGGCAAAAATAACGCCAGCTGTGCCCTCCCCTTTTCCCTCCCTGTGACCTCTGGACCCCCCCCCCCCCCCATGTCCGTCGCATGCAGTGCCTGTTCTGGTGCCTACCATATGTGGAGGAAAAGACAAAAAAAAGAAGAAAAAAGTCAAAAAAAGAAGAAAACAAAACACACAAAAAAAAGAGACAAGAACATTTCAAAAAACTTCAGCAACCTGCTCTCTTCTGAAAGACGTCTTTCTCTCTCGTCTCTCTTCTCATCTCTGGATTTTGTTAGCAGCGAGAGTTCCCCCCTTAACCAACCTCCTCCCCGTTGCCCCGATTCTGCCCGAGGTCAGAATGTGTCTGCTTTGGACCCTGCACTATACACACGTTAACGCTTGTTTTATGCTCCTCTTTATTTTTAATTTTGCGAATTTGTAACGACGGCGCGTAGAATTTTTAATGGTTGTGTTCTTCTTTTTATTCATGTTTTATTTTCCTCCATTGGCTTAAAAGAGATGGTTAAAAACAATCTTTTTTTTGGTTTAAGAATCTTCCTAAAAAAAACTTTTCAAAGGCTCTTAACTCCTCCCAAACAGTCCACTGTTTGGAGGCTTCGGCAGAAATGGTCTAGAGGTGCTTCCCCGCAGGAAGGGGGACAGGGAAGCCACCCCCATGGGTGTGGCTGAGTATGGAAAAGTCACAACGCCGGTGGTTAGCTGCACCCAGAGAGTCAGGCTCGGTGTGGTGCCCGCCCTAACCACTGCTGGGGTCGGTAAAGGGTGCCATCCTGCCCTTTTGTCCCAGATTCCTATAGGAAGGGCTGCCGACTGGAATCGAAGGGCCCATTCTGCTCTAATGCAGTACCACCGCTGATCCAGGCACCATCTGCGGTCTTGGAAATGGATGTATTGATGGCAAAAGATGAACCGCGCAGTGTGGGCTTTCCGGTGCTCGTTTCCTTCATTGTCTTCTTTGCCGTCCGTTTTTCCGCAGCTGTAACCCTGTCCCACCTCCATAGCATTAAACCCTACCTGATCCAAAGGAACCGCAGCCATCGCAACAGCACCCCCGTGAGTCTTTCTGCAACAAATCGGGAGGCTGTCTCTCTGCTCTCCATCTGTCTACTGTTCCAGTCTCTGACCCATGTGTCCACCTTCCAGCAGAGGGACCCATCTGGAGATGCTTGCTCACCGCATCAGTCTGCCCTTCCGAAACATAGACCATCTCTTTTCAACATCAGATGACTGCCATAGAGATGATGCAGGGAGGCTGCCACCCCCAAGAAGTCTGGCTGAGAAACAGGAGGCCCAGTCAGTGCCATCAGATTTGCCGCTGTCTTTGCTTGTAAGAGGAAAAAGTACCTCTGCGCTCAGACCTGGAAGTCTTCTCCTAACACCACATGTTTGCTAGTGGAGAGTGAATGGCTTTGTCACCTCCAAGGACTTTGCAAGGTTTAGTATCACCACCATGCACTTTTGCCTTCAACCAAGCTCCCGTTTTCTCCATCACTGTTAACAGTTCTCCAGGGTGAAATGTGGGTTCAGAGGAACAGGGTGGACCTTCTCCTTTTGAGGTTCCCTTCCCAGGTTAGCTTTTTGTTTTTCCCCTCCGCTAACACTCCCTCTTTCCCCTTCCAACGCAACAGCCGGACACCGCTGTGGCCTCAGATTCCCTTGGAAACTCCCAGGAGAGCCCCTTCCCACCCCACTAATCTCTTCGGGGCCTGTGCTGTTTCTTTGTGCCCACTCCGTTCACACTCACCATCTCTTCCATCCCTCTCCATCACTGAGCACTTACAAATAAACTGGAGGTGGGTGGAAGAGCGCATGTGTTTTTGGAAGGGGGCACTATTTGGTGAGGGCACTGGGTGCTTTGTAAAAGCTGGGAACAGATGAGCAGCACTTATGTGTGTCAATGTGTTCATGGACAAACATAAATATATAATACACATGCACACACATATATGTGTTACCTATCCTTTGCCTGAATCTGTCCTACCCAGGTTTGCATTCTAAAATGTTTGGGGGGGGGGATTCACTCCTGTTGCTTTTGGCTCCCTGGCGAACCTGGGGGTGCCGCTGTGGCTTCCTTTATCAAAGGTTATATTGAGTTTTAAGTCTGCTCCTAATCCTCGAGAGCACCTTCCTCCTCAGTTAAACCCTCTCCCTTTGTACCTTCTCTCTGAACTTTAATCTTCCCCCCTCCATCACCAAAAAACCAAGTGCCATTGTCCTTCCCTCCCCTAGAGTCCCTCCCCGTCCCCTTTAGAAATCAGGCGTTCTCAAGAGTCCCGATGCACCTTCCTTTATGGGTTGAGATTAGCGTTTAGGGGAGGGGGTTGGTGGTGTTGGCAATTTCCCCCTCCCCTTTAAGATGGTGGTGGTGATGATTATGATGATGATGATGATAATGATGATATTAAAAAATGTGCAATATTTTTGCCCCCTTGTCGTAAATGGCTCCGGGCACAGGCTTGAATGGCAAACATTCAACGGTAGCAAATCGGACACGGTTTTTTTCAGCTTTTGGAGGACAGGGGTTGACCATGCAGAATGTCCGCCTCCGTTGCTTTCTGTCAGGTGGGTGGATTTTTTTAAGAAGTGTGGGTGAAACCCGTGCACCACCCTCCCACCCCCGTAGGGATCTTGTGGCACATTGGTCAGTCGGTGTCGGGCTTGTTCTCTGTCCCTCCCACCTTGCTTCCCTTTCCCCATGTAGGTGTTGTTTAGATGGCCGCATCCTGAACCGGTCTCTGGTCCTCCATCCTTCACCTTAGGTATTATGGGACCCCCCTTTAGAAGCAACCATGTTAGCAAAGAGGAGTTGGCCAAGTCTTAGAAGTCACCCCAAGCTACCACCTTTGGGAGTTACTCATCCCTTTGGCTTTCTGGAGGCAACAGGGACATACCACGAAATCGACAGGTTTTCCCATCAAGTATCCCCAGCTGGAAGATCCCTTCTGTTGGGATCTTCTGGGGAGCAGTTGTAATTTCTTTTACTACCCTTTTATCCTTTGTGCGGAGAGTGTCAGGAGGAGAGGAGGGAGAGAGTAGCCCCGGAGTAAAAGTATTCTTTAATCCATGGGAAGGGTGTCTTTTTCTCCCTACTTCATCAGGAACAGCAGGACTTTGACTGCGGTGTCCCCCAGAACCTCCTTATTTTACTCACTCGTCCCAGTTGAGTTCCCTGTCCCTGGTTTTCTCAACAAGGAAGGCATCTTTTTCCACTCCCGCTCTTTTCTTCTCTCTCTCTCTCGTTCTCTCTTTTGCATTTTTTGGGATGTGATATAGAAAAATCATCCTTTTAAATAATTTCGTCTTTGTTTTTTATTTTTAAGGTACAGAATTAAGGGTTTCCTTTCCTGGCTTCTTTAACAGCCTTTCTTTTACAGCTTAGATATAGATGCTTTGTGGTTGATGCCGTTTTATTTTCTTCTTTTCAACAAAAAAACCCAACCAACCCTTGTATTTTCTTCAGGAAAATTAGAAAGCGTAACTCGCCTCGCGCCCCTCGGCCTCCGTTTCCCCCGAACCCCTTTTTTATTTTTCTCCCCCCGTTCTTCCGACCCCTTTCCTCGCCTCCCCAACCCCCCCCCCCCGTGAAGATACCTTCTTCGCTTAACAAAATATTTGCTGCCGAAAACATTATAACAAGGACTCTTTTTGTTGTATATAAGCTATTTCTTGACACATTTAAAGAAAAAAAACCGAGAAAAAAAAACTGAAACAAAACTTTAAAAATAATAATAATAAACCAAGAGGGGAGGAGGGACACCCCCTTTCCTCCCCCCATGACAAAAAAAATGGAAATTGTACATTGTGTAGAGAAAAACAAAACAAAACGACAAAAAAGAAACAAGACAGCTTAGCCATGAATATTGTGAAAAAGTTGTTAACGTCCTTTTGTAGTGTGAACTTTTTTGGTGTATGACATTAAAATGTGCAAAAGGTGGGCTTCCTGGGAATTTGGGGGGGCAGAGAGGTTCAAGGAGGGGGTCATGCAGCTCACAACACACTCCACCCCAGCCATGCGCCCTCCCCAAAGAACCAAAAACGGATTCAGCCATCGTCTTTCCTCCCCCCGCAAAAGGTGCCTTGTCTTCCTCTTGAATACAAAATCAGAAGTCCACCAGCAAAGAGATACACACACACGCACACACACACACACACAACCTTGGCGAAACATGGAGATTATGCTTTCTCTTCCGGCTTCTTCCAGTACCAGTTAGGGTTCAAAAGAGCTTTCTCTGCCCTCCCGCTTTCCAGTTTTCCAAATGGGGCAAAGGGACAGCGGAGCGAGAACAGTATTCGTGTCCACCCTTCCTATTAAACTGTAAATAATATTTGCACTGTAGCTTTTTTGTGGGGTTTTTTGGGCAATGTGTGCCCATGTTCTAGAAGAGTTTATTCCTGACTTTTCGCCGGCATCTATGGCTGGCATCTACAGAGAATGCAGGCATGGGAGAGAGTTGGGTATATATACTGTTGCTTGAGAAGAACTGATTTACATATTAATCTGTGTATTGTTCTGTTGTTGAATGGCATACCCCCCCTTTCCCATGCCAGCATTCTCTGAAGATGCCAGCCACAGACGCTAGCGAAATGTCAGGAATAAACTCTTCTAGAACATGGCGGCAGAGCCTGAAAAACCCACAAAAAAACTATGGATACTGGCCATGAAAGCCTTTGACTCAGCACTGTCTTTAGCTTCGGGAGAATATATGCTTCGTTTGGCATTTCGTGCAAAGGGCCAGGGAAAGGGTTGAACATGTTAAGCAGATAACTTGGTCTCTCTTTCACCCAACCCCACGGGAAAGGGGCCAGGATTTTTAGGAAAAGACAACTCTACCACCCTCGATACCATCCCATCCACTGTTTTGTTCAAGCCCCTTTTTCCACTTGAGAAGGTTGCATCCATCTTTTGGCTGTATCCATCCGAACCTTTTGGTTGCATTCATCTTCTCCTCTCACCCCTTCCGTATCTGTTAGTCTATTTCCAGCTCCCTTTCCGCTGGCTGAAATTACACTAAGGCACCTTGAAACGGCCAAAGAAACCAAAGTTAGATCTATTTTCCATTGCATCTCAGCCCATTTGAATAATATTTGTTCCCCATAATTTCCATTCTTCGTCAGTATTATTTAGTGAACCAGGCATCTTTCTCTCCTTTGGGCACATCTGCTCTTCACCTACTGCAGATACATAGTCTGTTTTCAAACTTTGTTATAGCCTCCATCCGGGACTGCAGTTGGCACTACTTGAAATCGAAGTTGAGTAAAGGTGTGTATTTTAGGGCAGCACACTAATGCCAAACAAGTTCAAGTCCCATCAGCACATTGCAGAAATTTGAAAGGAGCAGGGCATCCACTTCCATTGCCGAGAACCTTGCTGAAAACCGATTCTCCAAACCCAACTACGTTTGCCATTCACTGGCCATTGGAGAAAGCTCTTTGTACCCCTTGAGAAGTGTAGTCCACTTGCCGATATGCACCCATCGGACAAAGTTAACCTTCTGGTCCTCGAGATATTTTGACAACTGTAAAGGACCCAGTTTGTTTGAGGCTGGCCCACCTCAGTATGGGTGCGTTCTTTGTGGGATCCTAACCTGTTCCATCGGCCCTTTCACACTATACAACTGTAGCACTTTTAAATGTCTTCAGCATCCTAAGGAGTCCTGGTGTTGGTGGTTTGGTGACCCATAAGAGCTCTGTGGCTGAGATTTCAGAAAACCCTTGGCTAAACTGCAAATCCCAAGGTATTATAGGGCAGAACCATGGCTGTTGAAAAAGAATCATAGTGCTACAATTGAGCAAATTGTGAAAACTCTTAGCAGACATCCCGATCTGGTCACCTCTCCCTTCTCCATGTTCTCTGAATTTTATTTGAAACCTGCCCTATTCCGGAAGTCAACAAGAGCAAACCCTGTTGTTTGAAATGAGCAGATGCATGGACTGTATTGATTTGAGGTCGATTGGGTTTTTTTAAATGGTCTCCTCAAACATCTTTAGGAATGAATATATTGATTATTGACCCCAGAGTGTGCTGCAGGAACTTAACTGACCCAAAGTCATTAAGTACTTGAGAGTCACCCCAGTGCATACTTTCTTCCACCCCGTTCTCCAGCACCTATACTTTCTGACCAAATACCTGGCATGGCACCTGATCCACGTGCCACTCTGGCGCATAGAAATTTCCAGCTTCGTTCCCTCCAGAGCCCCAGTTCTTGCATATAGGCTTGGCATCCAGTGTTAAACCCAACCTGCTCTTATATGGTTTGCATTACTCCGTCACCTCTTACTCTCACAGGACTTTGATACTTTATGAGTGGCTTCTTTGGTCAAGGGATGAGCAGACTTAACCATGGGTTGCCTTCATCACCATTGGGGTGTTTGCCTGCGGAGGGCAAGTAAAGCAACACCCCTGCTTGAGTTCAGCCAGAGGGAATGGGATGACTGCTACCTTGTCCCACCTCTTTGGCTCTTCTTAAACTATGTTTTCAGTGCTTGGCTTCTTGCTTCCGCCTCCCTTATTGTTTTCAGCTTTCCAATTCTGGCTTCCTTCCCTTGTTCCTCAATAGGCTTTTACTCCCAAGAGGGTATTGCTCATGAAGAAGCTTCCTTAGGCTCAAATGAATGGGCCGCTGGCATGCCTCTTTCCATCTTCTATCACCTCTCCCCATCACAGACCCTGTTTCCATATGTGCAAGGTTTCAGCATGGGGGGTTTTAAGGAGTCGTCGTAAGGATGAGAGCAAGTCTAGCCTTTGTTTTTGGCCCCATTGTTTCATAGAATAGAATCATAGAGTTGGAAGAGGCCATCCAGTCCAACCCCCTGCCATGCAGGAAATCTAAATCAAAGCGTCCCTGACAGATGGCCGTCCAGCCTCTGTTTCATAGAAGGAACACTTGGCATTGGGCACATTCCTTCTCCCTCTAAGACCAACACTTTATACAACTTTCCTCTTCAGTCTTTAATTCCTCTACCCCTTTACGGTGTCACAGTTGTCTTTTGCAAGGTGTGTGTGTGTGTGCATATTAGGCTGAATTGTAAAACCTCAGTCCCTACTAGACGTCAACTACAGGTTAAGAGAAGGGAACAGAACAGGTTTTGAGAGGGGTGGCATTGGGGGTGGCAATGCAAGCCAGTGATTCCAGAAGGAAGGCGAGCCCCCAAATGGGGAAGCCGGGCCTTTTGCACCATTTTAAGAGGGCTTTTTATTTTTATTTTTTGCATTGTGTTTTTTGGAATCTGGTTTAAAAAAAAGGAGGAAGAGGAGGAGGAGAAAAAAAGCTGTTTAAATATTGCCAATTGATTATGCAGTGACCTGATTAAAAAAAATAAAATAATAATAATAATAAGCTAATTTTTGGAGAAAGGATTAAAAAAAACTTTGTAATATTTATCACTTGCAAGCTATGTTTAATAAAGAAAGGAATGGTTTATACATTTGGATGTGGTGGACGTGTTGGATTCTCTGTCTCGCCGTTGGTATCAGTGGAGACGGGGGCATCATTTTGGATTTCAAAAGGGATTTCGTATATGGATATCTGGGTATAAGACAGATTTGTCCAGGATGAATTTCAGAAGTCACCCATCGTATTTGAGCAACGGTACCAGCCCCTGAAGACCCCATCGCTTCCTCCTTTCTGGTGGCAAGAAGCCTGCAACTTTGGACACCTTCATCCATTGCAGGTAAGACTGAAGATATATATTTTTTCCCCATTTTGGGTTTGTTGAGAATTTAACCAAAAGCAAACAGGTCCATCCTCATATTCGAGATGGACAAGACAGAATTTTCACTTGGGGTTTAGTGAAAATTTAGCCATCTTTGTATTGGAGGTGGAGTTAGATTTTACAAACCCAAGGTTAGAGAAATATGACACAGCTCAGGATGAATATTTGAAAACCATGTCCAGGTCTGGACACCACAATTCAAAAAAGGATGTTGAGAAACTGGAGCCATGTGTCCAAAGGAGGGCGACTAAAATGGTGAAGGGTCTCGAAACCATGAAGCCCTATGAGGAATGACTGAGGGAGCTGGGGATGTTAAAGACAGGACCACAGCTTTGGCACAGCTTCTGGCCTCTTAGGACACATGCCTCATTTAAACAGTATACCTTCAAAATGACCCGAAGCAGCTTTACTTTGGTCTGTCTGTATGGGCCCTTGGCTGTGGGACATTAGAGGATTTGAAGTGGCCCATCCAACAAATGACCTTTGCTGCATCCTTTAGATCTTTTGTTACATGCACCTAAGTTTTACCCTCGACTTATCCATGGGTTACATCAAAATCCATAATTTTGACCCCAGAACCTACCCTCGACTTATACCTGAGGTCGACTTATAGTTGAGTATATACAGTGGACCCTTGTTATCCGCTGTGGTTTGGTTCCAAGATCCCCCGTGGATAACAAAATCCGTGGATGCTCAAGTCCCATTAAATATAATGACTTAGCAAAATGGTGTCCCTTATAAAAAATGGAAAATGAAGGTTTGATATTTGAAACTTAAACTTTTTTGGAACATTTTCAAACCGTGGATGCTTGAATCCATGTATAAAATATCCTGTATAAGAAGGGCCGACTGTACTTATAGTTGAGTATAGACGGGTGAATTAACAGATGTGAACAGACAGTTCCACTTATGTCAAATGATCCATTGCTCCCTTCTCCCCACCCTAAAGAAACAGATTACAACTGAGAGAAGTTTTCCACTTTGTTTTTAATTTTTGACACAGACAAGAAAGATTTCCGGACATCGACACTGCAAAACTCAAGGTTTTGAAATCCCTTGGTGACCGCTTTGGGTTATGAAAAGCCACCAAAAATAAGTAGGAGATTAGGAGAAAAAGGGAACTTATTCCAGCGCATGGTAGTGAGATAAAGCTCTTTTGCATTGTGAAGTCAAAGGCTTTCATGGCCGGCATCCATAGGTTTTTGGGGCTCTGTGGCCATGTTCTAGAAGAGTTTATTCCTGACCTTTCGCCAGCATCTGTGGGTGGCATCTTCAGAGCATGCTGGCATGGAAGTAGCATTCTCAGAAGATGCCAGCCACAGATGCTGGCGAAAGGTCAGGAGTAAACTCTTCTAGAACATGGCTCTTATGCATTATTACAATGGGTGACTTGTTTTTTGGTATTACTTGATTTGGGGCAAATATTGCTAATTGTGAATTGTCTCTCGTTTTTTACCAAGTCGGAAGGGTTTGCTTTCGAATCTAGATGGAAAGCGTACTTTGAAGGCAGGTCTTCCGCAACAACGAGGGTTTGGAAGTCAATGAGAATGGAACATGTTGGCTTCATTGTTTTAAAAGACAAGACTTGACGTCTTGATATTGTTTGGGTTGGCTCTTTTAACTCACCCACCGATGTACTTCTCGGTTGCCAAAGTGGCCATCAGGATTTCAAAACCCTGGGAGATGTTCAGTTTACAGACATTATTACAGTGAAGGGTAATGGAAAACATTGGGGGTCCTTCTCCGTCAAACAACATTCCCCTCCTGCATCTCTTCCCACCCCAAAAAACCATCCCCAATTCCCCCAATTTCCGGCTTTTCCATTGACCTTTGGGCCGTACTCTCTTTCTCGCATAGGATGTTAGCTTTTCCACGGCAAGAACTCCTCCTCCTCCAATAATTAATCTTTTGGGAGGACTCTGGCCATGGTTTCTTAAAGCTCATTTCTTTGTTTCACAAAACAAAAACCCCACACACTTTAAAACACCTTTTTCTCTTTTTTTTAGTTTCAAAAGCATTTTCTCATCTCATTGGTACTAGCCTTTTTGTGTTTTTAGGTCTATTCGCAGCGGTTCATCAGGAGCAAGAGGCCAGGTTTCCAGAATCGGGATGAAACCAATTCCAAGCATTATATTGGTATGTATTTCGGTCAAAACAAGAGGGGTAAGGAGCCCAGAGCTGTCTCATCCTATATTTCAAGACAGAGGACAAATAGCTTGCAAAACCAACCATCTTACGTGCTGTTTTGGGTCAAAATATCCATCTCTGTTAGCACACAGGTTGCTTTTCAGATCATTTATAATCTATATGGGAGATATTACATTGAGTATAGGCTTTATGGCCAAAAAAGTGGACATCATCATACAATATTCCTATCTGTTTAGATGACAGAGCAGAAGGAATCCTTATCGGATTTGCAGATGACACAAAACTGGGATGTGTGGCTATCACTTTGGAAGATAGCATCAGAATTCAAAAGGACCTAAGTAAACTAGAAAATTGGGTAGAAAGTAATGAAATGAAATTCAACAGAGATAAATACAAAATGCTACATCATTCCCAGTACGATAAGCTCCGAATCCTGATTTGGTGTATATGCCCCTAGTTCCCACTGGAAATGGGTTCTAATCCTCATTGGATCGATCCCAGGGGAAATAAAGCGGAGCAAACGCAAAAAAGCCCAAGGTTTTTTGGTAGCGATTAGTTTGAGGTTCTTTTGAGAAGAATCGGTTCTGACACGATTCCTAACAGTGGGAACATCAGATCAGAATCAATTCTTTAAGTGGAGAGGGACAAGTGGAAGAGGGGCGACGTTTTGACAGATCCACCATTTCCACCATTGATGGAATATCTGTTTGATAGAATAGGTGATTGATGGGATATGCGATTGAATATGTGAATATGCAGTTCATAGAATATGTGAATATTGGATTGATAGAATATGCGTATACGTGATTGATAGAATATGTGAATATTGGATTGATAGAATATGCGTATACGTGATTGATAGAATATGTGAATATTTGAATGGTAGAATATGCAGTTGGTAGAATATGTCCATATGTGATTGATAGAATATGTGGATAGGACAGGACAGGAAAGGATAAGATAGCATAGCATAGGATAGGATAAGACAAGATAGGAGAGGAGAAGAAGGACAAGATAGGAGAGGACAGGATAGGATAGGATCAAATATGCCATTGATAGAATATGTGAATATATGATTGAGAGAACATGTGAATATGCGGTTGATAGAATATATGATTGAGAGAATATGTGAATATGCGGTTGATTGAATATGTGATAGCATATGTGACTATGTAGTTGATAGACTATGTGATAGAATATGTGAATATGTTGTTGATAGAATATGTGAATATGCGGTTGATTGAATATGTGAATATGTGATTGATGGAATATATGATTGATAGAATATGTCCATCGGTGCTGTGACAGTGCAGCTCTCCAGATCTCCCTGTCCGTTTGACCCTCTGGACCTGTCTGTCGCGGTGCCGTGGCAGTGTGGCCCTTCAGACTTCACTCCAAGCAGTCAGTCAGTGTGTCCCAAAATAATACCGCACATAGCCAGAAAAACAATGCGCTGGACCAAAGCCTCGTGAGATTTCCCAACCACCACTGCTAGCGAAAGACGCGGCTGAGGGAGTGCGCTTGTGAAGGAAAGTGAAGAGTGGGAGACACCACCCCAAAAGTGATCTTCAAGACTGCGCAGTGAATTAAAAAGGCACCAAAAGGATGTTTCATAGAGCTCTCACCCTCATCCTGGCCCTTAGATGAATTCCAGTCCGTCGTCGCAAATAAAATACGTTTGGTTCTATATGTGGTCTCCTTTCTGTTCTTCTCTGCTTTCTTAGTCACTTGCATCAATTCGCGTCTCGGCTTGTTTTTCCTTGGAAAGCCACTGCCTTGGCTTTTGTAGCCTTTAAAGCTGTGTAAAAGCACTGTCTTGTTGGCTCTATAGTCCATTCACTTTTGCATTATCCTCATTCCAAAATAAAAAATACTGGGAACAAATTCAAACCACTCTTAATGAAATGTTAGAAATCAAATTAGAATTTCGACCGGAGGTAATACAGTGGGTCCTCGCCTTATGTGGGGATCCGTTCCGGATCCCTCCGCGTAAGGCGAATTCTGCCTATGCTCAAGTCCCATTGTAAACAATGGGGCTCGTGCACGGCGGCACATTGGCGCGCGGGGCACAACGGGCGCGCGTGCCCATTCAATTGAATGGGACGCGCCACCCCTTCCGCCCCGCATCTGCTCAAGCCGCGTAAAGCACGCCCACGTATGACGCGGGCACGCTGTACTATTAAATATGTTGGACAAGAACCATGAAAAAACAATACGGCAGAATTACATTCTATATGAATAGTATACGCCCAGTATTGGAAATTAGAAAAGGACATACAATTAGATGAATAGCAGTTAAACTGTACGATACGGAGATGGATTTGTTGTTTAAAAAGCTAAAAGGAATCCAACCAAGAATTCATAAAGGATTTGGGAAAAGGCCTCACATTCTTAAAGAAGAAATGGAGTAAATCTAGCAACGTTGGAAGTTATGTAGAGTAATTAAAACAGAGATAGATGGGAAAGATTTAAAGCACAGGATAAGAGACGAGATTCCCTTTTCTGTTACACTAGAAGTTTCGATAATGAAATTAAGAACATTATAAATGCATCTAATAGAGTCATTGCGATTCAGATTGTGACCCCATTCATTTTGAAGGGTTGTCTTGGGCAAGGAATAGTCTGCAACGGTTTTGCCATTTTCCTCCTCTGAAATAGAGCCTATTTCGGAGCACCTGGTATTCATTGGCAGTCTCCCATCCAAGTACCAACCAGGGCTTACCCTGCTTAGCGTTAAGACCAGCATGGATCTGGTGCCTTTTAGGGTTATAGAGGCAGAGATCTATATCATTACAGAGCCTAAAAAATAAAAGGCTGAATACATAGGAGAAGCTTTCTAAATACAAGATTTCTTTTGTCCTTAAAAACTCACTGCGGCGCTTCTGGCGTATTTTCCGTCGTTCTTCCAGAAATAACGCATTCTGTTCATTTAAAACTGAGATAAACGTTGTCATCTTTGTGAGAGGTTTCGTATACAAGCAGATGTACATTTTCCAAGGTACTGCCGAACTCCTCAAAGCTTCACAAACTCTTTCATGGAAGCAAAAAATTTCAAGTGAAAAGTGCCGGGAAGTTTATTTTTACTCTAGTGTAGTTTTAGGCTGAAGGTGGTCCACAATTCGCACGTCACACGACAATTTTGTAATGGAAGAACGGAGACGGCGGCCAAACGGAGCGCCATGAGGCCATGAATGGCCAAGAAGATTGATCCTAGATGTAGTTACTCAGTGGTCAGAGCTCCACTGAAAGAACAGAGTTAACTTTTGGGTAAGCACACGTTAAATCGGGCTCCGAACAACAGAGGAATCTGAGACTAAATCGGTCTCCAAACAACAGAGGAATCTGAGATTTATGTTGAGAGGTATGTATTTAAGATAGTGGAAATAAGATGGAGATTGGTTGATCAACATGGCTGCAAAAGTTGAAGACTATGGCCTGTTACAGACTGCCAAAATAAAGCTGCTTTGGGTCTCTTTGGAGGTATGCTATGTAAATGATACATGGGTCCTAAGAGTCCGGAGGTCACACCAAAGCCACACTCCATTCCTAAGCACTGGAGGGCAGCTTTGGTGCAGCTTCTGGATTCTTAGGATGCATGCATCATTTAAACAGCATACCTCCAAAGAGACCCAAAGCAGCTTTATTTTGGCAGTCTGTAACAGGCCTATGGTTAAGAGCAGAAGCTAGTAAGGAAAGTTTTGGAATAGCCTTTGGTAGACGTGTTTGTTTGGGATTTGAGTATTCTTGCTTTGGCTATGAAGTAAGAGTAGAAGACCCTGAAAGCGAGATCCCCTTCTCATATTGTTTCTGGAAACCTCTAAAAGATTTATGTCTGCAGGCGGATCTGTTGATGTGTGCCTCCAAATCATTACATTACAGTGGTTCTCAACCTTGGGCTCTCCTAATGTTTTGGACTTCCAACTCCCAGAAGTCCCAGCCAGCTTGCCCAAATGATCAAGGACTCTAAGAGCTGAAGTCTAAAATGCCCGGAGGAACCAAGGTGGAGAACCACTGCCCTAAGAGGAACCTATCATGGGGTTTTCTGGGTCTGAGAGTTTGGGACTCGGCCATGGCTGAGCGGGGAATCAAACCCTGGTCTCCAAAGCCATAGTCCAACACTCAAACCACTACGCCGCATGCGATAAAGAAAGTGGCACCATGAGCTTTCATAGACTATGGTCTACTTCCCCAGATGCTCAGAAGTAGACTTTAATCTAGGAAAACTCCTGCTGCCACCTTCTTTATTCCAGTTAGTCTCAAGACCTCTCTGCATACTGATTCTACAGACTAACATAGCTATATCTTTGAATTACACCATGTGGGTGGTTTAGACAGTCCCCCCCAAAAGTGAGAATCTTTGGCAAGGCGTTCCAAGGCTGGTTGAGGACTTGCGTCTGAAAGACTCATTCTTCAACAACGATTCTAGCCCCAAACAATGGTACCCAGGTTTAGCAGCAATAGCATTTACATATTTCTTTACCGCTTCATAGTGAACTCAGCACTCTCTAAGCCAGCAGTTCTCAACCAGTGCGTCGCAAACCCTGTTGTCTCAGACCATCGAAAAACACATATTTCCAATGGTGTTAGGAACCGAGACGCTGCGATTTTATGGTTGGGGTTCACCACAACATGAGGAACTGTATTAAAGAGTTGCGGCATTAGGAAGGTTGAGAGCTGCTGCTGTTTACAAGGCAGTTGCCCCCAACAAGCTGGGTCTTCATTTTACCGACCTACAAAAGGATGGAAGGCTGAGTCAACCTTGGAGACCTCTGGGATCAAATTCACAATGTTGTGCCTGCAGTACTGGCATTTAACCTGGGTCTGATGGGGACTTCCTAAAATGAGATCTTCGCTCATAGAAAAAGAGTTTCTGTTTCCTAACTAGGCCACAACAAAAGATGGCCAACAGCCGACACAACACAGAGACACAAACAGTGTCATTTGCGTGGTTCAGTAAAGCTATACAAGGAATACAAAAGTGAGGGAAAGCTCTTCCAAGCCCAACAGGACCAGAAGCTTTCCATCCATGAACATTAGCTACCACTGTGGGTTTCCAACATACCTTTGGTTATTCTCCGGTTGAGATGGATATTTAAACCCAAAACATGGAGAAACAGTTGGGCTCTTATGGACAACGCAGCGTTGGACGCTTACCACCTTTTGCAATTCGGCCGCTGGCTTAGCTCCATCGAACCGCTGTGCGCGCCTCCGCTCTTTGGGAGACGCTCTCTACCGAAGGAAGGCAGAGGAAGGATCAACTACAAAAAACATTATTTCGCCTATTGCACTAAAATAATCCAAAAGAAAAGGTTGGGGAGGGGGGCGTCTTTTTTTTTTTGGCAGGGAAAAGTAGAAGAAAAGGATATTTTGGTTATATTTCCTAGAGAAGAAACTAGGGGCGAGGAGAAAGATAGATAGCACAGCTTCAGGAAAGGTCTAGCTAATGGTATCTTTTTAATTATTATCATCTTTTCGTACAACTTTGGGTCAACAATGTTGAGGTTTCTGGTTTTCCTGCAAGCGCGCAAAGCACATCGCACCGCCACGAGTCCAAGTTTGGGGGTCCCTCGTGCGAGGTGCGAGCGACACCGTCTCAGTGCCGGACTGTGCTTTGCGTTGCCTTTTCTCCCGTGTAAAAGCTGACAGTCGGAAGCCAAAAGAGAAGAGGTGGAAAGTAGGACATCCTCAGCTGGCAGGGAAAGGTGCAATCATATTCACAGGGACAAAGCTTAAATACTTTTGCCCCCAAAGTCTTAGATCTCCATTTTTCTTGTAATGATGGTTCTTGGGATCATCATATTTTAATGGGGAAAAAGTTGCTTCTTTGGGCAGGGCTGGTGGACATTCAATTCCACCTTGGCATCAACCCTGCAGACGATGACGCAGATGGATACGAAGATTCAGAATTGAAGCCAAGGTGGAATTGGGAAGGCCAAGAGTGCGAAAACCCTGGTGGTTTATGGGTAAGGTCAGAAAAAGTTGGCATGCCACAGATTTTATTGGCTTTGTAGAGCCTGATGCCAAGCAGTTAGGCCATAAAGGGCGATGCTTGTTGACTACCTAAGGCCTAAATTCAACATTAGTCTCAACTAACTAAGGCAGCATCCAATGAATGTAAGATGAAAACAGAAGAATTTTAGGACGTGTAAAAGATTTTCATTTTATCCATTGTGAGACTCTGCCTGAGTTCTTACATCGCTACAGCATGAAGAAAGTATATGTTGGCAGCATCACATTATGCACCCCATAAATAGAATATCAAAGCAGCACAACAAAGTGGCTGATGTGCATGACGAACAGATCACAAATGCAATGTGCAATGCACAATGCGCTGAGGCAGTGCACAATGTTCATGCTCTTTTGGGTACTTAAATGCACTGCCACATGCACAGAGGTTCTGAATACACACAAGTTCACTTCTGCCACCATTGTGCATGTTCAAAAAATGTACACACCATGTGCAGCAGAACATATATCTGTGTATGACAGCACTAGGATTCTAGTCTGTCTCTCTTCTTTACATCCAACCAGAGTAAACCCACTGAATCAATGGAATTTACTTAAATGATGACTTGCCCAATTTATGTTGATTCAATGGGTCTGGTTGGGACTAGGAATCGGATTTAGAGTCATTCATTGTATGTTGTCACTTTAAATTTTTAGTAATAACCCTTTTCTTCCTTGCAGCTGGAGAGAGAAGGAGATAAATAATGCTTTTTGACACCGCTTTAACTCCCATGGCTCTATCCTATCAAATCCTGGGATTGGTACTTGGTTGTGGCACCAGAGATCTCTGACGGAGATGGCTAAACGTCTCTACAAATCCCAAGATTCCATAGCATTGAGCCTGGCAGTTAACAGTGTCAAACTGCATTGTTTCTGCAGTGCAGATTAGACCTTTGGTTCAGTGGCTGTGAGTCCTCTGCAATGGAGGCCCTACCAGATTGATATGGCAGGCCATATCCTCTCACTAGCGAGGGAAAGTTACTCTGTGCATGCTCAGATTCCCATTTTTATGACTACTTTACTCAGTACAGGACCTAATATTCGAAAACAGGGCTTCGCGGCCAAATTTCCAACCCTATCCCTTTCGAAGAACCTTGTCTAGAAGGAGACTGAAGGAGACCCTACCATGCCAGCTTGGGTATCCAGGAAAGGACAAAAAGAAGGTTAGGTAGGAAGGACAGAAAAATGAAGGAAGGGAGGAAGAGGAGGAGGTGGGTTGCTGGTGTAGCAATAGCTAATCCCCTGTGGCAAACACAGGGCCATTGCCCTAAAATGGAGGCTCTTTAGTTTTAAGGGAGGTCTTGGAGGTAATTACGGTTTAGAATTGGTCATTGTTTGGAGTTAGGATATCTAGATTCCATCGGACGACTTGGGGCTGAGGGAGTCCCCAGACGTCAGAATCCAAGTGAGCCATTTTTGGTCTCTCAACAAACATGGTGCCCCTTACAACTGAAGAGCCCAAAGGACACAAGGCTGAAGGTCCCACCAGCCATGGATGTTCTCCAATGGTCCTTTCAGCCCTGGTCATCCCTTCCCTCTCGCTCCTGAAAAAGTTCAATGCTAAGGCTCCATCCACACAACGGTTAAAGCTCTACATCTTTGGAAACAGTTCAGCGACTCTTGTGTATCGTCTTAAAAAATATTTGGATAGAGACGTTTCATATATATAATATATAATATATGCGTGTGTATATAAAAAAAAGACACTCTTGTCGGAAGCAGCGAGAGAAGCTATAGAAAAAGAGGAAAGGAACATAAGGAGGGGTTTGGCGAAGTGTCCACCCCAACCGCTCATGACGGAAGACGGTTGCCAGGGTGGACATTCGTGTGGGTTTTCTGCTGCTCCCGCTTTTGGTTTGGCGATATTTGGTATGCTGGTGCCGAGCGCCCAGGCACCATGGGTAGGGGGTATTGGAAAGGTCCTCACCCCTAACCCAGAACGGAGAATGGGACTCCTTTAGGACTAAATTTGAAGCCTCAACCTTCCCTGCCCCCTGGTCCCAAAGCCCCAAGTTGGCTTTGGCACAGTTTGGGGGAAGGCAGGGCAGGGGGAATGGGGCCAGCTTCCACGTCCGCACTGCGTCAGCTAAGAAAGAGAGGCACGGAGGTCAACGTCCCCCCAAATTTTGGCTTCCTCTCAAGATGGCTGACTCAAGATGGTGTCATGGAGAACTGGTCCCCGTTTTTTTCCCCCTCTCTCTGGCACTGACCCCCTCTTTTTCACGGAGGTTATTTGGCGGCCAGAGCGGCTGGCAGGTTGAGGTAGTTTTGGTATTTGTATCAAAAATAGATAATCCAGGACAAATGGACAAGGAGAGGTGGCAACCGGGCTGGAAGCTGAGTCCCCAGCGAAGGTGAGGTAGATTCTTTGGAGGTTTACGGTTGGACTCCCGGACAAGGTGGAGAATAAGGGAGCAAGAAGAGACCAAACCTCGACGGAGCTGCCACCATGGTCCGTACAAGGCCTCACCGTGCCCCCCTTTCCCCACCAGGCGTGGGCTTAACCGCTGGGCTGGGAGGGAGGGCAGCGCTCAATCGTCACTTCGAAATGGGGAGTGGCATGGTTGTTGCGTCCCTCGGAGGGCTGGGGGTTCTGTGGGGAGGAAATGAGGACTCAGGTTATCCGTACTGTCCTTGCGTTTAAAACAAAACAGCAATTTTCATCCTGCAAAGTTTCTTTTCACCTGCCAAGTTCTCCCCCTGTGATGTGAAATATATCTAACAGTCAATGCGGTTGCTTCCTGGGGACAGTGGGCCCTTGGTATCCACTGAGGTTTGGGTCCCCGCCTGGACAGAAAATTCTGCTTTTTAAAATTAATGTAAAAATTAATAAAAACAGTGATCAAAAAGAAAAAGAAAAGTCTGTTTTCTGCATGTAAGCAAAAAGTCCACTTGCAAATTTTGCAGCTATGCAAATTTTGCATGTAATAAGTCCAGAACAGCAAAGATTCTCATCAGTCTAAGATTCTCATCAAGGGACCTTATCAGACGTGGGCGAAATGTCATGCAAACAAGGCAGAAACATTGCGGAAGCAGCAGGGATGTGATCATCCATGGGGCTTCTAAAGTGTAATTGAGGCTTCCCGCTATGTTCCATCATGGAATCGTTCGCGGATATCCCATTATTTAGAAAATGGCTCCTCCTAGCTTCCCCGCAAACGATTCCATGACGGGAACATAGCGGGAAACCTAAATTACACTTTATAAGCGCCACCTTTGTACCCCATGACTTCTGACAATAGGTCACATGGGAAAGTTGGTGGCCTTATTGATCATGTTAGACTGCCATTCCCATCATCCCTCACCCATGATGACATTGCCAAGGGCTTTGCTCTCCAGCAGTATTTGGAGGGCTACATGTACCCCATCTTTATGGGCAGGATGCTGCCCCATCATGAGACCTTTATTCCGTGTGAGACAGTGTCTCAGGTTAAGTGGCATGAGCACTTCTGTCCTTCATATACACCCCAACAAGCACACATCCCTCACCTGAGTGACCAGTTCCACCATCTCTGAAGGCTTGGCCCCACGTTCGGGTTTCTGCTGGGTACGGGGAGGCTCCCGGGTGGTAGTCTGGACCAGCTCTGTGCCTTGCGGAACCGTCCAGCTCTCTTGCGTTCCTTTCTTGCAGAAAAGGCTGTAGGGAAGGAAGGGAGAGGAAGTCATACAATCCTAGAGTCAGAATAGACCCCAAGGGCCACCCAGTCCAACCCATTCTGCCATGCAGGAGCTCTCAATCAAAGCATCCCCAACAGATGGCCATCAAGCCTCTGTTTAAAATCCTCCAAAGAAAGAGACTCCACCATTCTTCTGCTGTCAAACATCTCTCATTGTCATTGCAGATTGGTGGCTTTGGTTGGGGGGGGGCAGCAGAGATGGGGTCTAAGGTCCGTATGCACCCGCTCTTCCCTGACCTAGACCCCATGGAGAGGTGAATGCAGGCAGTTTTATCAATGCTCACCTCTTGCGGTAGCCAAACATCAGGAAAAGGACACAGAATATGATGCATGCCATGCCGATGTGGACGCCGATGACAATGCCAGCGAGGGAGCTGTCCCCGTCCTGCCCACATTGGCAGACCGAGTTGGCATCTGGGAGAAAGAAGCACAATAGGAAGAAGAAGTTAAGAACTGGACCTGGATGCAGGAGCTCTCTCCTCTTGCTGTTTCCAGCTCCTTCCACCCCAAACCTTGGTATTTGGAGATAGACTGACTTTAACAGGGAGGTTCTGCACACATTCACCATGGCTAGTAGCCATGCGTAAGACTCTTTGCTACTGATTTAGTGGCCTTTTAAAGCTAGCCATCTAGCTCCGGTCCACCTCTGATTCCATACATTATAGTGTGATGTGAAGGAATTGATCTCAAGGTATGTATCTGTGGGTTGTAGGGTGCTTCTTCCAAAACCTTACCTAGCCTCTCCGAATTCTCCTTGAGCGAGACAAACCGCACGCTGCTGTTCCCATCGCCGTTCCCATTGAAGGCCTGGAGTTTGATCTCGTACATGGCGGACGGCTCTGTCAGGGAAAGAACAAGGTGGCCACGTTTTCAAAACAGCCGTGAGGGACATACCGCTTTGTGTTCTACCTGACTACAGATGAAAATGTTGGTTTTGCTTACCCCAGCCATATAAAATCAGTGTATTGTCCGCACTCATAAATTACATTTATTTCAGTCTTTATCAAGGGCTGGCGCCCCAGAAATACAGACTACAAAATGAAAAGCATTCCTGTCCTCATATAGGGAGCATCTATTATAATGGGATGCCTGCCAACCCTATATGGGATATCCCTTATGATAAGAGACATCTATCAGCCATATTCTAAAGGAAATGCCTTCTAATAAGGCACATCCACCAACCCTGTAAGGGACATCCCTTATGATAAGGGATACCTGCCAGCTCTTTAAGGGCAAACTTTCTGGTCCTCAGGGGACATCCATTATACCTGACAACCCTGTAAGGGACATCTCTTATGGTAAGGAACATCCATCAGCCCTATACGGGTCAGGTTTTCTGGCCTTCAAATAAAGGAAATGCCTTCTAATAAGGCACATCCGCCAACTCTATAAGGGACACCCCATATAATAAAGGATACCTGCCAGCTCTTTAAGGGCAAACTTTCTGGTTCTCAAATAAGGGACATCTATTATAATAAGGGATACCTGACAACCCTGTAAGGGACATCTCTTAAGGTAAGGAACATCCATCAGCCCTATAAGGGACAAGTTTTCAGGCCTTCAAATAAAGGAAATGCCTTATAATAAGGCCCAATCATAACTCTATAAGGGGCATGCATCTCTTATGATAAGGGACATCTATCAGCCATATTATAAAGGAAATGACTTCTAAGAAGGCACATCCACCAACCCTAAAGGAACATCCCTTATAATAAGAAATCCCTGATAACCCTATAAGGGACATCCCTTATATTGAGGGCCATCAATCAGCTCTATACGGGACAAGCTTTCTAGCCATCAAATAAAGGACACCCCTTATAATAAGGGACACCTGCCAGCCCTATAAGGGGCATCCCTTATGATAAAGGGGCACCTATAAGGGACAGGTTTTCTGGCCTTCAAATAAAGGAAAACCCTTATTGTAAGGAACACCTCCAAGCCCTATAAGGGACAAGCTTTCTAATCCTGAAATAAGGGACATCCATTATAATGAAGGACATCTGGCAACCCTTGGAAAGAGAGGTTGGCGGGGAAGAGAAAATGTCAGTGATGTTTCAGAAAGCTGACACTAGGGAGCAGTCTTGCATCTGAGAGGAAATGTGCAAAGCACCTTGTACTGTCAGGAATCTACCTCTGGTTTTTAGATTTAGTATTTTTTGACATTAACCAGTGTGTTGTAGTGGTTTGCGTGTCAGACTATGACTCTGGAAACCAGGGTCCCAATTGCCGCTCAGCCATGAAACTACCCTGGGCAAGTCACACTCTCTCAGCCTCAAGGGAAGGCACCGTCAAACCCCCGCTGAACAAACCTTGACAAGGAAACCCCCACGATAGCGTCACGGTAAGCATGAAACAACTTGAAGACACACAACAACAACAGCGCTGGGGCGGCAGCCCTGCAGCATGTTGAATGGTTACTGCTTGGAGACTTTCAGAAGAGATTGTGCTTTTTGCAAAAGGAGGGCACAGAAAAAAAGGGCAGTTGGAGGGGGGCAGAAAGTGCCACATACTCTAGGGGCACATGATGTCTGAGGACCACACAGAGACCACCCTGTTGTAAAGGATTGTGGAATAAGAGACAGATAGGGAATGATAAGATCATAAAGTTGAAAGAGACCACAAGGGCCATCTAGCCCAACCGCCTGCCATGCAGGAACTCTCAGTCAAAGCAACCCCGACAGATGGCCATCCAGCCTCTGTTTAAAGACCTCCAAAGAAGGAGACTCCATCACTCTCCAAGGGAATGTTTTCCACTGTCAAACAGCTCTTACTGTCAGGAGGCTCTTCCTAATGTTGAAGTGGAGTCTGTTTTCTTCTAGTTTGAATCCATTGCTCCGGGTCCTATTCTCTGGAGCAGCAGAAAACAAGCTTGCTCCATCCTCAAGGTAACACCCCTTCAAATACTTAAACAGGCCTATCATATCACCTCTTCTCCAGGCTAAACACAACCAGCTCTCTAAGCCACTTTCATATAATATGGTTTCCAGACCCGTCACCATTTTGGTTGCCCGCCTCTGAATATCCTCCAGCTTATCAACATCCTTCTTAAATTGTGGTACCCAAAACTGGACACTGTGTTACTCTAGGTGAGGCCCGACCAAAACAGAATAGAGTGGCACCATTACTTCCCTTGATCTAGACACTATACTTCTCTTGATGCAGCCTAGAATCGTATTGGCCTTTTTTAGGTGTCTGGAGCAGTAGAGCCAAACAAGCAAAATGGAGAGTGGCTCCACTTATCATCCTTTTGGTCTCATTTCTCTCCACGGTGCTGGATTTTTTCTGTGCGGGAAGAGTGGGATAGCCACTTTCCCCCTCTGTTTTGCACATGGGAGAGGACCCACATCTGTTCTATGGGTCCTCCCAGAAAGCTAATATGGCCCATGGTCTTCCCCAAACGGTTTCCCATCCTACGGTGTAACTGAGGCAGTGGTGGTATTGGGGTTTGGAACCGAGACCTTCGGCATTCATGTTCCTTTCATTTTGGAAGACCACTCAACTCACCCAAGTCACTGTAGACGAAGGAGTTGGCCGTGCCAGGCAAGAGCTGAGGACCCTCATAGTGGGCACTGGGCAGCTTCCGGAGGTAAAGTTTGAAGCCTTCAATCCGTCCAGGTCGGGCAGGCAGCTCCCAGAAGACTTGGACGGAGCTGATGTTCAAGATCTTGGTGAAGAAACCCAACGCTGCAGGGACTGAAGAGACAAGAGTCAAACGAGGGTCTGTGCTCCCCAGAAATTGGGAAAAGGAAGCCCCCCCCCCCCGCTATGCTCTGTAACATCTATATTTGTAACCAAAGGGGGCATCAGATGTACATAATCAAAAACAAATGATAAAACACAACCCTATAAAATGCTAAAATTCTAAAATTACTCTAGATAGGTCTCTGAGGGTCCATCTATCTGTTTGTCTATCCATCTATCCATCGTCTGCTGTAAACAAAAATTCCTAGACCAGTCATTGGGAGGATTCTGGGAGTTGTTGGCCAAAGCAGGGAACATATCTAAGATAAAGAAATGTATGCACATCTAAGATATGCGGACAACATAATATTAGCACAAGACAGCCCTTGCGGTCTCTTCCAAGTCTATGATTCTAGGACATTCAGGAACTCAGACCACAAGCTGAACATGAGTCAACAAGTGCGATGTGGCAGCTAAAAAGGCCAATGCAAGTCTAGGCTGCATCAATATGCAGTATAGTGTCTAGATTTAAGCAGAGGCTGGATGGCCATCTGTCAATGGGGATGCTTTGATTGAGATTTCCTGCATGGCAGGGAGTTGGACTAGATGGCTCTTGGTGTCTCTTCCAACTCTACAATTCTATGATTCTACGATAACAAGGAAATGGACTCACTGCTGCCCAGGGTGGTGGCCAGGATGGGCTGGGAATCCTGGCTGGCGCCCAAGGGTGAGTACGCCTTCAGGTAGATGGAGTAAGTTGTTGAGGGTTCGAGGTTGGTGAAGACATGCTGGAAGGTCGTCTTGCTGACCGCCTCTTGCAGTTCCCGGCTGTCAGATTCTGCAGGTAGGACAAAGAAAGAGCAAGGTTGGTAACAATGCCATATTTAAGGTGGGAACACCGGAGGGTAAAAGAGGGTGACCAGAAGCACTAGTACTGATTGGCATCATAGGAAGTCAACAGAAGGATAAGAAATGAAACATATATAATGAAAGATAGATATAGAAAACTGTTTAGAACAGCGGTTCCCAACCTGTGGGTCACAGCTCCTTTGGGGGTCGAAGGACCCTTTCACAAGGATCGCCTAAGACCATTGGAAAACACATATTTCCGATGGTCTTAGGAACTGAGACAAAAATAATTTTATGGTTCATGGGGTCACTCTCTCTACCATTCCATCATTCTCTGAAGATGCCAGCCACAGATGCTGGTGAAACGTCAGGGATAAACTCTTCCAGAACATGGCCACAGAGCCTGAAAAACCCACCAAAAACTAAAAATAAGAGTATGTATTGGCATATGCAATGAAGCCGTGTAAATATGTATATCTACCTAATGCAATAAAAGTTAAATGACAAAAACAAATAAGTACTGACTGGCATCCTGTTAGTGGCACACATAAGTCTTAAGTCCAACGTATGCCTTTTTAAAATGGGCATGGCATAAACTGGCATCCCTCTTTTCCCTTCCGCAATGAGCAAACCTTCCCGATTTTCCCCACTCCACAGCCATTCAGTAGTTGTTGCGGAACAGGGAGATCAGAGAGGCTTCTGGCTACGTTCCTGTCGCCAGATGCAAAACGCTGGCATCATCCACCAAGATTTCTGGAGGCTTCATGGAAGATGTTGGTGGGTGATGCCACCATTTTGCATCTGGATATAGGGACACAGCCAGATACTTTTCTGACCTTCCCACCCTTTGCCAACCACTGGCCTTTTTGAATGCTTGGGTGGGAAAATGGCAGCGGTGGCACCTCTTTGGTGCTTCCCCTTAAAAGAGTGCCAAGAAGAATTGGGCTTAGAAGAATCTGAATGAGACATTTCTGTGCAAAGACAGCAAACTTCATCCTTTACATCCTTTGTTGCATGGCCCTAAATTTTACCCTCAACTTATCCATGGATCGTATTAAAATCCATAATTTTGGCCCCTAAACCTGCCCTCGACTTATACATGAAGGTGACGTATAGTCGGGTATATACGATAGTCCTGGGGGTGGTGACTGGGAAGCCAGGGTATGCCCCCAAATCGTGCACAAAACATAGTGAAAATTAAAAGAATTGCCCTGAATTAAAATCTATATTTTAAATCTATCACTCACATAATATCCAAACAACTGCAGGAATACAGTGGATTGGGAGCAATTTACACGCACACATACATATGAAGAGAAGGGCTTCTCTTGAAGATTACAGCATCCAAACAGGTTCATGGATCCAAATGTCATTACAGGGACCCAAATTCTTATTTGGAAGGGGCGACTGACCTAGTGGTTTGAGTGCTGGACTACAACTTTGGAGACCAGGGTCCACTTTCCCTGCTCAGCCATGCAACCTATTAGGCTTGGAAAAGTCACTGGCTCTTGGGAGTTTATCCTGTGAAGATCCCGGAAAAATCGCACAATTACGCGAAACAATTTCGCACGACGTCGCACAAAACCCATCATGAAAGTGGTCCCAAAGAAGCATCAGTGCTCATCTTTTTACTTTCGGTATTTCAGCAACAATGCGTTTCTGATACCACTTTATATGCGCAAATGCGTGTGCTAATCATTAGCGCGATTACTTGCCATTTTCGCTTTATATTTGGGATGCTTTAAATGCACTTTAATCTTTCTTTAATGCCGAAATTAGCCCCAGTGGGATAAATTCTTCAATGTCAAGCCTCCTCTGAACAAATCATGCCAAGAAAAGCCCACGAAAGGCACATCTTAGGGTTGCCGTAAGTTGGAAACAACTTGAAGCCACACTATAACAATAACAACAACAAATACCTTTATCTTCTGGGATTCAGCTACTCACTCACCTCCTGCCTTACGGATGTGAAGCACGTAACCAATGATGGCCTCGGTCACTTCCATGGGAGGCTCAAGCCACGAGACCTGGATGGACGTGGTGGAGAGGGCAGTGGCCTTTACCCCTTCGGGGGAACTGGGCAGCTCTTTGGAGAGAGCCACAGCCAACCGGGCGCTGGCCTGGTTGGTGCCGGCGCTGTTCTCCGCGATGCATTGGTAGATGGCTTCGTCCGCCGAAGTGATCCTCTGGATCATCAGGGTGCTGCGGAAAGTCAGAGGAAGGCATTACTAGCAGGGTCGGGAAGGTGCTGATGGGGATGGCTGCGCCCCAGTTTAGCAAGCAGTCCAGATCGATTGCAATAACAGCCATTATATATATAAACCTCCCCTTATGACATCCCTCCAAGCCCTGTTTAAATATTTGAAGGGATGGCATATTGAGGAGGGAGCAAGCTTGTTTTCTGCTGCTCCAGAGAAGACACAGAGCAATGGATACAAGCTATAGGAAAAGAGATTCCACTTCAACATTAGGAAGAATGTCCCGACAGTAAGGACTGTTCGACAGAGGAACACACTCCCTTGGAGTATAATGGTGTCTCCTTCCTTGGAAGTCTTTAAACAGAGGCTGGATGGCCATCTGTCAATGGGGATGCTTTGATTTAGAGTTCCTGCATGGCAGAATAGGGTTGGACTGGATGGCCCTTTAAACTCTATGATTCTAATGCCGTTTCTCCAGCCTTTAGAATATTACACCCGTCAGAGTTTTGTGGAGGGATGGAGACTGGCAGCTTGAGGACCCCAGGATTGTTCTTGCAAAGATCTCTAAAAGCAACAATGCGCAAACCCACACACCACAATTCCCAAGTGCCTTGGGGAAATGGAAACGATTCCCCATCCCCCAAAAAGTCGAGTTTGCTGTCTGTTGGTCTCACCTGTTGTTATGGGTGAGTTTGATGTTTTCGCCGGGCGCCAGGACTTTGCCGTTCTTCAGCCAGATGAGGTGGGGCTCTGGCACGCCTTGTGCCACGCAGGTGAAGATGGCGCTGCTGCCAGGCGGCTTGGAGATGGACTGGGGCCACTGCACAAATTCAGGTGGAGCTGAAGAACAGAGACCGGGTGCAATGAAGTTCAATGAAAGTGCCACACCAGTTTCTAGGACAGGTTTACTCAAAAGTGATAGTTTAAAGGGGCAGTCATCCACCAAGAAGCATCCCACAACTAGACAGCTGAAAGGGGACCTCAGAGGTCATCTAGCTCAACCACCCACCAAACAGAAAACCAAGCAATAAAGATTTAACTTAAACTTCCCTGGCCTAGTGTAAAGATTGAGGAACACTGATTCTCCAAGAGTTACATCGCCAAGGCTTATTTGTTCATTTCCAGTGGGATCCCAGATTCCCAAGAGGCTTGTGGTGACAACGCATAATGATCCCGCTAATCTGGACTCCAGTGACGTGAAGTGAATGCTGTGGCCCTGCGCACTTGTTTACGGGAACCAGCGACTCCCCCAGAGAGAGGAATCGAAGAACTGTCACTCCCAGGGGACGATGCTCTTGTAAAACAAGATACGTTTTCCACACGCTTCGCTATAGCTAAAAACCAACATGCCAGGGATGGTTCTGGGCACCAAAAGTGGCATTCTGGTTTCACAAGAGAAGACTATTGTGAGCGGAGGGAGATGGTGATGGTGGAAAACGCCCTCCTGTTCCCTTGATGTTGCCTCCCATAGCAGTATTCTTCAGTGTCGGTATTATAAGAAAATCCGTATTATAGCCATTGTGTTTTGACATTGTTTTCCTTTGCTTCATCGTTTAGATCCTTTATGACATGCCCCTAAGTTTTACTCTCGACTTCTCCATAGCAAAATACATAATTTTGGCCCTAAAGTCTGCCCTTGACTTATACATGCGGTTGACATATAGTCAAGTATATACAATATGTATATCTCCCAGCATGGTGCAATGATTTGAGCTTTAGACTATGGCTCTGGAAACCAAGGTTTGCATCCCAGCTCAACTATGCAAACCCACTGGGTGACCTTAGGAGAGTCACACTCTCTCAGCCTCAGAGGATGGCCATGGCAAACCCCCTCTGAAGAAACGTGCCCAGAAAACCCCATGATAGGGTTACCATAAGTCACGACTTGAAGGCACCCAACAACAACAAGGTGGCATGTTAACATATGTAATATCCACCTTTATCAGTGCAAAATCATTGCTCTTCTGCCTTCCTGCCCTTTTAAATCTTTCCTATCCAGTGCGCTCTTTCTAGCTCTGGAGGCAAGGCCTCAGATGTGCAAAGATCATTTTTCTCTTGGCTATTCTCATCCTTTTCCACCTCAAGATCTGGTTGCCTGGGTCTCTTCCCTCACTTTGGGGGCTAGGATTGGAAGGACCCTCTTGCTCTGGGCTAGACACAATTGCAAACCTATTCAACCCTGCAGGAGGTGCATTCTCTTGCAAATCATGCATTATCTCTCTCCCATTCACATGCGCACACACATCACACAGGCACCACAACATTTGTGTAGGATTTCACAGAACAGTTGCTGGGGGAGTGGGGAATCACCCCAGGAAAATACTCCATAGCTCCCACAAAACAACAACAACAACAATATGGTTTTTGGGCTATGTGGCCATGTTCTAGAAGAGTTGATTCCTAATGTTTTGCCTTCATCTAAAATCATCTTTCTGCAAGTCCAAAAATCATCTTTCTGCACATCCCAAAGTCATCTTTCTGCAAGTCTTTCTCCCTTGCTAGCTCAATCTTTCCTTTTCTCAAAGTATTCATCTGATTTTTTACAATCGCAACATATAGTTTTACCAACAACTGGAAAGGTTATTTGCTTTTACATCGCCAAGAATTTGAACTGCATGCTGAACGATGGGATATCTTTTGGTCTTGCTTTCAGTGTTTGGTGCATTTGAAAATAGATAATGCATGATTTGCAAGAGAATGAACCTCCTTTTTCGGCATGGCCTTTGGTTAAGTACAATAAATGATTATTTGCTTCAATCATTCGGGGGAGAGGGTTATAAATAATTTATTATTATTATTATTATTATTATTATTATTTGATTGACTGATTGATTGAAATTATCAGGATGTTGGCGTCGTTCTAGAACAGTGGTCCCATCCTTTGGTCCTCCAAGTGTTTTGGACTTCCGCTCGCCAAAGCCCCTGCCGACTTGGTCAATAGTCCGGGATCCTGAAGTCCAAAACATCTGGAGGGTCAAAGTTTGGGAATCATTGTTGTAGAAGGACCAAGCGCATCTTTTTCACATTTTTGACCATGAAGAGGTATCCAGAAGAGGAATCGGAGCCCAGATTGTGCCCATTCTTCCAGCTGGACTATGGTCACCACCGTGCGCCCCACCCCAGGCCCACAGCGTGGGAGCCGACCGTGGAGGCAGATGTCACATTGAAACGCCTGACACTCTCCAGAAAAGAAGCTTTAAGCTCCCAAGACGGGAGGCATCTCATTAGGGCTGGGAAAAGAGCAGCAGCCCATCTCCGCCTGGCCCCCAAACAAAGGCAGCTCCCCTTCCTCCAGCCCCTCACTTGAGAATGGCTTTGTTGTCCAGGCGGCGCATGGAAAGGCGGGGTGTGAGGGTCAACTCTAACCTCCATGCGTTCCCCCATCCTCCACCATTCCCCAGAAAATGGACCAAGGGCCTATGCGGACTGCCTCGACTCCCCTCCGCACCCTGTTATGACCCCAAAACATATGCTGACTTGAGCCCCACGGCCCCTACCCACAGCATTCAGTTTAAATTATTCTGGATGTGTATTGATAGGACAATGAGAAAGCAAGTATGTTTGTACAGAGATCTTGCAGCACCTTTGAGACTCACCGAAAGAAAGAAATTGGCAGCACGAGCTTTCGTAGACTTGGGTCTACTTCCTCGGATGCATTTGGGGATGAGAAACATTTGGGGATGAGAAACCAAGGATGGCCTGTGTGAGGTTTTGCTCCCCGATGCTTGCTGAGGGGTGAGGCTGTTTTGTTTCAGACCATGAGACAGGGGTCTAATCTGCACTGCAGAAAGAATGCACTTTGACACCGCTTTAAATGCCATGGCTCCATCCTTGGTTCACAGATTGTAAACCGCTTAGAGAGTAGTGAGTCCACTGTTAAGCGGTATAGATATATAAATGCCATTGCTATTGCTATCCTATGGAATCCTGGGATGCATAGTTTGTTGGTGCACCAGTGCTCTCCAACCGCAAAGGCTAAACTTCAAATGCCAGAATCCCATCGCATTGAGCCATGATGGTGTCAAACTGCATTATTCCTGCAGCACGGATTAGACCAACATCCCAAGGGCTTCTTGTTGGTGATTGTTATTTCCCTCCAAATTGGCTTCAACTTGCAGGGATCCTGTGAAGGAGAGATTTCCAAGAGGTCTGATCTTCAGCTGCCTTGCTCTACTTTTGCAAACTCAGGACCACAGTTTCCCAGATTAAACCAAAGCACCTCTAAAATGAGGTCTTCCTTTTCCCCTCCTGGCTTCTGCCAAGCATTATTATCTTTCTCAATGATGTCTTTTCATGATGTCCCAAAATACAACAGCCTCGCTTTTGTCATTTGAGCAGCTGGGAAAGAGTTCAGGCTCAATTTGTTTCTGAACCCATTCATTTGTCTTTTTAGCCTTATCTATAAAACATTCCTCCAACTCCACACTCCAAACTCCGACACATAGCTCTCCTCAAACCAGGCAGTTCCAAATACATGGACAACCAATTCCATCTCGAATCTTGGTATGCCCTGTTGTAATCTAGCTTCTCAGGGGTTTCTTGAGTCTACTCACTTCATTCTTTGGGACGGGGACTTTTTGGAAGGATTTCTTGGATCTGCACTAAGGTGCTTCCAAAGTTTTTCTTAACTGCAGACCATGGTTTGCTGAGGCAATCCTATGGTTTGTAAGGCAAATTTTCTCCTTCTTTTAAAAATGGTCCTTAAAGTTATAGGCCAGAATCCAGTTGGGGGGTCTTAATAGCTTTGTAAGTGGATTTACGTCTGTGGGGATACCAATTGGGCAGATCCATAATGTCTGTATCCAGCAGTGACGGATGTGCAATGGCTGATGTGCATCACATCAGTCCCAATGCACATCAGGATGCTCTCACTGGCATCCTGTTATGTATCTTTGCAATTCAGTAAAGGCGTTCCTTAGCACCTTGTAGCTAGGTATACTATATAAACTCAAGTATATGTCTAAAGATTTTAGTCCAAAAACTGACTCCAAAAACCTAGGTCGACTTATCCATGGGTCAGTATAAATACTATACTTTAACTCTTATTAAAAAGGGAACCATCCCCTGCTGAAAGACAGGAGTGCAATCTGTCCTGGCATTGTTTTCCTTTGCTTCACCATTGAGATCCTTTGTTGCTTGTCCCTTTTACCCTTGACTTATCCAAGGATCATATCAAAAGCCATAATTTTGCCCCCAAAACCTGCTGTCGATTTATACATGAGATCGACTTATAGTTGAGTACATACAGTACATAAAGTTACATGATGTAATGGGTCATATAGTGCAAAAGTGCCATTTCGTTGAAGTGCTTGGCACTAAAACTTGAGAAACTTTTTTAAAGAAAGGAGAAGAGTCTAACTTTTTTTTTGTTCTGATCCATTTCAAAATTGAAAAGAACCCGACTAAGGATGGGAATACAGTATTACAGCTGGTGCTAGAACTTCCAGAAAATAGTCAAGGACGAGAGAAATGTTGCATGCATAGTAAAAAGGCAAGGGGAGGGAAACCAGAGCAAAAATACTGCAACCTCCTGACACACTGGCTTTGTCTGGAAGTGCCTTGGGTGTCCAGATGTACTGTCCATTATCTCCGTCTCTCTCCCTGCCCTGTATGGCCTCCATTTTCCCCTTCACTTCCCCCAAATCTGGTTCCATTTTAGAAAGCTGGTTCCCAGCCTCTCCGCAGAGGAGGAGGAGAAAGAAAGGAGGGGACAGCCATTGTGTGCGAGGAAAGGGGTTGTGACCTCTGTCCCTCGCTCTCACAAAAGTCAAGTGTGCGATTCCAGCTGGGAGAGTCTGCGCCGAACCCAAGTGGGTCCAAGTCCACCATGACCACCACCACCACCATTTTTCCTATCATTCCTATCATAGCCCTGTTTAAGTATTTGAATGGATGTCATATTGAGGAAAGAGCAAGCTTGTTTTCTGCTGCTCCAGAGAACAGGACCCGAACAATGGATGCAAGTGACAGGAAAAAAGATTCCACCTCAACATTAGGAGGAGCTTCCTGACAGTAAGGGCTGTTCGACAGTGGAATACATTCCCTTGGAATGTAGTGGAGTCTCCTTCCTTGGAGGTCTTTAAACAGAGGCTAGATGGCTATCTGTTGGGGATGCTTTGATTGAGAGTTCCTGCATTGCAGAATGGGTTGGACTGGATGGCCCTTGGGGACTCTTCCAACTCTATGATTCTTTGATTCTATGATTCTATGATCTCCATTGACTTTGGTGACGGATGCTTGAGATCAAGTGGGGGGCAGAAGGACTTTGGGCTGATCCGCCTCTCTGCTCCCAAGTGCAGATTTCCATCCCTCCATCACAACAAACCTCACTTTGGAAACCAAACCTCCTCCTCTCCGCCCTGCCCCCAGCCTCCCCAATTCCAAATTCAAAGCCACGACGGGGTCCCCTTGGCCAATGCCATCCCCCCTGACAAGAAGGCAGTTTTCGTTCCATCAATCACCCCGCGGCCCTTTGTCCCCGGCCCATGGGTCACGGCATCGACCCCCGCGTCTCTTTATCCGAGCCGCGGCCCAGAATCGATGGCCACTCGGGGGCCAGGTTCGATCCTGCTTCTCATCAGCCCTCGAGATGAGAAAGCGGACTCAGGGCCGGGAGGGATTGAAAGGAGAGGAGGGGGGGTCCGCGTGCTGAAATGGAACCGATATCGGGGACCAAACACCTTGAGGGCCGGGGGAAAGACAGATGCGCAAACACCCCCGTATCTGCCAGAAAATGAAGGCAAGAGACTTGATGGAGATGGAGAGCTGGGGTGGGCAAGAGCCAAAGGTCAAAGATGGGAGGGAAGCTCCTGTGAGACTGGTCCAGGGAGGCCTTACGCTCTCACATCTACTAGAATAATACCACTTTTTTTACAAAGGGAAAATGGTGGTCACGCAGGTCAATGTGACAGCTTAATGCAGCGACCCAGTGCAAAAACACATAGGTCTCCGTTCTGTCAACCATTGCAACTATTACCGTTGTAGCCAGAGGTACGTCTTTTTCACGTTACATCACGGTAACACTGTAATCAGAAATCCTCTACCATGTTTTCTTCTGGGGACTCCCAGGTAGATGAATCAGTGGGGCTAAGATGTGGCCTTAAACTCGCTGACAAAGGACAGCGGACAAAGGACACTTTGCATGCATTCAGAATGACATTAAGCCTTTTTAAAAAATACATTATTTCTATCTTGCATTACAGCTACCACCCCACTTACTTTCCTCTCTATGGATGGCATACTCTACCGTCTACCAGCTACTACCAGCGCCCACTCTCACCTTGAACCATGAGGATACCCTGCGCAGTACGGCGCACACGAGTGCCCGGGCGATTTGCAGCGCAGACATAAACACCAGCGTGTTTCACTGATACATCTGAGATCATGAGGTTGCCAGTTCCCAAGACTTGGATACCTTCGACCCCAATAGAACGTCCATCTGCAGAAATGGAGGGGGGGAAGACAGTGAGACCTTCAGGGCATACTTACTCCTTTCCGTTGCTTCCCAGTTAAAGCTTCCCCTTCCATCATCTTATAGTTTCCCCTATTCCCATCACAATTCCCTCTCATAGTACCATCATTCCCCTTACATGATAGGCCAACTTGCCTTCCTTTCATCTTAGGACAGTTTCTCCTCCTTCCAACTCAGTACAACTTCTCCTCCTTCCATCACATTACAATTCCTCCTCCTTTCATCTTAGTACAATTTTCCCTTCGTCCATCGCAATACAACTTCTCCTTCTATCTCAATGCACTTCGCCCCCTTCCATCTCAACACAGCCTCTCCTCCTTCCATCACAATACAACTTCTCCTCCATCTATTTCAGTGCAACTTCTCCTCTTCCTAGCATAATACAATTCCTCCTCCTTACATCTCCTTCCACCGACTGAACCCAAAGAGTGCTCAACAATGGCTCTTTTTCATCCTGGAGAGAAGTGACCAGTGGGGTCCCACAGGGCTCTGTCCTGGGCCCAGTGCTATTCAACATCTTTATCAATGACTTGGATGACAAAACTGGGGGAATACTTATCAAATTTGCAGATGATACCAAATTAGGAGGAATAGCTACTACTCCAGAGGACAGGATCAAGATTCAAAATGACCTGAATAGACTAGAAAGCTGGACCAAAGCCAACAAATTTGAAGGGGTGTCACATTGAAGAGGGAACAAGCTTGTTTTCTGCTGCTCCAGAGACTAGAACATGGAGCAATGGATGTAAGCTCCAGAAAAAGAGATTCCAGCTCAACATTAGGAGGAACTTCCTGACACTAAGGGCTGTTCGACAGTGGAACACACTCCTTCCTTGGAGTGTAGTGGAGTCTCCTTCCTTGGAGGTCTTTAAACAGAAGCTGGATGGCCATCTGTCGGCGATGCTTTGATTGAGAGTTCCTGCATGGCAGAATGGGGTTGGACTGGATGGCCCTTGGGGTCTCTTCCAACTCTACAATTCTATGAATCTATGATCTCAGTACAACATCTCCTCCTTCTAATTAGCTTCAGTCCTCTTCCTTCTTTCTTAGTACAACTTCTCCTGTTCCAACTAGGTACAATCCTCTTCCTTCCATCTTTGGACATCTCTTGCTTCCATCCTAGGACACCTTCTCGTTTCCCCTCCATCCCTCAGAGTAGTTTCATCTCCTTCCATCAGAATTGCTGTCCGTACTTGATCGTAGTATTGCTTTCCTATCCATCCTTCCCCCTCCTTCTCTCATAGTACAACTTCTGCTCTTCTATCACAATAAAACTTCTCCTTCTCCTATCAAAGTCAAACTCCACTGCAACTCACCCAGGCGACTCCAGGAGACGATGGGCCGAGGGTTTCCGGTGGCAATGCACTCCAGGATGGCCGTCTGATGCACCGTGATGGTCAGGTTCTGCGGTCCTGACAAAATGACTGGTTCCTTGTAGAGTTTGGGAGCAGAGACTGCAGGAAGAGGATAGAAAAGAGTGAGAAGGGGAGCAAGTGTGCAAGCGAGAGAGACCCCAAATCTCCGAGCCACATATAATATAATGTCCATAATATAATTTATTCTTTATTTATTATAAAATATAATATCCATGAATTTTGACAACGTTCATTTAACCATCCTACATGTGACTTTTAAAGTGAACATAACATAGACATTAATATTAAATTAAGCTATTAATATTAATGTCTGTGTTAAAGTTTACTTGAAAATGACATGTAGAATGGTTAGGAACACTGTCAAAATTCATGGTTATTAAGTTATCAATTTGTATAATGCACCTTACAATAATAATAATAATAATAATATGAAGTCGAAGGCTTTTATGGCCGGCATCCATAGTTTTTTGTGGCTTTTTCGGGCCATGTGGCCATGTTCCAGAAGAGTTCATTCAATGAATAATAATAATAATAATTGTGAAAAATTGGAGAGTCTGGAATCATGTAATGTATGAATGTGGACAATTGTAAATCTGCCTAGTTATGTTAACTGGAATTAATGCGTTTATTTGGTATTGAGGTAAAGCACAAACTTAATAGTGGCTTCCTTATTGTCAATGTCATGCGTTTCAATGGTCCCTCTCTTGGAAACCTAGCAATGCTCTCCCACGCTCAGGGGAAAGAAATGCTCACCACTGATGCTCAGTGTGGCCTCTTGGCTGTAGCGGGTGTTGGCGATGTTGCTGGCCACGCAGCGGTAGGTCCCTACGTCTGAACGCCGGACGCCCGTAATCTGTAAGATGCCAGTCGGGAGCAAGGTGAACCTAGTGAAAAGGACGAGGTGGGAAACAAAAGAGAAGAATCAGGACACAATCCATCATCCTTCTCCTTGCAAGCTTTTCTTGCTTCTATAGCAAGAGGATAGTCTCCTGGTAGCCTAGATAGTCTTCTATAGCAACCTAGATAGTCTTCTATAGCAACCTAGATAGTCTTCTATAGCAACCTAGATAGTCTTCTATAGCAAGAGGATAGTCTCCTAGTAGTTTTTGTGGGTTTTTTGGGTGATGTGGCGCTGTTCTAGAAGAGTTTATTCTTGACGTTTCACAGCATCTGTGACTGGCGTCTTCAGAGAATGTTGGCATGGAAGTGAGTGGGGTATATATATATTATGTGACCCTACTGTCTTCCATGCCAGCATTCTCTGAGGATGCCAGCCACAGATGCTGGAGAAACATCAGGAATAAACTCTTCTAGAACACAGCTTCATAGCCCAAAAAACCCACAAAAAACTATACTTTCCAACTGTTTTTTTTAAATCATATTTTTATTTTAACATGAATCTTACACACCACTGATATTGATAAGCACAACGTTAAGACAACATTTGGGATCCTGGGGTCGGTCATTTTGCAGGGTCTTTAGCTCTCCCTGACAAAGTGTGTGGGTGCTTCACAAAACAATAAATCCCAGGATTCCACACCATAGCAGTAAAAGTGGTCTCAAAACCGCATTATTCCCACAGTGTAAATGCACCCTAAGAGTGCATGATAAGAGTGCAAAATATGCAGTTTGAAATCATTTTAAGTGTCGCAGCCCAAAGCGATGGAATACTGGGATTTGGCATTTTGTGAGATGTTTAGCCGTACTTGTTTTTATTTGTTCATTTATTTTATTTATATCCCGCCTTTCTCTTCATAGGGACCCAAGGCGGCTCACAGATAAAACCTTTAAAACCATTATAAAGTTCAAGCCTTTAAAACATCTATATGTAACATCACATAAGATATAGCCCAGCGGAGAGCTCTGGTGCCCACACCAAACTACAAATCCTCAGTTTCCATAGCACTGCACCACAGAAGTTAAAGTGGCATCAAACTGCTTTACATCTGAAGCAAAGGCGCAACTTTGACGCCGCATAAACGGTCATGGCTCAGTGCTATGGAACTCTGTGAGATATTTAGGCTTCTCTGTCAGTGAACTTCAGGAGCATTTAGGATAAGAATCTATTTTAGGATGAGAATCATCCCCAACTTTCTTTTATCAGATGAGACTTCCATCCTTAGGTTTAATCCAAGACATCGGCTTGATCTCTGCCAGGAGACCCAACTCAATCCAGACCCTCTTCCGAACCCATCATCTCTACCTGCCGTTCTCCAACACTCACCGGTAGTCATCTGTTTGCAGGGCCGTCCGGTTGCGTTCCCAGGTTATGGTGGCTTCAGGGACCCCTTGGATGAAGCACTGGAACCGGGCAACGCCTCCCTCTTCCACCGACATGGACTCCGGGTGCATGTGGAATTTGGACAGGGCTGAAGAGAGAGAGAGAGAGAGAGAGAGAGAGAAGGTACATGATGTGACGCTCAGTTTCTTGATCAACACCAGCCTCCTGCTTTCTGGGACGCTAATGTACCAAATGAAATTAGGGGGCTTTGACTGAGAGTTCCTGCATGGCAGAATGGGGTTGGATTGGATGGCCCTTGGGGTCTCTTCCAACTCTATGATTCTATGTCCTGGAAACGGAGGATGTCTGGTCACCCTGGAACTGGGAGCCTTTGGGAGCAGAATAAAGAATGAATGGGTATGCTCTGGAGCAGCAGAAAACAAGCTTGCTCCCTCCTCAATATGACATCCCTTCAAGTATTTAAACAGGGCTATCATATCACCTCTTAACCTTCTCTTCTCCAGGCTAAACATCCCCAGCTCCCTAAGCCTTGTACTTGAACTTACTGGCAATCTGGACTCTGGCCTTGCGACTAACAAGCAGACCATAGCGGTTCTGGGTGGCGCAGCTGTACTCTCCGGCGCTCGACTCGGTGGCATTGGTCGTGGCATCGGGGCTTCCCCCTCCTCGCGGCCGCCGGTGGACACTCTCCAGGAGAAGGGAGCCATTGGATAAGATGGCCATGTGGCTGTCGTTGGAGAGGGCCATGCCATTCCTGTACCAAGTGATGGTGATGGGCGCTTCGCCTTCCACTTGACAATGCAGGAGCAGAGGACGATCCCGGACAGCAATCACATCGCTGGGCTCCAGGACGAAAGCCAGCTCTGAAGCGTAGACCAGACCTGCAAAGAAGAAAACTGTCAGGCCTGGGTATCCAGGGTAAAAAGGATATTCAAAAACATTTGTCAAAAGCCCAAGAAACGTGCATCTCGAGCGTCAAGAAATTCTACACAAATTTTGCACATGGCTGTTGAGATGCGTTCCAATGTTGTTGAACAAACATTGATAAGCTGCACTGATACTAAAAAGGTTTCATTTATCTTGTTCAACACATTTCGGGGGGCAGACCCTTTTCCAAGAGCTGGTTCTTCTATACTTTTATGTGGACATTTCACCTGAGGCTGAGAGCGTGTGACTTAATGCCCAGGGTTTGCCAGTGGGTTTTGTGGCTAAATGGGGAATTGAACCCTGGTCTCCAGAGTTGTAGTCCAACCCTCAAACTACTACACCATACTAGCTCCATATAAGTGTGTGTGTGTTTGTGTGTGTCTATATATAGAGAGAGAAGGAGAAAGAGAGAGACACACATCCATACTCCCGCACACCCAAACACATAGACAGTCATTGTTGTGTACCTTCAAGTCATTTCTGACTTATGGCGAGCCAAAGATGAACCTATCATTCTGGGGCTGAGAGTGTGTGACTCACCCAGTGGGTTTTCATGGCTGAGGAAATTGAACCGTAGTCTCCAGCATTGTCATTTGATGCTCAAACCACTACACCAAGCTGGCTCTCATCTATCTATCTATCTATCTATCTATCTATCTATCTATCTATCTATGGGCCTGAACAGACAGGCCAAAATAAAGCTGTATTGGGTCACTTTGGAGGTATGCTGTTTAAATGGTGTATGTGTCTTAAGAGGCCAGAAGCTTCACCAAAGCTATGTTCCAGTCCTAAGGACTAGAGTGCGGCTTTGGTGCAGCTTCTGGCCTCTTAAGATGTATGCATCATTTAAACATCATACCTCCAAAGTGACCCAATACAGCTTTATTTTGGCCTGCCAGATAGATAGATAGATAGATAGATAGATAGATAGAGAGAGAGAGAGAGAGAGAGAGAGAGAGACTGTATATTCTCAACTATAAGTTGACCTCACGTATAAGTCGATGGCAGGTTTTGGGGTCATAATTATGGATTTTGAGTTTATCCATGGATTGGTCGAGAGTAAAACTTAGAGACATGTAACAAAGGATATCAAAGATGAAATGAAGGAAAACGATGCCAAAGAATTTACAACATTCCGGCAGGAGTAACTATTTTTGCTTTTCCAACTCAGGCATTCAAAAAGTTCAGAAATGGAGCCACGGTGGACAGAGTAGAAGGGGCTGATGCTCCTTTTAGGTGCTCTTGGGATGGAACAAGCCCTTGCCTTTTGCCGCTCTACTCACAGAAAGCGAGTGGGTCCTTTTTATGACCCATGGATAAGTTGATCTAGTTTGGTCAAATTTTTGAGTAAAATTTCTAAACTTATACACAAGCACACTCATCCCTCCGCATCTGCAGCTTTGACTTTTGCAGATTTGATTATTCGCGGATTGGATTAATATGTTCTCTCTAGGAATATATCAGTCCACCAGTGCAGCTCTGTGGTCAATTTTAACCAAATGTTGCACCAAAGGACCTAGGGATTTCTAGAGAGAAAACTCCGCTAGGCATTTGTAGCTCTTCCAACTCAACTCAATGGTCAGTGTCTGGCAGACGTTGACCACAGAGTGACACTGGAGGACCTAGACATTCCTAGAGAGAACACTCCACTAACCATTTGTAGCCCCTCCGGCGCAACTCTAAGCTGGATGGTCATCTGTCTGGGATGCTTTGATTTGGATTTCCTGCATGGCAGGGGGTTGGACTGGATGGCCCTTGCGGTCTCTTCCAACTCTATTATTCTATGATTCTATGATTCTAACTATGTCTGGCAGATGTTGATCACAGAGTTGCACTGGAGGACGTAGAGATTTCCAGAGAGGTGTTCTCTTGAGTATAAACATCGTGTTTTTGTTATTTGTGGTTCTTCCACATCCACAGCGGTCCTGTGCCCCTAACTCCAGCAAATGGGGAGGGACAAGTGTATATGCAGTAGATATCTTACATTGATACAGAAACAGACAAATACATATAGGATGTTCCAAGGTGGGCATGGGAGTGGAAGCAAACAGAGGGGCAAAGGCGATCCTCTTTTCTCCTCAGCTGCATCCTGCAACTCTTGTGCCAACCTCCCTGGCATCCCACTGCTGCCAAAGAGGCTTTCGGGGAGGTACATAATGGGCTTTGTGGCCAAGGAGAAAAGGAGGCAATTAAAAACCTCTTGGCCTCCGAGTGGGGGATCCTCTATGGCTTCAAAGGGGCTAATCTTCCTTCCTTCCTTCCTCTCCTCCCTTCTTTCATTTGCACCCCTTCGGTTCCCCCTCTTCAGGGCCAGGCCCATTTAATTCACAAAATGCTCTTGGCCAAGGCCCAAAACCCAGCCCCTTTGCCCTCCTCTTGTGTCCTCTGTGCCCGTGCCAAAATCGGAGCTCGTGCTAAAACTAAGAGAGCAAGGAGGGTTGGTATGAAAATGCCGCCAGGGCAACCCCACGTTGCCACGTGTCTCCCTTCCGACTCGGATTCAGCCCCAAAAACTGTGCCCATGGGCTACCTACCAGGTGGCCTGGGCCTCTCTTGTGCCCTCCAAAATGCCAGCCATCTTTATAGTGTGAAATCAAAGGCTTTCATGGCTGGCATCCCTAGTTTTCGGTGGGTTTTTCGGGCTACGTGGCCATGTTCTAGAAGAGTTTGTTCCTGACGTTTCGCTGGCATCTGTGGCTGGCATCCCCAAACTATCTTTATCTTTATAGTCCTCCTTGCAATTCCAAAGTAGCCCTTTGTTAATGCTCAAACCAAAGGCCATTTGCATACAAAGATGTGGAATATTTGCAAACCCCTTCTGGTGAAACTGGCCAAGCAAACCCCACGATAGGTTTGCCTTAGGGTTGCCATGAGCCAGAAATGTCTTGAAGGGACCTAACTGAGGCTAAGAGAGTGTGACTTGTCCAACGTCACCCAGTGGGGTTACAGGGCCAAGCAAGGATTCGAACCCTGGTCTCCAGAGTCGCTCAAATCACTACGCCACATGCTAGGAGGGTGCAAATCCCTCCTTTTAGTGGGCTTTTCCTTTTCAGGTGCCAAAAAAGTGTAACCGTTCTTCTCTGAGAAGACCCAAAGGACTCAAGCAGCCAAAGACCTTGGGAGCCACAGACCTAAGAACACAGCAAAAGAAACCAAGCTCAGGGTGGCTTCCGGATGGGGCTTTCGAGGGAGCAGGCTTCCCTCCGAACTTAGGGGTGCCCATGCTGCCCACCACGTGGCTCATGCCTCTCCTTCCCATATTTCAAAGCCAACAGATGGAAATCATGGTGGGGTGTTGCAAAAAGGAGAGAGAGAGACTTTAATCCCCTCAGGGAGCCACTCGCTCGGGCCTTTCAAAAGCCACAAAAGTTAAACTCCCTCCGTTGACAATGGAGTCCGTCGGGGAGGGTGCGCGCCCATGATGGACACCGAGGAGACGGCGGGGGGGGACCCGGGATTGTCCCCCTTGACATCTTGATGGATGCCGCCATTCAGGCCCGTCCTTAGCAACTGCATGGAGGCCCCACGGCAGAGAGGCTTTGCAGGGGGGCCGGCGAGAGGGACAATGCCCTGGGTCGCAAAGGGGCCGAGGCAGCCCCTATTGTCCCTTCCACAAAACAATGGCCCCCATCTTGGCCTGGCCCATCTGCCCAGCCCACGTGATGCTCTCAGGGTGAGGTTCCCATGACTTTCCCCATCACTCAAGGATGGGTCCTGCACCCTTTGCACCTACCATGGGTCCATTCCTGCCCCCAATAGTCATGGTGACCCCCAGACTTCATTCACACCTATATAACACACCCGTTTCAATGCATATCATCTTCACACTTGGCGGCAGGCTCAGTCATCCATGAAAGTGCACCAGCCATGCTGTGGCAAGGCATTGGCCTGGTGGATGGACCCCAACAATGGGCATCAATGGCTCGGCCACCAATGGGATCCTTCTGGTGGCCAAAGGGAACATTCCCATTACAAAACGGAAGGGGTTCCCCTCCTTTGTGGCCCCTAAGTCAAGGTTCGGTAATTGCAACGGGCCCAGAGAGGGGCAATTTTTGGCCCCTGGGATTCTCTGGGTTGGTGCACAAGGAACTGCCAAATTTCCAAAACAGACATCAAAGTGGCCAGGAGGCAACTTTTGGTTTTGAAAAACTGATTATTATATTCTAAAAACTGTTTAAAAGTGTGGGATGGACGCAACTGACAGTCGGTCCCCTGTATCCACGGATTCTTTATCCATGGATTCGAACATCCGTGACTTTAAAGTTATTCAACCGAAGTATCAATTCCAAATCGCAAACCTGGGTTTTGCCATCTTGTGGAAGGGACACTCTGTTTTACAAAACATGTGAAGAAGTAGACTGAAGTATACCAAAGCTCATGCTGCCAACCTCTTCCTTTCAGTTAGTCTCAAAGGTACTTCAAGATCTGTCTACATCTGCCATTGTGTTTAATGGGACTTGAACATCCAGATTTTGGGATCCATTGAGAGTCTGGGAACCAAACCCTAGCGGATACCAAACACCCACTGTTTATAAGGTGAACTGCCGTTCCTAAAGGTTTCTGGGTGTTGGCATTCACTTTTATTTTCTTTAAGTCATTAAACAGAGACTGGATGGCTATCTGTTGGGGATGCTTTGATTGAGAGTTCCTGCATGGCAGAAATGGGGTTGGACTGGATGGCCCTTCGGGTCTCTTTCAACTCTATGGTTCTATTTTAGCCAGGAAAAACAGAGTTTGGCGTCAAAGGCTATGAAACCAGCCACATGGGACCACGATTTGCCCACCTATGTTCCAAATTCCACGACTGGAGCAAAGAATTGAACACTATTGTTCAAAAACAACCGCCATCCTCAACCTGAATCAATCCCTTAATCTAACTAATATTACCTGACCCATCACACCTCCCAAGTGGGGTTGCCAAAATGAAAACTGGAGAGGGCTCCTGTGCTTTTGATGGTCATGTAGAAGATGGGATTGTTGTGCAACAAGCAACACCTCCTGAACCCTCTTCTACACAACCCTTAAAGATGCAGGATTAGGAGTCCCTTCCACTTTTCTCTTTGGCAACTCTCCTTTCCAAGAGGGTTGGGTTTGGGATCGCTGCCAACAGCATGGGATGCGGATGCTTATCTGAAACACTGCCTCTGGTAAACAGGTTTTGCATGCCAGCATTCTCTGAAGATGCCAGCCACAGATCATGGTGAAACGTCACAAACAAACTCTTCTGGAACATGGCCACGTAGCCCAAAAGACCCACCGAAAACGACGGTTTTGCAGGCTTTTCGCATTGTTTTGAAAGCCTGTGATGCCTGTTTAACAACTTTATCATCTCAAATCTCAAACTCCTTTGCACTTTCTCAGAGACGTTGCTTTCACGTTTTGGAGTGAGGAGGGGAGACTATGGCTCACCTCCCATGCCAGATTCCAAAATTACAAATGCATCTGAGGAAGTAGACCTAAGTCTAGGAAAGCCGATGCCGCCAACTTCTTTCTTTCAGTGAGTCTCAAAGGTGCTACAAGATCTCTCTACATACTGATTCTACAGACTGTTATACATGGCTATATCTTGCAACTCAGCTGGAAATCAAGAGTTTCCTCTTCGGACAAAAGGCAGGCAGCAGGGAGCACAGTTTTGTACCATTTGGGAAGGAAAGGACATGGGAAAAAGTGGTCAAGGAATGGGTTTCTCAAGGGTTGAGGAAACCTTGGTGAGAACAATGCTGGAATGATGAGAACTGTTGCCGATTGGGATTTATTCTGTGCAAACTTTGCATCTGCTCTAAAAACAGCATTTTCTGCAATGGTAATGGCATTTTTCTGTGCAGAAAATAAGAATTTAAAAATGCTGCGTCCCGCAAAGTAATGAATTACCTCCCTGTGTATCATAAACTCCAGAAAGAATCCAGCAGTGCTGGATTACCATGCTGTTTTCCACTACATCTCCCATCATCCTTCCAACTTCTAGGAATGGATGATAGTCTCCAGGGAATCCCCTTGGCTCCGCCACTTTGGAAAAACATGACCTGAGAAGTTTCCAATCTATCCATTGGAAAAGGAAAGATATCGAACTCTAACCGCCATCATCCCAAATGCAAATTGTAAACAGGACCAACGACGGACAAACTTGGCAGGCAACTGACATATCCAAGCAACTCCTAACAGATCCTTGTCCATAGTGCTCAGAGGTGTGAACTAGACAGTCTGGTTTTGCTGGTATTTAGGGTCCCCCATTAAACTATCACAGTCCCATATATTACCCCTCGGACCCTACAACTATGATGCCTCTGCTCTTTCCTGCAAGCCGTATACTTACTCCAAGAAGACTTAGGTGCTGAAAGTGTAGGAGCCGTGTTTTAAAATCGTCACCATAGTTTTAGGTTATATGTAAAAGTGAGTATTTTGGTGTCCAATTTTGGAACAGTTTCCAGAATTTGACTTACAAAGTCATGATTAGATATAGCAGAAAGGCAGCTAGAGAGCGGCAAAAAAAAAGAGGGGCATTGCCCCATCACATACGAAATCTGAATTTTCCCTTCCGTCTATCAATTTTCTAGCATTGCAGTAACTTTAAACTTTGGCTGAACATTTCAAGGTGCTACAAGATCCCTTTCCATCCTGATTTTCCTGACTAAGAAAGGCATAGCCATGTTAGTCAGGAAAATCCAGTTGCAAAGGGATCTTGGAGCACCTTTGAAACCAACCGAAAGAGAAAAGTTGGTAGCATGGGTTTTCGTCGACTTGAGCCTTGCATGTGTCCTCTTTTTCCTTGCAAGACACTTCATATTTTGTGCATCATCACTGAAAATGCCATTCCCTGTGCCAAAAATGCTACTTTCGGAGCAGAACCATGTAGGTCAACATAGCATTTTAAAAACTATTTCCTTGGCAGAAAGGGCCATTCCCTGCGCAGAAAATGCTGTTTTTGGAGCCTGCGTGAATTTTGCACAGAGTAAACCCCAGTCTGCAAAAGTTCTCCTCAACCCAGGATTGTTCTTGCCAAGATTTCCTCAAGACTTGAACTTCATGCTACCAACTTTTCTCTTTCGGTTCGTCTCAAAGGCGCTACAAGATCCTGATTTTCCAGATGATGCCTTTGTACTTTAAATCTACAGCCGAAGTTTAAAGTAATGGCAATGCTAGAAATGTGCATTTCCAATACAGTTTGGACACAATCCCTTTACATTCGCAAGACAGTTTGGGCACCCCAAGAAAAGAGGCAAGCAAAGTTACCAAACCAAAGTTACTGGGGAAAAGGTTCTTCAGTGTGAACGATTTCCAAACTTTCATTCTCTGCAATTCTAGAAATTTGGAAAGAAAATTTCAGAGGGGTGGAAATTTTGGACGAAAGGCCTTCATTTCCGGCACATACACTTTGCTACAGAGATCTGGCCTCCATTTGGAAACTGACCCCCTTCATGTGTTGTAAAACCACAAGCGCTTTATAGGCCAGCAAATTTTATGGGGCTTTTGTGGACTACCGCCCACTTCATCCAATTCGTCCATCGGATAAAATGGAAAGGTTACTGGAAAGAAAAGTTGTGAGTCTTTAAGAAGCCACGAGGATCTGATATTCCCTCTGGTTTCCTTGCAATGTACCGATGCTGAAAAATAATACATTGGAGTGGGACACACACCAGACTTGCCACCTTTGATTTCTGCTTCACACATGAGCCATCGCAGGGGGGAAAGGGCAAGATAGGGCCATAAAACCTCCTGATCTATAAAACATCTTAGTGCATCTCTGCATCATTGTCTCCAACAAAAGCTTTGAAACTTTGCTCACAGAGCAGGTGCCCATTCGTCTTCCAGAAAGACTTTTCTCCCTCGTTTCTTTCCAATAAACGGAAGCTAAATTTCACAACAGCTCTTGCCTTGCGACTTGGAGATCTATGCAAACACTGAGCAAAGATCTCCTCTAGTAAAAGAATATAGCCCCTAAAGGCAGACAGAAGTTGACTGCAAAAAATTTGGACAGCCATACTTCTCTTTCGCTGCATTCACTCTTCGGTGCCACACTGCAGAAATAACACAGTTTGACACTGCTTTGACGTTCACAGTTTGGGATTTGTCTTGCACAAAGTTTGCAAGTGTGTTTTATTTCTCCTGCTGGACCCAACATACTTTAAAATTATTATTTTCTTGGCAGAAAATGCCATTGCTTGCACAGAAAATGCTGCTTTTGGAGCAGACGCCACCATCACAGAATCCTAGACTTGGAAGAGACCCCAAGGGCCATCTAGTCCAACCCCATTCTGCCATGCAGGAACTCTCCATCAAAGAATCTCCGACAAATAATCCTGTTCGACGCCACTTTACCTTGCATGGAAACCTTGGATTTGTAGTTTGCTGTGGCACCAGAGCTCTCTGACAGAGAAGACTAAGCATCTCAGAGACCTAAATTGCATAGCACTGAGCCATGACAGTTAAAGTGGATTATTTCTGCAGTGCGGCTGCAGCTGAAGCATTTTAAGGTTCTCACCTCTTCAAGGTTTCTTGGTTTTGAAACTGGTGGTTGTTGTTGTGATTGTGGTTGTTGTGTACCTTCAAGTCATTTCTCATTTTTCTGACTTAGTCATTTCTGACTAAGGTGACCTTAACATGGTCTTTTGTTTTTTGGTGTTTTTGGAGGGGCAAGCTTTGATCAGAGAGGGTTTGCTGTTGCTTTAAGATTTTGTTAAAGCTTCTACAAAGTCTCTAGGATGTTTCTCCTGCAAGAAATGGACATAGAATTCCAACTTTGGTGCTTGTTCAGAGAAGACACTGAAGCCTTTGAACAGATGGCTTGCGCATGGACAACAAGTCTTGAAAAACCTGCAGCAAACTTTTATATCCGACAGCATATTGTGTGTGTGTGTGTGTGTGTGTGTGTGTGTGTGTATGCTGGACTGGATGGCCCTTGTGGTCTCTTCCGACTCTATGAATATATATGTAGGCTATATACTCTTTCATAGAATTATAGTTGGAAGAGACCACAAGGGCCATCCAGTCCAACCTCCTGCCTCTCTCTCTCTCTCATGTATATATATATATATATGTGTGTGTGTGTGTGTGTGTGTGTGTGTGTATACATACATATATATATATATATACACACACACACACACACACACACACATACACACACATACACACACACACACACATACATCTCTCTCTCTCTCTCAATCTCTGGCCAAGATATCTCTTCATGCTCAACGTACTCAATGATCAAGCATGATGAAAACCCCAATGCACCATGGCATCAAGCAGAAAACAACAAATCTGCTTCATAGGTAGCAGAAATAGGAAGCCAAGATCCACATTTCTCCCTGTATGCGTGGTACCTCTTCTCCGCTCTTACCAAAAGTGTGATAAAACCGGGATGTTCACTCCAGACCTCACTCCACTTGCAGCGCTAACAGAGAAACCCAGTCACAAAAGTGAACAGTGTATGTTGTGTTGAAATACAACAGACTGGCATTACAACCGAGATGAGAATAAACACTATACTGTACTCGCAGATGTTTGTGGGTTTTTCAGGCTCTGTGGCCATCTTCTAGGAGAGTTTATTCCTGACGTTGCGCCAGCATCTGTGGCTTTGGCATCTTCAGAGAATGTTGGCCTAGAATATATATCCAGCTCTCTTCCATGCCAGCATTTTCTGAAGATGCCAGCCACCGATGCTGGTGAAACGTCAGGAATAAACTCTTCCAGAACACAGCCACCTAGACCGAAAAACCCACAACAATCTATGGATACCGGTCATGAAAGCCTTCGACTTTACACTATGCCCACATCTGTGAACCCAAAATAAGACACATCACTTTCTTAGGTAACAAGGGAAAAACACACACACACACACACACAGCACAGAAACCCAGAGTCCCCATGGCATCCATGAGCAGAGCGACCAAACTGTTTTACTGCCCAGTCTTTTGAAACGGCCCTGTTTCCGAAATATCTGAGACCACCCGAGGAAAAGCTTTTGCCATTGGAAAGGAACACATCCCTTGCAGCCAATACAACTCCATGGTTCTGTAAAACGCATCGCTTTAACTCATCACTTTCCCGGTTTTGACTTAGTCATTTGTATAAACTTTATATACAACTGGGGAGAAGTGGATTTGGTTACCAGTAGATAGCAGATAGCATTTCATCTGGATTTTGAGTCTCCATTGTGATTCAGGGTTGGTTAAACCATCCGAAAGCAAAACTGGATATGAAAAAGTATGATGAATGGAAATCCCCAGTGCCATATCCCTGTCCCATGATCTCCCCTTTAACCGCGCCTAGGTTTCCATCTCCATAAAAACTCGTCTTTTCAATTAAAAAACCCATGAAAGCCAACCAGTTATTTGGTCTTTTTGTATTTTATAAGCCCTCCTCCTTCTAGGAACCGACATCTAACCACGCTAACCCAGGCGACTAGGTCTGAAGCCAGCGCAAAACCAATTTGGAATTACATTAGCATCCGAGATTTGACAATGCTCAGAACAGATGGGCAGTTTTGGACCCAAAGGGGCTTGAGACTCAATGGAAGGAGGGAGAATTGGAAGAACCAACAGTCGGCCAAAAGTCTGTTCCATAAATTAGGAGACGAGGTCCTTTGTATCTCCAAACGTCTCCTCCGCAGGTACATCTCCAGCAAAGATTTCTTCCCAGTTTAATATCCCTCTCTCCCAAGTCCATAGTGGTCCAAAGTTTCCATTGTGAAACATCAGATGCAAAGATGCCCAGCACCAGAGACAGAGAGAAAGAGAGAAGGAAATAAGTGTTTCCGAAACAGTAAGAAAAAGATAGATAGAGATGGAGATGATAGAGGAAATTAGAGATAGAGATGATAGAGAAAATTAGAGGGAGAAAAAGAGAGAGAGAGAGAGAGAGATGATAGACGCGATTAGAGAGAGAGATGATAGAGGAAATGATAGAGAGATAGAGATAGAGATAGAAAGAGATAGAGACGATAGAGGAAATTAGAGATAGAGATGATAGATGAGATTAGAGATAGAGATGGAGAGAGAGAGATGATAGACGAAATTAAAGATAGAGATAGAAAGAGATAGAGATGATAGAGAAAATTAGAGAGAGAGATGATAGACGATAGAGAAAATTAGACATAGAGATAGAGATAGAGATAGAGATAGAGAGATGGAGAGATTTATAAAGAAGAATCCACTTACCCCAACCTTGCAAGGAAAGGCCAAAGATCAACCAGATATTCCACAATGACATGCCCCCAGATTTACCAAGCTGCTGGAGCAAAGCATTCAAAACCCACTCGATAGGTATAATATTTCGGGGTGGGGAAAAACAACACAAAAGCACAAAAAAAAACACAAAACGGACACACACACGCAAAATCCCTTTTTTAAAAAATACAAAAGCAAAGTTTCCAGTGGAGCGTTTAAAGGAGGAGAGGAGAGGCAGCGGGTCACTCCAATGGGGCAGGGATAACTCTTCCAAATGCCGCGCAACCTTCTCCTTTCCCAAAAAAATAAGGCCAAATCTTTGGCTTAAACTTTGTTGTTGTGGCCCTCAAGAGCAAGCATGCCTCCTCCTTGCGTCGACTATGCCTATGATGCACCTTGGGGTTATCTTATGTCTAACCTACAACACCTCAATGCCGCCTGGTCCTAACTTTGCTGGCCTTGCACACTGATCTTGCACAAGGGGGACCACCGTCTGGCTTATTACCAATTCCCATTGTTTGCCCTCTCTGGCTGTCAGAGACATGGATACAATTGGGGTTGGGGGTCCAGGGAGGTGCAAAAGGAGGGGTGGGACGGGTGTGAAAGGCAGCTGGAGGAAGGGCTACCCAATTACAGCTCCGCACAAAGAGGAGAGGCACGGCTCTCTCGGCCTCCTCCCCACATCTGTCCCCCTTGGGAAGCATTGATGTGTCCAGTGGCTTGGTATATGGCCCTTTGGCTGGGTCATAATGTGTTTGTGGGGGGGATCTGGGGAGGAGGGGAGAAGATTGTTCTTGACTTGCCATTCTGCAGGGATGGCTCTTGACTTGGAATTCAAAGATATAGCCATGTTAGTCTGTGGAGTCAGTACAGAGAGAGATCTTGGAGCACCTTTGGGACTAAGAATTGAAAGATATAGCCATGTTAGTCTGTAGAGTCAGTATGCAGAGAGATCTTGGAGCACCTTTGAGACTAAGAATTCAAAGATATAGCCATGTTTGTCTGCAGAATCATTGTGTAGAGAGATCTTGGAGCACCTTTGAGACTCGCTGGAAGAAAGAAGTTGGCAGCAGGAGCTAGACTTCAGTCTACTTTCTCAGGGGCTTTTGGTGGAGTGCTATATTCAGAGATATAGCCGTGTTAGTCTGTACAATCAGTATCTATAGAGAGATCTTGGAGCACCTTTGAGACTCACTAAAAGAAAGAAGTTGGCTGCAGGAGCTTTCTTAGACTCTGCTTCCTCAGATGCTTTTGGCGGAGTGCTTTCCATAGTCTTAGAATTCAAAGATACAGTTGTGTTAGTTGTAGAATCAATATTTGGAGAGCTCTTGGAGCACCTTTGAGGCTCACTGAAAGAAAACATCACTTGCAGAGAGCTCTTGTAACACCTTTGAGACTCACTGAAAGAAGTTGGCATCATGGGCTTTCATAATGCATTCCTCAGATGCATTTTGACAAAAGCACATGCTCAAAGGTGCTTGCAAACTCTCTCTACAACTCTTTCTCCAGACTTACACAGCTCGATTACATCTACTTCGAAATGCATCTGAGGAAGTAGACTGAAGTCTACAAAAGCTCCAGATGAGCCCTGGACCCACTGCATCCCTCCGTCTTTCATCCTCCCCTTTCCTTTTCCCCTCCAATCCCTCTTATCCTATTAGCTGCACTTAGAGCCCCTGTGGTTACTCAGGGCTACGGGGCCTATTCCCTTCCCAGCCCTATTCATGGTGTCACTTTCACAAGCTGCTGGCCCTATTATCCCCTCACAATGGGGCACTGAGCCGCTGGCCCCCCTATTTTCTTTTTAAGGCCGAGGTGAGGGAAAACGGGAGGAGGGAGAAAGTCTGGGAGGATGACAATGGCCAAGAGAGAGGCCCACAGAGTGCGCTTTCCCTCCTGCCCCCATTGCTTTGCTTTAGGCACCCTAAAAGTGTGAGAGCGGGGTTGGGTTTTGTAAAAGGACACGCTCGACCCACAGCCGTCTTAAGTGGAAGTCCACAAGCAAGTGACCCATCTCTCAAGTTACTGGTTTTTTATTGGCCATGCATGGGGCAAGGGACCCAATCTTTCCAAAATAATGTGAAGTCGAAGGCTTTCATGGCTGGCATCCATAATTTTTTGTGGGTTTTTCGGGCTATGTGGCCATGTTCCAGAAGTGTTTATTCCTGACGTTTCACCAGCATCTATGGCTGGCATCTTCAGAGAATGTTGGCATAGAAGTGAGTGGAGTATATATATCTTGTGACCCTACTCCCTTCCATGCCAACATTCTCTGAAGATGCCAGCCATAGATGCTGGCGAAACATCAGGAATAAACTCTTCTAGAACATGGCCACATTTCCCAAAGAACCCACAAAAAACCTGCTTCCAAACTAAGATTATTAGCTAGGCTTTGGTTGTTGTTGCATGGCTTCAAGTCATTTCTTACTTGGGACCCATGTGCAAGAGATCTCATTGTCACTGTGGTGTGCCTTCAAGCCACTTATGGCAAACCTAAGGCAAACCTATCATGGGGTTTTCTGGGCAAGATTTGTGCCGAGGAGGTTTGCCAGAGCTGGGAATCGAACCCTGGTCTCCAGAGTCGTAGTCCAACGTCTTGAACCACTAGGCCATGCTAGCAATGGGCCCTTGGTATCCGCTGGGGTTTGGTTCCAGGACGTTCCATGGATACCAAAATCTATGAATGCTCAAATCACCATGAAACAAAGGCTTCATTCCCACTTACAGATAAATCGGTGTGCAATCCAAATTGATGGATTGATTCGACAACGGAGCATGGTTCCCACTACATTTGCCCCGATCGCATTCTTACCTCTAAAATAATCCACTTGCAGTTCACATTCATGCATGAATCGATTCAAAATGAACCTGTTCCGTTCTGGCCAAAGGGCAAATTTAAATCGATTCCGATCCGCATCCGGGTCACACTTGCGCGGAATTGATTTATCGAAGAAGACGCGGAAAAAATCAGCTTCAAAAAGATGTGGGTTAAATGGGGCTAGCACATGCCACCCCCCCCCCCCCCCCTCAGAATCGCTTCAGCAAATCGGATTAAGTGGAGACCAGAGTCATTTGAACCGGCCCAAACCAATTCACGATCCGATTTAAAAAGAAGTGGGAATGAAGCCAGAGTTGCCAAATTAAAAACTGGAAAGGGCTCCTTTACCATTTAATGGATGTGTAGAAGAAAGGATTTGAGCAGCTATTGCTTGTCACCTAACCAGGTAGCAAGAAATGTTTGCAGCATTGGAGACTAGAACACAAACCAATGGATTCAATCTAAAATAATCTTGTAATTTGAAACCATTGGTTTGTGTTCTAGTCTCTGGTGCATACACACACACACACACACACACACACACACACACATCCACAGCATATATTAACTATAAGAGCTGTTTGACAGGAGAATCAACTGCTTCAGAGAGTGGTGGACTCTCCATTTTTGAAGGTCTTGGCGCCAAAGTCGGACGGACAAACTTCAGAAGTGCTTTAGCTGTGTATTCCTGCATGGCAGTGGGGTTGAACTAAATGACCATTGGGAGTCCCTTCCAGCTCTAAGATCTTATGACCCTCTCTGCGCATGTCGTGTCCCTTCAAGTCGTTTCCGACTTATGGCGAGCCTAATGCCAACCTATCATTGGATTTATAGGGTTTTTTGTGGGTTGTTTTGGGCTATGAGGCCGCGTTCTAGAAGAGTTTATTCCTGACGCTTTGCCAGCGGCTGTGGCTGGCATCTTCAGAGAATGCTGGCATGGAAGAGAATGGGGTATATATCTTCCATGGCAGCATTCTCTGAAGATGCCAGCCACAGATGCCAGCCTCTTCTAGAACGCGGCCTCATAGCCTGAAATCCCCACAAAAAACTATGAATGCCGGCCGTGAAATCCTACGACTTCACATATCATTGGGTTTTCTTGGCAAGGTTTGTTCAGAGGGGGTTTGACACAGCCTTCCCTGAGGCTGAGAGAGTGTGACTTGCCGACAGTCACCCAATGGGTTTCGTGACTAAGCTGGGAATCAAACCTTGGTCCCCAGAATTGGAATCCAACACTCAAACCAGTAAGCCATGCTGGCTTTCATGGGCCCTTGGTTACAGAGCCCATATCCCAAGCCTGTCCAGTGCCCTAAATAAAAACTCTTGGAAATGATCACCTCTTCCAAAAGCTTTCCACCCTTTCATTCAAGCTTCAGAAAAGCAACCCTGCTTTGTCTAAGTTGTGTGTATGTGTGCCTATGTGTTGCAAAGCAAATAGCTTGCTAATGCACAATTGAATTACAGGCGATGTGTACCAAGCGACCGTCTGGGCGAATTGCATTTGGGTCGGGGGCCACCATGATCCCCATCTGAGAGATCGAGGGCTTGGATTTCCCTTCCCCCCCAGACTGCCATAGGATTAGGGACTCATGAATAAAGATGGAGAGAGATGGGACTTCTCCATCCAGCCTTGCTCACCCCCCTTGCAATACTTGCGCAAACAGTCACCAGAGCAAGACAGACCCCGAGGGTGCGTTGCGGGGAAGTACTTGCAAAGCCGGACACGATAATATCTTGCAAACTCACTTTTCCCACCCAAAAAAACAGATTGGAAAGGTTTTGGATTGAAATTTGGAAAGAAAACTCCTATCTACACGACTGCATGACAGCGGGTTGGACTGGATGGTGGTCTCTTCCAACTCTATAATTTTATTATTTTTACTATTGTTAGACTCATAGAGTTGGGTTTTATAACAGAGCCGTAGGAGTTTATCACATGGGACAGATCCCGTGCAGAAACTTGATTTAAAGTGGGAAAAACCCCCACAAAAGTGGGTTGTTTTTCACATGATGTTTTGGGGTTAACCCAAACAGAAATCAGAAACAACCCGCAAAAGCTGGTCATTTTCTGTTGGCATCACTGAGAAATAACGCGACATTAAGCCGAGCGCAAAGTCGACAAAACCTGTTCCTTTTCACTTTCGGGAACTTCCCCAAAGTAAAAAAGGAGTGTTTTGTCAACTTTGCATTCGGGTTAACATCATATTATTTCTCGTTGACGCCAATGCATCTGAAAAACTACCCACTTTTTGGATTAGCTGCGACAAATATACATAAGGATGTAAACCACCTCACTGCCCTCCAGATGGTTTGCACTACAAATCCCATCAGCCAATTGCAGAAGGATCATAGGAACTGAGGTTCACACCATCTGGAAGGCACTGGAAGAGAGGCAATGGAGGGCTGGGTTACGATGCTGGCCCTGAACCTATTTTTTTGTGTGACGGCTCATTTCAAAATACAAGGGACCCTGAGCATGTACAGAGTGCCGGTCTGTTGAGACTCCATTCCCCATCACATGTTTCCTGGGATCAAGGAGATGCTTCCTAAAGGATTTATAGATTTAATGTAGCTGTAAACCCAGTATCAATCTTTTTAGAACCTCCAAGATTGGTCCAAAACACACTGCAGAAATAATCCAGTTTGAGACCGCTTTAACTCCCCCGGCTCAATGCTAGGGGATCCTGGCAATTGGAGTTTACTGTGGCTCTCTAACACAGAAGGCTAAACATCTCACAAAACTACACTTCCCAGAATCCCCTAGCATTGAACCAAGGCAGTTAAAGCAGTCTCAAACCGGATTATTGCTGCAGTGTGTTTTGGACCACAAAGCAACATCTCCAGATTCATCACCCGACACGCAAACCACGAAACGCTAGAATATAATACTGGTTTATATCACACATTTGAACCAGATATTGGATGACATTTGGTAGCTGCCAAGAATACGCTTTTTCACCCAAAAGCAAATCAGTGCATTTAAAAGGAGTGGGTCCAAATTCTTGGAGAAGTTGGGAATTACCTGGAATCTGGTGGAACAGCCAGGATGCAAACTTCGAATCCATATTAAAACAGAAAAAGCTAGCCAAAGCAGATTTAAGCTTGCCAAAATGGCCCTTGCCTTCTTCTAGCCTTGTGCCAAAGCTTGGAAGCCTTATCTTCCCAACTACAAACACCTGAGTAATTCTGGGGATGCTCCTTTTCTTAAAGTAACTTTTCCACAATTCCATTCGATCCAATGGCAGAATAAAATGGTGTCCCTTTCGGTTTCGGTTTTAATCCTTTGAACAGAATGCTATTCTTTTAGCAATTTAGCAACAGCTAACGTCTTTTTAATGTTGTGAGCCGCCCTGAGACCCAGTTTTGGGAAACGGGCAGGATATTAATATAATAATAATAATAATAATAATAATACAGTGCTTACAGTGTAAGCAGATACAATAATAAAACTAATTGCTACAATAAACAAAAGCATCTAAGTAGGCTGAAGTCTACGAAAGCTCATGCTGCCAACTTCTTTCTTTCCGTGAGTCTCAAAAGTGCTACAAGATCTCTCTACATAAGTGCTAAAATAACAACAATTCATTCCAAATAATAGAGGAATTGCCAGATTGGTATCCGCCGGGGTTTGCTTCCCATAGATATGAAGTCCCATTAAATACAATGGCAGAGTAAAATAGCATCCCTTTTGTAAAAAGGCAAACTCAAAGTTTGCTTATTGGAATATTTGGAAGGGAATATTTTCAAGCCGTGGAGACTTGAATCCGTGGCCACAGAGCACCAACCGTACTACAGTCGCCTCTCCGTTTTCGCAAACATTAAAACCCCATTGGCTTGAATGGCCGCATGCGCCATGGGTTCGTGCGCCATTTTAAACCCTCCCCGATTACCGGTCCGCAAAGGACCGAGGCCACAGACTCGAAGTCCGTGAAAACGGAGGTACGACTGTGATAACAATAATGACATCGCAAAATCAAATAATTAATTAAAATGCTATTAAAATGTATTTCAAAAGTAAACACACAAACAATCGTGGGAAATGAGAAGAATGGCTCTCCGGTTGGTACAAAAAGGGTCTTTTATTTGATACCATGAGTAGAAAAAGTAAAAAAGGAAATTAAACCAAATGGTCACCCACTGTCAGATTCAAGCTGCCAACTCCTCCAAAGCGGGAGAAAAGAGACCAGACAGAGAAAGACAGACAAAGTGAAGTCAAAGGCTTTTGTGGCCGGTGTCCATAGTTTTCTGTGGGTTTTTCAGGGTGCGTGGCCATGTTCTGGAAGAATTTATTCCTGACGTTTCATCTGCATCTGCGGCTGGCATCTTCAGAGGGTGGTGGCATGGAGGCGTGTGGCGCATATATACCTGCGAGAGCCTTGTATACATACTCCAGATATACTCCACACACTTCCATGCCACCACCCTCTGAAGAAGTCAAACATCAGGAAGAACTTTCTTCCAGAACATGGCCACATCGCCTGAAAAAACTCACAGAAAACTAAAAACAGACAAAAACTGTTCCAGACCCCGCAATGAAAAAATATGGGACTTCAAGTCCTTTGTTCCTAATGGCAGCGCAACATGCATTGAATGCGAGTAGAAGTAGAAACAAAATGATGGACCTGGTACGGTGGTACGTTCGTGTCCATGGGACTGCCATCCATGGATATAATCATCTCAGATGGCAAGCCTTTTATATCCGCTGATGGCAATCCCGTGGATATGAAGGTACCACCATACTACCTCCATCATTTTGGTATCCATTGGGGATGACAGGGCTTGCCATCCGCGGATGTTTAAATCCGCACATGCCAAGACCACACTGTACTAGTTCCATCATTTTGTTTCTACTTCTATCCGCAGCCAATCACTGGAGCTGTGATTTTGGGTCAGGTTTTGGCTAGCGATCCTCCTGATTCTGCTTCAAAACGAAGCAGACGCTTCCAGTCTGAAAGCTTAAATCATGTCACCAACAACCACCAGTTTCAGACATTACAAGAGGACCTTAAGGGAGGCGGCATAAGGACCAAGGCGCAGTTAGTGTTTCCAGCCAAAAAGGGTTATCTTGGGCACCAACATCTGGCCGATATGAAGACATTGGAATTCCCATTGACCTGAACTGCCGCCATCAAAAGGGGGTCGGTGGTGATCTACCCTATCTGAAGTGTCCAGTCTCAAAAAAACATTTTTGATCCATTCCTCAAGGCACGACGGTGATATGAAATGAGTAAAATTTCAACTTTGAGTTCTCCCATTCTTGGCCCCAAAAGCAAATGCAGGCTTTGAATTCATCCAAGAGTCTTTGTTTTTGGATGAACTAGGTGGAGGGCTGGGAACGGCCAAGATGTTTTGATGCCCAAAGCAAAAGATAAGGCTCTGCCCGCCAATGTCGAATATGAACGCAAACTGGACCAGTGGTTGAATTTAACTTCACCGCAGGCAACGGGTTGTCTTCTTCCAATTTCCGTCCTCCGATGGAGACTCCGGGTGGCTCAGAATGAATGGTTGGGGAGCTGCTGCTGCCGCCCCGAAACATCTTCCACCCGAGGCAATGGCTTCGCTCTACCTGATGGTATTGCTGGTCCTGGTGGAAGGACTAAGAAGGACTAAGGAGGGCCACCAAGGCACTGCTGTGAAAAGGGGGTCGGCCCCATCGTTGGGGTGGTGTGTATCACCCCATGGCATGAAGAGACTTTCTAAGTGGACAGTCGTCTAAGGAAGGGGTGGCATGATTCGAAAAAGAGGCACGCTGGTCTCATAAGGCTTGGCACATGGAGGAGACTGGGATCTTCCAGGATGAACTGCTCTCTCCATCCGAGAGAATGGCATCCTGGGATATGGAGAAGTAGACTGTGATCTCCCTGCATGCCATGCTCTCTCCATTCTAGACCATAGCATGCTGGGTCACACAGGAATAAACGGTGATCTCTCAGCATGCACTGCTCCTGCTTTTCTATACCTTGGCATGCTGGGATATGAGACAGGAGATTGTGACCTCCCATCATGCACTGCTCTCTCCATTCTAGAGCATGGCATGTTGGGATGCAGGGGAGTGAACAGTGATGTCCTAGCATGTACTGCTCCTGCAGAGCATGGCATGCTGGGATATAGACCTCCCAGCATGCACTGCTCCTTCCATCCTAGAGCATGGCATGCTGGGATACAGGGGAGTAAACATCTCTCAGGATACACTGGTTCGGCTATTGCAGAGCATGGCATGCTGGGATATAGAATACCCAAGCATGCACTGCTCTTTCCATCCTAGAGCATGGTATGCTGGGATACAGGGGAGTAAACATCTCGTAGCATGCACTGCTCCTGCTATTGTAGGATGCACTGCCCTTTCCATCGTGGAGCATGGGGTGCAGGGACATATATGCATGTAAGTGTGTGTTATAACCGGATCTCTCCAGCATTGATCCCTTCCCAAATTTGGGGAGTCAGAGGCGCGTACGTCTTGGCCGCGTCATCAATGAAGTAGAGCGGGTCCGTGATCCGAGTCGGGTCAAATCCCTCCGCCGCTAAGCGGACCTTCTTCTGTTTAAACGTCTCCGTCACCTCCAGCTGCTCCTAAAAGGAAGGAATGCAGAGGCGTAGCTTGACCAAGTTGCTATAAATTGCTATAAATCCCTTGTTCTTTTGGGCCTTCAAGTCATTTCTGACTTATGGTGACCTTAATAGGGTTTTCTTGGCAAGGTTTGTTCAGAGGGAATTTGCCATGGCCATCCTCTGAGGCTGAGAGTGTGCGGCCTGCGCAACGTCGCCCATGGGTTTCCATGGCCGAGCCAGGATTCGAACCGTGGTCTCCCAGTGACCTAGTCCAGCACTCAAATCACAATAATGTTGGCCCCTCTGTATAAATTCATTGGTTACTCTTAATTCATTAATAACACATCAACCGCAATTTCAGAAAAATCATTATTTGGGTCATTAAGTGGCATCAATGTTATTTCGAATGTTTCAAATTACTTGAATTTTAGCTGATGGCCGTTCTTAGTCATTTTTCAAAATGTGATTCAATGAACCGATCAACCAAACAATTCCGCAACGATTCTCTTAATGGGTAAACGCAAAGAAATTCGTTTCTTTTTTAATCATTTCAATGCCAACGCATTAGTGCTAGTTCTGATATCTTTGGCTGTTTTTAAAGCTCAGAAACAAACAGGAATCTCCCCAAAGCAACTGTTTTCTTCTCGGCCAACCTTCTCAAATCTCTCCTGCCGTGTCAGATCCCATTAACCTTGGTCATATAGACTGGGGATGATGGTGCATGTAATACAACATATTGAGAGGATGCCAGGATAAGCCCCGCTAGGCTTGAGTGCATAGAAGAGGAATGGATCAAATATATCTTGTGGGCCACATTTGGCCTCTGGTAGCAACTTCTGTGCCCCCCAAAGCATCCTACTAGTCACTCAAAGCCCTTCCACCATGCAAAGCAATATTTTAAGGGCTAGATTTTCAAGAATTTCCCATCAAAATGTGCCAAAACACCCCCAGCTCCATGAAGGAAACCCCAAATACCTCTTACTTTCATCTGCCTCCTTCTCCAGAAACCCCAAATATCTCTATTTTCATCTGCATCCTTCTCTAGAAACCCCCAATACCTCTGTTTTCACCTGCATCCTTCTCCAAAACCCCCAAATATCCCTATTTTCATCTGCGTCCTTCTCCAAAACCCCCCAAATATTCCTATTTTCATCTACATCCTTCTCCAAAAACCTCAAATCCGTCTACTTTCAACTGCATCCAGAAACCTCAAACACCTATATTTTCATCTGCATCCTTTTCCAGAAACTCCAAATACTTCTCTATTTTTATCTGCATCCTTCTCCAGAAACTCCAAATATCCCTATTTTCATCTGCGTCCTTCTCCAAAAACCCCAAATATTCCTATTTTCACCTACATCTTTCTCCAAAAAACCCAAATACGTCTATTTTCATCTGCATCCTTCTCCAGAGACCTCAAATACTTCTATTTTCATCTGCATCTTTCTCCAGAGACCCCAAATACCTCTATTTTGATTTGCAACCTTCTCAAAATGGCAACAGGAAGTGGCGCAACATTTCCGTCAGCCATTTTGAGAAGGACAAAGACAGAGATATTTGGAAGAGGGTTTGCTTGGGAGGGAAATTGAGCCCTGGCTGACATGCAGTTGCCTATCCCAGATATAAGACATAACACCCCAAAATTTTGATCCCTTAACCGCCTTATGAACCCCTCCAGAATTGATGGGCGGCGCACCTGAATGCGCAGGAAGCGAGGCCGAGCGTACGGCGGCAGAAGCTCCACTACATGCGTGTAGACTTCTTCTCCATCAAGCTCCTGCCCTGTCTTCAGCACCATGGCAGCCATCCCTGCCCGACCTTCACACCCTGCAGGAATAAAAGTAGGGGGTAAATAACAGCCTCTGAGCATGCGCGAAGTGCATTTCCATTCCTCGGAAACTGCCTTTGTAAGACGCCAGCTGCTGGGTGCATCCATTTCAACCAGCTCAAGGCAACGCTTTCCACGTGGAGCATCTTTCTTTTGAAGTAGCAGTAGCAGCAGTGAAAAATTGTACATATTTTGAGACAATTTTACAACCACAGTGGTCCCTCCACATTCAGTGGGATTAGGGGTGAAGGACCCCTGCGAATGTGGAAAGACTACAAATGAAAAAACATAAGTCTTTTTACCTAAGAGAACACCTGTCTAGGAATCTCCAAGTCCTCCAGTGCAACTTTATCGTCGACATCTGCCAGAAATTGATCACAGATTCATGCTGGAGGACCTACAAATGCCCAGAGAAGCATTTTCTCTAGGAACTTTAGGTTCTCCAACACAACTCTATGGTCAATGTCTGGCAGAGTTGCGCTGGAGAGCTTAGAGAGTCCTAGAATCAAACCCGCGAATAATCAAATCCGCAAAAGTCAAAGCCGCAAATGTGGAGGACCAAATGTATTGTGAAGTCGAAAGCTTTCATGGCTGGCATCCATAGTTTTTTGTGGGTTTTTCAGGCTATGTGGCCATGTTCTAGAAGAGTTTCTTCCTGACGTTTCGCCAGCGTCTGTGGCTGGCATCTTCAGAGAATGCTGGCCTGGAAAATGTTGGGTATATATATATATACTGTGTGAGCTTGGGAATGCAGGAGTGATTTGCATGCCATCAGCAACAGAACAATACACATACAAATCACTCCTGCATTCCCAGGCTCACACAGTGTGTGTGTGTGTGTGTGTGTGTGTGTGTGCGCGCGCGCACACACACACACACACCTTTTTCCAGGCAAGCATTCTCTGAAGATGCCAGTCACAAATGCTGGCGAAATGTCAGAAAGAAACTCTTCTACAACTTTATTGTCTCAGAGACGTTTTCCTCGGAGCTGGTAACTCCTCTACAGGCCTAGATCGACGTCCTGGAATACCAACTGCTAAATCCAATGCCATCTTAATTATAATTTATGTGTCAATAATTAAATGACGCACCTTTCAATACCCCTTATTGACACCCCCATCATTGAAGAGTACCTGGGACCACCACTCCGTAGACGGTGACATCTTGGAGGCTGTCCAAAGCGGCCAAGATCTCTCCCACTTCCGTCGTAGCGACATTTTCACCCTTCCATCTGTTTGCAAAAGAAAAAGGGTTGGACTGATTGGGGAGGACAGAATTTGGTTATAGTCATCTCTCTGTATCCATGGATGATTCTTCATCCACGGAGTCAACCATCCAAGCCTGGAAAATATTAAAACATTATTTATATATATATATTCCAAAAAGCAAAGCTTGATTTTGCCGTTTGATACAAGGGACACCATTTTACGATGCCATTGTACTTAATGGGACTTGAGCATCCATGGATTTTGGTATCCATGGAGGGATCCTGGAACCAGCGGACAGTGACTTTTTGGAAGATCAGAATTCATAGTATCTTCTGGGCCAATTTTCCCAGCATTGTCGTCGTCGTCGTCCCATCTTTTCCCCAATTTCGGACTCAATGTGGCTTCCAACTGATTCTTTAAAACAGCCAACATACACAACACAACATTCACAAAATCTCCTTTGTGAGATTGCACTATCGATCAGAGGAAAGCATTAAAAACGTCAGAAGAGAAAATCAAGAAAGGTACAAATAGGAAAGAGAGTGCAACCAGCAAATAAGTTCTTTTAAGGTTTGTGATGACGGAAGGTGTATTGTTTTGTGCAAACATTTTGTCTGGGTTTGGATGTTGGGACGTAAGTTTATGTGTGCTTTTAATTTCGGAAATTAAATAAAAATTAAAAATGTTTTTTTAAAAAAACACAACACGACAAAAACAACAAACGGAAAATCCAGGACATTGTACGAAGCCCATCCCGCCTAAACAATTCATCCTTGAAGGGTCTCCTCTCTTTATTTGGTGGCCTTTCTCCCTTTCCATGGCACTGTTTACAATAAAGAAACTCCCTAGATGATATTTTAAAAGGAATTCTTGCACCTCCTTGTGGCCAGCTCTTTGGTTCCCTTTATTGAGTAAAGCGAGTGAAGGCAAACTGAAATCTGGGAGCCGCATGTGGTTCTGGGACCCCACCTTTTCAATACCTGAAGCCCCCCCAATGCATGCCCACCAAAACCTCCCAAATTTTTAGGAGAACCCTACCGGAAGGTGTCTCCAATACGATCCCAGAAGCTGACGAAACCTTGGTCATCCTGCACCATCAAATCGCCGGTGTTGAAATAAACGTCGCTGTCCGCAAAGACGCCGCGCAAAAGCTTGGATTCCGACAGCTCGCGGGCGCCGGCGTACCCCAGGAACGGTTTCTGGCGTGTCACAGGGGCGATCAACAGTCCCGGCTCTCCTATCGAAGCGTAAGAAAATCAAGCCACGGTTGATCCGGAAACTTTGAGGTCAGAGATTAGGAAAGGAAGAGGGAAAGGGAAGGTAATTCATAACGTCGGAAAGAGCCCCCATTCCTTATTCACCTGGCTTCACACGTTGGCATCGCCCGGCTTCGTCCCGAATGGGAGACCCCTGAATCAAGTCGTAACGGACCAGCTCAAAGGAACTGAAGAGCTACGGAGAAGAATGATGTCAATCGGAGGCAATGTGGGGCAGTGCTTGGACCATTTGAGATTTCAGATGTGGTAGATGGGCCATTCCCCCCCCCCCAATATTCCAAAGACTGATACCCAATTTGTGCCAAGTTATTGTTATGTGGCATCAAGTTGACTCCAACTAATAATAATAATATTTATTTATACCCCGCCTCTCCAATGAGACCGAAGCAGCTAACATTAAAAACATTAAAAATACATTAAATTCAATGTCCCAGAACCCCACCCACCCACCATAACTAATAAATCACAACAGTAAACAATCACAATAAAGTGATACCATAAAGAGTATTAAAACGGCTAAGATTATTCATTGGCTAATGAAGAAGAAAAGCCAATCAATATCATAAAGCTATGCTGCACACATAGCTCAGATCCCATATGACTATCACAAAGCAGGGTGCAGAATATGGAATCATGTGTACTATGGCACAGCATCAAATGCTGTGTCAACGGGGCTGGTAACTTCTAGTAGGGAAACGCATGTGTAGAATTCACATATGGGGCTTACGGTGACCCTATCCTAGGCTTTTCTTGGCATCAAGAATAATTCAGCGGACATGGGCCACTGCCTTCTTCTAAGGCTGAGAAAGTATGACTTGCCCAAAGTCAACCAATGGAAATCCATGGCTCATGAGGGATTTGAACTCTGGTCTCCTAGACCCTCAAAACAGTATACCACAATAGCACTCATTTGTGCCCTACTATTATCACATTCACGTGTGTGTGCACAAACCACCTTCAATGGGAATTGTAGTTTTTTGAGACATTCAGCTTTCTCTCTCGGAGAGCTCTGGTGCCCCTTCAATTCCCAGAATTCCAAAGCCATAGCAATTAAAGCGGTGTCAAACTGGATTATTTCTGCAATACGTATTGAGCCTCTAGCAACAACCATTACTGATAGGGTGAAATTCACATTATCCAGACACATTTTATCCCAGGAACAGCTCCAGCTTTTCCTTTATGTCCATCACGTTTCACCTTATAAAGCCAAGAGGCGCGCCCAACAGCTCCCACAGTGCCGGTGTAGTTGAAGAAGCTGACGCTGCCTTCTGTCATACCGTACGTCTCCACGATCCGCACGTCCCCGAAACGGCGCAGGAATTCACGCCAGACGTCCGGCCGCAGTCCACTCCCAACAGCCATGCGCAAACTGTGGTCCCGGTCCCCAGAACTCTGAGATGGAGAGAAACAAGTGTGAGAACTAAAAGAATGTCCCGAGCGGTTTAGCACAGAACATAGAAATGCTCCAGGAGGACCAGTATTCGAATGCAACTCCCATCTAGAGTTGACTCACAGAATCAAATGCTCAATGGCAAGGCAGCAGCCATAATTCAGTGGGTCCACTCCATCTTGGACTAGAAACTGATTTAGGCAAATGGGAGGAAATGCCCAGTCCATGGCCCGTATTCAGCTTCTACCTCTGTGGCCCTTCAAGTCCCCCAGACATTTCTTTGCCACAGTTTTCCTATTGACCCCTCTAACCTGGCCAAAAAAAACCCCTCCATCCTTGGTTTTTAGAGTCCAAAGTTGAGTCTCCCTTATCTGGAAGTCCAAAATACTCCAAAAACCTAATTCATGGATGGCTGAGACAGTGACACTTTTGCTTTCTGATAGTTCATTGTAAGTGGGCCCTTGGTTCCAGGACCTTCCATAGATACCAACATCCATGGATACTCAAGTCCCATTAAATACAATGGCATAGTGAAATAGTGTTCTTTATATAAAATGGCAAAATCAAGGTTTGTCATGGGTATACACACACACACATACACACAAATTTGCATACATGCATACATACATACATACATACACACACTAATGTTTTCAAGCTGTGGATGGTTAAATCCATGGTTAAAAAAATCTGTGCTTATGGAGGGCAGACTGTACCCAAAATTACCTTCAGGCTATGTGTATAAGGTGTAGATGGAACATAAATTAATTTTGGGTTTACACTTGGGTCCCATCTCTGAGATATCCCATTATGTACATATATGCAAATACAGGTATTCCAAAATCCAATTGTCGTTATGATCATCATCATCATCATCTAAGCCCCAAAACACTTCTGGTCCCATGCATTTTGGATAACGGATACTGAACCTGTATTTGGATGTGACCCCCGCCAACAAATACCAGGTGCTACTGGCTATATTTAATTCAATTAAACACAGCCAAAATAAAATACCACACATTCAGGTGGCCACTTGATAAGATAAAATCATGGAATCAGGGAGTTGGAAAAGACCATATGGGCCACCTAGTCCAACCTCGTACCATGCAAAAATATGCAACTAAAGCACTCGTGAAAGATGCCCATCCAACCTCAGTTTCAGATGAAGGAACTGGCCAAACCACCTCTGACTATTCCTTGCCTAAGAAATCCCTATGAAATTCATGGGCCTATGCGGTTTCCATAAGATGAGAGGAGACTCGAAGTCACATTACGCGCATGCTCTTTCCATTTCTACCTTCTGCACAAGTTCGCCAAGGTGATCCCATCTCTCTCCTGACACTTACCGGGGGCTGGTTGACAAGGTATCGGCAGAGTTCACCCAAGTACTGGAAGACAGTCACTCCGTAGCGACGGCAGTCTGGCCAAAACTGGCTGGCAGAGAATTTCTTCTTCAGCACACAGGTGGCCCCTAGTAAGACAACAGAAATCCTGAGACAAACCCAGACCACTTGACTTCACTCCTATTCCCATGCTCTGCTATGGATGCTGGTAGTGGTAATGTTGCTGTTGCTGTTGTTGTGTGCCTCCAAGTCATTTCCCAACTTATGGAGACGCTAAGGGGAACCCTATTGTGATCTCCAGGCATGTTAATATATCTGTCACACAAGAACAAAGGGGTAGTGTGTTTCCTACACACTGCAAAACTGGACAAGCAGCTGGTTTGGCTTAAGTATAGGTTCTTAAGCCAAATAACCTAGACTTAAGCCAAAGAACCTATAGCCAAGATCTTGCCTCTTCAGACATAACTCTGATGATGGAGCTCTGTGATCATAGTTACGTCTGACCGCTATTGCTGTTGCGTGCCTTCAAGTCATTTCTGATTTATGGCGACCCTAAGGCATCTTAGGCACACAACAAAGTCACTTGGATCCCAGAATTTGATGTGGCCGAGAAATGGAGGCTGGAGTGCATGTGAAGTGAAAAAGGAAAACAATGCATTCTTTCTATAAATTCCAATCTGGTCATAGAATCATAGAGTTGGAATGACCACAAGGACCATCCAGTCCAACCCCCTGCCATGCAGGAACTCTCTGTCAAAGCATACCTGACAGATATGGTCTTGCTTCCATAACCTTCTATTTTAGTCTTCCCTCCCTTCACCCCATAGTCTGCCTCTGCACACAAACCAGCCCCCCAAAACCTCCACACTCTTGGGGATCCCACCGCATCCGACGCCTTACCGATGCCGAAAGTGCCGATGACTCCCAGGAGGCTTCCGGACATGTGATAGAGGGGCAGAGAGACGTAGATCACATCCGAACTGGAGGCCCCCACCAAGTTATAGAAACCTAAGCAGAGGATGGTTTTGAGGTGGCTGATGCGAGCTGCTTTGGGAAGTCCTAGGTATGGAGAGAAAGAATACGCACAATTAATTCATCAACCAAAAAACGGGATTTCCGACCGCCCATTGGGAATGATAAGAGACCAAGAAGAATTCCCCACCAAGAGGAATTCCCCACCATATGTCTTTGTTGTATAACATTGTTTGTCTAGTCCCTTTGTATTATATGTAATGTTTATCATCAATAAACTTATTTTTTTAAAGAATTCTCCACCATTTCTTCTTAGAAAATAATAATAATAATAATAATAATAATAATAATAATAATAATACCACCTGTGGTCCCAGAGGTGAAGATGTAAAGAGCGGTATCCATCAGACTTTTGGGAGTAGAGAGTTCAGATGGCACGGGATCCTCAGACGCTTCCTCCAACAGATGATGAAGGCTGGTTATGCCAGGAGAGTAGGGCCCTTTGCCCATCGCCCACACTGCGACGCCCATCTCCTTTAGATCAGGGAGAATGGGATCCACCGCTTCGACAAGGTCTGCAAAAGAGAAGAGAGATGTTGGTGAGGTCCAGGGAAAAATGAAGGAAGGAAGGAAGGAAGGAAGGAATCATAAAGTTCAGAGAGACCCCAAGGGCCATCCAGTCCAACCTAATGCCATGCAGGAATACACAACCAAAGCACACCCGACAGATATCAATCCAGATTCTGCTTCAAGGCCTCCAAAGAAGGAGACCACTACACTTCAAAGAAGCGTCTTCCACTGTCAAACAGCCCTTACTGTTAGGTAGCTCCTCCTAATGTTGAGGTGGAATTTCTTTTCCTGGAGCTTCCATCCATTGTTCCAGGTCCCGTTCTCTGGAGGAGCAGAAAACAAGCTTGCTCCATCCTCCATATGAAATCCCTTCAAATACTTAAACAGGGCTATCATATCACCTCTTAACCTTCTGTTCTCCAGGATAAACAACCCCAGCTCCCTAAGTCGTTCCTCATAGGGCTTCATGGTTTCCAGACCCTTCACCATTTTAGTCTCCCTCCTTTGGACACGCTCTAGTTTCTCAAAATCCTTTTTGAACTGTGGTGCCCAGAACTGGACACAATATTCCAGGTGGGGCCTGGATGCTTTGATTGTGAGTTCCTGCATGGCAGGGAGTTGGAGTCAATGGTCCTTGGGGGTCTCTTCGAACTCTAGAATTCTATGATTCTATGAAACACATGCAGATCCTTTTTTCGGAGTTCTTTGGCGTGCTCCATTAGCAGTCGCACGTTTGCGAGGGTCGCCATAAGTCAAGAAGGACTTGAAGGCCCTCAACACCAACCATGGAACGTATAAGACTGGATGATCCGCAGTGATCTCTCCGAGGCGGACCTTCTCTAACCTTTTCCGCTGGCCAGAGACAGCCTTGGAAGTCAGGGCCATTAGTCACACTTGGGAGCCCTCGGCTGGAGCTCCATCAGAGGCCACCATCGACAGGGCTGACCCAGTTTGATCCCTCTTGTCAGCTTGTCACGAACTGCACCAGCCGTTAATCATCCTCACAATGCTTTCCAGTTCGTTGGGACCTTCCACGGAGGGGGGACACTGCGTTTTCAGGATGTGGGGCATTAATTAACCATTCAAAGCGCCCCAGTTGAGACGCAAGCATCCCTGGGAAAAACAAGCAAGGAAGTCACAGAACTAAAGGTTGCGTGGGAGAGGAGGCCAATGTTTGGCAGCGATGGTGGGACCCCATCTGGAGCGTCAATCTGCTCTGAAAAGTTGCTGCCTTGAGAGGCTCTGCCCACCAAAACGCACGGTGCAGGTCGAGTCTCCCGTATCCGGAATGCCGAAATCCAAAATGCTCCGAAATCCAAAACTTTTTTTCATCGTGATAATGAATAGAATCACAGAGTTGGAAGAGATCCCAAGGGCCATCTAGTCCAACTACTTTATGCCATGCAAGAATACTCAAAGCCCTCCCAGCAGATGGCCATCCAGACTCAGCTTGAAAATCTCCAAAGAAGGAGACTCCACATCTTCCACCGTTGAAAAACTCTCACCGCTAGGAAGTTCTTCCTAACATTGAGATGCAATCTCTTTTCCTGGAGCTTGCATCCATTGCTTCGTGTGCTATTCTCTGGAGCAGCAGAAAACAAGCTTGCTCCCTCCTCAAAATGGCATCCCTTCAAATATTTAAACTTGGGTATCATGTCACCTCTTAAGCATCTCTTCAGGCTAAACATCCCCAGCTCCCTATGCCACTCCTCATAGGGTTTGGTGGCTTCTAGACCTTTCCCCATTTTGGTTGCTCTCCTCTAGATACGCTCCAGCTTGTCTACACCTTTGCTTTCCAATGGTTCATGGTACACAATCTTTGTTTCGTGCACAAAATGATTAAAAATATTGTATAAAATTACCTTCAAAGTACCCACATAAGATGCATATGAAACATAAATGAATTTGGTGTTTAGATTTGGGTCCCATCTCCAAGATTATGTATGTATATGCAAACACAGGTACTCCAAAATCCAAAATAAATCCAAAACAATGTGAAGTCAAAGGCTTTTTTGGCCGGCATCCGTACTTTTTTGTGGGTTTTTTGGGCTCTGTGGCCATGTTCTAGAAGAGTTTATTCCTGACGTTATGCCAGCATCTGTGGCTGGCATCCTCTCTGAAGATGCCAGCCACAGATGCAAGTGAAACGTCAGGAATAAACTCTTCTAGAACATGGCCACAGAGCCCAAAAAAACCCCAAAAAACTAAACCCAAAACACTTCTCGTCCCAAGCATTTCGGATAAGAGAGACCGAACCAGTGAATGTATAAACGCATAGTGCTCTATGAACCACTGGAGGGTGCACACAGAACACGGGAAGATGATGGAGAGATCTGCGTATCTCAAAAGCTGGCACACAAATCTGTACCATTCTTGCCCATAGACATCTTCTTTCTCAGCAAATGCAAGCAACAGGACATTCTCACATACTTATGGCATATGTAAGTCTGTCCCTGGCTTCCATTTCACAAAAAGCATCTGATGTAGTACACTGAAGTCTATGAAAGCTCCTGCTGCCAACTTCTTTCTTTCGGTGAATCTCAAAGGTGCTACAAGATCTCTCCAAAATACTGATATATATATATATATTCAGAAAGGAGGTTTGTGTAGGCTGAAACCCGAGCAAGCAGCCACCACTGGGTTTTGGAAAATGAGATTTTAGGGAAGGGACGAACCTAGGTGGCAATGGGAGTGGAGCACAGGGATGAGTGGCAAATGGGGATCCCCCACTCCCCTTGCTTTCTATGGTGATCTGGATCCAAGGGAAAGAAGGAGAGTGGTGGAGTCATAGAATCATAGAATCGTAGAGTTGGAAGAGACCACTAGGGCCATCCAGTCCAACCCCCTGCCATGCAGGAAATCCAAATCAAAGCATCCCTGACAGATGGCCATCTAGCCTCTGTTTAAAGACCTCTAAGGAAGGAGACTCTACTACACTCTGAAGGAGTTTGTTCCACTGTTGAACAGCCCTTACTGTCAGGAAGTTCCTCCTAATGATGAGCTGGAATCTCTTTTGCTGTCGCTTGCATCCATTGTTCTGGATCCTAGTCTCTGGAGCAGCAGAAAACAAGCTTGCTCCCTCCTTAATATGACATCCCTTCAAATATTTAAACTTTTTGAATTGTGGTGCCCAGAACTGGGGCCTGACCAGCGCAGAATATAGTGGCACTATTACTTCCCTTGATCTAGACACTATACTTTTATTGATGCAGCCTAAAATTGCATTAACCTTTTTAACTGCTGCGTTGCACTGTTGATTCATGTTCAACTTGTGGTCTACTTGGACTCCCAGATCCCTTTCACATGTAGTTTCATTCAACCGGGTGTCGCCCATCCTATATCTATGCATTTCATTTTCTGTCCTAAGTGCAGTACCTTACATTTCTCCCTGTTGCATTTCATTTTGTTAGCTTTGGCCCAGCTTTCTAGTCTATTCAGGTCATTTTGAATTTTGATCCTGTCCTCTGAGTTATTAGTTATTCATCCTAATTTGGTGTCATCTACAAATTTGATAAGTATGGCCCCAATTCTGTCATCCAGGTCATTGATAAAGATGCTGAATAGCACTGGACCCAGGACAGAGCCCTGTGGGACCTCACTGGTCACTTCTCTCCAGGATGAAGAAAAGGAGCCATTGCTGAGCACCCTTTGGCTTCAGCCAGTCATCCAATTACAAATCCATGTAACAGTTACCTTGTCCCCTTCTTTGGAAGTCTTTAAGCAGAGGCTGGATGGCCATCTGTCAATCAGGATGCTTTGACTAAGAGTTCCTGCATGGCAGAATGGGGTTGGACTGGATGGCCCTTGGGGTCTCTCCCAACTCTATGATTCTATGATTGTGAATTCCTGCATGGCAGGGGATGACTGGATGGCCCTTGAGGTGTTTTCCAACTCTAGTATTCTATTATTGTGAGTTCTAGCATGGCAAGGGCTTGGACTGGATGCTCCTCAGGGTACCTTCCCACTCTAGGATTCCTGCATGGCAGGGGATGACTTGATGTCCCTTGGGGGTCCCTTCCAACTCTAGGGTCCTTTGTGTCCCTGCATGGCAGAAGGGTCTTGGACTGGATGGCCCTTGGGGCTTCTTCCAACTCTAGGGTGCTATGACTGTGAGTTCCTGCGTGGCAGGGTCTTGGCCTGGTTGTCCCCTGGGGTCCCTTCCATCTCTAGGATCTTATGATTGTGAGTTCCTGCATGGCAGGGGATGGCTACATACCCTTTGGGCTCCCTTCCGTGTCTATAATTCCAAGACTGTGAATTATAGACACGGAAGGGACCCCAAGGAGTACCTAGCCATCCCCTGTCATGCAGGAACTCAGTCATAAAACACTGGAAGAGATCCCAAGGGCCATCCAGTCCAAGCCCTTGGAGTTCCTGCATGGTAGAAGGCTCTTGGGCTGGCTGTGACTTCCCTCTCAAGGGTCCTATGTCTCCCTGCTCTTGCAAGTCCCATCATCCTGCCTGGACTCACCGTGTGCCACCAGGAGGGCCCTGGCCTGGCAGGCGCGGAGGCAGTGGAGGAGGGCTCCCTTGCGGAGCGCGGTGCCCAGGAAGGCTGGCACCAGGCCCAGCTTGGCGGCCCCGATCCAAGCCCAGAGGAAGGCGGCCTCGTTGCCCAGGAGGAGGGCCACCGTCTGCCCGGGTGGCAGCAGAGGAGGGTGCCCTGCTGCTGGGGCACTGGTGGCCCGGAGGAGGGCATGGGCCAGGCGGTTGCTCTCCTTCTCCGCTTGCCAGTAGGTGAAGCTCTGCTCCTGGGTCCGGAGGAAGACTTGGGTGGCAGGCCTGGAAAGTGCCAAGGGCCCGAAGCGCTGGGCCAGGCTCCGGGCATCGCTGCCCCCCAAGAGACGTCGTTGGCAGCCCCAGGCTCTGAAAAGGAAGGCCACATCGGAGGGCCATCGCCTCCGCAGAGAGAGACCCACCACCAGCAGCAGCAGCAACAGGGAGGATGCCCACCACATCCTGGGCACCGGAGAAAGAAGAGGGCACAGGAGGAGGAAGGCCAGGGGGTGCCCCCCAGCTCCGCCTCTGGAGGAGGGGCAGGGAAGGAGGGGGCCACAAAGGGGCAGGGAGAGGCTGGCACACGATTCCCAAGGAAGAGGGAGAAGAGAAGGAAGGCACAGAGGGGCACAGAGAGAGAGAGAGACTGGCACCCGGCTGCCAAGGATGGTGCTGGTGGGAAGGAGGAGGAGGAGGATGGAGGAATGGGAGGAGGAGGAAGGCCAAGGGAGGGCCCTCAGCTCCGCCTCTGGGAGGAGGGGCAAGGCAAAGGGGGCACAGAGGGCCAGAGAGAGAGACTGGCACGCAGCTGCCAAAGAGGAGGAGGAAGAGGGGGGGTGTTGGTGATGATGATGATGGAGGAAGAGGAGGAGGAAGGCCAGGAGACACCCCCCCCCCCCGAAGCTTTTCTGCAAAGAAGAGGCAAAGAAAAGGGGGCACAGAGGGGCAGGGAGAGACTGGCACACGGCTTCCAAGGAGGAAGAGGAGGAGGATGGAAGAGGAGGAGGAAGGCAAAGGGGTTGCCCCCCCAAGCTTCGCCTCTGCAACGAGGGACAGGGAAAGAGGGGGCACAAAGGGGCAGAGAGAAAGACTGGCACCCGGCTCCCAGGAATTTTGGATGATGATGACGACGATGATGATGATGATGGAAGAGGAGGGAGAGGAAGAAAGCCAAAGCCTGAGGATGATGAAAGAGGAGGAAGGCAAGGGGCCGCCCCCCCCCCAGCTTTGCCTCTGGAAGAAGAGATAAGGGAAAGGGAGCAAGAGGGGGGCACGGAGAGGCTGGCACCCGATTTTCAAGGATGATGATGATGATGATGATGATGATGATGATGATGATGATGATGATGATGATGATGATGATGATGGAGGAAGAGGAGGAAGGCAAGGAGACATCCCTCTAGGAGGACCAGAGAAAAAGAGGGGCACGAGGGGGGTGGGGGCAGAGAAAGCCTGGCACTAGATTTTCAAAGGAAGAGAGGAAGATGGAGGAGGAGGAGGAAGAGGAAGGCAAAAGGATGCCCCCTGAGGATGATTTATGGAGGAGGAGGAGGAAGGCAAAGGAGGGCCAGGGGAATAAAGGGAGCACAGGGTGGCAAAGAGAGACTGGCACCCGAGTGGAGGAGGAGGAAGAGGAGGAAGGCAAAGGGACCCTGATGATGATGATGATGATGATGATGATGATGATGATGATGATGATGATGGAGGAAGAGGAAGAAGAGGATGGCAAAGGGATGCCACCCTGTGGAAGGAGGGCCAGGGAAAAAGTGGATAGAGGAGGATAGGCAGAGAGAGACTGGCATCCAAGGAGGAGGAGGAGGAAGGAGGACCATGAGAAAAGGGGCACAAAGAGCCTGGCAAGGGTGACCAGGCACCTGCTCTTCCTTTTCAGCCTCCCAACTTTTCTTTTCTCTTCCCCCCTCAAATATATGTTTATTACATATCAAATGCCAGTAAGAAAAGCCACATGCATCCCCACAATCGTGGCCACCACCGCAACAGTGGCGAACACAATGCCAACCGCTCCGAGAGCGCTTCGTTCGCTGTGAAGTGGTACAGAAACATAAAAGCCAAGCAATTTTGTAAAACAAAACCGCACACAAAGGTAAACAAGAAGCCAAGTGTGGCAGAGTGGTTTCAGCATCAGACCACAACTCTAGGAGACCGGGCTTCGATGCCCAGCTCAGGCCTGAAACCCATTGGATGGCCTTGGGCGAGTCACACTCTCTCAGCCTCAGGCTGAAGAAGAAAGGCGGCCAAGAAAACCCCAGGATAGGTTCGCCTTTGGGTCGCCATAATGACTTGAAGGCAGGCAACAACCACAACAACCCCAACAACCTAGATTTAGGCCACACATTTGCCTTTCCCAACCTGGCACACTTTACAGGAAGCAGAGTTGATGGGAGTTGTAGTCGACTGCATCCGCAAGTTGCCATATTGGAAAAGGGAGTTATGCTTCTAAAGCCTCGGAAGACTCCCACTTTTGGGGAAAGGGAGGGATATAAATAAATAGAATAGTATATATATATATATACACCCCACTCTCTTCCATGCCAGCATTCTCTGAAGATGCCAGCCACAGATGCTGGCGAAATGTCAGGAATAAACTCTTCCAGAACATGGCCACATAGCCCAAAAAACCCACAAAAATCTATGGATGCCAGCAATGAAAGCCTTCGACATCAATAATAATAATAATAATTCTGCCTCCTCAACTACTCCTGTTTTTTAATCTCTTAGAAATCCAGGTGTTGGGAATCCAGCAGAGATTTAGGACAGCCCTAGCCCAGAGAAATCATTCCCCAAAAGGGTGGGACCCAATGCTACGAAGCTTTGGCCCTCTGGGCTATGGCTTTGCTTTCTTTGTCGGTGTTGGTGTTATGCACCGTAAAGTCCTTTCCAGCTTATGGCAACCCTAAAGCGAACTTATTGTGGGGTTTTCTCAGCAAGCTTTGTTCAGAGGAGTTTGCCTTTGCCTTCCCCTGAGGCGGAGAGCATATGATTTTGCTTTATCTCCTGCCAAAAGGTGGATTTGTCAAGATGGAAAGGAAAATCCTTCCCTTATGCATCCATGACACGGATGCTGCAGGGCAAACAAAAATATCTATCTATCTATCTATCTATCTATCTTTCTTTCTTTCTTTCTTTCTTTCTAACGGTTTTGAGGCCGAAAAGTTCATGGCTCACATTTCGCCAGCATCTGCGGCTGGCATCTTCAGAGAATGCTGGCATGGAAGAGAGCAGGTTTATTCCTGAAACATCAGGAATAAATTCTTCTAAAACATGGCCTTATAGCCCAAAAAACTCACACACAAAAAAATATGGATGCCAGCCATGAAAGCCTTTGACTTCACATATCTATCCATCCATCATCTATCTATCCATCCACCACCTATCCATCCATCCATTCATCCATCCATTATCTATCTATTATTAAAATTCAAATATAGTAAGTTGTTGTTGTGCCTTCAAGTTATTTCTGACTTTTGGTGAACCTATCATGAGGTTTTCATGGCCAGATTTGGCCAGTGGAGTTTGCCATTGCCTTCCTCTGAGGCTGAGAGCACGTGACTTCGCTTTATCTCCTGCCAAAGGTGGACTTGTCAAGATGGAAAGAAAAAATCCTTAGCTTCCCGTTCTTATGCTGTATGGCCAACATGGCTTTTGGGGTTAACTGCCTCTCCGTCGGACCCACGGAGACCCTTTGGATGGGGCATCTCCAGGCCGCCCGTCCTCTATTGCTCTGCCCAACTCTTGCAAATCTGTGGTCTCTTTAAAAGACTCCATCCATCTAGCATGCGGCCTTCCTCTCTTACTACTTCCTTCCACCTTTCCTAGCATTATTGTTTTTCCCAGCGATCCAGGCCTTCTCGTGATGTGTCCAAAGTACGCCAGTCTAAGTTTGGTCATCTTGGCTTCCAGGGAGGCTTCTGGCTTGATCTGCTCTAGGATCCATTTGTTTGTCTTTTGGGATCCTCAGCCCTCTTCTCCAGCATCACATCTCAAATACAGTGGTACCCCGGGATACGAATGCGCCAGGATACGAAATTTCCGGGTTACGAAATAAATTTACTTAAAAAAACTGTTCCGCGTTACGAAAGTTTTTTCGGGTTACAAAAAAACTTTTGGTGCTTTTCGGCGCGATTTCGCACCAAAAAGCGGCTTTCGCTATTAGCGCCTATGGGCATTTCGGCTAGCGAAAGTTTCCGGGTTACGAAAGCGGCGGCGGAACGAATTACTTTCGTAACCCGGGGGACCACTGTATCTTCTTTCTTAACTGTCCAGCTCTCACATCCGTACATAGTGATAGGGAATAGAAAAGCTTGTATGATTCTATCTTTTGTATATCATTGCATTTTAGGATCTTTCTTAGCTCTCTCGTTCTTAATCTTCTTCTCATTTCCTGGCTGCAGTCCCCGTTCCGATCAATATTTGATCCAGGGCACGAGAACTCTTTTACTATTTCTACGTCTTCGTTGTCCAGTTTGAATTTGTGCACGTTCTCCGTGGTCATTATTTTTGTGTTCTTTATGTCTGAGAGTAGGCCTGCCTTTGCGCTTTCTTCTTGGATCATCCTTAGTAGTTGTTCCAGGCCTGTGGTTTTCTGCTAGTGTTACGGAGACATCCGCGCATCTCAGATTGTCGACATTCCTTCCTCCTGTTTTCACTCCACTCTCTTCTGTGTCCAGGTCTGCTTTTCTTATAATACATTCTGCATATAAGGTGAACAGGCAGGGTGACAAGATGCAGCCTTGTCTGACCCCTTTGTCAATTGGGAACCATTCGGTTTCTCTGCATTTTGCTCCGACAGTAGTGTTGTGTCCTGAGTACTGATTCCTCATCTAGACTATCAGATATAGACTAACATGGCTACCCCTGGATAAATAATCTAATGGTTTCTCATGCCTCCCAAATCTATGAACCACCACCAAGTTGATGCTCAGCTGCACCAATTCTTGCTGTCGGTGGGGATTTTTGAGTGTCTACTACAGATTCTCTAGTACAAAAAAAGCTCTTTGCATTCCAAGGCTGTGGCTCAGCCTTTGTTCAACACACTTTTGCCATTTCCAAACTTATCTCTGACCTTTCCTCTACTTTGTCTGCCTTGGGTTTTGGTCCTTTGCCCCTGGGCAGTTCCTTCCATCCAATGACTTGCAGATGCTCAGAGAGGGAGGGAAGCCGGAAACCGACATGGATCGACATTTCCCCTTCTCCTTTTCTCCCCCTCTTTTGTGAGTTGTTGGGGTTTTTTTATGGCACATTCCTTCCTCGGTGGTAGGAGAGGAAGAAATGCCAAAACAGCAGGCAGCCACAGCTCAGGACAAGACGACGCTTGTTGAGATTGTGGGCCGAAGGAGCGCTCTGAAAACTCCGATCGTGCCTTTTCTTGTAATGTTGAAGTTCAAATTTTTAAGTTAAAACTTCTATACCGCAACCTCTTTGGAAGGACGAAACATCGACAGCTGGTTATATATTCTAGGGCAATGCCGCCCAATGTGCTGGTCCATGGACCGGTGCCCATCCGTAAGCCGTTGGCTGCCCATCCTTGGTGAATTTGGAGGAAAGTAAGACAAAATAATGGGCACAAATTCCAGCCTGGCACATTGGAAAAAAACAACAGCCAGTCCCTTTCACCAGATAGCTTTGGAAACACTGTTCTAGGTGTGGAATGGACACCTAATGGACTAGCATACTTAACTAAATGCCATTTTTTAAAAACGTTGTTATGTACCTTTGCGTCATTTGTCATTCTCTGTGGCTCCCACAGAGTTCAAGCATTTTGTTGTTGTATGCCTCCAAGCCATTTCTGACTCATTTCAACCTTAAGCCGAGCTGATCGTGAGGTTTTCTGGACAGCGTTGGTTCAGAGAAGGGTTCGGCCTTTGCTTTCCTCTGAAGTTGATCAGATCACAGAGAATGGCTATCTATCCCAAATTCTCCTTTCCACAGTAACCAACCAGACTCTTCCTCTGTAAAGAGGAAAGTCCCAGGAAGGACCCCCTCTTGGCACTTCTTTCAGATATCTGCCAAATTAGGACATTTGGATTTACTCCATTTAGGTCTACTCCATTTAGGGGAGCCAACATGGCGTAATGGTTTGAGTGTTGGACTAGGAGTCTGGAGACCAGGGTTTGATTCCCGCCTCGGCCATAAAACCCACTGGGTGACCTTAGGCAAGTTACACGCTCTCAGCCTCAGAGGAAGACAGTGGCAAACCTCCTCTCAGCAAATCTTGCCAAGAAACCCCCATGATAGCCTTAGGGTTGCTGTAAGTCAGAAACAACTTGATGGCACAGAACACACACGCACACACACATGGTTTAGGTTGAACACCTAAATGAGGTGAAGGAGAATGAAAACCCAGATAGGATGAACCATCCTTTTGTTGCTGATGTTGTTGAATGACTAGGAGTCGAAAAACTTCACTTACAATTGCAAATCCACCCAGAAATCCACCTGTAGGTCATGACACACATCTATGAAGACTTTTGTGGATGTTTCACAATGAATACTTCACTTAATCAATGGGTTACTCAAACCTATAATGAATGCCCTCACACTTATAATCCCCATCTTATTATCTTCTATTGTTGTTGTTGTTGCTGCTGCTGCTGCTGCTGCTGCTGCATTTCCCCAGTTCAGGATATCCAAGGCAGCTTCCAACAGTTCAAACAAATCTAGTTTAAAAACTGATAACATACCAAAGGCTAAAGAAACAGTTAAACTATATAACACAAATTAAAATTAAAACCAGTTAAAAACACAACACCATTAAAATAACATCAAATAAGAAATCCAGCACATGATGCAAAGCCCGCTTCTCCTAAAAAAAACCAAGGCATTCTCAAAGGCTGGCTGAAATAGAAAGGTCTCCATATGGGTGCAGAAAGATAAGAAAGAGGGTGCTAAAGAGGGAAGGGAATCCCAGAGTCTGGGGGCAGCCACCGAAAAGGACCCGATGCCCACGAGAAGTACATGTGAAGGTGATGGGACAGAGAGAAAGGCATCCCCAAGTGACCTCAAAAAAGGGTCATTTGTAGGCGGATGGCACCTAGCGGAGTGGGTGACATCGCAGAGGAGTGAAGGCAGAATATTGCTTTGTAGTAGTGTACCACCGTAACTCTGGGAAGGACCTGGACCAGCCATGCTGTTGGCACACCGTGGCGAACCTGTGGAGATCTCTCTTGTCACCAAATGGCACCTGGACCCCTTTGGGGCTTGCGAACAAGGCAGGCAGACAAGGCGGGTAGACCAGAACAACTTGGGACACAGACAGTCCCTTCCAGTGCCCCTGTCTGCCAGACATCGGTGCTGGCAAGTAGACTGGAACCTTTCTCTTCCATAGCGGCCCAATCTACTCCTGAGGAATCCTTGGCCTTGCAGATCCAAGCATGGAGATAGTATGAGTTACAGCACCAATCCTAGTGACGCAAACACAGGTTGGTTAATATTGAACAATAAAGGCCTTCAAACATCAGTCCTTCATATATCATTACCCCAACAGCATCTTTCTAAGCCTGTCGTCCTTCTTCACTCTCACACCCACTGTCTCGTTCCTTCTCTTCTCCCTTCTCAAAGGAGGGAGAAGAAAGTAGTCTCCATCACTCCTCAGACTTGAAGATCTGCAAGGGGTCTGAAGCCACCAGAGAAGTGAATAATATCCTCTTTTAAAAACCATCACAGTAGCCCAAACATTTGGAAAGAAATGTAAGTCAAACTGGGATGGAGACTTTCCATTCCAAAATGCTCCCCGCTTCCACCCCCCCGGCACTCTCTGCCGACTCTTGACTTTGCCCCTACCACAAACACAAGACGAAACCAAGTGGCTTGTACAAAATCATGTCGCGTTTATTATTGTCTCTTTTAAAAATCACTTAAAAATGATAATCTCTCAGCAGGGAGATGGGGAATTAAAAATATAACTACCATTTCATTTTGCTCGCCTGTTGCCGTGTCGGTTGTTCCAACCACCCCCAAACCCTGAAGGTAAGCGCCTCCGAGAGTGTATTGCAGGAGGAAGGGTGGCTATTTTTCCAGGCTGGCCACTAGCCACAAGGATTGTGGCCAGAAGGGAGAGTTAATTCAGTCGGTGCCGGTAGTGGTTGTATGGCTGGGGTTTCATAGTGGCAGGGGTAGACATGAGGTGGCAAATCCTTCCAACTGTGGGATCCCAGGTGGAGCAGGGCAAGGGGGCTATAGAAAGCCAAGCCCCAAGGCTGTGAGACCCAGAGGGTTGGGGTGGAGGAGTGTATGAGGCTTGCCTGGTTCCTGGAATACTCCCCACATGGAGAAAACAGCAAGGATCTTTCCCCTTTCGCTTCCAAAGGGCCAAGGAGATGTAACAGCTTTAAAAATGATTCTCTTGTGCTCTGGACAAATGGTGGATGGCCAGGAAAAAAAATGGACCTGGCAAGGCAGTTTACTCCATTCCCCGCAGTTCCCCCTGCCAGCCTTGACCTCCCAGGCCGGAAGCAACAACGGCGGAGAGCCCCGGTTCACACTATTTATTTACATTTCAGACAGGGGAGATAGACAGCAGTCTCTCTGATCCCCGATAGTTTCTCATGGCTGCTTCTCCAGCTGAGGTGACCCTCACAGTCAAGATCATGAGGGTAAGGTTGGGGTGTAGGGGATCAACTGCTGGAAAAATAATCCCTTTTCTCAGGTGCCATCATACAAAGAGAGAAGGACAAGGTGGGAGGTGATGAGGCCCAAGGTGGAGAGCAATGGAGGAGGCAGCGGCCGAGGAGGCACCAATGTTTGGGAAAGGGGGCTGCCTGAGTATCTGAGGCCCATGGACGCGTTGTCTGAGAGAGCACTGTCCTGGCTGGTGGCAGCGTCTGCTTAGCTTTATTCCGGGTCAAATCTCTCGCTTGCAGTTGCCTCGGGTTACGCCAGCAACGGGGCAGATTGGTGTGGCAGATGGGCACGGAGTCACTCTCGCCCACCTACCCACCCACGTGCCCCTTCAGTCACTGTCTGAGCCAACAGCTGAGGAACCTTTCCGTTTCCGCTTTGTGGGTTTCGGTTTGGTGTCTTCCTCCTCCTAAGAGCAAAAGGGGGAAAAAAAATGTTTGTGCAAGTGGGCTTGGAAAAGACAGCCCCCCCCCCCCCCTTTTAAAAGAGAAAAGAAAGAATAGAAAGGAGGAGAGAAAAGAAGAGGAAAGTAAAATAAGAAAAGAAAGAAAAAGGAAGAAAAGAGAAATAAAGAGTAGAGAAAATGAAACTCCTCTTTCCCCTTTTGGCAGTGGGCACAGTTGTGTCCTAGAATCATAGAGTTGGAAGGGACCACAAGAACCATCCAATCCAACCCCATTCTGCCATGCAGGAATACACAGTCAAAGTACTCCCAATAGATGGCCATCCAGCCTCTGTTTAAAGACCTCCAAAACTCTCCAAGGGAATGTGTCCACTGTCAAACAGCTCTTACTGTCAGGAAGTTCCTGCTAAAGTTTAGGTGGAATCTTTTTTTCCTGTAGCTTGCATCCATTGGTCCGGGTCCTGTTCTCTGGAGCAGCAGAAAACAAGCTTGCTCCATCCTCAATATGATACCCCTTCAAATACTTAAAGAGGGCTACACCCCGCGCAGTGTATAAGTAGAGACAAAGAATCGCATGAAATGGAGCCAGCAGTGACTCTTGACTTCCCACTTTGGGCAATGGGAAGCCTTGGACTGCACTGACCTTCAAAAGTGTTAGATTACAAACTCCACTATTGCATAACCAGCAGAAGTGGCTCTGTGAGATGATGGGAACTATAATCCAATACATCCAAAAGACACAGGGGTGTAAGTGGAGGGAGCTCCCTTTACCCCACAACTCACTGAGGCACTGCTAGAAGCCGACTCTTCCTCATTGTTGACTGGCTGGGCCGCGTTCTTCCGGCTCCGGGGGCTGGAGCTGGTGGCTTTCCTCCGGCTCTTAGGGGGCTTGCTGGAGGAGTCTTCGTATTCCTCGGCCAGTGAGAAGAGGTCACTGAACCTAGGAGAAAGAGCCCCCCAGAAGATGTCAAGTTAGCAAGTGGCACATTGGTTGGAGTGGCACATTTGGCACTATGCTCAATGCCAGTTCCAAGATGTGGCAAGCAGGGGGAGAGGGGAGCAAGTTTGTTGAGGCATGAGAATCTCAGCAGATTACATCTCTTCCATTTTCTGGCTGGCCTCTCCTTCAGGCCCTGATCCTCACTACTCCAAAAGACAGAAAATGAAAACATGTGGAGGTAACAGCTCCCACATTGTGCCTCAAGGTACGCTGGGACAGTGAACTATCCTGCAACATCGATTTTCTGCTGCAAAGACTAAGTGACAGCATTGCCAGTGTAAGTTGCAGGTCAGGGAAAGCAGCGATGGCAGACAGTCATCTGGGCATCTTCTCTGAAGATGCCAGCCACAGATGCTCGCAAAATGTCAGGAATAAACTCTTCTAGAACATGGCCACAGAGCCCGATAAACCCACAAAAAACTATGGATGCCAGCCATGAAACCCTTCAACTTCACAGTCATCCAGGAAGCTTGAGCTTCAAACTCTAGTCTTCATATTGTTCTCTAACATAGGTGTTTGCTCTCATCGCCCATTGATTTGTTACATACAGAACTTAGGAAAGTTATTTTGGGGGAAGACAGCTTCCAGAATGTTTCAGCAAGCATGCCATCCCCTCCAAATAACTTTCCCAAGTGTGCCCTATAAGGCCAGTCATACTCCTGCCTTCCTGCTCCGTTGTGTTTTGGCTTTACCACACAAAGATGTCCCATTGCCCAGCTCCAGATGCTAATAGAAAGACCTTGATCCACCAATGAACAGAGAAGGACAGCACTTACTTCATCTTGTGGGCTTCGTCACAGCTGGCCTGGACATGCTGCAAGGCTTGAAGGATCGGGGTTTGGCTGAAAACTGCCAGGGAGGCAAAAGAGGAAGGGACTGTCAGAGGCAGGGCTGCCCAAGACATTGTACTGCCTGAAGCAAAGAATAAGATAGTAAACCCCTTCGCCCTCATTCCCTCATCCCTGTGAGGCCAATCTTGGTGGAAATATTGGAAGTTGCCTCATACTGAGTCAGACTCTTGGTCCATCCAATCTAGCCGTATCTCTCTGACTGGCAGCAAGTAGCCCACCAGGATTTCAGACAGGATTCTCTTCAACCTGCACTTGGACATTCCTAGTATTTTATTAAAATGTCTGTATCCCTCGCTTTTATCATGAGATTTTAAGGTGTCGGAGAGACAGAACAATATAAGCAACTTCCAAATTAAAAATCAATAATGTGAACAAGATAAAAACGTATTACACAATTCGAACACATTAAATAAGAGCTTTAAAAGGCTTAGAGAGCTAAAATCACGTCCAAGCTTAAAAGAACGCAAAGGGATCTTGCAGCACCTTTTGAGATTAACTGAAAGAAAGAAGCTGGGAGCATGAGCTTTTGTAGAGTTGTGCATTTTTATACCAAGACACACAGGGACGTGGGAATCGTGCCAAGGGCCTTACGTACAGTTCTGCTTGGTGTTGGTAAGGTTCAGGCGCAGGTTATCCAAGTGTTCCAAGATCTGCTCCAAGGTTAGCTGGGCAAGTTTGCTGCTGGAACTGCGTAGGCTGAAAGCAGAGAGGGAGAGAATGAGCAGGGCGATTTCAGAAGGTCTCTTCAAGGCTTTTAAAATTCCATGAGGGAGCAGAACAATGCTGCTCAAAAGGGTTGGTCCCTGAACTGATGCTGACCCATGATCTGTTCATTGTAGTCCCTTGATGAGTTTCCAGGAAAGAAAGGAACAGTCATAACCAAGGGACACAAATATGAGAGCAATCCCTTGGACAATTGTGGGGTGGGAGAAATACCAGCCTCCCTAGTTTGAGATGAGCTAGAAAAGCACACCTGAGTGCAAATCTAGGATCCTTGAGAACCTCTGCTTATTTTTGCTTTCCTTCACAATTAAAAATAACACTTAGGCATCTAGTTTTCATAAGGGTGCAGAGCTGAAGTGATGCAATCACTGCCAGAAAGGAAGGAAGGAAGGAAGGAAGGAAGGAAGGAAGGAAGGAAGGAAGGAATAATAGAGTTGGAAGAGACCCCAAGGACCATCAGTCCAACTCCCTACCATGCAGGAACTCACAAAGTACCCCCGATAGATGGCTGTCCAGCCTCTGTTTAAAGACTTCAAAAGAAGGAGACCACCACTCTCCAAGGGAGCATCTTCCACTGTTGAACAGCTCTTACTGTCAGGAAGTTCTTCCTAATGTTGAGATGGAATCTCTTTTCCTGTAGCTTGAATCCATTGCTCTGGGTCCTATTCTCTGGAGCAGCAGAAAAAAAGCTTGCTCCCTCCTCAATATGACACTCCTTCAAATACTTAAACAGGGCTATCCTATCACCTCTTAACCTTCCTTTCTCCAGGCTAAACACACCCAGCTCCCTAAGTCACTTCTCATAGGGCTTAGGGGATTCCAGACCCTTCACCATTTTGGTCACCCTCCTTTGGAAGCGCTCCAGTTTCTCCACATACTTTTCGAACTGTGGAGCCCAGAACTGGACACAGGATTCCAGGTGAGGCCTGACTAAAGCAGAATAGAGTGGCACTATTTCTTCCCTCAATCTAGACACTATACTTCTATTGATGCAACCTAGAAGGAGAGAGCGTCCTTTCCTTGCTGTCTGCATGTTGCTGCTGTCCAAGAAATAAACAAGATTTAGAGAGGGAATGCATGATACAGGACAAAAGTTGAAATGAGTCAGCTGGCAGTGCAGAGCGCAGGGTGTGGAAGCACATGTGATGCACACTAATGTGCCACAGGCCATTTCATGCAGTGTGGCTCTCTTTCAAAAGGAAGAGAAGGATTTGCAAATGGAAAAGCATGGAGATTGAGCACTTCCTGTGTAGAATATACTAAGCTATGTTGAAATGATTGGAAATGTAGCCCAAGACATATGGAGGAAAGCTGATCCACATATTTCAGGAAGCGGTTTTTTCCCTTTCTCTCTGACAGCACTGTTTTCATCTGTATCCATGGTCTTTGCTTTAAAGTACACTCAGGCTGGACAGTGAAGAAATCTGATAGGGGGAAGAAAATCAGCTCATTTTAAATGTGGTGCTGGAGGAGAGGTCTATGTGGACTGCTTAAAAAGAGAAATCAATGGGTTCTAGCCTGAGCTCTCCTTCGAAGCTGTGATGACGGAAACCACCATAGTTTGGCCATATCACGAGATGACCAGACTCACTAGAAAAGACAAGGTTGCTTGACAAGGTAGAAGGCAGTAGGGAAAGAGGAAGACCACATTCCAGATGGAGAGACTCACTCAAGGAAGCCCTGAATCTGCCAAGACCTAAGCTGGACTACTGATGACAGGGTGACCAGGAGGTCTCTCTCATTTATGGAGTCACAATAAGACAAAGTGGATATAGAATCGTAGAGTTGGAAAAGACCACAAGGGCCATCCAGTCCAACCCCCTGCCATACAGGAACTCTCAATCAAAGTATCCCCGACAGATGGACATCCAGACTCTAGAATTATAGAATCATAGAGTTGGAAGAGACCACTGGGGCCATCCAGTCCAACCCCCTGCCATGCAGGAAATCCAAATCAAAGCATCCTTGACAAATAGCCATCCAGCCTCTGCTTAAAAACCTCCAAAGAAGGAGACTCTATCACCCTCCGAGGGAGTGTATTCCACTGTCGAACAGCCCTTACTCTCAAGAAGTTCCTCCTAATGTTTGGGTGGCATCTCTTTTCCTGTGGCTTGCATCCATTGTTCTGAGTCCTGTTCTCTGGAGCAGCAGAAAACAAGCTTGCTCCCTCCTCAATATGACATCCCTTCAAATATTTAAACAGGGCTATCATATCATCTTAAGACTTAAGACTGCTGAGAGTTTGGAACTCCAACAGCTTCTGGAGGATGTTCTCTTCATCTGAGTTTTAGATTAAGGATGTACAACGGCATGGCGACTAGGGACCAAATCATCTCCCAAACCCACTCCACAGGCTGCACCCTCTACTCACAGCAAGCCCAAATGCTTCCTTTTTCTTCTGTGGTCCCTTCTGAGAGGGACTGGAGAGGAAAATTGTGGTCTTGGGGGGGTAATACAGCTTTTGGGGTGCTTGTGGGTGTGGGGTACGGCTATTTTTGTGTGTTTTTGCATGCTTGGAGACTTCACATATGCTTTGAGGCAAACACTGCCTGGAAATTACATCATTTATTTTTAAATGGTGGGTTGGAAGGCTTTGGGGAACCGGTGGGGGGCTTCAGGGTCCAAAGGACCACACTTTGCCTACCCCTGGTTTAAATCATTCTTTTGTCTTCTAACCTGTAATGGGATCGGCATGTTGTAAGCATTTTAAGTAACCTCCAGTCTGGCCTATTTAGCTCCTATCATCCAAGCGGGAGGAACTGGCAAAACTACCTCTGTGTATCCCTTGTCTGAAAAAACCCTATGAAATTCGTTGGGTTGCCATAAGTGGACCGGCTTATAAACACACACTGAACATTTCAGATGCCCAGAAACCAGGAAAGGGCCACCACTAGATGTCCTCCTTGTTCCGTGAATGAAGGTAGAGTTATCTCTCAACTCCACCGTTTTACTGCACTGCCTGGCCAGACTGAGAGATCACACACTGAGCATGTTCAGCCTTCAGCCTAACAAAACCCTTGCCCCTTCTTTTATTTTAAAAGTTTGTATCTAGTCTGGAAGCAGAAAGAAAAGTTTCAGGACCTCTCCAGCCTTTGCCTCTCCCTAAGGGAGGAAAGCTCTCACAAAGAAGAGGTGCCTTGTTGTTCTCGTGTGCCTTCAAGTTGTTCCCGGCTTATGGAAATCCTAAGGTGAATCTATCATGGTTGTTTCTTGGTAAGGGTTTCTTGTTCAAAGGTAGTTTGCCATTGCCTTCCTCTGAGGATGAGGGAGTTGTCCAGGGTAACCCCATAGGTTTCCATGGCTGAGCAAGGATTTATTCTCTGGTCTCCTGGAGTCCTAGTTCAACACTCAAGCCACTACGTCACTCTGCCTCTCAAGGGAATTATTGAGATTTGTATTGTTCTTGTTCATAGTTCAGCCAGGAAAAGGATAGAAAGAAAAGCCTCTGAAAATCACATTCTCTAGATCTTGTCCAGACTGTAATTTCCAGAATCCGTAAGTCATACCGGTTGGAAGATTTGGGAGTTTCTCTGAAGATGCCAGCCACAGATGCTAGCAAAATGTCAAGAACTAACTCTTCTAGAACATGGCCATATAGCCCAAAAAAAATCCACAAAAAATGGTTTTGGGAGTTGCTGCCTTTTTTTTTTAAGGTTTCCAAACAATGGGCTTGTCGCAAGCAATGGGTCAGCCACTGGATTAGCTAAATGCTGGACCAGGTAGCCTTTGGTCTGATTCCTGCAGGGCCCCTATGAATATTCTTCTTGGTCTCGAACTGGACCGAGGTTTAGCCACTTCTTGTTCCTGCCAAGCTGGAAACAGACAGTGCTCACTTGGTACAGCGCAGCTAAGCTGTTCTGAGTTCAAAGCCCTCCTTTCTTCCTCTTAAACATGCGGGGTAAAGTAGGGTTTGGAATCAAAGATTTCTTCAGAGAGAGAGAGAGACTGAAAAGCTATTTCAATAGTGGCAAATGGCTCAGAGCTCTGGCTAAAACTGTTCATGCAAAGGGTGGCTCTGGATTTCTCAACATCTTCTCCATGGAAGCAGAGACAGGAAAATAGATCTGCCAATACATCTGACTGCTGCCAACTTTCAGAGTCCCTGAAGCTTCTGTTAGTTCTAATTGGGGTTTTGGGCACTTGGTACATTGTGCCTGTCAATCACTGTTCTGGCCCTAAAGGGAAAATAGGGATAAATTGCCCTGTTTGCAATGTAGATGTAGCAAAGGATGCAGGAAGATGGTCTCATTAGGAGGAGGAAAACAAGTCGCTCTCCTTTTGCTGACTTAGATGATGAAAAGAAAAAAAGGAGGAGAGGGGAGAAAAACCAAGACGCAAGGGGCAAAGAAGATGTAATTTTGCTTTTAGGGAGTTTTCAATAATTACCTATGAGTGCCCCTTTCCATTACCCAGATGCATATTCTTTGCATCTGCGGAATGCAACCTGCAGCCTTTAATTACAAATAAAATAAAATAAAATAAAATAGGCTTTTAGTCCTTAAAGGTGGAGGGGTGTATAAAAGAGCAAAGGCAACATCTGGGGAGCTCTTCCAAGAAAGACCTCTCCTCCCCAGGATCCCAAAACTCTGCATAGGGAGATGTACTTTGTCTCCTCTTCCTTCTCCTTCCCTGCTCCATCCAGGCTTACCTTTGGCGCTTCCTTGGCAGGCTGTTGTTTTTAATCAGGAGGGACTTGATGTGCTCGGCTAAGAGGTCATCGTGCTTGATGCACCAGTGCCGGAGGATGCTGGTGGTGAACTGGTCGTCCGGGTGGCACGGCCGGCTCAGCACCATCTTCACCATCTCTTCGCTTGGCCTGTGGCAGGAGACATGCAGAGCTTGGAAAGTTAATTTTTTTAAATGACAAAAGACCTCAAAATAGTAGAATTCAAAGATATAGCTATGTTAGACATCCTCACATACCAATGGCACATATATGCCTGTACCTGGCTTCCACTCCACCAAATGCATCTGAGCAAGTAGACTGAAGTCTACGAAAGCTCATGCTGCCAATTTCTTTCTTTTAGTTAGTCTCAAAGGTGCTACAAGATCTCTCTACATACTAAAAGACCTCCAAGATGTTAGTGGATTTTTGAAAGGAAACAATGGTTCCTCATCTCAGATGCATGCATCTGAAGTAGACCAAGTCTATGAAAACTTACGCTACAATTCCTTTCACTCGGTTAGTTTCAAAGGTGCTACAAGATCCCTTTGCATACTGATATTCCAGACTAACATGGCTATGTCTCTATTCAATCAAAACAGTTTGAAAACCTATTAAAGCATAGTGAAAAGGAGAAAAGTATAACATACTCTATTAAAAGACCTTCTGCCACAGTGTTAAGAGCCAAAGGACTGCCTAAATACACATGACTTTGCGTGTTGGTGGAAAGAGAGCAGAGAGGGGGACCAAACCAAGCCTTCTTTGGGAAGGCATTTCACAACTTGGGAGCAGCCACCAAGAAGGCTCTCTCTAGTCTCCTCACCAAACAAATGGTGGGGCAGAGAATACCTTCCCCCAAAGATCTTGAAAAAGTAAGAAACACTCCGATCACCATGCAAAGATGAGGCATCACCAACCTAAATCACAGGGACAGTTGGATGAGGGACTACTTGTGCTGTGACATAATGGCCTTCTATATCCCACCCAAAGCGTTTCCAAATAGAGGCCTACCTCAAAAGCAGCCCAGATATCCCCAGCATGCTAGAGTGAGCATGGCCTCTGCCAACAGGCAGATGGGTTGTGAAGTCCTTGGAAACATCACAGCCAAACAAATTAGAGCTGATCAATGGGACACAATGGGTTCATTTTGTATGTAGTAGACCATTTGGATGAGAGACGGCCAACCAATATCAGGTGCTGCAGGCTATATTTCAGAAGAAGGAACAGGCAGAACCACCTCTGAGTATTCTTTGCTTAAGAAAACCCTATGAAATTCATAGCCACTTGAAAGTATATACAGAGAGAAAAACAGAGAGAATGGCCATACTACTGTTTATACTTGACTATAAGTCGACCTCATGTATAAGTCGAGGGCAGGTTTTGGGGCATGTAACAAAGGATCTAAAGGATGAAGAAAAGGAAACACTTTTGACTTTCACCAGGGGATGAATGCCATGTGGTCTTCCTGCTGCCTTCTACCTTTCTTAGCTTTATTGCCTTTTCTAGTGAGTCATGCCTTTTCACAATGTGGTCAAAGTACAACAGTTTCAGTTTAGTCATCTTGGTGTTCAGGGATAGTTTAGTCTATCGCTTTTAGGACCCATTTGGTCGTCTTCCTTTGCTTGATGTATAAACCTTGGGAGTCCATCTTCCATGAGTTTTGCCCTTGGCAGAGATCCCTATTAGCTGGCCACATGGATGTGGAGTGTTATCTATAGAGTAGTCTAGGTAGAATGAGTTCTACCACTTGATGCAAGAAGACACTGGAACCCACCAGCCAGGGGACTATGATGCACCCTCCGCTGCATCATTTACCACCAATAAAGTTCACGATACAATAGTGACCTACGTCAGGTTTCAGTACCAAACAAAAGCTTGGAATTGCAGCCAGTTCCACTCAGAATACATGCGCTGTCATTAATGCACAGCAGGGAGCAGCTTGGAATTTCCCTGCCTGTGGGGCAAAAGTAGTGCGATGCAGTGGATGCTGTGTGTGTGAGAGAGACACAGGCTTCCTGCCCCAGAGTATTTAGGCACTTCTGCTCTGTGCTAACAGCTTCATGCTTGTGGGGAACAAATCCGTCCCCTATCAGGCCCTTCATGAATAGAAATTAAGCACTGTCCCACAGAAAATGTTCACCATCAGCAAAGAACGGTAGTCAGGGATCACAGATCAACCAAACCGGTTGAGCATCAGGTAAGTGTTTCACAGAATGCTGCTGGGAAACAGAGTCCCCTGGCACAGAGTTTAGAAAAGCTGCTTCGATGGACTTCAACTCCCAGAATCCTCCCCCTCAGCATGAGCAATGGCTTCACATTCTTCTGGGACTGTTCCAAACTGCTCTATAGCAACATTGCTCTATAGCAACATCAGCCCGCACAATATTGCTCCTTGGGTTTTGGCAGGCTCTGGCAGTTAGTTTTTTACCTCTATGTCCACTCTTTCCATTCTTTGGGGGAGCTGTTGGTAGCAATTTCATTGGCTTTGGGAACTGGTGGGGGCCTTTGGAATCCATAAAATCCAGTCTTTTTCCTGCCTATTTCGGAGCAAGAGATGGAATCAACCCATGTTATAGGATGTTTCCACCTCCATCGCTGGAAAAACAGGTTCCAGGGCCGCATGTAACCCATGCCTCACACTTTCCCCACCCCTGATGTAAAGGTCCATTACCATCCCGTCTGTATACAGAGACCAAAGAACAGAACAGCCTAGGTCATCTTCTTATTAACCCCAGCATCCAGAAAGGAGAGAGAATATGTTTGGATGCTCTTTCCATTTGCTCGCTTGCTACGGCTTCTTGCATGGTTCAACCGAGTTCACCAAGCTCAGCACCTCATTCATTCAACGGCACAGGAAACTGAAAGCCAATTTAAAAGGGGTTGGCATGGGTCAATGCAGCAATTAGTTAACGCTTCTACTGCTTGGTTGCCAATTCATATTTGAGAATGGCAAAGGGAGCCTACCCATACCAAGACAGGGCAGCCAACTCTAAGGACCCTGCCTCTCTTAGGCAAGAAAGCCCTATGAAAGAGGCGGCTTGGCCAGTTCGCTCCTCTGAATGATAGCCTACAGCACCTGGTATTCATTGGCAGTCTCTCACCCAAGTACTAACCAGGGCTGAACCTGCTTAGCTTCTAAAATCAGGCAGCATCTGATGACTTTAGGGTATTTAAGCCGTAAGAATATAATCAGGGTACCATATTATCTGGGAACAAATGCTGAAAAGTATCTAAGGCTGACTTCTAAGAGATCTACACCGTTCTCCCTTCTTGGGCTGCTGGCTACTCCTGCAGTTCAGTGCTAGGCTGCATCTCCTCCCCATGCTCCTTTTTCATATGTCATTCTGTTCCTTTCCACCCATTTTATTTCTGACAGCTACTCTGAACATTTGATAAGCCTTTGCTTTTAAAGCCTGAACAAAGTGGAGCACAGAGCACCCTACTGTGAGAGCTTACTGGGGGAAAAGGTGGGATGGAAATGAACAAAGCAGCAGCAGCAGCAGCAACAACTTTAGAGCCTGCTTTTATAGTCTGTCCTTACAGTCATGAGGACTAGCTCCGTAGTCTTTTTCTAGTCTTGAGAACCAGTAACATACCCATACATTCATACACATTCACACAAGCCAAAAACTTTATGGAAACAGTAATCTATGTCCTAGAACAGTGATGGTGAATCTTTTGCAGACCGAGTGCCCAAACTGCAACCCAAACCCCACTTATTTATTGCAAAGTGCCATGTCCCTCTGGCTTTCTAGTAATGAACTCTGGCAAACTGTGCTGGGGCGATAGCATGTGTGGCCACAGAGAAGGCTCTGAGTGCCACCTCTGGCACATGTGCCATAGGTTCGCCACCACTGTCCTAGAATCATAGAATCATAGAGTTGGAAGAGACCACAAGGGCCATCCAGTAAAACCCCCTGCCATGCAGGAACTCTCAATCAAAGCATCCCCGACAGATGGCCATCCAGCCTCTGTTTAAATTTCTCCTATAGGAAAAACATACATAATTGTCATCTTCCACCCCACTTTTCTCTCCCTGTCCCACCTCCTTTTCCAGGGGATGCTAACCCTCTTCTCCAGAGACACTGTACAACCCTGAAGCAAACCACACACCCACACACACTGTTAGGAAGAGCAGTTCAGATACAAATGCCAGCCAGAAGAATTCAAGTACATACTTCTCTCGTCTCAGCTGGAGTAATAAGCAGGAAAGAGCCTCGGGGTGTTCTGCAAGAGAAAACAAGGTTTGTTAACCTGGGCTCAACTCTTAACAGACTCCAACGCAAGTCCCCTGGGTGTTGTTTTCTTCCATGGCACTGGCAAGGAGAAGAGACATAGTTCTCTGTGGCCCAGGGAAATCAACCCTATAATAACATTTCAGACAGCAGGACAGTATCAGAAGTCTCAGTGCTTGTTGGTGCAAATCATTAGAAGTCCTTGTATGCAGAAAATAAGCATGAAGTTTAGGCTAGAAAGTAATTCTCAGACATTGTAAATTTCCATCTGCAGTGGAAGGGAGAGAGGGAGAACTGTGTGACCAGAGTTTGGAAATGTCAGTTTTGAGGGAATAAAACATCTCTGGCTGTGAAAATTTGGGGAGTTATAGACCTGAAAGCTTAACTCTGAAACCGGGCTGCACCATCTCACACCTGGACGTCATACCAGCGAATGTTGATCCACAAACATTTCCCTACAAACAGAAAGCTAACACTGTCTGGGAGAGGGCTAGCATCAAAACCTGGACATGCTAGCATTCTGTGCACAGCGAAGTAGTGAGTGTTTCCATTTTATTTTGTGATAGGGTGGTTTCAGTTAAGCATGCCTTCCCATCTGCCTCCCACAGCTCAGGAAGATGCACCTAGAATCATAGAATCATAGAGTTGGAAGAGACTACAAGGGCCATCCAGTCCAACCTGTTCTGCCATGCAGGAACTCTCAATCAAAGCATCCCCGACAGATGGCCATCCAGCCTCTGTTTAAATATCTTTAAGGAAGGAGACTCCATCACTCTCTGAGGCAGCACCTTCCACTCTCAAAAAGCTCTTACTGTCAGGAAGATCTTCCTAATGTTGAGGTGGAATCTCTTTTCCTGTAGCTCGAATCCACTGTTCCTTGTTCTAGTCTCTGGAGCATCAGAAAACAAGCTTGCTCCCTCCTCAATATGACATCCCTTCAAATATTTAAACAGGGCTATCATATCACCTCTTAACCTTCTCTTCTCTGGGCTAAACATCCCCAGCTCCCTAAGTCATTCCTCATAGGGCATGGTTTCCAGACCCTTCACCATTTTAGTCACCCTCCTTTGGACATACTCCAGTTTCTCAACATCCTTTTTGAATTGTGATGCCCAGAACTGGACAAAGTATTTCAGGTGGGGCTTGACTACAGCATATTGGCAACAATCTTTCAGAAGTGAGGTCCATGCTGGCTAAATGCCATAGAAATGAAACACTACACCCCTTTTATTATTTCTGCATTTTAGAGGTAGACAAAGTGTGGCCTTCAAGCTGCATACTCTCTCTGGACTCCATCCCACCAATCCCTTCATGCCCTCCTTTGAAAAAAAATATTGGCATTATTTTTGGGCAGATTTTGCCCCCAAACTATACAAAAAGCTCCCCAAATGCATGAAAATATGCAAAAAAGAATACCCCATTGCACCCCTCAGAGCCCTGTACAACCTCCAAGTGCCTGCTTTCCTCTGTACTCCCTCCAAAAATAGCGATAGGAGGTGATGTAGTGGTTTGAGCATTGGACTACGGCTCTGGAGACCAGGATTCAAATCGCTTCTCGCCCATGGAAACCCTCTGGGTGATCTTAGGTGTCATACTCTCTCAGTCTCAGAGGGAGACATTGGCAAAAATCCCTCTGGACAAATCTTGCCAAGAAAACCCTGTAACAGGCTTGCCTTAGGGTTACCCTAAGTCAGAAATGGCATTAAGACCCACAATAACAAAAACAGAATAAAACAGGTATTTGCTATTCCTGCGAATGAAAATGGAGGTATCTGGGCTTCTTGTTGAGGAAGGGAAGGTGGCCATCTCAATGCCGGAGAGAAAAGTGGCTCTTCATTGCCACACAGTTCTCCAGCCTTGCTATACTTATACCTGAACTGAAAGGTGGAGGAAACACCTGGAAGACCCACCTGGAATAGAGTCAAGTGGGCATTTCTGGGTGTCCCCCAGTTTGAACTGTCAAGCAAATGGGATGCTGCTGCTGACTACCTGTCATATACCCCTATCTCAAAATCCCTCTTCCTGACAAGATCTGGTCCTTCCTGGTGAGATCTGGTCCTTCTCAGATGGTCCTCACCTTTATACTTGAGGTGCTGAAGGATGGGGATGATGGTCTCCAAGGGTATGTTATGGGCCAGAAAGAGCTGCCAGGTGCAGTATTGCTCAAACGTCTCCCACTCCAAACTCTGAACTGGAAGAAACAGGAGAAAGCAGTCAGTCAGATACTTCAGGTGACAAACTGAAGTAAGGATTCCCTCTTGGGCTGAATCCGATCCTCCTTCAGTCCCAATCCAGCCCTCTGGGCTTCCCCAGAGGGCCATGACATCTTACTCATGACACCATAATGCAGTGGTTTCTGTGCTTTTGTGCAGGTATCTTCCCCGTTCTAAAATGCTGACATACTTCTATTCAGTAATTTAGTAATTAGTATAGTAATAATTGAATAATTAGCAATTGCTAACTTACTACTAATAAATTAATTTACCATTTTTAAAAGTAATTACTGTAACAGTAACAAAAATGCAGATACCTAAATACTCTGACGGCACCAGATCCTGTCTTATCTTGGATGCTAAGCAGAGTCAGACCTGGCTAATACTTGGATGGGAGACTGCCAATGAATACAAGGTGCTGTAGGCTATATTCAGAGGAAGGAAGTGGGAAAACCACCTCCGATGATTCCTTGTCAAACAAAACCCTAGGAAATTCATGGGGTTGCCTTATATAAGTCAAGAGGTGAGTTTTTCTGGAAGTCTGTGAGGCAGGCCTCCAGACCTATTGAAGTTGCCCACCCCACACTTTGCTTGTTCAAATTAAGAACTTTTCTGGTCACCTTTTTTTGCCTTGGACTCCACCAACCATTGGAATTGCTGTGTCTTCAAGCAGCAGGAAGAGAGGAAGACCACATACCAGATGGATAGACTAAATCGAGAAGGCCATGCCCCTGAACCTGCAGTCAAGGACAGGTCTTGGAGATGTCTCATTCATGGTGTCACCACGAGTCGAGGTTGACATGAAGTTTACAACTGAAAGGGCAGGCTTCCCACCCACCCACGCACCCACCAGATCCCCAACTCACTCAAAATGTTCAGGACTGAATCCTTCCGGAACATCACCAAGTTGCCCATCATGACATGGCAAACCAACTCCTGGAGCTACAAAACAAAATGAAGAGTTGGTAAGTGTTGGATTGGGCAGTCCTCAAGCCTGCAGGGGTCTCTTCCAAAGTACCCAGTGATAGCACTTTGATACCACTTCAACGGCCATGGCTCCATCCTGGACAACCAGAGAGCCACCTCCTGTTTTCTAGCTTGAATTAAACCCAGCAGGTCTGTATTTAATACAAATCAGGTCTATGAGGCCTCCTGTTTCTCTCTCATCCCTTGGTTCAAGGAATATGAGTGGTGACTGGTTGAAGGTGACTGGAAGAGTTTGGGGTTTTGTCTGAATGACATGATGAGAGTGAGGATAATAAGAAAGGCAGGTACCCCTTTTTTGCTTCCTTCAATTTTGAAACTCAGTGTTCCAACTTCGGAATCAACCAGAACACTGCCAGATTCGGAGATGTCTCGCACAGGCACAAGCAGGCACAGATTCTCTTTTATTGTTATAATTATCTATACACAAGCACATGGTTGTGTTTGCTTCATCTGCCCTGCACCAGAGCTGAGAAAAGTTATATTCCAGGTGAATTGGACTGCAAGCCCCATGGCATATTATTCCTGGTGGCTGAGAGTGACGGGGATTGTAGTCTTTTGTATCTAAAATGTGCCATGTTGGTGAAGGCTACTTTCGGTGTACCACTTCTGCATCATTCTCTTTTTCCTTCTCCCAAACGCCCCAGAACTGGACTGCAAAAACCATGCAACCAAATACTGATTTCCTTTATCATGACTGTAAAGAGAGAATTTAATCTTCTTTAATTCAGAGCCAGAAGCAGGGAGAGGGCATTATACAGGGGAGCCCACAAGCTGGCATGATAATGTTAATGGCTTACAACCAAACATGTAACGCCACCTCTGCTTCTTCATGAGCAACAATACATCCAGGAAACAGACAAAGCAGGCAGGAAAGAATGAGAGGAAGGGATGAATGGGACAACTCAAGGAAGGGTGTGTGTGTATGTGTGTGTTTTAGGGAGACACAGAGAGCATGGCAGGAACCAAATAAGGGATTAGTGCCTCCTTCCCCTACCCACCCAACTCCCATGGCACTTTAAACCTTTCCCAGATGCGATACCATCGGCTCGCCTGTGCCCTGCCAAGGAAAACCAGCCAAAGAGAGCCAGTCGGTCTCAATCAGTATGGGAAAAAGAGAAATATTTTTACAGTCGAAGCAGCTATAGGGGGCAAAATGGAGAGATTTAAGGGCAGGGGGTGGAGGGGAGAAGAGAATCAGTCTCTGGATCAGGCTCAGATGTATAATAGAGGAGGCTGGGTTGGCAAACACATCACTTGCCAAAGCCTCCACCTCTATCCCTCTCTGCCTCCCACCTCTGTACTTTGGCTATTTTGTACTTTGGCTATTTTGGGGCTATTCTGCACTGGTGCCATGGCAACCTCTTAGCAATGGCACCGCACAGCAGTCTTGCTCCCAGGAGGCTCTTTATCCAGAAACTGGCTCCAGCGTTGTTAACGTTCCTAAAATAATAAAACGGGGCTGGAGCCCAGGTCTTCTGGCCTGGCCCAGGCTGGAGAGGCATTGTTCTGACTTGGAGTTGGCTGTGGCAGCTCAGCGGGAAGAGAAAGGCCTCCTCTCGAGGTTTACAAGAAATCTCTGCTTCTTTACTGTCTACCAGGCACACTTCTAGAGCTCAGCTCCGGAGTGAAAAGGAAGGTCAGTGCCAAGCTCAGACCACTTAGTCCAGGCCATGCAAGTGAACTGGCGGTGCTACCAGTGAGGTACAACTCACCAAGCCAACACGAGTGTGACATTGTGCCTCCCATTTGCTGCCTGACAACATTAGCGCTTGGGTTGACAAGCATTCTCAGAAGATGCCAGCCACAGATGCAGGTGAAACATCAGGAATAAACCCTTCTAGAGCATGTCCACATAGCCCGAAAAAACCCACAAAAAACTATGGATGCCAGCCATGAAAGCCTTCAACTTCACATTTAAAAAGGACACTTTTTAGTGATTGCTATTATGGTGTAGTGGTTTGGGTGTTGGAGTCAGACCATTGAGACCAGAGTTTGAATCCCCGCTTGGACATGGAAACTAACTAGGTGACACTGGACAAGTCGCAGTCTCTCAGCCTCAGAGGAAAAACCCCTCTGAACAACTATGGTTTTAGGATCACCATAATTCAGAAATGACCTGAATGTACAGAATAACAAGAACAAATCAAATTATACCCCACAATTATGGAGTCTCAAACTGTACCATTTTATACTGAAAGCAAAGCACTTTGCTCATATTTGTATCTTTATTGAGAATATATTTCTGATTATGGGATCTCCCAAATTGTTCTAATGTATGCCTGTGTATGTCTTCCTTTTTTGTTTGTTTGTTTTTTGCACTTTGAAGAAATTGGTATTCTCTTCCTCCTCATGCAACAATAAAAGCCTACCGAAGGCTCACCATTTTGCTTCAATACCACCACTATTACCACCCCAGCTATTTAGTGGCTGGTGGAGTGCTGGCTGTATCAGAGGAGTCATAGAATCATAAGAGTTGGAAGAGACCCCAAGGGCCATCCAGTCCAACCCCATTCTGCCATGCAGGAACTCTCAAACAAAGCATACTCGATAGATGGCCATCCAGCCTCTGTTTAAAGATCTCCAAGGAAGGAGACTCCACCACCCTCCGAGGGAGTTATCTTCTAATGTCAAACAGTCCTTACTGTCAGGAAGTTCCTCCTAATGATGAGCTGGAATCTCTTTTGCTGTAGCTTGCACCCATTGTTCCGGGTCCTATTCTCTGGAGCAGCAGAAAACAAGCTTGCACCCTCCTCAATATGATATCCCTTCAAGTATTTAAACAGGCTATCATATCACCTCTTAACCTTCCCTTCTCCAAACGAAACATCCCCAGCTCCCTAAGGCGTTCCTCATAGGGAATGGTTTCAAGACCCTATGTAGGCAGACGCAACATGTTTACTTCATCCACAAGTACCTCCAGCAGTACTAAGTGGATGTTCTCTGTCTGCATTGAGCTATGCAGACATAACCAAATGCTTCTCCGATCCCACCAGCTCTCCACCAGCCACTGAAGGGCCATGGAAGGATGGCCTTGCAGCAAGCAAAGGATAAGTCTTGGACAAGTTGAGAGGAGAGAGGTAGCGTAATTCTGCTATCTCATTTCTCTGTGTGGGATGATCTAAGGTGGCAACTCTGACAGAGAAACCAATATCACATCTTGATACCTACACACCAGTTTTGTACGGAGGGCCAGCCACTGATGAAAGCAAAGAATGGCAAACCAACAGACCTCTCTCATTCCATACAAAGGAATCTTACCTGAGCTGAGTCAATGACAGCCACAATCATGTTCAACAGCTCCCCACTCCGCAGGGTCTCATCTGGAAACTGAAAAGGAGAAGACAGGTGATTAAAAGGCAAAGGTCAGGATATGCACATATAGAACTGGAACAGCAGGACTGCCTTAGGAAATGCATTTGAGGCTGGCCCACTCTTCCTTATGTCCAGCAGGGGATGCTACAGGATGAGCATATCTGGTCAGTCTGTAGGAGGGGTAACCAGCATGAAACTCTGGTTGCAAAACAGAAGGGGTGAAAAAGAGGGAACCCCATCTGCTAAAAGTAGGACCGGGGCCAACTCCAATTTGTTCACTTGCTTTCAATCTGTCAAAAATGCAGAGGGAGGAAAATCTAACACTTGCCACGCTGTTCCAAATTAGAGGCGAACTCGACCATGCCAAACAACAAATATGATTAAGATTTGCCAACAAGCCTCCCCTTTCATAAAAGAGTCTGTTCCTTTCAGATCACACAGTACAGTGAGTGCTGTTCCTGCAATCAAAGTGGGCTCAAGGGAATGTCAGAAGCCCTCCAGGACTGCCACAGTCCAGTTTCGCATTTATGCGCATGGTGGGGAGAGCTAGATAATCGAATGAAAGTACTTTGTTGACGTGAGGCATCTTTCCACCCACCCCAAAAGCTATACATTTTACACCCCAGCTGGTATGTGAATATCATAGCAATTCCACCCCCTTGCAAATCAAATTCACAACACCAAACTCTCTGTTTCACTCAGCATTAAACACAAGAGGAGGAAGTGAGATTATTCATTACTTCTGCAGCTCCAGTGAATGACACCTTTACTGCTGCCAGGAGCCTGATGTTAGAACAGAGGTGAGCAATGTGTGGATGGGGTGTGTGTGTGGGTCCCCGAAATGACCCTTGGCTCAATCTATCGTGGGAAAAATACAAGCTGAATTGCCTCTCTTGGAAGCGTCCAGAAATAGTGGTTCCAATTTTAAACAGATTACAGCCTCCCATGCACTGTTCATAAGCTTTTCTGGAACCCAAGTCCACTTCATCAGATGCATCAGATGAAGTGATCTGGAGTCGATGAAAGTACGTATTTGAACTTATTTTTCAAAACCATAAATGCACCTTCAGTCACCTCTGGATTTCCTTCCTTTTTGACAGTCTGTATACTATCCCCCAAAGATCGAAGGGATAGAAACGCTGTCCAACTCATGTTAGTACAAGCAACAGCAGTCAACCTTGGCGCATAGTCCTCCTTTTTAGGGCACAAATGATGGTTCAGCAAGAGCTCAACAAAGTTCTGGTACTGTTCTCATTCTGTGCCTTCAAGTCATTTCCAGCTTACAGTGATCCTCAAGCGACCCTGTCCTGGGCTTTCTGGACAAGATTTTTCAGAGAGATTTCCCATTGCTTTCTCCTGAGGCTGAATGAATGTAGCTTGCTCAAGACCATTCACTGGGTTTCCATCACCAAATGGGGATTTGGACTCTGCTCTCTGAGTTCTAGTCCAAGACTCCAACTACAACACGATGCTAGCTCTTCCACAGCGTTCTACTCTGCCACAAGCTCTGGTAGGTTCTACCAGGCTTCTAAGGCTTTCCAAGTACCACTCCAGCCACAGATTGCATGTCTATCCTCTGACGACCATCTGAGCAAATTATGGAGAAGGTTCACCACCAGAAGGTTGGGGATGAACTGGCCACAGCCAGTATATACACGACAACAGTATGGATTTGGTATTTGGTGAAGGGACAATCAAAGATCTCTGTACATGGGCAGAATGACTCTATGTGTGTGAGTCACAAAAACCATGAAGAAGAACACAGATCTTCAAGATATACAATGGAGTGCTACAGTCCACACCAGGCATTTATGAAGAGGCTTGACAGGGACTGTGGGTCCCACAAAAGTCTCTGGGGCAGCAAGTGATCCCCAAAGGCTGTTTTTATGGCCCTCTAGGTTCCCTGGACCACTTTTTCTCTTGCCCACCACTACAGAGATGAGCTGCCTCTCCTGCAGTTTCTGAAAGTGGCAATTCTAGGTTTCAAGGACCCCTTGCACTATTTAACATTGAAAAAATTGTGGACATCTTTTTTTGCTTTTGATGGGGATTTTTGGTAACCTTGTACTAGAAGGTCCTGGAGCAGAACAACCAGGGAACATGTGCCAAGCCCCTGCAGGCTGAGCTGAAACAGGAAAGGTATTGCGAGTCCCCTTCAAGCCAAGGAGAGGTCTCATGCCAAACAGAGGAGAGGCTAAGCTGACACAGAGGACCAAGCGCTACTCTGAAGAAAGGCCTCCCACAAAACACAGACTCAGCCACTCTGGTTGGTCGGTCGGCTGAGTGATGGAAGTAATAAAATGTTTCATTAAACCTAACAGCCTAAGAACATGGAACATAAACCTCCCATGAGGCTGGTCAATTCCAGGGATGACTCTAGGTCTGCAAACCATATGCTATTTCTCAAAAAACCTTGGAAAAAATATCAAGAGAAAGGAGGGCAGGAGGAAGAAACAGAAAGCTCCAGGAAGGGAAAGCTGGTGTTAAAACAGAAGCTCCAAGAAGAGAAAGCTGGTGTTAGAAGGGACTGGACTGTGAAGACTGGCTTTTTAAATAAAGTCATGGCTCAGGAACAAGCACTCCCTTTCCTCCACTGCTTGGCAAAGGGTAGGAATTAGAAAGGTTACTTTAATGGACTATAAATCCCAGAGACCCACAGTCAGTATGGATGCCATGCTGGCTGTAAGATTCCAGAAGTTGCAATCCAAAAAGTAATGTTTCCAAGTTCTGCCAAGTGGTCTACACCAAGACAGTATCTGTTCACTCCCTCCACTTGGAATAACTCTATTCTGCTTTTCATTTATGGAAGAACCCAATACTTTTTCCTGAATTGGGGGAGGCAGAACGCTGTAAATAGCCACAGAAGAATGAATTAAAACAAGGCTAGGGTTATACCATCATTAAAACCAACCAAAATGTCACAAAAGTGTGGCAGCTTTCGGATTCCCCCAAACTCTTCGTCAGACAAGATCAGGGTTGGGAATCAAGTGTGCCCTTCAAAGCTCCCAGCGACTTTAGCCAGCATAGCCAATGGTGAGTATTGCTGGGAGTTGCAATCCAACAACATCCAGAGAGCTCCCAAACTCCCATATCCATTTTACAAATTAACAGTGGAATCTCCCACCTTGGAGATCTTTAAACAGAGGCTGGATGGCCCTCTGTCGAGGATGCTTTGATTTGGATTTCCTGCATGGCAGAAGAGGGTTGGACTGGATGGCCCTTGCGGTCTCTTCCAACTCTATTATTCTATGATTCTACATGAAGCAGCCTATATAGATTGTTGTCATTATCCTGCTGCATAACTGGAGCGAGATCAGACCCAAGGACAGGAAAGGCACAGTCCTCAAGATGCTTGTTGGAATTGCAACTCCCATCACCCTTCACTAACACTAAGGCTCTTGGGAGGAGAAGTCCGCAACATCTCCAGACCCACACTTTCCCCATGGCTGTTTTAAACTAAACTTTCAATCCTCAGCCCCAGCACCACCATAGAGAGAGCTGGTGAGCCCTCACCTTTCTGCCCTCACAGGTCTCACCTCTGTATATATGGATGGAGTGAGGTAGCAGAGAAGCCGGACGTCGTCCTCCTGGCAGGCCTTCATGTCCATCATCAGGCAAGTGTGCAGGTCGCCCAGCTGGGTGGCCTGGGCAAAGGACTCATAGAGGTTCATCTTCCCAGCCGCCGCTTTGCTTAAAAAGAGCACAGGGCCTAGTGAGCAAGTGGGCGAAAGGATGGATCTATTCCATAAAGGAATGGGTGCTGCACATGGGGGGGAAAATCACAACACAGGCAGGAACTTTCTCCCTCTGAGTTTTGGCGTGACTGACCCTAGCAAGAGCGGATATCCTTGAGCGCCATCCTGGCCACTTTCTCAGTAGATGATACAGGTTAAGTCTCCCTTATCTGGAATTCCAAAATCCTCAACATTTCAAAATCCAAAATTGTCCACGTGAGTGGCTGAAATAGTGGCACCTTTCCCTTCTGATTGTTCAGCGCACACAAACCTTGTTTCATGCACAAAATTATTAAAAATACTAAAATTACCTTCAGGCTATGTGTAAAAGAAGCATATATAAATATTATGTTTTGAATTGGATCCCACCTCCAAGATATCTCATTATGTATACATGAAAAAATAAATCCAAAACACTTCTTGTACCAAAAATTCAAGGGATTCTTAACTTGCATTAGACAACATTATCTGTTCAACCATAACATCTCCCCATTTGCAAATTTGGAACAACACCATTGATCTGCTTTACAGGAATATTATAAAGTGGAGCCAAAGAAACCCAGGCCCTGGTGCCAACTTCAGCACTGCTCTGACTCCTTGGCTTTTCCCACCAGATCATCCCACTTTCTCATCATCTGACTGAATGGCAGTTTCCAGGTTTTGGACCGATTTGAAAGCATCAGCTAAGGCCTGGGAATAAGAGCTAAAAACTAAAACATGCAAGGATTTTTGACCCAGTCCCTTTTGCCCTCAGTGCCACCCACCACTGGGACACCCATCCCAAGATTTATTCTGAAATTGAATTTGGCCCTTGGGATGGAAGAGGTTCTCCACCCTTGAAGGAAGGATTACTAGGATAAAGTAGATCCTGGAGGGGAGCAGTCTGTGAATCTGGAAGCCCAAAGGATTCTTATCCCTGATGTAGGAGGAAAAGAACACTGCATGATATGAAATCCCCACCATTATTACAGCCATCTCCGTCAACCCTTTGGCTTCCAATATGGCTGCCACAATGTCCTCTGAGTAGACAGCATTTCCCAAATCCTTCTTTTGATTTTTTTTAATGGACACATTCCTTGGCTGAAGCTCACCTGGCTTTTAAATAATACAGAAGGTGGTAACCAATCTTGGGTTGCTTCTGGTAGAGCTCAGACAAGAGATCGAGAAGCACAGAGAAGCTGCTGTTATCCTCCTGCATCTGGCAGAGGTTCCTGAAAGGAAAAAAGGAAGAGTGAAGGGGAAAGAGTGAAGATGAGTTGGGTTAGGGCCCAAGTCAGCTCTTATGGTCATGGCATGGGAATTTTAGTCATGGTGAAGAGTAGGGAGAGGATTGGCCTTTGCATTAAAAAAAACTACATCCCCGCACATTTATGCCGTGACAAACTGACAGGCTATTTTGGCAATTTCTTTTAAAAAATGGTAATGCCAAGAATATTCAATTTATTTGGTGATGGAGATGAGTGTCCCTTTCACTCCAGCAAGAACAGAAAAGGAAGAAGGGGGGAGTGGAAAAACTTACCTAAATATTAGGTAAAGTGGCTTCCCCACAGATTCCTCTAGAGATCTGTATGGAAGAAAGAACAAAAGAGAGAAAGAAAGAGAATATTCAGGTGTGTTGGACTGTGTGCCAGGAACTGGAACATGGAAATGTGGGTTTTGGGGATTATTGTGCCCACAATCCCCCAGCTAACGTGGCACCAAGCAACTTTTCTCCATTATGTCAAGCATGTTGGATCACCCAATCCTCACCTCTGAAGGTTCCTGTGCCAATGGATCTTATGACCTTAACACTGTCAAGGAAAACATCCCACAATGATTCTGTCACAGGATCTTTGTATGGAGATGGAGTACAACTTAGGGCCAGAGGACTCGCTCTGCAGGCAGAGGGTGCCCTGGGTTCAATTCCTGGAAGCATTACTCATTTTTAACAGGCCATAGCTTGAAGGCCACCAGTTCTTCCTCACTGTCCTAGAGAAGATAACTTTTAGGGTCTACTTCCCACTAAAAAGGAAATCGTTTTACGTCTGAGACTTGGCACTTGTTCATGTGGAGGAGGTACAAATCCTCAAAGCACAAATAAAACCTCTCATACGTAGAAAGCTAACATGCCAGCAAGACCCCTTCTCGACAATATGCTACATTTCTATGTGGATGGAGTATCACCACCACCACCACCACCACCATCAATATCATTGTTCTTATTATGCACTGATGGTGCTAGATCATCATTGCCATCATGGGAGCAAAAAACTATTATAATAGTGCATTATTGTCATTGATTTCAGCCTATCAGGTGTCACTACTTGGAGTTCTAGACCATCCATGATTCAGAATCTGCCCAGGAATCTAGGAATTAATAAGGTAATAATGTGGCACGCCCCAAGAAGTGTCACCTTTTGTAACTGTGCTGCTGTGATCTATGGCAACTTCACTCAGATGTTATAAATAAAATAAAATAAAATATTTGTCAGTCTATTTGAGTCCCTATATAGGGAGAAAGGTGGGATATAAGATGATGATGATGATGATGATGATGATGATGATGATGATGATGATGATGATGATGATGATGAATTGTCCCAAGAGCACCTAGCGCTTCTGGTGCATTATCACTACATCACCATCATTATCATCATGAACATTAAAGTGATACAACTGAGGTATGCTAAAGCACCAGGCCTTTGCAGACTTTGGCAAACCACTACTCCCACCATGCTGCACTTCTGACCAGATTCGTACAGGCTGATGGGAACCAGATTCCCACCACATCTGGAAGCCCAGAGCTTTCCCAGCTTTGCTGAAGCAAATGCAAGCTCTGTTTCTCAGAGTTGTCATCACAGGGTTTTCTGGGTCTGAGAGCGTGTGACTCACGCAAGGTCACCCAGTGGATTCTATGGCTGAACAGGGATTTGAACACCAGCCTCCAGGGTCATACTCTAATGCTCAAACCACTATGCCACGCTGGCTCTCACAACCGCACTTACTCTTCTGTAATTTCTTCTGGTAGAACCTCCCCACGAAAGTGCACCTTGAAGAGCTCCTGCAAACAGGAAGCCAAGACCGACAACTGCTCCTGGTCAAAGTCCTCCTGCAGCAAAAGGGATTTTGCATGTTATAGGGCCAGAGGGAGAGAGAGAGAGACTGAAAGCAAGACAAAGCTTGAACTACAGCTTCCAGAACACCCCAGGGACCTGTGATTTAAAAATACCCCCACCATTCCAAGCTTTCTTGTAAGGCCAAGTGCTGCCCAGAAGCTCATTTATGAAAGGGGGCAAAATGAGAGCACTGCCCCACAAATAGGAATTCTTTCAGTTCCCAAATTCCTTGCATTGCAGAGAGTGAGACATTGAAACCTGCTCATACCTCAAACTCTTCTATGTTTGCACTTCCTAAGTCACATACCTTGCTATGTTTATTTGGGATGTCTTAACTCTTATTTCTAAACTGAAAATTTAAGTTGTTGCATACTTAGACATTTGGAGACTGAAGGAAAAATTCATTTGGACAGGACATAATTTTGCCTCCTCTGTAGCTACACCCTGCTTTAGCGTAACCATGCCTAGGACTGGGCTCTTAATCCAACAGTTGTCTGATTTTTATTTACTTACTGCATATAAAAAGTTAGGCTTTGAACATTGTGCAGGAATGTTGTTTTCCATGTAGAAAAATCCACATTTTGGGGACATAAAACTTGCTTCCTGCGCAGAAATTCATGTTTTCTGCCTTGAAAAAAACTACACGGATCTTTTTGCACGGAATAAATACCAAACTATGGGGATTCTCTTGCGCAGGATACTTTCTGTTGGGATTTCCTGACATTTGGGATTCCCCCTTTTTCATCTGCTATTCAAAATTTTTTCTATTCCTACGGAAGAGATATTCCAACCATGTAAAACAGTGATGTCCAAACTCTGGCCCTTCAGGTGTTTTGGACTTGAGTTCCCACATTCTCAAACCATCGGCCAAGGTGGCTGAGGCTTCTGGGAGCCGAACTCCAAAACAACTGGAGGACCAGAGTTTAGACATTGCTGATTTAAAATGAATGAAAAGCACCAAATGTTTGTATCATGGTTGCTGCCATCTTGGAAAGCTCAGAGGGCCAGATTTCGAATTCCGGATTCAACCCCAGGGCCTGCGTTTACACACCCAGGTCTCGAAGTGCGCACACACAAGAACACACACACACATTTCTTGCTATTATGTCAATCATGTCAGCCAAGAACTAGGTGCCAGTTTTTCCGTGAATCAGCCATTACCTCCAAGACTTGGTCCACGATTTCTTGCATGACCTCACACTGAGCTTCCGTATCACTGCAGGGGAAAAAAACACACACACACAAGAAGAAATCCAAATGATGAAGGACAAAAAGAGACAGAGAGAGAGATAGCAAGATGAGGGGGAACATTGGTGCTTTGTACAGTATTATCAAGCCAGCTCAGTTTTGCTTTCAAGCTCTGGTTCAGCAAGAGGCCTTATCGACCCAGAAGCAGCTGGAAGTAATTGGAGGCCAAACGGACAAGAATTTATCTTCCAGCCAGCACACTCCATACCCTCCAACATTTCCCAGATGAAAACTGGGACATATGTAACCAAGGAATATGCAAGCTTATGATGGGGAAGAACACAACAGCTAGGAAAGGCTGCAGCATTTTTCTGCAACGACTAGTTAATAGCCAAAAGCCTGCCTAAATATAAAGATCCTGCGGAAGGGAGTTCTGCAGCCTGGGAGCAGTCACCAAGAAGGCCCTCTCGCATGCTTTCACCAGACACAATGGTGATAGTGGTGGGACCAAGGGAATACCCTACCCCAGGGTCTTAACATTTGGGCAGGGTCATAGCGGGAGATACAGTCTTTCAGACAGTATGGACCCAAACCTTTCATTTAAAAAGAAATTCTAGCACTTACGCCTGCAAAGTAATTCTGAGAATGTGCTGGCAACACACTGGGAGATCTCAGAGGTCAGACATTACCATACACGAACACACAAAAAGGGTTTCGCTCCTCCTGGAAAGAGTGGGAAACTCTCTAAAGCTCATCTTCCTGGGGCGGATTTTGAAATGCGTGACAGCAGTTAAGAATCACAAACAGCAGGGATCAGGCCTGGCACACAGAAACGCTCCTTCTCTCCCTGTTCCCCCAACCATTTGTCATGGTTCTCCCCCTCCCCTCCTGATCCAGCTATTAGAAAAAGAAAGGAAGAAGTATCCTGCAGACTCTGTGGAAAAACAAGCCTATTAAATGCACTTAGTCATGACAGGGAAAATTAATGGTGAGCGCCTGGCCAAAGGCCTCCTGCTGCCTTTGAAATCCCAAGAGGCCAGATTTTGAGGAGAAAGGAATGGTGCCTGGTTCTAGCAACCCTACATGCCAATGGCTCAGCGCTGGGGATCACAGGAGCCAAGGGAGTCATGTTCGGTCTCAGACGGGGCCTTTTTTAAAATTAGGGATTAAACTGGAAGTGACTGTTACAAAAACAATACTTCTCTGGGTCCTAGAAAGGCCGGGGCCCTTTAAAGCGTGGCAAAAATGGCCCCAGAGGAGGATGATTGATTTACTCAACTATAAGTTGACCTCATTTATAAGTCAAGGGCAGGTTTGGGGGCCAAAATTATGGATTTTACTATGTCCTATGGATAAGTTGAAGGTAAAACTGAGGGGCATGTAATAAAGGATGTATAGGAAGGCAAGGGACTTTAGACACATGAATGGATAAGGCCACTGATTCATGAACCCGCTTGAGGGCAGCATCTGCCCTTTTTGCATTGAGTTGTTTTAGATAGGTCTTCCTCCCCCTAATTTTTAGCACAGACAGTGCGTGCGCAAGGATGGAAAGGCCACCTTTTCAGCTGGCCCCGGAGTGCTACGATAGCCTTATCACAGAACCAGAAATTTGGAAGGGCCCCATGAACGATCAAGTCAACCCCAGGCTAATGCACGAACTCCATCTAGACCAGTAATGTCCAAACTCTGGCCCTCCAGTTGTTTTGGACTTCAGCTCCCAGAATCCCAGACTATTGGCCAAGGTGGCTGGGGCTTCTGGGAGATGAAGTCCAAAACACCTGGAAGGCCAGAGTTTGAATATCACTGATTTAGATCATTCTCAGCAGTAGGTAGCTGTCCATCCTCATTTTGAAGATGTCCAGAGAACCACATCTCACCATCTCTCTAGGCAACTGGTTCCACTGATTAAAAGCCCTTATTGTCAAGAAGTTCTTTCTAAAGATCAATTGAAATCTACCCTTCTGTAACTTCAAACCATTAGACCTGGTCCTACCTTCTAAGGCAACAGAGAACAAACCTGTCCCTTTGCAATTGTTCTACCTACACCTTTAAGAGCTACCTCTACTTATATCATCCTATAATTTGTCCACTATTAATTCATTACTAACTCACTCTTCTTCGAGTTCCTTCATTCATTCTTCTTTATCTTACATACATCTGACTTCCTTCCTCTCTTGTTGATCCATAGTTTTTATCTTGTATCCCTTTTATTAGAATCTTTAAATGTTTCTTTGTGCATTTAATATTCATGCACTTTATATTTCCAAATAACATACCTTAATACTATGCACCCAACTTATCCTAAAAATATACCAAAATACCACCTTATTATGATCTTTGTCCTCAATATGAATACATCACTTTACACAATATATACTTTAGATTATTCTTAATAAATTTGTATTATTCATATTATTCTTCATATTCTCACAGATCATTGGTTTATCCACACTCTACTATAAAGGTACTACCCCAATAATATACAGGACACTAATCTTCCCTATTTCTTTCGATGTTTTATTTTTTAAGATTTGTGTCAGTGTATCCATTTCTATTATTTCTAATAATTTCATTATCCAATCTTCTTTACTCAGGACCTCTTCTTCTCATTGCCCTTCTTTGAACCCATTCCAACTTGTCTATCTCCTTCTTAAAACAAAGTACCCAGAACTGAACTCAGTATTTCAGAGGAGGCCTGACCAGCTTAGAATGTAGTGGGACTATTATTTCCCTTGACTTGGAAACTATGGTTCTATTAATACAGGCTAAACAAATTATTTGAATTAATGACACCTCTCTTTACAGGAGCAGTGCTTTGGAGGGCCAGGTGCAGAGAAGAGATAACTAAGGAAAGGCTACCACATCTAGCTTGTGACCTTCCTGGAGGCATCTGGCTGGCTTTGCCTAACTAGATGGACCCTTGGGTCTTCTATTGTGAAAGCAGGGGAAAGCCTGACCAGACCATTATGTTTGGACACAGAACTGCTATGCCTCTATACCAACCTCCCTTTCTGCAACAGAAGGACTTTATCTTTCAGCGATTCGTCCAACTGATCCAGGAAAGGCGTGATGTCCACTGGCTCTTCAACAACAGCTTCCTTGATCGGATGGAACCGGAATTCCCTCTTTTTCCCTATAGCAAAGAGAGACAAGCCAAGAAGATTAAGTGATCCTTTCCCATAGACATGCCTTTGCTTGCTTGACAATCTCAAGACATGTTTTATTTCTATTTTTTTGTGTATAAATAATATTTATTGCATTTTCACACAAAAAAAAACCACGTTTGAGATAATCACATTCCATCACACTTGATAGTTTTCACCTCCTTCTCCCACCTTAAATCTTCTTCAGGCTTAATTTCAGTATCTGCTTTGCAAAATTCTCTTCATCTTGATTCTTCCTTCCTATTACAGCATTTACATTCAGATTTGCAAGATGTCCACTAACACTTATTTGTTTTCCATTTAACTTAAAGACCCGAAATCAAATTACTTTAGCACTTTTTATATAAAAATGTTCTATCACCAAACTTATTCTTAAAATCTGTCATTAAAGCTTTTATATATATATATATATATATATATATATATATATATATATGAATGACTAAATCCCTCGTCTTCATCCATTAATTACCAAAAATATTACTTAATCAAAATATACCTCAAGACACCAGGGAGTGTGTTTTACACCTATTATGAATCTCTGTCTTGCATTTCCAATCTTCATCTCAGTATTTAAGCGATCTTTCATTCAACAGAGATGTAAGCCTGCCCATTTCTAACATATCTAGTACTTGATCCAAGCAGTCTTCTGTTGATGGTATTTCAGAGCTTTGCCATTTCCTTGCAAATACCATCCTAGTGGCAGAGACTATATATATAATACACATTTTAAATGTTTCCTTAACAATTTATCCTGGACCATATTTAATAAAAATATTTCCGGCTCAAGCCTTGTTTTAATGCAGTGGTGGGGCAATTGTGCATGGGTCGGGGGGGGGGGGGGATTCCCACCACAGGCTATAAACACACACACATCGTGGGCTGAAAAAGGAACCCACAAAATAGAATCACAGAATCTTAGAGTTGGACGAGATCCCAAGGGCCATCCAGTCCAACCCCATTCTGCTATGCAGGAACTCTCAGTCAAAGCATCCCCGATAGATGGTCATCCAACCTCTGTTTAAAGACCTCCAAGGAAAGAGACTCCAACACTTTCCGAGGGAGTGTGTTCCACAGTCAAATAGCCCTTACTGTCAGGAAGTTCCTCCTAATATTGAGCTGGAATCTCTTTTCCTGCATTTGCATTCATTGCTCTATGTCCCATTCTCTGGAGCAGCAGAAAACAAACTTGCTCCCTCCTCAATATGACATCCTTTCAAATCCTTAAACAGGGCTATCATATCACCTCTTAGCCTTCTCTTCTCCAGGCTAAACATCCCCAGCTCCCTAAGGCGTTCCTCATAGGACTTCATGGTTTCCAGACCCTTCACCATTTTAGTCACCCTCCTTTGGACACGCTCCAGTTTCTCAACATCCTTCTTGAATTGTGGAGCCCAGAACTGGATGCAATATTCCAGGTGGAGCCTGACCAGAGCAGAATAGAGTGGCACTATTACTTCCCTTGATCTAGACATTATATTTCTATTGATGCAGCCTAAAATAGCATTGGCCATGTTAGCTGCCGCATCACACTGTTGACTTATGCTCAACCTGTGGTTTACTTGGACTCCTAGATCCCTTTCACATTTTACAAATAAATGTGCTCCCACTATAGTGAATAGCTTTTGTCTGGACTATGGCTCAAAGGAGGTTGGGCTCACATAATTAAATGCTCCTTTATTAAAAAATAAACAACAAACAAATAAATAGTCTAATACGAACAAAGCAAACACATAGTCCTTGCACATCAGGGAGAATGCTATTTTGGACTCTCCCTGACCTGCTAGCTCTCCAAGTGCAGGGAGTTCTCTTCCTATTCCATCAATGAGCATTCAGTTCCACAAGTCTCCACCATAGTTTGAACTGATATAATCCAGGCAGTGGCAGCCAGTAGAACCAGGGCTTTAGAGGCACATACAGTAAAATAGCCTAATTCTTTGCTCTGGCTATTGCAGAGGCTGTACCAAGAATTCTTCTTCACAGAATTGGAAAACTGAACCATCAGGGCTCCCAAGGGGCTAATCCAATAGTGATGCTTCCTGGCGTGTCACGTAACGCATTGTGCTGCAACCGTCCATCCCAGCATCTGAGCCAGAAAGGGCACAGAGCGTTCTGCTTGGAACACAGTACATGCCTTGGCCTAGAGAAACAAGATACAAAAGGGCAGCCTTTCCGGAAGCTGGTGGTTTTCCTCTTGGCTGCCTTGCAGCTCAACTGCAGATCCATCTGTTGTTAATTCTGAAGATATAAGATTAAGAACCATTGAACAGATGTGTTTTCAAGCTGCTTTGGTCAACCGTGGTTTGTGCTAGCCAGGGTTAAGTGTTACACCAAGCAAACTGTGGTTAACTGTTCCCTTGCTTCAAGGTAACAAGCAGATCTGGCCGAGATCTCTGCAGACAAGCACTCCAAGAAACAGTTTGGCAATATGAACCAGGGTCTTACTTTATGTCTGAGATGTTTACAAGGTCTGAGATCTAAATGGTTACTGTTAACCATGGTCAAACACAACATATTCACAGTCAGTTGGCAGGGAGAAAAAAACAGAGTGGCAGGGCTCTACCAAGGTGGCTTCTTGCACAGTCATTTTTTGTATTTGACTAAAAGCCATTATAAATCCAATTCTAAAAAATACATATGTGGAGTAACTGACTGATTGCTTTGTTGCACATGAAGAAACCAGAGCTTGGAAGTGTTACCCTTCTGCACTACAACTGACAGCAGCCTTGCTGTCTGTGGGAAATTCTGGAAGCTAAAGTCTATAAAGTTAGATGTGAAGTTGAAGGCTTTCATGGCCAGTATCCATAGTTTTTTGTGGGTTTTTCGGGCTATGTGGCCATGTTCTAGAAGGGTTTGTTCCTGATGTATCGCCAGCATCTGTGGCTGGCATCTTCAAAAAACTATAAAGTTAGAGTTTTCCATCTTCTGGCAGAATCTAGCTTCCTGTACCACTGGGCTGGAAAACTGTATGGATGGAGTCACTCTTAAAGTGGCAATTGCTCTGCCCCAAACCTCTCACCTTTGCTGTTCAAGTCCTCTTCATCATCACTAAAGGCAGCCTCTGCGTGGTCGTAGCAACTGTCATCTTTGTCAGACATATGGTTATCCATCTCCATGGACACAGGCTCCTCAATTTTGACTGTAAGGACCAACACAAAGAGATGCAAAGGAGGAAGAATATTAGCTCACTGGAAGCTTGCATCCCATGACCTTAACTACAAGGGCCAAGCTTCATGCCAAGGTGGCAACCATCATCACCTTGGTGCCATGTGGGCGATCCTGATGAAATCCCGCCTCTCCTACATCTAAGCTTTGGCTATCCTGCTATTATTTTCTTGTCTGGACCAACACAGGGCACAGGAACCTGCTATACAGAGTCAACCTTTGCTCTAGCTAGTACTGGTCAAGTCTGACCAAGGACTTAGGCCATTCGCTGTTGTCTCCGTCAGAACATTGATTTATGAATAAATACTACTTTTTGAGAAGGAAGACTAGATCCAGCACTGAATCCAAGGGCCTGATACCAAGTAATTATCAAGGCATACCACTATTTCCTACATATGCCCCACTCTGCTAGCCAAGGAGGATGTGGCAGACTTGGAAATCTCATAAGCAGGGGGAAAATAAAACCAACCTATAGTAAAGCCTCTAGTCCAGTGGTTCCCAACCTGTGGGTTTGGACCCCTTTGGGGATCGAACGACCCTTTCACAGGAGTCGCCTAAGACCATCGGAAAACACATATTTGCATGTAACAGTGAAAATAACATTATGGTTGGGGGTCACCACAACATAGGGAACTGTATTAAAGGGTCACAGCATTAGGAAGGTTGAGAACCACTGCTCTAGTCCTCTACCAACCACCAAACCCCTGCTCCAATTCTACCTTCAACGGGAGGCGAAGGGGAACTGCAGAACTCTGGGAATTTCTCTCTCAGCATGGCCCGGAGCTCCTTGTCCAGCTTGGGGTTGTCAAAGAGAGGAGCCAGGTGCCTACAAAAGACAGAACAAAGTTGGGGAGGTGGGTGAAGATGCAAAAGACATGTGGGTTCTCTGTGCATCTAGTGAAGTGAACATCAGGCCACAAAAACTGGCATTATCTTAAATTTGTTCCCCTTTAAAGAAGCCCCAAGACTCTGTTGCATTTTTACTGTGACCAATGAACACAACTGACCCTCAAACGGTCACTAGGTCTCAGTGTGCATAAGTGTGCATAAGAAGGTCCTGAGTCTTTCTTTCACAGAGCTTGGGGAAACTTCCTCCATTTTTTAAAAAAAGTATATGTTATTCAAATAGAAAAACATAAACAAATAAATAAAAACATCACACACCTCTACAATCAATCATATAATAGTTTTATAATAATGATGATGATGATAATAAATATTATTGACCAGCTACAGCACTTCCTTCTCATCTTCACATACTTCACCTATCGCTTTATATCCTTGTCCAGCCCTTCTCAATCACATCCTTTCATCCTTCTCTATCATTTCCCCCTTCCTCTTCACCTCTCCTTCTTTCACCTTCCTTCTCCATTTTTGATCTACAGCTCCCATGCTGGTTGAGGGATGCTGGGAGTTTTAATCCAAAAAGGATGGAATTTTCCCAAGCTTTGTTTTCAAAGAAATTCTAAGATACTGCATATACTCATGTATAAGTCTAGAAATGTTAGTCAAAAAACTGACCCCCAAAACCTAAGTCGACTTATCCAAAGGTCAATGTAAGTACTGTACTTTAACTCTTATCAAAAAAGATACCATGCTCTGGTGAAAGCTAAGATCTTAATCTCTTCTTGGTGCACCTAAAAAAAGCATTAAACACTGTAGTCTCTCACCTATCCAGCCTTTAGGGTGAGTACAAACAGTTATGCCTGTCAACATTTTAGAGCTCTTAAGCATCATTTTCCTTTGCTTCATCCTTTACATCCTTTGTAAGATGCTGCTACATTTTACCCTATAGGTCATATCAAAATCCATAATTTTGGCCCCAAAACCTGCCCTCGACTTATACATGAGGTCAACTTATAGTAATGAGTATTTCATTTTCTGTAACTGCTGCCAGTAATGGAAGTCACTTGGTTTTCAAGAGGCAGCTGTGAAACCTTCACAGATCTCCAAGGTGGCCGAGACTGGAACCTGGCAGCTTTCTTATCTAGACAATTATCCGGTAAGTTTGGGAAGGAAGTATTTCTGGGAGCAGGAAGCTGTGAGTATGGCCAACTCCGCACTCCTTCACCCCGAGAGAGATTGGGAAAAGTAGAGGAAAGTAGCAGCCACAGCCTATTGAATGGCTAATTCCTCTCTGTCATGGCTCTTTGCTGAAAGCAGAAGTGTGTCTTTGCAAAGACTTGAGGAGAGGGACAGAGGAATCGAGGGCTCGCATCGGTGTCAACCAATTTAAAGAAACTTGGGAAGAGTTGCCTTACGCCAGGACTCGCTTCTCCACGATGTGGGTGAGGGAGTTGAAGACGCCTTGTCTCACATGAGTCTCCAGAGCGGGATAAAAGTTAGGAATGATCTGCAAAGGAGAAGGGGGTTAGAAAGTCCGGGAGAGTGAAAGGAAGGAAGAACATTCATTTTTATTCATGCAAAGCTTTTATTTATCATCTCTCAAACCACCAAGGCCTTCAAGGTGATGCAAAATTGATTTTTTAAAAATTAAACAATAAATAAATAAGTAGAACCCCATTAGCAACAGTTCAAACTCTTCCTTAAAAAATAATTCCAAAGCTAGACAAACAGTCTAAAAACAGGTTTTTGTGAGTTTTCTGGGCTTTGTGGCCATGTTCTAGAAGAGTTTATTCCTGACATTTCACCAGCATTTTCTAGAACATGGCCATATAGCCCAAAAAACCCACAAAAAACTATGGATGCCGGCCATAAAAGCCTTTGATTTCAGTCTAAAAAACAGTTAGAGCACAGGCCTATTTTTAAAAATCAAAGGCCACGTGAAACAGCACAGTCTGCCCCATCCATCGGAAAATCAGAAGGGATGGAACTAACCTGATTTCCTTTGGGAGGGAGTTGCATAGACTGGGTGCTACTGTAGAGAAGGCCACGTCACATGTACCCAGTAACTTAGCCTCACAGGGTGATGGGATATGTAACAGGACCTCTGATACTGTCAGCCCTTCTTATCCACAGATTTTTTTATACACCGATTCAAGCATTCATGGTTTGAAAATGTTCAAAAAAAGTGTAAATTTCAAATATCAAATTCTGATTTTCCATTTTGTATAAGGGACATCATTTTGCTATGTCATTATACTTAATGGGACTTGAGCATCCACTGATTTTGTTATCCACGGGGGATCTTGAAATGAAACTCCAGCGGATAACATGAGTCCACTGTAATCTTAGATTTTAGGCAGACTCATATCAGAGGGATTTGGCCTTTTACATATCCAGGCTCCAAGCACTGAGGTAGAAAACCAGGCACCTAAACTGGAGTGGTGGGGAGGTCATACTACAGTACAGACATCCAAGACCACAATCGATGCCCTGCGGATAGGGCCTTACCCGACACATGAAGTCCAGAAGGGTGGCGGTGATGGCCGGGTGGGGTTTCATGGAATGATGCATGACCAGGATGGCAGGCTCTGCAACACAAAAGTGGGGAGAGGGAGTCTGATGTAACGCTGAATGGAACAAAATAATGTGTGTAGAGTACTGTGACCCATTCTGGGGGACCCTCCCTTGGCAGAAATCTGGGCACTTCATGGACTGGGGAAGCCCTGGGCTGTGCAGTAGTGAGAGAGGATGAAGCGGTGGTGGATCTCAAGTGTGTAACCTGAGTTGTGAGAGGAAAGTATGGAGGTAATGCTGCTGGTTCCCAGACAACTGGAATCCCAGTTGCAAGATCCACAACTGGTCAAAACCAAGGCTAGTTGGAAGAGTTAAGAGCTTAATCATGAGGGAGAGGGAAAGGACCATACAACCAACCAAGGAAGGTCTCTGCCATACCTATGTTCATGATGCTGTCCTTCTCTGGGTTGAAGAAAAGCCAGTCATAAAACAAGGCAAGCTTGGCATTTGAAGCAGCAACGTTGGACTGGAAGGGAAGGAAGCAAAAAAGAAAATGTTAACTCGAAACATGGGTACAGCTGTTATGATTTTGCTATAGCTTTTGCCAAGAGCTGGAAAACCAGTTTCAGCTGCGGCAGCAGGCTTACTCCAGAAGTTCCAGAGATTAATTCACTGTCTTGTTGCCCAGGAAGGCTGGAGATGTTTCAAAAGGCTGGAGATGATCAAGAGCAGCCCTCTCCGGTTGCCAACTTCCTACAGCCTGAGCCACCTAATCCCCTTTTGGGCAGCGCTTGAGAATGAAATATCTGACAGAGAGCAGATCTTTCATTCATCTTTCATTCAGCTTGAGAGAGTCAGTGTGGTGATAGTGGTGAGCATGCTACACTGGTAGAGGTCTCCAATGGGCCATGGTCTGTCTCTCTCGGCCTCACCTACCTCATAATAATAGGGAAGAAGAAAGCCATTACTGTCACCTTGTGCTCACCAAAAAGTCAACTAATAACAGATAAACCAGTAGATTCAAGCAAATTCCCCCTCAGCACTGAGTTCCCATAATTCTGAAATGGGAACTTAAACTTAAAGAGTTGTTGCAAAAAGCAGCCAGGAAAGAACTCGGAAATGCTTTACTTCCTAACATGGGATACAACAACAATCTAGACCAGAGGAGGACCAAAATGTAGGTGAAAGAAAGATACAGTGAACCCTTGGTATCCATGGGGGTTTGGTTCCAGGATCCCCCGTGGATACCAAAATCTGTGGATGCTCAAGTCCCATTCAATATAATGGTTTAGTAAAATGGTGCCTCTTACATAAAAAGGCAAAATCAAAGTTTGCCTAGGGAAATTTGTATATTTTTAAAGTATTCTCAAGCCATGGATGCTTGAATCCATGGATAAAAAATCTGTGGATGAGGAGGGCTTACTGTATATTTGATCTGGATGCTTGTGACAGCAGACAGCTCCAGTTACCAGTAGTGAATCATTTTTGACAGACTGAATAATAGTTCTATGTTCCTTCAAATCCTCTGGATGTTTTGGATTTCAGCTCCCAGAATCCCCAACCAGCATGACCAATGGCCATGGATTCTGGGAGGTGAAGTTCAAAACATCAATAAAGCCCAAGGCTGAGAAACCACTGCTCTAGATCACTGCTCCTCAGGTTATCCAATGCAGGGAGCTGGCTTTTTTTCTTCCCAATGTGCAACTAAATTTGGGCAGGCATCTGACTAACATCTCCAATTGGTTTTTCATCTCCTGTTGGGTTTGTAACATCTTGCCTGGTGAAGAAGCCCATGGAGCTTCGAAAGCTTGCAACAAGTGTATTGTGCATTTTTGTTGGCCGATAAAGGTATCACCAATGGATTTCACAGAATCATAGAGTTGGAATGACCCCAAGGGCCATCCAGTCCAACCCCCTGCCATGCAGGAACTCTCAGTCAAAGCATCCCCGACAGATGGCCATCCAGCCTCTGTTTAAAGACCTCTAAGGAAGGAGACTCTACTACACTCTGAAGGAGTTTGCTCAACTGTCGAACAGCTCTTATTGACAGGACGTTCCTCCTAATGTTGAGGTGGAATCTCTTTTCCTGCAGCTTGCATCCACTGCTCCAGGTCCTAGTCTCTGGAGCAGCAGAAAACAAGCTTGCTCCCTCCCCAATGTGACATCCCTTCAAGTATTTAAACAGGGCTATCATATCACCTCTTAACCTTCTCCTCTCCAGGCTAAACATCCCCAGCTCCCTAAGTCGTTCCTCAAAGGACTTGGTTTCCAGATGTTAAATGGTCAACGCAGCTACCCCTAAATGTTTTCTAAATTTGTGCCTGTTGGGTACAACAGTTTCTTTTTTTTCCCTCCCCGAGAAACCTGCCAGGGACTGACACTGGACCAGGAACCACCATTTCAAGTAGCACTGCTTTAAATGGTTCACGAAACAGGCTCAAGAGACTTCACAGTTGCAGGGTCAGCGGCTCATCTGAAATTACTCCTGGCCTTGGCTAGAGTAATCAGGTTACAAAGTTGGAGGAAAACACATCCATCACGTCACCAGGAATGGAGCACTTGGGTGGACGGGGGAGATTTAAGTCTCTACCCCTGGAAAGCAAAGAAGGAAAGGTCAAGAGGGAGGAAAGGAAATCCTTTCCTTGGGACTCTGAGCCGTAACCCTGGCTTAGAAACTCTTGACAGCACCTCCATACTAGAAGCCTTGACTGGTATTTTACTTCAGAGACACACTCCATCAAATCTGTTCCAAGAGGCCATATTAAATCCCGGCTTTTAATCCAGTTCATTAGTCACTTCCCTTCCATCTTGAGCCTGTCCAATAAACGTCATACAAATTAAATGTGAACTCTGTTGCCGGAGAGTCAAACCAGGTTCCAGACCTTAATTAGCTGGGATGCCATTGAGAATTAGCAACAGAGCAGGAGGTGCGGAGAATGCTAATATATATACATATATATATGAGAGAGAGAAAGAGAGCGAGAGAGAGAAGGGGGGGAAAGAGAGGCCCAGAAAACAGATCCACCAGCAGAACCACCCCACTTGTGAATGCCATGGCTTGCAAAGATGCTGGAATCTTGAAAGAATTCTCCCACTGAAGAGGCATAAAGAAGTGTGTAGGCATTTCTGAACTCCTTTAACTTGGGTGCAGAGGCAGCGTTCACCGAACTCTCCGGCTATAACACAATGTATTGGCACACCTAAACTTATTACAGTCAGCCCTCCTTCTCCACGGATTCTTTATCCACAGATTCAGGCATCCAAATTCCAGATAGCAAACCTTGATTTTCCATTTTATATAAGGGACACCATTTTGCTATGCCCCTGCATTTAATGAGACACACGCATCCACGGATTTTGTTATCCACGGGGGATCGTGCAACCAAATCCCAGCGGATAACAAGGACCCACTGTACCTGAACTTATAACAGAACTGAAGAAGTAGACTTAAGTCTGCAAAAGCTCATGCTGTCAACGTCTTCCATTCAGTTAGTCTCAAAGGTGCTACAAGATCTCTCTACATACTTAATGGCACATGCCTCCTCTTAGCCACAGAGGAAGGTCCCATGCCCTCCAACTTTTCGCAGTTGAAAACCAGGACACGTGTGGTCAAGCAACACTGAAGTGCAGTCGAAATGACAACAGATATTGATGAGGAAGAACACACAATCTAGGATGAGGCTGGGGTACTTTGCTTTTTCCTGAGCCTATAGGGAAGGTCTCTCCTCTCCTATACTTTCTACCTTGCTTAGTTTACAAACTACTTTTGCACTTTGAACTCAGTTTGGTGCAATTCAAATAAGCTGCGGACAAAGGAGGAAGTGGAAGGAAGGGAGAAAAACTGGGACATTTTAAAATCAGCTGAAAAAAGTGGGATGGTTTGGAGTTATTTTGGAAAGTGCTAAGAGTAGGTTAGTTTGCCAAAATACCCCAAAGGCACCAGATACATCTGATCCTGGAAACTAAGCAGGGGCAGCCCTGGTTAGTACTTGGAAGGGGGACAACCAGGGAATACAGGGTGCTGTAGGTCTGATTTCAGAGGAAGACAATGACAAACCATCACTGAGTATTCCTTGCCTAAGAAAACCCTGTGAAATCCACAAGGTCTTCCTAAGTTTGACAGGAGATTTGATGGCAGATACACACACAGGATCAGGTTATCTCTTTTCAGTGTGGAAATGAAGGTTTGTATGAAATTGGCAGGGTATGGAAAGCTGCTGCGATATCTAAAGCTGCCCAACCTCGACTTCTTAGAAATCTATTATTACACCGCATTTTGCAACAGACCATTTTTGTCATTCTTGGCCTTCCAGCGTAGGTTTTTATTTTTATTTTTTCCTTTCCCTCTTTAAAGAGCTATTACAGAAGTGTACCACAGCCAGAAACATTTGGCGATCACAACCTGTATTACGAACTGAGGAATGGAAGGAATGCATTTTGAAAGCAGAAGGCAGAAAGGAGGGCGTTTCAAAGGACAGGGGCTATCAGGACTCCTACCTATCCTCTATCGGAATGCTATTCAAAGTGATTGCTCCTGGACCAATGTTTCCAGTCCTTGAAACATTGGCTGCCAATCCCTGGTGAGTTTCCAGTAAAGAGAAAAACAAAACACTTTTGCTCAATGGGCATAAATATGGCACTAGTCGGTGGCATGTTGGGGGGAAAAAACCAGTTGCCTGTTCCACATCAGATAGCTTGAGAAGTACTGCTTTGGTGTTCCAGATGTTGTGTGCTTCGGTTCCCACGATTCCTGGCTCAGGTTTCTGGGAGTTGAAGTCCAAAACACCTGGAGGACCAAAGGCTGAGAACTACTAGCATATCCTCTTCACTCAGTGCTCTCACATCCACTCACATCCTTGTCCTCTACATAACGGCCCTATTAATTTCCCCATTCCAGATTACTATGGGAGCTCAATTTAGAATTTTTTTAAACATTCATTTTTTGCTATGAATGATGGTACAAGGTTCTAAGTTGTACATCGGGACGCCTAAACTATACAGAATCTCTTTGGTTTTGCCAGTCTGAGGAACAGGGAAAAAATCCCCCCAAAAAACCTGAAATGTCAATATCAGTAAAGTAGAGAACATCATTTAATCTCCACTAGTTCTCCATATTCCATGCAGCTTTAATGAACTCATTTCCAGAAAAGGAACTGAAAAAAGGATAACAAGACTAGGAATTAAAGTGATCTGATACTGTACTCAGTCTTACAGAAAAACGTTCCTCATATACAGTTTTTAGGCATGATTTGGGGGCAATAAATAGCTGAAAACCTTGAATTAATATTTTTTTACTAATGCTAAAAGAAAATATCCCACAATCCATTTGGTTCGACTTTCCCAGGAAATAAGAAGATTCAGAAAAAAATGGGAATTGTAAATACCTTACATGGAATTTTTTATAAAAGGCATAAATAGAAATTTTGAATACAATAACTAATAATTCAGTTAAAGTAAGCTGTTTACAATTTTGATTTATGGAAATGGTTACGTTGAGAACAATGAATCACTGATTATTAAAAAAATGATGAAAAGAGAATTATTTCTAAGAAGCATATTTATTGCAGAAGGATGTATGTAAAATAGAAATGCACAAATGCTTGTGCTTTGTTTGTTTTTGTCCATTACTTCCTTTCCCCCCCTCCACTTTTTTCTTTCTTTCTTTCTTTACTTTCTTCCTTTATTCTCTCTTCCCTTTTACTATACTTTACTAGCGTTTAGGTATATGTATATATATAATTTTTAAAATCAATATAATATTATAATTTTTAAAAAAGAAAAGCAAAAATGGGAATTCCACTCCCCCCCAAAAATGTTTCCCCACTCTCAGGACCTTCACATCTCATAAAATAATCCACTTTGCCAGTTACATATGGGAGGGTTTGCTGTCAAGGCTTTGTCAAGCCACCTTGAATTCCATTTTGGAAGAACAGCAGGATATACATCCCCTTAATAAATGAATGATAAATAAGACCCCTTGGATGCCTAGAGACCCATGAGCTGCCTTACCGTGCAAGTGGTGAGCAGCCAGCCGATGATGGCCCACCGAGGGAGGATGTCAGAGCTCAGCACTTCGTTGGACGGGTGGACCACCCCACAGATGTAGCGGATGAGGTCGCAGCGCAAGGACTGGCTGTCTGGGGTGGACAGGTATTGCCGCTGGAACCAGTCCTGATAGCGCTTTTGTTGGCCAAAGCGCACCTGGAAGGAGAGACACCAGAAGTCACTTTAGACAGGATCAGGGTCTGCCTGTATAGGTCACAGGTGGAAACTGTGTGGCCAAGGGGATGCATGCAACCCTTTGAGAGAGCTTCACTGATCTCCTACAACAACCTACCCACCCCCAAATGCACCCAATCTTGACCATACACATTTAGCCAAAATCACTGGTTTGCCTAAATACAGCAAAACTTGAGGGTTTCGTTTTAAGGAGGGAACTCATGTTAGCTAGGTTTTAGTTAACGCCTACATCAATAGAGGTATAGTATCTAGATCAAGGGAAGTAATAGTGCCACTCTATTCTGCTTTCGTCAGGCCCCACCTGGAATACTGTGTCCAGTTCTGGGCACCACAATTCAAAAAGGATGTTGAGAAACTGGAGCATGGCCAAAGGAGGGTGACCAAAAAGGTGAAGGGTCTTGAAACCACGCCCCATGAGGAATGACTTAGGGAGCTGGGGATGTTTAGCCTGGAGAAGAGAAGGTTAAGAGGTGATATGATAGCCCTGTTTAAATACTTGAAAATATGTCATATTGAGGAGGGAGCAAGCTTGATTTCTGCTGCTCCAGAGAACAGGAAATGGAGCATTGGATGCAAACTCCAGGAAAAGAGATTCCACTTCAACATTAGGAGGAACTTCCTGACAGTAAGGGCTGTCCGACAGTGGAACACACTCCTTCCTCGGAGTGTAGTGGAGTCTCCTTCCTTAGAGGTCTTTAAACAGAGGCTGGATGGCCATCTATCAGAGATGCTGTGACTGAGAGTTCCTGTATGGCAGAATAGGGTTGGATTGAATGGTCCTTGGGATTTCTTCCAACTCTATGATTCTATGATTCCATAATTCTGGATGGCCAAACTAAAAAAAAAACCGTACCATTTACACAACTGTCACTGTGGCGTGCATGACACTGAGGACCTCCCGCACTATCTGTTTAGTCGTCCTCTGTCAAAAGGAATTAAAGCAAAATACCCTGCTTCAAGTGCCCCAGGGAAAAGACGGGACAGAAATGTAACAAATGAAAAGCGACAGGAAATGAGATTCCACCGAAACACTGGGAACAACCTCCTGACAGTAAGAGCTTTTTAGCCATGTTTAAATATTTGAAGGGATGTCGTTTTGAGGATGGAGCAAGCTTGTTTTCTGCTGCTCCAGAGACTAGGACACGAAGAAACGGATGCAAACTATAGGAAAAGAGTTTCCACCTTAACATTAGGAAGAAAGTCCTGAAAGTAAGAGCTGTTTGACAGTGGAACACACTTCCTTGGAGAGAGGTGGAATCTCCTTCTTTGGAGGTTTCTAAACAGAGGCTGGATTGCCATATGTCAGAGGTGCTTGAATTGTGTCTTCTTGTATGGCAAGGGATTGACTGGATAGCCCTTGGGGTCCCTTCCAACTGTATAATTATTTTATTCATTCTCCTCTCCTCCCAGTCTTGCCCATTAAGCCCATGGTTGAGCCTCATTGGTACAAACTGGGCTAGAAAGTTCCAGGGCTAAATTAAATTACTTCTGCCCTGCTAGTTCTGCAAGGAAATATGGGGAGAGCCAGGCCCAATGCATATAAATCTTGTCTCAAGGCAGAGGTGGGGAGCCTGTGGGTTCAACTACTGCCAATCACATGCAGCATAACCAATGGTGAGGTATGATGGGAGTTGCAGCTCAGCAACCTATGAGGAGTCACATGTGCCTCGGCTCTGCTCTGGTGCCTTTTGAGGACCTGTTCCATACTTTCTTGCTACATGATTCACAGTGGCACTGAAATGGAGGAATTCTTTCCCTGATGAGTTTAGGAGCTAAGTCATGGATCCTCAGCAACTCAATCTTGATTACTTTTTCTTGAAATATATGCTGTTGGCTTTCAAAATTCACCCAAGACTTCTTCTTAAAGAAGGGTGTTAGTTCAAACATTGTCTTTGGCTTCTTTTTCCAAATGTTCCTCCATGGCTTTCCCATCTTATGCTGGGTTGTATAATGTTTTACCCATGTCCTGTGCAAGGTTGCTATTTTTTAAAAGGCTCCGAAAGCTGATCATGACAGGAAGAGAATCAATTCATTTGAAATGTGTTTCTACAGATACCAGGCACTGCCAAAAGGACAAATAAATAGACCTGACAGCAAATTAAGCCTGGGCTCTCATTAGAAGCTAAAATGGTTAGACTGAGGCTATCATGCTTTGGACACATTGTGAGATGGCATTACTCAATGGACAAGACGATAATGCCTGGTAAAGTGGAAGGCAGTAAGAAAAGAGGAAAACGTTACTATACAACCATTGATTCAATCAAAGAAGTTACCGCTGCCCTGAGTTTGCAAGATCTGAGTAGGTCTGTTAAAAACAAGGGGCTCATGGCAGTCTCTCATTCAAAGGGTCGCTGTAACCTGAAGCCAATTTAACACCCCATGACCAACGACCAATACTCTCTTCAAGAGGCTGTATACTCAAATCTGCTGCAAGCAAACAAACAAGAAAGGAACTTACACGGGACGTCATGAAGAGCAACTTCGTCTCCATATCCGGTGTGAGACGGCAGGCCAGAAACTTCCGCGATGTCCGAGACTGCAAAAGCTGCAACACACCTGTGGTATTGGAGGGGAGGACAATGTTTGGTAGACGGGGAGCAAAGAAGAGCAGTTCAAACAAAGCAGATGGTTTGCGGGACAGCCAAAAATCATGGCAATTTAATTATAAATTGCACTTTTAGACCACATAGTTACCAGAGTTTTGGTAATGATGTACAACAGAGTCCATAAAACTTAGTAAATTTCATTCCCACAGGCAGCAACAAATAATTTTGTCATTCCGCTCCCCTTGCTCCAAAAAAATCCTCAAAAACTATGCCATTCTCAAGGACTATTTGCAATTTGGAGTATACAGCAGCTCCAGAGAATGTGAACCAACAGATTCAAATTAAAAGGAAAGAGATTTCAACTAAACTTCTTGACCGCAAGAGATGTATGACAGTGGAATGGGTGGCAAAGGATGGCAGATTCTCCTAGTCATTTTGGGGGCACCCAAGTCCTGCCTCCCCAAAACTGACCTGTTTATTAATAGCAGCACTTTGAACTCTCTCCAACAAATAAAACAGAAGTCTTTGAAAATAATGGAATTCTAGAATGCCAGGTATACTGGGATATGGTTTTGTATTACAGTGGGCCCTTGTTATCTACTGGGGTTTGGTTCCAGGATCCCCAGTGGATAACAAAATCCATGGATGCTCAAGTCCCATTAAATATAACGGCACAATAAAATGGTGTCCCTTATACAAAATGGAAAGTCAAGGTTTGCTATTTGGGATTTATACTTTTTTGGAATATTTTCAAGCCGTGGATGCTCAGATCCGTGGATAAAGAATCCATGGATAAGGAGGGCTGTATCCCTCATGCTAAGCACCATTGCTGTTTGCAGCAGGGCCTTCAGTGTTGTGGCACCTGTCATGAGGAACAATTTCCCCCTCCAAACCGTCAAAGAAATATCGGGACTGGATTAGCCATCACTCATCCAGGTGTCATGGCCAGAAAGGGGAATATCATCAAGTGTTTTCTGGCTTTCACAGTTTTGTTTTATTTGTTAAATGGATTGAATGAATACCAAGAAATCCCTTAAGCCAGGAGTCGGGGAAAGATGGGGCTAAACGTGTCATTGGACCGCAGCATCTATGATCCCTCATTGTCAGTTCCATTGGCTAGAGTGGATGAAAGTTGTGAACCATACAATGTACCATATATACTCAACTATAAATCAACCTAATGTATAAGCCGAGGGCAGGTTTGGGGGCCAAAATGATAGATTTTGATATGATCCGTGGATAAGCAAAGGATAAAACTTAAGGCCACGTAACAAAGGATCTAAAGGATGAAGCAAAGGAAAACAATGTCAAAGAACATACAAAATTCCAGTAGGCATAACTAAAGGCTGGGTGAATGAGAGAATAGAGGTGTGTCAGTGCTTCTAGGAACACAGATTTTGCTCCTGCCTTTCAGCTGCCCAAAACCCTTAAGCCAGAAGCGACTTCTTTTCCAGGAGGAGGCTTCATGCCACCTCCCAATGTTGCTAGTCCATATCGTGTCCATGTGCTCTGATGGCCTCTTTCACCTACCTGTGAACTGTGGGCTCAGAGCCTGTGGGTTGTGGATAATGTCTTTCCAGAGCTGCTCGAACTCAGGTATCCTTGCAACGTTCTGCAGGAGCCTTACCAGGTCTCGGCCAATCATGAAACAATCCATAAACTTGGGGGGGGGGGGGGAGGGTAAAAAGGGGAAGATGTTAAGAAAGGAGGGTCACTATTGTCAGCATCACAAGATCATACAACACACAAACACACACAAGTGAGAAACATTCCGTTCTTGAACCTCCCGGACTTGTTGCTCAGCCTGCAAAAGGTCTCCCCTTGGGAAGAAGGCCACTTCCTTTGAAGACATCAGGTTCTAAAGAAGCGGCAGCACAAGAAGGTCAACTGGTATTTATTTTCATTTGTTTTAATGGCCACTTGTAGTACAAACAAACAACCCAGAGCCATAAATCCAGAGGCTTTCCCCTTCACGGCTGGCTCCCAGAACTCAATGGCCAAGGCTAGAGTGGGGTGGGGAAGGAATAGCCTTTTGTATCCAGGCCAAGTCCATCTGGACAGTGCCAAAAATCTGGAAGGAAAGGATGACTCCTGTGAATGATGTTCCTGTGACTCACATGGTACTGTCATTGTTTGTGTACTGAAGTTATAGCCCACCTTTCTCCCAAGATTAGATTCAAGGCAGCTTACAATACAGTGCACCCTTATTTTACACGAGGGATCAGTCCCGGGCTCCCCCGTATAAAGTAAATTCCACCTGTGCTCGAGCCCCATTTAAATGAATGGGGCTCATGTATGTGGCGGTGCACTGGCGCATGCGCGCCATGGGCATACACCCCATTATTCCCTATGGGACGTGCCGCATATGCTGAAAGCCGCATAAAGCACGCCTGCGTATGACACCGACTCACTGTAATTGAAAAAGAGTTGGGCAGATACTCTCCTTATTTAAGCCTGCAGCTGCCCTGAGGTTCTGGAACCAAAGTGAAAAGACATTTTGCAATTCCTGAGTGGCATGTGGTTGTGGTATACACATGGATGGTGGGAGAGACCAAAACCAAAAGATCACAAATCTGCACTGCCTTCTCTGTCCACCTTCCTCTTTACAAACTGGAGAGCAGCCTTACATTACTGTAAGAATCCACTATGCTAGATTAAGGTACTTTTGGAGCAGCATATAAGAGTAGTGACAGTACCAGCAGAGAAAAGCAGGGAAAGATGGTCTGCTGGCTCCTGGGTAGCTAAGAACCTGACAGGGCAGTCTTATTTCCTAAGAAATCTTTCACTGACTATCTCCAGTTTGTTGCTGTGCCTGCAGCCATTTTGTCCATGGTTGCCACCACCTATGCCAGGGGACCAAACTGCCCTTGCGCTCATTGCAAATATACCTACCAGGATGAAAAAAACATTTCAATGACCAGAAATTCCTTTGTGGGGCTTTTCCATGCTAATTCGAGGGGGGCTCTCCATCCTAAAATTGCTAACCTGCCCCCCCACAATGGCTTAAAAGGTGATCAGAAGAGACAAGTTGTCACTACTGGTCACTCAAAATGGCTGCCATAACAACACAGTTATGGTCCGCCACAGCTTCAAGGGTGCCCAAAATGAAGTGGTATGGCCCTCTGGGGTTTGGAGGTTGCCCAACTCTGACCTATCCCAATGTAGTTACACTGGCCAACAGGATTGTGGTCATGCTTGGCTAAGGAGGGTTGAAGGAAGAGGAGGAAACAGGGAAGAGAAGTTTAAACCTGCCATCTCCTTGACCCCCCTGCTGCTAAAGCTGAAGGGATCCATATAAGAAGACAGAAAATGGGTTGCGAGATACAAGATGTGAGATAGAAACTCACTTCAGCGGGCATCACAATGGGCTCCATTGTGCAAAAAAACCCATACTTCCCACCCCCACAGGAAGAGAAGTGGGAACAAGAGCGTCTGTAGTGATAAAAGCGGCTGGTAGGAGAATTGTGCTGGAGAAAGAAAAGGGAGCATTTAATAGTGAGATACACTTGAGAAGAGACAGACACACAAAACGCTTCAGACTACCAAGCCTTCTGGGAGTCCTTACCCTGTCTCGGAGCAAAAAGATGCAAAAATCCACCTCTTTCTGCCTCAGAGCTTGGAGCGGTGGGGAGCCATGGTGGTCGACAATGAGGCGCAGGTAGGTATACACCGACATGGCAATCAGCATGGCGCTCTTCAGCACCCACTCCCTGGAAGGAAAAACAACCGTCAGCTGGCTTTTAGTCCAAACATCACAGACTAGTACAAACCACAGTTCTCTTAACCGTGTAATGATGGAAAGGCAAAGGACAAAGGCAGCAGTGCCCCCTATTCCTTGCTGCTCTCTTGCTCCAGAAGCTGGCATTAAGTGGCATACTGTCCCTGAAACTGGAGTTTCCACTTAGCTGTGATGGCCCAAAACTGTTTAAAATTATACTATTTAAACATCCTTTCTGTACCTTCTCCTTCTCCTCTTTCTCCTTCATCACTGCCACCTTATGGTGGTCTAATCCCTTTTGAGACTAGTTTGAATAGTGGATTTTGACTCTGGGAGACAAGAGTTCAAATTCAGCAAGTTACATACTCTCAGCCTCAAAGGAAGGCCAGAGTAACCTCCCTTTGAACAAATCTTGCCAAGAAAACCCCATGATAAGGTCACTCTAGGGTGCCATAAACTGAGATGACTCAAAGGCACACATCACCAACAAAGACAACAACAATTCTTTTTTCAGAGTCTGAAATTAAAATTAAACTTTGCATCACATAAGTCTTCACATTCTTCTTTGATCTACTATTGGTTGATTTCACTGGGTGAAACACATTTAAGTTTGAAATCAGGACTTGTGTGTTGTTTTCCTTTTTGGACTGCCAAGCTGCAGTCCAAAAGACCATCTTTTCTAAGTGCTGGTCTGAATAATACGCAATGAGAAGAAATGGCTAAAAGAGACAGAGAAAGAGATTCCAAAAAGACAAATGGGTCTGAGAGCAAATCAAACCCAAACTCTCCCTAGAAACCAATGCGAGTGAACGGAGGCTCTTGGACTTTGGACATTTTATAAGACAACATAACTCACAAGAGAAGATGATAAAGCTCAGTAATGTGGAATGAAACAGGAAAAAATAAAGACTGCATTCCAGATAGATTGGCTCAATAAAGAAAGCCACGACTGCCCTAGCAAGACCTAAGCAGCCTGAGGTGGTACAGCCCTCTCTTCCAGGTTATTTTTCAGTCCCTACAGCTGGGCAAAGTGAGGCCCTGCGGTCACATGAAGGATGCTGGTCTATTGCCTTCCCAAACTACAAACTAGGATTCCTAAAGATGCAGCCATAGCAGTTAAAGTGGAATTGCAGTGCTATAATTGAAAGGGTCCCTGAAGACCAAACTTCATAAACGGAAGGAAGCTTTCCTGAGGAGGCAGCCCAGAGGAGCAGATGTAAAGGTGACAGTGGCGAGGAAAAAGAGGATGAAAGGATGTCTGAGTGCAGCTTCTGAGTGCAAGTCTAATTCATCCAGCAAGTGACGCAGATCCAAGGCTTAAAAACAGTTCAGCGGTAGCATGGGACACGCAGGATTGCCAAAGGAGACAGACCATCAGCTTCTTGATGCACTTCACAACTCGGGAAAGAGCTTTGTCTGCTTTTAATTAAAGAGCAAAGAGAAATTCCTTCAAGATATGCCACTTCACTGAAAATTGGTTTCTCTCTGCCTCCCGCAGCAACATTTCCTAGCTTCTTCATCACTCTCCTGCGATACCTTTCTGTTTCATTCATCTGTAGCCAACCTGTAAGCAATTCTGCCAACACAGGGCTGGCCCTCTGTGTGCCATGGCCCTTTTGTGCAAGGCCAAAGCCGTATGCTGGTGAGGTGGTAGATGTTCCACCTAGTGCTTGCCAAGTCCCGCTCCACATCCATGCTCACAAGACCACTGTCAGGATGAGAGTGAAATGTGACGGAAAAGCAACTGTGGGTTGGAGACTCGCCAAGCCAAACCACAAAAGAAACTGGAATGCTGACGGAGATCTCTCTGTACAGGGAAAAGTTAAGCCAGCTAGAGTTGCTGTGGAGCAGAAGGGGAAGGCAGGGAAGCAAAGGGCAACATTTAAAAAAAAAAAAACAGAAGACAGAGGGGGAAAAAGATATCAGTCGGATGCATTGCTTGCGGCTGGACCCAAGTGTCAGGCTCAGAATCTGTTTCTCCTGAGAATATCAACCATTTCTCTTCTTTCCTCTAAACCATTTTTTAAAGTCTTTTTGCAGCAGCTCAGAAGTTAACAGGGAAGTTCATATACCCAGAACCCAGATTAATTCTTCTTTTCTTTTCTATTATCCCAGAATTCCAGCTCTGAACACAGACTCGGGATTTATTTAATACAGAATATTAGACTCACAGGAGGCAGGAGAAGGAGCAATTTAGGGCTGCCAGATTATTATGATATTGTTTATGCAAGGGCCAGAAAATTTATCCATTATAGGATTGGCAAGTGCCCCTTATTTGAGGGTTGAAAAGCTTTTCCTTTTAAATAGAATGAACAAGATGCCCATGTGTATGTGTTTGTATGTATCCCATATTTGAGGGGAGATTCATAAAGATAGAAACATATACATCATGTAATTTATGAATGTGAATTTTAATTTGAGACGAACACTATGTTAACTAAAAATCAATACTTTCATGTGGTATTTAGGCAGATCACAAATATGTTAACAACTACTTTCTGACTGTCAAACCTGCATCTCCTGAATTTTGACCGTCTCTTATTGCTACAATGGACCCTTGGCATCCGTTGAGGTTTAGTTCCAGGATCCCCCATGGATATCAAAATCTGTGGATGCTGAGGTCCCATTATATACGATGGAGTAGAATATATAAAATGGCAAAATCAAGGCTTGCTTTTTGGAGTTTATATATTTTAAAAACATTTTCAAGCCCAGGATGCCTGACTAAAAAGTCAGTGAACAGAGAGGGTTGACTGTATTTTGAAAATCTGGCACGGCTAGAGCCATTTTAAGGGCCGGAAACACCTAATGTTCGTTTTAAAGCTCCACAATTGTTGACTGAATCATTATCGATTCAGTCAATTATTAATGTTCTTGTTGTCAGGGTTCTGCGTCAGCTAGGAAACTGCGGGTGGCAAAGACACACAGTTCACCCGCCATCAATTAATGCATAAAGACGAAGCAAGACAGTCCCAGTGGGGAGCAAGGAAGGATTGACAGCTCAACCGCTTGCCTCCCACGGACGCGACTGGGCTTCGTCCCCCGAAAAAGCAGTAGGGAGCGCTGTCGGGTTGTCGCACGGCTCCCACGGAGGGAAGTAAACACACAGAGAGGCCCCCAAGTAAATGCTTTAACAACTTGATTGCTCGCCATAGTAATAAGCCCATTTTAAAGAGAAAAATCACAGCCGCAATAAAAAGCACTGTGCCAAGAAGATTCAGCCTTGTTGAAGAATAACAGGGCCGTCTAATGACAACTGCACTGCCAAGCATCTGTTTATTAGCAATTAGTTGCCAAGAAAAGGACAGAGAGAGAAGACCGGGATGACATGGCTATTCAGGGGCAAGGTTGGGTCCATTTTGAGGAATCAGATCTGTGACACACAGCTAGAAAAGACAGTCTAGTTTGGATGCCAAAGGGATCTGTGACCGGTGGCATCACTAGAGAGGTGCGGACCCACAATGGGTGACACCCGGCCGAGTGCACAGCCCTCCCTGCCATGCACCATTTTACCAAATAGGGTCACTATAAGTTGACAGGTGACTTGCACGGCAGATACACACAGTTAATGGATGCACCTGGCAGATTTGCTGTTGGACAGTGGTCACCCAATGGGTTTAATGGCCGAGCTGGGAATCGAACCCTGGTCTCCAGAGTCGTGGTCCAATGCTAGATCCACTACCGCCTCTCCTTTGAAATATTATCATCCCACATTTCAGCTGTCAGGGATGCCTGGTTAAAATACAGTGAGACCTTGTTATTCGCTGTGGTTTGATTCCAGGAACCCCTGTGGATAACAAAACCCATGGATGCTCAAGTCCCATTAAATATAATGGCAGAGCAAAAAGGTGTCCCTCATATAAAATGGAAAATCAAGGTTTGCTATTTGGAATTCATACTTTTTAAAATATTTTCAAGCCATGGATGCTTAAATCCGTGGATAAAAAATGTGTGGATAAGGAGGGCCGTCTGTACTAGATATTATTTTTTAACCTTTCATACATCCATTCAAAATAGCTTATATACTTATATATGCAAACATACCTGATTATTCTAGATATACTAGTACTAGATGTTATTGAATATTTCAAAAAGCATAAAGAGAAGAAGCTGGCTTTCATACCAGAGAAGGCATTTGATTGTCTTTTATATGTATAATTTCTTTATAATTATTATATACTTATATTTTATTATCTTTAGATGGTACGCCTTTGGCAGGTGTTAATGTTTTGACTTGATTGTTTCTGTAAAGGGCCTTGTAAATTTATGGCCCTATACAAATAAACAACAACAACAATGTCAATTGGTTTTGTTATTTTGGAGATCTTGAACTTTATAAATATGGGGCAGATATTTAAAAATTGGAGACGGTCAATATATAGTCATCAGATAGCCCAGATTATTATTAGTGAAGAACTCACTACATCCCTTTGAAATCCCACAACAGTTTGGAAGTAACCAGTAAACCTTGCTTGCTGTATCAGCAATTTTAACATTACATTAATAGCTTCACAACACCAAAGAAAAAGAACATTTGGGAAGTGAGGAGTAAATATGTCTTACCTGATCCCAAAAGTAACATTACTGTTCATGTAATAATGTCAAAAAAGGAAAGCTGGTATGCTTGTGTTGACAAAAAAAGTAATATTTTTGCTGCTTGTTAACCTGTTACTTCCCAGTTTTTGTTCCATACGAGGAAGAAGACAACCCAGAATTGCATGGCAAGACAAAGCCGGGGCTTGGCTCTCTTTTGTCTAAATAGGCCCCTGGTTTATCACAAATGCTTAAATAAGGACAGAAATACAAGTCTGCAACTTCAACCTCATTTGCAACCAGAAGGTCTCTAAAGCCATGAAAAATAAGCCAGATCAGGTGTTTTAGCTCTGCGCTGTTCATAAAACAGTACCCCCAAGAGTGTGAGCAAACTGCAGCCCTAAGGATATTGTTGGACTTCAATTCCCAGCATCCCCTAGCTAGCCCAGCCAATGGTTAGGAGTGCTAGGAGCTGCAATCACTGCAACCCAGGAAGGTTGCACCTTGCCAAGATGCCAGTCTTTGCAGTGAGGCCCCATGATGAGGTTGTGCAAGACCAAGATGCAAGACCAAGAAGTGGAGAGAGTTCAGAGTTTGTACTGAATAAAAACCAGGCATGGTTTATTCCAGCACTTTGAATACAAATCTAGCATCTTGAGCTGCAAAATTAATGCAGTGTGACACCACTTGGCTCGATGCAATGGAATACCAGGATTTGTAGTTTTGTGAGATATTTAGCCTTCTCCATAAGAGAGCTCTGGTACCACAACGAACTACAAATTCCCAGGATCCCATAGGATGGAGCCGCGACATTTAAAGTGGTGTCAAAGTGCGTTAACTTTACAGTTTGACAACAGCTTTGGAATAAAATGTGAGGACATCTTTGACCGGCTCCATCTAAGTGAAGGGTGGGCAACTGCCATGAGGCCAGGAACCAATTTTCTACCTCTGGGACACCCAAATATCCCACAAGTAATGATTTTTTTAAAAAAATACACATCCGTAGGGTATCATCTCATGTTTTAAACAGTGACCAGAAGGCCTGCAACCTATTTTAAAGGTGAGCTGCCTCTTCTCAAGGCTTCTAAAAGAGGAAAATAATTTTTCTGGCAAGCCAAAAAAAAAAAAGGGTCAATTCAGGCAGTCTGGAGGAGGCAAGGACCACAAAAAAGGTCCTTCGTGGGTCTTATGTAGCCTCACGGCCATATGTCCCTCACCCAATCTAAGCTCCATTAGGACCAGGCATTTTGACTATCTCAGAAAACTACCAGTGAGGGAAGATAAACTTCATGTACCTCTGTTCAGTGAGCATGTCCAGGATGTTCTCTGCCAGCCAGATATTCTTTGCAGTCACATCTCCACCTGCAAACACACCAAGAAGGAAGATCAATGTCAGATCCCAGATGGCTGCCACTTCCTCTGGCATCAAGTTTTGGCAAGCTATCTTTTCTCTCCGCTCTCAGGTGGAAAAACAGCAAATCCAACCTTCCTCCTGCACCACTAGCAGAGCCTTAGGAAGATGTGCGACAACCACAGTGAGTATCCCCATGGCCAACTACAGAACAATATAAATCTGTTTCCAATGCAGTAGTAGTTGTTGTTGAACTGAGACTTGGAAGATCCAGGTTCAACTCTCAATTCAGCTACGAAACTCATCAGGGGACTTTGGGCTTGACACACGCTCTCAGCCTGATCTACTTAACAGGGCTGTTGTAAAAATAAAATAGGAAGGGGCCCAAGGTATTGCAGCAGTCAAAGTGTTGGACTAAGACTTGGGAGGGATGGTTTGGAGTCCTTACGGTGCCACCAAAGTCATGAGGCAATCCAGGGAGAGTCACTCCCTCGACTTGAACTACCTCACAGGGCTGTTGTGAAAGAGGGGACATTTATTTATCTACCTATTTATTATCCAGACTTTCTCCCAATAGCGACCAAAGACAGCTAACCATTTGAGTGAATATAATTTTAACTTACTGATTTTGATGAGCCCTAACCAAAAAACAAAGCAAAGCTAAACATGAGAAATCATATGGATTGTGGCCCAGCAAGACCTGGGAAGTGGCATCATGGACAGACAATGTTGTGTAGTGGTTAGGAGTATTAAACTGTACACCGAGAGATACGGTATCTCTCAAGGTACAGTTTAATACAAAGGGATCTTGTAGCACCTTGGAGATTAACCAAAGAAAAGACAATGTAACATAAGCTTTTGTAGACTTGGTCTCCTTCCTCCAATGCATAGAGGGAACTGGTCCCCAGAAAGGACCTTTATAACCAGACTGTATGAATAGCCATAGAAATGCAAAACTTGTAGGTAATGGTGAAGAAGTGACAAGTTGAGTTTTAACTATGAAGGACAAAGGCAGAATGTTGGCTAAGGCTAAGAGTACTGGATGACCATATGAACGGTGAAGGGAGTTGAGGAATGTGGTGTGGGCATGCAGGGAATCTCCAGTACTGGAATCTCCAGTATTGGAAGATATAGGCTTTAGCTCTTCCTGAGGCATGAAATTGCCTCAGACTGACCTCAACCAAGAATGTTCAGAAACTGGAGAGTGTCCAAAGGAGGGCAACTAAAATGGTGAAGGGTCTGGAAACCATGCCCTATGAGGAACGACTTATGGAGCTGGGGATGTTTAGCCTGGAGAAGAAAAGGTTAAGAGATGATATGATAGCCCTGTTTAAATATTTGAAGGGATGCCATATTGAGGAGGGAACAAGCTTGTTTTCTGATTCTCCAGAGAACAGGACCCAGAACAATGGATGCAAGCTACAGGAAAAGAGATTCCAGCTCAACGTTTGGAGGAACTTCCTGAGAGTAAGGGCTGTTCAACAGTGGAACACACTAGAGTCTCCTTCTTTGGAAGTCTTTAAACAGAAGCTGGATGGCCATCTGTTGGGTATATTTTGACTGAGAGTTCCTGCATGGCAGGGGGTTGGACTGGATGGCCCTTGTGGTCTCTTCCAACTTTATGATTCTATGACCTACCTCGCAGGGTTGTCACTGAGGATAAAAGTGGGAAGAAAGCCTAACTAGGTTACTCATCACTGAAGCTAAGCACAGAGGCTGTGACAACAGCCAACGTGTTTATATGCTTTGGCTTGGGCCTGAACTTAAGTCTAAGCCAAGTGGCTAGAAACAAAGTGACCAGAGGTGAGGAAAAGGGAAAGATGTCTAAACAAGGAGGCAGGGCTCTTATGCACCAAACAATATCTGATGCACCCCTCTCATTCTGTGGCAGGGGTGGGACGCATGTAGCCGTTCAGATGCCACTGGACTGCATCTCCCAGCAGCTCTAGCGAATTGTAAAGGATGCTGGGAGTTACAATCCAACAATATCTGGAGTGATGCAGGACTCCAACTGCTGCTCTAAGTAGTTAATAAGTTAATAAGAAGCAATCTGGGCCTTGTAAATTCTGATTTTAATGCTCACTGAGGGTTTTGTTCTTTTTGTTTCCATCTCCCACCGGGGAAGAACTCACACTAAAGCTGTCTGCTCTTGGATGTGTGTCCTCAGTCACACAAGGGAGCGGGCTTTGAAAGCCATTATACCACCGCCGTCCTGAAAAGTGAAGGGTCATAAAACACAAAAATCGACCAAAGAAGCAAGAGAACAGAGTTGGGGAAAGAGGCCGCCCGGAGAGGGAGAAAGCCAGGGGTGGCTTTTCCTCAAAGCCAAGTCAATGCAAGTTTGGCAGAGACAGAGAACGAAGGAATGAAGAGTACAGTTCATTGGCTCATCAGGGGTTCGTCCCCCTATGACTCCTAGGGTCCCCTTGGGTCGGGTTGAAGGGGGGGCAGACCACAGATAATCTTTTGCTCATTCCTCCTCCCATATGCAGGCAATAAAAAGTGAAGAAAAGTCAGCATTCCAGTCTGCGGGGACAGCGGGTGAATTCCTTCCATGGAAGAATGGCCGCCAAGGCGACAACCCTGTGCCAAAAGTTCTCCAGAGAATCCCTATCAAGTTTACACCTGATTCGGTAGAGAAAGGCAAACAGGGGAAAGGAGAAAGGCAAGGTGACAAAGGAACTATTGCATTCAGACTATGCCCCTTGTCTTTTGACTCAAGCATCAAAATGTCTTAAGCTGGCCTAGATCAAAGCATACCTGACAGATGGGCATCCAGCCTTTGCATAAAGACCTCCAAGGAGGGAGATTCCACTACACTCTGAGGGGGTGTGTTCCACTGTCGAACAGCCCTTACTCTCAGGAGGTTCCTCCTAACGTTGAGGTAGAATCTCTTTTCCTGTAGCTTGCATCCATTGCTCCGGATCCTGTTCTCTGGAGCAGCAGAAAACAAGCTTGCTCCCTCCTCAACATGACACCTCTCCAAATATTTAAACAGGGCTATCATATGCTGACTTGCATGGGCTGAGAGAATTTGCATGGACATTAGCACAACTATGGAAAGGAGAATGGGGGGGGGGGGGTAGAGAAAGTGTTGTTGTTGTGTGCCTTGAAGTCACTTCTGAAGGTGAAGCTATCATGGAGTTTTCTTGGCGGAATTTATTCAGAGGCGGTTTGCACTTGCCTGCCTCTGAGGCTGAGAGTGTGTCACTTCTCAAGGTTGCCTATTGAGTTTTCGTGGCCAAGCAGGGATTCGAACCCTGGTACACAGCAGTTTACAAAAATATTTCCAAGCTCCACTAATACATTATGCAAGCATTTCAGCTTATGTACACTTGGACAAAAGGTAGCATGAACACAGGTGTGTGTGTTTGCCTGTTTGTGTATATAAGATATACATCTTCCACATCTTTATTCTGTACGTTCAATCCATTTTGTGACTCCCAAATTACCATATATAGATTACACACCGTTGAAAAGGACATCTTTTCAAACAGTCTAATTTTACAGGATGTCTTCAAAAATAAAACAACACTGCAAAACAATTTTACAAAATGGTTTGAAGATTGAACTATTTTACTAAATTGGCTCATCAGGGGTTCGTCCCCCTGATGTTCTATATCGGCAATTGCACACCAGTAAAGGGTGCTATTTTTTAAACACACACACACTCATTACACATATAGTTTGCTAGAAATAGCCTCCTATGTAATGGTTATTTTCTTTAAACTAAATTCCAAACACACCTGAGATTCCCCCCCCTCGCTGCCCAAACTAGAAGGGCTTGATTTTTTGCGATCTCTCTTAATGCATCTAGAAAAGTGTGTTGCTAATTGCGTACGTTGTTTGGACCTTGATTGCTTTGACAGAAAATGAGTAACCCTCCTTTCAGCCACTTCTTCCTGCCTACCTCTGGTTTAAAGCAGCTTTATTCCATTAAACTGGTGCTCTCAGTAGCTGTTGGCAACCATAGTCCCTTGGTGCCATACCATACGGTATTATTTTTTAACAAGGTCATGTTACCTTAAGTCAGCAGTTCATAGAATCCTAGAGTTGGAAGAGACAAGAGCCAACCAGTCCAACCCTCTGCCATGCAGGAACTCTCAATCAAATCATACCCGACAGTTCAAAGCTGGGCTAGGGGAGCACCAGAGGTTGCCAGCATCCCATGGGGCAAAGAAACCTATGCAAGGCTATATGAGGCGAGGCCATCCAACACACTCACCTGCAATCTGCTTCATGTAGGTCATGCAGATCCCATCTATGCCAAGGATCCCACTCCTCACCATCTCCCGCAGCAGCCAAACCAGCTAAAGAATGGGAGCAAAACAGGAGGATTTAGAACGGATACAAAGGTGTGGGCCCAAACCAAACTCCAGTGCTCAGCCCCACACTCCCTCATCGACATAAAAAAGGATACCTTTGAGACTGAGAGAAAGAAGGTTGTAGCATAAGCTTTTGGAGACTAGGGGCCCGAATAGACAGGCCAAAATAAAGCTTCTTCAGGTCACTTTGGAGGTATGCTGTTTAAATTACACACTTAAGAGGCCAGAAGCTGTGCCAAAGCAGTCCTTAGGACTGGAGCATGGCTTTAGCATAGTTTGGGACACATGCGTCATTTAAACAGCCCACTTCCAAACTGGCCCCAAAACAGCTTTATTTTGGCCTGTCTGTTCGGACCCTAGGTCTACTTCATCAGAATCTGATGAATCACAGAACCACAGAGTTGGAAGAATACACAATGTAAGAATACACAAGCTAAGCACCCCCGACTGATGGCCATCCAACCTCTGTTTAAAAACCTCCAAAGAAGGAAACTCCACCATACTCCAGGACAGTGTGTTTCACTAGCAAGACAGGTCTTACCATCAGGACGTTCTTTCTAATGTATAGGTGGAATCCCTTTTCCTGTAGTTTGAATCCACTGCACCATGCTCGTCTCTGGAGCAGCAGAAAACAAGCTCGCTCCATGCTCAATATGACATCTCTTCAAATGTTTAAAGGTCTCACCCCTTATGATCTCACCTCTTCTCCAGGTGAGGAGGGGGAGGACAAAAGCTGGGAAACCAGCAAACACTGGTGTCACGCGGAAAGAAGTGTGGACATATGGAGAGTACATGTAGTTGGCACTACATAAGGACCAGATTTGGCTATAGTGTTTGACGTTCCCCACCCGGTTTTTTGAAGTACCATTTTGGTTTCTTTCTCATGGTTTCGGTCGGACACAGTTTTCCATTGAAAACGCTAAATCTGGTCACAGAAGGATGTGTAATTGTGTTACACAGCTCAATAAATCACCTTGTAAATCTGCAGCAGCCATTCCAGCTGCAGAATTTGGGCCTTAAGGTTGCAGAATTCCAAACCCTGGAGAAGAAGCTGTATAGTTTGCAGCATCACCATGAGATTAATCTCTCCCCCTGCTTCATCTCCTCATTCTTCTAAAGCATGCATGCAGACAAGTGCCAGTGATAACATCTAACTTCTCACCTGAGTCCGACACGAATCTTGCAGCTTCAGGTATTTTTCCATCAGAAGCTGATTCATCTTGGTCAACACGGCATTCATGCCATCTCGGCTCACAAGGGCCAGGTCCCGGTAACACTGTGATGAAGAAAAGTTAGGATGCGATTAACAGTTTTGGCTGTTTACATGGAGGAGGGATAGCAGCTGAATGGAACACAGTAAGGTTCTGGTACTTGACAAGATGCCAATTTGCAATATCTGGATAATAAGGCCTGAACTACAACTTCTCTAAATTGTGGAGGGGAAGTTTTGATACTCCAAAGGTATGGGTCTACAATTCTCATCATGCTCCACCAAGCATAAGGGGCTATGGGATTTGTAGCACCAAACATATAGATGGTTTAAGCTTCCCCACCACTGCTTTAAACAAAATATTTTAGAAAGTCTGCTCTGGACCCTGGAAGCCTGACAGCAACTCTGGTTCATCCCATCTGAACTGCTTGGGAAAGAACTGCAATGGGTGTTTTGCTTCTAACATGTTATAAACTTTTAATTTGATTTTTAACTGTTATACATTAATTTGTTCACTGGATTGATGGTTTAATGGTTAGTGCTTTTTAAAACGTTAGTATGGCACACTATTTTGGTTATTTCGTTTCATTTGGACTCAAAGCTGCTTTGACTTCAATTCTTTTGGACTCAAAGCTGCTCTGAGTCCAACATTATGACAAAGGCAGGATATTGATTGATTGATTTGATCGATCGATCGACTGATTGCATTTTGCTCCCTGATTCTCTCTGGCCCCCTTCCACATTTGCCATTCTTCCCCTTCCTTCCTTGGGACGAAACAAGGGGCAAGCTAGGAATTCAGGAGTGGGCAACTGCAGCTGATCCATTCAACACATGCAATAGACCCAGTGTGGCCTGCACTACTCACTCCCAGATAGATCCAGTTCACTTTCGGTTTTTAAAAAGTTTGTGGGGTTTTTGCTAAGACAAGGTGCAAGGAAGGTCTGCACTGAAGGATTCTAGAGGCATGAGTCTCACTCTCTTACAAAATATATATGGAGAGTACTAGAAATTCATGGTATCATGATAGGTTGACAGGCGACTGGAAGACACATACACTGGGGTTTGGAAATCACAGAGACCCTTCATGACTCCCTGTCAGAAAAATCAGAAACTACAAGAAGCAAAAGAAGTTATTCATGCCTCCAGTAAAGAAACCAGCCCTAACCAACTGAATTGTGAAAGCAATTCTACGTTATGCATAATGCAAAACATACATAGAGCACAGCCAACTGTGTGAGATTACCATAAATCAACTGGGGCTTGGCTTTTCCAAGATGTATGACTGCACACAGAGAATGAGCTCTGTTCCAAACTTAAATTTGCTTATTCAAGTCTGCAGCAGCTGTTTCAAAATAGGTCCCAGTTCTCTCAATCACTGGAGGTTTAGCCACGGATTGGCATGCAAGCCCTGGGAAGAGTTGAGAGCCAATGTTACAGAGTGAAGAAGAGATACCTAGGGCTCATAGAACAGTTACAAGAGGAGGGAAAAGGGCTACAGGTTTTCAGGTGGATATAGTGAGAAGGGAAGGACCCAAGTACCAAAAAAAGAGACTTTCTGCATTTTTTTAATGGCTTAAAGAGTTTTCTGGCAATTTTTTGGGTGCAGATGGGAGGAGATGTAGCAAAGGGTGGTGATAATAGGACACTTCAGTTTTGGAAGTCAAAGCTCTGCAAACAAGCCAAGTAGCCTCCCATGAGTTGGCAAAGACGAGAATTTTGGGAGAGCTTAGAAAAGATACTTTTTGGACTACAGATCTCAGAATTCCTAGCCAACCTGGATGTTGTTATCACTTGAATTTGGGAAAAGACACAGATATGTACTCCTTTCGAAGGTCTTTGAAAGTGTGTGTGTGTGTGTGTGTCTTCAAGTCGACTTATGGTAACCCCACAAATTTCCAAGATTTCTCTTAGGCAAGAACTTCAACTTGGTCTTCCTTGTAGCCAGTGTGACTGAAGCCAGAGCCTTGGGGAAAGCCATCCCAATGCTATTAATTTATTCTGAAGTTAAGACATGGGATTCAGGTGGGACCCCACCTCATGGGGAATACAAGGAGAGAACTACAACACCCACCCTCTCTCTAGGAGCATTTTTCTCTTGCAAAGCTTGTGTGCATGTGCTTTCATTCAATGCCTGTGGCAGCATAGGGCTCTGACCCATAGATGGCCCAGAGAACTAGATCCAAAGACTCCATTGTTTATGCACCATGGCTCCCGGAGACCTTTCTGCTTTGCAAAGAGAGAAATGAGAATCATCACACCAAGTAGACCTGAAAAAGAGGGTGCCACATGTAGTAGGAACCTGGTAGACTCAGCCTCTGAAGATGGAAAGCAAGCTAAACAGTGGCTACCAGGAGCAGAGTGTATCTGCACCTACTGAAGTCAGACACTCCAAAAACTGGAACTCTAAAAAGCGAGAGAGGGAGAAAAATGTCTTCCTCTTGCCATTTGAGGCCCAAACTGGAGGACATAAAGGTAGGGGGGAGAGGAAAAAATCAGGAAGTCATTTGCTAAGTTATTTCTCCATTAATGTTAATCTGTGCTGCTAAATGTCACATCCAGGGAGGAGGGATATGGTCTCCAAATTCTCCATCAAAGAGGTTAATGGGGTCTCTGAAAAGGTCTTTGATTAGTTCCTTTTTCACGACCTGACAAAAAACCACGCTCAACAAGAGTGAAGGTTTCGCTCGGCCCTTCCGGGCTTTTTAAATGTTAAATGCCCGCTTGAGTTTGGAGGGACAGAGATGGGGCAAGGTCTTTTGCTCCTCCCGAGGCCAAGACAGCAGCAGGAAGAAAACATGAGAAGTAAATGGCACTATGGAAATACAGTCGGATCTCTGTATCCACAGATTCATCCATGGATTCAAGCATCCATGGCTTGAAAAAAATTCAAAAATATATATAAATTTCAAAAAAGCAAATCTTGATTTTGCCATTTTATTTAAGGGAAACCCCTCGAATATGTCACTGTATTTAATGGGACTTGAGCGTCCACAGATTTGATATCCACATGGGGTCCTGGAACCAAACCACAGTGGATATCAAGGGCCCACTATAAAATCATAGGATCAGAGTTGGAAGGGACAAACACTATTGAGGTATTGTTTCAAGGAACATATATTGTAATTCCAAAGAGAGCTGCTGGAAGGAGAGGGTGGGAGAAAGAAATAATAATAATAATAATAATAATAATAATAATAATAATAATAATAGAATCATAGTTCGAAGGACCATAAGGGCCAGCTAGTCCAACCCCTGCTGTTCAGGAATACACAAATAAAGCACTCCTGAAAGATGCCCATCCATATTCAGTTTTAAGACCTCCAAAGATGAAGGGTCCATCACCCTCCAAGGCAATCTATTCCACTGTCGCATAGCTCTTAGATTGTTTTTTTTCTTTCGGTAGGATCTATTTTCTTATAATTTGAATCCACTGGTTTATGTCCTAGCCTCTGGAACAGCAGAAAACATGTCATGTAGAAGCTCCATCTTCTACATGACATTCCTTCAGTTATTTAAAGACAGCTAGGAAAGATCCTAAAATGCAAAGATATACAACTCAGTACAAAAGTTAGAATCGTACAAGCCATTGTATTCCCTTTTACCATGGATTGGATGCGAAAGCTGAACAGTTAAGAAAGTGGATAGGAAGAAAACCAACTCATTGGAGATGTGGTGATGGAGAAGAGTGCTGAGGATGCCATGGACAGCCAAAAAAACAAACAAATGACTTCTAGAACAGATCAGGCCAGAAATCTCTCTGGAAGCCAAGATGACCAAACTGAGGCTGTTGTACTTCGGACACATTTATGAGAAGGGAAGACTCCTTGGGGAAAAAAAATAATGCTAGGAAAGGTGGAGGGAAGCAGAAAGAGAGAAAGGTGGCATGCTAGGTGGATGGACTCTATTAAAAAGATCATGAATAGGAGTTTGCAGAAGTTGGGCAGAACAGTGGAGGATGGGAGGTCTTGGTGATGTCCCATCAGCAGGGTCGGCATGGGTCGAGATCCATGCTAAACATATCCAGCTCCCTAAATTGTTCCTCAGAAGGCTTGGTTTCCAAAACTTTGGTCCTCTTGGTCAGCCTTCTCTGGGTACATTCCAGCTTCATGAATTGTGGTGTGCCCAGAACTGGACACAGGATTCCAGATGCGGTCTGACCAAAGCAGAACAGAGTGGCACACAGGAGGCTTTCCTAAGCTGGCAGCTGAAAAGGGTGTGTTGGTGGGATGGACAGATGACTCAGATCGCTTCATTATTCACCACCGCAATCTATATTTCAGCCTGCTGCCATCATGGACGTGCTCCAGCAGCTCTTCCTAAGACAACCCATTTCATTAGCAGAAAGGAAACGGAGGCTGATGGATGCGTCATTTAAATGAATAAATCAGAATTGCCCAGCTCTGGCCCATCTAGACCCCAGAGGGACAAGAACGAGGAGATGTCAAGGAGGCTGTTGCTTTGAACTCCGGGTGGGAGATAAAAGCCTGGGTGATGGAGAAGGAGGAGAGAGAACAGGAGATGAAAGCTCCCCCTCTAAGTTTAGGAAGGGAACATTAATTAAAAGCAAGAAGTAAGCGAGGGCGGTGAGGTGAAAGCATGGCCTTGTGGCATTCGCTGCTGTCACTTTGACGGACCCAAGTGCCTCTGCGGATGAGTGTTAGCACAGCTAATTTTCGGTGTTGGAGAAGCAGTTCAGAGAGGTCAAGAAGGGAGATCGCATCTGAAAGGCTTTGAAAGTGGATGGCTGTGTGAAAACCAATCAAATCAAATATTCTTCTCCTGCCTACCTTGGCTTCCATTTCTCTTCCCCTGCTGCTGAGTCCTACGTGTTGCTTTATCAGTTGTAAATAAAAAGAGCACCTTTGAACATGTGAAGAGAGTTTTTCCTTCCCTTGAAATAAGTACTCACGATGCAGTTCTAGGATACATCAATAGAAGTATAGTGTCCAGAACAAGGGAAGCAATAGTGCCACTCTTATTCTGCTTTGGTCAGGCCTCACCTGGAATCCTGTGTCCAGTTCTACAAAGAACGAGGAAAGATGTGGCATTTTCTCTCTGCCTCCAGCACAGGGTTTGAAGCAAGGCTGCACACAAGGCAAAGAGGGCTGGCTCACACATGCACAGGCACAACTGGCCACATCTGGGATCATCCTTCCACACTCTTTTGGCACCTGCATGAACTGTTCACTGAGGCTTCTTAGAACAGGGCTAGGTCTCAGCTCAGAAGGGACAAGGATCTGCTTGAAGTTTTGCATACCGTTAAAGGAGCTATCCAAGGCACTAAGCCTCTCAGAACAAAACTGTGGCCCATGCCAATGGGACGTGAATTCCATTTTGGGTTTTGCATAGCATTAATGGATATCTCGAAAGAATTGAGGCCTCTCAGAACAGGGTTGTGATTCATGTCGGCAGGGTGGTGAATCCTCTCCAAGTTTTGGAAAGCTTTAAAGAAGTGGTTCTCAAACTTTTTATCCTTGTGACCTTCTATGCATCTATATGCAGACATCACACACACACACACACACACACACACACACACACACACACACACTTTTTTTTTTGCTGGACATAGTACAAGAATAAAAATGTTTGGTTTGTATAGTGTGCATATTTTTGTTTATACATTCATGTATATTCATATTTTAACATTTTATAAGGAAATAGTTCTCCTCCTCCTCCTCCTCCTCCTCCTCCTCCTCCTCCTCCTCCTCCTCCTCCTCCTCCTCCTCCTGCAGGCAGAGACTCCAAGATCCCTGCTTCCCTTTTTCTTCCACTCCAGGACATGAAAAGTTTGGGAATCAGAAGAGGAGGAGAAGGAGAAGATGGGGAGAGGAATCAGGGCTTCCAAGTTTTACAGCTCCCTTGAGCAACTTTTCCCCCACCTAGGTAATTTGTCCCCCAGTTTGAGAACCACTGTTTTAAAGGACCTCTATAAGGCACAGGCCTCTCAGAACAGGGTCCCATGCCAATGAGGGGATGAAACCATTCCAGGTTTTGGACAGTTTTATAGGAGCTGTCCAATGTGCTTTTATAGGAGCTGAAGCACCCTGGACAACATCTTTCAAGTATGAACTAAAATCTGGAGTCGATTCACCTCTCTGTTGACACAGGAGCCACCAGCTGCCACAACTCAGAAAGCATTCTGAGCAGAGCTTGGAAAGGTTATTTTCTGGACTAGAGCACCCAGAATCCCCAAGCAGCCATGATGGTAGGGGACTCTGGCAAGCGTAGTCCCAAAGGATAACTTTTTCTGCACTTTGGTCTTGGGGGGAAATTGCTAGAGAGAAAAAAACTGTGGACTGATCCCACTATGAACCTCGTGAACTCACAGAAAACTTTTCCAAGAAGGCAACCTCCTTTTCAGTGGCTCCTGTCCACTGATAAAATAATCTGTTAATTCCCAGAAAATAAGCAGGTGGAAAAACCAGACCTTGTGTAGGATATTAAACTGCAGGCAGGCCTTTGCATGCCCTACTTAGAGAGACCGAATCAAATTTTATATTGATAAATACAAGATTTCAAAATATGCACCACTAGAAAGCAGTCTAGCTGGAAATGCCATTGCAGCAGAAGCTTTTACTCCTGCTTTTACAAGTAGGTCTCATAACAAAATGATGCAGATCCTACCTGTATGAAACTCTCTGAGGCTCTGAGATCCTCGAAAGAGGCCTTTCTCTAAGTCCCACCACCATCACATGCATGGCTGTTGGGGACACAAGACACAGCCTTCCCAGTAACTGCACCAAGTCTCAGGAGCTTACTAGAAAAGACTATATATAGTGCTTGGTAAAGTTGGGGGCAATAGGAAAAGAGGATGACCACACTCTAGATGGATAGAATCAGAGAAGCCATGGCCATGAATCTGCAAGAGCTGAGCAGGATGGTTGAGAATAGGATGACTTGGTGGTCTCTCATTTATAGGTTCGGCATAGGTCAAAGTCAACTTGAAAGTAGTCAACAACAACAACAACAACAACAACAAAGTTTTCCTGGAGATCTTATTCTCTTTTCTGAGGAAGCTTTCACTGCTGAGTCAAATCTCCATGTGAGTGAAGTGATTTAAAAGGCCCCCAAGTGTAGCACAGAAAGGAGAAATGCAGGGTAGCCATGAAAAACTACACTTTTGAGGGCAATAAACCAGGGAACTTTACCTTCTGTGCCTGAGCAGGTTCTGTGAGGATCAGGGTGAAGAGTCCCAGGCATATCTCCTCATGCTGGGGGGCTCCTTTACATACCTGAGGGAAGGAAAAAAGATAGTGATCCAACTGTTGGCCAAGTTTGATGAAGGGTTGCCAAACTGGAGAGGACTCCTGTAACTTTAATGGTTATGTAGAAAAGAAGGCACCAGATCCTGTCTGATCTTGGAAGCTAAGCAGAGTCAGCTCTGGTTAGTCCTTGGATGGCAATCAATACCAGGTGCTTGAGGCTATATTTCAGGTGAAAGAACTGGCAAAACCACCTCTGAGTATTCCTTGCCTAAGAAAACCCTAGGAAATGAATGAGGTCTCCATAAGTAGATGACTTGATAGCATGTACACATAGATGACTTGATGGCATGTACAACATGCGCAGAAGAGGGAATGCCAGAGGTGTTGCTTGTCACACAACCAAATAACAAACAATTCCTGATGAAATTCCCTCTTCTACACAATACAGTGGACCCTTGTTATACACTGGGGTTTGGTTCCAAGATCCCCCGTGTATAACAAAATCCGTGTATGCTCAAGTCCCATTAAATATAATGACATAGCAAAATGGTGTCCCTTATAAAAAATGGGAAATCAAGGTAAATTTATACTTTTTTGGAACATTTTCAAACCATGTATGCTTGAATCTGTGTATAAAAAATCCGTGTATAAGAAGGTTCGACTGTAATTCAAGGTAACGGAGTTCTCTCTAGTTTTCAGTGTGGCAACCCTACTTCCAGGTTACATTCTGAACTGCTCCCTGGTCTGCAAGCTATTGCCCATCTCTGATATAAAGAAATCCTGTGGCACCTTAGAGACTCAATGAAAGAAATTTTTAACATAAGCTTTTTTGGATTCCACTCCATTTCACCCAATCCAAGCAGGCTAGAGTCTTCAAAAGCTTATTGCTAGGTTCCTGTAGCTTTTTTATATTCCAAAGGTGCTCCGGGGTTCCTTTTCAGCTTTTTATGCTGAAACAGACCAACATGGCTACCTTTTTGAATACAAGATACTTACGTGAGCATTCAGGGCGTCATTGGCTTCTCTCTCCGATACTCCGCTTGTGAGGGATGTGACAGTAGCCATGCATCTTTCAAGCTTCTGAAATGAATAAAGAAAAAGGGTTGTGCCAGTTGGAAAGGCATAGGTATCTGCCCTCTGTATCCAAGGGATGACTATTGGCACCTCAATTATGAATGTGTGTATAATTCAATTTCTTAAAAGATTTATTATAAGACTTCTACCCTTCCCTGTGCCTACAGACCTCTATATTGCATACAGATAATAAGGCAACTTAAACCATTTTTTAAAAATGTATTTTTATTAATAGTTAACACAGAATAATGGTAAATTGCTCCCTACCATCCCTGAACCAAAGATGCTCATCATGGTTGCTTCCAAAATATCATGTGTTTCAATGGTGGCAATGTTCAGAATTTACATATGACATATATGTAATTTATATAATTCATTAATATGAACATTATGTTAATTTTGCAGAGAAACACATGACTAAGTTAACTGAAATCAACATTTTCATTTGGTATTTTAGCAGAATGTGAACATATTAATAGCTATTTCCTGACTGTCAATTGCACAAGTCATACTGCTATTTTGCAATATGTCCCATATGACAAGGTTCCCGATGACATTCTTGCAAACAAACTTGGAAAATGTGGGCTAGATAAAGTAACTGTTACATATACTGTATTTGTAATTGGTTGACCGGCTGAACCCAAAGGGTGCTCAACAATGGCTCCTTTTCATCCTGGAAAGAAGTGACCAGTGGAGTCCCACAGGGCTCTGTCCTGGGCCCAGTGCTATTCAACATCTTTATCAATGACTTGGAGGACAGAATTGGGAGCATACTTATCAAATTTGCAGATGACACCAAATTAGGAGGAGTAGCTAATACTCCAGAGAAAGGATCAAAATTCAAGATGACCTGAATAGACTAGAAAGCTGGGACAAAGCTCTGTTTAAATATTTGAAGGGATGTCATATTGAAGAGGGAGCAAGCTTGTTTTCTGCTGCTCCAGAGACTAGAACTGGAACAATGGATGCAAGCTCCAGGAAAAGAGATTCCAGCTCAACATTTGGAGGAACTTCCTAAGAGTAAGGGCTGTTCGACAGTGGAACACACTTGAGTCTCCTTCCTCAGAGGTCTTTAAACAGAGGCCGGATGGCCATCTGTCGGGGATGCTTTGGTTGACAGTTCCTGCATGGCAGAAGGGGATTGGGCTGGATGGCCCTTGGGGTCTCTTCCAACTCTATGATTCTATGATTCTATATTGCTATTTTGAACACCTGACAATGCAGTGGGTCCTAGGTATCTGCTGAGATTTAGTTCCAAGACCTCCGTGGATAACAAAATCAATGGATGCTCAAGTCCCATTAACTACAATGGCACAGGAAAAGGGTATCCCTGATATAAAATGTCAAAATGAAGGCTTGCCTTTTCGAATTTATACATTTTAAAAATATTTCCAAACTGCGGCTGTTCGAATCCATGGATTAAAATCCGTCGATACCAAGGGCTGACTGTATTAATGTATACATAGACATAGAGGATACTAAGGCTTGGGGCCTTACAGGGGCCAGAGGCCACACTTTTGCCACCCCGATATAAATACAATGGTGCCTCCACATTCACTGGGTTTAGGGGTGAAGGACCCCCATAAATGTGGAAAACCCACAAATAAAAAAACCCACTGTTCTTTTTACCTAAGAGAACACCTCTCTAGGAATTTCCAGGTCCTCCAGTGCAACTCTCTGGCCAACATCTGACAGACGTCGATCATAGAATCATGCTGGAGGACCTACCAATGCTTAGAGAAGTGTTCTAGATGCTCCAGCACAACTCTATGGTCAACTTCTGACAGAGTTGCACTGGAGGACCTAGAGATTCCTAGAGAGAACATACTAATGAAAACCTCAAATAATCAAATCTGTAAAAGTCAAAGCCGTAAATGTGGAGGGCCAACTGTAATGCCAAAATAAGACTTTACCTCTGTTCCATATAAGATCAAACAAAGGTAATACGCACACAGAATTTACCATAATATGGTGTATCAAATATTCCTCTGCAGGCAGCCTAGCACTTAACTGGTGCCCAAAGTGAAGGCCCAGCATGAAAAAGAGAGGCTTCTGTTCTCCCTGAAATAGCCATGGCTTAGGTCTCCTTTGATCGCAGGGAGTTTGGTGGAAGGGGAAATTCCACAGAGACAGTCATAACATCAGCCCCCTCCCTAAAATGGAGTAGTTTATCTCTCTGCCCCTGAAATTCTCCTGGCCCCTGACCCAAGATCTATCAAGTTGTCTCCAAACATCTGGGTAACTTTCCACCCTGGTGGAAGGGAGGTTGTTCTGGCCTTGGACTGTCTCTGGAGTGGCACTGGTTGGCTATCTTGGCCCTGGGCTCACGTTTCCAGCCAGGCTTTTAGAACTTCAGAGGGATGGGGGGCCTTGAAATGTCACCAAGGAGGCACTCCTAGCTTGCAGTGGTGGGAAGACCTCCATGGGCTCTGCTGCGGCCTCCAGCTCTCCTGAGCCAGTTCAGCTGCTGAGTGCTGGGCTGATATAAAGAGGATGTTGAATTGAAGGTGTTCGATTGGGATTTAGCATTTGCATACAGTCGCAGTGGGGAAGGTGCAGCCCATGGTGACAATGCCACCATCACCACTACCTCCTTCTCCTTCCTTTTCAGCTCTTTCTCCTTCCTTTCACCCTTTCCCTCCTCTTCTTCCATCATCTTCTTCTTCCCTTCCCTTTCTCTTCCTCCTTCCTCATGGAGCGTGTCCAGAGTGTGACCAAAATGGTGAAGGATCTGGAAACCATGCCTTACAAAGAGAGATTTAGGGAGCTGGGGATGTTTAGCCTGGAGAAGAGAAGGTCAAGAGGTGATATGATAGCCCTGCTTAGATATTTGAAGGGGTGCCATGTGTCATCCTTGGGCCTGGTATGGGGTACTGAGCCCATGGAGCAAGCTTGTTTTCTGCAGTTCCAGAGAAGAGGACCCGGAGCAATGGGTGGAAGCTACCGGAAAAGAGATTCCACCTAAACATTAGGAGGAACTTCCTGACAGTAAGAGCTTTTCAAGGGTGGAACACACTCCCTCGGAAAGTGGTGGAGTCTCCTTCTTTGGAGGTCTTTAAAGAAGGCTGGATGGCCATCTGTCGGGGGGTGCTTTGATTCTGTGTTCCTGCATGGCAAAATGGGTTCGGACTGGATGGCCCAGTGTGGATACACCCAAGATCTCAACACAACCCATCAAGATCTCAACACATCCCACTTATCAAGCTAGCTTGCTTGTGAATATAAACCAGCCTTCCTGCTATATCTCAAACACTTACTGGCACACAAAGCCCATTCGTTACAAGACAGCGACAACAGAGGCCCTGGCAACTTAAATGGTTCAAATTACATCAATTTCCATTTTTACGGTTCTTGTTTCTATTTCAGGAACAAAATGTGCTGTACTCTGGACTGGTTTTGCTTTTGTAATGTATGACACACAATCTTCCCACTACAAATATTCTCAAAATACTTTTGTGGGAAGGGGGAAATCCTTAGACAACAATGCTTATACTTAACAACACAGTCATTTAAAAATTAAATCCCAATGAGAATTATTCTCAGGCCAACCTATATAAGATACCATGCTAAAACATTTGCCAGAGCCAGTATGACTAAAGGTTTGAGTGTTGGACTACAACTCTGGAGACCAGGGTTCACTCCCCTGCTCAGCCATGAAACCTGTTGGGTGACCTTCAACAAGTCGCAGATTCTCGGCTTCAGGGGATCTCCTCTGAACAAACCTTGCCAAGAAAACTCCATGAAAGGCTCTCCATAGCTTGGAAACAACTTGAAGGCACACAACAACAAACATGGGGCTGGCCCTGTCTCTTGCAAATTACCAACATTGACGGTTGAAATGCCCAGTATTCTGACATGCTTCAGGTCTCTAATCTTCCCTTTCCACAGAGTAGGGTCTCTCTGCCCTGGGGAGCTATTTGATCCAGAGATACAAGATCTAAGAGGATAAATATTAGGTTAGGAAATTCAATAGGAAATTGACATAGGAAATATGGTGACTAGGAAGATGTATTTCTGTGAAGAAATGTGATAGAAAGAAAATCAATGCATAGCAATATCAACAGCAAGAGTGGGAATCCAGTGGTCCTCCAGATGTTGTTGGACTGCAAGGCCCAGCTTCCTAACCAGCATGGCACATGCTGAGAAATACTGGAAAACACTGTGAAACACTATCTAAGCCAGCGGTTCTCAACCTGTGGGTCACAACCCCTTTGGAGGTTGAACGATCCTTTCGCAGAGGTCGCCTAAGACCATCGGAAAACACATATTTCCAATGGTTTTAGGAACCGAGACACCACTCGGCTTTATAGTTGGGGGTCACCACAACATGAGGAACTGTATTAAAGGGTTGCTGCATTAGGAAGGTTGAGAACCACTAAGCCAGTGATGGCGAACCTATGGCACCTGTGCCAGAGGTGGCACTCAGAGCCTTCTCTGTGGGCACATGTGCCGTCGCCCCAGCACAGAATTTGCCAGAGTTTACTAGAAAGCCAGAAGGACATGGCACTTTGCAATAAATAAGTGGATTTTGAGTTGCAGGTTGGGCACTCGGCCTCTAAAAGGTTGACCATCACTGCACTAAGCCATGATTCCCACCTCTGACAGATATACTGCCTCCAGAAAGTTCTGGGACAGACAGGTCCAGCATTATGAATAGATAGAATTCATACTCCAGGGTTAAAGGGAGACAGGCAAGACTCCTTACCAACTGTGATTGTGTTTGAACTTAGAGATAACAGAAATTGATGTAGGGCTGGGAAATGATATCTTCTATTTCAGAGGTAAGCAAATGGTGACCCATGGGCTGCATGTGGCCCTGGAGCCCAGTTTTGTGCCCCCCCCCCACCAAAGCTGAGAACATCACAGACTTGCAACAACTACTAAGGAAGATCAAGAAGGAAAGTGCAAAGGCAGGCTTACTGTTGAACATAAAGAAAACAAAACTAATGACCATGGAGAATTTACACAGATTCCACCTAGATAATGAGGAAATAGTAAAAGAACTTTCATACCTGGGATCAAATATTGATCAGAGTGGGGACTGCAGTCAAGAAATCATAAGAAGGCTAAGAATGAGAGCTATGAGAGAACTAGAGCTATGAGGGAACAGCTATGAGAGAACTAGAAAATATCCTAAAATGTAAAGACATGCAACTGAGCACAAAAGTCAGAATCATAGAATCATAGCATTAGAAGAGTCCACAAGGCCATGCAAGCCATTGTATTCCCTATTACTATGTATGGATGCAAGATCTGGACAGTTAAGAAAGCAGATAGGAAGGGAATAAATTCATTTGAGATGTGGTGCTGGAGAAGAGTGCTGAGGTTACCATGGACAGCCAAGAGGTCAAATAAATGGGGTCCTAGAGCAGATCAAGCCAGAAGTTTCTCTGGGAGCCAAGATGACCAAACTGAGGCTGTTGTACTTCGGACATATTATGAGAAGGGAGGACTCATTGGAGAAAACAATAATGCTAGGAAAGATGGAAGGACATAGGAAGAGAGGAAGACCACAGGCAAGATGGATGGACTCTATTAAGGAGGTCATGGGTATGAATTTGCAGGAGCAGTGGAGGACAGGGAGTCTTGGAGATGTCTCATCTACAGGGTCGCCATGGGTCAAGACTGACTCAAGGCTGGATAACAAGAACAACAAAAAGGCCTACATCAGTCCCTCAAAGTCCCACAAGCCTACATTTTTAAAAAGCATTTCAGACCCTTAAAAAGGGGGCACTTTGTGCTCCTGAATCATGCAGGCAACCCCTGCAAAGATATCCCCACTCAACCCCACAAGTGCCCCAGAACCCCATATTACCTTGCCCAGGATCTTCATTTTCCTCTGTTGTCCTTTTCAGAATGAAAAGAAGAAGTGGCACAATTTCGCTTCCTGCAGTGGCATCACTAGAATAGGTCTCGCCCAGTGATCATGGTGCCCCATCCCTCACCACTGACCACTTCCTATACCACATTATACAGGACCCTCGGTAATGGGTTTTTGTTTTTTTTTTACTAATGTTACTCTGGAGAAAGCCGATAGAAAGAAATTAAACTCATCTGAGATGTGGTGCTGGAGAAGGGTGCCAAGGATACCATGGATGGACAAGAAGACAAACAGATGGGTCCTAGGAACAGATCAAGCCGGAACTCTCCCTGGAAGCCAAGAGGACTAAACTGAGGCGGTCATATTTTGGTCACATCATGAGAAGGCACAAATCATTAGAAAATACAGTGATGTTAGGAAAGGTAGAAGGGCGTAGAAAGAGAGGACGACAGTAGGCCAGATGGTTAGACTGAATGAAGGAGGCTATGGCTAAGAGCCTGAAGGAACTATGGGGAGTGGTTGAGGACAGGGGGTCTTGGCAATGTTGCCATGAGCCGAGATCTTCCACAGTTCCACCAAAACCCAGCAGATACCAAGGGCCAGCAATAATAATAATACAATAATATACTCTATTGTATATAATGGGACTTGAGCATCCATGGATTTTGTTATCCATGGGGAGTCTGGGAACCAAAACCCAGCAGATACCAAGGGCCTCCATCATAACTAGTTGCTAGCTACTGATAGTCAGTCAGTCTCCACTTGAGGTGTCTTCCAACGCTATGACTCTATGAATATCTCCTTGTCATGCCAACCAAGAAAGAGGCTACCACATGTGCAACGATGAATTCCACAACGGTACAAAGCGAGGATTGTCCAAACCATGCTATTTCCAATCACCATGTACAGATGCGAGAGCTGAACCATTAAGAAAGCGGACAGAAAGAAAACCAACTCATTGGAGACTCCATGCTGGCGAAGAATGCTGAAGACACCATGGACAGCCAAAATGACAAACAAATGGGCCCTTGGACAGATCAAGCCAGAACTCTCATTATACGCCAAGATGACTAAACTGAGGCTGCCATACTTTGAGCACATCATGAGAAGGCATGAATACTTGCAAAAGACAATAATGCTAGGAAAGGTAGAAGACAGAAGAAAAAGAGGAAGACCACATGCCAGATGGCTAGACTCAAACAGGGAGGTCATGGGCTTGACCCTGTGATGGCACTCAGAGTCCTCTCTGTGGGCACATGTGCCATAGTCCCAGCACAGAGTTTGTTACTAGAAAGCCAGAGGGACATGGCACTTTGCAATAAATAAGTGGGTTTTGGGTTGCAGTTTGGGCACTCGGCCTCAAAAAGGTTCACCATCACAGCTGTAGGATCTGAGAAGAGTGGCTGAAGATAGGGAGACTTGGAAATGCGTCACTATGAGCAGAGGTCAACTCAGTGGCAGTTACCAACAACGTGAAGGTGTATCTCCAAAAGAAAGAATCCCATTTGCAAAATTCATGTTTAGCACTAGAATATAAGTGACCACCTTCAAGGCTGCCGTTCTTTCACTTCTGACAGAAACACATCTTCCTGCATTTTCACTGAGCACTAAGGCACCGGGAGTCCAAGACGTTCCCATTCAAAACAGTCCTATGCCGCACATTTGCCTTACCCAAGTTGTAAAAGGAAAATCATACCCTCTTCTCTTGCTGAGGAGCAGTGAAGATTTGAAAAATGTCTGCTCGTTTCCATTATTGTGAGCACTGAATGAATTAATATTGCAAGCTGAGCCTTCCTTATCCGAAATGCTTGGGACCAGGAGCGTTTTGGATTTCGGATGTTTTTCAGATGTTGGAATACTTGCATATACATAAGGAGATATCGTGGGGATGGGACCCCCCAAGTCTAACTATTAAATTATGTTTCATATACACATAGCCTGAAGGTAATTGTATACACAATTTATAAAGTATTTTGTGTGTAAAAACAAAGTTTGTGTTGTCTGAACCATCGGTCTGGGTCACCTTATGGTGGCCATAAGTCAGAAACGACTTGAAGGCACACAACCAGAACAACAAACTGGGACTCAAGGAGGCCTCCGTGAGCAAAACCATAAAGCACCTCAGCAGCAGTCCACTGAGAACATCCATTCTCCATACAAGTGCCACACTTGTCTCATGCGATCGTGTCTCGGTGGCTACACAGTTGGTAACTATGCAATGTTGCCTTTGCGTAGCCGCAAGATGTCAGGGCTCCCACTCAGGTTATGCACAACGCACCACCACAACCTGTGGGGAACAAATGCAAACTTTCCAAACCGCACGAAACAAAGGTTGTGTACACTGAACCTCCAGCAAGCAACTGTGTCACTACCTCAGCCATACATGCGGACCATTTTGTATTTTGCAATGTTATGGAATTCTGGATAAGGGCAACCTGCAACCTGTAACATCATCACCACCATCATCACCAGGACTTATACCTTCTCTTTCCCCAAAACTAGGTAATGATAGAATTCGTAGATATAGCTGAGTTACTCTGTAGAATAGTATGTAGAGAGATCTTGCAGAGCCTTTGAGATTAACTAACGAAAGAAGTTGGCAGCATGTTAGCCTTGTTTAAATATATGGAGGAGTGTGACATTGAGGATGGATCAAGCTTGTTTTCTGCTGCTCCAGAGAATAGGACATGGAGTTCCTCCTAATGTTGAGGTGGAATCTCTATTCCTGGAGCTTGCATCCATTGCTCCATTGTGTCCCATTCTCTGGAGCAGCAGAAAACAAGCTTGGTCCTTCCTCAATATGACATCCCTTTAAATATTTAAACAGGGCTATCATATCACTTCTTAACCGTCTCTTCTCCAGGCTAAACATCCCCAGCTCCCTAAGATGTTCCTCACAGGGGATCTTGACCCATTCGTTGGCTATGCAATGTCGCCATTGCGTAGCCACCAGAGGTCAAAGGGCACCACCAAGACCTGTGGGGCCAAATGCGGACTTTCAGGAGGCCTTTGGCTGGTGATGGGCCATCGACGAAGGCGACGAAGGAGGCCCACTTTTGTCAAAGCGCCTTCCATCCATTGGAGCCTCCACCACTGGACCTACCTCCTCTAACTCATCCTTGGCATCCAAGCTGGTGTAGATGAACAACTTCCCTCCTGAGCCGCTTCCTCCTCCACCTCCACCTCCACCGCCTCCTCCTCCTCCTCCTCCACCACTTGCTGCGGCTGCTGCACCCCCTTTCCCCTTCTGCATCTCCATGGTGGGCGGTTGGGGGTCCGGCGGGTGGGCCAGGGCACCCCTTCGCTCCCTCTTCCGCGACAACACGCCTCTTTGTTGTTGTCGTGGGGGGTGAGATCTATGGGGAAGCCCCACACTCACCCCCCTAGGCTCTCTTCAGGGGACTATGGGGAGGGGGTTTGTGGGGGGCAAAGGGGGAAGGTTTTGGGGGAGAAGGGGGATATTTAGTACCTCCTAAGCCCCTTCACCTTCCCTGAAATGGTTCCCCACACCTCACCCTCTTTATGGGGACCAGTTATGGGGAGGAGGAAAGTGAGGCCTCCCTCAAAAAAACCTATTCAAAGGTGGGGGGATTTTGTCCCCACCAAATTAGTGAGAAGGTCCCTATTTTGGGGAGGTAAGAAGACCCCTATTGTGGGGAGAATAGGCTTTTAGGGGGTGGGAAGGGCCCTATTTTGGGGTGGAGAGGGATTTGGGGGATGAGAAGAGACCTATTTGGGGGGGGAGCAGAGGGATTTGGGGGTGAAAAGATCTCTATTGGGGGGAGAGGGATTTAAGGGGTGAGGATGCAATTATTTTTTTGGGGGGTGAGGGATTTAGTTCCCTATTTTGGGGGGCAGAGAGACTTAGGAGGTGAGGAGGTCCTTATTTTTGGGTGGAGATGGATTAGGGATTGAGAAGGTCCCTATTTTTGGGGGGAGAAGGATTTGAGGGAGAGGTAAGAAGATCCCTATTCTGGGGTAGGGATGGATGGGGGGGGGTTCAGAAGGTCTCTATTTTGGGGGGCTCAAGGTTTTGGGGGTTCAGAAGATCCCTATTTTGGGGGTAGGGATGGATTGAGGGGTTGAGAAGCCCCCTATCTTGGGGGGCTAGAGGGATTTAAGGGGTCAGGATGCCCCTGTTTTGGGGGGCAGAGGTGGGAGAGGTCCCAATGCCAGGGGTCCAATTCTGGGGCAGACTGTGCTTGACTGGGGAGGCTCTTGGGGGCGGGGCCTGAGGCGTGGGGGCTCCTGGGGGCGGGGCTTCGTCCCCAGGGGGCGGGGCTTGGGCTCCTGAGGGCGGAGGCGTGCCTCTGAGCCCCTCCAGGGACCATTCGACGGCCCCAGTGTGTGGACAGATGGGCCTCTGGGGCTCTAAGCCGGCGGGGCTAGCGAGGGGGCGCCTGCTTGGCCTCCTGGCCCCCCACCCGCCGCCCAGCCGCACAAGACCGGAAGTGGGTGCTTGGGGATGAGCGAGTGTGCCAGGGAGGAGGCAGGACGGGCACCGGAAGCGGCCACGACCGGAAGAACCCACCTTTCCCAGCCCGTTTCCATTTCCACCAATCAGAATCCAGGGACGGCCATGAGTGACAGGGGGGAGGCGGGACTCTGGGGCCCATAGATGTATGAAAAGAATAGAGTTTGGAAATGAGGCCTTTTCCTTCTCCTCTTCCTCTCGCCGTCCGAGCCCCGTTGTGCTTAATGTGAAACGAATCCCAGTTTTGACTCCGCTTTCACCGTCATGGCTCCACGCTGTGGCATCCTGGGAATGTAATTCCCTGCTATTCCCAGAATGCTATGACAGGGAAAGCGGGGTTAAATTGTATTCGTTGTAGAGCAATGTTGCAGCCCTAGTTTTCTCTCCGTCCCTCCCAAGTTGAACTCAGCCCACACAAAAAAGAAGTTCTGGGCCTACAATGGTGAGGGAAGGGATAAGGAATGAACCCGGAAGTAGAGCTGGGTGAGAGGCGTCTTAACTTTTTCGTAGCTCTATGGCAGAAAGGGGCGGGGCGAAAGGCCACTTCAATCGAACGGCCGCGAGACTCGCGTGGAGGCCTGGCGCGCATGCGCTCTGCCGATTTTGAAGCTGGCCCTTTTGTGGGCACTTTTTTTAACCCATTCATTCCTTCCAAGGAAGAAGTCATAGACTTTAAATATCCCCCTTCTTTTTTAATGTTGTTTAAACTTTCCCAGACATATAAAAGCAAGATAACAATAATATCTAATAGAGAAAGATATATAGAATAATATTCAGGGGTAGCTGTGTTGGCCATTCAACAAACACAAACAAAAACCCACCAGTGATACCTTTATTGACCAATCAAAATGCACAATTTATATGCGTTTATTGTGCATTTCGGTTGGTCGATAAAGGTATCACTGATGGGTTTTTGTTTGTATCGTTATATAAATCAATACAAATAATCCTGGCTTAGAAGGGACCAACGTATCCTGAGGAGAAGAGGGTAAATCCAGTTTGATTTTAAGTCTCTACTGCAGAAATAATGCAGTTTGACACCGCTTTAACCACCGTGGCTCAATGTTACGTAATTAGGGGAGTTGTAGTTGGTTGGATTATGACTCTGGAGACCAGGGTTTGATAATTATTATTATTATTATTATTATTATTATTATTATTTATTTATGCCCTGCTCTTCAGCCAAAAGGCAATCGGAGCAGCTTACAAATTGTTAATTAGACATTAGACAATGTCCAGTTAGACAATGAACAGATATAGGATGGGGGACACCTGGCTGAATGAGAGACTTATATGTGTGAAAGGGATCTAGGAGTCCAAGCAGACCACAAGCTGAACATGAGTCAACAGTGTGATGCGGCAGCTAAAAAGGCCAATACGATTCTAGGCTGCATGAATAGAAGTATGGTGTCTAGATCAAGGGGAGTCATAGTTCCACTCTATTCTACTTTGGAATAACACTGTGTCCAGTTCTGGGCACCACAGCTCAAAAAGGACATTGAGAAGCTGGAGCCATGTGTCCAAAGGAGGTTGACCAAAATGGTGAAGGGTCTGGAAACCATGAAGCCCCATGAGGAAGGACTTAGGGAGCTGGGGATGTTTAGCCTGGAGAAGAGAAGGTTAAGAGGTGATATGATAGCCCTGTTTAAATATTTAAAGGGATGTCATATTGAGGAGGGAGGGAGCAAGCTTGTTTTCTGCTGCTCCAGAGAAAAGGACCCGGAACAATGGATGACAGCTCCAGGAAAAGACACTCCACCCAAACATTAGGAGGAACTTCCTGACAGTGGAACACACTTCTTCCTCTGAGTGTAGTGGAATCTCCCTTCTTGGAGGTCTTTAAGCAGAGGCTGGATGGCCAACTGTCGGGGATGCTTTGACTGAGAGTTCCTGCATGGCAGAAATGGGGTTGGACTGGATGGCCCTTCTTGCGGTCTCTTCCAACTCTAGGATTCTATGTTTTCCTTGGCCGTGAAACCTAATGGGTGACTTGGTCAAGTCACACTCTCTCAGCCTCAATGGCAAACCTCCTCTGAACAAACCTTGCTGAGAAAACCCCATGACAGGCTTGCCTTAGGATCCCCCTTTGGCAGCTGAAAAGGCATTTATATGGGAGGGAACGAACTACTGAGTTTACTTTATATTGCAATATATGCCAAAGCCCCTACCAAGAATCCTTTATAGAATGAAGAAATTGAAACCCCATAATAAGATTTGAGAATGAGTTTGGCTTGCATCCATTTCGGTGGCTTCAAGACTGTGTCCCTTGGGATTTATAGCCTTGTGCTAAGAATGCAGTTGGCCCTCCTTATCCATGTGGGATGATAATATTTCAAAGGAGAGTCGGCAGTGGATCTAGCATTGGACTACGACTCTGGAGACCAGGGTTCGATTCCCAGCTCGGCCATTAAACCCATTGGGTGACCACTGTCCAACAGCAAATCTGCCAGGTGCATCCATTAACTGTGTGTATCTGCCACACCTTCAAGTCATGTCAACTTATAGTGACCCTATTTGGGCAAGTCGCACTCTCTCAGCCTCAGGGGAAGGCAATGACAAACCTCCTCTGAACCAATCCTGCCAAGAAAACCCCAGGATAGGTTCGCCGTAGGGTTGCCATAAGTCGGAAATGACTTGAAGGCACACAACACACAATATTTTAAAGATAAGGAATGCTCCCCGCAGAGCCAGCATCGTGGTTTGACCATAGAATAATCATAGAATCCTAGAGTTGGAGGAGACCGCAAGGGCCATCCAGTCCAACCCCATTCTGCCATGCAGGAAATCTAAATCAATCATCCCCATTGACAGATGAAGTCTGGAGACCAGGGTTCAATTCCCTGCTCAGCTATGGAAATCCACTGAGTAACCTTAGACAAGTCAGCCCCAGAAAACCCCATGATAGATTCACCTTAGATTTGCCATATCATGTCAGAAATGACTTGAAAGTAAACAACAACAACAACAACAACAATAGTTCTTTTGTGGGTTTTTCAGGCGATGTTGCCATGTTCTAGAAGAGTTTATTCCTGACGTTTCGCCAGCATCTGAGGCTGGCATCCTCAGAGGATTCTGGCATGGAAGTGAGTGGGGTATATATACTGTGTGGCCTGCCATTCACTTCCATGCCACCATTCTCTGAAGATGCCAGCCACAGATGCTGGCGAAACATCAGGAATAAACTCTTCTAGAACATGGCCGCATCGCCCGAAAAACCCACAAAAAACTATGGGTGCCGGCCATGAAAGCCTTCAACTTCACAACAACAACATCCCCTTTGTAGTATCCCTTGCCTAAGAAAACCCTGTGAAATGCATGCGTGTCTGTGTATGTTGTGTGCCTTCAAATCATTTCTGACTTATGGCAACCCTAAAGCGAACCTATCCTGGGGTTTTCTTAGCAAGATTGGTTCAGAAAAGTTTCACCATTGCCTTCCCCTGAGGCTGAGAGAGTGTGACTTACCCAAATAGGGCCACTATAAATTGCCAGGTGGCTTGACACACAGTTGATGGATGGATGCACCTGGCAGGTTTGCCATTCTCCGTTGCGCTTTTCCGATTTGCTGCCTCTTCGAAAGCCCTACGCATCCTTTCCATTTTCCCTTCAGCTTTGTTCCAGTCCCTCCATTTTTATTTCTTGCAAAGGCAGGCTCTGGAAGCAAAGACTTCAAGCAGAATTGGCAAATGAGATGTTGACCAAATTAGCAAAATGTTGTGCTGCTGCACTTAAAATCCCTTAAAATACGCTTTTAGTAAATGATTAGGCTTTTACTATTTGTGTATGCGGTTACATTTCATATTGTATATCTATATTTTTACCTTTTTATGACTTATATTTACATTTATATTCATTTTTACTCTTGTCTTTAAGTGTATGTATCTTACTAATGTTCATAGCATGTGTGTATTTTTATATATATATATATTCATGTGGATTTGGGAATATGGTCATTTTGGGGGTGTATTTTTGTATTTTCCTTTTTGCCTTTATTTGTAATCTGCCTTGATTCTGCAAGGAAAAGGCAGAATATAAATAAATCATATTATTATTATTATTATTATTATTATTATTATTATTATTAATTTGGTCATGGGCCGCAATAAAATGATTGATTGAATTGACAAATGCATCCTTTTTCTTTTTAGCCTCATTTCAAGACAGATGACTTTGTGACGTTTTTAAAAGACCTGTTGGCATTTCGTTCGCTTATTTGCACAGACCTCTAGACGCTTTTTTGGGAAGGCTCAGCATCCCTCCCAAATAAATTATTATTATTATTATTATTATTATTATTAGAATAACACATTGAAGACATGATCTCTGAATCCCTTGAATCGCTTGCATCCCTTGAAAAAGCAAGTATCCCTATCGAGAAAGGAATGGATTGATTGAAAAACAAACCGCCGGCTCCGATTTGAAATGTGCCAAAGAGCCGATCCTTTAAAAAGCCAAAGCACTGAGGCATGGAGACTCAAAGCAGCCCTTTAATATATAGAAGAGTCGTGTTTTCTCTTTGCAGCCTCATTTGCGATTCATGATTCGAAGATGTGCGTGTTTGAGTTTCTATCCCTCCCTCCTCCTTCTCCAAACGGAGAGAAACAAATTTAATGCGCGACGCTAAGTAATATGATTGCAAAGAGCCCAAAGGAAATGAAAGGCCAATCTGTTAATTACCCTTTCGCTTTGCGTAAGGAACAGCATCCGGCTTGTTGGAAATAATAGGCAGGAGATTAAAAGGAAGAGAAAATGTCATTCTCTTCCCTTTCCAGATCCACACACACACAGAGAGAGAGATACACACCATACCAAGCAACTGTTGACACAAAATAAGTGAGTTCCTTGAACAATAAATCACATTGACCTGCTTAGCGCCTTTATGAGAAACAGCGTGGCGCAGTGGTTGGAGCGTTGGACTAACTATGACCCTGGCGACCAGGGTTCGAATCCCACATTGGCCACAGAAACACATTAGGTGATCCTGGACAAGTCATCGAATCATAGGACTTTGTCACATGGGGGCAATCAGAACGGAAGCCATCCTTTGAGTCTGAGAAAGTGTGTCTTGCACAAGGTTTTAACTTGCTTATCCCAAGCTTTCTGGACTTCTCCCACCCACGTTTAGGAGAAAGCAGGTTGGCCAGCACTGCTGTTGAATGAATGGAAACCAGACATCCTTGTAGATCCATCGCAGATCATCCAGAGACCTATCCATAGATCTTTGTCCCTTCAAGACAGTGATTTTCTGGCCCTACAACCCTAAGGAGGCCATAGACCCAAGAGCCAGGAGGAAGAAGAGCCTTCCAAAAGGGGGAAAGGGACAAGAATGAAATTAACAAAAATGTAAAAGAGAACAAGACGAGGACAAAAAGCAAGAAAGACTCTGAAAACTCGCTCGGTGCAAAGATTAGATTCTCAACAATGTGGCAGGCAAAAAGGAAATGATGCAAATGGGCAGGAAGGAGCCGCGAATGCGCACATTACTGAAAGCAGGGCTACTGCCAAAAGGACACGCCATTCGAAATGTTTCTTCGGATGCAGCTGCACAGGAGCAGGCTGACGCATGTCTGTGAGTCACGAAAGAGACCACAAGGAAGAACCTGATCTACCATCTTGCCCATCTATCTACCTTCTTGCCCATCTTAGTGGCATTGCCATTACAGGCAGTATTTTTCCCCCAAGTCAAGCTGGGGAGAGCTTTGGGAGTCATAGTCTAAGTTTGATTCCCCCCTCCATCATTCTTGTGACTGTTGCAGCTCATGCTGAAAAACTGGCACATGGATGGTTGGATGTTGCCCACCATTGGATTCAGCTGGGCAAATAGCTGAAGTCACAATTGCATTTCATAGAATCACAGAGTTGGAAGAGACTCCAAGGGCCATCCAGTCCAACCCCATTCTGCCATGCAGGAACTCTCAATCAAAGACACCCCAACAGATGGCCATCCAGCCTCTGTTTAAACAACCTCCAAAGAAGGAGACTCCACCACTTTCCGAGGCAACAGTGTCTTCCATTGTCCAATACTCTTACTGTCAGGAAATTCTTCCTAATGTTGAGGTGGAATCTCTTTTCCTCTAGTTTGAATCCATAGTTCAGGATCCTATTCTCTGTAGCTGCAGAAAACAAGCTTGCTCCCTCCTCAATATAACACCCCTTCAAATACTTAAATGATGTTAAACAAGGCTATATTGTTCCACTCAGCCATGGAAACCCACAAGGGAACCAAATCACACTCTCTCGGCCTCATAGGAATGCAAGGGCAACCCCCCCCCCTCTGAACAAATCTTGCCAAGAAAACCCCTGCGATAGGGTCGCCTTAGAGTCGCCATAAGTCAAAAATGACGTGAAGTCACACAATGTTGTTGGGGTGGGTTGCCATATAGGGTGGCATCATTTCTAGGGGGATGCAGACTGCACAAGGTGACACCTTAAAGGGGCAGTCTGCTTGCTGGTGTGGAGTGTACTACTGAGCATCTTTGCAGTAGACTGGGACTCCTGGAGACTGACAGTCCTGAGAAGGACCTTATCCATGTGTCGCAAGCAGCAAGGATGCCAGCTAGGACATTGTTGGCATGCTGCCATGAACTCTTGGAGGACTCTCCAATTACTTTATGGTGCTTGGACCCCTTCAGGACTTGGGAGTAAGACCAATAGACCAGAACAATCATGGACACTGACAGTTCCTTTGGGTAGACCACCAGCCAGTGGGTTCAAGTAGACTAAAGACTTTCTCTTCCACAGCAGTCCGTTCCGTTCTATTCCTGTGGGACCCTTGACCTGGTGGCTCCAAGTCTAGGGGTGACAGCATGAGTTGACATGCTCATGGGGTGACACATTGAGTTGACATGGGGTGACACTAACCCTATTGGTGCCACTGAGAGGTGTGCTGAGATTGCAACCTCCAAACTTTGGAGGGTGCAGCAGTCCAGATTAAAGCACTGGACACCCCTTTGTAGGATGAAGCTCCATCCTGTTGGCCTTGTTGGTTGGGCATAAGGCCAGGGTAGGCGTCTTTGAACAACATCCTTTCTTTCTTACACGCACGATTTCAGCCACAGATCAATGCTGAAGTCTGTGTTTACAACCCTGGGGTACATGAGGTGGCTGGAAAAAGTGTCTTTGAACACATACAGAGGGACACTCTCTCACCAACAGAATAATTACAAGCAGATCGTACATAAATGTGGATCAAAAGGAGGAATGCCTAAGACAGTGTGTGAGTCTGTTTGAGATTCATGGAAAGCATCCGGTGATATTTCCATTTTATTATAAAATTTAAAATGTCCCGGGAACAAGCAGGCGCAGGGTAGGTATGCGCGGGGTATAACGGCGAGGTCCAAAGAGATGCTCAGTGTCTTTGCCGAAGCCATTTCCGATGCCCAGCCCTTAGCGGGACAATGAGAGTATGGCAGTCCAGAGTGCATTAGGTGCAGGTGAGAAGAATACCATAGTTCCCTTAAGTCTTTGGAGCTCGCAAAGTAGATCTGAGTCAGATTTTGAGGGGCATCTTGTGCTCAAAAGTCCCATGGTAAAAACAGGGGGACCCAGGGCGGTGGTATCCTGGGGGCTCAATCCGGGATTCCCCCCAAACCTCAGGCTGAGGCTTCATTGAAGAGAGCCTTTGCTGGTACAGCTCAGAAGATGCCCTTGAAGTCAGGAAGAGGACAAAACCTCCTGCCCTCCAAGTGGAGGACCCTTTCTCCTCATCCCCGGGTGCTGCTGACCCGTTCGCCCACCAACCAGTAGGTCCGCAGTTTTCCCTTGCCCTGCAAGGAGGAAAGGAGGAACAATCACAGCTGGTCAATCTTGTCTAAAGGCAGAAAGTGCTTCTGAAGTCCCTCAAATCCCCCAAGGTTGTCATAGATTTTCTCCATTTGAGTCACTGCTCTCCTAATGTCTGCCTTTTGGCATTTGCCCAAAACCTTTTAAAACCCTGGAGTGTTCAGCAAAGGTTTCCATTTATTTTGCTTTTACTCTTAAATTTTTCTTTAAAAGCATCACATCTTACCAACTGTTCACTTTAACTACACGAAACTATGCCTATGTAAATGTCTTTAGGCTGTGCTCATGATATTGTAACTGAAAGCTATAATTTAAATTTTGCACATTGTTTATGTCACAAGGATTACCGTTCAGTGATAGACAAGAATTATGATTAATCTTGGCCCCGTACAGACAGGCCAAAATAAAACTGCTTCGGGTCACTTTGGAGGTACGCTGTTTAAATGATGCATGTGTCCTAAGAGTCCGGAAGCCGCGTCAAAGCCATAATCCGGTCCTAAGGACTGGAGCGCAGCTTTGACGCAGCTTCTGTATTCTTAGGATGCATGCATCATTTAAACAGCATACCTCCAAAGTGACCCAAAGCGGCTTTATTTTGGCATGTCTGTTTGGGCTCATAGAAAATATTACTAAGGATGGTGTGGCATGGGAGAAGGTCAATGAGGGGGGTGACACCATGTTACCGCACCGCCAACCCTATTGACACCACTGGGCACTATAATGCCAGGCAATAAATGTCTCCCTGCACTCGAGACATGAAACTTTTGCAGTCCTGATATTGTTGTGTTTCTATGAACACCACCTGCACTTTCCTACTGAACTTCCGTTGTATCAGATTGCAACACTTGGTGCTTTTTTTTTCCCTGCATGGAAACTTGTGAGTATCTTGGTACATACTTTTTAAATGTCTTAAAGTGGAATTGCCTAAGATGTTTTGAAGGAAACAAGGAGGCTTGTACAGAAAGTCCTTGAGATACTCCCATAGCATTCTAGCCTTGAATGATAAGGAGGCGAGCATTTAACAGAAATGGTAAAACACTCCCTAAGTTCCCTGCTCACCTTCATCTCCACGTCCCCTCGAAGCTCCAATTCAAAGCAGCCAAACTCTTCCAAAATGGATTTGGTGGCACACGACAAGTGAATCTTCAGAGCTGGAACATCCAAACAATCATTAGCGTCTTTGCATAATGGTTGATTTATTTCAAGCATTCTCAGCACATTCTTAGTTCAGCCCCAAAGGCTGCCAGATAAGACCTTATAAAGATCGGCACTAAAATGGTCCCTGACCCCAGGCTTTCCATCTAAAAGCCTTACATACACCTTGACCCTTCCGCTTCCTTCTCCTAAGCCAGAACCAGACGAAAGAGCGGACAGCAAAACAGCAGCATTTCTAAAGGGTTCCACTGTAGGGTTAGCATTCCCTCTTGCCCTGTGGGTTTCCCATTTGACAATCTATGGGGCGAAGTGGGTAAGAAATAGAGGAAGATGATAGTGGTGATGATGATAATTCCATAACTCTCATCAATGCATCCACTTATTCTTCAACCATAGATACACAACTGCTAGGGGTTGCAGCCCCATAGGACCTAGGAGAACTACACTGGCCCTCTGGGTTTTGCATTTTAATTTCCAATTTTCCTCCCAGAAATTCAAAATGTTCCCTCTCTTGGGCTTAAAACCCTGAGAGAAAGAAGGATGTTGCAAAACTACACCCTACACCTTCTAGGAGGGCAGGGGAGAAATGTTAGTACAAAACCTTAGTGAACTTATCCATGGGTCAATGTAAGCATTGTACTTTAACTGTACTGCTGGGATTTTGTAACTTCTCTGACATTGCTTTCCTTTGCTTCATCCTTTAGATCCTTTGTTATATGACCCTAAGTTTTACCCTCGACTTAGCCATGGCTCATATTAAAATCCATAATTCAGACCCCAAAACTTGCCCTCGACTTATGCATGAGGTCGACTTATAGTTGAGTATATACGGTAAATTTTAGAAGGGTTGGAGGACCTTGAATGTGGCCTTAAGGGGCTACAAGGGGTCCATGGGCCACATTTTCCCCACTTCTTCTCTAAGTGTTATATATATGTAGGAAATTCTGCTGTCAACACCTTCAGTCTTGGTCAAACTCCCTCCCGCAATGTGTGCTGACCTTCTCCATTGGATTCCATGCGTGAGGCTGTGTTGACGGTGTCCCCAAAGAGGCAATAGCGAGGCATCTTCAGGCCCACAACCCCTGCGCAGACTGGACCTGAACATAGTGGAAGAGAAAGACAAGTTATGGGGCATGGCTAGGTACTTCTCAGCTCCTGTCTTATTGCTTTGGCTGCCAGGATCATCAGGCCCTCTATATGCCCAAAATGAATGCACCCAGACCTAACAATAAAACAGGAATTGCTGTAGATTTGGCATGGGGTTCCCTCCCACATTCATGGCAGGCATACACACAACCAAACCGAACACCAATTCAGTTCCCTAGGGTTGATCTAGGTGCGATGCCAAGCTTTGCTTTTTGCTAACTGTGGTTTAGGTTCCATGTTTGTATTCCAGAGGGGTGGGTAAACCATAGTTTTGTGGATTTCTTTGCCTTCCCTGAAAATCCCTGGAATATACAGCAGTCTGCCAAAGCGAAGCAAAACCCCGAGCCACTCTTGGTCAGTATGGTTGCAATTGCCACACCTGGTTTGCCCAAACCATCTTGAAACCATAGTGTCACATCAATGACAATTGTTCGCAAACCACAGTTTGTCAGATCATGATGCTGGTTCAGGCATTACAGTAAACTGTGTGATTTGGTGTTCAGCCTGAACTGCATTTCTCAGCCGAGATGGCTTTAAAACAGAACAAACTCTTTCCTCTTTGACACACGCCACATGCAAGTTATCTTGAGTTCTCACCACTATGGATCCCAATCCGCAGTTTGAGCTGCTGATCGGGCCGGTGTCGGATCTTGAAGTTACGGACAGCCTCAAGGAGCGCCAGTGACATGCGGGAGACTTCGCGGGCATGCAGCCTGCCGTTGCGAACTGGAAGGCCCGATACCACCATGTATGCATCTCCAATGGTCTCTACCTAGACAGAGAATGTAGGAAGAGATGTAGATGGCAAGGAGTTGCTGAGCATCATGCATGAATCTAACACCAATGATCAGCCACCTATCTTTTGACTCCACAATCAAACCCACCACTGGCTTTTCACTCTTTAGACATCCAAGCCAAGAACCTCTCACCTTGTAGACGTCAAAGTTATCTATGATTGCATCAAAGCAGGTATACAAATCATTGAGCAGAGCCACCACCTAGGAAAGCAAAAATGAAAGGGGAATCCTGTTGACATACTGAGCTGAATCAAGTAACTAAGATTCTGAGACAGAAAGATTCCTTATTCTCTGAATAGCACATATTATGCAAATTAAATATATTAAATAATATAATTTTTAAGCTCAATTGCTCTTGCAGACTGCATCCACTGTGGTTTATTTGGAGACTTGCAAGAGCAATCCCGTTGCTGCTAAACACGCAGAGATTCACTTCGCATTTCCCTCTTTCCCTTCCAACCATACCCTTGCCATGTTACTGTAAATACTCATGTATAAGTCTAGAAATTTAGGTCCAAAAATTGACCAAAAAAACCTGAGTTGACTTATCCATGGGTCAGTGTAAGTATTGTATCTTAACTCTTATTGGAAGGTAGGGACCATCTCCTGGTGAAAAGCAAGAGGATAATATGTGAAGCACCGACCCCCTCTACTCTCTCATCCATCCAATCTTAAGAATTAAACACAAAGAGTTATGTCTGCTGGAATTTTGTAAGTTCTTTGACATTGTTTTGCTTTGCTTTATCCTTTAGATCCTTTGCTATATGCCCCTAAGTTTTATTTATCCTCGACTTATCCACAGTTCATAGCAAAATCCATACTTTTGGCCCCAAAACTTACCCTTGATTTATACATGAGGTCGACTTATAGTCAAGTATATAAAGTAAATACCATATACCTGTTCTTTTTAAAATTAACAGACCAAATAGGACCGGAAATTATTTGTAACTCATCAGTCCCAGAAACACATTGACTGGCATGTTCTTTCTTTGACACTTGTTTCCTGTGCTGAAAAATTTTCTGCATCCCTTACCCCACTTCTAGTATTTATATCAGAAGACAACACAGAAGCCAGGCAGCCACCGAGGCCAACATTGGCCCCTACATTTTCACACACTTGGAACCCACACCCTGGGTTTCACACCCTGCCAAACAGATCAGCCCAAGAGGTTCTGGGTTCAAGGGCCCAGCGTCTCTGGTAGGCTAGGACAGCAGGTCGTATGCTTTCCTCTGGGCTTTGACATCCTAGCTGGCTCACCCCTAGTCCAGTTACCTGCATGGGGGTACTCTCCGCTGACAAAGCGGTGAACCCCACAATGTCACTGAAATAAATGGTGACGCTGTCAAATGCCTCCGCTTGCACAGTCTCCCCCCGTTTCAGCTGCTCTGCCACTGAGCTGTAAAGAAAGGAAAGCAAGTCTTTTTCACATAACCATAGATGAGAACACACTGCTGTTATTGTTAACTAGAATCATAGAATCGAGGGTGCTTTGTAATTTCCTGCATGGCAGGTGGTTGGACTGGATGGCCCTTGGGGTCTCTTCCAACCCTACGATTCTATCATTCTAGGAGGGAACATACTCACTGGGGCAAAATCTGGTAAAGCAGGACCTCTGCCTTGCGCTTCTCCTCCAGGTAGGCTTGCGTCCGCTCTTCCACCAGTTCCTCCAGGTTGTTGGCATACTGCTCCATACGCGAGAGCAACGAATCCAGGAGATTGCAGCTGTTTTCCCTGCCAGAGAGACATTCAACATGTTGGAGATACCAAAGCTATAGCTGCCTACCCTGCTAGGAAGCATTGATTGAAAAGCGACTCCAACACCAAGCTCCTGGAAGTCATGCAAGGTTTGGGTTGGATGCATACCTGTCGAACTTCCGCAACATGGCCTTGATGTGATGGAAGTCGGGGCGCTCCTGGGGGTCTTCAGCCCAGCACCGTTGCATGAGGAGCACCACCTCCTCAAGGTTGGGGGGCAAGTTGACCGAAGGGCGGAAAGGTGGGTGCTCACCCCTTTTCACTCGCTCAATGATCTCTGAAAGCAACAAGAGGGCGGGCGGAAACATGGACCAAACGGTCAGAGCTTACAAAACGTAGGCTTTGGGGATTACAGATCCTAAAATGTATTGCGGCAGATGGATCTTTTAATGGGGGTATGTGTGTTGTGCTTCTGTTTTTAAAGTTTTAAATGTGTTCTTTGACACAGCTTTTAACCTGTCTTTTTTTAACCAACAGAAATTTGGTTTAACATTTGGATTACAGTCGGCCCTTCTTATACATGGATTTTTTATAGATGGATTCAAGCATCCATGGTTTAAAAATGTTCCAAAAAAAAGTATACATTTCAAATATCAAATCTTGGTTTTCCATTTTATATGAGGCACCATTTTGCTATGTCATTATATTTAATGGGACTTGCGCATCCACGGATTTTGTTATCCACGGGGGATCTTGGAACCAAACTCCAGAGTATAACAAGGGTCCACTGTAATGGTTTTTGTTTTAGTTGTACAGGTATTAGGTTTTTAAATGGTTGTAAGTCGCCTGCGCTGGGAAAAAGATGAAATATTAGAGACACAGAAGCTCCCAGCCAGTTGTCAGTAGAAATGGGAGGGAGACAATATTAGAAGCTCCACCACCAATATCCAAAATCAAGAGATGCTGTATCCATAAGATGTATGAGAAAGAAAAGCTTTAATAGCCACATCTTGATTTGACAGCTAGTGGCTAGTACCAAAATTGTATTTTTTTCTTTATTTAGTCACACTAAACTATCTTGTTTGTTCATCTATATAGATTTGTCATTTGGGAAACATTTTAATTCTAATAACATTTTTAAAAATTGAGGGGGGGAATAGAAATGGGAAATGGTGCCCATCCCCTGTTTTTTCCTTGTTTCCCCCATACACTGCCTCTCACCTTTGGGGCTCAGGTCCATGCCGTCCACATAGAAGACGCTATTCCGCAGAGCAATCTCTTGCAGAATAATCCCAAAGCTATAGACATCACCTTTTTGGGTCCCTGCTGGGGGTGCCACCTCCATACGCAAGAGCTCAGGGGCCGTCCACAGTTTCTCTAGGAGGAATAGAGAAATGGGAGATCAGACTGTGCTGAAGAACCTGCAAAATGGAAGGGGCAGAAGGCAAAGGAAGCCAAGGGGCAACAGGGTACCAAATAAGACAAATCTGGTGAGCATCCACGGAGCACCATGGCATTGTGGCCCAACTCTGGTCAACTTGCTAACTACACACAAAGTATCTATGCTTATCACATTACCACTTTGGAATCCCAGCTTCCAGAAATTCCCTGATTCTTACTACAAGGGAATCGAAGTCCAAAGCCAGGAACCTTTCCAAGCTCGGATAGAGACTTTGCATGACATTTATTTGACAAACCTTATAACCAAGCCAGTCAATATCATTTAGCAGTCAGCGACTGGTTTTGGACTCCGAAGATAGTCGTCTTTCCACTACCATTGCTATCTACTGTATTTACTACCTACAGTTTCCACAACCTGTTTGCTGTATTGCTGCAATCACTAATGTGTTGACTATTGTCTATGGACATTTGGGAATAATATTTCTGGGAGAAATGTTGTGAAGACCTGAGAAAGCAAATTATACTTTCATCTTCTACCTATCTACCACTTGTGGAAATTGTTTTGCTGGAACATTTTGCTTGTGGAAATCCTTTTACTGGAACGGATGTGGTTAGGACCAGAGGAAGCACAGTGGACACAGTTTAGGATATATAGTTCTCTATAGCGCTTTGTATTGTGTATTCTGTGACTTGCAGTACTACTGCAATGTGGTTGCTTACATATAAATATATGAACGTTGTATATATGGTAGAGTTGTGGTTTCATTCCTTTGGGGCATTGTTGTAACAGTTCATTACATTGTCAGTTTCTCCCTGCTACTCTTTTTGTAAAACCCTCCCGTTGCGTGTTTTCTGGATTCTGGGTGTTGTCATTCAAAAAAAGTAACTTCCCCCAGTGATGGCCTCAGGACCCCAAACTAGTGTTGCCAGAATAAAAACGAGTATCTTTAATGGTTGTGTAGAAGAGGGCATTTCAGCAGGTGCTATTTGTCGGGACACACAGCCGAGATAACAGAAATGTCCTTTTTCTACACAGTCATGACAGGTGAAGCCCTCTCCATTTTCACTCTACCGCAAAATGATTATTTAGGCAGAAGAAGATCTACCACTATCATCATTTTGGCCTAAATATGCATGCACCCTATATTGTCTAGGAGTTGCCGGTAATGCAACCACAAGGTTGTGAGTTCGATTCCAGGGCTCCAAGGTTGACTCAGCCTTCCATCCTTTTGTATGTCAGTAAAATGAGTACCCAGCTTGTTGGGGGCAATCAACTTACAGATTGTAAACTGCTTAGAGAGTGCTGAGTTCACTATTAAGCAGTATAGACATGTAAATGCTATTGCTATTATAATCCAAGGGAAATGACCAAACCCTGGACAAGCCACCACAATGAACAATATGAGCAAATACTACTTCTATCCCGGCGCCATCTCTCACTGGCAAAGAGGGCGTGTGAGTCATCTGTTTCAAGGGCCTGGCGGAAGCTCGCCAGTCCGTAGTCTGTGATCTTCAGCACGAAGCGGCTGTCCACGACGCAATTGGAGGACTTCAGGCTGCCATGAGAGCAGATAGCGCTGTTGTGGAGGAAGAGCATGCCCTGGTGGGAGGAGAAGGGAGACAGTTAGGAGGCATGGAAGAGAAGGGACAAAGGGCCATTGTGATGAGAATGGGCATCCTCTAGGCTTGGAATGGAACGTGAACCTTCCAAATCTGCTTGGTCTATAAATCCCATGGTTGGCTGTTCAGACTAGGGCTGGTGAAAACTCCCATCCAGCAACAAACAGGTAGTATGTCTTCCCCAGCCCTGCACTAGTTCCATCCCAAAGAGAGTCGGGCAATGTCTGAGATTTAAGACTCTTCACACTAGTCATGACCCACCAGGACCTATAAAACCTTAGCAAGTGAGCAGTCCCATTGATAAGTCACCTGTCTAGAAGGTGAAATGGTTCTGCACATGCCCTCATAGGAATGAATGCTGCCTTGTCAAAACTAGGTATATTTTTGTCCTGTTTTTCTTTCAGTAATCCCAAGGTGGGGTACAATACTCTCCTCCCCCCCACCCCTTTAGCCTTAACAACAATTTTGTAAGGCAGGCCAGATTGAGAAAAGGAAGAGTGGGCCAAGATCATTGGTCCTGAACCTCTCACACTTCCTAACCATTACACCACAATGGTTCTCCATGGTCCCATCATCATCATGTCTTCACAACAACCCTGTGAGATGGCTCAGGTTGGGGACATTTGTCTTGCCCAGGTCACCCAGTAAACATCATGGCCACGGGGAGACTTGAAGGTGGATCTCCAGAATCCCAAATCTAATACTCTAACCGCTACATCAGTCTGCTTTTTGCCCCTCCAATCTATTATTGCTGCCTTGGGCCCTGACCTCCTGCTTTTGGTCCTCATCTGTGTGAATCTGTGGTCATGTTGGCTGCCCTTTATGAGACACCTAAACTCAATCCAGTGGTCACCCTTCCTATAGCTAGGCCTATATTTACTGGAGGCAATGGGATGTCCACCTGTATGAAATGGGATCATGGACTAGATGACCCTTAGCACCTGGCTATAGCAAGGCTATTCTTCCATTCTTAGTTACCTTGACAATATCACTGGTGAGCGAATAGCGGAACATCCAATCTAAGGTGATGCTGTCATTCTCCAGGATATCCTGAAAGAAAGAGAGGATCAATCAATGAATCATTTTATTGTGGTCAGTGACCACATTCCCAAATTCACATGGATACATAAAATACATACATACTATGAACATCAGTAAGATACATACACCTGCGCACTTGAACAAAATATGACTATAAATGTAAACATAAGTCATAAAGAATATAAAATATAGACATAAAATTTAATACACAAATAGTAAAGCTTGCTGCATCCTCAGTGTGACACCTCTTCACATACTTATGGAGTGATAATAGATTATCTCTTAACCATCTCTTTTCCATGCTAAACATACCCAGCTCCCTAAGTCTTTCCACATAAGCCATGGTTTCCAGGACCTTCGCCATTTTGGTGGCCCTCCTTTGGACACGCTCCAGTTTCTCAATGTCCTTTTTAAATTGTGGAGCTCAGAACTGGACACAATATTCCAGGTGGGGCCTGACCAAAGCAGAATAGAGTGGCACTATTACTTCCCTTGATCTAGACACTATACTTCTATTGATGCAGCCAAAAATAGCATTGCAGGACATGTAAACGGCCACCCTACATCATAACAGAGGGCTCAGGATCTTTGGGGAAGATCCGGAGCTAAAAGTGAATTTTTAAAATTTGCTATAAGAGGGATATGCCTTGGGTTTGGTGCTCAATAGACTAGAATCTCCTCCTCTCACTTTCCCTCTTTGATTTCAATTTAATTCAGTTCCTGAAAACTGAGCTAGAAGTACAAAAGGAGTTTGCACTCAACAAAGATGTGAAGAAGCTTGCCCTTCTCAGTAGGTTCAGGACAAAACAAACTGCTGCAGCCCCATGTAGCTTGTGCATCCTTCCTCACTGAGAACTTTCTCCATTGTGACCACACACTGCTGTTGCTTGGCTGCACGTGTCGTACTTTTTAATCTGTGAAATGTTGGAGGGCATGCACCACACCATTGTGCACCATTTCCCTTGTCGGCATTGGATTCCACCCTAGTCAGCTGCATTGTCTGTCCATCCACCCTGGTTTTATTCTTTCTTTCTTTCTTTCCTTCCTCCCACTCCACCTCTCCCGCCTCCCCCTGTCTGTCTCTCATCTCTTTTATAAGAGGAAATGCTTATCTTCAGGAGGCAGCCAGGAATCTAGGGCTGTCGAAATTGCTGCTCTCTCCCCTGATCCCACTCGCTTGTCCTGCTATAAATCATTCCACTTGGAATTGGCTTCCTGGAGTTCTTCTGTCTTTGTGTGTGTGTGCAGAGAAAAACTGCAGTGCCCTGGCTGTCCTTTTAATTAAAAACTCTTGCCTGCCCCCGCCACGAGCCTTTGCACGACTGAAGTTGAGGCAAAGAGTCTTAACAATTTTATATATATATATATATATATATGCTTATTTTGACATCAGAGAGCTCTGGTGACACAACAAGCCATAGTGCCCTGGCTGTCCTTTTAATTCAAACCTCTTACCTGCTCCTGCCTTGGCCCTTTGAATGACTGCAGTTGAGGCAAAGAATCTTTAAAATTATACACACACACACACACACACACACACACCCCAATATGAACACATACAATGGGCCCTTCCCTTATGCAGGAGATCCCCCCACGTAAGGGAAATTCTGTGTATGCTCACGCCCCATTGGAAACAATGGGGTGCATGCTTGCGGTGCATGCGCCATTTGTTTAATGGCTGCACGGCTTCAGTGTAAGCTTGAAGCCACGTGTGGTGAACCTGCATACGGCGCGGGCGCACTCTCTATGTAAACAGAAATCCATCAGTGATACCTTTATTGGCTAACCACAATGCACAATATACTTGTTGCAAGCTTGTATTGTGCCAATAAAGGTATCGCTGATGGATTTTTGTTTGTACGTGTTAAATGGCTACCCCTGAATTTTTTATATATATATATATATATATGCGCACATGCTTGTTTTGGCATCAGAGAGCTCTGGTGCCACAACAAACCATAGTGCCCTGGCTGTCCTTTTAATTCAAAACTCTTGCATGCTCCCGCCTTGGCCCTTTACACGACTGTAGTTGAGGCAAAGAGTCTTCAATTTTTTAATACATACATACATATATATATATATATGCGATATATATATATATAAAATCATAGAACTATATATATACACGCACGCATATACGCAGATAGATGGATAGATGATAGATAGATAGATAGATAGATAGATAGATAGATAGATAGATAGAGATATAGTCCCAATAAAGGTGTGGTGTAATGTCTTGGAAAAGAAGGTCCCATCATCTGATTTCCAGTTCATAGATGAAAAGGCCATATAATGTCTGGCATCATGTTAGTCTGTCACTAGAAGAGACCCATTCAATGCACTGTTGAATGGGGAGTCAATACTAAATGATAAATTCCATTAGCCCATAGGTCTACTCTGATCAGGACTAACAACAAGACTTCAGCCACAGATTGCCACATGTGAAAGCCATAGCCGCACATGTAGCTGGCTGGCAAGTACAGGTGCCAGCAAGGTTTTGGTCCCAGCTTGGCAACACTAAAGGCTGCATTCACACTGCAGAATTTATGCAGTTTGACAGCACTTTAACTGCCATGGCTCAATGCTATGGAATGCTGGGATCTGTCATTTGGTGAGATATTTGGCCTTCTCTTTGCAAAAGCTCTGGTGCACAACAAACTGCCCCATCGATACCTGGAGACTCCCGCGAGTGCAGTACTCTGTCAGGATGCAAATGTTTGGGGGATCAATGCAGGCTCCGATGAAACGCGTCAGGTGCTTGTTTTGAACGTCCCGCATCTGGAAAGGAGAGGAAGGTGCAAAGAAAGCACATATTTTGTCAAGATGCTGAAAGCGCAAGCGACAGCCTACATAACTCTGAAGATCAGGATAGCCACTTATCCATTACTTGCAAATATAATCTGCATTGTGGAAGGAGAGAGATGTTCTTGGCTGCCATTGAAGATAACAGTCTTCACCTATCTGATTGTTAAAGCACATCTATCATGGAGACTGTCATTGCTGTCTGTATTATGAATCCTGGTAGTGCATGGGAAGTCAGAAAGAGACGTCGGGACATTTTAAAAGCGGCTGGAAAAGTGGAACAATAGAGCATTAACTACACTGTTCCTGATAAATTGACAATCGGAGGGTATGGTATGGCCGCAGAAGTTCGGGGAAGTAGTGTAAAATGGCAATGTGAAGTTGAAGGATTTCATAGCCGGCATCCATAGTTTTTTGTGGGGTTTTTGGGCAATGTGGCCATGTCCTAGAAGAGCTTATTCCTGACGTTTCGCCAACATCTATGGCTGCCATCTTCAGAGAATGCTGCCATGGAAGTGAACAGGGTATATATATTATGTGATCCCACTCTCTTCCATGCCAGCATCTGTGGCTGGCAATGTTTTCAAGCTTTGAGAAGGGTAGCTTTATTCTGATAAGGCTTGCCAGTGGCTATGCTGGCATGGGGATACTGGGCGCTTTAATCCAAACAAGTAACTTTCCCAAACTTTGAGTCTTATTAGATTTTTAAAAGGCTGGGGAGAAGTTGGAGAAAGGAGGGTGACTAAAATGGTGAAGGTCTGGAAACCATGCCCTATATGGAGTGACATAGGAAGCTGAGTATATTTAGCCTGGAGAAGAGAAAGTTAAGGGATGATATGATAGCCCTGTTTAAGTATTTGAAGGGACATCATATTGAGGATGGAGCAAGCTTGTTTTCTGCTGCTCCAGTGAATAGGATCTGGAAGCTTCTTTTTGCAGCATTGGCATTGGGAGGATGGTGAAGGAAGACCTCAGATATTCAGTGTTGGATTGCACAGATGCTGGCAAAACGATATGATAGCCCTGATTGTATTTAGTTGTATTTTATTGTGGATGGCTGGGTTTGGGAGGGTTGGGATATAATGATGATAACTGTTTTGTTCTGTTTTAGGGGTGTTTTATTATTGTTAGCTGCCTTGAACTGTCTGTAGAGGCGGGATACAAAGAAATTTTATTATTATTATTATTATTATTATTATTACAACAAAAGAGTTGCCTTAAGGTTGCCGTAAGTCGGAAACAATTCGAAGGCACAGTACAACCGCAAAAGGGTCGCCTTAGGGTTGTCATAAGTGGGAAACGACATGAACGCACACTACAATGACAACAACAAATCCAAAAGAGGCAACGTTTGCAGCGCACTAAATATCCGTCCCCTTTCTACCCACTGATGTCACAGTCCTGGCTCTTATCTGTGCTTGTTCAGGTGCCCCTTTTGAGATTCCTGCCCCTTGTTTATCTTCTGGCTTTGCTAGACACACACACACAGGGAGACACACACAGACGCAGCCGTTGTTAATCGCTCTGACTGTTAATTAAAAGGGGAGCAGATGGCCATCTCCCTGCCACTTCCTCGCTAATGAGTCATTAGCCCCTTATGCCGCGCTGCCCAGGTGCCAGTCCATACTGGTCTGCCCTCTCTTGTCCTCTCCTTCCTCTCCGCTAATGAGCTCTCCTCTGCCTCTGCCAGGAAACACCCCAGTGATGTCTCACCCCCTGCTACTGCCCCATTAAATCCTTCCAGAAAGAAAACTGAGGATCAGAAGGCACATGGCACCAAGTGGCCGGGTTTAGGAGCGGGTTTTGTATCTAGAGAGGTTGTACCTGGCACATCTGGTTCACCCCAAGGTTGGTGACTCCTTGGCCTCATTCCCACTACCTTTTAAACCGGATTGTGATTCGGTTCGAATTGGTTTAAACGACCCTGGTTCCCACTTAATTTGAATTGCTGAAGCAATTCCGAAAGGGGGGGCCCATGCTCTAGACCCATTTAACCTGCGTCTTTTGGATGCTGTTTTTCCCAACTTCTTTTCAACCAAATCGAATCTGCGCAAGTGGGAACCAGAACCGAATCGGATTCGGTTTCACGATTCGGTTTTAAATGAATCACTTCAGTGCAAATGGGAACCGGATGTAGATCAGAATCGGTTTATTATGACATGCAGTAAAGCGGAAATGGATGTCCTGAGCAGGAACCAATTCTATTTAAACCCATTCATTTCCCAATGTAAACCACAAGTGGGTTATTTTGATCCGATTCCATGTCAGAAAATGTGATCGGGGCAAATGTAATGGGAACCATGATCCAATGACAAATCGATCCCAGATTCGGATCGGAAAGCAATTTTTCTGTAAGTGGGAATAAGAGGCCCTTAAATTCTAGCACCGGGGGATTGGGGTTGCCATGGCCTTCCCCTGAGGCTGAGAGAGTGTGACTTGCCCAAGGTCACACAGTGGGTTTTCATGGCCGAGTAAGAACTATTGCTTCCTTGGCTAATTTTAAGGCCAAATTGCAGACAGTCTTGTTTAGGGAGGCATTCCAAATTATTGGTTGTTAGTCTGCTGCTTACTTTGTTTTTATTATATACTAATTAGTTTTATTTTAGAGATATTTTAATCATGTAATGTTGTTGTTTTAGATTGTATGCCGCTTGGCAGGTTTTTATTCTGGTTTTTTTACCCTTACTATCCAAAGCGCTGTGCAAGCTTTACAGCGCTCTATAAATAAATGATGATGATGATAATAATAAGTGGGGATCTGAACCCTGATTTCCAGAGTCATAGTCCAATGCTCAAACCACTATGCCACACTGACTCATGCAACCCTCTCATAACTTCTAATACTGCCCATGCTAGAAGCCTGCCACTGTCCCAGATGGGCCTGGGGAGCAGTGCAATGTCTCCTCTGCCCCATTGTACCCCTTGTTTGAAGGTGTGATGTGATAAGCAGGGTGCCGCATGGTCACTTACGTGTTTCAGCTCAAAGAGCACATTCCGTGTCAGATCAATGCGCTTCCGGCTCACGTGCTTGATGGCCACAAGGTTGCCCTGGAACGAGAGACATAGCAAACATGGATGTGCGGATGGAGAAAAGGGTATTTGTTTAGGTTGTGATGGAGGAAGGGATGGGGACACGTCACAGATGGTACTATTTTGAGCAGGAGAGACCCACTCACAAAGGTCCATGGTCTCAGGTAGGGCTGGCCCAAGACTTTTGCAGCCTGAAGCAAGGACCCAAACACCAGAGGACACCCCTTCCCTTCCTTATCCAAAAACAAAGGGTACTTGGGACTGCAAAGCGTTCCTTTGAATAACCTTCCAAGCATCCAGAATTCTTTCTTTTTAAATGCTGATTTGGAGAGTGCTTGCAAACCAGTCCAGTCAACCCAAAACCAGCTGCAAATGTGGTTTACTCCCTACACACAAAAGCTAAAAGGTAAAGGTAAAGGTTTCCCCATTGACAAGGTTGTCAAGTCGTGTCCAACTGTCGGAGGCAGTGCTCATCATTACTAAGCCAAAGACAACTCTGTGATCGTGTGGCTAGCATTGCTACACAGAACGCTATTACCTTCCCACCGAAACGGTACCTATTTATCTACTTGCACTATCTATTTGCAATCTTCAGAGTCAGCATCTTAACCACTGACCCACTATGTCCCATGGTCACCAAAGCTTCCTCCCTTACAAAAATGTGCCAAAAATATGCTAAAAATCAGCCAAAATAATACTCAGAAGTGACGTTGCACCACTTTGGGGACAATTAAATGTGATGTTGCAACCAATAGAACGAGTGTTCATAGAACCAGGCACTTAACACGCTGGAATTGTGGCCCAAACGCTTCAGAAGAGCGGAGATGGGATTGCTGGTCATGCTTCTGAAGTGTCACTGAAGCATGTCCTGCTCTTCTCCCGTCAACGAATCGTTCACGGAGCAGCCATTTCTGTAATAACGGGATATTTCGTTATGCAAAAAATGGCTGCTCCACAAGCGCTTCAACAATGGAAGAACAGCGAAATGCCTCAATAACATTTGAGAAGCGTGACTGGCGATCCCACCTCCACACTTCTGAAGCATTGGGGCACAATTCCCGCACGGTAAGTGCCTTGTGTGATAAAGTCCACAGAGTTGGACAAGACCCCAAGGATCATCCAGTCCAACTCCATTTTGCCATGCAAGAAGACACTATCCAAGCCCTCCCTGAAACAGATGGCCATCCAACCTCTGTTTGAAAACCTCCAAAGGAGGAGACTCCACCACACTCCAAAGGAGTGTGTTCCACTTTGGGGATGATTTCCACCTCCTCCTCAGTTGCTCGCTCCTGATATAAAGAATGATATGGACTGACAGTTCAATTGTGGTCCAGCACAACCAACAAGAAAACGTTTCCAGAAGCACCAGAAACATTAGACTAGTTTAGCAGGCCAGGGCAAGTGATGCGTTGGAAGGAATTCAATGTGAAGGTTGCCATTACTGTCTTTCCCCCTCACCTCACTCTTCCCGATGTTAGGGATCAAACCACCCTTCAGCCTATTAGACTTTTCTCTCCCTTTGGCTCATTTTTCCTACTGGAGATGAAGGGCTGGGGAGCAAGGATGGTCAGAGCCAACATCTATGGGGCGTAACATATAGTAGAGGAGAAGTTTTAACATTATCTCCCAATATATTCTGTCCAGTGGTAAAGCAAGACACAAGCACAAACCACATTATGTATGAGCCGGGATGACAAACGCATCAGAGCTTGGTTATCCAAGGCGTGACTGGTTTCTCCACCAGTCTTGGTGGTAAGAAATGGAGGACCTTGAAAGCATGGTGGCCACGTTCCTTGCCTTGAATGGCTTTGCAATTACTTTGTAAAGTGACTTACTTTGTAATACGCTGTCTTGGAGTCAACCCAGCCCACACCACATTATATATTGAGCCCGAATGACAAATACATCAGGGCTTGGTTATCCAAGGCATGACTGGCTTCTCCACCAGTGGTAAGAAATGGAGGTCCTTGAAGCATGGTGGCCACGTTCCTTGCTTCAAATGGCTTCTTCCCTAAACCCTGGTGCCTTTTCCACCCACCAATAAGGACTGAAATTGCTCTCATAGACTTACTTTGTAATACGCTGTCTTGGCATAGACCTGGAACTGTCCTTCTGTGGTGAGCAGGGAGCCGTAGTTCGAACCTCTCTTAGGAAGGAAGGAGAACCAGTGAGGAGCAAACCCATCTCTAAGCTGCACCTCATATTTCAAATAAGTCCCCCTTCCAACCCTCAACCACCTCTGCAAGCACTCTGCTTGGATAAGTGACTTATTCAGGGCCACAATTCGGGGATTTCAGGGAACTGCAGTCACAAATAAGTAACCTTCCCAAGCTCTGTGCTGGGGTCAGCAGAGGAAAAAGCAGCAAGAGACTGTCCCGTTTGCTTAAATCCAGGCCTAGGATTTGCCCCCTGCTGAAGAAATGAATTTCCAACCAGATGAACTATGCAACAGAGAATAAAGTGCCCAAGTTTCGCTTGAAAAATACCTACAGCCATATAGTAATTTAAAATGTCTCCACCATTGCGGCTGAGGCGCAAACAAAGTGGAATGGCACGAGTTCTGCGTATTGCGAGATTTACGTAACATATCATTTTCCAGGCCAATTGTTGCTGTCTTATATAATGGATGTATATCGCCAGATATTTTTTTTGATATGATTGTGATCTGGTTATAACCTAACGTAATATTACACGAACACATATTTTCCTTAAATTGAATATCTGTTTCTGTTTAGTATTTTGTATTGTCATTAAGGGGTTTCGAGAGTTTTTCTTTTGGTATATTTTAAGCTTGCAAACCCGCAAGCGGGAGCTGCCTTATTTCTGGTATTTGTCAGCTGCTCTGGGAGTTTATTCAGACTGAGGAGTAGAAATGGGTGTTAAATAAATAAATCCATTTTATTTCCACAGTCTGTAGAGGTTAAGAGCTTTAGTGGCTAAGAGACTGAGCTACAAATCAGAGCAGCTCGATTTTGAATCTCACCGCCGCTATAAATGAAGCAGCCTTTAAATCAGCCACTTTCTCTCTGCAATATAAGGACGGAGGTAGTGATAACAATAAGGCTCTTCCTACATCATGTTTTATCCTTATTCTGTTGAAATCTGCTTTGATTCCTTGCAAAAAAAGTGGAATAGAAATAAAAATTATTATTATTATTATTATTATTATTATTATTATTATTACATGATTGTTGCATGCATTTCTATAAGGTAACATATGTAGATGTCTGAATGCTCAAAAGTGCAATCCAAACATTGAAACGGACTGCAAAGTTGAGATTGGTTTGGTAGGCAAGTCAGTTCTTTAAGAACAAAAATTGCACAAGAGTGTGTAATCTTGTGTGTGGAAGGGTTCAATAGGCATATGTACCTATGTGTCAGCCAGAACAAAACAACAACAACAACGGATACACACCAGTGAGAGAGTGAGCTTGCTGCCCATGCTGCGCAAATTCTTCTCCAAGTTGCTCGACTGGACATCCTCCCAGTGGATGCGCCACAGCTCTGAGGCCAGATCTTTCTCCAGTTTCATTTTCCTACGCAGGGAGAGGGCAACACAAGGACAGGCAAAATTACAGTATTTCTATAGTGTAGATGTACCCTAAGAGCAAACGGAGTGTAGCAGGTTTGAGTATTGAACTAGAACTCTAGCAGATCAGGGTACAAAGCCCCATTCAACTGGCTGACCTCAAGCAAGTCACCTTCTCTCAGCCTAAGTGGAAGGAAATGGCAAACCTCCTCTGAAGAAATCTTGCTGAGAAAAGTCTGTTTTAGAACCAGTGTGGTGTTGTGGTTTCAGTGCAGGACTACAAATCTGGGAGTCCAAAGTCATAGAATCATAGAGTTGGAAGAGACCACAAGGGCCATCCAGTCCAACCCTATTCTGCCATGCAAGAAATCACAATCAAAGCATCTCCACTGACAGATGGCTATCCAGCCTCTGCTTAAAGGCCTCCAAGTAAAGAGACTCCACTATCCTCCATTGAAGGAGTGTGTTCCACTGTCGAATAGCCCTTACTGTCAGAAAGTTCCTCCTAATGATGAGGTGGAATCTCCTTTCCTGAAGCTTATATCCATTGCTCCAGGTCCTAGTTTCTGGAGCAGCAGAAAACAAGCTTGCTTCCTCCTCAATATGACATCCCTTCAAATATTTAAACAGGGCTATCATATCACCTCTTAACCTTCTCTTCTCCAGGCTAAACATCCTCAGCTCCCTAAGTTGTTCCTCATAGGGCTTTATAGTTTCCAGACCCTTCGCCATTTTAGTCGCCCTCCTTTGGACATGCTCCAGTTTCTCCACTTCCTTTTTGAATTGTGGTGCCCAGAACTGGACACAGTATTCTGGGTGTGGTATAACAAAAGCAGAACAGAGTGGCAATATTACTTCCCTTGATCTAGACACTATACTTCTGTTGATGCAGCCAAGTCCTGCTTGGCCATGGAAAGCCACTGGGTGACCTTGGGAAAGTCAAAGTCCTGCTTGGCCATGGAAAACCACTGGGTGAACTGAAGAAATCTAGCCAAGAAAACTCCATGGTTTTCAACAAATGCATCAACAGAACACCCAAAATCTCCTGGTAGCCACCTGAGAACTCACCTGTAGACAAAGAAGGCAGCAATGATGATGATGGAAAGGAAGAGGGTCATCCCCAGGGACAGGATCTCCAGCAAGGAGAAGGAGGCTGTAGCAAGAAAAACCAAAAGAGCATGGAAAGAGGAGCCAACCCCAATCCCTCAGACAGTTCCCATTGTAAAGGGATCTTGGAGCACTTTTGAGACTGACTGAAAGAAAAAAGCTGGGAGCATGAGCTCTTGTAGACTTGAGTCTACTTCCTCAGATGCATGGATTTGAAATTGACTGAAAGGAAGGAGCTGGTAGAAGGAGTTTTCATAGACTTGAACTTTGGATGGCCATGGCTGCCTTGAGTTTGCAAGACCTGAGCCCAGTAGTCGAGGATCAAGGCTCTTGGAGGTCTCTCATTCATAGGCTTGTCCTAAATCAAAGTTGATTTGGCAGCAGATACAATGGGCCATTCATATCAATAATAATAATAATAATAATAATAATAATAATAATAATAATAATTTGTTTTTATCCCACCTCTCCAACAGGATCGAGGCAGCTTACAACACTGATAAAATACAAGATGAAATACATCATATACCTACTGGGGTTTGGTTCCAGGAGCCTCAATAGATATCCAAAAATGTGGATGTTCAAATCTCAACGAATACAATGGATAGTACAATAGTGACTCTTATATAAAATAGCAAAATTGAGGTTTACTTTTTGGAATATACAGCGCACCCACACCATACACAGGTGTGCCATACGCAGCTTTAACCTTGCGCATGGGGGAGGGCTCACTCATTAAAACAAATGGAGTTTGAGCATACACATTTTTTCTTATACGCAGAGAGAAATTTTACCTTAGGTTTAAATCTGGAGTAGGGTCATTAGGCCACCAAATTGGGGGTTATAGAACTAAGAATGCCCAGCCATCTGAAGGTAACAGCTTCGTCCCCAATACCTTTATGACAAGCTGGATTGCTGTTCTCAAAACCACAGAATGGCACATCTCTGGGAATGGAGTTTCCTGGCCAGTGGATGCTCTTTCCGGAAACCATCTGAATTTTCTTGGTGGTCCCATTGTAATCAGCAACAATCTATGTAGAAAGCAGGGTGAGGGAAAAGGAGAGAAGGAGAAGGATATGACGACAGCCTAACGGTCATACTTTATGGCAGGGATGGACAATTGTCAGAGGGCAAGGAGTTGCGTCAGTCTCCAAGAGATGCCATGGAAGGGCACATCCCTCTGCCAAATAATTCTGCCCAAAATGCTCCAAAGGCCTTCAAAAGGGGGGCATTTCTCCACAGTTTTGCCCTCCCTGAGCCACTTAAGCACAGGATAGGCATTCTTCCAACAGAAAAAGGATCACTTACTGGGTTTTGTGTTTTTTTAATGGCTCAGAGAGAGCCAAAATGGGGCAGACCCACTGTGCCCACTCTTGTACTATAGTACAAGTAATAAACCTCAGACCTGGGACCCAAATCTGGCTATTAGATGGGAAAGCATCATTCAGTTCTTCCCCAGCTTTTGGATGAATTTCCCCCCTATTCTAGAAATCTGGAATGCCTCTCCAAAAGTCCTGTTCTGATATCACTTTATTTGCGCAATAGCATGTGATACTCATTCGCGCAATTATTCGCCATTTCCGCTTCATTTGCAAGATGCTTTAATCTCTCTTTAATGTTGAAATCAACCCCATTGAGATACACTAGAGTTGTACACTAAAATATGCAGGGAGTTTTAGCTCTACCTGTTTGGCTTTGACCTGGGAATGTGGTTCCTGCGAACCTCTCTGCAAATGGATTCAGTCCCCAGGTCAAAAAGGGTTCCTTAGTCTTGTTCCACATTTGACAGCCGATCACAAAGAAGTACACAGTCGCACAATGAGAAACTGACAGAAGCATCCCAGGACAGCTCCTTGTTTACATGACCCTATAAAGGGTTCAGACATCCATTGACCCAATACCTTTATGACAGCCGCAATTGCTGTTCTCAGAATCACAGAACTGTATATCTCTGGGAATTGAGGAGTCATTCACACAACGGAAGTAACCCAGTGTGAAACCAGGTTATTTCTGGGACGTTCACACTGGCCTTGAATGCACCCGGCATGGTTTGTGGGTGTGTAAATCCCACTTAACTGTGTGCATTTTGCACTGGGTACCTAACAGCATATTTTTTTAGGTGGCAAAGCGATTCAAATCTTCAATAGTGCAAAAGTGCTACCAAATCGATCCGGATACGCTGGGTCCATTCCTGGCCATGAGGCGCTGCTATGATGGTGCAAAGTGGCTCCAGTGTGAATGACAGACCGGATTAAAATGTTAAAACATGGTATACCTAGTGTGAACAATTTGGTATTGCATCGCCACGGAGATTTGCATCTCCTTGGTACAAAAACGTAAGTGAGTTTCCTGACCAGTGGATGCTTTCCAGAAACCGTCTTGATTTTCTTGGTGGTTAAACAAGGGCTATTATTACCCATCATAACAAAGTGAAACCTCCACGTTGAGAGGCAGTGTACCCCAGAATATCAAGTTCTAGAAGTGGGGCGGTTTGGGGGTAATTTCATTCATGCTGGTTGGGCCACAAAAGAAAACAGGATGCAGAACAGGACAGTGTCTCTTTCTGATGGATTGTTACATTCTTATTCATTTTTTTCCTAGCTACATTTATATTCTGCCCTTCCTGCAATGATTTCAATGCAGCATTCTTGATTTTAAAGGAGGGCCCCCAAAATGGTGAAGGGCCTGGGAACTATGCTTATGAGAGAAGACTTAGGGAGCTGGGTATGTTTAGCCTGGAGAAGAGACGGTTAAGGGGCGACTTGATAGCCCTGTTTAAGTATTTGAAGGGGTGTCGCATTGAGGAGGGAGCAAACTTGTTTTCTGCAGCTCCAGAGAACAGGACACGGAGCAATGGATGCAAGCTACAGGAAAAGAGATTCCACCTCAACATTAGGAGGATCCTCCTGGCAGTAGGCGCTGTCTGACAGTGGAACACATTCCCTCAGAGTGTAATGGAGTCTCCTTCCTTAGAGGTCTTTAAATAGAGGCTGGATGGCCAGCTGTTGGGGATGCTTTGATTGTGAGTCCCTGCATGGCAGAATAGGGTTGGACTGGATGGCCTTTGTGGTCTCTTCCAACTCTATGATTCTAGGAATGATTATCACAACAACAACCCTGTGAGATTGATCATGCCAAATGAAGGTACTTGGATTCCATTGCTCTTTTCCAGCACTGACCTCAAATTCCCCCGATTTAGGGTCCATGTCCCAGAGGGAATAGTCTGTTTCCCGGTCACCATTCTGATCGATCCTTAGGAGCCCAGTGACCCCTGCAAGGTAGAAGTAGACAATACTCAGCATTACTCAGTCAGATTTTTGACAAGGGTGTGCCTTCTCCTCCACAGCACTTACGTCTCCTTCATTGGGACTGTCCCTGCCAAATTGAGACAGTTGGAGAATGCATTGTTGCTATGTGCCTTCATGTCAACTTCAGCTTATGGTGATCCTCTCCTTATGGGAAATCTTTTTTTCCTTTGCAATTTTATTCAGAGGAGGGTTGCCACTGCCTTCCCCTGAGGCTGAGATAGTGTGACTTGCCCAAGGCTACCCAGTAGGTTTCCAAAACTGAGCCAGGATTCAAACCCTGGCCTCCCTAGTCCAACACTGTAACCACCCTGCCATGCTGTTGCCCATCCCAATTTACTCCAACCTAAAGTGGATCTCCAATGCTTCAGATAGAAAAGGGCCTTTCCTCATCACCAGCTGCTTTCAAAGTAGAAATTGCAGGAGCTGAACTTGGGCCCTTTTGCATGAAAGCAAGTGTGCAACCACTGCCTTCCCTGACAACTACAGAGTAACAACATAAGTACACACACACAAACAGCCCAAAATCTGGAGCACCTGAGTGACACTGACCATAGAAAGTGCGGTTCCACATCTGATGGGTGATGACTGTGGCATTGGAAATGGAGCCCTCCAACTGCAAAGTCTCGTTCGCAGCTTGGGCATAAAGCATTACTCCATCATGGAAGGCAGCAGCAATGAAGTTTTTCTGGAAGGGGAAACAAAGACCAGGCAGGCATTACTAACAAGATAGATGTCTAGCAAGATGGATGTCTCCGGAGTGGAAGCACATTCCCAGCAAACGTTCCACTCATGATAGCCAGTGTTTGGAAAACTGGAGGATTTGGGATACCCACACCCAGCATCCCCGACAAGATGGTTCCAGGTGGTGTAGTCTCAAATCATACTGTTTCCAAACAGCAATAAAAAACCAATAGTATAGGTTGAGTTTCCCTTATCTGGAATGGCAAAATCCTCCAAGTGACGAGTTTTTGTGCTTTCTGATGGTTCAGTGTACACAAACTTTGTTTCGTGCACAAAATTATCAGAAATGTTATATACAGATAGGTAGAGAGATCTTGTCACACCTTTGAAACTAACTGAAAGAAAGAAGTTGGCAACATGAGCTTTCGGAGACTTCATTCTACTTCCTATATGCATCTAAAGAAGGAGACTTAAGTCTAGGGAGTTTATCACACTGGGGCTGATTTTGACATTAAAGAGAGATTAAAGCGCATTTAAAGCATCCCGTAAATAAGCAGAAATGGCAAGTAATTGCACAGATGATTATCACGTGCAATTGCGCAAATAAAGTGATATCAGAAATGCATTGTCTCTGAAAGCCTGAAAGTAAAAAGATATGCATTAATGCTTCTTTGTGACCACTTTAATGGCTGGTTTTGTGCGACATCATGTGAAATTGTTTTGCGTAATTACGCAATTTTTCCAGGATATTCATGGGATAAACTCCTAAGAAAGCTCTTGCTGCCAACTTCTTTCTTTCACTTAATCTCAAAGATGCTACAAGATCTCTGTACATACTGATTCTACAGACTAAGACAGCTATGTGTATAAAGTGCATACAAAGCATAAATGAATTTCATGTTTAAACTTGGGCCCCATCTCCAAACTAGCTCTCATTATATATATATATGCAAATATTCCAAAATCCGACATTAAGAGGTTTACATAAACATAGAGGTCAATATAATATAAGGATCAGGTTATTGTGCTGTGTTATTTATAAAACATATTATTATTATTATTTGTATTAGTTTAGACTTGGGGTTTTTTATTTGTATGTATTTGATGTTATTATACGCTTGCCTGCTTCCATATCTTGTTATTTTATAACATTATGTATTTCATTATTTTATAATGTTATGTATTTCATGTGTTTTTATGTTATATAGGTGGGGAAAATAAAGAGAAACAGAAGCTGAAGCAAGATAAGAGCATGGAAAGTTACTGTGTAAAAATCATGTGTCTAGTTCCGTCCAGGACTATAAAAACAAAAATGGTTTAGAAGCAGGACTATCACTCCCAAAATGTTGCTTGCAGTTGTGTGTAGAATGTAAAACAACGCCATGAGCCATTGGTCTGGAAGCTTCAGGGACCAAGACTGGGGTCCCATGGGTTGTTATGTGGCCCAAGGGCCATACTTTGCCCACCCACTTAAAAGCCCACTAAATCAGTCACATTTGCAAAATGACAGCCCATGAGGTGGAGCCCAAAGCAAAATGGCAGCTCATGGGGTGGAGCTTGAGCAAAATGGCAGCTCATGGCATTGCTTTACATAGCACACGCAAGTGCAAGCAACATATTTAGTCCCAGGAGTGGAGCCCGAAGCAAAATGGCAGCCCATGGGGTTGCTTTACACGGTGCACTCAACTTCAAGCAAAGTATTTAGCCCTGGGAGTGGAGCCCAAAGCAAAATGGAAGATCGGGGTAGAGCATGCAGCAAATGGCAGCCCCATGAAACAGCCAATTGCCTACAGTATTCCAAGTGCGATGGGATACCTTCCAACAACTGACCTGCCCAGGTTTGTTTGATACTTGCAATACCCTAAGGAAGTGGGTATCTCCAAACTCAAGCCTACAATATGTTCCTTTCATTCGGGTCAAACTGTCCTCCCGGTGTCGGCAGATGAATCCCAAATCCTTACCAGCTCCTCTTGCATGGTGAAGTTGTGCTGTTCCTGGGCTGCCTGCTTGATTTCCTCAAGGAACGGCCGGTATTCGGGATTTGTGGGTTCAGCGTATGTGATGATCATCACGGCCTGCGGAAGGTCAAGAGGGAAGGCAATGTAAAAGTAAAAGGCAGTCACTTCCAGATGCCATTCTGGCCAATTTTTAGCCTTTTTTTGTTTGGGGGAGAAAACAGGGCAGGGGGTAGAAGATGTAAAATCCTACATTTGTGGCCATTCTGGGGATGGGATTGGGTTGGTTTGGGGGCAAAAACTGAGCAATTGTTCTGGAGACTTCATAGACGAACTTTGGGTCCCATGGGCCATATGAGCCATAATTTCCCCAACCACTTAAAAACCTACTAGATCCAGTGCCCTAGACCTCATATCTTGGGACAGGCGAACTCCAGTCGTCTTCCAGGCCAACGTTTCCCCCCTCCCCAGCTATTCATTCTGGTTTTCGGCTCATTGGGGTTATTAATAGCTTCAACCAGCTGGCTATTCTGTCCGGGAGAATTATCTCGTTTCCTTCCTCGTCTTTGGTGGATGGAGAAAAGCAAAAGAAAGCTGAGCACAATGTAAGGGAACACCCCTTCCTCCACTTTCCCCAATGCCTCCTGCCCCTGCCTCCATCTGCTGCCGGGTCTGAAGGCCCATTTGAATAAGCTCTGGGTAGCATTAGAATCCAGGGCCTCGTTCCCACTACTACCGGATCATGATTCGGTTCAAACCAGTTCAAATTACCCTGGTTCCCACTTAATCCAAATCGCTGGAGCGATTCCGAGAGGGGGGCCATGTGCCAGACCCATTTAACCCACATCTTTTTGACGCTGATTTTTCCCCCCGCTTCTTTTTTGATAAATCAATTCAGCGCAAGTGTGAACCACAAGCAGGTTGGAATCAATTCAAATTTCCCCTTCGGTCAGCTGGAACCAAATCATTTTGAATCAGTTCATTCGTGAACAGGAACCACAAGTGGGTTGTTTGGATCCAGAAAAGGACAGAAAATGTGACTGGGGCAAGTGTAGTGTGAACCACGCTCCGATGTCGGATCGATCCATCAATTCAGATGGTGCACCAATTTATCTATACGTGGGAATGAGGCCCAAGACTTCACAAATAAAATGGCAAGGAGACGGGGCGGGAAGGGGGAGACCCTTGCCAATATTTTCTCATGAATACAAAGAGCAACCATTCTTCGTCCACTCCCACCCACAATCCCACCAAACGTCACTATGGTGGTTGTGGCAGAGTCGTTGTGCTATAATTGTAGAGGATGTCTGTGCATACATAAGGTGTGTGAACAAGGAATGTGTGCCCAGAGACCCAACAATGCTCCAGCACACTTACCTTGTAAGCCTCGCGAGCGATGGCATCGTTCCCATCCCCACGTTGCCAAGGATGCCGCCGGTCAGGGAAGTGGGAACTCTGCAGGCTCTCCGCAAAGAGGTCAATGTAGAAGAAGGCATAGTCGCCCGTGGTGAGCCCCTCGTGATGGGCATGGACCATAAGCTCATGGAAAATCTCAGGGGAACAGCAGACGTACACAACTGAAAGGCAGAAGGGAAGGGCATCCATCAGGAGAGTGGCCCCATTGGGATTGCCGAGCCATTTTTGTGTCAGGTGGGAAACTTGGAACGGCTGCGCTCCTCTTTGGGGTTCAAAAGCAAAATAAGCACAGTGGGACCTTGTTATCCACTAGGGTTTGGTTCCAGGATCCCCCGTGGATAACAAAATCCGTGGATGCTCAAGTCCCATTAAAGATAATGGCAGAGCAAAATGGTGTCCCTTATATAAAATGGAAAAATCAAGGCTCACTATTCAAAATTTACCTTTAAATACAAGACTGGGAAAACTTTGGCCCTGTGAACATTTGACCTACAACTCGCAGGCAGCCTTGCCAACCACAGAAAGGTTTGTGGAAGTTGTAACCCAAACATTCCCCCCCTCTGCGAAAACGCACCTTAACACCACAACAAAATCTGCTCATGGGTCATCATATATGGTCTAACCTTTCTTTATTTATTAAATTGGTACAGGTTAAGTCTCTATCATCCAGAATCTTGAAATATTCCAAAAACCAAAACTTTTTTCATGGGTTTGCTTTTTGATTTGTCAATGTATACAAACTTTGTTTCATGTGCAAAATTATATAAAGTTATCTTCAAGCTATATGTAGAAGGTGTACATGAAACATACATGAATTCTGTGTTTAGACTTGGATCCCATCTCCCAAGATATCTCATTATGTACACAAATATATATATTCCAAAATTCAAACAAATAAAAGAATTCAAAATCCAAAACACTCCTGGACCTAAGTATTTTGGATAGTTAAGGGAGACTCAACCAGTATAGCATTTCCACCCATCCCGAAACTATTTTAAAGTGGTAGAATTCAAAGATATAGCCGTGTTAGTCTGTAGAATCAGTATGTAAAGAGATCTTGTAGCACTTCAGCCTTTGAAGGCGGTTTACAATAAAACAAGTGCTGAATAATGTACAACAATCCAAGTAGGAAACACAGAGCCAGTGTGGCACAGTGGTTTAAGCGTTGGACTATGACTCTGTAGGCGATTCTTTGACCAGTTTTCCAACCAATTAAGGAATCATCTAACAGTGTCTCCATCTATTCCATCTATTCTAATTTAAATCTAGTTTAAATCTCATTTCTCAACAGGATTTCGCTAGTGCGATAAGGTCCCATGATAGGCTCACCATAGGGTTGCCATAAGTCAGAAACAATTTGGAGGCAAAGAACAACAAGAAGAAGAGACTCGGCTGCTGCATCCTAGTGGCATGCCTGCATTTTCTGTAATGGCACCATTCGATAATTTTAGACTGAATGACTTCACCGCTGGGCATTTTTAATATGATTTTTGCAGCGACTTTGTTTACACAGCTAAGCCCTCCTGTTTCTTGTCCTGCTAAGGGGACTCTGGGATTTACCCCTTGATAGCACCTCTGAGTTGGAGGAGAAGGAAGAGGCAACCTTGGCGAGCAACAGGAAAAGCCAAGACACGGCCTTTGATGGCAGCCAAGGGATACCGAGAAACTGCCCTCCGCGCCTGCCAAACGGGGCAAAGAGTGGAGTCATTATCACAACCCTGGAAGAAAAACACCCATCTATGACAGGGCAGGATGCCCCCTCCAGGAATGAGCAGGGCTACTCCTTCCACAACAAGACATCTGGAGGTTGCAATGTTCTTGACTTGGCACACTTTTGCTAAGCCTCGTGCTTTCCTGGAAAGAACGGCTCAGCATGTGTATCCTCCAAACCCAACTTTCTGTTCTCCTTGCCTTCCTCTTTCTTCATCTACCCCCCCTGTAAATATAAAAACTGTAAAGTTTTATATTGGTAAGCGCACTAGGGAAGAGCGCTTTTTTGCAAATGGAAGCGGTGGCCACCTCTCGTTCCACTGGGTTTTCTTGTGTCCCAAAGATTTGACGACTGCGATTTTGGGGGTTGCACGGTTGCTAAAGAAGAAACAGATGCATGCAAACAGAGGCAAACCCAAACATGTTCTCCCACTATCACGAGTTCAAATCTCCCCCGGGGTCTCTGCATACACTCTTCCCTAGATTCCTTCCTTGCTGAATTAGAAAGGGAAGAAGATGCAATCCTTCCTCCCGTCCCTTGTCTTTGCACACACACACCAAAGTTGGGCTTACACACCCAAGTCCGCCGCCAAATTCACTCTGCTGGGAACCATTAAGAGCACTGCTGGAAGGTTGCGAAACAGCCCTGGATGTTCGTGATCTGAGCCCAGCTCCAGCCCATTTCTTCGCAATTATAACCCAAACTGTCTCCTGTGACCCAGAATGAAGGAATCCAGGGCATCCTCTCCCTCCTTGCTGTTTGCCGGGACCAGGCGGACCCAAAGCAAACCCTGGAGGTTGGAGTCAAGCAAACAGAGACAGAAGGCCTAAGAAGAACAGGTTAGGGCAGGCCACTTGGATGGCAGATGCAAGGAACATCAATCCCATAGACATTCCCTTCTGTAAGGGACTCCCCTACACCCCCAAAGTTGCACAGGAAGACACTGTCCTCTCATATACCATATACTTGACTATAAGTCGACCTCATGTATAACTCAAGGTGCCAAAACTATGGATTTTGAGATGACCTATGGATATGTCGAGGGTAAAACTTAGCGGCATGTAACAAAGGATCTAAAGTAGTGGTGCTCAACCTTCCTAATGCCGTGACCCTTTAATACAGTTCCTCATGTTGTGGTGACCCCCCAACCATAAAATTATTTTAGTCCCGTTCCTAAGACCATCGGAAATATGTATTTTCCTGTGGTCTTAGACTACCCCTGTGAAAGGGTCGTTCGACCCACAGATTGAGAACTGCAAATCTAAAGGATGAAGCAAAGGAAAACAATGCCAATGAACTTACAAAGCTCCAGGAGACATAATTATTTGTGCTCACATTAAAGGTTGGATGGATGAGAGAGTGGAGGAAGGACAGTGCATCCAGGACAGATGATACTCTTGCCTTTCACCAGGGGATGGTTCCTTTTTAAAAAATAAGATTTAAAGTACCTACATTGACCCGTGGATAAGTCAGCTCATGTTTTTGGGGTCAATTGTTTGAATAGAATTTCTAGACTTATACATGAGTATATACAGTAATCATAGAGTTGGAAGAGCTATCCAGCCCAACCCCATTCTGCCATGCAGGAACTCACAACCAAAGCATCTTTGACAGATGGCCATCCAGCCTCTGTTTAAAGACCTCCAAAGAAGGAGAGTACACTGCTCTTTAAGGGACTATGTTCCATTGTTGAGCAGCTCTTACTGTCAGTAGGTTCTACCTAACGTTGAGGTTGAATCTCTTTTGCTGTAGTTTGAATCCACTGCTCTGGAGCAGCAGCAAACAAGCTTGCTCCCTCCTCAATATGACATCCCTTCAAATATTTAAACAGGGCCATCATATCACCTGTTAACCTTCTCTTCTCCAGGCTAAATGTATGCATCTCCCTAAGCCATTCCTCACTAGCGTTGCCAGACAAAATGGCTTCTTTTCATAGAATCATAGAGAATACATGATAAGGGTTTTGATAGGGGTTAAACAGGTGTCACTGTGACCCAAGACAGCAGGTCTTGGGGTCTCCTTCCCTCGATAAAACTCTTTACTATATTCCCTGAGAGCCAGCATGGGTTGAGGTTTGGACTCGAACTTTGGGGAGACCAGGATTCGAATCCAGGGCCGGCCATTGGAAAGCCATTGGGTGATCTTGTGCAAGTCACACTCTCTCAGGATCAGAGGACAGCAAAGGCAAACCCCCTCTGAACAAATCTTGCCAAGAAAACCCCATGATAGCTTGACCCTTCGGCCGCCATAAGTTAGAAATGAAGGACAATATTCCGCTCCTCTCTGAACCTTATTTAATCCTGTTACATTTGAGACACGCAAACTTTCAGAATGAAATCCCCATCCTAACCCATCGTCCCGATCCAACATGGCCAAGGACCATGGGATTTGTTGTCCTGCCAGCAGGACGAATTTGGCAAAGGCCATTTTGCAAAATGTGTTGCTCTTTAGCTTTCCCTTCTTCAGCCTCTTCTGGCAGCCAGCATTTCATCGCAATTCATGCCAGCTGATCCATCATTCATTAGACAGGAGATGCAGAAGCCAAGCTTGAAAATGTTACTTTTGGGGGCTACAACTCTATTGGAGGATTCTGGGGGGAAGATGTTGACCCCAAAAGTAACTTTTCCAAGCTCTACACAGAAGAATAGCCGACCTCTTAAGATGAGTCTGTCCCATTGTATCTCCGCTTGAGTTTTGGCTGAGCAATACAGCATCTTGTTTTGGGGTGCGAAAAGTCCCAAATTCAACACCCATCGTCCCCAAATGGAAGGATCACATTGCACAGAATGGGAAAGACTTCCATTAGAGACCTCAAAAGCTGCTGTGTGTCTTATTTCCAGATGCTTGGAAAAAGAAATTTGCCATCAAGGACCCACTTTTGGAGGTCTTTAAGCAGAGGCTGGATGGCCATCTGTCGATGATGCTTTGACTGAGAGTTCCTGCATGGCAGAATGGGGTTGGACTGAATGGCCCTTGGGGTCTCTTCCAACTCTATCAGTCTACGATTCTCTCTTTCTTCCTCTTCTTTCCTCCTTTCACAAATGACAAATTGCTCAGGAAGATTGTTTCCAAGGTGCGGCGAATTCCTTCTCTCGGGAGGTAGGAGCGAGTGACCTAGCGTGATAAAAACCTAGCAACCCACCCTTCCTTTCCTCCTCCTGGCCCAACAATGCAGATCCCTCTTGCACTTGGCATGAAAAACGGGGCAGAAAGGAGAGTTTCAGCCCAGGCGGGTCATGCAATGAGCGGAGGAAAACGTCTGTCTCTGCAAAAGATGGACATCGGACAAGTTGCTCTTTTCTTTCAGCATTCTGCACCTAGCAGAAGTTGCACCAAAAATACAAAAATGCATAAAATACATAAATACACATAGCTATGTGAAGTCACAATGGCTATGTAGAACCTCCAGATTCAGGAACAGTCTACCTCACAATGCCAACTTCCAATCTGGGTAGCAGAAAGCATGGGATGATGCTTTCTGACCTGGCTCTCCATGCTTTCTTGACATAAGTGAAGTTTCCAGACATAGGATGTTGAACTACACCGAATTTTGGGCCGTGATCTGGCAGATCTTCTTATGTCCCAAAGCTAAGCAAGTGGACCAGCAATCTTCTCCCAGGTACAGAGCAGCCCCATCCAAGACAACACAGTTGAGTTTCAGCTCATTGGACGTAGCGATCATATACCCTCCAACTGTCTCCAGTTTGGCAGGGACAGTCCCTATTAATCCTCTGCTGTCCCACTTTTTCAGCCGCTTTGGAAATGTCCCGGTTTCTCTCTCCTCCTCCCGCTTTCCCTCTTTGTCCCTGGTTTGCTTCAATGGCTGCAAACAGAGTTCAAAGTACAAATGTAGCTTGCACTCAATTGATTCAGCAATGGGGAAAGAGGAGAGGGAAAGGCAGACTCTTATAATATATTATTATTATTGTTGTTATTATTGATTTCATTTCTATGCCGCCTTCCTCCTAGAAAGGACCCAAGACAGATCTTGTCCCTACCCAGTAGGCTCCAGAAAAAGCAAATTGCTGCAGCCCCTGCTAGCTGGCCTGCTCAGTCTCACTTTTGGTGTCTCGACAATCCAACATCCTGGTATTCTATGAAATGTTTGAGAGCATGCAATGAACAATAGAGCCAGTGCGGTGTAGTGGTTTGAGCATTGGACTATGGCCCTGGAGACCAGGGTTCGATTGCCAGTTTGGTTACAAAACCCAATGGGTCACACTCTCTCAGCCTCAAGGGAAGGCAATGGCAAACCCCCTTTGAACAAATCTTGCCAAGAAAGCCCCAGGATACGTTAGCCTTAGGGTCCCCATAAGTTGGAAAGGACTTGAAGGCACATAGCGCATGCACACACACACGCAATTAGCAATAGAGCTAGTGTGGTGTAGTGGTTTCATAGAATTATAGAATCGTAGAGCTGGAAGTGACCGCAAGGGTCATCTAGTCCAACCCCCTGCCATGCAGGAACTCTCAATCAAAGCATCCCTGACAGATGGCCATCCAGCCTCTTTGAGCACTGAGATACAATTCTGGAGATCGGGGTTCTATTCCTCACTTGGTTATGGAGACGTTAGGCAGGTCTCACACTCTTGGCCGCAGAAAACCCTGTGATAGGTTCCCCTTTTGTTGTTACCTGCCTTCGAGTCGGTTCCAACTCATGGTGACCCTGTGGATGAGACATCTCCAAGAATACCTATCCTCCACTGCCTTGCCCAGATCCTGCCAGCCTTTGCCCATAATAACCCCCCTGAGTCTATCCATCTGGTTTGTAGTCTTCCTTTCTTTCTTCTACCCTCCACCTTTCCTAGCATTATTGTTTATCCTAGTGATCCTTGCCTTCTCATGATGTGGCCAAAGCACAATAGTCTCAACTTGATCATCTTTGCTTCCAAGGAGAGCCCTGGTCTGATCTGTTCAAGAACCCATTTGTTTGACTTCTTGGCTATCCATGGGATCCTAAGTTCTCCAGCATCACATTTCATTTGATCCTAGATATGGGAATTCTTTAACGATTCCAATAGGGTCACCATTAAGTCAGAAATGACTTGAAGGCATGCAACGAGAACAAAAATGCAGTCAACAGGCACAGGAGCCCTACGATGGAAAAAGCTGGCAACGTGAGGCCTCACTCCAAGCAGGAATATTTGTTCCAGGGGTGTAAAGAGCCTCAGCTGGTTGTGTTCACTAAGTCACCCTCCGCCAGGCCTCCAGCCAAGAGATTTCCTGTTATTTTCCTGCAGAGCTGTCCTTCCCCCACCGGCAGCCGAGGTCAAGGGACGCCTTCTGTCCACCGGCCGGGATCATGGCATGCTTGGCCCCCCTGAGCCAGCATTTTTCCTGTTTTGCTGACTTGCTGTTTCCTCCTCCTCCTCCTTATCCTTCAACTGGAGGGAATTTCAGCTGGTGATTTATAGCATGGTCAGGGATGGCCCACCTTCGTTTGCAGCAGAAACCTCCCAAGGCTTCACCTTCACATAGGGACACAGCGACAGCCACAATCACCATGATCCCCATCCCACCCACCTGCTATTTCAAAATGCACACTCCCTTCTTTCTCTGTTGCATTCATTTATTCCACTGTCACTCATGCCACCAAAAAAGCTAGAACATAGGTTCATCCGCACTGAACAACAGATCTGGAGGGGCAAAGTGGTGATGATGATGATGATGATGATGATGATGATGATGATGATGATGATGATGATGATATTTATCACATGGAGGAGATCGGGAGTTTATCCCGTGAATATCCCACAAATATCATGTAATTCCGCAAAACGGTTTCACACGACATCGCACCAAACCCGCCATTAAAGAAGCATTAATGCGCATCTTTTTACTTTCCGGATTTCAGCGACAATGCATTTCCAACATCACTTTATGCGCACCATTGTGTGCAATAACCATTTGCGCAATTACTCGCCATTTTCGCTTCATTTGTGGGATGCTTTAAATGCGCTTTAATCTCTCTTCAATGCCAAAATCAGCCCCAGTGTGATAAATTCTTAGGATCCTTGGGGCAGAGATTGTGACTTTTCTTCCTGGTTATTTACTTGCTTTGTTGTCGTTGTGTGCCTTCGTTTCCGACTCATGGCGAACCTAAGGCAAACCTATCATGGGGTTTTCGTGGCAAGTTTCTTCCAATGGGGTTTGCCATTGCCATCCTCTTAGGCTGAGAGAGTGGGACTCACCTAAGGTCACCCAGTGGGTCCCCATGTCCGAGCCAGGATTTGAACCCTGGTCTCTAGACACCATGCTAAGAAACAGCGTTTCCATCCCACCCAGTAACAAGATTCTTGTTAGCCTTTCCAAGCCGCCGCAAAAGGCTGAGCGAAAGTGTTGAGCCTGTGCCCGCTGGCACAAGAGAAATAAATCAGAAAATGATTGATAAGGTTGGAGGCTAGGTGACGGTATGAGAAACTCTGGGGAACATTCCTGGCCGGACCCAGAAATAACAGCCACCCAGACAACAACGACAACAAAACCCACGCCAGGCTGAGAAAACAATCCCAGGGAAACAGTGCGGAAAGGGATCTTGGAGCACCTTTGAGACTCGCCGAAAGAAAGAAGTTGGCAGCATGAGCTTTCCTAGACTTCAGTCTACTTCCTCGGATGCATCCAATGCAACTGGTGCATCTCAAATGCATCTGACCAAGTAGACTTCGGTCTACGAAAGCTCATGCTGCCAACTTCTTTCTTTCACAAGTCTCAAAGGTGCTCCAAGATCTCATATATATATATATGAGTTTTAATATGACATAAAAACAAGCAAACAATTTGTTTACTATCTGTAGAACATCTTTCTTTCTTAAATGTATTTTACATTCACTTCCTTTACAGCATGTAACCTTTATTCTAGCTTTTTATTTCAACGCCGATTTATTCCTAAATTCTATTCTACATTGTATTCTTCATCTCCTATCCGGGATAGGCACAAGAACTCCATATTTGTTTCCTTTATTTTATTCTATAGTATATATATAGTATATAGGATAGATAGATAGATAGATAGATAGATAGATAGATAGTATATAGGATAGATTGATTATATATATATATATGACTGGATGGCCCTTGTGGTCTCTTCCAACTCTATGATTCTCTGAAATTACCACTTTTATGCAATGAGGAATCTATCATTTCAAAAATAAGAACAATATTAATTAATCACTGTTTAATATTTCCATTTACGGGTGGCAGCAGCAATGTATCGGGAGAGAAAAACCCCATGGCACCCATTCTATGGCTGCATCTGCATTGCAGAAATAATCCGGTTTGATACCGCTTTAACTGCCCTGGCTCAATGCTATGGAATTCTGGGAATTGTAATTTGTTGTGGCACTGACAGCAAAGGCTCAATGTCTCACAAAACTATAATTCCTCAGATTCCATAGCATTCAGCCATGGCAGTTAAACCGGATTATTTCTGCAGTGCAGATGCAGGCTTCGCCGCCTAACATAAACTGCTTGAGTTTTTATAATGCCAGGTATGGGGGTAATGGCTGAAAAGAAAACCCAGCTGCCAGTCCAGTTGGATTTTGTCCATGGAAAGGAACATGCTGCCATCTTCTCCTTTGCCTCAGGCAGCGCAAACTCTTGGGCCAGAGTTTGGTTGAGTGTTATTATTCACAAAGCCCCTCAAAATGGCTAGGCAGCTGCACAAAGGTTAAATCTCTCCCTGCAAGGCTTGAGATCTAAAGATGAGGAAAAGACACCTTGCAGGGGAGGAAGAGAAAGGAAAAGGTCAAAATCACAGCAGGTTTGCAGCTCAGATATTTAAATGGGGCAGAGACCTGTCTGGTTTCCCCCATATAATGCCATCTCCAAGGCTGGCATTATAAAAACCGAAGCCCTGCTCGCTGGCATGCAGGGGTGGGCAAAGTGTGGCCCCTGGATCAAGTCTTGGTCTTCATCCTTTCCAGATTCCCTGGACTCTCCTTTTACTGTCCTCCAAAAAAGGGGGTGAATTGGAGGCATCTCACCTTTTGTATAGGTTGCAATTGTGCCTGGCACAAATGTCAAACAGTCTCGGGGATCATTCACACTTACTTTTTTGTAGCAAAGAGATCTGCATCTCTGCACCGATTGAGAATCGGTTCAGTGTTCCCACTACATTTCATGCTACAGAATCTCTCCAGGGCATTTAAACCCAGCCGCCATTCCCACTTGCCACCATTTCAGATCAAAATGGAGGCGCCTCCATCTCCGGACCCGTGCCAGCGTGATCCAAATCGATCTGATAGCTTACCCACGCTACCCGAGATGCGGATCATTGCAGTTATTAAAAAAATAAAGAACCGGTAAGGAACTTGGTGTCAAATGCACCGGTTTAGTTGGGTTTTTCAGTCCCCATCCCTCCAGCAAACTGCACCGAGTGCATAGTTTTTTGTGGGTTTTTCAGGGTATGAGGCCATGTTCTACAAGACTTTATTCCTGACGTTTTGCCAGCATCTGTGGCTGGCATCTTCAGAAAAGATGATGAGTGCAGTTGGGACAAATGTGAACTTCACAGAAATAAACCAAAATATCAATTTGCCCTCCTTTGTGGTTCAGACAACTGTCCATAAGAGCAGGAATGCGTTGTGCATCTCCCCAACCATTCTTGGCCAAATTTCTTGGACTTTGGTTCAAAGTTCCCCTCCGTCCCTCGGTCATCTTTGAGAGAAAGATTATCGGAGCCAAGCCCTTCCTCAAACACAGCCCTGTCCGAAACACCGAAGTCATTCCAAAATCCACACCCGGCTGTGGAGACGTCCCTATTCCTCTCCCAACCGCTATCAGATGCAACACGGTTAACACCCATCCAAGGTCGGGACCCTGTTGGCCATTAAAACCCAACTTATTTAGCTGACTAAGGGAGGAAAGGGAGCAGGTCTCTGCCCCACGGAGTTCATCATTTGTCGGTTCAGAGGCCGAATGGTCACCTGGGCCTTTATCAGACCTTGTATTCGATTTACCATAAACCAGGGTAGGAACCTGAGCCAGGACAAGGGCCAATTCCCTCTTTCGTTGCAAACTCCCAGTAGGCTGTACTGCCACGTTTTCCTAGAAATGTGACATGAGATCATTCCCAGTTTCAACTCACTTCTGGCTATTTTGAAAGAGTTGGGAGTGTGAACAAAGCAAATGCTGCCAACTTCTTCCTTTCAGTGAGCCTCAAAGGTGCTACAAAATCTCTCTACATACTAAAATTGTACAGTGATTTTTCACTCCCCAATATCCACCGACCAAATAAAAACGACACCCAAACACAGCCTGGAGAAGAGACGGTTAAGAGGCGATATGATAGCCCTGTTTAAATATTTGAAGGGGTGTCATATTGGGAATGGAGCAAGCTTGTTTTCTGCTGCTCCAGAGAACAGGACATGGAGCAATGGATGCAAACTAGAGGAAAAGAGATTCCACCTAAACATTAGGAAGAAGCTCCTGACAGTAAGAGCTGTTCGAAGGTGGAAGACATTGCCTTGGAGTGTAGTGGAGTCTCCTTCTTTGGAAGTTTTTAAACAGAGGCTGGATGGCCATCTTTCAATGGGATTGCTTTGATTGTGAGTTCTTGCATGGCAGGGGGTGAGACTGGATGGCCCTTGGGGTCTCTTCCAATGCTATGATTCTATAAGTCAAGAGTTCCCTTCAGGCGCATAAAAACGACAGGCACACTATGGAACCCCTCTGTGGTGCTTGTAGGAAAGCATTGTTCCAGGTTTTTATGGGTACATACAGCTGGGGAAAAGGGGAACGAAAGGGGTTCCTACAATCTGGCCAGAAATTCAACAGGATTTCGCGGCCCCGAAGGCGGATACCAAGGCAGAGAATGTGAAAGACTGCAGGTTTTGTTTGTTTTCCAGGGGAGCTGATCCAAGGAGAAATGCTTGATGGGGAGAGGAAGGAAGGAAGGGGCAGTTACAAGCGAGGAGGAAAGGAAAGCAGTTTCTGAACTGGAACCTGCTGAAAGTTGACCCTGGTCGGCAGTGTGGGATTGCACCGAAAGCTGATGTGGCCGCAGTTGCAAAGAACAGTGTATCTTTGCTCAGAGAAGTGTTGCACTTTGCAGGACTTCCCACAGACCAACAACTAGGAGAAGGTTTCAAGCTCAAATTAAAACCCAGGAAGGATGAACGTACAATGTTCCTTGGCCTTGTGCACAGTCACTGGGATGCAGATAATCTCCCGAGTATACACCTGGCTCTATGGAGTTAGATGTACACTCTGCCTATGCTCAAGAGGCTCTTTAATAGAAAAAAGCAGAGGGAGATTCATATATACCGCACTCTCTTCCATGCCAGCATTCCCTGGAGATGCCAGCCAGAACTGATGGGGAAACGTCAGGAATAAACTAAATCCATAGCCTGAAAAAGCTACAAAAAACTATAGACAAATTCCCCCAAAATATCCACATTATGGGATTTATGTTTGTTTGTCCAGCTAGAAAGCTGCAGAAATACGTGCAAGTTTTCAAAGTCTCTAATTCTTTTTCTCAGAGGTTACCAAAAAATTAGAGAAAGGTAACGCAGGTTGAGAACTTTGTTGTTGTTGTGTGCAAGTCATTTCTGACTTACGGCAACCCTAAGGCAAACCTATCATGGGTTTTTCTTGGTAGGATTTGTTGAGAGGAGGTTTGCCATAGCCTTCCCCGGAGGCTGAGAGCGTGTGACTTTCCCAAGGTGACCCTTTGGGTTTCTTAGCCAAGATAAGAATCGAACCCTGGTCTCTAGAGTTGTAGTCCAACACTGAAACCACTGTGCCATGCTGGCTCTCTAGTGTGGAAAGATTTGATCTCTTTATACTGTCTGACCCAATGGCAAAATCTCAGTGGAGAGAAGGCTGGAGGGGATGGAAGCCAATCTATGGGGCCTGAGATCCTGTTAAAAGCTTGGGCTCATCCAAACAAATGCAAAATTGCATCACCTCCACACAGATCAAAATGGGGACACGTGTGGCTAAGCAATGTCAGACTGTGGTCAAGATGGTAAAAGTTATTAGAGAAGAAGATACAAGCCAGGAGAAGTTGGAGCAGCTTGTTTTTGCCTGAGCCTATTGGGAAGGTATGGTCTCCTTCCCTTCCTGCTGAGTTAACTGGGTGCAAACTCTTTTTGCACTTTGAACTCGGTTTGTAGCAGTTAAGGAAAGTTGGAGAGAAAGGGGGAAAAGCGGGAGGAGGAGAGAGAAACTGGGACATTTCGAAAGCAGCTGGACAAGTGGGATGGCAGAGGATTAATCGGGATTGCCCCTGCCAAATTGGGACAGTTGGGGGGTATGAAATGGATCCGGATGATAGTGTTTCTGCACTACCACACATCTAAGGCTGAGCACCTGCAAAATATGCACAGTGGCCCCTTGGTGTTCACTAGGGTTTGGTTCTGGGTTCCCCAGTGGATACCAAAATGTGTGGATGCTCAAGTCCCATGAAATGCAATGGTATAGTGAAATGGTCTAGTCATAGACTCCTAGAGTTGGAGGAGACCTCAAGGGCCATCCAGCCCAACCCAATGCCATTCAGGGACTCACAATCAAAGCATCCCCAATAGATGGCCATCTATCCTCTGTTTAAAGACTTCCAAAGAAGGAGACTCCATCACTGTCTGAGGCAATGTCTTCTATTGTCGATCAGCTCCTAATTTCAGGAAGTTCTTCCTAATGTTGAACTGCGATCTCTGTTCCTATAGTTTCCATCCATTGCTCTAGGTCCTGTTCCTTGGAGCAGCAGAAAACAAGCTTGCTCCATCTTCAAAGTAACACCCCTTCATATACTTAAACAGGGCTATCATATCAACCTTCTCTTCTCCGGGCAAAACATACCCAGCTCCCTAAGCTTCTCTTCATAGGGCTTTATGGTTTCCAGACCTTTCACCATTTTGGTTGTCCTCCTCTGGACACGCTCCAGCTTCTCAACATCCTTTTTGAATTATACCCAGACCTGGACTGAATCCATGGATAAAAAATGCATGGATACAGGAAGCCAACTGTATGTTGAGAAGCTGTCTTTTTTTGGAAACAATACGCAAAGGAGGAAAAACCAAACCCCAGAAGGTATGGGGATCTAGCCGAGGGAGACCAAACTTACTGCGGGCCTTTTGCTTGATGTCACGGATCAAGGCGGTGTAGTTTCTCTCCTGGAAAGGAAGGGCTTCCACGGTGATGTTCAAGGGTGGTAGTTTCACATACAGCCCCTCCATGGTGAAATAGCACCGACGGTCACCGACGTTGTTGTCCCAGTAGAGCAACATGGCCCGACTGGTCCAGTTGAAAAACCGGCTAAGGCGCATCCCAAATTCTCCCAGTTTGTTGTGGCTGGGCCCGGTGCGGGTGGTCAAGGCATACTCCGCATCTTTGCTTCCAAAACCAATGGCCTCGGCCGCGGCGGTCACCAAGGGCAGGCCCCAATGGCGGGTGAAGCGGGCCACAGGAGCTGAGGTGTAGACACAGCCAGGGCCCATGAAAACGTCTGGGTCGAGCCCCATTTTCATGTCCACTGCTGACAGCGGTGCAATGGAGTCAGAGCAGACCCCATTGTGGTCCTCGCTGGTGCCAAAAGCCAACTGGACGGTGTAGCCAGGGAGAAGGTCCGGCTGAGCGTTGACTTTCCGGATGGCCAACTTGATGGCTGGACCGACCCGGGGCCAAGCCCACGGATAGGTCGTGTTGTGCTCAGGCAGCACCACTGCAATGGTCAAGTTGGCTGCGGCCGCTATGTCCAGCTGGGAAAGGGACACCAGGAGCCACCACAGGACTTGGCCAATGGCGCATGGCCAACATGGCGGCATCTCCCAACAGGGTCGCAACTCACCAACTTCTGCACCTCCTTGAAGGGCCCCGGGCCTCATTCCCCGAAGTGGGTCCAAATGTTGCCCCCTCACCTCTCCTTTGGGAATTCCTTTGGCTTCTGTTGCCTCAGGAGGACCCAGAAATGGGGGCACCATCCTGCCCCCCATGGGCCACCTGCCAAGAAATGGCCCAAATCTGGCCCTCACCTTTCTGAAATCTTCACTAGCAAAAGCAAGGTTCCCCCAAAACTTCAAGAAATCTGGACTGCTCCCCACTTGCTCGGCTATCCCCCCTGCATTGTATCTTTTGGGAAAACTCAACCACTTCTCCCTTCCTGCCCCCTTTCCCCCCTCCTCAGCAACCTCTCAGCCCCACCAGAGTTTTCCTCTGGCCCAGGCACCGCTGGCACTTCATAAACCCTGCCAAGGCTGGTCCTAAGTCCCTCCAGGTCGAATCCTAGCCTCAGGTCTAGCCCTGCCCTATGGTGCCCCCCACATCCAACCCAACTCTGCTGTCATCCAGATCTAACCAAGTTTACCAATCTCCATATCTGGCTATACCAATACTGTACCCCCCCAGATCTAACCCTGTTCTACTGATCCTCAGATGTAGCCCTGCCTTGGTGTTTCCTGAGATCCAATCCTGCTCCACTGTTCCCTAGATCTACCCCTGCCTTGTTATTAGCCCCAGATCTAACCCTGATCCCTAGATTTAACTCTGCCCTCCTGTTCCGTCAGACATACTCCTGCTCCACTGATCCCTAGATCTAACCCTGCCTCGCTGTCCCCTCCAGATCCAACCCTGACGTACTCCTGTCCTGCTGTTCCCCCAGATCCCACCCTGATCCACTGATCCCTAGATCTAATCCTACCTTATTGCCCCTCCCAGATCCCACCTTGCTCCCCTGATCCTAGATCTAACCCTGTCCTCCTATTCCTCCCAGACCCAACTCTTTCCCACTGATCACTAGATGTAACCCTGTTTTGCAATTCCCCCAGATCCCACCCTGACCCTCAGATCCCTAGATCTAACTCTGCCTTATTGTTTCCCCAGATCCTATCTTGATCCCAATTCCTAGATCTAACCTTGCCCTCCTATTTCCCCCAGATCCAACTGTTTCCCACTGATCCCTAGATCTAATCTTGCAATTCTCCTAGATCCCACCTTGCTTCCCTGATCCCTAGAGCTAACCCTGTCCCCTTGTTCCCTCCAGATACAACGCTTTCCTATAGATCTAACCAAGATCCCACCCTGACCCACAGATCCCTAGATCTCTGCCCTCCTGTTTCCTTCTAGACCTATGAGTACCCAGGTAGATTTTTGCCCAGGTAACCACCAACTTGGCCAGTCTTTCTTTCTTTCTTTCTTTCTTTCTCTCCTTTTTTCTTTCTTTTCTTTTCCAGAGGCAGAAGTGAAGCGGAGGCGAAGGAGGTTTATCTCTCTCTGCCTGGGCTGAGTTGCTTTTTCCTTCTCCTGATTCAATGACACAAAAAGGGGCTGCGATCATCGCCTGGGCTTAACCCATTCCTGCCTGGAGGAGTTGGGGGCAGGCAAAGTGGGGCAGGGATCTTCCCCCCAAAAGTGTCCCAAAAGGATGGACTGAGGACTGGAAGCTCACCAAGGGGCACCTGGAGAAGTTGGCACTTGCCTGCTCTTGGTGGACCTGCTGCACCAAGGAATAGTAATAATCAACGATTAAATAATAATAATAATAATAATAATAATAATAATGAGGAGGAGGAGGAGGAGGAAGAGGAGTTATTTCCCTAGCTTTTCTGTTATTGCAAGCCCTCGATCGGTTGCCCTGAACATCATCGCTGCAAGGCAAGTACAACCCAAACCCGCAAAAGCAAAATGCATGTTGCAATTTGGTTGGCCCAAGATACACTGTAAATACTCATGTATAAGCCTAGAATTTTAGGTCCAAAAATTGACCCAAAAAACCTGAGTCGACTTATCCATGGGTCAATGTTAAGTATCTTAACTCTTATTTAAAAGAAAAGCAAGAGTATAATCTATCCTGGAAGCACCGACCCCCTCTTCTCTCTCATCCATCCAGCCTTAAGAGTAAGACAAAGAGCCATGTCTTGCTGGATTTTGTACATTCTTTGACATTGTTTTGCTCTGCTTCATCCTTTACATCCTTTGCTATATGCCCCTAAGTTTAACCCTCGACTTATCCACGGGTCATATCAAAATCCATCATTTTGTCCCCAAAACTTGCCCTCGACTTATAGATGAGGTCGACTTATAGTCAAGTATAAACCTGTCCTCCTGTTTGGTGGATTTGGGATGTTTGCGCTTTCCGATATGAGAAGGCCAACGCATCCGATGGTCCTGATGAGGAATCCGTACTCAGGACAAGAGGCTTCTGTTGGAACCGAATGTGGAGAAACTGAATGGTTCCCAATTGGCAAAGTGGGCAAAGAAGGCGGCATCCTTTCCCCCTCTGTGTTCAACTTGAATGCAGAACATATCATACTAAGAGCAGGCTTGGGCACAGAAGGAGGAGGAATGAAGACAGGAGGAAAGAATACCAATGATTTAATATATGCAGACGACACCGTAATACTAGCAGAAAGCATAATAGGCCTAGAATGACTACAAAGGAAGATCGAGGAAGAAAATGCAAAGGCAGGCTCCTGGTTGAACATAAAACAAGAATATTGGCCACGGAGAATCTACACAAATTCAACCTCGACGATGAGGAAAGTGTCAAAATTGTCCCCGTATTGATCAATATCAAACATTGATCACAATGGAGACTGCAGTCAAGAAACCGGAAGAAGACTCAGAATGGAGAGGGCAGCTAGGAAAGAACTGGAAGAGATCCTAAAATGTAAATGTATACAACCAAGCACTGAAGTCAGAATCATACAAGCCGTTGTTTTCCCTATTGCCAGGTACAGATGTGAAAGGTGGACAGTTAAGAAAGTGGATAGGAAGAAAACCAACTCATTGGAGAAGCGGCGCTGGAGAGAAGCACTAAGGGTCCCATGGAAAGCCAAAAGGACAAACCAATGGGTCCTAGAGCGGATCAACCCAGAAATCTCCCTGGAAGCCAAGATGACCAAACTGAGGCTGTCATATTTTGGACACATCATGAGAAGGGAGGACTCATTGGAAAAGACGATAATGCTAGGAAAGGTGGAAGGTAGCAAAAAGAGAGGAAGGCCACATGCCAGATGGATGGAGTCTATTAAGGAGGTCATGGGTATGAATTTGCAGGACCTGAGCAGAGCATTGGCGCATAGGGAGTCTTGGAGATGTCTCACCTACTGGGTCTCCGTACATTGAGGTCAACTTGAAGGTGGTTCACAACAAGAATATAGCCAACAGGGTATGATCGCTAAAAGTGGTATCATTAGAATGATCAATAACAAGGAATCGCTCAAAGGGATTTTGGTTCTACAGATCATAGAATCATAAAACAGAGGCTGGATGGCCATCTGTTCGGGGCGCATGGATTGTGAGTTCCTGCATGGCATGAGGTTGGACTGCATGGCCTTTAAGGTCTCTTCTAACTCTAAGGAGTTTATCACACTGATTTAGACATTAAGGAGAGATAAAAGCTCATTTAAAGCACCCTGCAAATGAAGCGGAAATGGCAAGCAATTGTATGAATGATGATCATGCATCATTCTCTTTATCACACCAGGCCTGATTTCAACTATTAATATCGCTGACCAATTATTTTCTGCATAGCTGCCTTGAGTCCCACTCATGGGATATAGACAAAGGGATTGATTGATTGATTGATTGATTGGTTGGTTTGCTTTGAGTCCCACTCATGGAATGTAAATAAAGGAATTGATCGATTAACTGATTAATTGATTTACTTTGAGTTCCACTCATGGCATATAAATAAAGGGATAGATTGATTAAGTGATTTGCTTTGAGTTCCATTCATGGAATATAAGTAAAGGGATTGATTGATTTATTTATTTATCTGCTTTGAGTCTCACTCTTGGAATATAAATAAAGGGATAGATTGATTAATTGATTTGCTTTGAGTTCCATTCATGGAATATAAGTAAAGGGATTGATTGATTGATTTGATTTGAGTCCCACTCATGGAATGTATATAAAGGGATTGATTGATTGATTGATTGATTGATTGCTAACATGGGGATTTAATGATTTCATCAGAGCTAAGGGGCTTTTTTGGATGTTTTGGCAGAGTCCTCCAATTCCGTTGTTCCATCCATGCGCATGGCAAAGAATTAAACGCATTGTGGTAATAAATCCGTATGTCCAAATTTGATAGGTCCCCTAGGAGTAAATCCAACTCGGTTGACTTACCCTCCGATGCAAATTGCCCCACAGAGGATCACAACAACACAACTGCAAAAAGCCACAATGTGCGAAAAGTGGCACATTCCTCAACAGAATCCGAATCGAACCCAGAACTCCATGTAGTTAACTTCCCCAGAGACTGTGAAATCAATGATAATAGTAGTAATGGTAATAATAGCTATAATAATCAATTGTTACTTAACCAAATGTTGAATGATGAGTGACATAAAGCCATAGATGTACCCACAGCTGTCTTTTCACTGTCATGGCTCCTGGGATTTGTAGTTGGTTGTGGCCCCATAGCATGGAGCTATGGCAGTTCAAGCGGTGCCAAACTGGTTTATTTCTGCAATGCAGATGCAGCCAATGTGCACATCGTTTGCAGGATGCTTTAAATGCACTTTAATCTCTCTTTAATGTTGGAATAAGCCCCAGTGTGATAAACTCCACTTATCTATCCCCTTTGCCTACAGGCCAGCTTCCGAGGCCAAACTGGGCTTGCCCCTTGCATTTCCATACACAAAGGATTTTGAATTCGAATTCACATCCTCACTAATGTGATTACGTGTGTGTGTGTGTGTGTGTGTGTGTCTGTCCTTGGCTTTCCACTCCACCAAATGCATCTGAGGAAGTAGACTTAGGTCAAGGAAGGCTCCTGCTGCCAACTTCTTTCTTTCAATGAGTCTCAAAGGTGCTGCAAGACCTCTCTATAGGGATGCAACAAGTGGTCCAACAAGAGAAGAACAACACTGCCACCTAAAGGTCAAAACAAGACATTGCCATTCAATTCCTAGAGAAAGATCCTGTCTGGTTTGGGAAGCTAAGCAGGGTCAGCCCTGGTCAGACTTGGATGGGAGACCGGCAATTGGTCCAAATTGGCCAAGGGTTGCATTGCCTGATGAATGAGCCGGTGGAGCTTCAAAAGCTTGCAATATGAATTGTGTGCCAATAAAGAGGTCCTTGCTTTGTGGTTTTCGGATGCAATTACTGTATATATATTATAATCTTATATAATCTTATATTACTATATATATATATATATATATATATATATATATATATAAATTATTAAATCCACATCCTGCTTCTACAGAAGAACAGCCAAAATCCACAAAATAGCATACACACACACAGATATTATATACATAATATACATTATGTATAAATATACAGTATATATATATACACACACACACACATACGTAATCAAAATAGCATCCAAATATATTTATCATTATATATATATATACAGTATATATGTATAATACAATATATAACATATACAACAAATATATATATATATATATATATATATATATATAGCATCTATCTATCTATCTATAAAAATAAAATAGCATCCAATATATATAATACAATCTATATATATAATATATTATATATATTATATATGTTATATATATTATATAATATATTAAATATATTATATATGTAATAATATATATAACAAATATATATATATATATAATTCAATCTATAATATATTTAATACACGCACACATGCACACACATATATAATAAAATAGCATCCATATATATATATATATATACACAATCTATAATATATTTAATACATATCATTTTGTGTGTGTATATATATATATGTGTGTGTGTGTGTAATAAAATAGGATCCATATATATATATATATATATATATATATAAAATACAGTCTATAATATATTTAATACATATCATTATATATATATATATATAATGATTTGTATTAAATATATATCTATATCTATCTATATATATATTTATTGTATATGTTATATATAAAATAGCATCCATATATATATATAATACAATCTATAATATATTTAATACATATCTATATCTAGATAGATAGATAATAGCATCCATATATATGTATATATATATATATATATATATATATATATATATAATACAATCTATAATGTATTTAATGCATATCATTATATATATATTAGCATCCAATTGACAGATGGCCATCCAGCCTCTGCTTAAAGACCTCCAAGGAAGGAGACTTCACCTAAATCTCCGAGGAAGGAATGTATTCCACTGTCGAACAGCCCTGACTGTCAGGACGTTCCTACTAATGTTGAGTGGAATCTCTTTTCCTGCAGTTTGCATCCATTGCTCCATGTCTTATTCTCTGGAGCAGCAGAAAACAAGCTTGCTCCCTCCTCAATATGACATCCCTTCAAATATTTAAACAGGGCTATCATTTCACCTCTTAACCTTCTCTTCTCTTCTCTATAATAAAATAGCATCCAAATATATTTATCATATATACATATATATATTAAAACAATGAATTTTTATGCAGAGTTCAATTTACTTTTGTTTTATTTTGAGGTGTCTCAAGGGCTATTCAATAAACATTGATTGAGATTATTATATAATTTATTATTATTATTATTATTATTATTATTATCATATATATATATATATATAAAAACATATTTGGATGCTATTTTGTGCATTTTGGATGCTATGCAGTAGAAGCAGAATATGGACTTAATGGAAGGACAATGAATTTACTACTATTATGACATATATATATATATATATATACACACACACACACACACACATACATATATATATTGTATAACATACTGTATAATGTATATATTTGCTTCTTTTCTCCTTTTTTGCCTTTATTAATGTTGATATGCTCTTAAATATTTTTTAACTCATTTCTAAATTATTATTTTCCTTTTTAAGGAGTAAAAAAAATCTCAGTTAGCAGAGGATGGTTTCGATCCATCGACCTCTGGGTTATGGGCCCAGCACGCTTCCGCTGCGCCACTCTGCTACTTGCAATACCCGCTTGCTCTAAATACTATATAAAAGCCATGCATACCCTACACATGCGCAGATCATTTTACGCTGTTTCAGTCTTCCCTTTTCAAGTCTCCCTCTAGCGGCGCATCCATTTCTCGCTCTGCGCCTGCGCATTGTATACCTACATACGCCCCGCCCCTTTCTCCTTTTCCCATTGGTTACACATTCCGAGCACGACTATTGGCTAATGCCTGGGGGGGGGGGGAAGGAGGCTGGTCCGATTGATAGGCAGTTAGAACAACCAATGAAACTGGGAGTTTAACAGAGGGCGGGCAAAGGTAGAATACGAGACGCTGATTGGGTGAAAGTCGAGTCTAAATGCCTGAGGTGGGATGAAGGCTAGGATGAGCGTCGTAGTGATAGGCAGTGAGAAGAGACAATGAAATCACAGCATTCTAACCGAGGGCGGGTTAAAGTGGAATAGGAGACGCTGATTGGGTGAAAGTATAGGTTAATACCTGGCTAGGAGAGGGGTCCAGGAGAAGTGTCGTAGTGATAGGCAGTGAGCATAACCAATGAAATCACAAAATTCCAACAGAGGGCGGGAAAAGGTTGAATACGAGACGTTGATTGGGTGAAAGTAGGGGGATGTAGGCTAGGATTGGCGTACAGGAGAACGGTGCTAGTGATTGGCAGCAGGCAAACCCAATAAAATCACAAAGTTCTAACTGAGGGCGGGGAAAGGTGGAATACAAGACGTTGATTGGGTGAAACGGTCCTAGTGATTGGCAGCGAGGAGACCCAATGAAATCACATAAAGGGTGGGTGAAAAGTGGAATGCGAGGCGATGATTGGTTGAAGGTCGGGGAACCAATGAGAGCGAGGTTTACTGTCTGCGGGGAACCAATCGCGGCGTCGCTTCTTGCGAGGCGAACCAAAGCGGCGGGCGCAAGGCCGGCTATTCTTTTCCCTTCGGAGCGGTTGACGATAAGTGGAGGGCGCCATGAGGTAAGAACCGGGAGCGAGAGCGGAAAAGTTTAGCGATGCCATTAAATAACCAAAGCCTGGGGCCACGAAGACTGCATTTCCCAGCATCCCCTTCCAGGGCGGCTCAAGCGGCCTCGAAGCAGGTCATTTCTGCAAGTGTGGCTTGGGACACTGTTGTTATGGCCCTGTTTTGGGAGGGAGGGAAGAGATGGGCATTTCATGATGGTTTTGCGTTGGGTTTTTATCGTTATTGTAAGCCGCCTTCGATCCTGAGGGAAAGGCGGGGTAAAAGTAAACGTTACCATTATTACTATGGATATGGTTAATATTATAATGTCATATCATAATATTATGCTAATAATAATAGTAATAGTAATAATGATATTGTTAATAATAATAATAATAGTATTAATATTGCTAATAATGTTATTAATATTGATATTATAAACTTTATAAGGTTATATTATAATATTGGTACTAATAATAATAGCAATATTATTAACAACATTAATATTATTATTAACAAAATTGACATTATTATTGTTAACAATATTATTATTATTGCTATTATTGACATAATGTTATGATTGATATATATATATATATATATATATTATAATATACTGTGATTATTGTTGTCCTTGCTAATACTTAATATTATATTAATTTTATATTAATATTGTTTATATTAATATATATTATATAAAGGTATATATATATATATATATATATATTAATATTTGTATTAATATTTTTGTTGTCATTAATGATATTAAAATAAGTAACACTATATGATTATTAAATAACAAATCCTATTATAATTATTATTAATATTATTGTGACTATTCATGAAAATCAAAAGTAAAGATCTGACTGTATTGACATTTATAATATTTAACATTTATTATTTATTTGATTAATTTCATTTACAGTATTTATACTCCATTATTCAGCCCTAAAGGCTCTCAGAGTGGCTTACAATAATAATAATAATAATAATTAGTATTCATGGCCAATCAACTGTAAAGGGCTGAAGGTATTAACATTTATAATATTTATTATTATTATTATTTTAATCTATTTAGGACATTTATACTCCGCTCTTCAGCCCTAAAGGCTCTCAGGGCACCTTACAATTATTATTATTATTGTGAGTCTCCATGAACAATCAAACCCACAAATGAAAAGCTCTGACCATATTAACATCCATAGCATTTATTATTGTTATTATTATTATTTTAATCTATTTAGGACATTTATACTCCGCTCTTCAGCCCTAAAGGCTCTCAGGGCACCTTACAATTATTATTATTATTATTATTATTATTAATTAGACGGTTCCCTGCCCTCAGGCTGACAATCTAATAATCCAATATTTCATTATTACGTTACATTATTAATATTACAGTCAGCCCTCCTTATCCACTGATTTTTTTATCCACGGATTCAAGCATCCTCGGCTTGAAAACATTCCCAAAAAGTATAAATCCCAAATAGCAAACCTTGGTTTTTCCATCTGATATAAGGGACGCCGTTTTGCTCTGCCATTATACTTAATAGGACTTGAGCGTCCACGGATCTTGTTACTCTCAGGGGATCCTGCAACCAAACCCCAGTGGATTATACCAAGGACCCACTGTAATATAGACTTATTCTGATGTTGTAATTCGAAAGACATAGCCATGTTAGTCTGGGAAATCAGTATCTTGCAGCGCCTTTGAGAAAGAAGAAAGAAGTTGGCGGCAGGAGCCTAAAGTGTTCTTTCCACATTCTCTGGGGTTCGAGGTGAAAACCGTACATTAAAAAACACTACTCTTTTAACCTCGCAGAACACTTCTCTAGGAATCTCCAGGTCCTCCAGTGCAACTCTATGGTCGGCATCTGCCAGACGTTGACCACAGAGTCATGCTGGAGGACCTACAGATGCCTAGGAATCTCTATGTCCTCCAGTGCAACGTTTGATGGAAGTGGACCATAAGGCTGCCCTGGAGGACTTACAAATGCTTAGGGAAATGTTTTCTCTAGGAACGTCTGGGTTCTCCAGCACAACTCTATGGTCAATGTCTGGAAGCGTTGCGCCGGAGGGCCTAGAGATTCCTAGAGAGAACATATTAATCAGAACCTCAAATAGCCAAAGTCGAAAGCTGCAGTTGGAGGTTCAGCTGTACTTCCTATTGACTGGGGAGGTCACAATGTTTGGCCGCAAGCAAGAGGTTGCCCGGCCCGTAAGTATCAGAATGAATGGGGCAGTGAGAAAAATGGAGGCAACAGCGCATCATGGTCCCTGCTTACGCTTACTCCTCTCTCCTTCCTCCTTGGCTTCCTTTAGGGGTGACAGAGGCCGTGGTCGTGGCGGGCGCTTTGGCTCTCGGGGAGGTCCTGGCAGCGGGTAAGTCCCACGCAGAGGTAGGAGTTTGCATCCCGGGGGTCATAGAATCAAAGAAGAGACCCCAAGAAGGGCCATCCAGTCCAACCCCCCTGTCTTGCAGGAACTCTCAGTCAAAGCATCCCGATTGACAGCTGGCCATCCAGCCTCTGCTTAAAGACCTCCAAGGAAGGAGACTCCTCCACTCCCCTCCTTTGGAGACAGTTTAAAGTCCTTACTGTCAGGAAGTTCCTCCTAATGTTGAGCTGGAATCTCTTTTCCTGGAGCTTGCATCCATTGTTATGGGTCCTGTTCTCTGGAGCAGCAGAAAACAAGCTTGCTCCCTCCTCAATATGACGTCCCTTCAAATACTTAAACAGGGCTATCATATCACCTCTTAACCTTCTCTTCTCCAGGCTAAACATCCCCAGCTCCCTGCAGTTTAATATACAGCAGGCTGAAACAATAAAAGGCCCGCCGTGTTCTGGGCCGCCGACGCTGGGCTTTCAAAGAGGCTCACGTTTCGGGGATGCTTTACATCAAAGGGGACTTTACTCCACAAACTTTAAGCAGTTAGACCTAACTTTTATGCATCTTTTCCCCCTGTCTATAGGTTTCTGTGGGTTTTTCTGGCTATGTGGCCATGTTCTAGAAGAGGTTGTTCCCGACGTTTCGCCAGAATAAACTCTTCTAGAACATGGCCACATAAGTCGGAGAAACCCGCAGAAAACTATGGATGCCGGCCATGAAGGCTTTCGACTTCACTTTTTCTTTCCTGTCTGTCGCTTGGCTGTTGTTGAGCATGTTCTCTACAGCTTTTCAGGAAACAGAGTAGAAGCAGCTGGTCATAGATTTTGTTGCCTTAGCTGCTTCCCTGCCTGGGGGGCTTAGTCTGATTTGCAGAAGGAGCTTCTAATCTAGAAGGGTTACCTCTCTGCTCTATTTCTATGTTTTCAGCCTCCTCCGGCCAGTTTAATACCTCCCAGCTCTGCTTCTCATATTCATGTGGCAATAAGGGCTTGTCTCCTCCTAAAGTGGGAGTAGGATCTTATGCTGATGATGCATGGCTCCTTTTCTTCATCTTTATTACCTTTATAGCTAATATATATATGGCTCTGTGCAAGGATTCTCTGCCCTCTCAGTTTTCCTTGATCCTTTGACTTTCTTCCTCAGTTCCCACACCTAAATGGAAGAAATTGATTGAAATGGTTGGTTTTAATCCATGATGAACCACAGCTACTTGATTGAAAGGATGTTTCTTTACAGGGTTTGGAACTCTAGATGTTGGACTGCAGTTCCCAGGAGCCCTCATTATTTCATATGTTGCCTGGGGATGTTGGGGACTGCTGCCCAATGCCATCTGGAGAAACGCATATTTCGCACCATTTTACAGTACGATGTTGCTATTTCCTCTTAGGTCAATTTTGACTTATGGCAACCCTGTGAATGAAACCAGTGAGAGAGAGTATAGAATAGTAGGGTATTAAGATAGAATCGTAGAGTTGGAAGAGACCCCAAGGGCCATCCAGTCCAACCCCATTCTGCCATACAGGAACTCTCAATGAGGGAAAGGAACCTTTTCTAAACACCTCAGTTGTTCGAAATTACCTGTATTTCAAGAGCTGTTTTGGCTTTTTTCTTTCAATATGTGGGTAGCGGAGTTGGAAAGAGTTAAATAGCAAAAATGTGGACTCCTGCCCATTCTAATCCCATTCGTACCAGTGGCCTCTGATGCCAGTAGACTACTTCTCCCATTGTCATGACTTTAGGTCTTGCTGGCTGAGAATAATAAGAGTTGGTATCTTACTAACATTGGGGGAGCCGCAAGCCCACCAACAGTGCATCAGTAAGTAAAAGCTATCTCTTCTCTTAGGTGCAAGGCTTCATCTAGAAATGGGAGTGAATGGCTAAATGGGTCATAATGGCAATGTACTGGCTTTGGATGTACAGCCTACTCCTAACCAAGGTTACTTGGCTCAAAGTTGTTGCTTTCTACACACTTGGAAGCAATCCCTAGTAAATCTACAGGGGCTTGTGACAGAGAAAAATATGTCCAAGTGAGGATCAGATGCTTCCTAGCTATAAAAATCTCATGTAAGTCGGCGTTCTTTGCATCAACGAATCTCACCCTTTGTTCGTCCAGACCATTTGGACTTCAAGAATCCTTAAGCATTGGCCATGCTGGTTAGGGTTTCTGTAAGTTGACATTCAAAACATCTGGAAGGCCAAAGGTAGAGAATCGCATCCCGTTATTTCAGCAGCCTGTGAGGTAGGCCGTTGCTTGGGATTTCATTGGGACTGAAATCTCAAGGCTCTCCTCTTCGTTAACTGTGTTTCAGGTTCCGGCCCTTCGTGCCTCACATCCCTTTTGACTTCTATGTGGTAAGTTGTCTTGAGTTAAACAGGGTAGGTTTTGATTGAACATTAAAGTGGTTTCCACTGAAAATTAATGTCATGGGACCTGTATGTCGGAAGGTCTTTAATGAAGTTGTTCTCCTGTCTTCAGTGTGAGATGGCTTTCCCCCGGGTGAAGCCAGCTCCAGATGAGACTGCCTTCAGCGAAGCCTTGCTGAAGAGAAACCAGGACCTTGCACCAACTTCTGCTGAACAGGTACAGCCTGCATTACTATTATTGTTGCAGTATGTATGTTTTAATAGTTAATGGTTTTAATTTGATGTTTTAGGAGAGTATGGGGACATGGGGTTTTGTACGTATCTTTTAATCTGTAAGCTGGGCTATAAATGAAAGGGCACAGTCATGTCATGGTCCCCTTTTTCTTTTCCTAGGCTTCGATCCTCTCTCTGGTGACCAAGATTAACAATGTGATTGACAATTTGATCGTGGCGCCAGGAACATTTGAAGTGGTGAGTCCTCTGCCCTCAGGTCCCTGGGGTTATACACTTACTTGTTAAAAGTAGCAGAGTTACCAAAGCCTCAAAGTTACTAATCCTTGCTCATATATCCATGCACTTTCATTCATACTTTTTCTCCCTCTCACCTGACCAGCAAATTGAAGAGGTTCGCCAGGTGGGGTCCTACAAGAAAGGCACCATGATGACAGGCCATAATGTGGCAGATTTAGTTGTGATCCTGAAAATCTTGCCCACGTGTGAGTGTCCCTTTTCATTCCAGGGGGAAATGGGGTGAGCTTACACTAAGTATTCTTGAATGAGTTTTGACTTCGGTTTCCTTCTGCAGTGGAAGCTGTTGCTGCCTTGGGAAACAAAGTGGTGGAGAGCCTGAGGACACAGGATCCTGCTGAAGGTTGGTTCTGCAGCGTCTTCTAATACTTTCTTTAGCGCATGAGCCACCTAGCGCTTCCTTAGAAGCAAAACGGTCCAGGGGAAAAGACACACGTATTCAATTGCCAGGAATCAGTGGGACACTTAGATTTAAGGAGGAGCCAGACTTTCAGCTCCAAATACAACTGATTGAATCATAAGCTCAAAATGAAGCCCAGGGACTTGTGTAAAATACAACACTAAGAGAAATACCAAGTATTAAGATCTGTAGTGGTTTTAAATAACTTTTTGTTTCTCTTCCCGGTTCACCCTTCTTGGTTTTTCTCCCCTAGTACTGACTATGCTCACCAACGAAACTGGTTTTGAGATTAGCTCTGCTGATGCGACAGTGAAGATCCTGATCACCACTGTGCCCCCCAATCTCCGCAAACTGGACCCAGAGTTGCACTGTAAGGAAACCTGGCTGCAGTCTTTTCTTGGGGACAAGTAAGGAGTGAGATGGGAAGAAGTTGAGACTTGGGCTCAAGTTATCGAATAGAAAACAGCAATTGGGCTAAAACAGCATTACGTGTTTCTTGTGGTGGGCTGAGATATCGCTGGACTAGCAGGTGGGACCTGGGCCCTTACTTTCCTTCTTTATTCTCTTCCTCTACCCTATTCCCCAACTAGTGGACATTAAAGTCCTGCAGAGTGCCCTGGCTGCCATCCGACATGCCCGCTGGTTTGAGGAGAACGCCTCCCAGTCCACGTAAGTCTCCATTTCTCTTGTGTTCGGGTAGGTGTTTTTATCCCTGGGTTTGGAGTTGTGTGGCCCTTGTTCTAGATCAGGGGAGGCAGCTGCAGGAGGGGCAGACAGGTGGACCAAACCATTATGGTTTGATATGACATCATGACACCTCTGGCTTCCATTTTGTCTGATATTTGGAGGTTTTTTGTGGGGGGGGGATAAACTTTTCTTTTGTGGTAGGGTAAATGTGGCTGGTTTTCTAGTAAAAATGTGGTTGAAAAATTGGGGTTTGGAGAGCTTCAGGGGCTTTATTTGGGGGTTCCCAGGCCTATATGCAACCTATGGGCCACACTTTCCCCATCCCATTCTAGATGATGTTGGACTACAACCCAATAGACCTAGCTAGTGGTCAGGAATGCTGGTAGTTACAGTTCAACACAACTGGAGTAACATCTGGAGTTTCCACCTCTGCTTTATTCCATTGTGTGAGAAAAGGAGAAAGGCTTGTGCCCTGCCTTGTTTGGGCTGTGTTACATTCCGAACCATTGTTCAATGTGTTGCAGCAGGAAATATTACCATTATCTTACCCTGACTAGCATTTTCTTTTGACTGTTCATTCTGATGTTCTGGATCCAGGTCCTGCTCTTGTCAAAACTTATATCTTGGGGGTATATGCACTGGCATACTTAAAATACCAGTCTGCTTGTGCTTTTAAGATCTCTATCATGGAGGCTCCATGTAACTGTCTTAGCTGCCTTTCCTCTTTCGTGAATTTGCCTAATCCACCAGTGTGGACTGGTTCCATTTTGTGAAGAAGTACTTCCTCGAGTTAGGTCTGAATTTACAGCTGTCCAAGTTCTTTTGTGGAGGAGAGGCAACCCACAGCCTAGTGTTAGAGAATAGCTGCCATGTAATGTTCTGGGATGACACTGCTTTCTTTTTTCAGGGTGAAGGTCTTAATCCGTCTGTTAAAGGACCTTAGGATGCGGTTCCCAGGCTTTGAGCCCCTCACACCTTGGATTCTTGACCTGCTTGTACGTGGAAGGATTGGGGATTGTGGGGGAACTGGCTCTCCAGCTGGGGTTTAGTGTTTCATATTGGCTGCATCTTTTCACATCGTTCCTTTGGGTTGCGCTATAAAGTATCCTATGTATGTGGTTCAGAGGGCATGGCCTTCCCTTACTAGAGAGTCCTAACCAGCTTATCTCTTCTTTCAGGGGCATTATGCGGTGATGAACAACCCAACCCGGCAGCCTTTGGCTCTCAACGTTGCCTATAGGTATGACTGAAAGCAGCATCATTTTCCTGAAAGTTCACACAAGAGGGGAAAAGAATCTATTGACTGAAAAGTAGGGATTAGAATTGCATGGTGTCACACTGCAACTCTCAGCATCCTTCACCATTAATGAAGACGGCAACTCTTCACCATCTTCACCCATGTCATACTCACACGTATATTCATTGGATTGTTTAGTCTGAACTAGCAGGCAAGGAGAGAACGAGTGCTCCCTGAGATCCTAACGTTGTTGCTTTTTCATAGGCGCTGCCTTCAGATCTTGGCAGCAGGGCTCTTCCTTCCTGGATCTGTCGGCATCACTGATCCCTGTGAGAGCGGGAACTTCCGAGTCCACACAGTCATGACCCTGGAACAGCAGGTAATCTTTTTCTTGTTACAAGGGGCAGTGATGAGGACTGGTCGGGTGGCTGAGAAGCCTACAAATTAGCCCATTGGAACAAAATACTCCTGCTAGTATTGTCCTTAGTAAGTGAAAACTTCCTACAACAATCCTGCCATCCCCCAAAACACAGACAGCTCCGTGAGTTTGGACTCTGCTTATTAAGGAAGATTGAGAAAAGCAGCAGCAATTAAATGGAAATTGCGGGAGTTGCAAAACAGAATTGCAGTAATCATAAAATATTCATTACTTTAAAGCAGTGGTCCCCAAACTGTGCTCTTTAAGGGATTTTGGACTTCAGCTCCCAGAATCCCAGACTATTGGCCAACATGGCTGAGGCTTCTGGGAGCTGGAGTCCAGTATCTCTTAAAGGGCACAGTTTGGGGACCTCTGCTTTAAAGGAATGCTTGTTCTCTAGCTTCTTACCTGATTTTATTACAGTTTTGATACCAATTGTTTCATACTGGGCTTTCTCTTAAGCCATTTTTTGGAAGAATGTTCAAGGACCACCACATGTTATGGTGGATTTTATTTTTTTAGTGTAATTTGTTTTCTATTTTATCGTTGCTGGTTGTTTAGGGATTGCTTATACTGAGGTTTCTATCTTATTTTTTAGCTGAATTTCAGCATGGCTATTTCTATTAACAGTCCATACATATTCAACAAAGTTCAAATTGAAGCTGCTATGCTGACAGAAGAAAAATGCATTTCATACTTGTGTGATTTTAAACTATTTGAGATCATTCCTGTAATGCGATCTATAATAATATTTTTTGAATGATAGTCAGGGAAATGGAAAATCACAATTTTGGTGGCAACCCTGTCCTAGCACTCATGACTAAAATATGTTGCATGTAATAGCAAGGATTGTATATTAAACATAAACCCCTATGTTTAATATACACTGTACTTGTCAGGGCTTTCTGAACATTAGAAAAGCAGAAGGTAGAGCCAGTATGTATGAGAGGCAAATACATCTTTATGCATACTGTTAAAAACAAGCATGCCATTAAGATGGGCTCACTTCTCAGAAAGTACTGATCATACTAGTGATGTCTTAGGCAAGGGAAAGTCTTGAAGGTACAAATGCTGTGATATTAATGACGTTAATCCCTCTGCCTTTTTTTCTACCACCTGCTAGGACATGGTTTGCTACACGGCTCAAACCCTTGTCCGCATTCTCTCTCACGGCGGGTACCGGAAGATCCTCGGTCAAGAAGGCGATGCCAACTGTAAGTGGGGAGCCTTGGATGCTGGCAGTAGGAAGGTAGCAGTGTTGGGCATGTGTGTATAGGCACTGGGATGTACATAAATACAGAGTATGAAATACTCATAAATTAGCAAAATCAAAGAGGCTTCTTAGAGTTCAAGACCTTATTGCACCTTTGCAACAGAACTAAACATTAAAAAAGTTGTAACATTAGGGTTTGGCAGTGTAATAGCTCTCCAGATTTGGGACTTGAATAGCCTAGCCAGCATATAGCCAATACTGAAGGGATCGTGGGAGTTGCAGTGTGATAGTGCAGACATGGTGTGAATCCCTAAAGGGTGTCCCACCAGCTTTGTGGGTTTGCTTCACAGATTTGGCGACTGAAATGTCCACCTGGGATGGAGTGATTGTGACCCCGTCGGAGAAGGCGTATGAGAAGCCACCTGAAAAGAAGGAAGGGGAAGAGGAGGAGGAGAACCAGGAAGAGACTGCTACTGCAGAGGAGGAGGAGAACATGGAAACTCAGGACTGACCTCCCAGGTATGAGTAACAGTGTAGGAAAGGCAGGAGGGAACACTGGAAGGGCCCTTTGGAGTCTTTCATCCCTGCAGATGGAACTACAACTCATCCAACACATGCAAATGGATGCTCATGGTCAACATTTCTCTTCTTGTGGTAGTCAGGCTGTTTTATCTGTTACCCAGCCACCCATCTCTTATTCTGTTACATGTAATATCATGATAGCTGCCAAGTTCATGTGAATGTCAGGAGGAGTTGGATGTTAGAAAGACTGCTGTCGTGTTTCTCAAGGCTGGGGTGTCTGAGGATTTACTCTGCCCTTTCAATTACTGGGAAGCATACATGCAAATTTAATCGTCTTTTTGTATACTAATGGGGCGGACACTGAGCATGTATACAAAGACTCTTTGCTTCTCTTTTTCAGGGGAATTCTCCTTGCCCCAATTACCTAATGGACAAAACACCTGATGAAGTTGTAGTTCAGGACCAAGCCTGCATCCGCCTCTTGTGTTATTTCTATTTGTTTTTATAGTTCTTGCCATTAAAATGGTGTTTTCCTTTAAGTCGTTGGTGGTTTGTCAGTGTTGGATCTCATGTTTTGTAAGTAATGTTGTCCATCTTTCCCCAAAATGGCAGTTTCCTCTTGTGAAGGATAGCTCCTGACCCATTCCTAGCAGGTAGGGGAAGTTCAGTCCCTGTACTGGGAGGAATGTGGGGTATAAATAAACACAATAATAATAGAGGAAGGGGAAGATCTCTGGGCTCTTGCTATTATTTTGCCTCATTAAGAGAGAAAAAGAGTCAACATTAGTTAGCAGTTAATTTTATTGCACCAATAGGCAGCAGTATCCTTGCCCATCTTGTGTTACTCGCGAACCTTAGGCAGACTCTAATTGCACCAACTCTGTGTTAAAGAGTATCTCCGGGAAGCATTTCAGGGATTTTCAGTGACCAAGGACATCCCAACCCCAGGCAAGCTAAGAAGGGTCCCATGTGTAGCACTTTCCTTCTACAACCGGGCTTTCCTTGCACCATGCAGTCCAGTTCAATTCCCTCCAGGCTGTGTTCACACAGCAGCAGTACCTGCAAATAAAAACGCTGCGGCGGCAGGAACAGCACATTACTCCAGTGTCCATTTCCCTAGGCATCTTCCTCACTTGCTAGGAGAGCCCTGGGGATAGGTGCCGCTCGCTTCAAGCATGGCCTTCCGGCGGGCAGTTTCCTTCCCTACGTTGTGGTTGAGCCTTCTCAGCCGTTCCTGTAAAGACGAATTCAGGAAAAGTTTCACCTTAAGATTAGGCCAGACATCGGTTACAGTTGAAGTTTGTAATCCTTTTGGGGAAAGCCTTCTAGACTAGGTAAAGCAGGCATTCCAAAGTGTATTCCCAACCCTCCCAATTCAATTTCTGTATCTTTGGGGCATTTTTTTTTTTTTGCCCCCAAACACCCCAAAGAGGGTAACACAATCCTAAAATGAAACCAGAGGTGTTGTCATATCCCTTCTGGTTTTGTTTCTGAAGCACTCTTGTGTCCTGCTAAGCCCCCCATGTAAAGCTTCATTCTGTCTTCCCATCTCTAAAGTCCTTGCATGAGTTGTTCTCTCATGACTCTCACCATCTTCAAAGAATGAGTTTCCAGTGAGGATGGTGGCAAGGAGAAAAGTCTCTCCAGAGATTGAAACAAATAATGTGTGAGACAGCAACATGTATTGTAGGGTTTAGGTACAGGGAAGAAGGACTGACTTAGTTAAATCAGTTAGGACACAATCCAGTGGTGTATTTTGGTATCTAAGGCCCCATACAGACAGGACAAAATAAAGCTGCTTTGGGTCACTTTGGAGGTATGCTGTTTAAAGGATGCATGCATCCTAAGAGGATGGAAGCTGCGCCAAAGCCACACTCAAGTCCTAAGGAGTGAAACACCATTTTAGCGCAGCTTCTGGCCTCTTTAAGATGCCTGTGTCATTTAAACAGCATACCTCCAAAGTGACCAAAGCAGCTTTATTTTGGCCTGTCTGTATGGGGCCTTTAGTGACTAGAATTTGGACACACTCTGTTCACAAAACCTGGATGACTTTCCCAACCATCTGGGATTAGGTTTTTAGGGTGCACTAAGGGTTGCAGGAAAAACAGATTCTAGACACAGCAGTTTGCTCCAGCTGAAGAGCCTCACTATACTATACCCTATCCATTAAAAGTGTAAATATCTTAGACCTTAGCTCTGACTTTCACATGCAAGAGTAACAAATGGTACAGATTCCCAATGTATGTCTGTAGTGACAGGTGTGAAAAAGCTCACTTTTGACGCTACTAAAGTGAGGCCCTCCCTCCAACACACCTGGGCGTTCTGCAGTATGTTGTTCACAAGGACGACCCTGCGCCGGGCGTTGAGCAGTTTCTTGACATAAGGGTCTAAATCGAGGGCGACTTTCTGGTCCTCATTGATTCGGCAGAGTTCTGGTAGGGAAAGAGAAATGGATCAGGAACATCTTCAGCTAAAGCATCAGGTTCCAGACCTTTGGCAAGATCTAAATTAGCCTCTCCTCCACCTAGAGCAAAAGGGGAAACTTTGATCATACAGATGTTTTGGAGGAGCATACTGGGTTGTATTTTGAAACACAGGGCAAGAGGTTGCTATCTGTGACCCACAGCACAGAGATCTCCCTGTAATTGGGATGAGCATCAGACGCACAAATGAGTTTGATATAGAACTGAGCTACTAGCTTAACAATTCACACTGCCAGTTTCCTTGTGCCAGGCAAAAGGACCAATACAGGTGGAGGGTTTTTGCCAGGGAAGCATGGGGGGAGCAGACTATGTATTGTTTCTAGAAGTAAAGAAGACCCTCCATATTTGGGGGTTGGGGTTAGGGGCACAGGACCCCCGTGAAAGTGGAAAAACCACAAATTGGAAAACACCTTTTAACCTGAGAGAACACCTCTAGGAATATCAAGGTCCTCCAGAGCAACTCTGTGGTCAACATCTGCCAGACATTGACCACAGAATTGGAGGAGGAGGTTCAAAAAAGGAGTGGAGTGTTCTCTCTAGGCATCTCTAGGTGCTTCAGTGCAACATTTGGTTGAAGTTGACCATATTGAATGGCCATCTGTCAGGGATGCTTCGATCGTGAGTTCCTGCATGGCAGAAGGTTGGACTGGATGGCCCTTGGGGGTCTCTTCCAACTCTTGGATTATATGAGGATTATGTATGTATGTATATGAGGCAAAATATCCCTCCCTCCCCAGTAACTTACCTGTGGCCAAGCTGTCAATGTGTTCGCGCAGCTCCACTTGACTCTCCCTGCCAAAGGGAAACATGGATTTAATAGCTTTGTCGACACTTCTTTTTACAGCACTTATGTCCCTCTCCGCTGCAGGAAAGGGTCTTGCAATGAGTTACTTACCCATTGAAACAAGTCAGTTCCTTCCTTGGGATTTCATCCACAAACGACAGTCGCTCAGCAATGGATTGAACAGGGACAGTGGCTTCCTGGCACACTGCACATGTTTCCACACTATCTTGACCCCATCCTCCTATATTCCCTTATTCTCCCCACCTGAAGACTAGGTTCCAATCCCAAACTGGTCTTGCCACCTCTCTTCCATATCCAAAGGGCTAGTTCTTTGCCCAGAAAGGACCATCCTTAAAACTGGAGTTGCTGCTTCGTTGCCATCTCCAAAGGACTGTGAATCTGAATTGACATCCTCACATACCAATGGCATTGTGTGTGTGGATGTGTGGATGTATGTATGTGTATGTCCCTGGCTTCCATTCCTCTCATTGCATCTGAAGAAATAGACTGAAGTCTCCAAAAGCTCCTGCTGCCAACTTCTTTCTTTCAGTGAGTCTCAAAAAGTACTATAGGAGCTACCATAGAATAAAAATTACTACCATAGCATCTCTCTACATTATTATTATTATTACTACTACTTGCTGTTCACCGCTATGATCTTTCGAATAGCGGTATATAAATAAAACAAATTATTACTACTATTATTATATCCAAATGCATGTGAGGAAGTTGGCTGAAGTCAAGGAAAGCTCCTGCTGCCAACTCCTTTCATTTAGTGAGTCTCAAAGGTCCTACAAGATCTCTGTACATGTTGACTTTACAGACTATTATTACATTTGAATAATAATAATAATAATAATAATAATAATAATAATAATAATAATATGCATCTCAGGAAGCAGACTGAAGCCTAGGAAAGCTCCTGCTGCCAATTCCTTTCTTTCAGTGAGTCTCAAAAGTGCTACAAGAGCTCTCTAAAATACTGATTCTACAGACTAAGGTCCAAAACACACACATACACACATACACACATACTATATATATATATATATATATATATATATATATACACACACACATTATATATATTAAATTTTATATATGTTAACATATATATTATAATATTATATTATACATAATATATAATATAATATAAAATAATAAATAAAAGTAATATGTAATAATCTAAATAATTATTTTATATTATAATATTATATATATATATAAATTTTATATATCTATCTAATATTGTGTATATAAATATATAATATTATATATTATATTATATTTAAAATAATAATATATTATAATGTTATATATAATAATGTATAATATAAAATAATATAAAATAATATAATAATAATATGCAATATGTAATAATATAAATATATTATTTTATATTATATAAATATAATAATATTATATATATATATATATATATATTGTGTATATAAATGTATATTATATGTTATAACATTATATATAAAATAATACAGTATATTATAACGTTATATATAATAATGCATAATATAAAGTAATATATAATGATGATGATGATGATGATGATGATGTAATATCATCATCTAGCTTTAAAAGCCCTGCAGTTGCTCGGAGCCCTGTCTGAATGGTGTGGGATTCTGGGGTTGGGGACTCATTCTGGGACCTGGACCAAAGACCAAATCCCCGGATGCTAGAGCCCTGGCGCAAGGCATTCTGGGCCAATTCCCTCCTCCTCCTCTCTCACCTGACGGCGTGGACGTGGCTGTCCAGCTGCCTGACGGCCGGGCGCAGGAACTCCAGCAGCCCTTCGGCGAAGAGGTCGCGAGCCCCAGGACCCGACGCCCCCGCCGGACTCACCGGCACCGAGACAGCGGCGGCGGCGGCGGCAGCAGGAGCTGTAGACGCTGGAGCAGCAGAAGCCGCCGACGCCATTTTGTCCCTTGGCCTCAGGCTGTGTCTGTCCACAGCGGGGGCCGCAAAGGCTGACGGGAAAATAGGAAGGCAGGAAAGGAAAGACAGAGCGGCGCAGGCGAATACGGCTGAGATCTCGCGAGAATTCCTGAGGGAACGCGCTCGCCCGCGGCGCAAAGGATGGTGGGAAATGAAGTCCCTGAGGGAAAGGGCTGTGCACACACACCAGTGTTGCCAACAAGCCTCGAAGATAATTCCCCAAACGTTTGGCCAAAACTCACCAAATACCCCCCCCCCAATATCTCACCAAATACTTAATTCAGCTCTTTACCATGAAAACCAATCACCAAAATCACACCAAAGGCTCTGAAAAGTACCCATTTTGGTGTGAAAGTCACCAGATTGGCAACACACATCAGTGTAGTTGTTAATGGTGTGTGTGTGTATATAATGTATACATTTATATAATTGTATATAATTATATATGTGTAATGTATGTATATATATATATATACAAATTGTATTGCTTTATGTATAGTGTATATATGTGTGTGTGTGTGTATAATTGTAGTTTTTAATGCTGCATAGATGTTATATATGCATGTTGCGTGTTATAGTTTAATGTGTGTTACACAAATATATTGTGTTCATATATTAGTTTTTTATATAATTGTATTGTTAATATTGTAGGTTACATATGTGTATTGTATGTGTATATGTGAATACAGTGGTACCCCGGGATACGAATTACCCGGGGTACGAATTTTTCGGGATACGAATAAATCCCATAGGGATTTATTGTTTCGGGTTACGAAGGTTTTTTCGGGTTACGAAAAAACCCCGGCGCTGTTTTAAATGGAGCCGCGGCGGAGCCGCGGCTTTTTTTCCATTAGCGCCTATGGGAATTCGGCTTACGAAGGTTTTTCGGGTTACGAAATTAACCGCGGAACGAATTAATTTCGTAACCCGGGGGACCACTGTACATATATATTACTATTGTTTTTAATGTTGTATGTTCTATATGTACGTTGTGTGTATATATAATTGTTTTACTGATATTTATAATATAGTTTTACTTATATTATTAATGTTGTATGTGTGTGTGTATATACATACATGTTATATATGTATAATGTGTGTGTGTATTTTTGATAGTGTGGGAAGAGGAGAGCAATAGCCTTGTTGGTTTGTTGCCACTAAACCCACCATGAAAAAGAGCCCTGTGGTAAACGCTACCAAAATGTATCTCATGTTGGCCAAACCCTTCAGAGTGCCTCCATTTTTTAGGGTCTTTTTTTGGCAACTCTGAAGGCCCATAGTTGCTCATTTATCTCCACTTGGGGCTGTGAGAATCCGCTGGTTTCCTATCCGCCCCCCAAACCTGAGTTTGAGTCCCCACATGTCTGGAGAATACAAGTTTCCAAACACTAGATAGGAAGGTGTGGAGTCTTGGAATTTGTTATTACCGTTTATACTTGACTATAGGTCAACCTTGTGCATGTGACTAAAATTTCTAAACCTATACATGCGCATACACAGTATTTGTATGTCATTTCACGGGGGGAAATGTTCGAACAGCCACCAGCTTGGCAAAGCGACAGAGGCCAGACTAGGTTTACCATGAGTCTCTTCCTTAATGTCCACCTGCACCAGAAACGTCTTTTGGCCTGTCTGTTTGGGCCCTAAAATGTCCAAAATACATTAGTAGATCATCCCAGGGCCTTAAGAGCTTTCCAACCAACACAGAGAAGGAGGTGAGGGTGCGCGTCCCTTAGTAGTGAAGGCTGTACCTCTGAGCAAGCGCAAAGTACATCTGGCTGCATTTCTCTAGGTTAAGGAGGAAAGTGACAGTTCGGTTCTTTATCCCAAACTCTGTATGGACTTCTTGGTCGCCCCCAGATGCCAACTTATCCTTTAGCTACACATCCCTACAAGGGAGGTTAGGCAGAGATGGGGATAGGGAACAACCCCAATGTATCTTCCTCCCACCTGAAAGTCCAGGAAGATTTGTTGTAACTCTACACCACTTTAGAGCCCAGCGTTCCAACTAATACTACCTTCCTTGCTCAGGGGTGCAGGGACACTGCTTTCATGTTAATGTACTGTGTTGTATTATACTTACTGTATTTTTATCGACTGTGCTTGTATGTATTTTATCAGGTTGTAAACCCACTCGATCTGCAGGGAGAGGCGGGGAAATATAAATGGTTATTATAAATGCATCTGCACATGTGTATCTGTACTCCATCTGCTTCCTCTGGGCACAATAGACACAGTACAATAGCCTGACGCAACACCTCATGTATCGGAAGAAGGAATTATCCATGCCACCCTTTTTAAATCTTTCAAGGTTCCACATAACTTTGGTGGTGCTGATGCAATGGACAGAAGGTACTCTTCTGGAGATGGTTAGAAAGAATTGAAAGACACAGCCGTGTTAGTCTGGAAAATCAATATGCAAAGGGATCTTGCAGCACTGTTGAGACTAACTGGAAGAAAGAAGATGGCAGCATGAGCTTTCGTAGACTTATGTCTCCCTCCTCAGATGCATGGGTCATCTGAACTAGGTGAAGCATAATAGCTGACTGCTCACTGCAGCTTAAGGCAGGCTTTCTTTACATTTCTCCTTGCCCTTTGGCAGTCTTGAGAAACAAGAACTAAAAGAACAAGCTGAATTTAGGGAGGTTTGGAATTGAAGACCCAAGGACCATGTGAAAGAGTAGTGATAGTGTCTTCATAAATACATATATTAGTAGCCATCTGTTCATACTAAGCAGTCAAGTCTTGAGGTGTAGGTTTCCACCGATAAATAAGCACACACGCATAGCCACGTTTTTTTTCTCTTCCCTGCATTTGTTTCTTACAGTAAAACAGAAAATACAAGATGCCATTCAAAACTAGAACCGAACAGCTGAACTCACAAAACTCCAGTTGGCGAAGAGACAAAGCAGGTGCCTCCTTGGTGTTTTAAACATGGGGAAAACTCAACCAGCATGAACATCGAAACTAAAGAGTCTGAAGCAGGCCTTTTCAAAATGAAAATAATAAATCACAATCGTTTTCAGCCACATCAGGTTTTTGTCGAATTAAATTCACCGAGAACAATTTGGTTTTCTGGGAATACCATCTAAGATTCATACACTGACTATAGGGCAGGGAAATCCCTTACCCGCCAGAAAGGAACAGGGATTTAGCAACAAGACGGCAGGAGCAGCTACCTTGAAACGTAACTGTTGCAGCAGCTGTAACTGCTACCTCTCACAGCTCATGATAAGCACCAGAGACCTTCTATGTACAGTAAGGCCCAATTCTAAGAGAAGTGGGAGATCGCGCATGCAATGTTTTCCCACTTAAGAGAGAAGGGGGTCGGGTGGATCTCAACCTGCCTGCTCCACTAATAAGATGGATGCCATCTCTCGATAGCCCACCTGTCAAATTCAGTTTCAGAGTCATTTAAGAAATGTGTACATATATGTATAAAAACACACACGCCCGGTTTCATACAACACAAAGAGTATCAAAATGTAAAAGGAACACATTAACGTTGTCATCCCCTTCCCCGACCCACATGTCAAGTCTGCAGATCATACCCCCCCGGCACTATCAGCATTTGCTGGTCTTGGCTTACAGGAGGGGGAAAGACCTGCATGTGCGCACACACTCACACACACAGCGTGCCTCAGCAAGTGTCTACAAGAAGATGTGTCAGTCATTGGTTTCAGGGTCTGTCTGGGCCATGTAAGCATCCAGCTCAGCATCCAGGTGTCCTTTTGTTTTTGACATGTACGCATCAAGCTGGTTGTCCAACTGTTCCTTGGTCAGCGCTGGGCGGGTGGCACCTCTGCCGCGTCCTCTGCCTCTCCCCCGGCCACCAAAGCCGCCTCGTCCACGGCCTGCCATGCCACGACCTGCCCATGAAGGGGAATAAGTAGGGAGTTAGCTGCAACTCTTTAACTTTCATCTGCCCCTTCTCCTTGAACAAAATCTACAGGGAAGAGATCCCACTTCTGCTACTAGAGACCTCAGGCCCCAGGAGGAGTGGCTCAGGGAGCTGCATATGTTTAGCCTGGGGAAAGAGAAGGTTAAGAGGAGACTTGATAGCTATGTTTAAATATATGAAAGGATGCCACACTGAGAAAGGAGCAAGCTTGGTTTTTTGCTACTCTGCGGACTAGGGCATAGAACAATGGATGCAAGCTACAGAAAAAGAGATTCAACCTCAACATTAGGAAAAGCTTCCTGAGGGTAAGAGCTGTTCTACAGTGGAAGATGCTGTCTTGAGAGTGACATTGTCTCCTTCTTTGGAGATATTTAAACAGAGGCTGGACTGCCATCTGTCAGGAGTGCCTTGCTTGCATGTTTCTGCATAGCAGAATGGCTATGGGGGTCTCTTCCAACTCTGATACTATAAATGTAATTCCCTCAGAACTCTGGGCTCAGGATGAGGCAGTGTAGTATGCACATATGCATACATCAGCCTTTAAATTATGGTACTACCTGCTTGTAATGGCAATCTGAATGTAACTTTTTGCTAACCGTTTCCTGCAAACAAGGGGAATGTCACGTACATTAAAATGTCATCTTTTTTTCCCTTTTCCAGAGTAGCCCTTCAGGTAGAACACTTAAGGCCAGGAGGCCAGCAAGCACCCTCAACTGTAGCCCCAGCCTGGATTATCTTGACAAAGTCACTACTCCAGGCTTTAAAAAACAAGAAAACAGGCTGAAGGTAGTGGCAACACTGAATTGGGGGTACAGGGCTCTAGGAAAGGCTTGCCTTACCAAAGACACCACTTGAGAACTACAATTTACAGAGGTGTGTGAGCATCTTAAAAAAGATTACTCCGGGCAACAGTGTGACATAAAGATTAGAGTATAATGGCTTGGATTTGGGAGAACTGTACTTCTGTCCCACCTGGTGTCTGGGTCAGTTGCCCATCCACCTTCCCCTTCCATCTGTCCCATCAGAGTTGAGATGATAAAGTGGAGAGGAGATGAACCATGTCCACCACCTCAACTCAGTGGAGCAAAGGCAGAATATAAATGTACCCTCCCCCCAAAATATCTAGTCTTGTACTCCCTTCTCCTTAGCCATGATGGATTGGAAAAAAGAATGAATTAACTGGACTTCACTGTTTTTTGTAAAATAAATGAAACATGCAAATGCTATTAATATGACATGCAAAAGCAAATGCATCATCTCACTCACCTCGGCCACCAATTCCACCGCGCCCCATGGCACCTCTGCTAAGCCCGCCTCTGCCAGGCCCACCTCGGCCTCTAAGGCCTCTTCTCAGGCCCATCCGAGGGGCTAAGCCACGGCCTCCCCGAAGTAAGCCCTGTCCTTTAATAGAGGGGGAAATTTGTTAAAAGGTTACCTGACAATACAACTTCACTAGAAAACAGAGGTTATCTCTAGATTGCTTATCACTACATTAGCTACTTAAATCCCTGCATCTCTGAGTGACACAACAGATTCACAAGTGTTGGGGCATGTCAAATCTTTCCTGGGATTTTTCATCCCCTTCACTGACCAAGGGCTCCCCTCCAACTAATACAGCAAATGGTCTTTGGAGTACTAGCCCAAAATTCCCATATCTAAGCTACCTAGAGAATGTGTAGCCTGCTTGATAGTGTTAGACTCCAACATCCATCAGCCCTAGCTAGAATGGCCAACAGCAAAAGCAAACCCAATGTCCTTTCAGATCATGATAGCTCTGTTTAAATATTTGAAGGGATGTCATATTGAGCTAGCTTGTTTTCAGCTGCTCCAGAGAACAGGACCCAGAGCAATGGATGCAAGCTCCAGGAAAAGAGATTCCACCTAAACATAAGAGATGTTTGATAGTGGAAGACATTCCCTCGAAGAGTGATGGAGGGTCTTTAAACAGAGGCTGGATGGCCATCTGTCGGGCATGCTTTGTCTGAGAGTTCCTGCATGGCAGAATGGGGTTGGACTGGATGGCCCTTAAGGTCTCTTCCAACTCTGTATGATTCTGTGATTCAAATGAAAGCAGAAGTCTAACATCAACTTAAAGGTTATGCACTTCCCACACGTGCCCCAGAAACCAAAAAAATAGCAAAATGTACTCCCAAATGCCCAATTTTGCATTTGTTAGCTCATGACACATGCTAAGGAGCTCTGCCAAAAGTGTTTCATCAGCTGAGGTTAATCTTATTTGTGCCTCCCCACCTTCTCTATCTATACCTACTTTTTCCACCTTAGATTTTCTCCTCCCTTCCCTATTTGCATTATACATTTCTGAAGTCACTGATAATACATTACAGCATCAGAACTATCTATATTAGCACCTGGACTGAAGTGAGAGCGCAAGTAAAGAGAACAAATGTTTGTGGAAGAGATCATTGCCCCAAAAGCATATTGCTCAGAAACCAAAGTATCAAGCTGGTGTATCTCAAGTGTTATTTGGCAGATCTCACCTTGACCAAGCCAGCACTAACCTCTCAGGGGAATTCCTCCTCGTAGCAAGGCTCTTGTTCCGCGCCCGCCACGCATCGCTCCTCGGGGCAAGCCTCGCTGACCCATGGGCAAGCCTCGCCCCCCTAATGTCCCACGAGCCAAGGGTCCTGCTGGCCGGCCCAAGCGTGCCTGGATGTTACTCTTCCCCAGGCGCTGTTTCAGGCTCTTCTGGGAGAAGAGAGTGTTAAACAGGGAAAGGCTGTACACAAACAAGCAACAGGCACAGAGGGAGGAGCGCAAACTGACGGGAGAAACTACACAAGAAGTTGTACACTGTCAGGAAGTTCATAAAGAGCTGGGAAGAAAAGCATGAAGTAAAACAATTGCTGCTGGAGAACTAGAAGATGGAAATACTGCAATGCTGACTTGTTACATAACCTGTGAAACAGCATTTCCTACATTAGTAGCATCAAGGATACTTGCTAGATTTACAATATTAAGCATGGGATCCCAGCTTTCATACGATAATCAGCTCAGGAAACCCAGTTTAGAGAGCAAACGATAACCCAATGATACCAGAAAAACAAGTGTTTAGGTTTTACATTAACATTTGCCTCTAAGAGGTTGTGAAGCTTTCAGGCAGGATGTACGGCAGATGTATTCGGTAAGGACCACATGCACCAATGACGCTGTATGACAACAATAATTTAGAAGATCCGACAGTCCTGTGCAGCTACTCTGGAGAATATAATAGTTTAGCCTAATGTTGCTTTTGCGTTTTCCTCTGAACTCCTTGAGATTGGCAGACAGAAAATAAAGGAGCCAGAAGCTATACGAACTAAGGTCCAATTTCCACTTCCAGTTGTCTAAAAGATTTCTTCCAAATACTTCCTTCAGGCAGCTGTCTGTTAGGGTGGCCTCTTATACAACATCTATTTTGAGCACAACTGCAGAGTGTTTCTGAAAGAGCAACCCCTCAAGGGATGTTCTGGGAGAAGAGATCTAAAAGGTCTGAGAGATCAAGCACCGCTGAAAGTCCGAAAGTGCCAGGACAAACCCTAGCTAGGCAGGAATGCTCTTGAGGGCTTTTTCATGCCACATGCCAAGGGTTTAGGGCAAGGGTGCTATATTTAACCATCACCCTTCCATTTTAAAACAACAGGCAGCCAGATATGTAGCGCTCCAGAGCATGGCTTAGCAATCCACAGTGGGTTTGGTTTAGCAATCCACAGTGGGAGCATTCTCTCACTCTATGATGAGTGCAGGCATTTTGAGGTGGAACACAGCCATCTTTCATGAAGAGAGATGGCTCTTTCGTACAAGAGCTGTGCTTCTTTTTTTTCATGGCTCTTTCGCTATGAAGATATGACATGGGGAACACCTGATAAAGCTTCAGAACCCTGTAAAGAACAGAGTACGACTGCCACCCTGGAAAAATTAATTTTGGACTACAGTAGCACAGCATTTCTAGCTTTTAAGCACAAGTTACATACTTCTAGCTGTTTGGGATATCTGTCTAGTTTTGAGACTGTTATGCTACAGTCTCTTCTTCTACCCTGAAATAGAGTGACTAGCTGCATCCTTATGGGATCCAGAATAAACTTGTGACAAGTGCCTTTTTTGCTTTTAAATCACCTTTTACTAATATAAATATATATACACCTATAAATGCATGGGATACATGTGTATTGGTACAAATGTATAAAAGCATTTGCACATATGTACACTCATCCCTCCATATTTGTGGCTTTGATATTTGCAGATTTGGTTGTTTACGGATTTGACTGTGTTCTCTCTAGGAATATCTGGGTCCTCCAGTGCAACTCTATGGTCAACTTTAACTAAAAATTGCCCTGAAAGATCTAGAGAATCCTAAAGAGAATACTCTACTAGGCCTTTGTACTCCTCCATTGCAGTTCTATGGTCAGTGTCTGTCGGACATTGACCACAGAGTTGCAATGGAGGACCTAGAGATTCCTAGAGAGGATACTCCACTAGGCCTTTGTACTCCTCCATTGCAGTTCTATGGTCAGTGTCTGTCGGACATTGACCACCGAGTTGCACTGGAGGACCTAGAGATTCCTAGAGAGGTGTCATCTCAGGTAAAAACGTGGTGTTTTTGTTATTTGTGGTTTTTCCATATTCACAGTGGTCTTGTGCCCCTAACCCTAGTGAATATGGAGGGACATGGGTATATATATAAATGGGATATACATTGAGATTTCCTGCAGGGCAGAGGGTTGGATGGATAGCCCTTGTGGTCTCTTCCAACTCTATGATTCTGTGAATCAATCAAATAATAAAATGTGATGTTTAATGGGGAGATCTCTCCAAAATGCCCACCCTTCTGCATCGGTCTCACCTGCTTGAGTTTTAAGGCGGCCTGGACAGAAGGTCTATTCTCCATCTGCTGGGCCAGCCTCCTGTTTCGGGCGCTGGCTAGCTGTTGCTGCTGCATGGTGGCGCGAATGTTCACGGGGATCGGCTGTTTGTTCTTCAGCATATTAGTAAAGCTTCAAGGTCGAACAAAATGGGTGTTTAAATAAAGTTTCACAACAAAAAGCATTTCAACCGGCATTTCACAGCCCCTTAAGAGCAGGGCAGCTGCATCCCATGAACTTTTATGCAACAACGTGGTACACACTTAAGATGTCACACGTTAGCGAGTTACAGATTTTTTTCCTCTGTTTTTTTTTTCTCTCTCTCTCTCCAGAAAATGTGCAAGGACAGAACATTCAAAAGGTGTGGATTAGTGCAGTATATTAAAACCAGATGCAGAAATCTTTTAGAAAGTGTCTGTGGTTTCAAAAATAATAAAAGTAAAGATGAAGACACACAAAGCAGTAAGCAGAGATGGTGACAAGAATGGGGCAGACACAGAGAGGAGGAAAAGCAATGCCAACGTAAACCAGACTGGCAGCAGCCAAGAAAAGGAGCCTAAGAGAGGGTTGCCAAACCAAACCCTGCTGAGCCACTAGTTAAACCTGCTATCTTCCATTCGCTACTCTGGCAGACTGGGCTACAAGATTTCTCTAGTCAGCTGTATTTCTGGCCTCCACAGAACTACAATCCCAGCTTTCTAAGAATACACCTGAGAAATCATTGATACTCCCATTTTTTTTGTTAACAGTGGCCTGATACAGACAAGCCAAAATAAAGCTACTTCGAGTCACTTTGGAGGTATGCTGTTTAAATGATACATGCGTCCTAAGAGTCCAGAAGCCACACTGAAGCGACACTCCAGTCCTAAGGACTGGAGCGCAGCTTTGGTGAAGCTTCCAGACTCTTAGGACACATGTATCGTTGAAACACCATACCTCCAAAGTGACCTGAAGCAGCTTTATTTTGGCCTGTCTGTATAGGGCCAGTGTAAACTTTTTGACACCTGAAGGTTATTCAGTTGTGACTAGACCGTTGCTCTCAATGGGCACAAATGGCAAAAGAAGCTCAATGGCACCAGTTAGTTATCATCATGTAAGCTTTCCCTAAATTCCACAAGTCTGCTCAAATAAGACAAACCTTTCCCTATGAGCCATTATCAGTTATTAGCCACAATGCTGAGCATAGAAACATTTCCTTCTGCAAGCTACTTTGCCACATTCAGTCTGAAACTAAAAGGTCCAGAAGGATACCTAGATATTGCTATGTAAGAGGTTCCTCAGTCTCAAACAATTGTCACAATAGTGTAATATCAGACTAGGAATCATGGCCTTTTGCTTGATCAAGGCTTGGCCACCTTTAGAAATAAATTATTCAGATCTATAAAGACGACGGTCAATGGCTAGTTAGTCCTGCTACCTTGAGTATCGGAAATGGTATGTCTCTGTATACTAGATACCAGGGAATGTGAGAAGAGGGCTATTCCTCTCATGCCTGCCTGGGGACATTCGGCTAACCACTGCAGAGACAAAGGCCTGTTACAGACTGCCAAAATAAAGCTGCTTTGGGTCTCTTTGGAGGTATGCTATTTAAATGACGCATGGGTCCTAAGAGTCCGGAGGTCGTGCCAAAGCCACACTCCATTCCTAAGCACTGGAGTGCAGCTTTGGTGCAGCTTCCGGATTCTTAGGGTGCATGCATCATTTAAACAGCATACCTCCAGAGACTCAAAGCAGCTTTATTTTGGCAGTCTGTAACAGGCCAAAATAACAAACTACATAGGCCTTTGGTCCAAACCAGCACAACCCTTACATTATGCTAGAGCCCAGTGGTTATCAACCTTTGGCTCCCCAAATGTTTTGGACTTCAATCCCAGACGTCCCAGCCAGCTTGCCCAAATGATCAGGGATTCTGGGAGCTGAAGTCTAAAATGCCCGGAGGACCCAAGGTTGAGAACCACTGTGCTAGTCCTACTGCCCCATCGGCCCAAGAATGTTTGAATATTTAGTGCTGGAGCAAAGTTCAAATGCTCCAAAATACCTGGGAATTTGTTCTTGACGGGTATAAGCCCCATTACCTCCCCCTCCAGGCCTTCTCTTTTGGAACGAGCTCTGAGTGTTTGCTGAAGAAGAAGTTTAATTTAATTTAAATTTAAGGATAACGCCTTACCTAGGAAGGGAATTTAGCGAAGGAAGTCAGTGCAGTGTAAACCTCACCCATTAGTTGGACACGAGAGATATAGAAACACGCCATAGAGGAGAGGGAGAAGGAGGCATGCGGAGGAAAGGAAGAAGGCGATGGATGGAGCAGCAGAGCACTTGCCTCTTACAAGGTCCAAGGGCAATGCCAAGGAGCCTTTGGGCTGATCAGAGCGGCCAGCTGCCTGCCTCTTACAGGCCAGACCACACAGGTCTGTGTGTCTGCCTTGGACAGCGCAGCAAGCCTCCTGCAGCGTAGGTCACATGCTACCGCACTGCAGGGTCACCTATATATATATATATAAATATATAAAACGTGAACACATGTGGAAGAAATAGGAGGGTACGAGGTTTCCTTAAAACACATCCCACCATATCAACGCTTTCAGCTTATCATCAGACAGACATTTTGTGTTTTGCCCTTTCAACCTCGTGTACCACTCTCTGCTGTGGGATTTAAGGCAGAAGTGAGCTGCCCCTTCTTTGTTCGAATAGACTAAAGGCAGGGCAAAGACCATGTTGGTTCTGGATACTGTAAACAGAGACAATTAAGCAAAAATAAAAATTGGGTTTTTAAAAAAATAAAAATCTTATGAGCTGAAGTTGGCCGTTGTGTTCCTCACCGCTCGTTGAGGGACATCTTGGTGGTGCTCTTAAGCACGACTTTCGGTGCTGACTGTGCAGCCATCTCAGGTCCCCAGAATCTATAAAAGAGAGAGAAGAGAGGGGCAGGTTCAAAATGGAGCAATCGAGGTCACGTTTTGTATTTTCAAGGAGCTCAGGACCACTAAGGGGGACGTTTAGCCTGGAGAAGAGAAGGTTAAGAGGTGATAGGATAGCCCTGGTTAAATACTTGAAGGGAGGTCATATTGAAGAGGGAGCAAGCTTGTTTTCTGCTGCTCCAGAGAAAAGGGCCCGGAACAATGGATGCAAGCTCCAGGAAAAGAGATTCCAGCTCAACATTAGGAGGAACTTCTTGGCAGTAAGAGGTATTCAAGAATGGAACACACTGTCTCAGAGTTTGGTGGACTCTCCTTCTTTGGAGGTCTTTATACAGAGGCTGGATGGGGTGCTTTGATTGTGAGTTCCTGCATGGCAGAAGGGAGTTGGACTGGATGGCCCTTGGGGTCTCTTTCAACACTAGGATTCTATGAAACCATGAAGCCCTATGAGGAATGCCTTAAGGAGCTGGGGATGTTTAGTCTGGAGAAGAGAAGGTTAAGAAGTGATAGGATAACCCTGTTTAAATACTTGAGGGGATGTCGTATTGAGGAGGGAGCAAGCTTGTTTTCTGCTGCTCCAGAGAATAAGAGATGGAGCAATGGATGCAAGTTACAGGAAAAGAGATTCCACCTCAACATCAGGAAGAACGTCTTGACAGTGAGGGCTGTTAGACAGTGGTACACACTCCTTCCTCGGAGTGTAGTGGAGTCTCCTTCCTTGGAGGTCTTTAAGCAGAGGCTGGATGGCCATTTGTTACAAGGGATGCTTTGGCTGAGAGTTCCTGCATGGCAGAAAGGGGTTGGACTGGATGGCCCTTGCAGTCTCTTCCAACGCTACGATTCTATGTTAAGGTTTCACAGAGTTGGAAGAAACCCCAAGAGCAGCCCCTCCAGTCCAACCCGCTTCCGCCAGGAGTCCCTGCGTGGCAAAATGGAGTTGGACTGGATGGCCCTTGGGGTCTCTCTCAATTCTAGGAGTCAATGAGTGTTATTCCAAGACCCTATAATTCTAGCACTCTATGATTCTAGGATCCTATAGACCAACGGTTCCCAACCTTTGGGTCCTCCAGGTGCTTTGGACTTCAACTCCCAGAGGCCCCAGCCAATTTAGCCAGTAGCAAGGCATTATGGGAGATGAAGTCCAAAATGTGTGGAGAACCAAAAGGTTGGGAACCACTGCTACAGACCCTAGGATTTCATAACTCTAGGATTCTAGTACTGTAGTATTCTATCACTCTGGGATTCCAGAGGCTTCTATGGACTCTAGCATCCATAGCTCTATGATCCGGGTCCCTGGCTGCCAGCGTTCCAAGCGGGTCACGTGGTTCCCTCCAACGGCCGAGGAGGCCACGCCCCCTTCCCTCCCCCTCCGGCGCCTCACAGACAAGGCTTTCCCTCTCTTTGCATTCGCGGCTTGAATCCTCACCGTCGGGGTCGGGGCTCGCTCTGCGGCTCCGCTGGCGGCTGCGTCTTTGGCGGCGGGAGGCTCCGGTCAGGCTTAGCCCGGCCTCCCCCGTCAGGTGCCCCGAAGGAAAAGATGGTGGCGGTGGCAGCGGCTCCTTTCCCTCACAGACTGCCTCCTCTTTCCTTTCCCGCGCTTCTGCCCCAGCGGCTGACTCTCGCTCGCCTCTAGACTCTCTCCCGGCAAAATGGCGCCCGGCTCGTCCCGCCCTCGCCGGGTTTTGCTCTTTTTTTGGCCCCGCCTTTTGTAAGCGTCTGCGCATGCGCCGAGGGAGAGACTCTATACCGCCGCGCAGGCGCACAATTGCTTCCTCATTAGGGCGGAGCTCTGGCTGAGAGGAAAGGGGGCGGGGTTCAGCGTGTGGCGGAAGGTGATTGGCTGGTTCTCTTGGAGGCGAGAAGGGGTTGGGCCTCAAACACAAAAGGGGCGGGGCTACGTCGGGACATTAAAAAAACCCGAAAGGGGAGGGATTTAATGAATGGCTGGAAAGCGAGAGGCCCATGCCTGAGGGGGCGTGGCTCCAGTGTGGGGCGGGGCTTGGAGGTTTGATTGACAGCTTTGCTCTTATATTCTGCTGTCTTTCAGCTGGGGAGAGGGGGCGGGGTTCAGCGTGTGGCGGGAAAAGGATTGGCTAGGAGGCGAGAAGGGGCGGGGCCACATCGGAACATAAGATTGGAAAGAAATCGAGGCTCAAGGGGGCGGGACTTCTCTTTGGGGCGGGGCTTAGCGGCTTGATTGACAGCTCTGCTTTTATGTTGTGAATGAAACTCCCTGCATTTAACTGGATATATATATATATATATATATATATAAAACAAGAAAGCAATATATATTTATAAACAAACAGTGCTGGGTTTATTTATTTATTTATTTATTATTGCATTTATTAATCGCCTCCTTATTAATTATTATTGATCATTAATAATGTGCAAATGACAGCAGTGTGATGCTGCAGCTAACAAGGCCAATGCGATTCTAGGCTGTATCAATAGAAGTATAGTGTCTAGACCAAGGGAAGTCAAAGTGCCACTCTATTCTGCTTTGGACATAATAGAATAAAAACCATAAAATGGTGAAGGACCTGGAAATATAAGAGGTTATATGATAACCCTGTTTAAATACTTGAAGGGATGTCATACTGAGGAGGGAGCAAGCTTGTTTTCTGCTGCTCCAGAGAAAAGGACCCGGAACAATGGATGCAAGCTCCAGGAGAAGAGATTCCACCTCAACATTAGGAGGAACCTTCTGACAGTAAGGGCTGTTTGAGAGTGGAACACACTCCTTCCTCGGAGTCTAGTGGAGTCTCCTCCTTCAGAGGTCTTTAAACCGAGGCTGGATGGCCATCTGTCGGGGATACTTTGATTGAGAGTTCCTGCATGGCAGAATGGGGTTGGACTGGATGGCCCTTTGGGTCTCTTCCAACTCTATGATTCTATAGGATTGCTTCCCTTGGAGTAACTCCTCTCCCCTTGAAGAGAAAAGACCAGACCAGTAGCAGGATGGATGGCTTTAATAAGCAGTGCTGTCTCAGGATAGTAACACATGGCACCGAGGGGTGCTCTTTTTCCTCCAAGACGGAGGGAAAAGCACAAGACTTAGGAAGGGGAGGCCTGGGAGAAGACGGCAGGAGAGGGACTCTGAGCTCAGCAAAGCGGCATCAGCAGCAGGGACGGCTTCCTTGGCCTCGTTCGAGCGGCTCAGGTGTTCTCCCAGAAGAAGTTGTTGCAAGCCACGGTCAGGGCCGCCACCAGGACCACGAACTCCTGGAAATCGACTTCACCGTCGCCGTTCTCGTCCAAGTCGTGCATGACTTTGTCCACCGCCTCCGTGTCCTTCTGGGTCTGGAACGCAAGGGCACAGGCGGTCAACAGTTTGGGGTGGGATACACAGCATTTATCAATACTACTACTACTAATTATTATTATTTGTATCCCGCTTCTACAGAAGATCGAAGCAGATAGTACTAGAAACGTTGCTAAAATACAAATAATCAATTGCTGCCATTGTATTCCAAACCCTCCCTACGATAAAATACAACCAAAATACATTTAATAGCCATAGCATTTGCATTTCTGTACTGCTTCATAGCGAACCCAGCACTTTGTAAATACTTTACAATCTAGTTTTTTGTGGGTGTTTTGGACACACAGCATGTGTATATATGTGTGTGTGTGTGTGTGTGTGTGTGTATATAAACACACACACATATCCCACTCTCTTCCATGCCAGCGTTCTCCAAAGATCCCAGCCACAGACGCTGGCGAAACATCAGGAATAAACTCTTCTAGAACATGGCCACAGAGCCCGAAAAACCCACAAAAAGCTATGGATGCCAGCCATGAAAGCCTTCGACTTCATTTTACAATCCGTAAGCCAATTGCCCCCAACAAGCTGGGGACTCATTTTACCGACCAACTAAAGGATGGAAGGTTGAGCCGACCTGGGAGCCCTGGGTTCGAACTCACAACCTTGTGGCTGCAGGACCAGCATTTGACCTCTGCGCCACCAGGGCTCTTAAAATACTAACAAAAGGCATGGAAAACCTCTGGCCCTGATGCGGATCCTGTCTATGACAGTGGTTCCCAAACTATGTCCTTTAAGATATTTTGAACTCCGGCTCCCAGAATCCAAGACTATTGGCCAACATGGCCAAGGCTTCTGGGAGCCGAAGTCCAAAATCTCTTAAAGGTCACAGTTTGGGGACCACTGATCTGCACTGTAGAAATAATGCAAGCGCGGCACCACTTTAAGTGCTGCACCGCCATCCTATAGAATCCAGAGATTTGTCCTTTGTGCAGAGCCCTTGAATCTTCTCTGCCCAAAAGTGCTGGTGCCTCCCCAAACTACAAATCCCAGGATTCTGCATCATGGAGCCATGGCTCCACCAAACAATGCACTCTCAATGTCGTTGAAGATTTGGAAGCCTCCATGGGGCTGAACCTATTTTGTGGCTGGTGTTGAGCGCCTTGGACAGCGCTTTTAAAATCCATACCAGAGCCCAAATTCGACACACTGCCCTCCTGACATAGAAGCCCCCAGGAGCCCCTGCCTGGGTCCAAACCTGGCCTTCTGGCCTTTCCCAGGAGGCCATGCTCCACAACGCTATCATTTGGTGGTTTCCCACTAAATGTTCCATTTTTATAATATATTTTAAAGATCGGCGTAATTCTCCTAAGGCAGTGATGGCGAACCTATGGCACGCGTGCCAGAGGTGGCACTCAGAGCCCTCTCTGTGGGCACATGTGCCGTCGCCCCAGCACAGCGTTTGCTAGAGTTTGTTACTAGAAAGCCAGAGGGACATGGCACTTTGCAATAAATAAGTCGGTTTTGGGTTACAGTTTGGGCACTTGGCCTCTAAAAGGTTCACCATCACTGTCCTAAGGCTTGCTTACTTGCAGATAGAACTAGAAGGAAAACTATGGTGGCACTATGGCTTCACCCCTTTTGCCTATGGACCAACCCATCACTGGAAACTCCCCCGCCCCCCAAAAAAACCATCTCTGACGTTGAGATCCCCGTTGAAAACGGCTCCCCATATTTGCCCTGAAAGTTGTTTGCAAATCTTTTGAATCAGGGATGTGCAAAGTGAAGCCCATGAGATACACAGCAACACTCACTTGGGCTGCATCTGCCTGAACATCACTCTTCACACTTTAATTGCCCAATGCTATGGAATCCCAGGCGCCATTCCCACTGGCTTATAACGTGGGTCACGAATCGAATCAGCTCCGCATCGTTCCCATTTGAGCGCAGATGCACCACTCTTCACAGAAGGACACTTCTCACAGTCAGGTGCACAAGGGTGACAGTCCTAAATCACCACAACAACCTCAACCTCAACAACAGCAACCTTCTCAATACTAGGACCAGCCAAGAGACAAGGACGTTAGGAGATGCTTTTCCTGTTAAAGTGGCGTCAAACCGGATTATTTCTGCAAACTACAATTTTCAGAACCCTATAGCACTGAGCCAAAGCGGTGTCAAGCCAGATTATTTCTGCAGTGCGGACGCAGCCTTGGTCTTTGCTCAAGCGGTTCCTGTTTGAGGACCAACTCCATCCATGTCAGAATATGAGCAAGAAGAACCTCTTTAGATTTGAGATTTGAAGTAATAGCTGCAATACTCTTTCTGGCCTGCAGCATTGGTGGCGCCAAAGCACAGAGGAAAGAGCTGGCTAGCCATTCAATTCTGTGATAAATGCTGCTTTTTCCAACCTGATCTCAAGAGGTTTTGGATTAGATCAATGCCCATCTCCACCACTGACAACAACAAAAAGGTATTGCACCTAACGTGGTTTCAACCAGAATGAAACAAAGGAGTTAGATATTTGTAAAAAGTAATACAAACTATGACATTGCAATAAAACAATCCTATGCTATAAACACTAATCTTTCCATAGAAACATAAAATGCATGCAATAGACCTCTGTTTCCACGGAATATGTTTCTGTCGCATGCTTTTTAAGGTTTTAAAGGAACTATTTGTAAATTGTTATTGTATTTTATTGTTGTGTTTTGTATATTTTGTCGGGTTGTGATCCCACCTCGATCCATCTGGGAGAGGCGGGAAAATATAAATATCATCATCATCATCATCATCATCATCATCATCATCATCATCATCATCATCATCATTTCTATTGCATAATTATCATTCTATGTATTGCAATCTAAATATTACACCGACCTTTTAATATGTGTACTTTATGCATCTTAATATGTGTATTTTATGTAATGATTGTGTGTTTTAACTATGTTGTGACCCACCTTGAGCCGTGAGGAGAGGCAAGTAAGACATAAAATTATTATTATTATTATTATTATTATTATTTTATGTTTCTATTGCGTGCATTTTATGTTCCTATGGAAAGTTCAGTGTTCGTGTTATAGGACTGTTTTATTGCAATCTGAATATTAGATATACATTTCCGATATCTGTGTCATGGTTTGTATTACTTTTTACTCCTTTTTTTAACCCCATCGCCACCAACGGCATTAGCTAGGAATGATCAAAATTCATAGACCGGAAAAGACCTCAAGGGCCACCAAGTCTAACCCTCTGCCAGTTCAGTTCTGTAGATCCCAGACTGGGAAAGGTTATACTACTAATAGACAAGGATATCTGCCAAGCCACATCTATATTTCATAGCACCATGGTTCTCTAGCCCTGGTTCTCCAGGCATTTTGGACTTTAACTCCCAGAAGCCCCAGCCAACTTGTCCAATGCTCATGAAGTCCAAACCATCTTGAGGACTGATGCCATAGAAGTAGACAGCTCATTGCTCTCCAGATGTTTGAAACTATAACTCGTCCGCATTGGTCATGCTGGTTGAGGCTGATGGGGGTTGTAGTAGTTGGTGTTTATTTTAAAGTGTTTCCCTTGTCTATAAAAAAGCAGAAGGACTCTAAGAAGGCCAGATACGATCATAGAGTCATAGAATCATAGAGTTGGAAGAGACCGCAAGGGCCATCCAGTCCAACTCCATTCTGCCATGCAGGAACTCCCAGTCAAAGCATGCCCGACAAATGTCCATCCAGCCTCTGGTTAAAGACCTCCAAAGAAGGAGACTCCACAACTCCAAGGGAGTTTGTTCCACTGTCGAACAGCCCTTACTGTCAGGAAGTTCCTCCTAATGTTAAGGTGGAATCTCTTTTCCTATAGTTTGCATCCATTGCTTTGTGTGCTGTTCCCTGGAGCAGCAGAAAAACAAGCTTGCTCCCTCCTCAATATGACATCCCTTCAAATATTTAAACAGGGCTATCATATCACCTCATAACCTTCTCTTTTCCAGGCTAAACATCCCAAGCTCCCTAAGGCGTTCCTCATATGGCATGGTTTCCAGACCCTTCACCATTTTAGTCGTCCTCCTTTGGACATGTTCCATTTTCTCAACATCCTTTTTGAATTGTGGTGCCCAGAACTGGACACAATATTATTCCAGGTGGGGTCCGACCAAAGCAGAATAGAGCGGTACTATTTGGGGCTTGTGCAGTGTTAGGAAAGGAAAGGCATGTGTGGAACTGTGTACCTCGAGGAAACATCCGAGCTCATTCTGCAGCAGGTCCTTCAACTCCTTTTTGCTCAGCTTGTACTTATCCCCTTCCTTGCCGGAATAGTTGTGGAAGACGGAAATCAGGGTGTCCATAGCGCTCTCCAGTTGCGAAGCCATCGCTGGGGAGGAAGAGAGTGGCCCACCGGAGGCAATGAGCCTGCAAAGAAAGGCAGGTTACTACCCAAGGTTATTAAAACACATGCAAGAATTCATATTACAGTGGGACTTTGTTATCCGCTGGAGTTTGGTTCCAGGATCCCCCCGTGGATAACAAAATCCTTGGATGCTCAAGTTCAGGAAGAGTTTATTCCTGATGTTTCACCAGCGTCTGTGGCTGGCATCTTCAGAAAACACTGGCATGGAAGAGAGTAGGGTCACATAATATATATACCCCGCTCTCTTCCATGCCAGCATTCTCTGAAGATGCCAGCCACAGATGCTGGTGAAACGTCAGGATTAAACTCTTCCAGAACACGGCCACAGAGCCCTAAAAACCCTCAAGAAACTAATAATAATAATTGTAATAATAAATTTTGCAGGACTGTGGTGAAGCTAAAATGAGATGGGAAGCCATGGACAATGCTTTGAGCCAAAAGTGGAGATCGCTTGATTGTTATTGTAGGTTTATTTATTTACTTTATTTAATAATAGTAATAAACGCAAGGGAGTCGAATAAATAAAATGGTGCAAGCCCCCCATTCTTTTTGACGCATCCGTTTCAGTTGTGCGGCCTCCAGCCCTTTTGCAAAAAGAGACCAGAATGGATTCACCTGTTTACAACATCTTCTGGATCCCTTACCCACACTAGCCTCCATAGTAACTGCATCTCCCATCCTTCTCTCTTTCTCACCTGTTCTGCCACCTGAAAGCACCACTCTCCAAGCCTGTGACTCTTGGTTGGCTTTGATCCTCTTCTCGCACCCACCTCTCCGGCAAAGCGAGTCCGAAATCGCCGGACACTCGGTGGCTTTAAATACGATGGAAGCGCCTTCCCTTCCCCCAGGAGAACCCGATACCGGCAACTGGACAGCCTGGCTTGTTGTGTCCGAATTTAAAGAGACCGAGAGAGGCTGGAATGGGCCGGGGGATTTTACGGCCCCGGGAGTTAAGCCCTGTGCTTAACGCCTGTGCACACAGTGGAAAATTCATCGCCTTGGAAAAACAACACCCTCCTTGCTCAAACGCACAGGGCTTGGAAAAGTTGGGGTTTGGATTACAAATCCCAGGATCCCCCCCAAACCGGGAGCCGCAATCCAAATAGGAGTTTTTCCAAATGCTGCAGAGGCTGCGGCCTTTTGTGGCATTCACTCTTCCCGATAATGATTGTGCTTGCAAGGCCAAACTATTCAAGGATTCATACTGTAAAGTAGCCGATGCACAACTAATACATATTTACTGTATAGACTCATGTATAAGTCTGGACATTTTAGTCAAAAATATTGATCCCAAAAGCCTAGGTCGAATTATCCATGGGTCAAATGTAAATATTACACTTTAACTCTTATTAAAAAGGGGACTATCTCTTGGTGAAAGGCAAGAATGCAATCTGTCCTGGAAGCACTGACCTTCCTCTCCTCTCTCTTCCATAATTTTGTAGGTTCTATGGCATTGTTTTCCTTTGCTTCATCCTTTGTTACATGCCCTTGACTTATCCATGGGTCAGATCAAAATCCCTAATTTTGCCCGCAAAACCTGCCCTCGACTTATACATGAGGTCAACTTATAGTCGAGTATATACGCTATGCCTTCTTTGGCTTCATTTTTCGAGAGAAATTTCCTCTCTTGACAAGGCATAAGTGCTCAGCAGATGAAGTGTTCTACCGCACATAAAATCATCCTTGATTTCCCCCTCTTTCTGTCTTCAGTTCTGCTCTCCCTTGGGATTGCCACATTTATGATTTCTGATGTGGGCACAAGCCACTCGGATATACGCAGAGAGATCTTGTGGCACCTTTGAGACTCACTGAAAGAAAGAAGTTGGCAGCGTGAGCTTTCCTAGACTCAAGTCTCCTTCCTCAGGTGCATGATGTTCCTCCTGCCAACTTCTTTCTTTCAGTGAGCCCCAAAGGTGCTCCAAGATCTCTCTACGTACTGATTCCACAGACTAACATGGCTATATCTTTGAATCCTTAGTCTCAAATGTGCCACAAGATCTCTCTGCATACTGATTCTACAGACGAACATGGCTATATCTTTGAATTCTACCACTCGGATATAGTTATGTAATGGTGGGCAAAATGAAGGTATTGCCCTCCCAATAAAAAAATTGCTTTTACCATGTAATCTTCCTTCGCTCTCCAATTTCTAGGCTTGATACCTCAGTTAAGTATTTAGAAATACAGTGTATTCATCCAAAGAAAAAGGGCAGGCAAAGGGACCAAGGGCAGGCAAACATAGTAAATAGAAGCATTCTAGATGGGAACAATTTTCAGTATCTTGCTTTCTGCAATGCAATGCTGGAACTTTAGAGGTTTAAGGAAACTTTCATGGGGGTATTCTTATCAGGAAAGCAATGCTTTCACACCCTTGAAAGCACTTCTGGAAAAACACCAAAGCCAATTTGTGGACGGTCCCGTCTTCCACAACCAGAAAAGCTGGCTTTCTCTGTGACCGCATCGATACAAGGCAAACAGAAGGCATGGATATAGTTCCTCTCTTAGGCCTGGTTCCCCTAAAAACTCAGTGGGAACTGGCTATACTGCTTCAGATTCATAAACCACAAAGAGATTCGGAGAGACGTCATCCAAGGCTGCATCCACACTGCAGAAATATTCCGGTTTGGCACCACTTTAACTGCCAAAGCTCAGTGCTATGCAATTCTGTGGATGGTAGTTGGTTGTGGCACTATTATTATTATTATTATTTATATCCCACTTCTCCAACGATCGAAGCGGCGTACGCTAGAGCTTTATAGTTTTGTGAGCTATTAGGAAACCTCAGCCAGAAAGCTTTAGTGCCTTCCCAAACTACACATCCCAGGATTCCATATAATGTGGCCACAGCAGTCAAAAATGCCGCTTTGAATCCCATTTTGGGAGAAGGACAGGATATAAATCCAATAAATCAATAAGGAAGGAATCATAGTGCTATAACTGAGTGGTGCAAAAGGGAAGGAGCAGTTCTGTCCAAATCAGTTATCTCTCTACCTATAGATAGGGATGCAAAGAATATTCTCCATTGATTTTTGTGGGTTTTTCGGGCGATGCGGCCCTGTTCTGCTAGAAGAGTTTGTTCCTAACGTTTCACCAGCATCTGTGGCTGGCATCTTCAGAGAATGTGTTTTCTCTTCCCCATCCATCCCTTATTATCAAATAGTTGGTTCTTGGCCTTTGTAGAGTTCCCAGTAAGATCTAGCCATTCATACCAACAGGTTTCATACAGCAGCAGCATCTTAGCGGCTTTGAGGAGAGAAGAGGAAGGTGGGAGGAGGAGAGAGAAGCTGGGACATTTTAAAAGAGCAGAAAGTGGGATGGCAGAGAACTAATCAGGACTGTCCCTGCCAAAATATCATAGAATCATAGAATGGTCGAGTTGAAAGAGACCCCAAGGGCCATCCAGTCCAACCCCATTCTGCCATGCAGGAAGTCCCAGTCAAAGCATCCCCGACAGACGGCCATCCAGCCTCTGCTTGAAGACCTCTAAGGAAGGAGACTCCACTACACTCCGAGAGAGTTTGTTCCACTGTCAAACAGCCCTTACTGTCAGGATGTTCCTCCTAATGTTGAGGTGGAGTCTCTATTCCTGGAGCTGGCATCCTTTGCTTCGTGTGCTATTCTCTGGAGCAGCAGAAAACAAGCTTGCTCCCTCCTCAATATGACACACCTTCAAATATTTAAACAGGGATATCATATCACCTCTTAACCTTCTCTTCTCCTGGCTAAAGATCCCCAGCTCCCTAAGTCGTTCCTCATAGGACATGGTTTCCAGGCCCTTCACCATTTTAGTCACCCTCAATGTCCTTTTTGAATTGTGGTGCCCAGAACTGGACACAGTATTCCAGGTGGGGCCTGACCAGAGCAGAATAGAGTGGCACTATTACTTCCCTATACTTTTATTGATGCAGCCTAAAATTGCCTTGGCCTTTCCAGCTGCCACATCACACTGTTGACTCATGTTCACCTTGTGGTCCACTTGGACTCCTAGATCCCTTTCACACATATAAGTCTCCTTAAGCCAGGTGTCCCCCATCCTATATCTATGCATCTCATTTTTCTGCCCTAAGTGCAGTACCTTACATTTTTCTGGAGAATTAGAAGGCATGTTGGGTGGCTCAGGAATTCACCAAGGGCCATAACATCCGGTACTCTCTCTGCCAAAGGGAGATTTTGGCCGACCAGACTTGGAAACCATTTTTGCGAAATCTCAGCAGGCTTCTGGCCGGGAACTGTTCCCGGAGGTTTTGTCCACGTCGGGGTTATTAATACGGCGAGTATGATTTCTGCCATACCGGTGGCATTGTCGGAGAACCTGTAACCCATACTCCCCGATAAGGACTCGGGGATCAGGTGTCCCTCCCGGCTCCTATCGGACAATGGGTGCTGTCAGACGCGTCGACTCGGGTGACGGATCAGAGGCCCACTTGACTCAGGGATGAACAAGGGGCCTTGTTGAATGAAAACATCCCACCTTTGCGGAAACAGAGGAGCAGCGAAACCAGATTCCAGGCTTGGAGCCCGGACAAGCAAAGCCCGATAAAACCACCTCGGGTCTCATTACAGGCCCCGGAGCTGGTGGGAAGAATAAACCATCCGGACATGAATGATGCAAAGGGAGGTCATTAATGATGGATTGGGTTTCTGTGCTTCCCTCCTGGGGTTGGCATTGTTGGCATTGGGCATGTAAGTCACCCTCTTCGTGCCCTCCAGGGTGCACAGGCTCCTGACCCCCTGGATTCATCCCATGCCAGGGGCAGCAATGCCTTCCAGCCTTCCCTGTGCCGCAAGCGTTGTCCTTCCAAGGTGTGGCATGCCTTTGGCTTGGCAGCGGACCCTTAAACATATCTCCAAGACACATGTGGCCAAGCAGCACCAGACAGCGGTTGAGATGGCAAACGTTATTAAGGAAGAAGAGCACACAAGTTAGGAAACATTGCAGCAGTTTGCTTTTGCCTGAGTCTACTGGGAAGAGAGCCGGTATGGCATAGTATTGGACAATGGACCCCATATATGTCCAGTGTTTAAGTGTTGGACCATGACTCTGGAGTCCAGGATTCGATTTCCAGCTTGGCCATGAAACTCATTGGTTTCCTTGAGCAAGTGCCATGCTCTCAGCCTCAGGAGAAAGCAATGGCAATCCTCCTCTGAACAAGTGATTTCCCCACTTGACCATAGAAACCCAATGGGTGATCGTAGTGGAGTCACACACTCTCAGCCCCAGATAACCGGATTTCAAGTCGGAATGACCGGAAAGCACACATACACAAACAACAACTACCTACCTGCCTGAGCCTTTGCTCTTATTAGCTCAATAGAGTACACGGCTCTCCTGCTTCCTACCTTTTTCCTCATGACAACCCTGTGAGGTAGGCTGGGCCAAGAGGGTGACTGGCCCAAGGCCCAGCCAGTGACTTTCTTGGCTCATGGGGGACTCGAACCCAGATCTCCCAAGACCCTTAACATCACACCGGCCGCACTGCCGAAGAACCATTTTGTAAGAATTGGGAGTCAGCAGGTCTTGTGAAGCTACTGAAAAACCATCTGGCCATGAGCCCGGAAAATCCAATATAACCAGGGCCTCTCCTGACATTCTTATGAGATACGTTCAGAAAGTCAGTGCCAAGCCTGGGTGAATCACTAGGTTGCGATGCATAAGTCAGCCACCTTGTGATTTCAAATATGACTTGGAGCAAAGACTGAGTTATGAATGGCCTGGGGAATAATGCTTGAAGTTTTGATCCATAATGCTTGCTGCATTATGATACGCAGGTGGATTTCCAAACTCGTCCCTTTCCAAAAATACGTTTTACTCCTTTATATATGTCTGCCCAAGCCAGGGGAGAGATATTGATCCAATACAGCCTACATTTCAGGCTTCTATCCAGGAGGAATTTCAAAACGTCCTTCATTCTGAGCATGACTAAGGAGCATGAATTTACATCTATATGAGTGTTTTTAACTCTCATTTTGCAATGCCCCACATTTTTCTTGCATCACCTGTTTTGCAGTACCTTGCCCTCCTTTGCAGTTCGGACATTTGGTCACCTTGTACTGACTGGATGAACAGTGTTGGCATATGACACAATATCATTTATTTGCAGCTTCCTATGTGCTGGAGGTAGTGTATGATAATAATAATAATAATAATAATAATAATAATAATAATAATAATAATAATAGCAGCAATAATAACAACCACTACCACCATCGCTGTCATTTGCATCAACACTATCAGAATTACAAGAAGGGACACTGCTTGGAACATGCCACATTATCTGGATTTCTGGATTGACTCTGAATCATTGATGCCTCCGAACTCTAGTCCGTTGCACCTTGTAAAACCGAAATAATATACATTAATATTATTGGTATTGTGTCGGTATTCTGCAAAGTGAGCCAGCATGGGGTAGTGGTTTGTGTGTTGGACTAGGACTCTGGAGACCAGGGTTCGATTCTCCACTCGGCCATGAAATCCACTGGGTGGCCTTTGTCAAGTCACACTCTCTCAGCCTCAGAGGAAGGCAATGGCAACCCTCCTCTGAACAAATCATGCCAAGAAAATACCACAATAGGTTTGCCTTAGAGAAACGACTTGAAGTCACACACTATCACCATCCTGCAAAGTGGCACTCTTTTTGTGGGATGTCGAGGGGGGGGCAGTTATAATCAGGCCTGAAAAAGTTATAATTTTATATAGAATCATAGAATGATAGAGTTGGAAGAGACCCCAAGGGCCATCCAGTCCAACCCCATTCTGCCATGCAGGAACTCTCAATCAAAGGATCCTTGACAGATGGCTATCCAGCCTCTGTTTAAAGACTTCCAAGGAGGGAGACTCCTATATATTGGTAATAAGATAGATAGATGGATGGATGGATGGATAGATAGATAGATAGATAGATAGATAGATAGATAGATAGATAGATGATAGAGATAGAATCAGGACTGAAAAAACAAATTATCTCAGCATTTTGCAAATCCTCCTGCAAATATTTTGGATCTATGTGGCAGTACCATGCATCTGCCACTAGCTGGGGATGCGTCCCATTCTCCCTCATGATCCCCACCCCATAGAGGAGAGGATTTCAACAGATTTTGCAAGAGGCACGAATCCGCAGTCCTTGCTGGAGCCATTCCTGCATTCCATCTCTCTGATTCCCACCAAAATTTTGCAAGTTCTTTGGCTTGGGCAACTGTGCTGCAGTGTGACAGGCCTAGCATTTTTCCAGGATGGGAGAGCATTGCGGAATGTGTCCCTGTTTCCACCCAGCCTTACTCAGGATGACCCTTTGGTTTCTTGCATTTGCGAAATGAAATCTTAAAAATGTCTATGCTCAAGTCAATTAGACATGGAGGCTCGGCGAAGGCTCACCCACTTGAGATGCCTAAAGTCCCGCATGTTGTTCCATACTTGACTGTAGTTTAGCTGTTAACCAGCAACACCTTCCTGAGCTTTAAATAGCGTGTTACCTCTTATCATCGCTCAGCGTTCAGAGATAACAAGGGAATAGCTAGTGGGCTGGATGAGGAATCCCTTTAGAGCACATATTGCCTATCCATTAGAGATTCCTTTGTAAGGGACCCCAAAGGCCATCCAATCCAACCCCTTTCTGCCATGCAGGAATACCCAATCAAAGCACTCCCAACAGATGACCGTCCAACTGCTGTTTAAAAACCTCCAAAGAAGGAGAATCTGCCACTGTCCAAGGCAGTGTATTCCACTGTCGAACATCTCTTACAGTCAAGAATTCAAAGATATAGCCCTGTTAGTCTGTAGAACCAGTATGCAGAGAGATCTTGTGACGCCACTGAGACTCACTGAAACAAAGAAGTTGGCATCATGGGCTTTCATAGAGTGAAGTCTACGAAACTCATGCTGCCAACTTCTTTATTTCGGTTAGCCTCAAAGGTGCTACAAGATCTCTTAAGGCCATGTAACAAAGGATCTAAAGCCAAGATGCCCAAACTCTGGTCTTATAGGCATTTTGGACTTCAGCTCCCAAAATCCCAGATGATAGGACAAGATGGCTGAGGCTTTGGGGAGCTAAAGTCCAAAACAGCTGGCGGACCAGAGTTTGGACATCACTGATCTAAAGGATGAGGCAAAGGAAACAATGCCAAAGAACTTGTAAAATTACAAGAGGCATAACTGTTTGCGTTCACACAGATGGATGGATGGATGGATGGATGGATGGATGGATGGATGGATGGATGGATGGGAGAAGAGAGGAAGGTCAGTGCTTCCAGAACAGATTATACTCTTGCATTTCACCAAGGGATGTTTTCTATTTTTATGAGAGTTAAGCTACAGGATTTACATCGACCCATGGATAAGTTGACTCAGATTTTTGGGGCCAATGTTTTAACTAAAATTTCTAGACTTATACGTGAGTATATACACTCATCCCTCCATATTTGCAGATTTGGTTATTCATGGATTTAATTACTACGTTCTCTCTAGGAATATATAGGTCCTCCAGTGCAACTCTGTGGTCAACTTTAACACTGACCATAGAACTAACTGCACTGGAGGAGCTACAAATGCCTAGTGGAGTATTCTCTCTAGGAATATCTAGGTCCTCCAGTGCAACTCTATGGTCAAATTTAACTAAAAGGTGCACTGAAAGACCTAGAGATTCCTAGAGAGAAGACTCTACTAGGCCTTTGTAGCTCCTCCAGCGCAACTCTATGGTCAGTGTCTGTCGGACGTTGACCACAGAGTTGCCCTGGAGGACCTAGAGATTCCTAGAGAGGTGTCCACTCAGGTCAAAACATGGTGTTTTTGTTGTTTGCAGATTTTCCATATTCACAGGGTTCTTGTGCCCCTAACACTAGCGAATATAGAGGGACAAGTGTACAGTATATGTTCTATCCCAATAGTTAAAACTCCCTTGCACTCCCTTGAACAAGGAGTGAGTGGGAGGGAAAAAAATCTGTTTACAGCTGATGTCCCACAAGACAGAGACCTCATTCATTTCCGTGTCCAATGGTGAAAATGATGTTGAGCCTCGCCTCTCACCCCACGGGATTTTGGAAAGGGGTGTGCTTATGTAGAGAGATGTGGGGGAAAGGCAGTGGAAGGACTGAGTGGGTTGCAAGAAACATGTACGACAAGACAACCAACATACTGTCTTCAATCCAGGGCTGGATTTAGCAGCAGGTAACCAACCACTGCTAACCAACCCTTGGTCAAGTCACACCAGGTCAATAAATCGGGATGACACCCACCTTCCCATCACTCTCACCATGTATAACACTATTATTATTATTATTATTATTATTATTATTATTATTATTTCTCTGCCTCTTTGATCAAGGCGGGGAACAACAACATTTAACAGAAGTTAAAGACATGGAGGGATAGGAAAGAAGGGAGTCTTACTAAGGGGGAAAAATACTATTGAGTTTGGCCCCACAAATTGATTTTTTCCTCCAGTCTTCAGGTTTCTAGCATTGCAGCATCTTAATACATCTGCTGAGCATTTAGAACTACAATGCCCAGAATCCCCCAGCCAGCAAGGCTACTGGATGGTGATTCTGGGAGTTGTGATCCAAAAAAAGAAACTCAAGGTTTGGTTTATGAGTTGCCCACCTGGCAAGCAAAAGGCACTCTGCATATGCTCAGAAGGTTCCTTAGCTACACCCGCCAGTTAAAGCTGTGGGTTTTTTGAATGCACCGTGGAGTTGATCTGCTATCCCCAAAGAACCAAGTCTTTGCTAAAGGTTGTTACCTACTTTCTGATTGTATGGTATCTGTGCTGTGAGCATCCAGAGGCAAAGGGGCAGGCAAAGGAACCAAAGGTGGTGTAGTGGTTTGAGTGTTGGACTATAGAACAGGGTTCGAATCCCCACTAGACTCAGGAAAGCCACTGGGTGACCTTAGGCAAGTCACACTCTCTCGGCCTCCGAGGATGGCAATGGCAAACCCTCTCTGAAGAAACTTGCCCCAAAAACCCTGTGATATGTTCGCTGTAAGGTCCCCATAAATCAGAACTACCACTGCGGAGAACAGCGTTTGAATCCCTGCTAGACTCTGGAAACCCACTTGGGCAAGTCACACTCTCTCAGCCTCTGAGGATGCCAATGGCAAACCATCTCTGAACAACTGTTTCCAAGAAAACCCCATAACTTGAAAGTCGGAAGTGACTTGAAAGCAAACAACGTACACAGAAAGGAACCAAAGGAAGGTGAACACAGAAAATCAAAGAGTTCCAGATATTGATAATGACCAGTGCCTGGCTCTCTGCAAAAATGCTAGAAATTTGAGAATTGAAGGACAATTTCAAAGGGGGGGCAGCATTCTTATTTTGGCGGGCAATACATCATTTGGTCCCCCCAGTAGCAACACCCCTGCATCGTGCCACCTGTGCCACCCTTGGCACCCTTGTTCTCATCCCTCTTAGATCATAGATTATAGAATAGAATCGTAGGGTTGGAAGAGACCACAAGGGCCATCCAGTCCAACCCCCTGCCATGCAGGAACTCTCAATATAGAATCATAGATCATAGAATCATAGAAGCATCAAATGTACTTACTGGAACGATGCAAGGAGCGTGTGGGCCAACCAGACCAGAAGGGTGGGAGCCTTGCAGGAGAACCTGGCCTTGTATTAGGGTCCGGATCCTCCCCCAGACCCTCCCCACCTTGGAGCACCAATGAAGGGAGGTTGGCAACTGGACAGAAAAGACAGGAGTCCCTTTGTCTTGCCTGAGGCTGGCTGGCAGGGCCAGCTGTGGGCACCACAAAGGATGCTGTTATGCCCCGGTCTCCAAAGGCATCTGGCGCACACACCCCTTCCTCTCAATTCAGGCTTCATAAAACAAGGTTGGGACCGAAAGAAAAATGCTGGCTAGGAGAACGAGAACCCAGTGTTCGGCTGCCTTGGTTGAACGGAGAATGCAAGAAGTCAGAATGGCATAAAAAGGGAAAACATTGTGTTGATGGCCACTCCTGTTCCAGCTTGGAATCATATATATGATTCCAGCATTGCCCTGCAACCATGTTGCGTCTGTGTAGTACCATTTCTTGTTGCATGCCTTCTAGTTGTTTCTGAGGACAGAACAGGGGGATTTCGGCACAGAAAAAGTAAAGAGATAGTGCAGGAATACCATGAACTACATCCAAGGGTATTAAAAGAGCTGGCAAATGTAATATCGGAGCCATTGACAGTAATCTTTGAGAACTCCTGGAGAACAGGAGAAGTGCCAGCCAGCATACTGCAGCTTGCATCCATTGTTATGTGTCCTATTCTCTGGAGCAGCAGAAAAGAAGCTTGCTTCTTCCTCAATATGACATCCCTTCAAATACTTAAACAGGGCTATCATATCACCTCTTAACCTTCTCTTATCCAGACTAAACATCCCCTGCTCCCTAAGGTGTTCCTCATAGGGCATGGTTTCCAGACCCTTCACCATTTTGGTCACCCTCCTTTGGACACGCTCCTAGTCTGCCAATGGCCAGTGCAGGAACCTGGCTCTCTCATTCGATTTAGGCCCGTGATAATTTCTTCTAGGTTGGGTTGCCTGTTTTTCCAAACCATCCAAATGCTAAATGCGACTGGGATTTTACAAAATGCCTGCCCCTTCCATCTCAATTGTTCCCTCCACAACCCACAACAAGAGCACGAGGCAATGGCACAAGGAACGGCACATGCTGGTGCTTTCACCGTGTGATATTCCTCCTCCATCATCTGGCGCAGCCTCCCTCTCCATTCGTTACCAGCATTCAGAAGTTCAAGTTGCACTATCAAAAAGACCCAAGTCCTTCTTTACTAAGGGAAGATCGACACAAATGGTTCCCAAACTTTTTAGTTTTCAAGGTAATTTTGGAATTCAGTTCCCAGAAGCCCCAGCCAGGTTTGCCCAACGGTCAGGAATTCTGGAAGCAGAAGTCCAAAAGACCTGGACGACTAACATTTGGGAACCGCTGATCTGCAGTATTAGAAGTAATGAGTTTAAGACCTCTTTAAGTTCTGTCGCTCCATCCTATGGAATCCTGGGATTTGTCGGTCTTGAGCTGCCTCTGCCTCACCAGACTACAAGTCCCAGGATTCTGTAGGATGGAGCCTTGGCAGTTAAAGTGGGGTCAAACTGCATTATTTCTACAGTGTAAATACATGCTTAGTTACAGTCATAATGCACCTTAGAGGCAATAGCAATAGCAGGTACATTTCTATACCGCTTACCGAAGTACTAAAGGGTTTACAAAGCTAATGGCCCCCAACAAGCTGGATACTCTTTTTAGCAACTGAAGAGTTTATCACGCAAAAAAGATCGGGCGTTCATCCCATGAATATCCCGGGGAAATGGCGCCACTATGCAAAAGGATTTCGCACAAAACCCGCCATTAAAGTGGTCACAAAGAAGCATCAACGCGCATCTTTTTACTTTCAACATTTCAGTGACAATGCATTTCCAGTATCACTTGCACAATTGCACAAGTGATAATCGTTCGCACAATGACTCGCCATTTCCGCTTTATTTGTGGGATGCTTTAAATGCCCCTTAATCTCTCTTTAATGCCGAAATTAGCCTCAGTGTGATAAACTCCTCCCTAGTTGCAGCTACAGTAAGTATTGTTACATCCATGAGAAGATAACAATAACGTAAGGAGAGCCGCATTGGAGCCAACCAAAATCTAGAACGTGTCAAAGTTCCTTGTTTGGAGCACAACTCCCACAATCTCATGGCCATGCCAGTTGGGGGATTCTGGGAGTTGTAATCCCAAAATGAACTTTTACAAGCTCCTGAAGTAGTCTAGCATCATTTTGTTTTCCATGTGTGTGAACCAGATGCCTTCAAGAAGTCTACATATCCCAATTCTTTCCTGTTCTTGCTCCCAACAGTTGATACCGATGGGTACATTACCTTCCTAAGAGCTATTCAGCACGGAGGGTAGTCATATTTCTGTTAGCAGATCAGCCATTTCCCATTTGAATGGGCTAAGAAGTCTCTGTTCTGTGCTTTCCAGGTTTGCTAAATTATTAATTTGTCAATTAGTCCTGGAACGTCATCCTTTGTCACCCCTGTTTGACTTGGTTCTCTGGATGCCCTTCGTGAAAAGGGTGGGAGGAAAAGCCACCCACAAAGAAGTGGCTGCGGTTATGACTCTTTCCATCGTGAAGATTAGTGCGGGGGGGAAATCACTTGTCCCTTTGCGTCCCGTGTGATAAACTAAGTGTTTAATGGTACTGTGTTTTTAGACTGTAAGCAGTTTGGAGTCCCAATTTGGGGAGGAGGAAGCAGGGTACAAATACATACAAGAAAAACAGGAAAAAAAGGGAAACCACATCACCAAATTAGGAGGAATAGCTAATACTCCAGAGGACAGGATCAAAATTCAAAATGACCTTAATAGATTAGAAACCTGGGCCAAAGCTAACAAAATGAACTTCAACGTGGAGAAATGTAAGGGGCTGCATTAAGGGCAGAAAAATGAAATGCACAGATATAGGATGGGGGACACCTGGCTTAAAGAGACTACATGTGAAAGGGATCTGGGAGTCCAAGTAGACCACAAATTGAACATGAGTCAACAGTGCGACGCAGCAGCTAAAAAGGCCAATGCAATTTTAGGCTGCATCAATAGAAGCATAGTGTTTAGATCAAGGGAAGTAATAGTGCCACTCATTCTGCTCTGGTCAGGCCTCACCTGGAATATTGGGTCCAGTTCTGGGCACCACAATTCAAAAAGGATGTTTGGAGCGTGTCCAAAGGAGGGTGACCAAAATGGTGAAGGGTCTGGAAACCATGCCCTATGAGGAAAGACTCAGGGTGCTGGGGATGTTTAGCCTGGAGAAGAGAAAGTTAAGAGGTGATATGGTAGCCCTGTTTAAACACTTAAAGGGATGTCATATTGATGAGGGAGGAAGCTTGTTTTCTGCTGCTCCAGAGAATAGGACCTGGAGCAATGGATGCAAGCTACAGGAAAAGAGATTCCACCTCAACATTAGGAGGAACCTCCTGAGAGTAAGGGCTGTTCAACAGAGGAACACTCTTCCTTGGAGTGTAGTGGAGTCTCCTTCTTTGGAGGTCTTTAAACAGAGGCTGGATGGCCATCAATTGGGGATGCCTTGACTGGGACTTCCTGCATGGTAGGATGGGGTTGGACTGGATGGCCCTTGGGGTCTCTTCCAACTCTACAATTCTATGATTCTATGATTCTATGACATGTGGATTGATTCAACGGAGGAAGAAGCCACAACAAGACCTGAGCATGGCTGTTAATAACAGGATTTCTGGGAGGTCTCTCTTATTATTCCTCGGGTCCCCATAAATCAAAGCCGGCTTGACGGTTTAACAGCCGCCGCCGCCGCTGTACCTTGTCCCTGCTTTGGAACTGGTTTCAAACCGGTTTCCATTTGCACGCCATGAGAACAGAGAAACCCGAACAAAGGTATGTAGGCAGGAATAACTGATCAAAGGAAGCCGCACATACAGTAAAACTTTTCAACACCTAATTTGTTTCAAATCCTTGTAAAATATCCTTCCGTCAATCAGATGGCTGGGAATGTTTTGCTATCTGCAGATGATAGTTTGGCGGACTTGCCAAAGATATCTCCAATGATATAACTAGCCCTTGAGTTCCAGACTGATCTGTGAAGTTGATCTAGGTCCCTAATAGTAATAGTAATAATAATAATAATAATAATAGTTGGGACATGTTTTGAAGTTATTATCTCCATCGCTGATGAGTCAGAATAATAAAATAGTAAAGTCTTCATTAAAGAACCAACATGGTGAAGTGGTTTGAGCGTTGGATTACAATGTTCGAGAACTGGGTTCGAATCCTTACTTGCCCACGGAAGCCCACTGAATGGCGCTTGGTTTATTTATTAGAAGATACTTTAAAAAGCGTAACGGAAGCCATTGCAAAGGTCCTTTTCTCTGCTGCTGTGACTCATAACATTATGACTCAGACACATAGGTAATATTTGGGGTTTGTTTCCTTGGGCAAGTTGCATTCTCCCAGCCTCCTGAAATTCCCTTTAAAGATCCACAGCATTTAAAGTGGTGTCAAACTGGATCATTTCTGCAGTGCGGATGTAGCCTGTGCTAGTTATCGACAGTGTTATTGCAGTCTTTTTATGTCAAGGAAAGCGGTGGTGGGGATATACACAATCGATCGATCCATCGATTGATCGATTGATCCAAATACGATTTGGATTGTATCCAAAATAAAGGTACAATCGATCTTTATTGTACAGTCACAGACCGTTAACACACAATAAATCCTTCATGCAAAACATGATTAAAAAGCTAAGCAGTCTAAAAGAGACAGAGTAATGCTAAGAATTGAGTTTTAAAATGAATTTTTAAAAACCCAACGAAACAGAACATTTAGTACATTTGGTATCATTTGGCCCAATTGAAAAGAAACAAACCCCAAATATTACCTATGTGTCTGAGTCATAATGCTAAGAGTCTTAGCAATAGAGAAAAGGAACTTTGCAATGGCTTCCATTACGCTTTTTAAAGTATCTTCTAATAAATAAACCAAGCACCATTCAGAGGGTTTTCTAGGGGAATTTCCTTATGAGGGGCATATGTGAGATTTTTGTAGACCTATCCAGGCAGTTTTTAGTCACAGATTTTAAACATGAATTTTATATTTCATTATCGTCCTACGGATTGTAATATAAATATTGCATAGAGATGCAGCTTAATATGTGTACTTAGTGTCATGACTGTGTTTTAACTACACTCATCACTCCATATTTGCAGATTTGATTATTCACGGATTTGATTAATATGTTCTCTCTAGGAATATCTAGGTCCTCCAGTGCAACTCTATGGTCAACTTTAATTAAACGTTGCCCTAAAGGGCCTAGAGATTCCTAGAGAGAATGCTCTAATAGGCATTTGTAGCGCCTCCAGTGCAACTCTGTGGTTCATGTCTGTTGGACGTTGACCATAGAGTTGTGCCGGAAGACCTAGAGATTCCTAGAGAGGTGATCTCTTAAGTAAAAACATGGTGTTTTTGTTATTTGCGGTTTTTCCATATTCACGGGGGTCTTGTGCCCCTAACCCTAGTGAATATGGAGGGACAAGTGTATCTTGTAACCCGCCTCGAGCCGTGAGGAGAGGCAGGTAAAAAATAAAATTATTATTATTATTATTATTATTATTATTATTATTATTATTATTATTTGTATGTACTTGGATAACTGGTCTGGCTTTGGATCAGTGCTGGGAAGACTATGGTTCTCCAAAGGTTTCGGACTTCTAACTCCCAGAAGCCTCACTTAATACAATCAAGATTTAGGAACGATGGGAATTATAGTCCTATGGGAGACAGTGACCTGACTTGGTTGTTTCATTCCAGATGTGCATGTTGTTTAGTATCGAGTAAAACATTTATTGAATTGTGTTCAGCTGGTCTTGTTTTTTGTGGTATGCGAACCTATCTGAGAGCCAGTGTGGCATAAAGGTTTAAGCTTTGGAGACCAGAGTTCAAATCCCTGCTCATAATGGAAACCCACTGGATGACCGTAGGCAAGGCACACTCTCTCAGCCTCAGAGGAAAGGAAAGTCAAACCTCCTCTGAACAAATTTCACCAAGAAAACCAGGTGGTAGGTTCTTCTTAGGGTCAGCGTAAGTTGGAAATGACTTGAAGGCGCACATTGACAACAACAACGCACATCATCCAAAATACCCAAAGATCCTCTACCAAAGTTTCTCTACTTTTTGTTGATGTGCAACAGAGCTTCTGGGGGAAACCGGTGGATTTCCATTCCAGCGGAGCTTTGGTGCCACAACCAACTGCGATTCTAATAATAATAATAATAATAATAATGGTATTTATACCCCGTTCTTCAGCCCTAAAGGCTATCAGATGCCAGGATATTGAGCCATGGCAGCTCATGGTATGTTCAAGTGGTGTCAAACCGCATTATTTCTGCAGTGCAGATGCCCCCAATGTAAAGTGACATGCACATAGAGGAGCAACCCGCTGGTCCTCCATTGACCATGAAAGCTTTAAAGGGGCAGAAAAGTGATCTTGACAACATCTGTTCCTGGTGCATCCCAAGGCTGTCTCATCCCTGCCAAGTTAACATTGGCAAAGGGCCATGCATTTATTGCCCGTGCCAAGAGCCAGCAGGCCCTTCTTGTCAGCATTCTTTCTGCGGAGTCACCACCACCGAAGATTGCAAACTCATTGCAAAAACATACACAACACACAAACACACACACACCAGCCTCAGTCCTTGATGCCATGGAAGGAATGCCAATATCTGTAAAACTAATGGGTCAGACATCTGAACAGTACACAGAGAGAGCGAGAGAGCAAGCGAGAGAGAAGACACTTGCCTCATTCATTCTCCTGGGAATCATGGAAAATCCTTGGGGATGATTTAACATGGCTCCTCTTTTTGCTTTGGCCAGTGGCGCAAGGAAGCATGCTTGTGGGTGGACGGGTGCCGTTATATTCAGTGATGCATGGGAATTACAATTTATGAGCAACATTAGTACCAAAAATATTACTAAGGTTTCAGTATGGTGCTGTATGGAAGGAGGTCAAGGGATGGGTGACACCATGAGTTAGCGCCCCGGGTGACAGCAACCCTAGCGATGTCAGTGTTTGGGAGAAAGCTGTTGTTATGGCGTTTATCACATGAAGGAGATTGGGAGTTTATTCCTTGAATATCCCGGGAAAACCATGTAATTATGCATAACGATTTTGTGCAACATCACACAAAATCCGCCGTTAAGGTAAGTCACATAGAAGCATCAACGGGCATCCTTTTGCTTTTAGGATTTCAGCAACAATGCAGTTCCAATATCACTTTATTTGCGCAATTGCATGTGGTAATCATTTGTGCAATTACTCACCATTTCCGCTTCATTTGCGGGATGCTTGAAATGCGCTTTAATCTCTCTTTAATGCAGAAATCGGATGATAGATAGATAGATAGATAGATAGATAGATAGATAGATAGGCAGGCAGGACTGGATAACAATATATATGTTGAGTCTTTCTTATCCAAAATGCTTGTGTTTTGGAGTTTGGATTATTTATTTATTTATTTATTTATTTATTTATTTATTTATTTATTTATTTATTTATTTTGGAATGCCTGCATTTACATATACATCCATAATGAGCTTTCTTAGAGATGGGACCCAAGTCTAAACACAAAATTCATGCATGTTTCATATACACCTGATACACATTGCTTGAAGGCAATTTTATACCATATTTCAAATACTTTTGTGCATGAAGCAAAGTGTGCGTTCGTTGAACCATCAGAAAACAAAGGTGTCACTGTCTCAACCACCCTTGAAAACAGTTTCGGTTTTCGGAGGTGTTCGGATTTCAGATCCCCGGATAAGAGAGACTGGACAAATTTACCAAGCCTCCATTTTAACCCATCCTCATTGCCGATTTCAGTTGTATTCAATCCAATTGTATTCAGCTCAACTCCTCGAGGGAGGGATCAGGGATCATTTTTCTTTCTAAAGCACAATGCACACAGTTGGGACTATGTTATTATGATGATGATGATGATGATGATGATGATGATGATGATGATGATGATGAGTGTGGTGGAGTTTCCTGTGTTGGAGGTCTTTAAACAGAGGGTGGATGGCCATCTGTTGGGGATGCTTTGATTTTGAGTTCCTGTATGTCAAAATGGGGTTAGACTGGTGGCCCTTGGGGTCTCTTCCAACCCTATGACTCTAATAATAATAATAATAATAGACACCATGATATTATAGGTTGCAAAAGTGGGTGCCAATAGGATCACGCCACACATTCCTAAAGCAATACTGGGATGCGGCCAGAGCTACGTAGATAGTCTCTGACGTTCCTTGAGGTTTTGCGACCTCAAAGTCGGGGAGCGGTTCCGGCACCCTTCTCCTGCCAGCAAAATGTGAGGCCTTTTCACCTTAGGGTTTGTGGGTGAAACTCCTCGGGGTTCACGCAGGTGCATCAAATGGTTGGCATGCCTTTGTTGGAGAGGTCATATCATTCTTTTCCATATAGCTCACCGACTCCCCTTTGGTTTGGCTTTGGGAATTGGGGGGGACACCCTGCCCCATTCCAATGGTCGGGTGTAACTCATTGGTTCAGCAAGTGATTCACACAAAAGCTCACGTTTCAGGTCCGTCTGGTGGTTGGCCTTTTGTTTCATCAGCCAACAACAGTGGTTCCTTCAGGCTGGCGGTATTGATAGGAGGATCCCGTCTCTCCCAGTTCGCCGGAAGCATTATTATTATCTGCCCTTGGCGAAGGCATGGAGCTCAACTGGCCGGACGCATTGGGAGTCAAAGAAGGAATTAGCATACGAATAAAGGAGCTTGGTATTTCTGTGTGGGCACATAAACAAGCTTGGCCTGTGTGGTCAGGCACATTCCCAAAGTCCCAGGTCATCCGAACATGTCAGGGCTCTGGGATGAAGGCGGCTGCTTGCAACACACCTTCCCACTGTTATTACTAGCCACTACGGAAGGCACAAGCGCATTTCGATACATCAGGATGGGTTGTGTTGTTGCCTGCAGGCAGTTGCTGATCGCCATATAGGACCATGGCCGAAAAAGAAAACAACAACAATGCACGCAAAGGAGTTTATCACACGGGGAAAATCCTGCGCAAAATTGGGGGTTTAAATTGGGAAAATCCCGCAAAAGCGGGTTGATTTTCACATGACATTCTTGTTAAGCTAATGTTAACCTGAACAGAAAGCAGAAGAAAAGCAGGCCATCCCAAAAGTAAAAAGGAGCAACTTATGGCGCAGTATGTACTGCCCTGAAAAGGCGGCCTGGAGGCGTCTGTTTTAACTCCTGAGGTACACCGCAGCAGGCAAACTGTGCAGTGTCCCTCTGGAGTAAAAAGAACCAGGTAAAAACTGGGTTTTTTTAAGGCACCAGGTGCACATCACCAGTGCACCATTGGCACGTCCGTGATGTAAGTGACGCGCAGCAACGTCTATATGCTGCGTGTCACTTATGTCAAGATGGCGGCTCCCGTATGGACAGGAGGCCGCTATTAGGCTGACACTGTGCTGTCCTAGGGTTCCAGAGCGTGTGGTTGCTGTGCACTCCGGAATCTTAGTATCAGCGCCGGTACGCCGCTTTTGGCCCGTCTGTCTCGGGCCATTCATAGAATCATAGAATCGTAGAGTTGGAAGAGACCGCAAGGGCCATCCAGTCCAACCCCATTCTGCCATGCAGGAACTCTCAATCAAAGCATCCCTGACAGATGGCCATCCAGCCTCTGTTTAAAGATCTCCAAAGAAGGAGACTCCACCACTTAGTTTGACAACAGCGTCAGGTGAAAAATGACCCACTTTTGTGGGTTTTAGCGAGCTTTTCAATCCCGTTTTTGCACAGGATTTCGCCTGCGTGATCAGCTCCAAAGAGGTGAGAAAGTCATCCTAATGACAGTTGACATGTTGTTGTTTTCTTTTGCCAAATCTAAAAGTGACATGGATTTCTCCTCTTGCAAGCAAGCAACTAACCAAGACAAAGCTGCCTCTGAACATGGGCAGAGCAGCTCTTGGAAAAGTTACTTTTCTGATCCTACCGCTTCCTGGATCCATTGTTGCTTTGCAATTGTAAATGCAATGTACGGTGCCGAAATAATGCAGCTTGACAACATTTTGAAGTGCTGTGGCTCCATCATGGGGTTTGTAGTTTTGCAATCCTTCTCTGCCAAAGAGTGCTGGGACTTCACAAAACTACAAATCCCAGGATTCTATGATATGGAGCATGGCAGTCAAACTGCATTATTTCTCCAGTGCACCTCTATTTATGACAAAGAGGATAAAATAATAAGCAGAATTAATTCCATTTTTGGAGTAAATGACTCCCATAACTCCCCATGGGTCATGATGGATGGGGGATTCTGGGAGTAATAGTCTGTAAAAGAAACATTCCCAGGTTTTGCTGCACCTCTCCCACAGTTTGGGGTTCTAGGCAGCTTCCCAGATTCGATACCTAAAGCAAATCAAAGTAAAAATTAGAAACACATACAAGTAAAAAAGCAATTAAGCCATCTTTCAATAAAGACCCAAGACCGAAGGCATCTTAAAACGAACGCAGTACAGATAAAAAGTGCCTTTTTATCACCGTTGCAGCTGAGATTAAGGAAGAGGGGTTCTAAGGCTATGGACATGTCTTTTTAAGTGAAACAACTACGCTTTAATTGACTTAATGGGAAGATTAAATGAACTAAATCGAAGAGGGAGGGAGTTAAGGGCATATTTTTAAAACAGCTTGTTTGGGTGTGTTCGGGTAAAAGTGAATTAAAAGCAAGAACATGCTGTTTTTCTGTCTTAAGAAAAAGTAAAGGAAAAAGAATTTGTAATTAAACTGTGTCTGAAGAGGCCCAGAACCTGAAATTATCACATTGGAAAAAATATGTGATTCGTGCAAGTAACACCTTCTTTGATTCCTCCATGGGAGGCAGTGTGGTGTAGTGGTTTGAGCATTGGACTCAGTTCTGGAGATCAAGGTTCGATTCCCTGCTGGGCCACGAAAACCCATTGGGCAACCTGTGATAGGGTGGCTTTAGGGTCTCCATAAGTCATAAGAGAGGCAAACGACAACAAGTCCTATGTGATACTTTTAACACGGTATTGGAAATGCATCTATGGAGTTTATCACACGATGGAGATTGGGAGTTTATCCTGTGAATATTCCGGGAAAATCGCATAATTATGCGTAACTGTGGGGCTCTCCAGACCGCCCCAAAAGGGCGAGCTGGAGGTGCCCAGTTTTGCTGCACCACCCAAACCGCACGGCATCCCTCTGGACCAAAAAGACCCTGGAAAACCAGGTTCTTCTTGGCACACGCGGGTAACGTCATCAGTGCACCATCGGCGCACTGTGACATGTCCATGACGCAAGCAAGGCACCCAAAGGTGCAGACACGCACCGCATGTGGGCAGGGCCATGCAGTCATGGCGCCGCTGGCACAAACTAAGGTTCCAGAGCATGTGGTTGCTCCGCACTCCAGAACCCTAGCATTGGCGCCGGCACGTCGTCTGTCTCTGGCCAATGTTGCAGGTTCAGATGTTACCAAAAAAACTCTCCAGGGTTTGCCCATGTTTAAGACTCAGGACTTGTTCGAGTCAAAAGATGACATTTCTCTGTGGGATCTTCTCATACAGCTCAGAAAGCATCTTTCTGGTAATTCTCGTCTAACTACCTCTCCTGCATTCCAGCACTATCTCTCCGTGGGTCTAAGAAGCAAAACAGAGTTTATTACTATTGTCGTTGGCAAAGAACTTCCCAGCTCTCGGAGCATTGCTTTTTGCTGAGTCAGACAGTTGTTCCATCTTGTCTGAGATTTTCAACATCATCCGTCATCCATGCAAAGGCCTCCAGATGCATTGGACTTCGGTTCCTATCATCCCCAGCCAGCATGGCAAAGGACTTGGAACTTCAGGAGTCCAAAACATCTGGAGAACATCAAGCTGGTTTGGGTAGTGGTCTTAGCCCACCGGTTCCCCAACTTTGTTATGTACTTCAGCTCCCAGACTCTGTGACTCTTGGACTTCAGAGTCCAGATGTTGTGGACTTCGGCTCCCAGAATCCAGACTCTTGGACTTCAAAGTCCAGATGTTCTGGACTTCAGCTCCCAGAATCCGGACTCTTGGACTTCAAAGTCTAGATGTTGTGGACTTCAGCTCCCAGAATCCAGACTCTTGGACTTCAGAGTCCAGATGTTGTGGACTTCAGCTCCCAGAATCCGGACTCTTGGACTTCAGAGTCCAGATGTTGTGGACTTCAGCTCCCAGAATCCAGACTCTTGGACTTCAGAGTCCAGATGTTATGGACTTCAGCTCCCAGAATCCAGACTCTTAGACTTCAGAGTCCAGATGTTGTGGACTTCAGCTCCCAGAATCCGTCACTCTTGGCCAAGTTGGGTGAGACTTCTGGGAGTTGAAGTCCAAAATGCCTGGAGGACCAAAGTTTGGGAACCACTATCTTGGCCAATTAACCACAACACCAAAGAAAAAACTTATTCTTTATGGCTGTAAATTGCCATATGTATGCCGTTCAAGGATATCCTTCTCTTGAATATAGAGGTTCCACCATGGCTTAGCTACTACAGTCTTATAGAACAGGACTCGGAAATAGAGGTGTAAGTAAAAGACCCCCTGAAATGCAGTGGTCTTTGCCAATTGGCCACAGTGTCAAAGAGAAAACTTCTTTTTTATGGCTGTAAGTCCCCTGTATTTGGCATTCAGTATTTGGGTATCTTTCTCTTGAATATGTAGGTTCCACTATGATTCAGCTACTACAGGTGGATAGAATGGGCCTCAGAACTAGAGTTATATATAAAAGACCCCTTGAAATTCTCTGTTCTGTCAGTGGATAGAGAAAAGGGAGAGGAAGTTAGTTGAATTTTTTAAAAATCTGGAAATCTTTAGTTCTCGTCAATAACATAAATATGGGTTGGGTCTCCCTTATCTGAAATTCTTTGGACCAGAAGTGTTTTGTATTCAGATCCCCCCCCCCCCCCCCAGATTTTGGAATGCACACATCCCTCCATATTTGCAGATCTGATATTTGCGGTTTTGATTATTTACAGATTTGATTAATATGTTCTCTCTAGGAATATCTAGGCCCTCCAGCACAACTCTATGGTCAAATTTAACTAAAAGTTGCACTGAACAACCTAGAGCTTCCTAGAGAGAATACTCTACTAGGCATTTGTAGCTCCTCCATTGCAGTTCTATGGTCAGTGTCTGTCGGAAGTTGACCACAGAGTTGTGCCGGAGGACCAGAGATCCCTAGAGAGAAGACTCTACTAGGCCTTTGTAGCTCCTCCAGCCCAGTTCTATGGTCAGTGTTGTCGGAAGTTGACCACAGAGTTGTGCTGGAGGACCAGAGATCCCTAGAGAGAAGACTCTACTAGGCCTTTGTAGCTCCTCCAGCCCAGTTCTATGGTCAGTGTCTGTCGGACGTTGACCACAGAGTTGTGCCGGAGGACCAGAGATCCCTAGAGAGAAGACTCTACTAGGCCTTTGTAGCTCCTCCAGCCCAGTTCTATGGTCAGTGTCTGTCGGAAGTTGACCACAGAGTTGCGCCGGAGGACCAGAGATCCCTAGAGAGAAGACTCTACTAGGCCTTTGTAGCTCCTCCAGCCAAGTTCTATGGTCAGTGTCTGTCGGAAGTTGACCACAGAGTTGTGCTGGAGGACCTAGAGATTCCTAGAGAGGTGTCTTCTCAGGTAAAAATATGGTGTTTTTGTTATTTGCAGTTTTTCCATATTCACTGGGTTCTTGTGCCCCTAACCCTAGTGAATATGGAGGGACAAGTGTATTTGCAAATACAAAATGAGATACCTTGGCGAGGAGACCTATGTCTATACATGAAATTCATTTATGTTTCATATACAGCCAGCCTGGTGTAGTGGTTTGAGTGTTGGACTATAACTCTAGAGAGCAGGGTTCGATTCCCTGCTTAGCTACAGAAATCCACTTGGTGACTTTGGGTGAATCACACACTCTTTGCCCCAGAAAACCTTGTGATAGGTTTGCCTTAGGTTCACCGTACGCCAGAAAAGACTTAAAGGCATAGAACAATAAATGCACCTTCTGCACATAATTTTATACATAATATTTTAAAGAATTTTGCGCATGAAACCAAGTCTATTTTATTTACAGCGGGACCTCCACATTTGCTGGGGTTAGATGTGCAAGAGCCCCATGAAAGTGGAAAATCCGCAAATAAAAAACCCCACTATTTTGAGAGAGAAACACCTCTCTAGGAATCTCTAGGTCTTCCAGGGCAAATCTATGGTCAACCTCGTATTTCGGATTTCAAAATCCCCAATAAGGGCGGCACAACTTGGACTCCATCTTGCGCATGCATGCTGTCATGTTGGCTACAAAACCATGGAGGGCACATGATACTAGAGCATTGCTCAGTGTTCAGAGCTGAAGCAATTTTGTTTAAACACTGCTCCAATTTTTTTTTAAAGCCTCAATGGAAAACCAGTTATATCACCATTATCTTTACTAAGTCTGCAAAGACTGGGGGTTGCAGGGTTGGATGGAGGAAGCCGTATCTTTTTTTCTGCTCTTCTTCCTATCCTCTTTTTATCTTTAATGTCCTAAAGTGCCCATCTGGAGCTGAAGCTTCCCCCTGGCTTTTATTCTCTAAACTCATAATCTCTTTCCAACCCAACAAAGACAACGACAATCGGTTTCAATCCAGTTGAAAGCACCCACTTCAACTACGGGTGAAAACGGGAAGCAGAGCTCCAGTACAATCCAGTCTGACCAGTGCAGCCATCATTCTCTTCCATAAAACCAGGACAAAAGTATGCAAGGATTGGGGTGGTTTATCTACATCCGCACCTATAAAAAACCCCACACACCATATTTTGATATTTAACATTGCATACAGTCAACCCCCCACATCGATTGATCGATTCAACCAGCCATGGCTTCAAAATATTCCAAAAAGCTAATGTTGATTTAACTATTTTATATAAGGGACACCATTTGACTATGCAAGTCTATGGCCCGATATAGACGGGCACTTTGTGGCGTGGCAGCTGCGAAACTAGGGTTAGGGACCGTGCACCAACCGCATGGTCCCTAACCCTAGTATGGAGTGGCGGTATCCTGTGTACATGGGCGCCGCCATTGTGATGTAATCACAGTGCCGCACATCGCTCACATTGCGAGTGCACAAGTGGCGCACTTGCAACATCACTCCAGCGTCGTAAAAAGAACCTGAAACTACCGGGTTCTTTTTACTCTGGAGGGAAGCCACGCTGTTTAGCGGCTGTGGCTTCCCTCCGGAAGGAAATAGGCCACCGGCAGGCTACAGCTTTTCGGCGGTATGTACCAGGCCAATATAATGGGACCTGAGCATCCACAGATTTTGGTATCCAAAGGGGGGTCCTGGCACCAAACCTCAGCAGATACACCAAGGTCCCACTGTATTTCAAGTTGTTGCTTATTTATATATTGCCATCACTTTACATTCTGGGATTTGTAGTTTGTTACTGGCGGAGACATTGTTCAAACCCTTCAATCTGGGATTTTCCTGGTTTTCCGGGACAAATGGTAAACCTAAGTCAGACCCATTAGTGTGGTTTCGCTGGTGCAGGAATGCAAAAAGCTCAAAGGAAACACCATTTTCATATCTTCCTACAGACTAAGGCCTGGTACCGGCAGGGAGCAACATGTCCTTGCTGATTCTAGGTTTCCAGAGTGCGCACCAACCGCACTTTCTGGAGTCCTAGTCTGTCATCGTGGCGGCCTCCTGTCCACATGGCAGCCACCATGATGACATCGCCACCACACAGTGTCCAGATGTCACTTCCAGGAAGTGACATCATGGTGGCGCCCTTTCCCCTTTATGGCACTGCAAAAAAGAAGCCACTTAGAGCATCCTTTTTTTGCCAGTCTATGGGTGCTGCGCGGTGCAGCTGCTGAGGCACCAACAAGGAGGAAAGGCAGGTGGCACAGAGCCTCCCGTCTGTACCGCACCTGAGTCTCCCTTATCTAAGGGGCTCGACAGAAGGGCAGTTCCATGCTGCCCATCTTTGCCCCGCATCATTGCCACAGCCACCAAACGGCATGACAACGATGCACTGCCAAAGTGAAGGTGCCTAGAGCAGCTTCTTTTTTGTGGTGCCATAAACAGGAGAGGGTGCTGACATGATGCCACTTCCTGCGAGCGACGTCTGCTTGCTGCGTGGCATGTGCGTCATCATGGTGGCTCCCATGTGGACGGGGCCAAGCCATGATGGTGCCAGCGCCGTGTGCTAGTGTGCGGATACTCAGCACTCCCGAGCCCTAATTTTGGCCCCAGGGCGCCACAAAGCACCCGTCTGTACCGGGCCTAAATTTCCAAATTCCAAAATATTCCAAACTTTGTTCATGTGTGGCTGAGATAGTGACACCTTTGCTTTCTGATGATTCAGTCTACACAAACTTGGTTTCATTCACCAAATGATTTTAAAATATCATATAACATTATCTTCAGGCAACGTGTATATGAACCATAAATGAATTCTGAGCCATGAGAAAACAACAACAGAAAACATGATAGGAATGCATTAGTGAATGTTCACTCCTGGAAATACATTTGTTTAAATGAACTTAGAGCTAGATATTTTTTTTTTTTATTAAACCCTCGATGCAAAATCAGTTATACCTCCATTATCTTTACCGAACCATTCTCTTAATTCCCTAAAGCAATCATTTGAAGGCATAGATTTCCCCCCTGCTTTTATGGCCTAAGCTCGTAATCCCTTTCCTAAAAAATTGCGCACAATCGGCTTCAATCCGATTTAAAGCATCCTTTTCAATTTGTTCGAAAACGGCAAGTACAGCTCCTACTTGATCCTAAGTCTGACCCATCATTTGGCAGAGGGTTCTCCGGTGTGCAGCGTGATGGAAACGGTGGCTTCACTCAAGAAGGACTAATACGCAAAGGTAACACTTTTCTTGCATTTTCATATTGCTGTCAGTTTCGTTCCACTCAATCTTACGTATGTTTACTCAAAAGGACTGTGGTACCTTCTGTGTGGGGCAGTGGTCTTTTTCACACTGCTCCAGTGGTTTTCCAACTTTGGTCTTCCAAATGTTTTGGACTTCAGCTCCATGAACTTTAGCCAAAAGGGCTAGGACTTCTAGGAGCTGAAGTCCAAAAAACCAAGAGGAACAAAGTTTAAGAACTACTGCGCACAATTTATTGCACTTTATATTATATTTTTATTGAGTTTTAATGTAACATAAAATCAAAAGCATATTGTATGTTCAAACATCATCTATACTATCTCTAGTTCATACATATCAATGTTTCCCTTCCATTTTAACTCTTATTCAAAACTTATCCTACTGAGCAGTCAGTTGTTTTCCATACTGTATATGTCTATATATGTAAACATATTCATTCTATAATTTTGAAACTTCCTTCCATTTCCCCTAATATCATTGAGTGGTTTTCCCAATATTTATTGCACTTTGATAGCCCTTCAATGGCCACATCTACATTCTATGGCATCCTGGGATTTGTAGTTCTGAGAAATATGTCGCATTCTCGGCCAGAGAGCGGTAGAGTTTTGCCATTCTACAAATCCCAGGATGCCCAATGACACAGCCATTGTAGTGCAAGCGGTATTAAACTGGTATAGTTCATGATATGGAGGGGGGAAAAACTGTGTTTAAAACCAGCTTAGAAACTCTAGATGCCAGCCACAGATACCAGCAAAACATCTTCAGAGAATGCATTCTAAAGCCTTCTTCCTCAGATGCAAAGAATGCATTCTCCAAAGATGCCAGCCATAGATGCTGACGAAACATCAGGAATAAACTCTTCTAGAACATGGTCGCAGAGCCCGAAAAACCCACAAAAAACTTTGGGACCGGACTTCATCGGCATCTCGAGAGAGCATCTTGTTTACTTGCCTGTGCAAAGGATAAAAAAATTAACGAATTAATGGCCGTTAGCCATGACCAGCCCTGGCGCATGACCCTGCGGATGGAATTTTATTTGCCTGGAGGGCCTCCATCTCCAATCCTTTCATTCACCCCGCATCCTAGGGAACATCAATGCTCCTCTTGTCTGATTCTTACGGCCACAGTGCCCATGTATGTACCCTGTTTGTTTGCATATTCGTGTCCGGGAGGATTCCCAGGTCTGGACAAACAGATAAAGGAAAGGATGTTTGTGGATGGCTGAGTCAAGGCCTGGAGCTTGTGCTCACTTGGCCACAGCTGGCAGCCAGAAAGGAAGCAGTCACAGCTGCTGACTGCAAGGCAGAAGAAGGGGGGAGAACCCAAGCCTGGGCGGTGTCTGGAAAAAGAAACCAAACACCGCCAGGAGCATTTAGCTAATGGAGCATTGATGTGATCCCCCCTTGCTTACCCCCTCCGCCCATTGTGGACGCTTTGCACCAGTATAAAAAGCCCCATCCACCCTCTCTTCTTGCCCATTGCTCCTTGCAAGAGACCACTGTGGGGTAAGTGTGGCTCTGGGCCAAACTATGCTTCTCCTCTTTTTTTTTCCGCCTTTCTCTTTTGCAAAGGCTGGATCCTTTTTTTTTACTTTTCATGTGAATAATCCAGGAAGTGTTTGCTTTTGTCTGCATGCATGCAAAGGCTGCCAGCAGCCACTGTATACTCAGAATATACTCAGTTGATCACTCTGTGCTTTGCTTTCAACATTTAAAAATGTGCTGCATTTTGGTGGGTTGGATGCACCCAATGTGGAGGTGGAACCGAACCGCAGCCAGATGTTGCTAGAAGAAGAAGGATGGGAATAGCATCCATCTTTTAAAAAATGAAGCAGTGATCCCAGTCTTATTGCTTGCTCAGGAGTAAATCCCAGAGGGATCTTATGCTGTAAATCTTCAAGTTTGGAGATATATATATATATATATATATATATGGACAATAACCACCCTTAATCCGCAACTGAGCTCCCTAGCAGAACCTGGGAGCTATAGTCCAAAACAGGTAACTTTTATCTGGCAAATCTAACCCCCGTGTCAGAATGAAAATTTGCCATAAATGTATCTGTTGCAGTTTATTGATGAAAGTGTTGGGCTGTAATTTGGGATTATAAGGTTGCCACATGAAAGAAGGGACCGGGCTCCTGTGCCTTTAGCGTTGCTGTGGAAGAGAAAATTTCAATAGATGGAGGTTGCATGACAAGCGACACCTGAAATTTCCTCGGCTACGCAACGGTTAAAGCCACAGGAGCGCTGTCCCTGATTTCCCTTGGCAACCCTCTAAATCCATGTTCCCAAACCCCATTAAGCCGTGAAACCCACCAACTAACCTTAAACCAGTCTCTTTCTCTTTATATCAGCCTGGCCTATCTCACAGGGGTTTTGGGAGGAGAAGGTTTTGAAAACCATGAGTTGGGGATATCTGGAGAAAAGCATTGCCACTGTAGCCATGATAGCTTGGAGGGAGCATCATAGACATTTGTGGCACCAAGAAATGAAAAGCTGAATTGCTTGTAGTGTTGCATTACATTCTGCTTTCCTTCCGCAATGTCTCAAAAATCTATCTGGTCTTTCTTGGCATTACCCAGCCATTTAATTCTGGAAGCCTACCCAGCGAAGAGCTAAGTAAATACCCGTTTTCTCAATTGTAATTTGTCCTATTATTCCCAAACTCTGGTCCTTAGAGGTACACTGCGTCTGAATATAGAAGATCTGCTTAATATCATGTGTGGTCTCAACATGTTCTCTACTCCAGGATAGGTTCGCATTAGGGTTGCCATAAGTCTGAAACAACTTGAAGGCATGAAACAACAACAACACAGAAGAGGGCATTTCAAGAGGTGTTGATTTTTGCCAACACAAATTCAGTTTTCTCTTCTACACAACCAGGAGATCTCTCCGGTTTTCATTCTAGCATCCCTCATATCTCCATACTTTGGGGCAAAACAGCAGCACAATAGCAATGTAAGGCGATTAAAGAAATACATCTGTATAAGTTATTGTTCTGTGCTTTCTAGTTGTTTCCTACTTATGGGGTTTTCTTGGCCAGATTTATTCAGAGGAGGTTTGTCGTTGCTTTCCCTGAGGCTGAGAGAGTGTGACTTGCCCAAGATTAGCCAACGGGTTTCATGGCTGAGTTGAGAATCGAACCCTGGTTGTGCTATACTCCTTTTTGCTCTGAGCTTGGGGAAGTTATTTTCAGACTGTCACTCCTCTAGCCAGGAATTATAGTCTCCAAATGATTTTTCTAAACGTCTCTTTTCTACCCACCCACCGCTAGGCCTGGCTGGCTGGAGGGGGATTCTGGGACTTGAAGTCTCTTTCTTCTTCTGTTAGTTTCGCCTCAACCCTCATCGTCCCTCTCTCTTCTGTTCACAGCATCCATCCAAGGAATCTCCCAGTATTCCTCCATCTCCCATACGCACATCCCTAGCTCACACTCTGACCAAGTGAAGACGACAAACCCTCCTGACTTCACCTCTCCTACAGACCCACAACAGCAGCAGCAGCGACAACGGCAACATGGCGAGCGGAGAACTGACTGAGCTGGAGATGGCCATCGAGAAAATCGTCTACATCTTCTTTACCTACGCAGCCCGCGAAGGCAAGAAGGGGACCCTGACCGCCGGCGAGTTCAAGGAGCTTGTGCACTCCCAGCTCCCCAACCTCATGAAGGTGAGCAAGGCAGGGAGAAAGGAACTGAGAAGACCCATATATAAACAACAAAATACCCCTATGGACCAAAGCCTGTTTTCTTTTCCGTACCAATCTGGAGGCGTCAATGGTCTAATCGAAGTTGGAGAAATAATGTCGTCTGACACTGCTTGAACTGCCCTGGATCCATGCAATGGGATTTGGAGACTGGTAGTTTTGTGAGACGCCTAGCCTTCCCCACCAGAGTGCTCTGATGCCACAGCAAACTATAAATCTGAGGATCCCATATCATTGAGCCATAACAGTTCAAGCAGTGTCAAACAGCATTAATAATAGTTTTTTTGTGGGTTTTTCGGGCTATGTGGCCATGTTCCAGAAGAGTTTATTCCTGACGTTTCACCAGCATCTGTGGCATATGCCACAGCATCTGTTTGTAAGTTTTGATAGGGTCCAGTCACCATTCAGCAAAGGGAGAGGCCTCATGGCTGTACCACCTTTGGGCAGATGGGCAGGGTCCTTTTCAGGACTTTCCATCTCTGGGAGTCCTGGTCTACCAACAAAGAGGGATGGGGCTACCCTCCACACCAGAAGTCAGACATCTCCTCTGATGTGTCACCTGGTGCAGTCAGCACTCTCTGCACCCCCTAAAAATGTCTCTATGGCGCGGTACATACCGGCCCAATGCGGCAGCTGGAGGCGTCCGGTTTTCCTCCAGAGGGACGCCACAGCAGCCAAACTGCGCAGCATCCCTCAGTCCCAAAAAGAACCTGGAAAAACTGGATTCTTTTTAAGGCACCCAGCGCACGTCACGAGTGCGCCATTGGCACACCATTGACATAAGTGACATGCAGCGACATCTGTATGGTGCGCGTCGCTTACGTCATCATGGCAGCACTCATGTGGACGAGACACCACCATGATACCACTACCGTTACACACTAGGGTTTGAGAGCGTGCGGTTACTGTACACTCCTGAACCCTAGTATTGGCAGTGGCATGCCACTTTTGGCCTGTCTGTCCCGGGCCTTACTTACCATTCTCTATGCCAGCCTAGGGCACAGATAGCTAGCTTAGAGCACAGATCCTTCATCTTGCTGCCACCTTGCAGCATCTGCTGCCCAAGGCAGATGCTTTATTTTTCCTAGTAGTAGAGCCCAAGTACATCTATTCTTCCCTGATCTCCCTCCAGGCCTGATAATAGCAGGGAACAGTGACCTCCGGAAAATAGTATCGTGGAAACAGTTGAGCTCTCCCATCTCCTAACACTGCAGTATTAATGAAAATTAAAATTTAAAGTACTTGCTTTAGAATATTTTTGTGCAGTGGATAGGCCATCAGATCCCCATTTACCCATCTTCAGTCTGTTTGAGTTTGTCTCTGCTGCTGACATTTGTTTGAATGTGTTCTCAATATTTACTTTGGTTTCAAATACTGTGCTTTCTTCTTTGTTTTTTCCCTGCCGCATTTTGTCTATTGGTAACTCCCTTCTCTCAAGCAGTGCCCACCTTCTTGCGAGTGATATGCTTAGAGCCAATGCCATATACTTTTCAGTGCCAGGGAAAATCCATTCTCTTCCACATACAGAGCAGAAATCCTCTTGGAAACAATGCCATGTCATGCTGTATCATAGCATAGGGAGATGATTGCTGCAGAGAGAAGTCCCTTTAGCCATGTAAATTCAAAAGAAAGATGGAAAAGTAATTTTAAGGGAAGGATTCCCCACCTTTGCATAACCTCCAAAGGTTCGATTTGGCAGGGATAGTCCCATTTAATCTTCAGCGATGCCATGTTTTCAGCTGTTTTGAACATGTCCCAGTTTGTCTCTCCTCTTCCCACTTTCCTCCTTTGTCTTTAGCTTACTTCACTTGCTGCAAAGTGATATAAGTGAGATTGAAATGCAAAAGTCGTTTGCACTCAGTTCACTCAAGAGAGAGAGAGTGAAATGCAAAAGTCATTTGCATTCAGTTCACTCAAGAAAGAGAGATCGAAATGCAAAAGTCGTTTGCCATCAGTTCACTCAAGAAAGAGAGATCGAAATGCAAAAGTCGTTTGCCATCAGTTCACTCAGACTCTTGTCCTTCCCAGGAGGCTCAGACAAAAGCAAACCGCTGCCGCCTCTCCTTCCTTGTGTGTTTTTCCTCATTGATAATGTTTGCCATCCTGACCAGCCTCTGATGTTACTTGGCCAATTCATCTTTGAAATGTTGTAGGCTGCGCTACTGCTGCTGCTTCTTTCCCTTGGGGCTAAAAGCTCTCCAGACCACAGCAACAAAGTCGATGTGCAATCCAAAATGGAAAAGCACATTAATGCTCTGCACTGAGAAAGTGTTCTGGATTTAGAAAGCTAACCTCTCAGGAAAGGAAAACCATGCTAATGCTCTGCATTGAGAACACCTGCCTCTCGGGAAAAGAAAATCCCATTAGTACTCTGCATTTAGAAAACTAGCCTCTCGGGAAAAGAACGAGAGGAAAATTTATTCCAGCCATCCCTTTTGCTATATGGATGGAACCTCCTTCCTTCCTCAGTTCTTTCTCCTCCCTCTCTTTTTCTTCCCCCTCTCTTTTTATTTTGCCTGTCATATCCATTCTCCCTGCCTCCTTCACAAATTCCCTTGGCAGAGTGTCTGGATGGGTTATTTTCCCAACCTTTTCCGTTCCTTGCAAGAAAATCAAAATAAAAAACCCAGACCAAGCTGACTCATGCCATCTTAGCCCAATGTTACACAATAATGATGATGATCGCGCACATCTTGCAACAGCAAATTCCAGGAGCATATTAAGCATAGTATCGAGACGTAGATCCCTCTGGATGCCCTGCTGTGCCAAACAGTTTTGTCGAGAGATGCCCAGCTGTATGATTACAAATGAGCAACTGATGTGTCTGATCTGATGTGAAGTCGAAGGCTTTCATGGCCAGCATCCATAGTTTCTTGTGGGTTTTTCAGGCTATCTGGCCATGTTCTTGAAGAGTTTATTCCTGATGTTTCATCTGCATCCGTGGCTGGCATCTTCAGAGAATGCTGGCATGGAAGTAAATAGAGTACATATATATATTATGTGACCCTACTCTCTTCCATGCCAGCATTCTCTGAAGATAGCCTGAAAAACCCACAAAAAACTATGATGTGTCTGATGTGGAGGACTCAGGGTGACCAGATGTCCTCCTTTTCCAGGACTTGTCTTACATTTCAACCTTCCGTCCAGGAGGAATTCCAAAATGGCCTCCATTTTGAGCATGACTAAGAAGCCCATTGGGTTACACTACGTTTGTCGTTGTGTGGGCATGAGGGAAAGAGCCTTCTCGGTGGTTGCCCCCAAATGATGAAAGCCTTTCTGGCTGAAAAGTGGGGTATAAATGCAATAAACAAACAAACAAACAAATAATTTCAGAACTGGATCCCTAAGTGGGGTTAGGTTGGCTCCCTCATTGCTTTTCTGCCACCAGGTGAAAACTTCCCTATTCCACAAGCATTTTAGGAACTGATTGCAATTGTTTTATGGTTTGAGGAATGGTTTTTATTGGTTTATTATTGGGGAAATAATAATATAGTCGAACCTTCGTATCTGCCATCCATGGATCTGAGCATCCACGGACAGCAAGCCCCATTGTCCTCAGTAGCTGCATGCGCGTATAGCCGCAATGTCATTAGGGAGAATGGGACTTGGGGTCCTGCTTTTTTGTATCTGGAATGGATTCCCCGTGGATACAGAGGTCCAACTGTAGATGGAAAGCCAGCATGTTGCAGTGGTTTGAGCATTGGCTCTGGAGACCAGGGTTCGATCACAAAACCCACAAGGTGATCTTGGCAAGTCACTTGCTCCCAGCTTCAGGGGAAGGCAAGGACAACCCTCCTCTGAACAAATCTTGCCAAGAAAACCCCATGATAGATGCAGCTTATTGAGCCGCCATAAGTCAGAAATGTCTTGAAGGCACACAATGACAACTGTTGGGGGAAAGGTGGGATTTCAATTTAAAATAATAAACATTGGGCCTGAACAGACAGACAGGCCAAAATAAAGCTGCTTCAGGTCACTTTGGAGGTATGCTGTTTAAATGATGCATGCATCCTAAGAGGCCAGAAGCCGCGCCAAAGCCATGCTCCAGTCCTAAAGATGGGAGTGCAGCTTTGGCGCAGCTTCTGGCCTCTTCAGATGCATGTGTCATTTAAACAGCATATCTCCAAAATGACATAAAGCAGCTTTATTTTGGCCTGTCTTTTCGGGCCCATTATTGCACGACTGAACATGAATAATGCATCGTGCAAATCTGTATTTCCATTGCATGACTATTCGTTTTCTTCCATTGCACAACTGTTGAGAGACCCTGTAGTGAGCTGGACCTGCAGATGAGTTTTTGGAGTCCTTGCTGGCCCCACGGCCAAACGTTAACAGCTCTCTAGTGGCATGAAAGAGCTGACCTATATTAGTGACCTTGTTGGATACTTTTTGTATTAGCTTTTCAGGTCAAGAATGGCTTGAAGGAAGGATTTTTTTATTGTACGGTATTTTATTTTATTTTTTGCTGCTTGCAGAGTTCTCACAGCTGTTGGGGTGGGAGATTGTGGGTCACACTTGTGCACTTTGCTCCTCTGTGTTTGCTCCTACACTCCGTAAGCTTTGCAAGTCCACCATTTGCAAGGGCAGGGTGCATCCCAGACATGGGGTTCCCTATATATCCCGCGATGGGGAATTTCATTGCCATCTGAGGGATAGTCTGGATATAATCTGTTGCCTTCAGTTCCTGTACTGGGAGGAAGGTGGGACAATATTAATAATAATAATAATAATAATAATAATAATAATAATAATAGAATTAGTTGTTTAAAGACCACGTTCTACTACATGGGGACTGAATCAATCTATTTACAGTGCAGGTTTTGCTCTTTTGTCATTGCTTTCCATTTTACCAAGCATTATTGTCTTTTCCAGCGAGTCACATCATCTTATGATACATTCAACCTCAGTTTCTTTTCCTGTGATAATTCAGGTTTGATTTGTTCTCAGGCCATTTTGTTTGTCTTTTGAGCAACCCATGTTTTTGTCTTCTCTTCTCTTCTATTCTATTCTATTCTATTCTATTCTATTCTATTCTATTCTATTCTAGTCTCTTGCACCACATTTAGAGATAGACTGTTCCTTTCCAAGGAGGTTCATTATAACATTCATTATAGGTCAGTCATTAGAGCATTCTGTCCTCTCTGACTTTACTTTTCCTTCCTCTGAAGGACGTTGGGGACCTCGATGAAAAGATGCGGACCCTGGATGTCAACCAAGACCAGGAGCTGAAGTTTGGAGAATACTGGAGGCTTATCGGGGAGCTGGCCAAAGAAATCAAGAGGGAGAAAGTAGGGAAAAAGAAGTGAAGGAGATAGATGGGAGGCGGATGGATGCAGAGGGGGATGAAATAGAAAGGAGGGAACAGAAAATCTTAAAACTGAATGTCCGTGGGATAAGAAACTTACTGGAAAATATAAATCAATCTGACTGGAGGTTGCAGTTTTGAAATAATATATATATATATATATACTTTGCTCTGAAATAGTGTGGTTGCATTATTTGATTGACATTTCACTTTTCGTCTTATAGGCTCAGTGCACCAATGTAAGGATGGAAAGAGGATATGAAAATATTCCCCAAAAAAATAGTCAAAAACAAGTGTTGGGAATCATAGAATCATAGAATCATGGAGCTGGAAGAGACCGCAAGGGCCATCCAGTCCAACCTCCTGCCATGCAGGAAATCACAATCAAAGCACCTCCGACAGATGGAAAGGGAGGGGACTTTTTCTGTGCGAAAGATGCGGTGGGCAGTTTCATTTCAGTCTGGAGTACATTTTTTCAATACACCAAAATGCACAAATTCCTTTATATCTGAGATGGAAAGCACTTGAATTTTTTTTAAAAAGGAAACAAAGTGGGATGCAAGGAGAAAGCCAAACTCACAAGTAAAATTCACCCTATTCCTAATGTTTTGGGAGATCATTGGAGATGGTTACGATGTGATATGATAGCCCTGTTTAAGTCTTTGAAGGGATTCCATATTGAGGCTGGAGCAAGCTTGTTTTCTGCTGCTCCAGAGAATAGAACCTGGAGCAATGGATGCAAACTACAGGAAAAGAGATTCCAGCTCAACATTAGGAGGACCTTCCTGACAGGGAGAGCTGTTCAACAATGAAACACACTCCCTCAATGGAGATTGTCGTGGAGCCTTTAAGCAGAGGCTGGATGGCCATCTGCTGGGAGTGCTTTGACAGAGAGTTCCTGCATGGCAGAATGGGGTTGGACTGGATGGCCCTTGGGGTCTCTTCCAACTCTATGATACTATGATTCTTGATGGTGTAACACTAACATAAAGACACCCCAGGCGTCTTGACTCACTTACTCATAGGCAGGAATAGCACCCTGTCATTAGGCAGAGCGGAGTGGCCTACTCAGGCAGCAAATCTGGGATGTAATGAAAGGACAGCAAATAGTTTCCTTTCCTTAATTTATTATTGCTGCACTTTTTATAGTCAAGAAAGCGCAGAGGAGCTGGCGAGATTTTTTTTGCCTCCAGTTCTAAACTCGTTTGATTATCCTGGGATATTGTGCGCCTCTCTTTTGGAAGGGGGTAGTTATGTGCTGCCCTGCCTCAGGCAGCAAAATTTCTCAGACCAGCCCTGCACAAAGGCACTCCCACAACTCATAGTTAAACCCAGCATGGAGTAGTGGTTTGAGCGTTGAGCGTTGGACTACAACTCTTTGGGGGTCTTTAAGCAGAGGTTGGATGACCATCTGTCAGGAGTGCTTAGATGGTGAGTTCCTGCATGGCAGAATGGGGTTGGACTGGATGGCCCTTGGGGTCTCTTCCAACTCTGTGATTCTGGGGCAAAACAAACCGCCCCGAAATGGTGGGCTGGAAGCGCCCGTTTTAACTCCATAGGGACGCCACAGTAGCCAAACCACGCAGTGTCCCTCCGGAGCAAGAATAACCTGTGAAAACCAGGTTCTTTTTATGGCACCTGGCTGATGTCACAAGTGCACCATTGGCGCACCGGTGACGTAAGCAACACGCAGCAACATCTGTATGCTGTGCATCCCTTATATCATGATGGCGATGCCCATGTGGATGGGACACTGCCATGATGCCACCTATATGGACTAGGGTTCCAGAGCATGCGGTTGCTGCACGCTCTGGAACCCTAGTATCGGCTGAGGCATGCTGCTTTGGGCCTGTCTGTCCTGGGCCTCTATAATTCTATGAACTCTGGAGATCATGGTTCGAATCCCTGCTCAGCCATGGAAACCTATGGGTTGACGTTGGAGAAGACACACACTCTCAGCCCCAGAAAACCCTGCGATAGTCGGCTGAGTTGGAAATGACTTGAAGGGAGCTCTCTTGTAGATTCAGTTCAATTTCTTTTTGCAATGACTATGCAACATGTGGCTGCAAAAAAGATTAGGAAGAGAGAAGTTAAATAAAATGGCCATAAATTACCATAGAGAATCAAAGTATTAGATTTTAATGACTGCAATGTACAAGTTTGCCAATATTCAGGGGAAAGGTTTTTATCTTATATCTTGTGTATTTTGTGTATTTTGATAAGCTTTTTGTAATGGCCTTTGGCTAGCACAGTAACCAATTTGTTCGACTGAAGGCACAGGACAACAGCAAGTCACCTCCGCAACAAACTGTTCAAGTTCTTCCACAACAGAGACAAACTGGTTAAATTGCTTACAACAGATACAAATTGTTTAGGCAACTCCAAAAGAAACACAAAAAATTCACAGGTACTTTCGCAGCTGAGTCAAACTGCTACAACAAATTGCTAAGGTACTTCCGTGACAGATACAAACTTCCATAATCGATATAAAGTGCTAAGGTCCTTCTGCAACAGATAGGCCTGTTACAGACTGCCAAAATAAAGCTGCTTCGGGTCTCTTTGGATGCATGGGTCCTAAGCATCTGGAGGTTGCACCAAAGCCACCCTCCATTCCTAAGCACTGGAGTGCAGCCTTGGTGCAGCTTCCGGATTCTTAGGACCCATGTATCATTTAAACAGCATACCTCCAAAGAGACCCGAAGCAGCTTCATTTTGGCAGTCTGTAACAGGCCATTCTCATTATTATGGTACTTCCACAACAAACTGCAAAGGTACTTCCACCGCCGACAGAAAGCTGACATGGAAAAACCCAAACTGCTAAAGTACTTCCACAATACAAATTGAGTATCCCTTATTTGCAAAGCTTGGGACCAGAAGTGCTTTCAGTTTCTGGATTTTTTGTTTCATTTATTTTGGAAATTTTGGAATATTATACAGTTACACCGATTGATTTAGTAAAAAGAAAAGAAATTGGGTAAAAAGAGAAAAGCAGCCTGTTTGTAGTTAGCAAAAGGGAGAGGAGCATAATCATGCCCATTTGCACCATATAACTGCCTGCGCATCGGAATGGCTTTGGGAGGAACCTATTGCACAGGAATCAGTAGTGGAAAAGCAATGCGATTGGGAGGCATTGATCTATCAGGTTTTGCCCATCAATGAAAAGGAGCGCCCCAGGAACAGATGGAAGACAAAGCAGCTATAGGACAGACATGGCATCGTGCAATAAGGTATGGCCTACTATAGACACTACTATCCTGGTGTAATTCCACGTTGGCTGCCACATGTGATAAAGTCCTTTGTTTCCCTCTCCTCTGGTTTCACTATGCACACATTCATGAGACTTTGCACAGACCAATGTGATTTCCCTTGATACCCAGTTTTTGAATTCAGCTGCGGTTAACCAAGAGAACCACAGAGGCTCAGTGGTTAGAGCATTACGCTATGACTTTGGAGATCCACATTCAGTTCTCATTGAGTAAGGAAACTCATTGAGGCACCTTGGGCCAGTCTCACTCTCTCTCTTCCCCTCTGAATAGAGAATAGGAGAAACATGTGCACAGTTTGGCATGAATTGGATGGACAACGGGTTAGAAGTGTAACTCAATTTTTAATATATATTTTAATTTTTATTATCAAAACATAAAACAGTCACAAACAAATACAAGAACATAGCGTCACTACTTATCTATAAAAGAGAACATTAAACCTTGTCTACTGTCGAACACCACTAAACAAACATTGTTCCTTCCCTCCTGCTTTCAAAGAAAGATGTCATAAATATACAGTGAGTCCTTGTTATCCGCTGGGGTTTGGTTCCAGGACCCAATACTGACACTGGCTGAACGACAGCCACATTCAGTTGCAAGTATTTGCACGCATGTGTTTGAATGGCAGCTAGGAACATGTCCACATTTGCAGAACGGAAGCTACATTCAATTGCTACTATTCTCATGCAGGTATCTGAGTGGCAGGCAATAACCTATCTACATGCGCCGTGCAAAAGTTGCATTGAGTTGCTGATATTTGCAATTATGTGTTTGATCGGCAGCTAACAACACGTCCTTGTTTCCTGAATGGAAGCTGTATTTAATTGCTGGTACTTGAATGCATGTGTTTGAGAGGCAGCCAGGAACATATCTCTATGCATGCAGAATGAAAATTGCATTCAGTACCTAGTTATCTGCATAAACGCACTTCAGTGTCTGTTCATCGTATTCCCCACCATTACAACTCCCATTGGCCTTTGAGAACAAAACCAGGGAGGTTTTGCAACCTGGGAAGGAAGCGCTTCTACCTCCGGCAACATAATTCTTTACTAACTTTCTTTTTGAAAAGAGCTTCAGTTGATTTTAATGATTTTCTTCCCACCGCATGAAAGTCTTTGCATTTGGGTACTATCACTTCAAACCTCGAGACCTATTCCGCACCAAATTTGCATGCAATATTTTGTTGTAGAAAACAGCATTTCTCCTGAGAGGATACAGCCTTTTCTGCACAGAAAATCATATTTTTGAGATGTTTCCTGTGCATGCACAAACCGACCGTGTGCACATTTTTCGTGGAAGAAGTACTCACCGCTGAGAAACATGTTGAGAAGAATTCAGGACTGACAAGAACCTTGGCAACTAAGGATTTGTCCTATGCAAAAGCTGCACATGGATGTTTCGTGTCGAAAACAGCATTTTCGGCACCGGAAGTATTTTTGTTTGCACAAACAAAAACAAAGCTGTACATGGATGTTTTCTGTGCATACATCCATGTGCAGCTTCTGCATAGAACAAGTCCTCAGGTGCAAAGGTTCTTGTCAGTCCTGAATTCGTCTCACAGGGATGTAGCCAGGATTTTAGGAAGGGGGGGTCCAGACTAAGTGCCACCATTATAATGGGGCTTGGGTGCGGTGGCACAGCAGCACACACCATTCATTTTTCTAATGGAAGTGGGGGGTCCGGACCCCAAGATCCCCCCTTGGCTACGTCCCTGCGTCTCATTGTGTTTCTCAACAGTGGAAAAGCACATATATATGTGTATGTATTTTACCATTTTCTGAATATTTTCAAATATTCTTCCCATCCGTTCTGGCGATGAGTGACGGCCTGTAACCCATTGACTGTGGCTACATCTGAAGAAAGGTGGAGCAGCTACTAACTCAAGGACCAGCTCAACAGGTATGGATGAGCCGAGGTGGCTTTAGGTCAGGGCTTGCCGAGGACCCAGGCATGACAGCTGTCAATTGCTTTGGAGCCGGAAATGAAGCATCCTAATATCCAAGGCGCAGGCTGTATAAGGAGACTGAAGTTTGGCGGGGTGGAAAGAATGAGCTCTGGAATTTAGCCCAGGGGAGCGTTCGCATTGTCACAGCGGCCGCGACAACACAGGCTTCGCTCCTGAAAAGCCTCCTGGCCTCCAGTCCCAAGCTCTGTTTCTACGGCGAGAGGTAGAGAAAGGTGGTGTTCGGCCAGAGAGACTCTTTTGTTTTATTTGTAGGCAGATCTCAAGAAAAGTCGGAGGCTTTCATGGCCGGCATCTATAGCTTTTTTGTGGTTTTTTTCAGGCTATGTGGCCATGTTCGAGAAGAGTTGATTGCTGATGTTTCGCCAGCATCTGTGGCTGGCATCTTCAGAGAATGCTGGCATGGAAGAGAATGGGATCACACAATCTATATACCCCACTCACTTCCATGCCACCATTCTCTGAAGATACCAGCCAAGGATGCTGGCGAAACATCAGGAATAAACTCTTCTAGAACATGGCCACATTGCCCGAAAAACGCACAAAAAACTAAAGATCTCAAGAGAGTTGATTTGAAAAACCCAATAAAAATTTAAAAGCAATTATAAACACATGTGTTGACAATACAAAATTATTTTCAAACATCAAAAATGCACATCCCAGCCAGAAGCCTCCCTGCTTACCCATTAAAAGCTTTTTTATCCAACTGAAAGCAAGGAGGGTGTCAACCTAGACTCCTGTGCAAGGGAGCGCCAGAAGGTAGGAGTAGCCCCTGAGAAGGTCCTCTCTTGTGTCCTCACCAGGAGAGCCTACATTGGGGGCAGGACAGAGAGAAAGCCTTGCCATGAAGATCTTAGTGCTCTTGGATGTTCCTATGAGGCGATATGATTTTTCAAACTAGTTGGGTCCTATGGGCATGAGCACTTAGACACTGCAGACTACTCCACATGTGTCTAGAGAGCAGCAATCTCGCAAACATCTTCCCATCTTTCTCACTGCACATGAGTTGTAATGCCCTATCACCTTGTAAGATCATTATACTTCGGTACCACTCCAACCGCCAGGGCTGCATCCTACACAATCCCAAGATACGCAGTTTGGGGAGGCACTAGAGCTCTGTGGCCGAGAATCTAAAATACTTCACGGAACTACAAATCCCAGGATTTTATGTCAATTGAAGTGGTATCGCAATGCTATAATTGTGCAATGTGGAAGAGATCTAAACCTTTGTATTATTTATCCTCACATCCATGAACAAAGAGTTCCTATTGTCGTCTCCTGGCTGCAAGATTATAGTGTCTGATAAAGCATTCTCCCAGTATTCACATTTGGGAAAGCTTTGCGCAGAAATAGATGTGGGGTTTTTTTCTGAACAAAAAACATGGATTTCCCACATGAAAACACACTGACTGAGATCTTGTACGGGAGACAGAGGGGTCATTTAGAAGTCACTTTTTAAGCACGACGATGCAGATAATCTCACTCATGCATCCCGGGTTTGTTGTTCACACTTTGGAATTGCATTGATGCACATCTCTGCAGGTTCAGCTGCTCGCATGCGCCAGCAGTCGAATAAAGATGGACAATGCGAATGCATTCGGAAACACGTTCAAGGCATGCAGAATTTTATCCTGGGTCTATTTGAGTCTATTCACATCAGTTATTCACACTGCTGACAATGGAAATCTTTTTTAAAAACTTGGGGGGGGGGACCAATATCGATTATCCCAGATTAAGTGAGGTTTCTTTTCAGCTCCCCTAAACTTAATCTGGTGCATGTGAACAACGGAGATTCAACCCAGATTCACTCTGGATTATTTTCCCCATCTGAATAACCCAAGAACAAGCGTCTTTATCACACTGGGGGAGATCCGCGGTAAAATGGGAGTGAAACACCATTTAAAGTACATTCAAATTTAAACCAAACTTGCAAATTCAGTTAGTTTATCACACTAGGGGAGTGCCCAAGTGAAATAATGCAAAGTTAATCTGAACAAAAGCAGAGAAAAAGGCAGCTTTTTTAACTTTCAGATCATTCCGAAAGTAAAAATCTTCCAGTTTTCTCTGCTTTGCGTTCGGATTAATTTCGCGCTATTTCCCGTTAACTACGACGTCGTGTGATAAACTTTGGGCATTTCCGGGTTTTCTTTGGTTTAAACCTAGTTTAACTCCCATTTTCCTACAGAATCTCACTACTGTGATGATTTGGTTTTCCAAATTCCAACTTGCTTCCTCTGTGAAAAAGCGCTGAAGGATTGGGGCAGGAGGCTGAAGAATAATGTATCCAGCTTCCTCCCTCCAATGACCTGCAATACTTCCAGGAGTGGGAAGGATCCCTACCTCTTTACCAGTGCCACAGACAGACTTTGGTTGGTACAGCTGCCTGGCTTTTAAGGAGGGTTGGGCATGCGTTTGCAGATGTGGCAAAGGTGCCAAGACTGTAAATAATGAATAGCAAAATTCACAATGTTGTGGGTGCGGTTTACAACACCGTAAATACTGAACGGGGTGCCAACCACTGTCTCCCCAGTAAGAAACGTGGGTGAGTGTGTGTTGAAGGAGCATGAAAGAGGACACGGCTGGCACCTTGAAGAGGAGCAGTCCACACACATTTCACTGCAACAGGGCTCTGTATACTTGGGAAAGCCAAAGAGAGATGTGGGGTGAGGAGGGCAGGGAGTGTCTTTGTCTTTCCATTAGAGCTCAGCGAAGTTATTTTTGATGGACTACAACTCCTAGAAGCTTATCGCACCCATTTTCCCCCTGTTATGGGAATGGGAAGGGGACACTCGGGGTCACACATCACCGAGAAAAAACAGATTTTACCACACACCAAAGTGTCCTCAAAATGGTTCCATTCCGTTCCTTGGCCCCAAGCCGATCCTATTCAGTGCTGAAGGGCACCATTTTGCTCGGTCGGAAGACTTCTGACCCGAACATTTAACGCCCCTCAGCACTGAATGTTTTGGAATTGGAAGAGATCCCAAGGGACATCCAGTCCAACCCCATTTTGCCATGCAGGAACTCTCAATCAAAGCATCTCCAACAGATGGCCATCCAGCCTCTGTTTAGAGACCTCCAGGGAGGGAGACTCCACTACTCTCCAAGGGAGTGTCTTCCACTGTGCAATAGCCCTTACTGTCAGGACGTTCCTCCTAATGTTGAGCTGGAATCTCTTTTCCTGCAGCTTGCATTCATTGTTCCATTGTGTCCTGTTCTCTGGAGCAGCAGAGAACAAGCTTGCTTCCTCCTCAGTGTGGCATCACTTCAAGAATTTAAACAGGGCTCTCATATCATCTCTTAACCTTCTCTTCTCCAGGCTAAACATCCCCAGCTCCTTCGGTCGTTCCTCATAGGGCATGGTTTCCAGGCCCTTCACTATAGTTTCTCAACATCCTTTTTGAATTGTGGTGTCCTGAACTGGACACAGTCCTCCAGGTGAGGCTTTTTTTTTTGGGGGGGGGGGGGGCAGAATTCTTATTTAGGCAAGCAACGGCCTCATTTCACCCTCTTGCCCAAGATCTGCCCTGCTGCTCATGGGGATACAGGAATTTCAATGAGGGAGACTTGGGAGTGCATGAACCTAGCAGCTGGTGACAGGGAAGACAGAGAGAGCCACCTGCAAACCGGAGTCCTGTCATTCCTTATTGCTCGGCTGTGACTAAAAGACTAGGAAAGAGGCAGTTCCGGAGTGTTCCACGCTGGCCGGGTGCCAAGCGATGCAACGAGACGCCTTGTGCCTTGCGCCACACTCGCAACCTCCTGGTATCTTTGTGAGGTGTCTCCCACACACGCCTTCTTGGCATATAAAACAGTGGCCGGGGAGGAGGCCCTCAACAGCAGACTAAATTCCTCAGAGCAGGTAAGTCAGCCATCCTCCATCAGGACACATTGGGTTGGCTCCGGTCCCCAAAGAGAAGGGTGTGTGTCTGCATGTGTGTGGTGGTCTGTGGTGGTCTCGGTGGAGAAAATCTACTCCTCTATTTATCCTTCCATCCATTCCTCAGCCACACCCCTTTCTTCTTTTGCTTTGCCTCATCCTTTTGGACAAGTTCGGGCAGCTTCCAAACATTCGCTTCCCTGCACATTTTGTTTCAGCTTGGGAAAGACTGAATTGAGGTGGCGATGAGTGTGGGAGAAGGAAAGGAGGTACATGCATCTTGAGAATCTTTAAAGTTTCCTTTCTCTCTCTTTTGCCTTCGTCAGACAAATCCTGGTGTCAGATTCGAAGCCTGTCAGTAGGAAACTACCCGGTGGATCTTGAGGAACCGACTACCGTATTTCGGAGAGCCGAAGGGGAAACGTTTGCCGGTGCGCCAAATCGACTCACTCCAGGAAGGATGGGTTGCAGATGCTGCAAGAGGAGAAAGGTCAGTTGAATATGTCATTAGATCTAGTTTTCCGCGGAAGGGAAGTCTTTCTGAAATGGAAGGATGGCGTACAGGTGAACGGGTTTGTGTTGTGAAGGGGAGAGATGTAGAAGATTCAAGTTTGGGGTTACCTGTAGAATCATCTTCTTAAATGAACTCAATGGTGGTCTCTGAGAGATCCAGATCATTTCATGCCCTTGAGAGGTAGGTGATGTTGGCCTAAAGAGTTGGATGATGTTGACCAAAGATGAAGGGTCATTTTGTGGTACAGCGAACTCAGATGGTTGATCAGAGATGGACGGTTGGCCATCTTCATCCCTTCCAAACCCATGTTCATCACTTTCATTAAGGCATTCACAAACTATTAGCAAAAGGCATCAAGTCCATATATCCTTTTGGAATATCGGTATCCCTTGAGACAGTAGGACCAAGAAACAGCTCCCCTTATGCAACCAGTTGCCTATCGTGAAATGCCAGGCTCTGTCTTTCCAACCAAACCTGTTCTTTCCAGTTCGGTAGCAATCCAGTGTTGGGGCCTAGCAAGACTTGGCTAACACTTTGGCAAAGTTCTCCTCTCTTTCAGAGGGAACTTGCCTCCTGAGACAGACTGAAGTGTTTCGACTAGTAAGCTCCCAATGGGAGAGGCTTGTGCCAGGGGTGGGGTGGGGTGGGATAGATTTGGGCAATATTGTCAGAAGAAGCCGAGAATGGTGCCAATTGTGCGTTGAGTCAGAGGTTGCCGTCGCCAATTGGAATGATTGGGGATGACGGGGCCAATAAATAGGAGAGAAGGGAAGCCAAACAAGGTTCTTAATCTTGCTTTCCTGAATTAGTGCCCAGTGAATGTGTTGGACTTGGGTGATGTGTTCCCATCATCCCTGGGCTCCAGATTAGGGAAGCTGGCGCAAAGTGTTTAATAATAATAATAATAATAATAATAATAATAATAATACTTATTATTATTATTATTATTATTATTATTATTATTATTATTAGCCCACCTCTCCCCAGAGGATCGGGGCAGGTTACAATTTAGGTCAGGATTGGTCACCTGTAGCAGGTCTAGGGTCAATGTTCCTTCGTCTCAACCCTCCAAGGGCTACACAGACTGGCAAAAGACCAAACAGAAAGCGGTCAAGAAACAAATCAGGAAGCATTTTTTATGGTACAGGAGGGACTATGACCTATTTGAAAGGTGGATTGCCTTCCTTAAAAGGGTGGTCTGAGGAATCTGGGGTCAGAAGAACAAATTTCAGGGTCGCATGCAGCCCCATGGATGCCCATTTGGTGGGTCTATTGTGCCAAGGGATCAAGAGACTCTTGTGTGACTACGGATCACATCCGATCCCGATGGGCGTGAGCACTGATAGCACACCGGATCTCAAAATAATGCAAATGGTGCCTATCATGGATGCTGCTGAGTGGCCCTAAGTGGATTTTAGACATCTCAGGATTAACGTCCTGGCTTCCGGAGGATTTACGTTCATCCGGGGGAACGCCCCACTGGTTCTTGCTTCTCTCAGCTTTTGGACAGGTTCTTCTGGATCATTCCTTTTTCTCCTTAGCCTTTATTTAGAAAAACATCAACACGCAACCCCGGAATAATAGCAAAGCAAACTTATGATTCCAATATGGAATATTGATAGAATCATAGAATCATAGAGTTGGAAGAGACCCCAAGGGCCATCCAGTCCAACCCCCTGCCATGCAGGAACTCTCAATCAAAGTGTACCCAACAGATGGCCATCCAGCCTCTGTTTAAAGACCTCCAAGGTCAGCATTTGTGATTAAGATTTCTTTTTATTGAAAATATATATATATAAATAAGCCAAGATCCAAATGTGGTATTGAGACTGGAATAATCATCCCTATTACTCTCAATGACGTCAAAAACCTGCCCCAGATGTGTCACAGTGTTTCCCCAGAACAGGTTTTTAGGATGGAGGTTGCAAAAAGGAAAGGAGTCATTGGCCCGGTCCAGCTGGACTCTTTAACATGTCCTGGCAACATGCTAGGGTTGCCTCAGGATGCCGTTTCCAGACGCACCACAACCCTAGCATGTCACCAGGACGTCATCGCTGCATGTCGACGTATACATGGTGCGCGTAGCAATGATGTCATTGCTGCGCGGCGTCCAGATGGAGCCGCACAGCAGCAACATGCTAACGTCTTCACTACCTATTTGCGGTGGCACAAAAAGAAGCTGCGTTTTAGCGCTCCTTTTTCTTTAGCGTAGCTGCGCCGCGCAATATGGTTGTTGCGGCACAGCTACAGGAGAAAGAGAGGTGGGCTCCTGGCCGCCTCTTTCTGGCCCTCTGATTAGAAGGTGAAAAGAGTGGTAGAAGATTCAGGATCCAGCAGACCTACATCACTGGACCCAGTATGGAAGCCCTAGAACAGGAGTGGGAATCAGCAGGCCCTCCAGATGTTGTTGGACTACAACTCCCAGCAGCCCCAGACAACACAGCTAATGGGGAAGAATGCTGGGAGTTGCAGTCCAATGACACTGGGAAGACTCCAACACTGCCTTTTTAGACTGCTGTTCTCAGCATGCTGACTCATGACTAAATCCTATGGAACTGGATGGACTCCATACCAAAGGATGGAACGCTTCACTCTTGCTGGATTCCTTTGAAGGGAGGCACAAGATCCATGATCACTTTATCATGCTTAAGGCTTTTAAGCTTTTCTTTTCTCTTTCTCTGTTCATCCCTGTCTCCAACAGCATCCACAGTCTGGAATTCTTTAAAATATAAAACTCATTCCTATTCATTGGTCCCAATAAGAGTAGACCCATTGAAACAATCTACATACTTCAACTCCAGTAAGTGATTCAATGAGGAACGTATTTCACGAGGAAAGAAAGTGGAAGTTCAGTCGGCTTTCTCCATGCCTTTATTGCCTGGAATTCTATTTCTTCAATTTTCTTTCCTTAGGAGACAGTCGTAAAAGCGAGTCTTTTTCTCTCGCCTTAAAAATCACTTCGTCAAAAGACTTGCTTTTATGACCATCGGTCAAGGGAAGAGAACTGAAGAATAAACCATAGGTACATAGTTTATCACACTAGCAAAATCCCGCAGGAAAACGGGATTTAAACGAGAGTTAAATTAAATTCAGATTTAAACAGAACCCGTAAATTTGGGAAGTTTATCCCACCGAATTTCTGCTAAAGTGAAATGACACGAAGTTAAACCAAAATTAAAGCGGATAAAAATGCTACCTTTTGACTTTCGGAATTTCCTGAAAGCAAAAAGCTGCCGGTTTCCTCCGGTTTAACTTTGATTTAACTTCACGTCATTTCGCATTAACGGCGACGCCGTGCGATAAACTTTGGGCATTTCTGGGTTTCCTCTAATTTAACTCTTTAAATCCCATTTTCCCACGGGATCTCGCTAGTGTGTTAAACTCCATAGAAAAGTGCTACTATCCAACTGGATTTCTGTTTTCTTTCCTCGTGTGATAGTCTATTCTAGTTGGGACTAACAAACAAGATTCAGGCCATGAGTACAAATTAGGAGAACCTACTGTTGTTGTTTTGGAAGGAGGATAAAATGGAATTGCGATTGAAAATTTCACATAGTTATATTAACTGGGTGGCGATTCTATTCGCATATAGAAAAACTAGGAGCCTAGACAGATCCTAGAGCAGTGATGGTGAACCTTTTAGAAGCCAAGTGCCCAAACTGCAACCCAAAAGCCACTTATTTATTGCAAAGTGCCGTGTCCCTCTGGCTTTCTAGTAACAAACTCTGGCAAACTGTGCTGGGGCGATGGCACATGTGCCCACAGAGAGGGCTCTGAGTGCCACCTCTGGCACACGTGCCATAGGTTCACCATCACTGTCCTAGAGGAAGAAAAGAATTATGTTCCGTGGGAAGCCATCCTAGTTTGGAATAACCGAGAAAAGGATGGGGAAAACTGAGATGGATTGCAATTCTTCAGAAAACATTTTTATTTTGCTGTGAAGATTTCAGAGAGTTCCTTCCATCACCCACCTTCCCAAAGGATAATTTGCTCAATTTTCTCTCATACTGACTTTTTCCCATGAAAAAAAAAATTCCTCCTACTGAGAAATGCTACCTTTTTTGACCACGTCTCTCACAGTTCCTCCAGTCAGCAATGTAACTTTTCCAAGCTTCGTTCCCCCGTATCTACAAAGGTTTGGGGTCTTGTGAAGGATTTCCACCTTGCCTTAGAAAATCATTAGGAAATGCTTCCGCTTCTGGAGAAATCTGGTGAAATTCCCCCCAATTTCTCAGTTTAGGATGGAGGATTTTGCAAACCTTTTGCTTAAGGTTTTAGATAAAAGGGCAAGGTGTTGCATTTAAAGATGGCAAAGCAGGCCTGTGGACTGACATCTCGTGGTCCCGGTATGGAATTAGGATTCCTACAAACACATTTTTGAGGGGCACATTCCTAGAAAAAGCAGATGCGGTGGTACATTGGGTTGTGCAAAAAGGGTTCAGGCCTTGCCGGCTTGGCTATGAATCTGATCTGCAGTGTTCAGGATCAAAGCGGATTGGTATATATGGTACCTATAGGGAATAGTGGTGCATTGCTTATATATATATATATATATATATATATATATATATATATATATGCAGTCTGAAATTGGGTAGCTGCTAAATTAAAACATAATATGCTCTCACAGTCCTACAGTTGCCTCAGGGGGAGGATGATGGATTTTTCTTCTCGAGTAGTACAAGGTTCCCACAGCAATAATGTTGCGCATGATGCACTGAAACTTAACCTTAGGTCCCAAGCATCTCTTAGAGCAAGCGGTTGCATTAACCCTCCAGAAGGTATTGGAGGGCCACCCCCCCCCCATCTTTTCCACTACCCCCACAAAAAAAACCCAAATACCCCCAAATATCTTTTAGGAACCTTGGAGAGATAAGTTCACCATGTTGACATGGCATTTTATGCCCAGAAGAATCCTTCTGTAGCAACAAAAACTAGTGATCAGCCATCACAATGCTTTGATTGTGAGTTCCTGTATGGCAGGGGGTTGGACTGGATGGCCCTTGGGGTCTCTTCCAACTCTTGGATTCTATGATTCTATGATCTTTTCCTGTCCACTTCCACTCCTGGGCTTGCAATGGCCCTGGGCATCAAAAACGTTGCAAAAATGTCTACTCCTTCCCGAGGGCATTGGGGACAAAACATTTCTAGGAGCTCTGGAGACCACACTTTGCCCATTGATGCCATAAAGACCCAGTATGCCTCTTGTCCCTTTGCCTTGTTCTGCTTCTCTTCCTACAGGGATGGGAAACCAGGCATTACAGGGTCACAGCACCGAATGTTCCTGAACACTGCAGCCATGCTAAGGGACCATAGCTTTCCTCCCACCCCGGGTTATTGGAACAAACTCTCAGTTAGGCCTTCTTCAGCCTTGGTTGTTGTTCACTGACCTCAAGTCACCTCTGACTTATATTGTTTATGGGATTTCTCCAAGACCCCATGTCTTCAGCTGCTTTGCTCGGTCCTTCAAGCTCAGGCCCATGTCTTCTCTTTCTACTGCCTTCTATTTTTCCTAGCATCATTGACTTTTCTAATGAGTCCTTCCTTCTCGTGATGTGGCCAAAGTAATATGGCCTTGATTTATCCATCTTGGCTTCCAGGGAGAATTCAGGTTTGATCTGCTCTCAGACCAATTCATTTGGCTCTCCATGGTACCCTTAGCACTCTTCTCCAGCGCCACATCTCAGCTGAGTTGTTTTTCTTTCTATCAGCTTTCTACACAGTCTGGCTCTCATGTCTGTACATTGTGATTAACCCTCCAGGAGATACTGGAGAATGCAATGGCTTGGATGATCATAAAACCTTCCTAATGTTTTGAAACTCCATTCGTGCCCAATTATTACCAGACAAGCTGGGCACCGGGTTGGAAAAAAAATGCTACTCTCCTTTGGGTTAATTGGATGAGACATCACCAGGTCTTTTTGATCCTTAGTTAGGACAAACTAATCAAAGGCTGAAGGCTTTCATGGCCAGCATCCATAGTTTTTTGTGGGTTTTTCGGGCGATGTGGCCATGTTCTAGAAGAGTTTATTCCTGACGTTTCACCGGCATCTGTTGCTTTGGCATCTTCAGAGAATGCTGGCATGGAAGAGAGTAAGGTCACACAATATATATACACCCCACTCACTCCCATGCCAATATTCTCTGAAGATGCCAGCCACAGGGATGCTTGGTTACCTTAAAAAGTAGCACCATGTCCTTTTATCTGGGGCTGTGAACAAGACTTTTTGAGGAGTCAGGATTCTGGATCGCGGATGTGGGAAAGATCCTGGATAAACAGGAAAGATTCTCCCAACCTTAAGCAGTCAGTCCATCAATCTGCATCAATCCACCTCCAGCTGGAATGGATTCATCATTTTTTACTAAAGCAATGAAAAACGGGAGCCATGTGTTAGGCAAATTCTGCTCTATACAAGAGTGAATAGTATAGATAAGTATAGCTTCATGCTCATGGGTCTATGGGCAAGACATCTGGTTTCTTTGAGGTCTTGCAGGACAAGTATTGGGAATGGAGTGGATGGTATCTGAATAATAACATTTAATATTTATTAATATTAAGCCTAGGAACAATCCCTCTCCCATCCAATGGTAGCTACAGCCTTGTTATAGATGGATCTGTTTTGATGTGAAAATGAGGAAAGATGGAGGGGTCATATTCACATCTGGTCTAATGATGGAGAGGAAGAGAAGGTGCATCTTCATAATCTACTCACCTGATATGGGGCTTTTTCATGCCACATAGTTACAGTGCAATGGTTTAACTTTAACTGCCATGGCTGCATCCTGAGGAATCCTGGGTTTTGTAGTCCAGGGAGATCCTATAGTTTCCTGGTTCAGAATCCTAAATACAGTGAGCCCTTGGTATCTTTTGGGGTTTGGTTCGTGGATCCCAAAGTCCGTAGATGTTTGAATTTTACTATATACAGCGGGATAGCAAAATGGTGTACTGTATATAAAATGAAATGAAATTTATTATGGTCAATGACCAGCACAAAACAATACAATGCGGTACAATATTATACAGTGATCAATAGAAAAAACAATGCAAGCAATACAATACAAATACAAAAAAAAATGGAATACAGTTTGGCGATGCCTCAAATAAGGGTCAATAGGGACTGGGCTGTATCTACGGTATATAAAATGGCAAAATGAAGGTGTGTTGTGGGTTTTTTGGACTATGTGGTCATGTTCTAGAAGAGTTTATTCCTGATGTTTCACCAGCATCTGTGGCTGGCATCTTGAGAGAATGCTGGCATGGAAGAGAGTTGGATATATACACACACACTGTGTGACCCTGGGTAGGGAGGAGTGATTTCCATGTTTAATCTGAGTATTGGTGTTTTAATCTGAGTATTGGTGTGTGTGTCTATATATATATATATATATATATATATATATATATATATATATCCAACTCTCTTCCATGCCAGCATTCTCTCAAGATGCTAGCCACTCTTCTAGAACATGGACACATAGCCCGAAAAAACCCACAACAAACTATGGATGCCGGTCATGAAAGCCTTCAACTTCACAAAATTAAGGTTTGCTTTTGGGGAAAGGTTCAAAAATATATTTCCACGTTGAATCTGTGGATGCAGAATTCATAGGTACAGTGGTCCAACTGTAACTCGTCTCTAAACTGCAAGTGCCACAGTTCCACAGGATATTGCCACAGCCGTTCAAGTACATCCCTGATGCTATTATTGTATGGCGTAAAAGGGCCCCTGGAATGAGGTTGGACTCTTTGAGCCTCGCCCTTTTTGGGGTGGTGAGAACGGATATTGAGTAGAAAGTAGAACGGATATCATCTGGAGATTGCTCATTGGAGCCGGTATGCAATCTTGAGAGTCTCAAAGGCTGGTAGCTGGAGTTTCAGGGAGTGTGTAGTTGTGTGGGAGGGAGACGGGCTGGTTCAACGGCTTTGTCAAGAGATCCGACTTTTGCTGATGTCTGGCAACTCACAATAATTCCATCTCCACCTTTCTCCTCCTGTGTCTCCTTCTCCATCTTTCTCCGACTCTTCTGGCCACTTCAGGACTGCCAAGAACTCACGGACGTCGAGAGGGCCATCGAAATTGTCATCAACAACTTCCACTGTCATGCTGTCAAGGGCCGCAAGGAGTGCATCACCCCCAATGAGCTGAAAGAACTGGTGGGACAGAGGCTGCCACATTTAGCAAAGGTGAGGAGAGTTGCCAATTTGGGGAGCAGAGGGCCCAAACCAAAGAAGACCATGCAAGGTTTCCAACTGGGCAGACAGAGCTGGCTCACAACTATCTTGTAAGATCGCCCAAGCAGAGCTCCAAGTTCTCACTTCATCTATACACAGATGTAGGTCATTTGGTCTGGTATCCTCCAGATATTTCGGACCATAACTCCCAAAATCCTTGGCCCTGCTGGCTGAGTAGATGGGAGTTATAGTCCAGAACATCTGGAGGACAGCAGAAGCTCTACCTATCCAGGTGTAAACTCCTTTGCCCAATGTTTTGGCTTACAAGGCCCATCAGCTCCACCCAGAATGATGAATGTGAAAGGACTGTGGTATTCATAGTATTACAAATCTGGAGGTTTGACCATTCCCCACCCTTCGTCTTGATATAAGACTCTCAACTGTGGTGGAAATTAAAGGGCAACCGTGTCCTTCCTCACTCTCCATTTTTGTTTTGTTTTGGGTGGCCACCCCATCCTGGTCAATGCAAGTGGATGGAGCCAATCCTTTAAAATGGCTGGCATCTTCAGAGAATGCTGGCATAGAAGTGAGTGGGATATATACACACACGCACACACTGTGTGGCCCTGGGTTGGGAGGAGTATATTTTGGAGCCAACACCAACAAGCCCTACCTCTTGTATTCCCTGTTATGATAGGCTGTATCACCCTTGTGTGGTGATACCAAAGGCCACAGAACGAACCCTCTGCTCTCTGCTTATGATCTGTGTGTGTTTTGTTAATCGCTCCCTTTTCTCAAAACAGGGGGCTTGCGCGCTGGAGGAGAAGATCGAGTGCCTTGGAGACAACGAAGAGGCCAGACTCCAGTTTGGTGAATATTGGGATATCATGGGGGATGCAGCTAAGGGTTGTCGAGTTCCAGGAAGCAAGAAGTAACGCACACCGGGGAAGATCAGAACCACAAGGCCTTGGACCATTTACACAGAAAGAACAAGAGACTCTCCACCATGACGCCAATCGGTTTTCAATCCAGTGTTAAAAAATTGGGGCAGCAGCTCCCTCTCCCCTCTGGTTTTCTCTGCTTCTGGAATATCGAATTCTAGAGCTGATCTCCTTTCTTCCAGTCAAGAAACTTTCAATTCCTGTCCCAGTTTTTTCTTGGTCATAGGGTTGCTCCAGAACAACACTGTTGCTAGCCTGCCAGAATCTTGACATTCTAGGTTTCTGATCGCTCAACTCTAGAACATAGTTTTTTGTGGGCTTTTCGGGCTATGTGGCCATATTCTAGAAGAGTTTCTTCCTGACGTTTCTCCAGCATCTGTGGCTGGCATCTTCAGAGAAACTCTAGAACCTTTCAACTGTGGGGTTTTGTAGGATGGGCTCAGGAACCATAAGGCATCATTTTGGCCAATGGTTGTAGAATGCACATTAGTTTCTTTTGTCTCTTCAGCCCTTCCAAACTTTACCTTAAAAAGTTTAAAACGTTTGGTTCTAGACCCATTAGATCTTGGAGACTTCTGGATCTAGGAGCTTTCCAATGTGATGTCTCTCTCCTTTTTCTACTTCTGGAACCTGGATGCCGCAGGCTCTGAAAATGTTAAATAATATTGATGTATATTTAATGGGAACGATAAAATTCATCAAAACTTTTTATTTCCTCAGTTTTGATTTACTTTTTTAAAAGATTCCTCACATTAACTTTTTTGTTTTGTTGCCCTGAATGAGAAATTGGTATTCCCCCCCCCCCATCCATTTGCCCGTTTTCCATAGCATTGATGATGCTTTCCTCCATCAAGCTTGTTTGTGGGCTATGGGTTTAAAGAACAGAAATCAGGACTCCATCCTGAATTTTGTCTCTTGGATCAAAGGGAATGCAAAGTTAGTCACCCACAGCGTTCTGAAATCAGATTAGATTTGACCACATGAATCGGGACTAGGGCCATAAGAGAAGCTGTAAGCACACCAAACTCATAGGACTACCACGATAAAAAGTTGCATCAGACAATGACAATTGGAAGGCTACCCAAAGCCTTCTCTGTGCCAACCTTCAGAAATGGTTGAATGGAGTCTTCCTTTCTTTCTTTCACAAAATGCACAAATCTGTTGCATGTGAAGGGCAAAGAGAAAACCTCTCCATTCCCTCAAAGGGACCTTGCGTAGCAGATCTGCAAGATATCCTAATCTGTGGAAACTCCCTAGTTTGTCTATGCAAGATTCACTGGGGACCTAAATAGAGGCATATAAGAAATGGCATCAGTAGCTGCATAGAGCAGGACTTCTATTTCCATTCCACTCCTGGGGAAGGAAGCATCGTCCAGTGATACGAACCAGAGGCTAGGTATTAAGGCCCAGTACATACCTTCGGGAAAGGGCAGGCTGGCGGCGTCCGGTTTTCCCATGGAGGGACGTCACAGGAGCCAAACTGCCCGGCGTCCCTCCACCCCCAAAAGAACTCAAAAAAACAGGTTCTTTTTAGGTCGGTGCGCGCACGTTACAAGTGTGCCATTGGTGCACTCATGATGTAAGCAATGCTCAGTGATATGTATATGCTGTGTGTCGCTTACGCCAAGATGGCAGCCCCCATGTGGACGGGAGGCCGCCATTAGGCCACTGCCCACACGTTGTAGGGTTCTGGAGTGTGTGGTTGCTGCACGTTCCAGAACCCTAATATCGGCGGGAGCACGGCGCTTTTGGCCTATGTCATGGCTGAAAAGGAGCAGCAAATGAGCCTTTAGTTTTGACATTGGCTTCGCTCTGAACGAACTGCCACATCATTTGAGAAAAGACCCTAATGTTTTCTGAAATAGATCTACATGATGCCCTTTGAAAAGTGACATTTGGGACCTGAAGTCCCAGAATCCTCCCAAGCTGGGGAGATTCTGGGAGTTATGTAGTTGCAAAAGTGACTTTTTCAAGTTCATTGCTGTCTCCATGAAGCCACTTAGCAAGCGGTCCTCCGATGAGTGGCACCCTTCATTATGACCTCTCATGTTTCATCCTATAATTTTTGTTGTTGTAAAAATTGATGGAATAAAAAAGAAAGAAAAACAAGGAAAAAAATCTGTGTTTCATTATCAAATTGTCTTTTTCCTTGTTCGCTCTATGTTTAAAGCAAAAGATATAGGGGACAGGTTCAATCTACAGGTATGGCTCAGTTGACTAAGTCGATATTTGACCGAGTATGGCTCCTTGAATGGAAAATTTGACGCCAGAGCCAAAAATAACATGGGAACGGTAGGGAGAGGTTCCTATGTCGCCAAAAACAAGAGCAGTTCAACAAATTATTGCAAACGTCTAGCAATAGGCCCATGTTAAATGAAAAAGCCTGGAGAGGTGAGCCACATGTCAGTAAACAAAAAATATTTTGAACCTTCTAAAGACACCTTCGAATCTTCTTCTAAAATGCATCCAGGGATTATATTTTCATTTATCAGCTTCCACTTTTCTTGCAATTTCTTTCCCAGCTCAATCTTTATTGCACTGTATTCTCAATACACATTGCTACAATCCAGTGTTGAATGAACATCTGTGCTTTGCCACCCTTCCTTCACCATCCTCCCAATTCTGATGCGGCTAAAAACCGAACAAACTTCCGGCTAGACAGAAGACATGGGGAAAGGGGGGATGATGTAAAAACACTTTGTAAAAAAGAGTTCCTTTGTCAAAGGCTTGGGTGCTGTCCACACTGGCCAGAATACTCTGGGGCAGCCTGAAATATTCTGGCCCTGGAGCTGTCCTGACCTTCCACCATTACCTTGGCTCTCCATTCTGATGCCAGACGTTGTTCACATATGCATTCCAATGCACCGCTTGGTGCAGCCATCACTGGTAAGAGTTGCATGCTTCTGATGTCAGAACAAGACACTCAGCCTTGATCACGTTGCTGGATGCTTCGTTCCGACCTCCAAATGAATGAGTTGCCGCAGCGGCAGCCATGCCAAACGGCACAGCAGGTTAAATACTTGTACTGCAGCCACAACATTGTAAGTTCAATTCTAGAGGAGGGCTTCAAGGTGCACACAGCCTTTCATCGTTTCGTAGGTTGGCAAAATGAGTACCAACCTTGCTGGGGGCAAGCGACTTACACATTGTAAACTGTTAGGGAGTGCTGATTCACTGATAAGCAGTATAGAAATGTACTTGCTATTGTATGCAAACAGCTGCCTAGCACTGGATCAGAGGACTCTAGATCAGTGATGGTGAACCTTTTAGAGACCAAGTGCCCAAACTCAAAGGCGTTCCTGCGCCAGGTGTTACCCGGTGCTGGGGGGGGACTTCCAAGAGTGGGACTTTCACCTTCTGAGGGTGGGACTTCTGGGAGCAGGACTTCCTTGGAGACAGCTGAAGACCCTACTCTTCCTTTGCCCTCCCATCTCTCCACGTGCCCCCAGAAATGGCTTCTCATGCCAGAGAGGGCACGCGTGCCATAGGTTTGCCACCATGGCTCTAGATCATCTGGGAAGATCCAGAGCAAGGAGCGTTGTATTTAAATCCGTGCTAAGAGTTTTATACACCAGATTTGGTGCTGGACAGCATCCAGAATGTTTGCAGAAGACTCAGGCATTTGGCCATGCATCATCCAGAACCCCCACCAAGAGGATAGGGGGAGGCCATTTTATTTGGCCCATGCAGACAGGGCCTTTGTTAATGGAGACACGCATGTACTTCTGGGATGTCACTACAGGTACCAATTACTAGTGAGGGATGGGCAGATGCCAAGAACCAGAGAGAGTTGTGTAGCACATAGCTAGCTGGCTACTTTTAGGTGTGGTGAAAGGTACTCATCCTCATTAGTGTTGACACATGCCTCAACTGCCACGCTGCTTGGGTTTTTTTGCGTGTGCAAAGAATGGGAGAGCTGTCATCTTGTCTGTTGCCTCAGGTGGAAAAAATATCCTGGGCAGCTCTGCTGTCAACTGTGGTCAGACATCCATCTTCAAGGCTGGATGTTTGTGGAGCCATTCTGAGAACAAAAGCTAACGTCTTCTCATGGGAAAGGCACTCTGTACATTCTCAGAGACTGAAGAGCATCATAATTGCCTGATCTGACCAGAGGAAGGTTTGCATGGCCCAGTATCCTCTTTCCAACAGTGTGTGTGGCCTGAGCACTTCACTCTTCCCTCCTACATTTCTCCTAGGGAAGAGCCACACATAGGTGTTGTTTGCACGCAGAAGGTCTCAGGTTCGAGTCCCCACATCTCCAATTACAAATAAGAACAAGGTGATGGGAAGCATCCCTCTCTGCCACTCTCTGCGTGTTGATTCACCTTTCAACAATTGATTCAATGCATCTACTCTAGTTGAGATTAACCAATATCTTGCAGGCCCAAACACTGCCTTCCTCCGCAGATTCTCTGAATTCGATACCCGAGGGAGGCCAAGTTATTTCGGTAGCTAAATCCAAATCATAAAAAGTGAATTAAAAATGCAACCAGTGCCATTCTCTCCGTCTCTTTCTCTCCTCCTTCCTCTCTTTCTGGGAGGAAAAAGGTAATTAAAAGAAATTAAAGAACCAGTTCAGATGCTGCCGTGACATTGAAAATTGGTGGCCTGAAGCGGCCAACTCATCCTGCCTGATGGAGGGAGGACTGGTCCCTTGGACCTTTGCAGGAATTCAGGAGTCAATACGATCTCAGAGGAACGAGACTTGACCAAATAGCTCCCCCAACATGCAGCGAAAGGGCACCAGAAGTTGGGAAACTACAGAGCCATTCAGGACGGCCCAAGTTTGGCTGCTAGGTTGGATCCTTCCCTTGCCCTGAGGAATGATTTCATAATGGGGTTCCCTTCTCCCCTTAGCCACTATGGAAACAGGTAAATAGATATCGCAATCCAAAGGTGTGGTGTGATTTAATTAGACAGACGAGGAACATGCCATGAGAGGAGAGGAGATGAGTATACCCAGGGTTGATGCCCCGGTGCCAGCCTCTGTTTGTCCTGGCAGCTGGCAGCTTCCATAATGAGCTGTGGCAAACTGGCTCTGGATTTTAGTCCAGAATTTAAAACATCTGCCCAAGGTGCTGAAATCTGTTCCAAAACTGGCTCCGACATTTGAATAGTTTTGCTAACATTCAGTTTAGGACTTGGAATAGATTCTCGTCTTCCCTAAATTTTTCGGGACAAGGTCATTGGTGTGTGGGGGGGCTATCTGTGTAGGACAAAAAATGGGACGTTTCAGGAAGACATGCATTACTGAATATTGGGTGTTTTTATTCTACAGTTGTGGGCAAAGAGCTTCTTGAAACTCTCCATCCTATGTAGGGGCAAGGATATGGAGTGAGTGAGGACACCATCAAAAAAGTCCAGTGCAGGAGAAATGTCCCATCTGTGTTTCACGGGTCTTTAAGAGAGACGGTGGACAAGCTTCCTTCTTGCCTGTAGAAAGTTTGTTCTGGCCAACCATTTCACACTCTCTATAACAGTGGTCCCCAACCTGTGGTTCAGGACCCCTTTGGTGGTCGAATGACCCTTTCACAGGGGTCGCCTAAGACCATCGGAAAACATATATTTGCATGCAGCAATGAAAATAATTGTATGGTTGGGGGTCATCACAACATTAAAAGGTTGCGGCATTGGGAAGGTTGAGAACCACTGCTCTATAATGACCTAGGCCAATGGCAGCCACTGGCCTCCATGTCTGCAGAAGGGTTTACACACTGACCAAGATCTACACTTGGGTTTTGTTATTCCACATCTCCCCCTCCACCAGTTAATCCCTTTGAAGGATTTGCTGCTGCTGCAACTTACTAGTAAAGAGGAGACCACAGAATCATAGAGTTGGAAGAGACCCCAAGGGCCATCCACTCCAACATTTCAGCCATACAGGAATAACACAATCAAAGCACCCCTGACAGATGGCCATCCAGCCTCTGTTTAAAGACCTCCAAAGGAGGAGACTCCACCACTCCCTGAGGTAGCATTTTCCGCTGTCAAACACCTCTTACATTTGGGAGGTTCTTTCTAAGACTGAGGTGGAATCTCTGTTCTTGGAGCTTGCATCCATTGTTCCAGGTCCCATTCTCTGGAGCAGCAGAAAACAAGCTTGCTCCATCCTCAACACGACATCCCTTAGATCAGTGGTGGTGAACCTATGGCACGCTTGCCAAAGGTGGCACTCAGAGCCCTGTCTGTGAACACGTGCGGCAGAATTTGCCAGAGTTTGTTACTAGAAAGCCAGAGGGACACAACACTTTGCGATAAATAAGTGGTTTGGGGGTTCCAGTTTGGGCACTCGGTCCCTAAAAGGTTTGCCATCACTGTCCTAGATCTATAATTTCAGAATCAAAACGATCTCCACTGTTGTAATCTAATCTGACCCACTTGATTTTATTCTTAGCCTTTTGTATTTTAATGTATTTTAACATAATCTCTCTAATTAGTACAATGCGCCCTTGGCTTACGCAGAGGATCTGTTCCGGACCCCCTGCGTAAGCCAAATACTGCGTATGCTCGAGCTCCTTTCAAGTGAATGAGACTCGTGCATGCGGTGGCGCAGTGGCACACGCCCCATTCATTCGAATGGGACATGCTGCCCCTTGCACCCCGCGCGGTTCTACACAGCTTTGTGCGTAAGCTCAAAGCCACATATAACACAGGTGCACTGTATTGGTTTATATGTTACGCAAGCTTTCCATTTATGTGAGCTAAGTTATTGTATGCCTTGACGGGTCTATTGACAGTAAATAAAGATTGATTGATTGACTAATTGATTGATTGACTGATTGATTGACCCTTGACGGGTCTACTGACCATAAATAAAGACTGATTGATTAATCAAGGAAGACAAACTCCATGTTCAGAGCAAGGAAAGAGGCAACAGGAGGGAGGAGGCAGGGCCAAAGGCATCCATTGTGGATCACCTCTCCTTTTCCTCGGGGCGTTCTCCAAAAACACCGGGATGAGATCACCCCAATATCCAAATATAATCAAGTGGGAGGACAACAGCAGTCAGGAGACACCCCCGAACCTTTGGTATGTGCATAATGAAAACACAAATTGATTCATTACCATCCTGCCTTATTTGTATCGGCCGTCCTTCCGCACAGTCCAGGAAGACTCTTCTCTAAACATTCCCAAAATATTTCTTCCTCTCTTTTACCCAACGACAAAAAATGAGGCTGTGCGCAGATGGGGGAAACCAGTTTGGGATGCATTGGGAAATCGTGTGCAACGTCGAAAGCGTAATAATAAATCAGAGGTTCCTTTATCGTGCCAGAGGTTGCAAGGTTCCTCCTGGTTTCTGGTTGCATATCACAGGGACTAGATTATTTCTAAGAAGGAAAAGGCAAACGTGTGTCTCATCCCGTTGCATAAGAGGGACATGATGTAAGGATGGATGGAAAGGGGATGACGTCTGACCTACTAGGGCAACAACAAAAATGGATTCAAATTTAGTCATGCTTAGAGAGATCCACTCAAATCAACAGGTCTTACGTTAGTCACAACTTCAACCCATTTCCATGATTTACGCAATGCTGCTGCTACTACTTCCTCCTCTTTCTCTTTTTCCTTCTTCTTCTTCCTGTTGTTGTTACTGTCTTTATCTATATTCCTACCTTTCCCCCAAAACTGGGATTCAAGCTGGCTTCCAAACTGGAACAAGCACAACATAGCTAAGAATATACAAAGGGACAACATTGGGACAGAAACGTGCCGACAGTATTAAAACAATTTGGAAACACGCACTTGGATGTACAGAAAATATTTGATTAAGCCACATATATACAGACTATTTAAGAACTCCTTTGGAGGATAGGTTTATATAAGAGTCAATATGCACACATTCAAGAACTAACAGAGAGGAGATGAAGTATTATATGTATAACTGTATCTAAGGTCATTTGTTTTGTTATGTCTGTTGTTTCTTGAATTAATTTTATGTTTTTATCTGTGTGATTTTCAATAAAAATATGGGGGGGATAAAATGTGAATTTTCAAACAAACGAACAAACAAACAGTATGGCCTTGGTAGGCTAAAAGAAATTCGCAAATGGATACTGAAATTAAGCTTAAAGACAGTGTAAAGACCGAGGAATAATGTGAAAAATGTTAAGTATGTTGGAATACAAAGATTGCAAATCTGCATATGGGAAAATGTAATAAATATTGTGAAGTCGAAGGCTTTCATGGCTGGTATCCATGCTTTTGTGGGATTTTTGGACTATGCATCCATGTTCTAGAAGAGTTTATTCCTGACGTTTCGCCTGCATCTGTGGCTGGCATCTTCAGAGGATGCTGGCATGGAAGTAACAATACACACCCCACTCACTCTCATGCCACCATTCTCTGAAGATGCCAGCCACAGATGCTGGCGAAACATCAGGAATAAACTCTTCTAGAACATGGCCACATAACCCGTAAAACCCACAAACAACTAAGTAATAAATATTACTTAACTGTTAAAAAAAAAAGTATAGCACCCTCTTGGAGAGCCAGTTTGACATAGTGGTTTGAGCATTGGACCAAGAGTTTGGAGACCAGCTGGAATCCCAGTTCATCCATGGAAACCCACTGGGTGAACTGGGGCAAGTCACACACTCTCAGCCTCAGAGGATGGCCATGGCAAACCCCCTCTGAAGAAACTTGCCAAAAAAACCCTAGAATAGGTTTGCCTTATGGTCACCATAAGTCGGAAATGACTTGAAGGCGCACAACGCCAACAACACTCTCTTGAGAGCCTTTCTTTAAGTTCGAAAAGACTGTCAGAATAAAAATGTTTGTACATCAATAGGATGGTGAGAAGGTGGGCATTGTGGTCTCCTTGGGAAGAGAGTTCTAGAGCTGGGGTTGCTTGTTTGTTTGTTTGTTTGTTTGTTTGTTTGTTAGACACTCTCGAGTCGATCTCGACTTCTCCAAGACTCCCTATCCTCCACTACTTTTCTTAGTTCTTGCAGATTCATACTCATGACCTCCTTAATGGAGTCCATCCAGCTAACATCTGATCTTCTTCTCGTTTTCCTTCCCTCCACCTTCCCTAGAATTACTGTATAGTCTTTTCCAATGAGTCATGTCTTCTCATGATGTGGCCAAAGTATGGCTGCCTCGTCATATTGGCTTCCAGGGAAACCTCAGGCCTGGCCCATTCTAAGACCCATTTGTTTGTCTTTCATAAGTCTACCACAAGTTCCTTCTTCTGATATTTCCAGCACAAACTTGAGGAACAAAAATGGTGGAGGGTCTAGGAGGGTGACCAAAATGGTGAAGGGTCTAGAAGCTATGTCCTATGAGGAACGACTTAGGGAGCTGGGGATGTTTAGCCTGGAAAAGAAAAAGTTAAGAGATGATATGATAGCCTTGTTTAAATATTTGAAGGGATGTCATATTGAGGAGGGAGCAAGCTTGTTTTCTGCTGCTCCAGAGAACAGGACCCAATCGAGCAATGGATGCAAGCTGCAGGAAAAGAGACTCCAGCTCAACATTAGGAAGAACTTCCTGACAGTAAGGGCTGTTCGACAGTGGAACACACTCCCTAAGGTCTTTAAGCAGAGGCTGGATGGCCATGTGTCAGGGATGCTTTGATTGAGAGTTCCTGCATGGCAGAAGGGGGTTGGACTGGATGGCCCTTGGGGTCTCTTCCAACTCTAGGATTCTATGACTTGTGTGATCCCTGTAACCATGCAACTAAGCCTGGCTCCATCCTCATTTTGTTTTTTAACTTTCTAGCCTGTAGGATTCCAGCTGGTTCAACATCATAATCATCATTATCATAGTCATCGTAATTAAAAATCAAATCTGCATTTCCATCTTGGTTGGCTCAACACTATCTATTGTCTTCCAAGAACAGCGAGATGGCATGACAAGATCAGCAGTGAAACATTCCAGACTGATGAAAAGCACATGCTTTTTAAGCTGGACAATGTGGCAATTATCCTGAGGAACTCTCTGCCACAGGATGTAGGTTGGGCCCAATATTGGCAAGCCTTCCAATGGATAAGTGCCAGTCTGACAGGTCAGCGGTGACAAGGGCAATAAAAATATCTCAGGCCAGGAATGTTTTCCAAGGTGGAATGCTAGGCATCCTGGGTCCGAGACACAGACTCGTTGCTGTTTATCTTTCTTATGATGCTAAGCCTCTTTATCTGTGCTGGGATCCAGTGAAATGAGGCTGGCAGAGAGCACGGATCCACCCAAGGCCACCCACTGTGTGCTTCAGAGGTGACATGCCTCACCCACGCAACAAATAACAAATGCTAGTGCTCTAACCACTGCGCCATACTGCCCTCCAGCTAATCTCCGCCTCACGAGAGTTAGAGATTTTTTTATTATTACTATTTTATTTCCTTCGATTTGAGCTGGGTGTCAGCCATTCACAGTCATTGCAAACTATTCACAGGCTAAACATCCCCAGCTCCCTATTCACAAACTATTCACAGTCATTGCTATGACTCCTATATATCCTGGCCTTTTCCTAAATCTTTTAATTTTATTATGGTATTTATACCCCACCCTTCAGCCCTAAAGACTATCAGAGCAAGGTTACACCTTATCAAAAGCAATATCGATGAACAGCTATCTGGAAACGTCAATAAAAAGTATATATACAAAAGTTATTGAAAAGGCAGGCAATTTGCAAAGTTAAAACCATTAGAATTTTTCAGTTAATTGTATTGTATTGTAATGTACAATGTTGTATGTCTATGTGTTGTTGGTTATTTTAACTTGTATGAAGCCTAATAAAGATATATATATGAAGAAGACTATGGACAAGGCAAACAAAACAGCACAGTACAGTACACAAAGAAAGGCCTTTCTCTCAGGGGCTGAACAGATGGTCCAGGATGGCATGGGCATGGTATTCTGGCCCTGGCGCTCACTCAGGTTGGTTCCCAGATCTGTAAGGGGACAGACGGGTATTTACAGACCCGTCCCTGTGACAACCTGGGACCCACTTCTACCATGTGCTCCTTACCTTGCCGTGTCATTGCTCTTACACAGAAGGCCCCCATCCCTAAATCGGATGTGGAAACAGGGCACCTGGCTGCGCCCACATTGGCCAGGCACCCGTTTCCACATCAGATGGGACAATGGGGGGCTTCTGAGTAAGACTAGCAATAGCATTTACATTTCTATACCTCTTATTTGTGAACTCAGCACTCTCCAAGCGGTTTACAATATGTAAGCCAATTGCCCCCGACAAGCTGGGTATTCATTTTACCGACCTACGAAAGAATGGAAGGCCGAGTCAACCTTGGAGCCCTGTGGGGATCGAACTCACAACCTTGTAGCTTCAGGGCTGGTGTTTAGTCACTGTGCCACCACTGATGCAGCAAAGTAAAGAATGCAAGGGACTGTTTGAACAGCCGGAGTTTGCTGCAGAGTTTCCAGGAAACTCCACAGCAACCCAAAGGTCAAATTATCCCAGAGTGACAGGTCAAATCCACCAGATCCACACCCAGTTGGGTAGGATCAGGTCCAATCTTGCACCCAGGGATTTAGCCTGCATCGTCTGAACGATGGCAACATGGGTCTTTGTGCCTGTGCGGAAAGCCCCTTAGGGCTTGTCTACGCTTGCCATCATACTCCGAGCTGCCCCCTAGAATATTCTGGCCTTGAATTCATCCCTTACCTTGGTCTCTTTTCCCAATGACGACGAGCAGCTCCCTTCTTATGTGCAGTCCCTATAGCCAGCTGAGGTCCGAACAAGACATCTAGTCATGCTATCGATTCTGGGCACCTCGTCCTGAACTCAGAATGACTGGTGACTGGTGCCCGCAGTGTAAACAAAAATTCATGGATGCTCAGCCATGCATTGTTGCTGAGAATCCTTGAAAACTCACAACAAATGGTGAGTTTTTAAAACACACGGTAACAGCATTATAGCAATAGCATTTACATTTCTATACCACTTCATACAGAACTCAGTAGTCTCTAAGCGTTTTACAATCTGTAAGCCAATTCCTCCTAGCAAGCTGGGTACTCATTTTAGCGACCTACAAAAGGATGGAAGGCTGAGTCCACCCTGGAGCCCTGTGGGGATCGAACTCACAACCTTGTGGCGGCAATACTGGCTGCAGTAATGGCATGTATCCACTGCGCCATCAGGGCTCCTGACAAGGGAAAGGAAGCCCTGAATCAGGTGCATGTCTTGAGTATTGGGTACCAAATCAGTAAAGACAGTCTGGACCTGTGAAGTCAAAGGCTTTCCTGGCCTGCATCCATAGTTTTTTGTGGGTTTTTCGGGCGATGTGGCCATGTTCTAGAAGAGTTTATTCCTGACGTTCCACCAGCATCTGTGGATGGCATCTTTAGAGAATGCTGGCCTAGAAGAGAGCTGGATATATAAGCTGGGTCACACAGTGTGTGTGTGTGTGTGTGTGTGTGTGTGTGTGTGTGTGTGTGTATACATACACACACACACACACACACACACACACACACCACTCACTTCCATGCCAGCATTCTCTGAAGATGCCAGCCACAGATGCTGGTGAAACGTCAGGAATAAACTCTTCTAGAACATGGCCACAGAGACCGAAAAACCCACAAAAAACTAAGTCTGGACCTGATTTGGGGGTTTGGCCCTGCATCGTGTAAACAGGACTCAGTGAGCCCAGGGGGAATAAATTCGGGTTACAACACCCGTGTAGAGAAGGCCAGAGTCCCACCACCATTGCAAGCACTTGTTGGTGGGGATGCAAGAGATGGGCTTCTTGGTGGCTGTCCCTAGACTCTATATAACTGCCTTCCCAGGGAGGCCAGAATGGCTCTCTCCTTGTTGGCCTTCTGTTGGCAAGCTGAAATCATTTTATTAGGACAGGCTTTTAAAACAAACGGTTTTTCAAGAATGGTCTGGGGCAGTGATTCTCAACAGTCCTAATGCCGTGACCCTTTAATACAGTTCCTCATGTTGTGGTGGCCCCCAACCTTAACATTATTTTCCTCTCGGTTCCTAAGACCATCGGAAATACGTGCTTTCTGGTGGTCTTAGGCGCCCTCTGTGAAAGGGTCCTTCGAACCCCAAAGGGGTTGCAACCCACAGGTTGGGAACGGCTGGTCTTGGGGGTGCTACGTTGTTTGAATGGAACTGTTTTTAGGCGCTTTTCATCTTTTAAAATATATATATAATTAAGTGTTTTCATTTGTTTTATAGCATCAATACAAAACAAACAATTAATACATAAATAGCAAATAAGCATGGAGTATGTAAACTTGCATAATAGCTATCGTTTGAGGGGCAACAGCAGCAACAAACTCCTAAAGACATCATTCAGATTTGCTAGTGGATGAAGCTGGGATCAAAGTATCTTTCCAAAGAATGGCTTGATGAGTAGCAATTGAGTTGGCCTTAATGTCTTTTAACTTGAGGCATGAATTGTTTTAATGCTATAAACCGTTTAATTCTATTTTAACATTCGCTTTCTGTATATTTTTAATTGTACTGTTCTTTTAAATTGTGACCTGGCTTGAGTCGAAATGTTTAGGGAAAGCATCTGTTTCAACTAAAGTGGCATCCTCGCTATGGAAATAATCCAGGTTCACACCACTTTAACTGGTATGGAATTCTGGGAACTGTAGTTTTGTGAGACAATTAGCCTTCACTGTCAGAGAACTCTGGTGCCACAACAAACCACAATTTCCAGAGTTCCATAGCACTGATCCACAGTGGTTAAAGTGGTGTCAACCTGGATTATTTCTGCAGTGCGCATGCAGCCAAAACATAAATCTAATTCAGCCTGGGGATCTTGGTTACAAAAGAGAGTTGTTACACTGGTGACCGGTTGCCATATGACACACCTTGTAAAAATGCAACACACACAAAGGCACAAAAGTTCAGTGTGATGACACCAAGCAGAAGGGAATGAGCGATGAGACACACATCTCCATCATGATTCTGGGGCTGTGCTTTTCCTTGGAGTGACAGAACGCTGCCATGTTGAATTGACAAATTGGTGCGGTGACTGTGAGTTCACTGAGGCGCTGCTTACAAAGATACATTGAACAGAGCCGATAAATTTAATTTTAAAACCCAATCTGTCACAATTACTGTCCTCGGAGTAGGAAGAGCCCTACCAGATGGCGCAAAGGTTTCAGACGGTTGCGGTATCTGTTGCTGTAGTTCTCCGGTTTTTAAAAACACAGTCAGGGCTTTATAACTACGGATTCTTTATCCAGGGAGTCAAGCATCCATGGCTAGAAATATATATTTAAATATATATATAAGTTCCAAAAAAGCAAACCTTCATTTTGCCATTTTGCACAACGGGCACCATTTTACTACGCCATTGTATTTAATGGGACTTGAGCATTTATCAATTTGGGTATCCTGTAACCAAACCTCAGCAGATACCGAGGGCCCTCTGTATCCACTCCATTTTCAGTGTCGATACGTTCTGTCAATTCCCCGCAGCAGCTACAACATTTTATTTCTAGCCTTAGTCTCAAAGGTGCTACAAGATCCCTTTGTGTACGGATGCAGACCAATATGCTCTCAAATTTTCACAGTTCGGGACTTATTCTGTGCAAAATTCACATGCGGTTACTACATTGCGCAAACCAGCATTTTCCTTGCAGAGAGAGCTGCTTTTGGTGCAGAAGATATTATGCATCGACTGGATCTGCAGACTTTGGGGATTATTTTGTACAAAATTCACTTGTGTTGGTTTTGTATAGAAAACGGTATATATGCTGTTTCCTGACCAAGAAATGCTGTAATTCAGAATTTATTCTGAGTCAATTCATACATGGTAGATTTGCACCAGGGGCGGGGGGGATACTACTTTCTGTACATAATCTGTTGGCTGCACAGATTCTCTTTCTGTGCAAAGCAACCATATGCCAGTTTTACTCAGAATAAGTCCCAAATTGTGAATCAGCTTTAAAAACTGTGCAGTTTTCAAAGATTTTCTTGGGGCTGCCATAAATGGGAAACCATTTGATGGCATACAACAACAACAACAAGAGATTATAGAAATGAAACAGTCATGAGTGCATAACTCTAGGATTCTAGCAAAACCAATGGCTCCTCTTCTTCATCCTGGAGAGAAGTGACCATTGAAGTGCCACAGGGTTCTGTCCTGGGCCCAGTGCTGTTCAACATCTTTATCAATGGCTTGGATGAAGGAACAGAGGGCATGCTTATCAAATTTGCAAATGACACCAAATTTTAAAAAAGGAACCATCCCCTGGTGAAAGGCAAGAGTGGGGCAGTACAGACCGCCCTGAAACAGCAGCCTGCACTCACCCATTTTACCTGTGGAAGGACACCGCAACCACCAAACAGTGTGGCGTCCCTCCGCGGTAAAAAGGACCCGGTTCTTCTGGGTTCTTTTTGCGGCGCCCACCTTACATCACTGAGAGTAGACAGCGGTACCCAATGAGACAAAGGAAGTACGCAATGGCATAAGGCCATTGGTGCACTTGTGATGTAACTGATGTGCAGCGATGTGTGGATGCTGTGCGGCGGTGACGTCATCATGGTGGCACCCATGTGGATGGGATGCCTCCATGAAACCATCACCCTGGCATTCTAGGGTTAGGGACCGTGTGGTTGGTGCGCTATCCCTAACCCTAGAATCGCCTCTGCCATGCCACAAAGCTCCTGTCTGTCTCAGGCCAGAGTAACCTGGCTTGAAAGCACTGATCCTGCTCTAGTCTCTCATCCCTCCAGCCTTTATTATGAGCACAAACTGTTATGCCTGCTGGAATTTTGATTTTTTGCATTGTTTTCCTTTGCTTCGTTCGTTACATCCTTTGTTACATGCCCCTAAACTTTACCCTCGACTTATCCACGGATCATATCAAAATCCATCATTTTGGTCCCAAAATAACCCTCGACTTATACATGGGGTCAACTTATAGTCAAGTATATGCGGTAGTTAGCCACTGAGATCTTGTGCCATTGAGTACTTCCTCTGTCTCATTGGGTACCACTGCCCACTCTCAGAGATAGGATACTGGGTTAAGCCAGAGCATAAGACGAATCCATGTTGTCTGCTCTGTCTGTCCATACTTTGGGCCTTACGCACCAAAGCAACACGTGGGCGATACTCTTGTCTCATTCTGTATCACCAGCAGAAGACTGAGAAAGACACTGGGCGGGATGCTCCGATTTTGCAATGGTGCTCATGCGCGCTCTCTTTCTCCAGGATGCCAGTGAGTTGCAAAGCCCTACCCAAAGGAACGCCCCAGCATTAAAAGAAGGGGGGGGGAATATTTCTCTTTAAATGGAAGTCAAACCCAGCCTCGTGACACAGGTGCTGGCTAAATGCAAGAAGTGGGAGGTGTCTACTCTCATATAGCCCCATTCCTGTAAAGGCAGAAGCAGGAAAGAAGCTGACAGACGGGAACAAAAGTCTTTGGCGGGACAGGTTACCCACACCCCACCCTACAATAACAACAACCATGCAAGGTAAGGGGAGACAGGAGGTATATGATAATGTCATCTGCATAAATGTTGAACTACCAACTGGGTGGGAGAAGGTAATCTTAAGCAGACCCTTTGATGGGAAGCAGGAGTTGTTTCATGGGAGAGTTTGGATGGCGTATAGAAGCTTCTGAGCTGTAGGGCATGTACCTGCAAGTTTGGGCAAAAGGATTTTGCAAAGCTGACACGCTAGAGAACTAATCTGGGTGCAAGAAAAGCGCATGACAGGGGAGAGAATAGAAAAGTAAGGTTAAAATAGAAGGTATTTAAGGAATGAAATGCCACGACCTTCACTCGATTCTGGCTCTTGACTCTCTTCCATCCCAGAGGCGAACTGATTCTAGCCTTCTGTGATTTATCTAATGGCAAAATGGACTTCTCAAGGTCCACCAAAGTCCGTTGCAATATCCTCACACAAGACGAGGCTCATATTTGTCTGCCTTAAAGGCGAAGGCCTACTGTTGGTCCCTAGGCGTGCAACTTTTGCATAAGAATAAAAGAAGTTTCCCAGTGTACCAGATCAAGTCAGGATCTACCACACCCAAGGCCCTTTCATGCTGCTCAGCTGTAGTGGTGTGATTCCACCTCATCTACTAGGGAATCCTGGGATCTGTAGTTTCACGATTGAGAATGCTCAGCCACTGCACCCTAGTGCTTCTTTGAACTGCACATCCCAGGATTGCATAGGATGCAACAATTGTATATTGTAAAGGCATACTTTGTCCAAGTGGTCAGTCAGAAGTAGGCTAATAGTCCAACTAGGAGAAAGCCAACAATGGTCCAACTGGTAGAGTACAGGCAACCTTTACCTTTGTTGTGTTCTGACCACTGGGTATGTTGAGATATAAACACACATCGAGGTGAAAGAAGGATATCTCAGTGGCACAACCGAGTACACTCTGCAGTACTCCTCAGAGTATCTCCTCAGAGGTTAAGTCTTACTTTGCACAGTGGCATTGACTCCCAGGAACTGGGGATGAGATGGCAAGAATGAATGGGAAATAGAGATCAGCTGGGATTGATGGAGGCTATAATCCAAGACATCTGGAGGCTGCTGAGGAATATTTTCTCTGGGTTTCTTCCTTCCCGGCTAAGATCTTGAAAAGCTGGGGCTACTTCGGGATCTTAGTGAATCCATTTGGCACGGTTATTGTAGATTCTGGATGGAAAACCTTCAGAGAGACTGAGGGGGGAGTGTTTGTGGATTATAACTCCCAGTATCCTCCAGGCAACAAATTAAAATAACTTTAAATTAAATTAAACAATATCTGAGGTGCCAAGGAGGTAGAGACAAAAGGACTGGGGACATAAAGGATGTTGAGCCAATGTAGGGTAGTAGTTTGTACATTGGACTACGTCTCCGGAGACCTGGGTTCGGATCCCAGTTCAACCATGGAAACCTTCAGCAAGTCATGCCTTCTCAGTAGAAGGCAAAGGCAAACCCCCTCTGAACAAATCTTGCCAAGAAAACCCCATGATAGGTTTCGCCTTAGGGTCATCATAAGTTGGAAATGACTTGAAGGCACACAACAATAACACAACCCACCACAAAGGCTTTTCTGGGCAAGCTGGCATACAAATCAGCCTCGGAAAGGGTAATAGGTCCTTCTAGCTCTGTATTGTCTAACCCAGTGGTTCTCAACCTTCCGAATGCCGCAACCCTTTAATACAGTTCCTCATGTTGTGGTGACCCCCAACCAATGGTTTCGGTTCTTGCAACCATCAGAAATATGTGTTTCCCGATGATCTTCGGCAACCCCTGTGAAAGGGTCATTCAACCCCCAAAGGGGTCGCAACCCACAAGTTGGGAACCTCTGGTCTAACTGCTGGTCTGACACTGGCTTGCCTTCCAATGCCTCTAAGGCAGAGGTGGTCCAGCTCCAGATCTAGAACCAGATTTGGCCCCACAAGGATATTTTTCTGATCCAAAGCACTCCCAAAAAACTGTGCCTTCTTCTGGGGATGAAAGTGGACCCCAGACCGGCCACAGATGCCCACCTCTGGTCTAAGGGCAGAGAAAAGAGATGCATAGATCTGCTTCCTGAGCATCATTTAGCATGGAATGCCAGTGGTTGAAACTGGGATCTTCGGAGTGTAAAACTTGGTTTGCCGTACTAATGGCAGGCAGGACACCAATCTGGTTCTCCCGGTCGGGCAAACTTGCAATAAATTGGCAAGGTGTTCTGACATTACACAATGTCACCTATCTTGCACTAAGTTTGTGTAATGCCCAAATTAAGAAAATGATGGATGACTAGAAGTGGGTTTTGGTGCATTTTACCCAGTTCCCAGGATTGAACTTCTTTAATTCTAAGGATCTGTCTTCCTTTAGGCTTCTTTAGTCTCCTTTAGTCTCCGGTCGGTGACAAAAATTATATCACAAAATGGAGTTTGCACAAGTTTGCAAACAAGCAGATGTTTGATTGCGATTGAATGCAAGAATGATCAGTATAAATGTTTCTGACTCTCATTAGTTTAACAATAGCAAGCGAAATGGAAAAGTTGAAATAATAAAACTTTGACATGGATGACTTTGTGCCAATCTCTTATTGTGTTTGTTACTTGATTATATATTGTACTTGCACTTTGTTGCTACCAGCCTCGATCCTCGAAAAGGGAGAGGCGGGATATAAATAAATATTTATTATTATTATTATTATTATTATTATCATTATCATTATCATTATCATTATCATTATTATTATCCATTAGCTTTGGTGCCCCTCATTGTAAAATAGGAGCATTAATCCAGTCTCAATGCAGTTCCACTTTGAGAATGTGGGTTTCAAATCCCTGTAAATGAAAGAAGACAGATGTTGGTGTCTATTTGGGCCTGAGTTTTGAAACGTTCATGACGTCCTTATGATGCCGGGACATGCGGACGCTAAGCGGCCGTCGCGTCAAAATGGCGGCGCCCATGTAGACAGGGCAACACCATTTTGCCACTGCCAGTACATACTAGGCTAACCCTAGTACGTACTAGGGTTAGGGAGTGTCTGAATGGTGCGTGCTCCCTAATCCTACTGCTGCCGCCGCCACGCTACATTTTGCCGGTCTGTATCCCGCCATTGTGTCTTTTTAACCCTGTCTTCAGAGGTGTTAGTGCCATTGGGTTGTTGTTGTTGTTGTTGTGTGCCTTCAAGTCATTTCTGACTTATGGCACCCTTTCGCAGGGTTTTCTTGGCAAGTTTCTTCTGAGGGGGTTTGCCATTGCCATTCTCTGAGGCTGAGAGAGTGTGACTTGCCCATGGCCACCCATTGGGTTTCCATGATTCAAACCCCGCTCTCCAGAGTCATAGTCCACCACACCATACTGGCTATTGGCTACAATTTTATTAGCTCAGGCTTTCTGTTTTAATGCTGTTTGCTTCTGGTTGATCAAGTGGAACACGTTCCAGTATGACCCTCTCCCTGATGCTCCTTTTACAGTTCCCTATATAGAGATTTTAAAGTGCTGTTTGAAAAAAGTTTCTGCTTTGGACTCATTAATTCATTGACGCCCTGCTGTTTGCATCATGTTTGGGATTTTACAAGTGGTTGTGAGCACCAATGATTAATACTCACACACAGACACATATGTATTCAGGGCTTCCCAAATACACACACACACACACACACACACACACCCAGCCTTCTCTTTTCCAAGGAATCATATATGCACCCTTAACAGCTTCTTCGTGTGGGGGTTTCCTTAAAAATAGAATTTATGTCACAAAGCCATAGGCACATGAAAAATTAAAGATGACAATATCAGATAAGTGTTGCAAAATTGCAGGAGAAACTTTAAATGAAGTTTGCACCTCTGTGCTTCAACAACGCAGGCCATGAGATGGACACCTTCCATAAAACTGTAGTTTAAGATAGCATTGGTAACGCTGATAAGATTATTATTATAAGATTATAATATAATATAATACATCTAAGGAAATAGACTCAAGTCTATGAAAGCTCACGCTGCCAACTTCTTTCTTGCAGTTAGTCTCAAAGGTGCTACAAGGTCTCTCTACATACTGACTCTACAGACTAATGTGGCTATATCTTTGAATAATATCATATAGTATAACAATATTAATCTACTAAATATTATAATAATATAATATTTAGTTCATAATATTTTTAATGTAGTATAAATAGAAATGTGTTGACTCAGCCTCCAAATAATCCTTACAGCTACGATTTGCAGTTAAGAGTATATAATTATTATTATTATTATTATTATTATTATTATTATTATTATTATTTCTAGCCCACCTCTCCCTATGGATCGAGACAGGTTACAATACAATACAATACAATATAATATACATTTTTTGCCTTCAAAGTCTCATTCTATTATCAGGTGTATGTTTGGAGTCTGCAGCTGGTTTGCTTCCAGCTGGGGCTGCATTGCAAAGACCAAATTGGAAGCACTAATTGAAGGATTGCAAGCCGCAAAGGAATGTCGGTCACAATACACTTGGCTAAAAATGAAAAGGGACTGGCAAGCCCTAAATACCAAAATGGAGGAAGGCAGTGGATTCACAGGAGGGCAAAGACATAAGGCAGGATGCCTAGCATCTCAAGGATTCATTGGGAGTATTTTTTGCAACAGTGGAGCTCAGGTTTGGGATATGTAGGTTCATAAGAGAAAAGGAAAAGTGCATTAAAATATGATCAGAGTGCCATAATTGCTTCCTTTCCAAGGAAAGGATTTTCTTATGGCCAAGATTGGAGTGGTCACTGTGGTATCTACCAGATCTTGGAAATGTTATTTTGGGGGACTACAAGTCCACAGTCTTCCAGTCAGTATGGCCATGCGGTATTCTGAGATATTCTGGGAGTTGTAGTCCAAAATAAAGCACATCTGTAATCTCTGAGAGTGATAGTGGGAAGCTTTCAGGCTAGAGATAATACACCTTTGAGCCCAATGTAAGAGAAGCCTCACTTGATTAATCTAGTCCAATAGTTCCCAAACTTTGGTTTTCCAGATGTTTTGGACTTCAGCTCCCAGAATTCCTAACTGCTGCCCAAGCTGTCTGGGGCTTCTGGGAGTTGAAGTCCATAACATCTGGAGGATCAAAGTTTGGGGATCGCTAGTCTAGTCCCTTGCATTCAGAGACCCCCTCCGCATTTCATAAGTAGCATTTATTTAATTTATTTATTTCATTCATGTTGCAACATGGAAGTTCCATCTCATTTTCGTGGCCAATGATCAGTTTGGAGCTGGAGCTGTCCGTTTTTGTTCCCGAGGGACACCGCAGCAGCCAAACTGTGCAGCATCCCTCCGCACCAAAAAGAAACCGGAAAAAACAGGTTCTTTTAAGTCTACACGGTGGATGTTACAAGTGCACCATTGGTGCACTGTGGCACATCAGTGCCGTAAGCGACGTGCAGCGATGCCTGTAAACTGCACGTCGCTTACATCATGATGGCGACCCCATGTGGACAGGAGGCTGCCATAATGGCGCCACTGTTATGTGCTAGGTTTTGGGAGTGTGCGGCTGGTGTGCACTCCTGATCCCTAGAATTGGCACCGGCACGCTGCTTCCCACCCATCTGTCTTGGGCCTTTCTCCCCAATGAAATTATGTATCCTCCTTCCCTACATAGTAATGGTGGCTTGGATCGCCACTATAATCCCCATTGACCGCATCACTGGCCATGCTATCTGGGGAGGATGGGAACAGCAGTACAACGTCACCTAATATGGAAGTCCCTATCAACATATAAGCTACGAAACTGGAAACAAAGGAAAGGTCGTTTCTCTGAAGGCAGCCATGAATCTAAAATTTGTAATGACAAAAAGAAGCCACCTAAGAGAGGGGTGATCCCCAGCCCTTGTGGCCATGAGTCCCAGAGGTTTAAGCTCATGCATCTGCATTTGACAATGGATCCAATGTCCTAGAGAGGTGGCGGGTTCTCCTTCTCTGGACATCTTCCTGGTGAGGATGTTGTAGCTGGAGTTCCTACACTGAGGTTAAACTAGATGACCCATGGGTCTCTTTATAAATCTATGGTTCTATGGGGAAGGGATTCCTTTGCCCAGCCCTGACCTTAAACACTAAATGGACAGCATCCCAAACTTTGAAGATGATTCATTTCTAGACATTTTTGGCTGGGGAATTCTTGGAGTTGCAATCCAAAAAGTGACACCTCCAAGCTTTGGTGTAGACCAGTGATTCCCAAACTCTGGTGTTCTAGGAGTTTTGGACTTCAGCTCCCAGAATCCCAGACTACTGGCTAAGATGACTGAGGCTTCTGGGAGCTGAAGTCCAAAATACCTGGAGGACCAGAGTTTGGGAATCACTGGTGTAGACTATCTTGGAGCATTAACACCAATGCTGAATTTCTCCCTTTATGAAAGTTTATTCTCCCCCCTTTCTTTATATTGTGTTGCCCTAGTTGCAAAGCTTGACTCTGTGGATGCCATTAGATTGCAATCACCACCATCCCTCACTGTTGGCCATGCTGGCTGGTGGATTCCGGGAGTCGCAACCCACAATATGTCACAGTATCTCTAAGCTGAGACCCCCTATCACTGAGGTTGGAGTCGAAACGAAGCTGTCTCCAAACAAAATCGTAATTTCTCATAGGGAACAAGAACAGCATATGCAGCCGACATATTAAATTCACGTTAGAGGTGTGTGCCGGAGGCCGGGTGCAAGGGAGGGAAATCCATACCACAAAAATCACACAAGGGCAAGCAAGCTCACACTTGTTCAGTCTGATCTGTTCTGTCTACCGACGCCTGCAAAAGTCACACGCCTGAGTTTTGCAGATTCACCCCATCTGTCCATTTGTGTGACTCCTTGGTCCCTCTTTCCATTGATCAAAAACAAGACAGGACCAAATCCTGCCTTTAAAATCACATACATCCAATTTGGGGAGAAAAGTGGGATGCAAATTAATATAATAAATAAACAAATATACCTCACAATTGTTGCTTGGACTGCGACTCCCAGCAGCCCCTAGCCGGTGCTGGATCTGGGAGTTGCGGTCCATCTTGGCACCTCTATGGTTGCTGCCGCACTGCAGAATTAATGCAGTTTGACACTGCTTTAACTGCCATAGCTTGATGATATATACTCTTCCGATAACTGTAATTCCCAGGATGCAACCATGGCAGTTAATGTGGAATCATAGTGCTATCGGTATACCATGGATAAGACAATGGTTCATATTTGGATGGGAAACCACCATTTGGGAGAGGTTTCTTCCCTTGGGCCGACATTGGCATTCCCTTTGTAGGAATACATACACACACACACACGTGCGCGCGCGTGCGAAGTGTTTATTAGGAAAGCCAGTGAAATGCAATGGTTTGAGTCTCGGACTATGACTCTGGAGATCAGGGTTCTAATCCCACCTTGATTATGTCAACCCACTGGATGACCCTGGGCAAGCCACACTCTCTCAGCCTCAGAGGATGGCCATAGCAAGCCTTCTCTGAAGAAATTTGCCAAGAAAACCTAATGTTAGGGTTACCTTAGGGTTGGAAATGACTTGAAGGCACATGACAACAATGAATATTAGACACTAGCCATATCCACAACCCAAACTCTAACCTCAATCCTCAACATATTGGAATTTGCACTGAGGTCGGAAATTACTCCAAAATGCAAGTTACATGTAAGTTGAAATCAAATCACGCATCGAACAAGGCTCACATAAAGCAAAATGTTACGAAAAGTTAAAGATTTTTAACCTTTTGGAAAGTTCCTGAAGTCTCATATTTTACACCAAAAATACAACCTAAAATAGATCACTAAGTGATTAACTAGTTTAAACTCATATATTTTATTTATTAATGTTATTTAACATTTATTAATGTTATTTATTTATTTAATTGAGTGGGGGCAGTTTAATAATGTCAGAATGTGATGTTGGAGAAAGCAAGCGATACAATAAAGTGGCCACCTCCAGAAAGTGGTTTAGGACATATCATTCAGCCCACATTATCCTGCAAATGCAGGATGAAGAATTACAGTTGGCCTTCCGCATTTGCGGCTTTGACTTTTGCGGCTTTGATTATTTACGGTTTTGATTAATATGTCCTCTCTGTAGGAATCTTTAAGTCTTCCAGGGCAATTGTGCTAGAAGTTGACCATAGAGGTGCACTGGAGGATTTAGAGATAACACTCATCTAGGCATTCGTCGGTCCTCCAGCATGATTCCGTGGTCAAATTCTGGCAGATGTTGACCACAGAGTTGCACTGGTGGATCTGGAGATCCCTAGACAGGTAAAAAGAATATTGGTTTTTTATTTGCAGTTTTATTTGCAGTGTGTGTGTGTGTATGTGTGTGTGTGTATGTGTGTGTGTACACACACACACACCCTACTCTCTTCCATGCCAGCATTCTCTGAAGATGCCAGCCATGGATGCAGGCAAAACGTCAGGAATAAACTCTTGTAGAACATGGCCACATAGTCCAGAAAACCCACAAAAAACTATCTTCATCTTGAGTTCATCACAACAGTATGCAACATGTACCCATGTTGTGGGTAGGGAACACTGAGTACAATAAAGGATGCGCTGCCAATACTAGAGTTCAGGAGCACACAGTAACCGCACGCTCCCGAACCCTAGTGTGTAACAGCGGTGGCATGGTGGCGTCCCGTCCACATGGGAGCCGCCATGGTGACGTAAGTGATGTGCACTGTACAGACTTCGCTGCACATCGCTTATATCATCGGTACACCAATGGCACACTCATGACGTGCACCGGGTGCCATAAAAAAACCCGGTTTTTCCAGGTGCTTTTTGGGACAGAGGAACACAGCGCAGTTTGGCTGCTGTGGTGTCCCTCCGGAGAAAAAGTGGATGCCTCCAGCCCCCTGTTTCGGGGCGGTATGTACCATGCCAAGGCTAGCCAATAGAAGCTGTGGCCAAACTCACTTCAGAACTTATGGTTCCTTACGTAGTTCAACTTCATTTCTAATTTCCTTTTAAGAGGAGTGTTCCAGCTTTCTGTGTTTTTGCTGTCTCTCTCATTGCTAAGCCACAGGATGTTCCAGCGTACTGAGGTTTGTGGATGTTCCTCTCTCAAGTTAGGACGGTCTGGTGTGACCAGATATTCCGGGGTTGGGCAAGCATTTCAGCACCTGCCCCTGTTTCCTATCAGGACGGGTGCATCGGAGCCACCTCTGCTTTCCTGCCGGTCACTTGTTAAGGATGCAATGCCTGTGACACATCACACAAACCCCCACCTACCTGCCAGAGGGGCATCTAAGGTCAGCCCTCTACAGAAGCAAGGACAGGCATTCCTACTCAGGGTGGAGCTGGCTGTTAGGATGGCAAGAGCAACTCCTAGCATCCTTCTGGGGCCAAAGTAGCTGGAGGGTTCTGGACGCCATAGTCCAAAAAGGTAACCTCCCCAAGTTCGGCTGAAACAACACTAAGCTTTGGAGCATCTGTCAATTTCATATCGACTGAGGCTCTCGATAGACAATGATATGACAGCAGATATAGGTTTCATAGAATAATAGAATTGTAGAATTGGAAGAGACCCCAAGGGCCATCCAGTCTAACCCCATTCTGCCATGCAGGAACTCTCAGTCAAAGCATCCCCGACAGATGGCCATCCAGCCTCTGTTTAAATACTTCTAACAAAGGAGACTCCACCAAACTTTAAGAGAGTGTGTTTGACTATCAAACAGCTCTTACTGTCAGGAAGAGGAAAGAGAGGATTCTTGCCCTTCTGGCAAAAGGAAAATACTGCAGCCTCCCTTTTCTTGTCCTTTCTTCCTTCCTTTGCCATTTTGACCTCGCTCTGATGTTGTTTGGCCACACACATCTTTCTTTTCATCTGTCAAACGTTGGAAGCTAGGCCATCGATGGAGTCAGTAAATGTGGTGCCTCTAATCTATGCAACTAATGCAAGAAAGGATGAACAGTAGGGTTATCTGTCTTCCTTCCATAGAATCGTGGAGTTGGAAAAGATCCCAAGGGCCATCCAATCCAACCCATTCTGCCATGCAGGAAATCTCAATCAAAACATTCCTGATAGATGGCCATCCAGCCTCTGTTTAAAAACCTCTAAGGAAGGAGACTCCACTACACTCTGAGGAAGGAGTCTATTCCACTGTCAAACAGCCCTTACTGTCAGGAGGTTCCTCCTAATGTTCAGCTGGAATCTCTTTTCTTGGAGCTTGCATCCATTGTTCCATGTTCTAGTCTCTGGAGCAGCAGAAAACAAGCTTGCTCCCTCCTCAATATGACATTCCTTTAAATACTTAAACAGGGCTATCATATCATCCCTTAACCTTCTCTTCTTCAGGTTAAACATCCCCAGCTCCCTAAGGCGTTCTTCATAGGGTTTCATGGTTTCCAGACCCTTCACCATTTTAGTCACTCTCCTTTGGACACGCTCCAGTTTCTCCACATCCTTTTTAAAATGTGGTGCCCAGAACTGGACACAATATTGGGGTCATCCTGGGTTGCCACAAGGAGCAAATGCAAAAAGAGATATTCTGGGCTAGTCTACACCTAGTCTGAAAATTTTCGTACATTTTCATCGATGTTTCATTGTCTCCGCTTTCTTGTGCATATTCACATCTATTGGCCCTCCTTCTGCCGAAAACGCCCAGGCGTTCAAATCCACGGAAAGCAGGTGGACGTCCGCACGCTCGATAACGCAGCTCCTCTGGCTTAAAAAATTGCAAAGTGAATACAGAGTTTGTGGAGTTTTTCACACACCTCTAGCAAAACGCCCAAGCTGCTCCGAATCGCAGGTGGCAGGATCGCATTTCATTCAAATGGAACAAGGAGTGTTTGAATCATGAAGGCAAGCCCATAGTACTACTAGCTTGAGGCTTCTCCTACAAGGAGAATGTCAACTCCCTCAGTTCCGACAAGGAGTTGGAATGTCAATTCCTACAAGGAGGATGTCAACTCTGACTTTCCAGAATGGCGCTTGCATGTGTTCCCTGTATGTTTAGCACTCTGTGTTGCATCAACATGAAAGACAGTAGCAACTGGTTGCTGCTACCCATAACAGATACATATCGCCTTCTGGCCACGTTGGAACGAGAGCCAAGAGATATTACTGGTGACAGGTTCAATCTGAGGAATTATAGTGGACAGCTCAGTGGGGGGGAAGTGATGCCTTCTGGGCAGCTGCAAAAAACAAAATCCATATATGTTGGGCATTGTATATTGTGTTGCAGGATGCTTTTTTAAAAACTGTCCAACCGTCTGTGGATAGGGTCAGGAAACTCTGTAAAGGAGCCAACCCAACACAAAGAAACCGGTCATTCATGGGCCGTCCATGTGGCACGATGCCATCGCCTGTTGCACACACGGCACTGTGGCAAATTAAGGGCACTGTGGGATCATTGTCTGGTTGTCCACCCAGAATGTAAAAGAGACCAGAAAGACTGAGCGAGAAAGAGAGATAGAAAGAGAGAGAAAAAAGAAAGAGAGAGAGAGACAGGGATTGAGAAAGAGTGGAGCTGTTTTTTTTCCAGATCCAGAACTGGAAGGCCGTCGGTTGCAAAAATGCTGAGTAAAACAATGTAACCAGCTCCCAACCTCTTCTCCTGGCATGTGTTTTTTTCCTGTGGATGGCGTTGCATCCTGTGATTTTTAAGTCCGCCCCGAAAGGACTGAAGGTTGCTTTCCAGAACCACCATTTTGGGATAACCTTACTCCTCTGAGCAGCTGGATCTGTCTCTTGAACTATTTTTTAAACATTGTTTTAAACTTCTTTCCAGCAAAGAGGGTCTCCACCGGGGAAGAACCAGCGTCAGGTAAATCGCTGTCATTCTCATTTTCAAGAAAGGTCTCAGCTCCTGGGAGTAATGCATGTCAGAAGGTGGCTGGAGTTGTGGGTTTCTTTGCTGGTCGTAAATCCAGGGAACAAGGGGTTATTGGGTTTTCTTAATCTGCTAGTCCTCAGTTCCTTTCCGTGGAAGGAAAAGAAATCGGTGAGATTGGATACGCAGCCGTTCCAAGAGTTTCCAAGAGACCTAATCTGACCACATAGACAGACAGTGGCATTGCTCCTCTATGGATTATTATATGGTCTTGGCATGATGGTGGTGAACATTATCTTATGTGGCCGACTTTTTAGGAGAGAAATTCAGGCAACAGCTGTGTTTTTTCAGGAGGAGAAAGCTTTAGGTGCCCAAAAGTTAGTCGGAGTTGCTGAAAGCATTTTTTTTGCAGAGCAGTGGGGAAGATCTTAGGAAAGAAAACCCATGCCACAGGGAAGGGAACATGAAACTGGTTTATAAAAGATTGTAAATCACAGGTTTTTAAATCGAGGGACAATAGGAAGACTTAAAATGCCCAAAGAGGGAGACACCCAAATTTAGAGCTTGGAACAAATGCATTAGGAGTAAGAACATGATCTGTAACATTTTACCTTTGGGGGAAATAGCAACCTCCCTTTTGCAAAAGAAGCTGCCAACAATATTTTTTGCACATCATGCATTGCAAAGAATCTTACTATTTAAGGGGTTAAAAAAAATCTCTGGGGCCATTTTGGAGAGGATTTCCCCCATTTTCGACCATTTCCTTCCTTTGGTAGAAGGATTTCCCCCTTCGGGGTTAAAAGAGCAAACAAGGCACACAACAAGCAACAAAAAAACAATGGAGCCTTTACGGGAAAAGTCACACTGTGTGTTATGTGGGATTAACACATACGATTCTGAAGAGCAGTTCGCCAGATTCTGGACACAATAGTCTGATTTTTGCCAATGAGACAAACAAACATGAATTTGGCTCGCCAAATTTGAAAAGCCGGACTTTTTGTATTACTGGACTACAATCTCAGAACTTTCCAGTATTTTCAATATCCTTTTGAAAACAGGCAAACATATGGTGTGTGTGTGTGTATAATCTATGGCCTTTGGCCATACTGGCTAAAGGATTCTGGGGATATATATATATATAATACAGTGCACCCTTCCCTTATGCGGGGAATCCGTTTCAGACCTCCCCCTGCGTAAGGGGAAAAATGCATATGCTTGAGCTCCATTAGAAGTAATGGGGCTCGGTGCCCATGGTTTGGCGCAGGGCGTGCACCACAGGCACGCTCCCCATTACTTCTTCCTCGCACGCCGAGGCTTCTTTTGGCACGTCTCATAAAAATGGAACATACTGGGGGTGCAAATACAAACGTAAGAATAAGGGCACTGCCCCCAAATAAGAATTAGGTCCCCCTCCTCCATAAATTATAATCGATTCTAACATTGCTTTAACTCAAAATTTCAGCTGAGCATTGAGAAAAGTATAATTTAGGCACCTGAGGAAAAGGAGCAAGCAAAGTGACCCGGGGAAAAAGCAAAGAGAAGCATTTTAACTATTTATGATGATGAGTGCAATGGTCGAAACTGGTGATGGAAAGAAAATTTCATTGGGGACAGATTTCTAATATGTAGGGACCGTGCCGCTGCCACCCCATAGCTATACCCCTTGGAACACTTTTTTATATGACGACAACATCAGATTAGAAGACTTCAGAAATAACAATGGTAGGCAAGATTCAAAGATATAGCGCTGTTAGTCTGTGGAGTCAGTATGTAGAGAGATCTTGGAGCACCTTTGAGTCTTCAAAAGCTCATGCTGCCAACTTCTTTCTTTCAGTTAGTCTCAAAGGTGCTACAAGAGCTCTCTAATTTTAAGCAAGATTTATGGCCGATTAGTATCACAAAAGCTGAGACATCTTTCAATTTTGTGTACTAGCGAAATATTGCCCCCAAGGTGTTAGGGGCAAACGGCAGGTAGAAAATGGCTACCATTTGGCTTCCTACTTTGGTGAAACTGATGCTGATCTAGATGGGCCGTTTGCCACCTGATCAAAGCACCAAGATGGCACCTTCTCCCATTCTGGATCTATAATAGTTGACTGGACTAGCAGGTGCATCTGTCTTCACCATTTTCTTTAACATGATTCATTGGACCTGAAAACAGGAGGCTAGCTTTGGGGCCACAAGGCGCAGATCTCTCTCACCCAACGCCTTGTTGCCACCGAGTCGCCGCATCTGCTGCCTGAGGCCACTGCTTCATAGCCTTTATGTTGGAGCTGGTCTTGGATCCGACAGGATCTGTCCTTGTTAGTCAGGCTAGATCAGTGGAAAAGGTCATAGCGCCCAACATTTCCAGATGTAAACAGGGATGCATCAGAGAGTGGTCAAGATGGCAAAAGTTATTTATGAGGAAGGATATAGCTGTTTGCTTTTGCCTGATCCTGCTGGAAAGGGCAAGATTCCTCCCTTTCTCACTATATACACACACACACTTACACTTGTCCCTCCATATTTGCTAGGGTTGGGGCACAAGACCTCCATGAATATGGAAAAAACTGCAAATAACAAAAACATCATGTTTTTACCTGAGAGGACACCTCTCTAGGAATCTCTAGGTCCTCCAGGGCGACTCTCTGGGTCAACATCCGACAGACACTGACCATAGAACTGTGTTGGAGGAGCTACAAAGGCCTAGTAGAGTATCCTCTCTATGAATCTCTAGGTCTCTCAGTGCGACTTTTAGTTAAAGTTGACCATAGAATTGCACTGGAGGACCTAGAGATTTCTAGAGAGAACTTATTGATCAAATCCATGAATAATCAAACCCGCATATGTCAAAGCCTCAAATATGGAGGGATGAGTGTATATACAGTCGGCCCTCCTTATCCATGGATTTTTGTCCACAGATTCAAGTATCCACAGCTTGAAAATATTCCAAAAAAGTATACATTCCAAATAGCAAAGCTTGATTTTTCATTTTATATAAGGGGCACCATTTTGCTGTGCTGTTATATTTAATGGGACTTGAGCATCCACGGATTTTGTTATCCACGGGGGATCCTGGGGCCAAACCCCAGCAGATAACAAGGACCCACTGTGTGTGTGTGTGTGTGTGTGTGTATTACAACAGAATCCCTTAACCAGTATGGCCAAAGGCCACAGATTGCACATACATGCTCGCGCTGACCATACGTTTAAGCTACATTTCCATTTTGAAGTCAAGCTTTCAGTAACTGACGTACATTTGAGGATGAAGGGGGAAAGCAGGAGGAGGACAGAGAAGCCAGGACATTTCAAAGACAGTTGAGAAAGTGAGACTAAATGAGACTGTCCTTTCCCAGATGGAAAAGCTGGAGCGTATGGAAGGCTCTCACGCAAAGACAAGACGCCTCTGAAAATGGGGGCATGCAAAAGAGAAAGGGCTTTGTCGAGTTGAAGACTTTCATGGCCAGCATCCATAGTTTTTTCTGGGTTTTTCAGGCTATGTGGCCATGCTCTAGAAGAGTTTATTCTTGATGTTTTGCCAGCATCTGTGGCTGGCATGGAAGAGAGTGGGGTATATATATTGTGCGACCCCACTCTCATCCATGCCAGCATTCTCTGAAGATGCCAGCCACAGACACTGGTGAAACGTCAGAAATAAACTCTTCTAGAACATAGCCACATCACCCGAAAAACCCACAAAAACACTGTAGAAAGGGGTTTGCTTGTATCCTATGCATTGTTTTCATAGCGACAGTTCCATTCTGGCAAGATGTGAAACTGATGCTCCTTCCACTGGATCCAGAAAAGTGCTTCTTTTTCTGTTCTTACATTATGTGCCCTGGATTTTAAAATGCACAAACAGACACAGCATGTGCACCTTTGCTTATTCTGCATGGAATACACACACACACACACACACACTTGTTTATTTGTTCATTCACTTCTACGGTTGACAAGGGCAACCCATGAGCCAGGCGCTGTGCTCAAGGCTCCACACCCTGAGTGCTGGGAATCCAGCCAACCTCCCCCTTTCCTTCCAGCTTCCAGACTTTTCCATGCCTGTGAAAGCCTAGCTCCGTCACAGCCTTTTAAGGACCAGAAATGTCCGGTTTTGAAAATGAAAACGGAGATCCCAAGAAAGTGGGATCCCTTTGTGTCCAGACCTGGTTGCACAGAAAGACTGCCAGTTTCTAACTGCAGCCTTGCTGCAGAGGAGAAGTCCTTTTTCTGGGCAGGGATTCTGGGGGTTATAGTCAAACTGGGTATATTTCCAAACTCTCCTTTTTATATGAAGTTGAAGGCTTTCATGGCCGGCATCCATAGTTCTTTGTGGGGTTTTCAGGCTCTGTGGCCATGTTCTAGAAGAGTTTATTCCTGATGTTTCGCCAGCGTCTGTGACTGGCATCTTCAGAGGATGTTGGCATGGAAGAGAGTGGGGTATATGTACGCTTCCATGCCAGCATTCTCTGATGATTGCAAAGCCACAGATGCTGGCGAAACATCAGGAATAAACTCTTCTAGAACAGGGCCACAGAGCCCAAAATACCTACAAAAAACAATAGAATTTAAGCCAATGTAAGATAAATCAGATACAGTTTAGACAATGGAGAGTACAAAAACTGGAAGGCAATTAAACAATCACGCGAACTTAAAACCGTTTAAAAGATGAGAGCCAGCATGGTATAGTGCAGTGATTCCCAAACACTGGTTTTCCATATATTTTTGGATTTCAGATCCCAGAAGCCACAGCCATCTTGACTAACAGTCTGGGGTTCTGGGAGCCAAAATCCAAAACGTCTGGAAGGCCAGAGTTTGGGAATCACTATATAGTGGCTCGACCGTAGGACTAGGACTGAAGATCAGGGTTCGAATCCACGTTCAGGTGGAATCTCTTTTCCTGGAGCTTACATCCATTGTTCTGTGTTCTAGTCTCTGCAGCAGCAGAAAACAAGCTTGCTCCCACCTCAGTATGACACCCCTTCAAATATTTAAACAGGGCTATCATATCACCTCTTAACCTTCTCTTCTCCAGGCTAAACATCCCCAGCTCCCTGAGTCTTTCCTCACAGGGCATGGTTTCCAGACCCTTCACCATTTTAGTCGCCCTCCTTTGGACACATGGCTCCAGTTTCTCAATGTCCTTTTTTAATTGTGGTGCCCAGAAATGGACACAATATTCCAGGTGGGGCCTGACCAGAGCAGAATATAGTGGCACTATGACTTCCCTTGATCTAGACACTATACTTCTATTGTTGCAGCCTAAAATCGCATTGGCCTTTTTAGCTACCGCATCACACTGTTCACTCATGTTCAACTTGTGGTCTACTTGGACTCCTAGATCCCTTTCACACATAGTTTCATTCAGCCAGGTGTCCACCATTCTATATCTGTGCATTTTATTTTTCCGCCCTAAGTGCAGTACCTTACAGTTCTCCGTGTTGAATTTCATTTTGTTAGCTTTGGCCCAGCTTTCTAATCTATTAAGGTCATTTTGAATTTTGATCCTGTCCTCTGGGGTGTAAGATACTCCTCCTAGTTTGGTGACATCTGCAGATTTGATAAGTATGCCCCCAATTCTGTCATCCAAGTCATTGATAAATGACTTGTGTAACCATGCTTCAATTGCGCTATTGGAAACTCATTCACGCCAGTTACTCATGAATTAGTTGTTGCCGGCGCATGTCGGGTTCTTCGTGGGAGCAGTCCGGGATGCATGCGACATCGTCCAAAAAGACTTGGCGCGATTTTCGTAGGATAATCCCTTTTACTCGCTGTTTTTCCCATCGTCTGAAAACCTCCACAAACAATAGAAAGTGTGAATTTTCAATATTGCTTTTTCCGCAATGCTAAGAATTTGGGTATGGAAGGGGAATTGCTACGATCCTTTTCAGAGTGGATTTCGGTCTTGTTGTGAGCTATGGGGCATGGTTTTGTTTGCACCGGATATAATTAATGTGGCAAAGTTTTTTTAAATGTTTTCTTTAATTTTATTCTGCGCTTGATGGAAACATTAATGTCAGACATGCGTCATAGCATTGAAACAGCGCATTCCCAAAATTATCATCCAGAATGTAAAAGCGATTCATTCATGTATGTGTGCGAAATGCAATTGTGCAATTAATTAGGTTCTGTGTTGTTGAGCAACTGCACCACCATGTGAAAATAACTATCACTATAGCGCTACTGTTGCGCTACCATCCAAAAGCGCACTTGTTGATGAATTGGCCATGGGGTGATAATCTCCCATGTTTGCATTCCCTGGGTCACATTATTATTATTATTATTGTTGTTGTTGTTGTTTTCTTATATCCCGCCTTTCTCCCCATATAGGGACTCAAGGCAGGAAACAACAAGTATAGAGCAATACAATTTAAAAACAGTACAACAATATTAAAAGCTATAAATATAAAATGTCAAAACCCAAAAACCCATTAAACAACTGCCCTTTATTATTTGATACCTCCGCTGAAATTTTAAATTACTGCAATGTTCGATATCTGGGGATTGAAGGGAAAATGCCTAGAAGGGGGTAATGCCTTCATTTTGTCAAGTGCACCCCCAGTAACTGAAAAAAAGTAACTTTCCGAAAGTCCTGGATGTTGTAAAAGTGATTTCACTCAGGCCTGGTTAAAATATATCCCTGGACACTATTTCTGGATTTGGGTTGGTTTCTAACAAAATTTTGCACATGAAGCTGACCATTCACAGCACTGATCCCCAAATTTGATCCTCCAAGAGTTTTGGACTTCGTTTCCCAGAAGCCCTAGCCAGCTTGACCAACAGTTAAGAATTCTGGGAGCTGAAGTCCAGAACAACTGGAGGAGCAAAGTTTGGGAACCACTGATCTACAGCAGTGGTTTCCAACCTTTGGCTTACGGATTGTAAACCACTTCGAGAGTGCTGAGTTTGCTATTAAGTGGTATAGAAATGCAAATGCTATCGCTGTTGCTTTGGTCCTCCCATTCTTTTGAACTGCACATCCCAGCCAAGTTAGCCGACAGTCGAGAATGATGGGCGCTGGAGTCCAAAACATCTGGAAGACCAATGGTTGGGAACCACTGATAGCAATAGCTATTGCACAGTATCTACAGTATGTAACAAACAAGCAAAAATAAAGAGTTGTTTCTGAATTTGGAGTGATAGTTCACGTCTTCCCAAGAAGGCATGTCCAGGAAATGTTTTAATATTGTACAGTGCGCCCGCGACATATGCAGGCACAATATATGCAGACACAATATCCATTACTTTTAGCATATGCTGAAAGCCGCACCGGAAGAAGCAGCGCCGCACGCCACTGCGCACTGCCGTAGGCATGAGCCAGAGCCCCATTGTCTTTAATGGGACTCAAGCATATGTGGATAATGGGACTCAAGCATATGTGGAATTTCTCTTAAGCAAGGGGGCTCCAGAACGGATCCCCCATGTAATGGAAGGGACCATTGTAATAATTCAATTCTATTTTAATGTACTATTTTTGTACGCTTTTAATGGTACTGTTGGTTTTTTTAATGTTGTGAGCCACCCTGAGTCCCTGTTTTGGGGAAAGGGCGGGATATAAATAAATAAATAATAGTAATAGTAATAGTAATAGTAATGGCATTGCCCATCTGGGCAGCTTCAGAAGCATGCCGCCGCTTTGTTTCCAGTCCGCCATGTGGCTCCTCGCTTTTCCCAGGCCTCCCACCACTTTCCGCACCCAAGTCCTGGTTTACCAGGACAAAGAGGAACGTGGGCTAGGAAGGGGAGGCTTTTGATACGCTAGCATTTCTTTTACAAATGATCCAACACATTGTGTGGCAAGAGGAATGAGACGGTGTATAATTACGTCCTTGGCATTGGCTTGGTGCCACACCTTTGCCAGGAGGGCGGCACATTCCTTTCCGACGAGGAACGTCCCGCGACAGGTTGGACGGTTTCTTCCCAGCACCTGTTTGGCTGAGTCTAGGCGGAGCACCTTCCGATGGCATAATTAATGTTCATTTTCTGCGCTTGCGGGGGCGTTCGGCTGATCCAGTAAAGAAGGAAGGAGGGACAGATTGCGGAAGAGCACCGAAAGAAACACCCCGCAAAGACGCTGGGGTACGTTCCTCCCGCACTAACCGCAGTGGAGGAAGGTCGAGGCACTGAACAAAAAAAGAACAATTCAATGGAAACCAGGGTCTGGAAGTTTCATTTTTCCCCAGATTACATTTCCTAGAATTATTCCATACGATTCCAGGCTGCATCAACAGAAATATAGTGTCTAGACCAAGGGAGTGCTGACAACTTCTTACTTTCTTTCAGTTAGTCTTAAAGGCATCATAAAATCTATATATAGATAAAGGGAAGTAATAGTGCCACTGTGTTCTGCTTTGGTCAGGCCTCACCTGGAATATTATGTGCAGTTCTGGGCACCACAATTCAAAAAGGATGTTGAGAAGCTGGAGCATGTCCAGAGAAGGGTCACGGAAATGGTGAAGGGTCTGGAAACCATAAAGCCCTATGAGGAGAGACTTAGGGAGCTGGGGGTGCTTAGCCTGGAGAAGAGAAGGTTAAGAGGTGATACGATAGCCCTGTTTAAATATTTGAAAGGGATGTCATATTGAACCTATATTAAAGGTATGGATGGCTGAATTGCTGGATAAAGAATCTGTGGATAAGGAAGGCCAGCTATATTTCTTTTAATTTTTGTAAGCTCGCTTAAGTCTCAGTTTAGGATTTGGTCTATTATGGATAAATTGTGAGCCTATGGGTGTCTCACATTAGATATTTCAAACTTTAAATCCCAAGGTGCATGTTTTACGCATCAGCCGAGAGGAGATGTCCATTAGTGACACATTTCTGTTTTATTCCCAAAGGAGACGCCAAAGGAGGAGCCAAAGGAGGCGGAGGCGCCAAAGGAGGCATCAAAGGTTGTGACATCATGTCTGGGGACCCATCTGAGCTGGAATGGGCCATCCAGACCCTGGTCAAGAACTATGACAAGTACGCCGGCAAGGGATGCTGCTGCAGGAGACGGCAGGGCATCAGCAAGAAGGACTTCCGGAAGATGCTGAGCCATGAACTCAACCACATGCTCACGGTAAGGAGAACTGGAGGAAGCAAGAAATGGTCTTTGACTGAGTGAGACCACTGCAAACTCAATACGATTCCTTCCCTGTCCATAGAACCAGTTTCACTTAGGCGCAGCTGAAAAAAAATATGGTCCCTCTAGGCATCTGGAAGCCCTCCAGCATGACTCTATGGTCAACTTCCAGTAGAAAATTGTACAGAATAGTAAAGACTATATTTCTGGTTGAAGATGACCATAGAGTAGCAGTGGAAGACCTCCAGATGCCAAGAGGGAACAATTCTCTAGACATCTGGAAGTCCTCCAGCATGGCTTCATGGTCAACTTCCAGCAGAACATTGCAGATAATAGTGAACTCTCTATTTCTGATTGAAGTTGACCATGGAGTAGTGTTGGAGGGCCTCCAGATGCCTAGAGAGAACAACTCAGTAGGGATCTGGAAGTCCTCCAGTGCAACTCCATGGTCAATTTCCATTGGAAATATAGGATTCGCTATTATCTGCAATTTTCACTATTCACGTTAAGTCTAGGAATGTGTCCCCTGTGAGTACAGGGGTCACACAGAGGCAGCTGGTGATTTCCATGCCAATGGGTTGATGAATTTGATCAGGAAAACAAAGGTACAGTGCACCCATGTTATACATGGGTGCGCTTTACGCGGACTTGAGCATACGCTCTCAAGCCGTGGGAAGTGCGTGGGGCACAAGGGGCGGCATGTCTCATTCGAATGAATGGGGCACGCGCCCATGGCGCCCCACACGTTCCTGTGCCGTCACGCCGCTGTGCACGAGCCCCATTCAAATGAATGGGGCTTGAGCATAGGCGGAATTCACCTTACCGGGGGGGGGGTCCGGAACGGATCCCCCGCATAAGGCAAGGGCCCAGTGTATTTGTTCTTGCTTTGGGAATGATGAGGTTGGGGTGGAAGAATTAATCCTTGGCCTCCACAGAGTTGTCTATCCTACCACAGAAAACATTGAACAAAGATAAGAGAATGGCACTAGTGAAACAGCCACACCAAGGCACAATAGAGAGGTAGTCTGATATAGGGGCTATACAGATGGGCGGCATGCCCCGGATTGGGGCCATGGCCCGTTGATAAGTTATGGATACATTTTTGGGGGTCAATTTGACTAAAATATCCAGACTGATGGACACAAGTATATGCAGTACATATCTACTCTTTCAGAGAAACACTGGAGATAAATGGTGAGCAATAGAATGTACCAATGCACAATAATTAAACGAAGTGAAGTAGCACTTTCCCCACTACAGTGAGGAATCAAAACGAAAGATGAGATTGTGTGTCGATGGCTTCTCTATCTTTAAGTATGGTATCATAGAATCATAGAGTTGGAAGAGACCTCAAGAGCCATCCAGTCCAACCCCATTCTGCCATGCAGGAACTCTCAATCAACGCATCCCCATTGACAGATGGCCATCCAGCCTCTGTTTAAAAACCTCCAAAGAAGGAGACTTCAATACACTAAGAGGGAATGTGTTCCACTGTTGAACAGCCTTTACTGTCAAGATGTTCTTCCTAATGTCGAGGTGGAATCCCTTTTCCTGTAGCTTCGATCCATTGTTCCATTGTGTCCTGTTCTCTGGAGCAGCAGAAAACAAGCTTGCTCCCTCCTCAATATGACATCCCTTCAAGTATTTGTTTCAGCCTCGCCGCTGGATGAATGGCACGCGACACCTGCCATTGACAAATGGCTTGGGCCCAGGGTACTTGGAGGACCGCCTCTCCCCACATAATCCGCCTCGCACGCTCAGAACTTCCGGGACCAAATTGTTGGAGGTCCCTAGGTCCAACTTGATGCGGACCTCACAGAGGGCTTTTACTACTGCTGCCCCTTCTCTCTGAAATAAGCTCCCTGCAGAGCTTCGCTCCGCCGCCTCATTAGCTGTCTTTAAGACACTGCTGAAAACATATCTATTCCGGCTGGCCTTTCCACCTTAGACTGTCTGTTTTTTCCTGCTCTCCTTTTCCCTTTCGACTCTGGACCATTGTAAACTCCTTCTCTCTTCTCTTTGCCCCTGACATGTATATTTTATTGTCTTCCTGTTCCGTTTTTGTACTAATGTTTTTAACTGTTATATTGTATTTTTTATCTTGTATTGGAATGTTTTAATAATTTTGTAAGCCGCCCTGATCATATCTATGGAAGGGCGGGGTAGAAATAAAATTTATTATTTATTATTATTATTATTTAAACAGGGCTATCATGTCACCCCTTAACCTTCTCTTCTCCAGGCTAAACATACCCAGCTCCCTAAATCATTCCTCATAAAGCATGGTTTCCATTCCTCTAATGCTTTCCTTCATCCTCCTCTTTCTGCTCCAGGACACCAAGAACAAACATGCTGCTGACAAACTGATCTGTGAGCTAGATGAAAACCAGGATGGACGCATCTCTTTCCATGAGTACTGGAACCTGATCGGAGGCATCGCCAGTCCCATCTCATGCCTGATCCGTCAGCAGGAGGAGAGCGTGAAGTTCACCAAGTAGACGGCCTCCAAGGGCCAAGGAAGAGGGTCAGCTTCTACCACTCCCAAGATCTCTGTATCTTTCCCTGCATACTTTCTTCCTGTCCAAACCTCACCACTGTTTCAGCCTCGCCGCTGGATGAATGGCACGCGACACCTGCCATTGACAAGCATCCGTGGCCCATACCACTGATCTTCTCCCTCTCTGTCAAATCTGAGAGAGAAATGCGAACTCATCTACGGAAATGGTTTGTCCATTCGCCTGCTCCCTCTGACAGTTGGCAATATTGCCTTGGGAGCAGGTATAGTGAATACCAAAACTGTCCAATTGCAAGTGCCATTGCAATAAAATCTGGAATCAGATGGCCCTGTCAGAGTCCTTTGATTTTATTTTCAAGCACATTTCATGCCTTCATTGCTGCAGGAGGATAAAAACTGGATCACAGCAAAGGTGCATCTCCTTCTCGTCTATGCATTTCTTTTAGTAGTTCTTTTAGTGCAAAACCCTGGCACATGTTACTGCTATAAGATCATAGAATAATAGAATTGTAGAGTTGAAAGGGACCTCAAGGGTCATCCAATCCAACCCTCTGCCATGCAGGAACTCACAGCCAAAGCATTCCCATCCAGCCTCTGTTTAGAAACCTCCAAAGAAGGAGACTTCGCCACACTAAGAGGCAACGTATTCCACTGTTGAACAGCTCTTACCATCAGGAAGTTCTTCCTAATATTTAGGTGGAATCTCTTTTCCTGTAATTTTAATCCATTGCACTGTTTCCTAGGGTTAGTCTGCACATAAGCGTACTATGTACATTGGTGTGCCATTTTGCACATTCGCATCGACAATTAATTGTCTTCATTTTCCAGCTCAAATTTGCATCGATTCACGCTCCCTATGCCGAAAATGCACAGCCATCTGAATGCATGCGAAGCAGATAGATGGATACATGTCAATTACCATATATACTTGATTATAAGTTGACCTTATGTATAAGTCGAGGGCAGGTTTGGGGGGCTAAAATTATGGATTTTGATATATGACCCATGTATAAGTCGAGGGTAAAATTTAGGGGCATGTGACAAAGGATCTATAGGATGAAGCAAAGGAAAATGATGCCAAAGAACTTAACAAAATTCCAACTGTTTGTGTTCATGCTAAAGGCAGGATAGATGCTTTCAGGATAGATTACATTTTTTTTGGGGGGAGGAGGTAGTAAAAAACTCCAAACCCCTATGAATCACATGTGGCCAGATCACATTCTGTTTGACTGGAATGAAGAGTGTTTTAAATGTTCCATTTTAAATGTGTGGACCATTGATCACATCCCTAGTCTCTGGAGCAGCAGAAAACAAGCTTGCTCCTTCTTCCATATGATATCCTTTCAAATATTAAACAACATGGCTATTGTGTCACCTCTTAACCTCGCTTCTCCAGGCTAAACATATCCAGTTTCCTAGGCGGCTCCTGGTAGGGCTTGGTTGTTTCCATAGAATTTCTTTCGCCATTTTGGTTGCCCTCCTCCGGACACGCTCCAGCTTGAATTGTGGTGCCCAGAACTGGACCCAATATTCCAGGTGAGGCCTGACCAGAGCAGAACAGAATGGGACTATTACTTCCCTTGATTTAGGCACTATGTTCCTATTGATGCTACCTAGAATCACATTGGCTTTTTTAGCTGCCACATTGCACTGCTGGTTCATGTTCAGCCTGGGGTCCACTAAGACTTCGTGATCCTTTTTGCATGTACTGCCTTCATTCCATGGCTGTGATGTTAACAAGGACTCCAAAACCCATCTGTCGGACACCAGAGGTCCAACTCACTGCACATTCTATTCCAGACACTACTGAGCAAAGTACACACAACACACACACAAAATGCCCATCTACTGTTCTCCAGCAACTGACCCGTGGAGATATCCTGCCCCTGGTCATGGAGGGTCCCCTTAGCTCTCTATGCCAGCTACTGTCTGGTCATTCTCTTTCTGGAACATGGGGTATATCTTGCCTTACCAAGAGTATTAGCTTGTATCAGAGAAGGCAATCCTGTAGGTACCCTGGACCCAAATCATGTAGGGCTTTACAAGTAATAGCCAACACTTTGCACTTTGCCCGGAAACTAATTAGTGGTTTGGATGCCAATTCTGACTATCAGAAGATTGGAAAGTTGGCGGTTCATGTGCCGCATGATGGGATGAGTTCCTGTCACTAGTCCCAGCTTCTGCCAAACTAGCAGTTCGAAAGCATGCAAACGCAAGTAGATAAATAGGTACCACTTTGTTGGGAAGGTAACTGCGTTTGGTGCAGTCACGCAGGCCACATGGCCACCGGAGTAGTCCTTGGACAACGCTGGCTCTTTGGCTTAGATGAGCATTGCCTCCTACAGCCAGTTACGACTAGATATTCATCTCAAGGAGCTACCTTTACCTTTTTTATGTGATCACACCTGGATACATCCATTAATCAGTCTGAACCAGTTAGAGTTTCCAGACTTGGTACAAAGGTAGCCCAATGCAAAGTGCATTGCAGAAATCCAGCCTTGAAGTTACCAGCGTGTGCACTACCATCTTCAGATCCTCCGACTCTAGGAAGGACAGTTGGCGTATCGGCCAAAGCTGATAACAGGCCCTCCTATCCATCGTTACTATCTATATGAGATTTTACCACCCCCGCAAAAACAGAAGCCGGAAAAAACAGTTCTCTGCTTCAAGCAGTGGCATCAATGAGGGGCGCGGGGAGCATGGACCTCACCAGATGACACCCCAGAGGGGGATCCAAACAAAAATCCACCAAACAGTGATGCCTTCATTGGCCAACCGAAATGCACAATATCTTTGTCGCAAGCTTTCAAAGCTCCACTGGCTTCTCCGTCAGGCAGGATGTTACATACCAAACTGGAGAAAAAATTAGAGGTGTTAGTAAGATGCCTGCATTTTGTTGTTTCTGTCCTTAGCTAAGATGGTATGGGGTGGATATCTTTAGCAAGCTGACCCCTCCTCCTCTGGCCATGGGGCAATTGGGCAAAGTCCGGGAAATGTAAAGTCCATTTGCATCTCAACAAGGACTACTCTTATGCAGCTTTTGGACTAAGGGAGCTGGGGATGTTTAGCCCGGAGAAGAGAAGGTTAACAGGTGATATGATAGCCCTGTTTAAATATTATTATTATTATTATTATTATTATTATTATTAACCTTTATTTATAAAGCGCTGTAAATTTACACAGCGCTGTACATACAATCTTTTTAATTGGACAGTTCCCTGCCATCAGGCTTACAAAGACACAACACAAAAGGAGAAGGGAGTGGTGGTGGGGAAGGGGATGAGGTCCAGCAGTTCTTCTCTACCTCCGAGGCCTGGATCAGGGGAGATGGACTGGAGGGAGGGCTTGGCTTCTTAATGGATGGTTAATCATCTTCTAGGGAGGCCTGTTGGAGCTAGCCTGCCTCTCTAGTAGGATAATACATATAAAATACATAGCAATACAGGAAATGACTCAATAAAACAGGCAACAAAAGAACATCAAATAGCAAGTGACAATTATGCAATGTATGGGAACGCTTCTCTGAACAGGATAGTCTTCAGCTATTTGAAGGGGTGTCATATTGAGGAAGGAACAAGCTTGTTTTCTGCTGCTCCAGGGAATAGGATGCGGAGCAATGGATGCAAGCTACAGGAAAAGAGATCCCATCTCAACATTAGGAGGAACTTCTTGACAGTAAGGGCTGTTCGACAGTGGAATATACTGACTTGGAGAGTAATGGAGTCTCCTTCTTTAGAGGTCTTTAAACAGAGGCTGGATGGCCATCTGTCAGGTATGCTTTGACTGAGAGTTGCTGCATGGCAGGGAGTTGCGCCATGCTTGCGTCATCATGGTGGCCCTCATGTGGACATGAGGTTCCAGAGCATCCATTTGCTGCATGCTCCAGAACCGTAGAATCGGCGCCGGCACACTCCTTCTCGCCCATCTGTATTGGGTCTATAATTACAACTTTATTTCAATGGAGAAGTCTGGTTTTGCAGTTCTGAGTTTAACCACCAGAGGGCAACAAAATGAAATCCTAAGACCACAAGAGGCACCCCACCCACCCAATCCTGCAGTGAAGCCCAGCAGCCACCAGGTGGCAGCACAAGGCAGCTGATGCGCAAGGAAAGGAGACTGCTTCTGAAATGGCTTCCAGGCTTCGGAAACGTTTTGCAAAATGAGAGCCGGGTGGGGGGTTGAACGGCAAGGATGATCCACATCCTTTTAAGCCATATCCGCCTGTTCTCTATGCTACAGATATGGGGGAGCTGATAATTCGTACGCTCAGGGGTGAGAAAGGAGCTAGAGGTGTACTCTGTGCATGCTCAGAGTGTCCTGACTGAGAAGTGATCTGAGCCTAAGTGATCTGAGCCTAAGTAATCTGAGCCTGGTTGTATTGCAAAAGACTGCAGGACTGGTTGGTCTACAAACGGACCATTGAAGGCTCTCAGAAACAGCATTTTCTGCACAGAAAATTTCGGCATAGAGCTTTTTTTCTGCACAAAAGTGCTGTTTTTCTCTGCAAATGGTGCAGAATGTCTCCAGTTGCAGAATCTTCTTTGCAGGAAACCATACTTTCTGTGCAGGAAATAGAAAATATTTACTACTTAATAAAATATTTGCTGCTGAAAGTGCTGCTTCCTCTGCAGAAAATACAACCATGTTCAGATTTTCTGCGCAAAACCACCATGTTCAAAATTTTGCGCAGAATAAGTCCTCAACTGCGAAAGTTCTCATCAGGCCAGAATTCCCCACATTGGGGTTTCTTAACACTTGAAAAACAGGTTTTTCAACCATTTTTAAAATATCCTTTCCATCTTTAAAGGGAAAGAGGGAGGCAGAGAGACAGTTATTGTTGGTGCAACAACTGATGCAATTATTGATGCAAAGAGACAATTGTTGTTGTTGTTGCTGCTGTTGTTGTGTGCCTTCAAGTCACTTCTGACTTATGGCAACCCTAACACAAATGGAGTTTTCTTGGCAAGGTTTGTTCAGAGGAGGTTTATCGTTGCCTTCCTTTGAGGTTGAGAGAGTGTGACTCGCCCAAGGGCACCCAATGGGTTTCCATTGCTGGGCCAGGATTCGAACCTTGGTCTCCAGAGATATAATCCAATGCTCAAACCACTACACTATTGGGCGGATGATACTCGCCTCTCTTATCTTCCCCACACAACCATGACCATGGTTTTAAGGGCCGGCCCATGTTTGAAGCAAGGGACGTTCATCCAAACTGGCAAAGCCAGACCAGAAAACGAATCCATTTCCTTGCTGCTAATAAAAACCAGAGGCAGAGAAAGGAAGGATCTGTGGTCAAGGCTTCCTGGCAACTCAAGAAAAAGGGTGTGTGTTTACGGCGTGAGTCACCAGCCAGACATCCTCATTTGTCTCAAATCTGGAAGGTCGGGCTGAGTCATTTCGTTGCAGAATTCGTAACCAAGTCCGGAGGAATGTGGAGAGAAAGCAATGAGTGAAAGCCTTCCTTCTCCCCAACTTGCGATCTGCGTGCCATTAAAGGGTCAGTTTGCATGCATGCGTTGCTCAAGAAATGTGCATGGATGCAAGCCATAAGGCAGCACATTTTGTAAAATGAGATTAAATGAAATGGGAAGTCGAAAAGTTTGCATAGAAAAACAGCAACAGGACAATATTTCAGGGGAGGCCTTACAACTGGGAGAATCCTGGAAGCAAGAGGATAGATAGAGCATACTCTGTCTGACTGGTCATAGGAAAGGGAAAACCAGGAGGAGAAATGGAAGCTAGCCTAAACTGAGCAAGGGATTTGGTTCCAAAATCCATGGATACTCAAGTCCCATTAAATACAATGGCACAGTCAATTGGTGTCCCTTATATAAAAATGGCAAAATCAAGGTTTGCTTATTGGAATATATATATATATATATATATATATAGAGAGAGAGAGAGAGAGAGAGAGTATTTTCAAGCCAAGCATCCATGGATAAAAAAAATCCAGATATGGAGGGCCAACTGTATTTGCAACTGACTTCCCATGTTTGTCCTGTTTGTATAAAGCTTTTTATCACTTACGTCTCATTGTCTTCACTACAAAAAGAGTATTTTTCCAGTTCCAATGTGTGCATTTTTAATCTTGGCATTTTTTATTTGCAGTTTTCCCACATCCGCGGGGGTCCTTCGCCCCTAACCCCAGCAAAAAGTGGAGGGACCACTGTACCAAGGTTATTGCATGCAAACCATTTTTGCATTCAATAAACTTTGATGCGGTTTGATGCAGGTTTGTCATCCCTGGACTAGATGAATCTTGGACCTGATTTGAGATGGTTTTTCTCTTCTTCTATGTGAAGATGAGGCCGCAGTTGGGTTTCCACCGAACGGAGATCCCTTGCTTTCGAGTAACGGGTATTTGCTGCCGATGCTGTTTCGAGGTCTCTGGCTTTTTTCATGGATGAATGGCCAGCAGACAAGGGAGGCCAGCATGCAAAAGACAGGGAAGCTTCGAGAGCCGGGAACATGGGGGCAGACAGGACAAAACAGTGTGTGTATGTGTTTGTGTGTACACAATGAATGGATATTTGTGTGGCGTGTGGGCGCAACTTAAAAGAGTTCCAGTTTCCACAGGCAAGGGTGGTCCAAATGTAAATGCTCATGATAAGGTGAGAAAGCACACCCAGACCATAAATGTGGAACCAATGTGCTGGTTTCTGCAAACCAAGGTGTGGATCAACCCTTCCTTGCCTGGAAAGTGACTTTTTTTGGTCACATAAAAACCCCTTTTGTAGAGCTGTTTTGCATTCTCAAACAAAGCTGTTTGCCGTGTCAATGCAAGACAATGGGATTTAGGAAGAGGGCTTGTGTAGCCAAACCACAACAGAATGTGGTCAAGATGGTAAAAGTTATTAATCCGGATGAAGAAACAAACCAGGGGAAGATGCAGCAGTTTGCTTTTGCCTGGTCCTGCTGGGAAGAGTCTGGCTGGGTTAATTGAATACCAACTACGTTTGCATTTTGAACTCCCTTTAGCAGCAATTGGACTCCTAGATCCCTTTCACACTTATAACTCTCATTCAGCCAGATGTCCCCCATCCTATATCTACGCATTTCACTTTTCTGCCTAAGTGCAGTACCTTACATTTCTCTGTGTTGAAATTCATTTCGTTTGCTTTGGCCCAGCTTTTTAATCTGTTCCTTTCGAATGTTGATCCTGTCTTCTAGTGGGAAGAGTGTTAAGTCGAAGTTGACTTAATAGCCAACAACAACGACAACAATCCAAAACATCCCCGTTCCCTACAGTGGGACCAGGGCTGGGCTGTGGGCACTAGAATGGGCACAAGAATCATGTGAGTTGTGCGTTGTGGGTTGTGTCTCCGCTCCGGCTGCTCTTTCCACGGTCACTGCTTCTCTGAGATTACTTAGCTCTCCGGCCGCCTTGTGTGAGTCAAATCCTCGTGATGGAGCTCACTCCTCCTTTGCCCGAGGCACCGCACCCTGGCAAAGGGGCAAAATGCCAGGCTGTGAAGGCACCAGTTGTGTGTGTGTGTGTGTCTAAGAAGTACCCTGTGACTTGCTGAGAGGCTGTAGGTCTTAATGTGAGTCTTTGATTCTGAGATACGGCTTGCAGCCTTTTTCTTTCTGGAATGTGCCTCTCCGTTGAGGAGAGTAAAAAATTCAAGTTGTAAAATTTTTTCCTCCGGGTAGAAATTTGTGAATTTTTGTTACAGGGCCAAAACTTGACAGGTAAATTCCTGTAACAGGGTAGAAAGCCAACATGAACGATTGCAAAGCAGAAGGTTATTAGGATACATTCTTTAGCAAGCTAGAAAATTCAACAGGGTGGCAATTTCAGCAGCATTTCTGACTTATGGGGACCCTAAGGAGGATCTGTCATAGGGTTTTCTTGGCCAGTTTCTTCGGAAGGGGGTTGCTATTGCCGTCCACTGAGGCTGAGAGAGCGTGACTTGATCAAGGTCACCCAGTGTGTTTCATAGTTAAGCTGCGCATCATGGTTAAGCTGCACATGGAGCAGGAATCGAATCCTGATCGACAGAGTCGTAGTCCAACACTCAAACCATTATGCCACACTATCTCTCTCTTAGAGGGTAGAAATTCAGTAGATGAGTTCTTTCACATAGGATCATAGAGTTGGAAGAGACCCCAAGGGCCATCTAGTCCAACCTCATTCTGCCATGCAGGAACTCTCAGCTTCTGTTTAAAGACTTCCAAAGAAGGAGACTCCTTCTCTCTCTGAAGGACCATCTTCCACTGTCGAACTGCTCTTACTGTCGGGAGGTTCCTCCTAATGTTGAGAAAGGCGGGATATAAGAAAATAAAATGAGGAGGAGGAGGAGGAGGAGGAGAACATGAGTCAACAGTGCGATGCGGCAGCTAAAAAGGCCGATGTGATTTTAGACTGCATCAATAGAAGTATAGTGTCTAGATCAAGGGAAGTAATAGTGCCACTCTATTCTGCTCTGGTCAGGCCCCACCTGGAATATTGTGTCCAGTTCTGGGCACCACAATTTGAAAAGGATGCACAGAAACTGGAGCATGTCCATAGGAGGGCAACTAAAACGGTGAAGGGTCTGCAAACCATGCCCTATTAGGAAAGAGTTAGGGAACTGGGGATGTTTAGCCTGGAGAAGAGAAGTTTAAGAGGTGATAGGATAGCCCTGTTTAAGTATTTGAAGGGATGTCATATTGAGGAGGGAGCTAGCTTGTTTTCTGCTGCTCCAGAGAACAGGACGCAGAGCAATGGATGCAACTGCAGGAAAAGAGGTTCCAGAGCTCAACATTAGGAGGAACCTCCTGACAGTAAGGACTGTTTGACAGTGGAAGACATTCCCTTGGAGTGTGGTGGGGTCTCCTTCCTTGGTGGTCTTTGAACAGAGGCTGAATGGCCATATGTTGGGGATGCTTTGATTTAGATTTCCTGCATGGCAGGGGGTTGGACTGGATGGCCCTTGAGGTCTCTTCCAAATCTAGGATTCTATGATTCTATTATTTTAAAGGGGTGGAAGGATTGTCAGGATGAGTGCCAGCACACAAAAATTCCCCATGACACTTTTGTTGTGGCTTTGTGCCTTCAAGTCCTTTTCTGATTTATGGTGAATCTAAAGCAAACCTATCCTGGGGTTTTCTTGGCCAGATTTGTTCAGAGGAGGTTTGCCACTGCCTTCCCCTGAAGCTGAGAGAGTGTGACTTACCCAAGGCCAGCCAGTGGGCTTCATACCGTCATCCCATACCATTTTATTATATATATGGCAGCAAGTGGTATCTTTTGGAGTGGATCACTCCGCACAGACTCATGTCCTTTGCTGAAATACTCCAGTTGTCGTCCATCGCCGCAGATGACAAGTCCAATCCAGTCCTCTCAAGTTTTGCAGGAAAAGACCTGAGAGACCAAGAAATGGATGCATCAGCAAAAGGAAACCTGATCTCATTTTGTTTTCTGCTTTAAGGCAGAATAATGTGATTAGCGTCAGTCGCCTCCAGCAGAAACCGCTCTGTCCTGAAAGAGACCAGTTGGATGGCCAGATCTCATTCTCTTGGCTGCATCCACACTGCAGAAATAATCCGGTTCGACACCACTTAAAGTGCCTTGGCTCAATGCTATAGGATTCTGAGAACTGTGGTGTGTTGTAGCCCTTGACCCCTCTTTCTGTTTGTTTACAACATATACGATACAAAATAATCAAGAGTTTTTACTCTTAATGTGAAGTTGAAGGCTTTTCGGGCGATGTGGCCATGTTCTGAAACGCCAGGAACCTCTGTGCATGTTTAGGGGCCCAAAGGGCAGGATTTCATATCCAAAAAGAAACACACAAGAATCAGCGCAAAATTTCCAGTTTGCCCATGCATTTTGAATTTATTGATGCTCTCCTTCCGCATCAGGAAGTTCCAGTTTACTGCTCCACGTAACATAGGTTTCGACCTTTGAATTAATTGATTTGGAACAATTGCCACTCCCTGGTTCCTTACTCAGGAGTCAGTGATGTGTTCAAATCGCAGCTTTTGCATGAGCAAGTGGAGGCATGTCCACCCACTTATTCTGACTGGAAGCAACAGGGATCGGCAGTGTAATATAACCAGACTTTGGGTCAAACCGAACAAATCTCTGTTGTACAACATCCTGTTTCCCAATGATGGACTTTCTCTTTCCTTTGTCGTTGCTGTTAAACACCCTGGAGTCGATCCCGACTCATGGCGAACCTGTGCATGAGACATCTCCAAGACTCCTTGTCTTCCACTATTCTTATAAGTTCTCCCATATCCGCACCCATGACCTCCTTAATAGACTCCATCCATTTAGCATGTGGTCTTCCTCTCTTTTGCTTCCCTCCATCTTTCCTTGCATTGCTGTTTTTTCTAATGATTCATGCCTTCTCACAATGTGGCCAAAGTACGACAGCCTCCATTTAGCCATCTTTGCCTCCAGGAAAACCTCAGGCTTGATCTGCTCATTTACTTGCTCTTTTTGCTGTCCACAGGATCCTCAGCTCTCTTCTCCAGCGCCATATCTCAAATGAATTTATCTTTTTGTCCGTTTTTGTAACTGTCCATCTCTCGCATCCTTACACGGTAAGGGGAATACGGTTGCTTGTACGATTCTAACTTTCGTGCTTAGTTGCATATATTTCCTCTTTAAGAGCTTTTCCAGTTCTTTCATAGCTGCCCTCCCTATCCTTAGTCTTCTTCTGGTTTCTTGACCGCATTCCCCATTCTGGTCAAGGTCTGATCCAAAGTATAGGAACTCTTTTACTAATTCTACAGCCTCATTGTCTAGATCGAATTTGTGCAAATTCTCCCAGGGCATTATTTTTGTTTTCTGTAAATCCAACAGTAAGCCTGCCTTTGCACTTTCTTCTTTGACCTTCCTAAGTAGTTGATCTAGGTTTTCAAAGGGGCTGTGCAGGCCACCCCAAATGCCTTCATCTTCACCAGATTGGGGCCTTGGCAACTGCATGATGTGGCCCCGATCTGGCCTTTCTGCAGTTTTTTGTGGCTCCTTTTTGCACCATGGGAAGGATGCCGTAGCCACCAGTGCTGCAGGTTTATTGTATTCCTTTGGCACTGCATCAACAGTGATGGCGAACCTATGGCACGCATGCCACAGGTGGCACACAGAGCCCTCTCTGTCAGCACGTGTGCCATTGTCCCAGCACAGAGTTTGCCAGGGTTTGTTACTAGAAAGCCAGAGGGACACGGCACTTTGCAATAAATAAGTAGGTTTTGGGTTGCAGTTTGGGAACTCGGCCTCTAAATGGTTCACCATCACTGATCTAGATGCAGCTCCAAAGGAGCGCCATGACACTCCATGTGGTGCGGCACACAGTGTCACACTGGCCTGAGGGCATGCATCATGTGGATGCCATGCCCCAATTCTACCCCCAGGCCAGCCTTTCCCACCAGTCTGCACAGCCCCAAAGTTTTCTGCTAATGGTATAGTATCATCTGCATATCATACATTGTTGATTTTCCTTCCTCCTATTTTCATTCCTCCTTCTTCTGTGTCCAAGCCTGCTTTGCTTATACTATGCTCTGCATACAAGTTGAAAAGAAAAGGTGAAAGAATGCAGCCTTGCTTGACCCCTTTCCCAACTGGAAAATTGGCCTCTTTCCTCCACTTGCTTAAAGCTGGCATTTTGGAGGTAGATGGCTCCTGAAATGGGAGCTTTTGCAACTTGCAGCTAGGATGCAAGTAAATTCAGCCCCCTCAATGACCTTTCCTTTCCCTGTTCACATTTCTAGCCCTGAAAAGGGTTGACGCACTGAAAAACCTAGAATTCTTGTCTTTGCTGGGTTCACATTTCCTTGCAAGCTTTCACTGCCCCTTTGCTTTGGCTGCCTACTTTCCAAAAACGCAACCATCATTTTAAATAAGAAATTTGGGGACTGATGGGAAATTTAATTGCGAGGATGGAGTACCTATTTGGGGGGCAATGGCTTCATTTTGCCTCCCCTCCCATAGCTACATCCCTGGTGCAAACGCAAGAAGGAGGCCTGTAAAAATGGTTGCATCACCATGTCTACTTTATTGAGGGAGACAGACAGATAAAGTGGTGAAGGAGATTGGCGAAGGGTGCGAGGATCCACAAGTTGCCCGAGGATTTTAGTGGTGACTTTCCCAAAGAACTGGATCCGGCCAACCAGTCTTACCAGTTTATGAGCGCCCTGGAGACACAAGGTGTGTGTACATTGGGGGGAGCTTTGAAAAGGGGAAGGTGCGGTTCAATGCAGACTCCAGATTCCTGGGTGGGGATGTAATTTGCCACAGTGATTTACATTCTTGGGAAATGGTTTGCTTCCACAATCCCTTCGATTTGCATCAGGGCCTTCAATAGTTCAGAGGAAATGTATCTCAGCCTGTGCAAAAGACACACATTACCTAATGATAGAATCATAGAGTTGGAAGAGATCCCAAGGGCCATCCAGTCCAACCCATTCTGCCATGTACGAAGACACAATGACCAGACAGATGGTCATCTAGCCTCTGTTTAGAAACCTCCAAAGAAGGAGACTCCACCACCCTCTGAAGCAGCGTCTTCCACTGTCAAGCAGCTCTTACTATCAGAATGTTCCTCCTAATCTTGAAGTGGAATCTCTTTTAGTGTAGCTTGCATTCATTGCTGCGTCTCCTTGTCTCTGGAGCAGCAGACAACACGCTTGCTCCATCCTCAATGTGACACCCTTTCAAATACTTGAACAGGGATATCATATCACCTCTTAACCTCTTCTTCTGCAGGCTAAACATACCCAGCTCCCCAGGTCTCTCCTCATAAGAGATGGAAGTTTACTGCACTGGGGATAAAACGTTCCCCGATGCATTCTAACGTGCACAAGCAGGGCTGCGCACGGAGCGTGATAGGAACCCGATGGGACCCAGAATGCGACTTTACCATACAGGGAATGCCGCCGCCACCGTTGAGCGTTCCCATCACGTTCCCATCAGGTTCCAGAGGGAGCCATTTCTGGGAATGGTTTCAAAACAGTTCCCAGAAATGGCGTCCAATGGCGCCCTCTGGAACCCAATGGGAACGCGATGGACGCCATTTCTGGGAACTGTTTTGAAACCGTTCCCAGAAATGGAGCCCTCTGGAACCTGATGGGAACGCGATGGGAACGCTCGACGGTGGCGGCGGCATTCCCTGTGCGGTAAAGTCGCATTCTGGGCCCCATCGGGTTCCTATCACGCTCCATGCGCGGCCCCGCTCGTGCACATTAGAACGCATCGGGGAACGTTTTATCCCCGGTGCGGTAAACTTCATGGTTTCCAGAACCTTCACCATTTTGGTCACCCTCCTCTGGAACCGCTCCAGTTCAATATCTTGGCTGAATTGTGGTGCCCAGAACTGGACACAGTATTCCACGTGAGGCCTCACCAAAGTTGAATAGAGTGGCACTATTACTTCCCATGATCTCTAGACACTATACCTCTATTGATGCAGCCTAGAATCGCATTGGCCTTTTTAGCTGCTGCAGCACACCATTGACTCATGTTTAGCTTGTGGTCCACCAAGACTCCTAGATCCTAGTATTGTAGTCAAGCCAGGTGTCACCCATCCTATATCTGAGCCTTTCATTATTATTTTTTTCTGCCTATGTGCAGTACCTTACATTTCTCCCTATCGAAATGCATTTTGTTAGTTTTGGCCCAACTCTCTCATCTGTTAAGGCCATTTTGGATTCTGATCCTGTTCGCCAGGGTTGAGGAAAGATTAAATCACCATGTGGAATTATGGGAGTGCGGGCGCCATTTTGTCATTTGCCTCAGGCGGCAAAGTTTCTTGAGCAACCAACCCCCTTGTTCTCCCAATAAGACAGCCCCAGGTTGCTCCTGCCAGCAAAGTGATTTGCTGACTCTGCCACCCCCTTATCAAACAATCTCCCAATATCCCTCCAAATGCAAACAAGAGATAAGAAATAGTGCAAATATTTCCCTAAACACAGACACAGAAACAGACAAAGACACACAACAAATGTTCCGCCCGAGAGTAAAGAGAGATGACAATGTGGCTTTTAAGCCCTCCGATGACACACCCCAGGAAGGCCGACCTAGAGACAGCAAGGTAATCCAAATATAAATTTACAAGAGGACAAACAAATAGAATTATTTGGACTTCACAAAGGCAGATGTATTTTAAAGGGGTGAGGTGAGATCAAGCTACATTCCGAGGGAGTTGATTTGGAGGACAGGTTTGCAAAAGTGCAGGTGGCCATCTTGTTGTATAGGAAGATCGCTGTTGTAATGCAGCTAGGGACAGGGATGCCTAGCTGGACCTTACCCGGCGACTGAACGGATTCACACAAACAGATTCAGACAAGGTTGAGCATAATGCACATAATACCAAGTTTTCTCCAGGAAGTGCACATTTTTCATGCCTTCCAACCAGTGGCATCACTAGGGGAGTGAAGGGGGTACAGGTTGCACCAAGTGACATCCTAAGAGTCTGTTAGAAACAACTTGAAGGCACACGATGACAACAACAATTTATAATAAAATGTGTGTTTTGAGCATCTCAAGATAAGAGTTGGAGGCCAGGTCACTGTTGTTGTGTGCCTTGAAGTCATTTCTAAATTATGGCGACCCTAAAGCAAACCTATCATGGGGTTTTCTTGGCAAGCTTCTTCAGAGGGGGGTTGCCATTGCCATCCTCGGAGGCTGAGAGAGTGTCATTGGCCCAAGCATGACTCACCCAGTGGGTCTACATGGCAGAACCAGGATCCAAACCCTGGGTCTTCAGAGTCTTAGTCCAGCACTCAAACCACCACACCATGCTGGCTCTCATTGTCATTGCACTATGGAAAAATGTGGAAGGAATGGCAGAAGACACAGTAAGGATGATGTACAAGCAGCCCATATCAGTGAATGCCAAACTGCCAAAGATATGTGAAATTAACTCGGCATCTCCTTGATTCAGAAAATTCTCTAGGAATCTCTAGGTCTTCCAATGTAACTCTATGGTTAACATCTGCCAGACGTTGAACATCGAATCATGCTGGAGGACCTACAAATGCCTAGGGAAGGGGTTTCTCTAGGCACTTCTAGGCTCAGTACAATTCTACTGTCAACTTCTGGCAGAGTTGCGCAGGAGGACCTAGAAATCCCTTGAAATGACATATTGATCAAATTTGCAAATAACCAAATCCGCAAAAGTCAAAGCCACAAATGCAGAGGGTCAGCTGTACTTCTTAGAAGAGCTGTAGCCTGGGAATTTTCTGGAGACAGAGGTCTTACCCCTTGCCAGCCTGGTTTGGTTTGGAGGCTGCCAGTAGCAGACTTTTGCTTCTGAAATAAATTTTGAGGTAGTTTTTTGAGGGGGTTAAATCAACCAGTCAATTGCATATTCATCTGAAATCCCAAAACCAGCCCAAACATGGGCTGATGGTCTCCAAACACCGTATCTGCCTTTTCCAATGTGGAACAGGACTCTCCAACTGAATGAATGCTGGCCTAGGGCCAATGTCAACCCGGTTCATTGATGGAAAAGAAACCTGAGAACCAAAGGTTGAGCAGCAAGGTAATGTGCATTCAGGCAGGCATCACCTGTCCAAAAGCTTTCCTTTATTTGATCATTCTTAGTCTGCTACAAAGAGATCCTCTGGTTATAAAGCAAAGGAAACAACAAAAGCTTATTTTCCCGTTCCCTCCTTTGTTCTATGCTTTGTCTTCCCAACCTCTCTAGCCAAATATTCGATTCCATTTCCATATTATACCATGAAAACAGGTGCCCTTCTTTGAAGTATGTGATGTTAATCCATTTGGAATAGATGAGAAAGGACTCTGCTGTCTGCCTTGAAAGCGCATCTGTCTTTTTCCTTTTGACCTTCAGTTCTTGGGTTTCCTTCTCGCTACTAAATTAAGCCAATTTCAGTCCGAAAAACCTGTTAATCTTGGCACAGGATTCTTGGCGATGGAGACCAAATGATAGTGTAGTGGAAGCAGGGCTGGCAAGCACAACATTGCAGGACTTTTTGATGAACAGGAACAATGACATTATCTGCCTGAGTTTCAAAAGGTAATCCTGCCCAGTACAGGGTTTTCTTCAGAAAGAAATGGCCAACATGACATAAGAGAACTAGGGGCCCGAACAGACAGGCCAAAATAAAGCTGCTTCGAGTCACTTTGGAGATGTGCTGTTTAAATGACACATGCAACTTAAAAGGCCAGAAGCTGTGCCAAAGCTGCACTCTAGTCCTTAGGACTGGAGCATGGCTTTGGCATGGCATCCAGCTTCTTAGGACGCATGCATCATTTAAACAGCATACCTCCAAAGTGACCTGAAGCAGCTTTATTTTGGCCTGTCTGTTCAGGCCCTATGTTGTCCGCAACCTCTTGTTGATGATTTATTCCATCAAGTTGTCTTCAACTTATGACCATCCTATAAATGAGAGATCTCCAAGATCTTTGGTCATCAACAGCCCTATTCAGGTCTTGAAAACTCAGGACTGTGGTTTCCATGGTTGAATCGATCTACCAATTGTATGGTCCGCTTCTTTTCCTATGGTCTTCCACTCCTCTTTTCCCATGAGTCACATTGTCTCATGATACGTCCAAAGTACAATACCCACGAATGCAGCCATCTTTGCTTCTAGAGAAGGTTCAGGCTTGGGTTGCTTTCAGACCCGTTCCTTTGTCTTTTTGGTGGTCCTTGACATCTCATAAGGCTCCTCCAGCGCCACATTTCAAATGAGTTGCTTTTCATCCTGTCAACTTTCCGCTATCCACTTTTCATAAAACTTGGAAATATAGCACAGATGATTCTCATCTTGATGTTTAATGATATATCACCAACTAGGAGAGAGTTAAATGGGGCGAGGAGTATCCAGATCCCAATGCCCCACATAGAGCCTGCTCACATGTCAGATGAGATGAGATTAGAACTCAGGGCAGTACATTCCAACAAGCCCAACAGTCCACAACCTGTCAAGACACGAAGTCAGTGGCCCATATGAGTTGCTTGATGACATTTCACACCTCGATGGGCAAAAATGAGGCGTAGGCAGGAAAGGGATGAGAAACGGAGAGAGACCGTCTTGTTTGCTCGGGGCCTTGGAAACTCTGTGAGCCAATGAACTTCATCCGAAACCTAAATTTTAGAAAACGGAGCTCTGTTATTGGTTCATACAAACCGCTCCAGGCAGGTGGTACCTTGAGAGGCTGGACATGAAGAAGGTATAAAGTGACGCCATTGGTCAAATTCTGAGGATAACCTCAGTCTTCTTCATCTCAAGAATATCTCTGCTACGTTTTTGGAGGTAAGTGCCTTTGCTTTCTCCTCTGAACTGCTTCATCGACAAAAAAAAAGGCTGGTGTCTTTCTCTGCAAAGTCTAGAAAATTGATATTCCAGATGTGAAGTTGAAGGCTTTCATGGCCGGCATCCATAGTTTTTTGGATCTTTTTTCAGGGTTATGAGTCCATGTTCTAGAAGAGTTTATTCCTGACGTTTTGCCGGCATTTGTGGCTGGCATCTTCAGAGAATGCTGGCATGGAAGAGAGTAGGGTCACATAATATATATACTCCACTCCCTCCATGCCAGCATTCTCTGAAGATGCCAGCCACGGATACTGGCGAAACGTCAGGAATAAACTCTTCTAGAACATGGCCACATTGCCCGAAATACACATTAAAAACTATTCTAGATGTTGCTTTCTTGGGCCTTGGTTTGAACATCTGGAAGAAACCAGATGTCCTTTTTTCCCTTGTAATGGAATAGCAGATTACATAGTAGGGTTGGGGGAAAACAGACACTGGGATCCTGTATTCTGTTGAGGGTGAGGGAGGCAAGAGTTTTGAGGACATTTGGCCTCTTCTGTCTGCTTGGGAAGAGCTATAGAGTTTGGTAGTAGAGCGCATGCCTTGCACATAGCAGTTTCAATTGCTGTCACCTCCAGGTTTTGATAATAAATGGGACTGGAAGCAGGGAATGGGAAGGATCTCTATGTGAGAGTGGCAGCTAGACAGGTGGACAATGCTGGGTTATATGGACCAAGTACTGGTCTTGTTTTTATATTGATGTTTTTATATCAGAGGATGGGCAAGTGCAGCCCTGGAGCAACCAAGGATGTCTCAAAAGGGGCAAATTGCTGTCTTGGATGCTTCCAGGACTCACTTTTTAAATCAGTTTCAAGGTCTCGCTGTACTAACATTTAAAGATATAGCCATGTTAGTCTGTATGACCGGTACATGGAGAAATCTTATAGCACCTTTGAGACTCACTGAAAGAAACAAATTGGCAGCATGAGCTTTCGTAGACTAAAGTCTACTTCCTCAGATACAAAGAAAGGGGTTGGCAGCATGAGCTTTCCTAGACTTAAATTACTTCCAAATGCGTCTGAGGAAGTAGACTTAAGTCTACAAAAGCTCATGCTGCCAAGTTCTTTCTTTCAGATAGTCTCAAAGATGCCGCAAGATCTCTCTACATATGGTTCAATATTTAAAATATATATATTTCTGTGAACCAGGAATCGATGTCCAGATGCTTTGAGTATTTTGTTTTTCAGCTGGCTATGTGGGCCCCGTGGGTTATAAAAATGCACCCTGGGCCTGCCATAGTTGCCCACTCTGGTTTAGAAGTATTTGTGTCCTTCTGATTGACTTCATGTCCATTTGGTTGACTTCATGTCCAACAAACCCAATGGTCCACAACCTATCAAGGCTTAGATAGACCTTTGGTCTGGTCCAGTCTCTTTCTTCTCCTCCCATGGTTTTTTATCATGATAGAGGTAGCAATAGATAGAGACAAAGATAAAGATGATGATGATGGTGGTGATGGTGATCATGATGAAAAAGATGATCATGATGATGATGTTTTATATCAATCTCAGTTTCTCCCAAAACTGGGACTCAGGACAAACCACAAAGATATTATTATTATTATTATTATTATTATTATTATTATTATTATCATCTCGCCTTTCTCCCAAAGCTGGGACTCAGGGCAGCTTAAATAATAAATAAATAAATAATAAAGCTTACAACATTAAAAAAAACCATACAGTACAAAACTGTACAAAAATCGTATATTAAAATAGAATTAAATTGTTACGATAATTAAAGCAAATTCAATGCTAAAGTCAAGTTTAAAAGGATTAAAAATGCTTAAATTGCATTCAATTAAAAGCAAAGGCTGGAATTTTCTATCATGGTCTATGTTATGTAACTTGACATATACTTAGCTACATAGCAGAGCAGCTAAGAAACCCTGTTAGTGAATTGTGAAGATGCGCATTGACAAACCCTAGCTTGTGTCCCAATGTGCTTTGAGCCTAATGTGCATCTAGTCCCTCGTGCATCAGTCACTTGAATGGCTCCCTTTTGTAGTAACTCCTTGCTGAATCAAATCAGTCAAATGCACAATCAAATGAAGTATAACCATGAGCTTAACTTAAAAGCAGATCAATAAAAAAACTCCTTGCTCAGCAGCCAGTCAATTGCCAAAATTCATCTGAATAAATGAATATAGTATGTAGAGATACTGGGATAGATTGACAGACAGATGATGCTGAGTGCTGGTTCTGTGACAGACAAAATGGCACCAGCCACTCCTTGAGAGTGAGATATCAGCAGACTTGGGGGAATCACAACCGTTCGTGGAAATGCAAAAAAGTCTTGGCTTCATTCCCACTACCTTTTAAACCGGATCGCAATTCGGTTTGAACCAGTTCAAATGACACTGGTCCACACTTAAATCAAATCACTGAATCAATTCAACGAGGGGGGGGGGCATGCGCTAGACACATTTAACCCACATCTTTTGGAAGCCGGTGTTTTCCGCGTCTTTTTGGATAAATCGACTCTGCACAAGTGTGAACCAGATGCGGATTGGGATCAATTTAAATTTGCCGGTCCATTTTGAGCCAATACGTTTGTGAATGTGAATCACAAGTGAGTTATTTTACAGGGGGAAAATGCAATCGGGGCAAATGTAGTGGGAACCACGCTCCGCTGTCGAGTCGATCCATCGATTCGGATCGCAAACTGCTTTTTTTGTAAGCGGGTATGAGGCCCTTGTGGATCTAAACTAAACTGTCTCACACGGTCTTCCAATTTCATGCCCTCCGATTGCCCTGATTTAACAGGGGCGGTCCACTTTTTAAAGCTTGGTTTAAAATGTCCCGGTTTTTCTCCCAGCTTCTGCCTTTGCCTTCAGTTTGCTCCCATTGCTGCAAATTGAACTCAAAATACAAAAGTCATGCTTTATCGCACAACGTCAGTAGTGCGTCACTTCACTTCCCATTGTCGTCAGTTGTAAAAACGTACCTTTCATTGTACAGATTTTTCCAACATGACAAAAGACTCGGTTTTATGACCGTCTCCCTTGAGAAGAGTATTGAAGTGCTACAACGTCATGCGGAGAGGCACAGAGAAAACCGTTCCACTCCAGCTCCATTTCAGCTTTGTTTTCTCATTCAACGAGGCTCTTAGAAAGTTTCCATGGCCATGCTGGCTAGGGAAATCTGGAAGTTTTTGCCTTCCCCTCCCCAGGACCTGTTCTCAGATACAATAGGGACATGCTCTGAGGGATCTGGGAGTCCAAGTAGACCACAAGTTGAACATGAGTCAACAGTGTGATGTGGCAGCTAAAAAGGCCAATGCGATTTTAGGCTGTATCAATAGAAGTATAGTGTCTAGATCAAGGGAAGTAATAGTGCCACTCTATTCTGCTTTGGTCAGGTCCCACCTGGAATACTGTGTCCAGTTCTGGGCACCACAATTCAAAAAGGATGTTGAGAAACTGGAGTGTGTCCAAAGGAGGGCAACTAAAAATGGTGAAGGGTCTGGAAACCATGCCCTATGAGGAACGATTTAGGGAGCTGGGGATGTTTAGCCCGGAGAAGAGGAGGTTAAGAGGTGATATGATAGGCCTGTTTAAGTATTTGAAGGGATGTCATATTGAGGATGGAGCAAGATTGTTTTCTGCTGCTCCAGAGAATGGGACATAGAACAATGGATGCAAACCGCAGGAAAAGAGATTCCAGCTCAACATTAGGAGAGACATCCTGACAGTAAGGGCTGTTCAACAGAGGAACACACTCCTTCCTCAGAGTGTAATGGAGTCTCCTTCCTTGGAGGTCTTTAAACAGAGGCTGGATGGCCATCTGTCGGGGATGCTTTGAATGAGAGTTCCTGCATGGCAGAATGGGGTCCCTTGGGATCTCTTCCAACTCTACGATTCTATGATTCTATGCTTGCCTTTGTTTTTCAGTGTGCTTCATTTGCAATGACAACTCCTCTGGAGAAGGCCTTGGCCACCATTGTCGTCACTTTCCACAAATATTCCGGGAAGGAAGGTGATAAGTTCAAACTCAACAAGGCCGAGCTGAAGGATCTTCTGCTGAATGAGCTGCCAGCATTCAATAGCGTAAGTCCACCTCAGTTGTGGGGGAAAGCCATTGCAATAAAATTTATTAATCTGTTACCGTTAATACAAACATTAGGGTTAGGTGAAAAGCAGACGACAAAGAGCTGACACCAATGGATCAAGTCTCACCAAAGGCATTGCCCATCCGGTCCTCACCCACCAGTTTAATGCCCTACGGGTGCATGCCTCGCCTCATAGGGATGATACTTTAATCTGGCAGACTTCTTGTGGTTTTCATGGATTTATGAGATTTCTACCTTGATTTGGAAAAGAAACGGCTTCCTTTTTTGAGCCTCTCCAATGTGAAATTCAAATCATATTACATCTCTCTTTGGAGAAGGTCCTACATTGCTTTAGTGTTGCATAAATATCTACTCTCCAAAGCAAAATTCAAATAATATTGTCTCTCTTTGGAGAAGGTCCTACATTGCCTTAGTGTTGCATAAATATCTACCAATAGATCTTGTTAGCCAAGATATAAATACTTGAAATAAATACAATAAATAAATTTACTGAATACCGGGAGTGGATGGGAGGCTAAGTGCCCATCAACATTGTTGTTGTGGTGGTTGTTGTTTTGTGCCTTCAGGTCATTTCTGACTTATGGCAACCCTAAGGTGACCCTATCATAGGGTTTTCTTGGCAAGTTTCTTCAGAGCAGGTTTCCCATTGCCATCCTCTGAGGATGAGAGAGTGTGACTTGCCCAAGATCACCATCCACTTTACACAGCCATCCATGGATAAAGAATTTGTGGATATGGAGGACCACATGCATCTTATTAACTGCAGTGGACTATTTGTGTTACCATAATGGATGGTATTTTGATTCAATGTCATGGAAATATTATTACCATATAACGTTATGGAAATAATGTTACAGGGAAATATTACTTTGAAGTGCAGCACATTTTATTATATGTTGTTGTTGTCATGCGCCTTCAGGTTGAAGGCATATATGACAGCAACGGCAACAACAGCTCTCCTATATTGCATACAAATAATAGAAGGCACATTGAATCGTTGAGTTGGAAGGGGTCTCATGGGACATCAGATCCAACCCTCTGCTTAGTAGAGGAACTTTAGTTAAAGCATCCTCCGCAGGGAGCCATCCAGCCTTTTTCTGAAGACATCCAGAGAATGAGACCCCATAAAGACCCCAAGGATTCTCCCTCCTTGGAGGTCTTTAAACAGAGGCTGGATGGCCATCTGTCAGGGATGCTTTGATTGAGAGTTCCTGCATGGCAGAAGGGGGTTGGACTGGGTGGCCCTTCTTGGGGTCTCCTCCAACTCTATGATTCTATAATCACCTTTCTAGGTAACTGATTCTATTGCCAAACTGTCAAGATGTTCCTTCTAATGTTTGGTGGAAACCTACTCTGTTGTAACTTCAAACCATTAGACCTGGTCCTATCATCTGGAGCAGCAGAGAACATACCTGCCTCCTTCTCTCTGTAGTAGCTCTTGAGATATTTTAAAACCCAGTCTCCTGTTCACCAAACTGAACATGTCCAGCTTCTTCAACCTTTCCCAATATGTGAAATTGAAGGCTTTCATGGCCGGCATCCATAGTTTTTTGTGGGTTTTTTCGGGTTCTGTGACCATGTTCTGGAAAATTTTATTCCTGACGTTTCACCAGTAGCTGTGGCTGGTATCTTCAGAGAATGGTGGCATGGTGGCAAATGACTTACAGACCAGACAAAATAATCCAGCAAATGCTGCTCTCACTGAAGGGCAGGAATGACCCTCTCACAGCCGCATGATTTGACCACATACAATGCAGCTGTAGACAGGTCTACACTAAACGCAGCGTCCAAACACGAATCGAGGAACACGAGAGACACTGCAAACTGGGTCAGCTGGAAAAATCAGCTGTAGCAGAACATGTTATAAACCAACCTGGGCACAAAATGCTGTTTGAAAACGCTGAAATTCTGGACCATGCCAACAACGATTAGGTCAAAATGCACAGGGATGCCATTGAAATCCACAAACACCTGGACAACTTTGACAGGAAAGAAGAAACCCTGAAAGTGAGCAAAGTTTGGCTACCTGAAAAACATCAAAATCAAGACCTAGCAAATGCAAATGAAAACCACCCAGGATCAGAGCAGTTTCCCAGCAGACAATTGATCATGAATTAAACAGAAACCCTGAGGCCTTGCCATTCAACAACAGAACAATACACAGATTAACATGGAAATCACTCCTCCCAACCTAGAATCACACACAATATATATATATATATACCCCACTCTCTTCCATGCCAGCATTCTCTGAAGCCACAGATGTGGGCAAAACGTCAGGAATAAACTCTACCAGAACATCCCAAAAAACCCATAAAAAAACCTTCCTGATATATTTAGTTCTCCATCCCTCTTACCATCCTTCTTGCCCTTCTCTGTACCTGCTCCAACTTATTGATATCCTTCATCGCATGAGATGCCCAGAGTCGAATGCAAGAGATGAGGAAGACAGAAGGGAAAAAAATAACCAGCTAAATTTGGTCCCCATTTCCTAAAATTATGGTTCATTTTTAACATTTTCAACTTCTTTCTTCTTCTTTTTTTGGACGCTCTCAGAAACGGATGGATGCGGCTGAATTCCAGAAGATCATGGGTGACCTGGACCACAACAAGGACAACGAAGTGGACTTCCAGGAGTTCACCTGCTTCCTGGCTTGCGTCTCGATGGGATTCGATGAGTTCTTCCGGGGCTGTCCCAAACCTCCTCTTCCCAAGAAATAAACCCAAAGGGATATCACATGCCTAGAGGAGTGTTCTGATTTCCAATAAAAAACCACACATTAAAAGGTTCTTTTTATTACTCTGATCTGTTCTGCCTCTTCTTCTTGGGGGTTATTTGGGATTTTTAGAGGCGGATCTCCATAACACTCCAAAAATAAAAATTGGACAGTGGCTGTTTTGTAACAGGGACATTGGAGGGGATGCTGTCCCCTCCAATGTCCCCGTTTTGCAAGGACAGCGCCAAACAATCCTGTTGCCCTACCTTTTCAAATTGCTTTTAAAGTGACCCAGTTTCTCTCTCTCTCTCTTCTTTTCACTTCCCCCTTTGTCTTAAGCTTATTTTAGTTGCTGCAAACTAAGTTCAAAGTATAGAAGTAGTTTGTAGTTTATTATCTCAGTTCAAGCAGAGGGGGGGAAGTTTAATCTGGACCTTCCCAGTTGCTGTTGTTGTGTGCTTTCGAGTTGTTGTTGTTGCAAGATTTCTTAGAGGACGTTTGCCATTGCTTTCGTCTGAGGCTGAGAGAGTGTGACTTACCCAAGGTTACCCAGTGGGTTCTTATATTATTATTATTATTATTATTATTATTATTATTATTATTAACGGTATTTATACCCTTCAGCCCTAAAGGCTCTCAGAGCAGCTTACAATTATTATTATTATTATTATTAATTGGATAGTTCCCTGCCCTTACAATCTAAAAAGACATGACACAAAAGGAGAAGGGAATGGGTATCTTAGAATCATAGAATCGTAGAGTTGGAAGAGACCACTAGGGCCATCCAGTCCAAACCCCTGCCATGCAGGAAATCCAAATCAAAGCATCCCTGACAGATGGCCATCCAGCCTCTGTTTAAAGACCTCCAAGGAAGGAGACTCTATCACCTTCTGAGGAAGTGCATCATATTATTATTATTATTATTATTATTATTATTATTGAGCCAGGATTCAAACCCTGGTCTGAATCATAGCCCAACACTCAAACCCTACTTCCCAGTAGACATAGGCAAAAGCAAACTGCTGCAGCTTCTACTCACTTGCATCCTCTTCCTCATTCATAACTTTTGCCCTCTTGACCATGCTCTGATGCGGCTTGGCCACATGCATCCTGGCTTTCATCTTGCAATGTCTGAAATGTGAACCAAGCAAAGGCCGGTGGGCCTTAGATCTGATCTCTTGGAAAAGATGAGACGATTCTGAGATGGAAGAAGGTAATGAGTACGTTGAGCTGGATGAGCCAGAGAGGAGAAAATAACCAAGGGACTGTTTGAAGTCTAGCCTCCAAACCTGGTTATTAAATGAGATTTCACTCCAGAGCATCTGGAGGAAATTGCAAGGGGCCATATCAAAGAGAATGAACTGTCTAATTTTTTTTTGTTTGGTAAAAAAGAGTAATCAGAGAATATTTCAGATGCCTGGGTGTGTTTCTTCCAAACATCTGTCAGGCAGGTTTTAACTTGACAGCTAAATTAGCCCTTGCATCCAGGTCGGCCTGGGCTTGTTCATATCAGAGAAGTGGTGTGTTGGTAGTCAGCCAAAAGAAAGGGTTGAAGTGAATGGGTGACTTCTGGGTTGCATTGGAAGACAGGTCACAGGTACCAATGTCATGCCCATCAAATATCCTGACTTGAAGCGACTAAAACTTGGAAGACAGGACTTGTGTCCCTAGATAACTGGTGGAAAAGAATTCAAAGATATAGCCATGTCAGTCTGTAGAGTCAGTATATAGAGAGATCTTAGAGCACCTTGGAGACAAACTGAAAGATATAAAATGCAAAGATATAGCCATGTTAGTCTGTAGGATCAGTATGTAGAGAGATCTTGCAGCACCTTTGAGACTCACTTCAGCTGCCAACTTCTTTATTTCACTGAGTCTCAAAGGCGTTATATCTCTCTACATATTGGCGGGAAAGAGTTTGGGATCAATGGCTAACGCTCATTCTCGCCCATCCTGACAAGTCTGAGAGAGGTGCTTTTCGTTGGAGGAACCAGTCTTAGGCCACATTCCCAGTATGATTTAAAGCGAATCACTGATCGGGTTATATGACTGTCGTTCCTGTTTGAAACCAGTTCCGATCCTACTGCGATCGGTTTCAATCGTAACAAAGTGAGGCAAATGTTGAAAACCTGCTCTTTCCTGACACTAGTTCTTTGGTGGTTCTTTTGAAAAGAATCAACTCCGAAACGCGTTCAGCAAGTGGGTAACAACGGATCTGAATCACATCATTCTGGAATGGCAGAAGGGTGTTTATCATCCCACCTCAGTTTTTGGTAGATATACTGTACACTCTCTCAGCACTGCTTTTGTGCTTGTGGTGTGTGACCTATGGATGCATGATTTTTACAAACAAATTGCTAGAAGATTTGATTCACTGATTTTGCAACTACTTGCAATTACTTGGGCTGCAAGCCGGGCGATCAGCAGCTCAGTGAGGCAAGTAGTTGCAAAACCACTAAATCATATATATATATATAGAGAGAGAGAGAGAGAGAGAGAGTCCCAAGCCGGGTTGCCGCTTACATCACGAATGACGCACAAATGATTGACATACATTTTGAAGCAGCGCAAAGTAGTGGGGATGACAATCGTGCCAAAAAAGAAGCGATTACAAGGGGATAATGAAAAGATCCGCTTTCATAGTGGGAATGACGGACCTTTTGGAATCGATTCACCGACATGGAGCGAAGACAAATCGCAAACCGGTTTAAATGTAAGTGGGAATGGGGCCTCGATCAAGAAATCAGGTCTCAGGAAAAATTCAGCACACTCTGTCCATGTTCTCACATGTGCAGCGCTTTCCATGCAGGTGGGTTTAGCAGTAGAATTACGAGATCCCTGGATAAGCTAAACTGAAAAATCTGGTTTGTTATTTCATAAGTGGTTTGGGGACGGAGGGGACAAATGCAGAGTTAGGGAGAGTTTCTTTTTTGGATTGCAGCTCCCAGAATCAGTCAACCCAGTGGGGGATTCTGGGAGCTGTAATCCAAATGGCTCTGGAAAAATCACACCTTAATTTTGTCTATAACCGACCACTAACAAACACAGGTTAAGAGTAAAATTCAAAGATATAGCCATGTTTGTCCGTGGAGTCAGTATGTAGAGAGATCTTGTAGCACCTTTGAGACTCACTGAAAGAAAGAAGTTGGCAGCAGGACTTCAGAAATGCATCTGAGGAAGTAGACTGAAGTCTAGGAAAGCTCATGCTGCCAACTTCCTTCGTTCAGTCAGCCTCAATGGTGCTGCAAGATCTCTGTACATTCAGGTTAAGAATGGCTGTGTTCACATGGAAGTGATCTAACAGCAGAAAGCTAAAATACAAGTCTTCTCTAGACTTCGGAGTTTATCACACTGGGGCTAATTTCAGCACTAAAGAGAGATTAAAGCGCATTTAAATCATCCTGCAAATAACGTGAAAATGGCGAGTAATTGTGCAAATGATTATCACACGCAATCGCGCAAATCAAGTGATGTCGGAAATGCGCTGTTGCTGAAATCCTGAAAGTCCAAAGATGCACATTAATGCTTCTTTGTGACCACTTTAATGGCGGGTTTTGCACAATGTCACGTGAAATCGTTTCGCGTAATTACGCAATTTTTTCCAGGATATTCACAGGATAAACTCCCGACCTCCTTCGTGTGATAAACTCCTTCCTTGGGGGAAATGCGTCAGGCCAAGGCGAGGCGAAACTCGAACTCAGAACCAGTTGGGAGCCAAGAGATGGCTTGCAGCCAAAAAATCCTGGTGCAGAACGAAGCTGGAGGAACAAGCATCTGTAGAAACAGATACGACGAAGGAACAGCTGGGTGTATACAAAAAGAGTTGGCTGCCTTTATCTCCTTCTTCTTCTTCCGTATCGTTGCCTAAGTGGGTGAGTCTTTTCCCGTCCTTTTTGCCCCACCACTTTTGGAAATTTGGATCTCAAACTATCTTTGGGAGGTGGGATCCCCAAAACAAGGTGCGCTTTTTTAGCTGCAAGAGACTTCAGTCCAGCTCCGTAACTGGCATTTCCGGATTTTCACCCGGCAGAAAATACTTGTTGCAACAACAGCCAAAGATGCAGCATTTGTAGGGAAAAGGTGGGTTTTGAGTAAGGGCTTATGACTTTAGGGCTTTAGAGTTGCTAAATATCAGGGTCTCCGAGTCTCCGTTTTTCAGAAGACCTCCAGGCTGGAGACTTGGATGCGAATCCCCCAGTTTGGAGTCGGAGAGGCTCCGCTACAGATAAGAGGAAAGGTGTGTAAAAAATCACTCTCTCGACTTGCTACCATTTACAAGATTTCATTCACTTGTTGCTGCAGCATGCAAACTCTCCAGGTCATGGTTTGTGTATTTCAGTGGTTCCCAGACTTTGGTCCTCCAGATGTTTTGGACTTCATTTCCCAGAATTCTTTACTATTGGCCAACCTGGCTGGGGCTTCTTGGAGTTGAAGTCCAAAACATCAGTTTGGGAATCACTGATGTATTTACTTAGGCTGCTGCCACACTACAGAATTAATGCAGTTCAAAACTGCTCTAACTGTCATGGCTCCATCCGATGGAATCCTGGGGTTCGTCGTTTGTTGTGGCAGCAGAGCTCTCTGATAGTGCAGACTCAAATAGCTCACAGATCCCAGAATGCCATAGCATTGAACCATGACAGTTAAAGTGGTATCAAATTGGATTATTTCTGCAATGTGAATGCAGCCTTGGACCAAAAACCTCAGGGTTGCTGGGACAATCTTGAACTGCCAGTCCTATGCATTGGAAATGGTATTCACATGTCAAATGTGTGAACAAAACCTAAAGCATCTCACAGCATGACTTGTTTCCTTCCTCGGGGACCGAGTTCTAATTCTCCTCCTCTCTCCATTTCTTTTAGGTGCCACGATGCAAGCTCCCCTCGAAGAGGCCCTGAGTGTTATGGTAAACACTTTCCACAAATATTCCGCCAAGGAAGGAGACCCCTTGAAACTCAACAAGGCTGAGATGAGGGAGTTACTTCTCCATGAGCTGCCCACCTTCATCAGGGTGAGGTCACAAGAAGGGAAATCATAGAATCATAGAATTATAGAGTTAGAAGAGATCCCAAGGGCCATCCAGTCCAGTCCCCTGCCATGCAGGAATACACAATGTAGGCACCCCCAACAGATGGCCATCCAGCCTCTGTTTGAAAACCTCCAAGAAGGAGACTCCACCAATCTCCAATGGAGAGCGTTCCACTGGCGAACAGCTCTCACCATCAAGAGGTTCCTCCTAATGTTGAGGTGGAATCTCTTTTCTTGTACCTGGCATCCATTGTTCCAAGTCCTATTCTCTGGAGCAGTAGAAAACAAGCTTGCTCCATCCTCAAGCACCAAAGAGTAGGGGAATAAGATGAACTTGAACTCTTATCACAGGAAGGCAAATAGGATTTAAAGCTGAGATTGAATCTCTTTTCCAGTAGCTTGCATCCATTGTTCCAGGTCCTGTTCTCTGGAGCAGCAGAAAACAAGCTTTCTCCCTCCTCAATATGACATCCCTTCAAGTATTTAAACAGGGCTATCATATCACCTCTTAAGCCTCTCTTCTCCAGGCTAAACATACCCATCTCTCTAAGTCTTTCCTCATAGGGCTTTATGGTTTCCAGACCCTTCACCATTTTAGTCAAAACTGGATTATTTCTGCAACATGGATGCAGCCTACATTGTGTAACTTTATGCAGACTAATGTATGTAGCGGAGGATCTACAAAACCTTTGTAGTGAATTATGAAGATGTGTGTCACTGCAAAGGAGAGGCAGCATGGTGTAGAGGTTAGAGTGTTGGACTATGGGTCTGGAGGCCAGGGTTCAAATCACTGCTTGGCCATGACCTTAGACATCATGCTCTCTCACGTTCAGAAAGTGGTCCCTTGAACAAATCCCTTACCTAATAACATCACAGCAGCCTCATTCTGAATACAGAACATTGCAGAATGGCTTAATGTTATTTCCTATCGATGCCAGTCCATTTTTGTAACTATAAGTGCCATACTGAATTTCAGCCCATTTCCTTAATGTGTGGCCATTCCCAGAAAGACAACGCCTAGACCTGGTTTTTGCATACTTTTAGTTCAGATTGCATTGGTACAAAACTAGTTTTGGACCAATCTCACTCGCCGTCATAATTTCAACAATTTTAATATGCTACCCCAGGGTCCAGATTAAAACCTTGTGGGGAAATATGTTGAGCTTTCCTTCAATTTTGCATCTGCCTTTTGCTTCCCTGTAGGGGAAGATCCACGAAACCGGGTTTGAGAACTTGATGAAGAAACTAGATGGTAACAAAGATGAAGAACTGGATTTTCAAGAGTATGCCGTTTTTTTAGCTCTCACAGCAAACTTGTGCAATGAATTCTTCCAGGAGTGCGCTGATGAGAATAACCGGAAGAGATGAGACCGGCGTTTCTCATCCCTTTGCCTCTTTGACTGGATCTTCCCCGGCTTCATGGATCTTCTTGTTATGCAGAAATAAAAATGTTCAGAATAATGCTGTGTGTGTACTACTACTAGCTGGGCCAAAGCTAACAAAATGAATTTCAACACGGAGAAATGTAAGGTACTGCACTTAGGGTGGAAAAATGAAATGCACAGATATAGGATGGGGGATACCTGGCTGAATGAAACTACGTGTGAAAGGGATCTAGGAATCCAAGTAGACCACAAGTTGAACATAAGCCAACAGTGCAATGCAGCAGCTAAAAAGGCCAATGCGCTAAGCTGCATCAATAGAAATATAGTGTCTAGATCAAGGGAAGTAATAGTGCCACTCTGTTCTGCTCTAGTCAGGCCCCAGTTCTGGGCACCACAGTTTTAAAAGGATGTGGAGAAACTGGAGCGTGTCCAAAGGAGGGCGACTAAAATGGTGAAGGGTCTGGAAACCATGCTCTATGAGGAACGACTGAGGGAGCTGGGGATGTTTAGCCTGGAGAAGAGAAGGTTAAGAGGTGATATGATCACCCTGTTTAAATATTTGAAGGTATGTCCCCGTTTCTGTCTCCTCCTCTCACTTTCCCCTTTTGTCCCCAGCTTACTTCCATTGCTGCAAACAGTTCTAAGTGCAAAAGTAGTATGCAGGCAGTTAACGCATCGGGTGTGATGTAGTAGTTTGAGTCTTAGGCTACGACTCTAGCGACCGGGGTTCAATTGTGCTTCTTCCTCTCTTCCTTCGCAGATCAACAGACCATAGGGCGAAATTAAAATTTTAAATTTCCTCATTTTTTCCTCTCCACGTTAAATGTCTTGCTGGCTTTGGGTTGGCTAGAGAATCGGCCTCTAAAAACGAAATCGGCTACTAGCTTTCTTCCATTCAGGGCTTCTCCCAGTCAAGAGACTGACACAAGACGCCCACGGAGAAACCACGCGGCTATTTTCCTACTCTCAGATAAAAGAAGCTAAGGCCTTGCTCACATTTTCCATAACTTTTCCACCCCTTTTTGTCTTTTTATGTAATCGCCCAGATTGGTTTCCAAAGTCCAGCCCCAATGGCAGCCAATCCAGTTTCCCCAGGATCCAGGAGAAATTTACAACAGATCTGACTCATGTCTCCTCTTTTCAAGCCCTTCCGGCTTGTGCTTTTCTAAGCAGTGTCACATAAGCAGAGGTGGGGACTGTGAAGCTTCCAGATGTTGCTGTACTGCAACTCCCAGAAGCCCTGGCCAGCACAGCTGGGAGTTACAGTTAAACGTCTGGAGGGCTGCACCGTTCCCACACTATTGCTGAGTTCAACAGGACTTCGGTCAAAGAAAGCATTTGTGTTGAGTGTTGAACTGCAACTCTGGAGACCAGGGTTCGATTCCCAGCTCAGCTATGAAACCCATTGGGTGACCTTAGGCAAGTCACACTCTCTCAGCCTCAGAGGACGACAATGACAAACCTCTTATGAACAGATCTTGCCAAGAAAATGCTCCACTGCAATATATTTCATATCTAATTTGTATTTTATGACTTTCTGAGAACTAAGTATTGCTGTTGTCATGGGCCTCCAAACTGTTTCTGATTTACGGTGACCAGGACCCTGGAGACCAGGGTTCGATGCAACCCTGGAGACCAGGGATCAATTCCCGGTTCAGCCATAAAACTCACTGAGCAACATTGGGCAAGTCATGTTCTCTCAGCCTCAGGGGAAGGCAATGGCAAACCTCTTCTGATCAGATCTTGCCAAGAAAACCACAATATAGTTCATATCTAATTTGGATTTTATGACTTTCTCCACAACCATTTTCTGTCTTATGCAGTATTGCTGTCGTCATGGGCCTCCAAATTGTTTCTGATTTATGGTGACCTATGACTCTGGAGACCAGGGTTCAGCCATGAAAACCCACTGGGTGACCTTGGAAGAGTCACATACTCTCAGCCCCAGAAAGACCCATGACAAGTTTTGTCTTAGGGTCGCCATAAGCTGGAAGTGACTTAAAAGCTCAAAACAACAACCACTACATTCAAGACTGAAGAATGCTTATATATCAGCCTTTCATTTTGAGGGTGCAGCAGAGGGAGATTTTCAACAACTGAAGCAAAAGTGGGTGTGAATCTGGATCGGCTGTGATGCAAGTGATGGGTGGGTCGCCTCCATTCCCTTGGGCCTTGCTGTCAAAGAGCAGGGATTGGAAATGGGGCTGGAATGTGAAGGCAGGCGCTTCTGAAGCAACAGGTTGGGAGGCATTTCATTCGGGCGCCTACCTTCCCCGATAATTCACTTCCAGGACGATCCTTAAAAACAGGTGCTTTTCACTTGGTATGTCTCTATCCTTTCGGGGGGAGGGAGAAAGTTGTCAATATTTTTGGCTGCTGCTTTTGTGGGCCTTGTTGTCATGTCTTTGCATGTCAAAAAGTTTTCTCTTGCAGTCTCCTTCTTTGGAGGTCTTTAAGCAGAACTGAATGGCCATCTGTTGGGGATGCTTTGACTGAGAGTTCCTGCATGGCAGAATGGGGTCGGACTGGATGTTCTTTGGGGTCTCTTCCAACTCTCTTATTCTATGATTCTAACTGGGGGACACTGATTTGGTTGGGTTCTTGCACCCAGTGCACAGAATAGCCAGTGGTTGGAAATTTTCCTTTTTAAGATTCCAACTCCTAGAAACAGGGAGCAGAGGAATTAGGATTGCCAGATATCAGGGCCTTGTCCTGAGTCTCCAGTTTTCGGCGGTCATCTCTAGGCTGGAGATGAGGGTACAAATTCGCCAGATTTGGTGGACTAAGCTCTGGGCAAGAAAAAAGGACTGTGTGCCACTTCACCTGGTAAAAAAGTAACTTGTTACAATTTGGAAAACTCTATTTCTTGCCGCACCTTGCAAAGAGTCTCCAAGGGGTCTATGGATGTAGTTACCTTCCTTTTCCTTACTAGTTGTTGCAGTGTCAGGGCTCACCCCCTGCTCTGCTGTGTCTCCTGTTTCTAGCTAGAAGCGACTAAGCTAGATTAAAAGTTCCTTATCTTGTCTCCTTAAGTACAGAATCATAGACTCATAGTAAGGGCCTTATCGCATGAGAAAAGAAATCCAAACTGGAAAGGGAGACTACCGGCTTTCTGCATCCCTCTCTGCATGACATCGTATCACTTCTTTCAAAGGATGGTTGTAAAGCCATGTCTTTTGATGCACTGGAAAAACCCTTTTGGCAAAAGGCACACTTTTACGATGGTCTTCCTAGGGAAAGAGATACAACATCATGCCGAGAGGCACAGAGAAAAGCTGGTACTCTCCCGTTCCGTTTCAGATTTCCTTTCTCATGCGATAAGGCCCTAAGTAAAAAGGAATAGTCCACTAATATTTCCTTGATCTGAGAAACAGCTTCTTAATATTTCTGTCTTCATGTCCAAACATGAAAATGTACTCTTTCTCTCTGCATGTGTCTTTGAATGATAAGCTGTGAAGCAACCATGGATGGAATGTGATGGATAACACTTAATGATATGACTAGAGGCCATCCCTAGGTCTCAGGTTTTGGCTTTAAAACCTCAGGGGTTTGGAAAATCCCGAACTAGCAATTCTAGGAGGAATAATGAGTGGTGGAATACATAGAATCACATCGTAGACTTGGAAGAGACCGCAAGGGCCATCCAGTCCAACCCCATTCTGCCATGCAGGAACTCTCAATCAAAGCATCCCAGACAGACAGCCATCCAGCCTCTGTTTAAAAACCTCCAAGGAAGGAGACTCCACATAAAAGGAACCTTCCCAAACAGTGTGAATATATGGGCATTTATATTGAGGGACAGTGTGGTGGGACAATTTATTGTGTCATGTGGTGTAATGGATAGAGTGCTGGACTAAGATTTGGGAGATCCAAGGTCTAGCCCTCTGTGAGCCATAAAACTGGGATATATGGATAGGAAGACTATCTTCCCATGTTTTATTGATGTTGTTTAATGTCTTCATTACTTTATTTATTATTTATTTAAATAAACTGATTAAAAATCATGCAAAAGTTAAAATGTTTTCCCTTGGGACCACTGCTAGAACAACCGGCATTCAAAGCTCTTCATAAGGAAACAGATTTAATCGCTTTTATGGAGTTTTAATGTGGTGACTTTAAATTGGTTTAAAAACTTTTTGTAGATGTTTTGAATTTGTTGTTCCAGAAGCTGCCTTGGGTCACATCCTGGGAGAAAGGCAGCATATAAATAAAGTCAATAAAGTAAATAAATACAATGTGAAGTCGAAGGCTTTCATGGCCGGCATCCATAGTTTTTTGTGGGTTTTTCGGCTACGCGGCCATGTTCTAGAACAGTTTATTCCTGATGTTTCACCAGCATCTGTGGCTGGCATCTTCAGAAAAGATACCAGCCACAGATGCTGGCGAAACGTCAGGAATAAATACTTCTAGAACATGGACTGAAAAACCCACAAAAAATATAAATAAATACATTTTTTAAATGACAAGCTTATCCATTCATCTATCCAAAACTGGTGCTTGCAAGATGGACAACATTACAAGTCCATCGTCCTCAAATGGCCCTGCTGGCTATGGATGATGGGGGACTATCGTTCTACAGGACAGCATCAGGTTGGGCAATATTGACCACTCATTCCCTTCCTTGCCTTGCAGAGGATTTTTTTTGTGGAGTGATGGAGCAACTCCATACACTGGAGAGAGCCCTTGGAGTGCTGGTCTGCACTTTCCAGCGCTACTGCAAGAAGGAAGGCGACAGACACACACTCAGCAAAACGCAGCTCAAGGAACTATTGGTAAAAGAACTTCCGAGCCTTCAACGGGTAAGTATCCCAGTCCCAGACTTAAATCTTGAGTATAGTGTTCTCAATGCAACCTGGAAATGATGCAGGGGCTGTGCAGACCACCCCTTTTGCAGCCAGATCAGGGCTGCGGCAACCACATGCATCTGGCCTTTGCAGGGCACAAAAAGGAGCTGCAAAAAGTGGTACCGCAACTTTATGATAGCTGTGGCATGGCATTTACGGCATTCCTTTGGCACAGACGCAGCCCCAAAGGAGCGCCATAACACCGCGCACCATGCGATGTGGCATGCCGCATCACAGCCCATGGTGGTGGGTGCAGGGTGTGCATCATGAGGACGCTACGCCCTGACTCTGCTCCCATGCCAGCCTTTAAGGCCAGTATACACAGTCCCTTAAAGTCTAAGATTTAATGCAGTCTGGCTATAGAGACACAGTAGCACCACTACTGTTGGTGTCACCACAGTGCAGTAACTAATGGTCTCACCTCCAGACTGCCAGGCACACAACCCAGCTGTCCCCTTGTGCCAGGTAGACCATCTCTGCTGTGATGGGGATGAGTGTTGCTGCTGCCTACCCTTCTGGATCTGGCGGGGCTGGAGGTGTGGGGTCTTCAGATGGACAGGTGTGACTGCCCTACTTCTGATGTGTTACCTAGTGCAGTCTGCATCCTACACACACCTTTAGTGTCACTTCTATGGGGACATAGCCCAATGCTTCTCCAATTGCCGCAGCACTCCATCAGCCGTCGTGTTACCCAAAATGCTAGGGTCCCAGAAGGCACCCACAAGCAATATTTAAAAGGGGGGATTTTATTGACTCAAGTAAAGCTGCTGAGAGGGCTTTGGGCAACTGAAAGCAGGGACTGAGCCTGTGTATGGAGATCATCACGCCATCATTTTCTCCCGCACTAGATGCAGGATGTAAACTTTAATAGGCGGATTTTATCGCACACCTCCATGCCAAGGCAGGAGGCATCCCATACACAATCCAGGCTTCTGTACTTTTTCAATGAATAGGTTTTCCCATTCATTGCAAAAGTACATGATAAGCCCAGCTCGAGTACAGGATGCCTCTTGCCTGGGCACAGAGGTGTGTAATAAAATCCACCTATTAAAGTTTACATCCTGCATCTAGTGCAGGAGGAACTGGCAGTGTAATACTTTCCTGTATCAGTTTTGGGAAACAGAACTTCAGAATGCAAGATCCAAAGGTAGATTTGTAGACCGAAGGGAATCACCAGGCACTCCAAGATACTCACACACACACACACACGAACTAATGACATAAAAGGAGGTAGCAGATAGTGACTTTCAGGGTTGCATAGGGTAATACTGTACCGATTCCAATAGCAGTGGTTCCAATCCAGTGATGCCCAAACTCTGGCCCTCCAGGTGTTTTGGACTTCAGCTCCCAGAAGCCTCAGCCATCTTGGCTAATGGTCTGGGATTCCACTGTTCCAATCAGTGAGATGAAGTTGCTCAGCAGTTGCTAAGGAGTCGAGTGAGATACCCACAGAGTGACTGTCCAACCTCAAAACAAGACCAAATTGGTAGTGCCTGAGCAGGTATACTTATAGGACAAAATGTCCCCTAGAGCAGGTTTGAGGATTAAGGTGACGTTTCCAGGAAGGAAGAACAGAAGTTTGTAAATGGCCGGACAATCACCATGAATGTCCCTGGACAAAGGAGCCTTGCTCCCAGTGGAAGGTAATCTTGGACTTCTGTTCATGTCTAAGCATCAGGTCTATCAGAGAAGCTGCGGTTACCCCAAGGACCTTCTCACCTGCCGCTCCTAAACTATGGAATGGCCTGCTGGAAGAGATCTGTCTTATCACTACTCTTGACGCCTTTAAGAAGGCTGTCGAGATGGATGTCTTCCAGCAGGCCTTCCCTGACTGACTGTCCCATTATATTGATATGGTTTGCCCTTGTCTTCCTCAAGATGCCTCCTTTTAATTACGTCTGTTTTAATTTATTTTAATCTGTATTTCATAATGCCGTAGGTTAGCTTTATACAGTCGTCCCTTCCCTTACGCAGGGGATCTGTTCCGGACCCCCCGTCCCCACACCGCATAAGGGAAAAACTGAGGATGCTCATGCCCACGGCGGCTCGGCAGTTGCGCATGGGGTGCACGCAACAGGAGCACACGTCATTGTTTTCTTCCGGTGTGCGGCTCCTTTCCTTCCAGTGCGGCTTCCAGCGTATGCTGGAAGCTACATAAAATGCACCCGTGTATGACATGGGCACACTGTAATAGGGGGTAAGGGGGTTAAGTAATTTTTATTTATGTATGAATTGTATATGTTGTTGATGTATTTTATTGTTGTAAGCCACCTCGATCCTTTTGGGAGAGGAGGGCTATAAATACAAATTATCATCATCATCATCATCATCATCATCATCATCATCATCATCACTCCTATCAGTGAAAGTACTGTGTAAATTCCGGTCTTGGCTAAGTGCCCTGGCTTCCCCCATGTTGACCCAGCAGGATCTCCAAACATGGTCACGGCTAGTGTCCTGCATTGGAAGTTACCCTCTCAGCTACCTGCCTAAAACATCCCTGATATCAGAAAAGAGGAATGATGCAGAGGGCTAGACCTTGAAATAACAATTGAATAGTTATGAGAAAAGAGGAACAGCAAAATGGTGAATCCTGGGGATGGTGAGAGCCCTAGTGTAGTTCCACCTGCAGAACTTTTACACTATACTTAGTGATGCAAAATCTTGGCCAAGAAGCATTACCTCTTTATCTCTAACCCAGTGTGACACATTGCATGTTTATTCTAATGGGCAGAATCATTCTGAAAGGCCCATCCATTCACAGCTCATTCTCCCACCTTTTCCCTCCTCTGCTCCTAGTTACATCTTAAAGATGGGGCTCTCGAAAAACTGATGGCATCACTGGATAAGAACAAGGACAACCAAGTTGACTTCGAGGAGTTCATCCGCTTTGTGGCGGCGGCTTGCACCTTCTTCCACGACTTTTTCCGGGACGGACCTGCAGTCTTGCCACGAGTCCAAGATGGCGGCCAACCTCCCAAGATAGTGCCTGTTTTGTCAGAGGTCGACAGTGAAAGCAGAGATGGAGATGGGAAGAATGTCGACCTAAGCGAAGATCCTCAAGAAAAAGGAGAGTAAAAGGCTACGGTGGAAGAATTGTTCATGCTAACACGGTCCACCGTCATGCGACCAGAAATCAAGAGACTGTGATCAGCCATAGACAGTGTTTTCTGCCCTTCCTATGTTCCAGGGGTTTCGTCATGTGGGATGCATCCCAGAATCCTTTTTCTGTAGTGTCATTTTGCACAATTCCCTTCAATCTCCCACTACCAAATCTTAAGAAAAAAGCCAGAACATTTTGAAATTCTGATGTTTAATCCCAGATTATGACCAGGATGGAGAGCCAGCAAAGCATAGTGGTTTGAGCATTGGATTACGACTCTTGGAGACTAGGGTTCGATTCCCAGATGGGCCATGAAACCCACTAGGTGACCAGGGGAAGATACTGGAAAACCTCATTTGATCAAATCCTGCCAAGACAACCCCATGATAGGCTTGCTTTAGGGTCCCCATAAGTCAGAAAGGCACACAACAACAGCAACATGACTAGGATGACATACAGAATTGGGGAGCGGGGTTTACACATTGCCAAAAGAAAGGAAGTGCATCACTCCCTGCATGCCAAGGAAGGCTAAAAGGAGACCAAGATTTGCACAGAATGCTCATATGCTACATTTATATTGTAGGTGCACATTTAGAAGTAATTACTATAATTTTGGTAGGGAAAACTGTGACCAGGTGAAGAGCGGGTGCTTCTAACTCTTTATGGCTTCCTTCCATGGCCCCAGTCTTCTGTATTTTTCTCCTGAAACAGGACTCGCTTTCAGATCAGGGTGGTCAGCTGTTGGAGGCTAAGATCTACATTAGTCCCCAGGAGACCTTAGTAAGCTGCCCTCCACACCTTCCAACTGTCCCGACTTGGTAGTACATTCGGCCCTCCTTATCCACTGATTTTTTATCCACGGTTTCAAGCACCCACGCCTTGAAAATATCCCAAAAAGTATAGATTCCAAAATAGCAAACCTTGAGTTTCCATTTTATATAAAGGACACCATTTTGCTATGCCATTGTATTTAATGAGACGTGGGCATCCATGGATTTTGTTATCCATGGAGGATCCTGGAACCAAACCCCAGCCCACTGTAACAGTCCTGATTCACTCCCTGCTGTCCCACTTTTCCAGCTGCTTTTAAAATGTCCCGGTTTCTCTCTCTCCCTCCTGCTTTCCCCTGTATCCTCAGATTATATCAATTGCTGCAAACGGAGTTCAAAATGCAAAAGTAGTTTGCTTTCAATAAACTCGAGAGAGAGAGAGAGAGAGAGGAGGGATGGTGGAAATGTGCCCTTCCCTGTAGGCTCAGACAAAAGCAAACCCTCTTGCCCTCTTGCCTGCTATAGCGTGCCTCTGTGCCTTCTTCTGATGCCAGCTTTGGCCCTTGCATCCTCACTGTGCCCTTTTCTGCCTCTGTGCTTTTACTATGGTCTTGCCACAGCTGGCATTTCGAGGCCTCCCTCTGTGCCAAACAGCTGGAAAGTATTGGCCAAAGAATTTGGACAGAGGGAGAGAAAAGGGAAAGAAAACTAGCTCTGGTCCTTTGTACCCTCGTGCCAAGCGAGGCCTGCAAAAACGGGTGGGATTTGGATTGGTCTTTTTTCAGTGGTGGGTGTGCCCTGGAAAATCCCAAAATAAAAGGCCAGCTTTGCGGAGGCTTTAAATACGGCTCCGGTCTTAAGCATCCTCTTATTCTGCCCTTTATTCTCATACTTTGGTTTCCTGTTTCGGTTGCTCCGGTAAGTCCATTTCTGTTATTTCTATGCCTGGTTTCTTTCCTTTTTAAAAAGGTTTTGGGGAAGTAGAAACGAGGGGGGCACTTCTCGGAAGAAGAGGGAAAAACAGTGATGCTTAATTTGGAAACTGGACATGCGTTGTCACTATTATCTGAAAATCCATTATTATTATATTCATTTATATCCCGCCTTCCTCGCAGTAGAGCGACTCAAGGCGGCTTCAAAATCTAAAACAGTCCAAGCTAAAACACTATAAAATGTGCAAAAGACAAGTCTGAAAAACAATTAAACATTTCAAAGGATGAAAAACGTTACACGATTAACATTGAAAGTTTGAAACTCTTTCAAACAAAAGCAAAACAGCATCCCTGTTATTGCGCGTCTCATGTGGCCATCGGTTCCTTACCGATGGTTGCTGCTTGTGCTTCCATTGGTGGTTAAACATTTGGCGTGACAACTGTGCCACTTTTATGCCTTCCATCCAATCTAGTGCATGAACCCTGGTTCCTAAACATTTACCAGACATGATAAAAGAGAGATACCAGGGGTTCAAGTCTATCTGGATGCCCTCCTCTCTAAACAATGTATTGACATAGCGAAACAACTCCCTTATCCAAAATGTTTGTGACCAGAGATGTTCAGGATATTTGATTCATTTTATTTTATTTTTTGGATATTGGAATACCTGTCTTTCCATGTATTGTATGTATATAAAGAGATATCTTGGAGATGGGACCCAAGTCTAAACGCAAAATTCATGTATGTTTCTTATACTGGAATACATGTCATTGCATATATGTATAAAGAGATATCTTGGAGATGGCATCCAAATCGAAAAGCAAAATCCATGTATTGTTTTTTATGGGTTTGGGGGGCTCTGTGGCCATGTTCTAGAAGAGTTTATTCCTGATCTTTCGCCAGCATCTGTGGCTGGCATCTTCAGAGAAATTCATGTATGTTTCTAATACACCGTAGATATATAACCTGAAGATAATTTTATATAATGTTTGTAATAACTGTGTGCATGAAACAAAGTCTGGCTACTCTGAACCATCACAAAGCAGAGGTGGCACTGTCTCAGCCACGCATGAAAAATAAGTTTCGGTTTTTGGAAAATTTCAGAATTTCGGTTAAGGGAGACGCAATCTGTATTACAAGACTGGCATGCCGCATGCATTTGTTATCCAACAGCTAAAGGATGGGCAGGGCTTTCTCTCTCCAAAAAGCAGTACTCTGCACAGTCTTGGATTTCTAGCGGAACGGGCATAGCCCTCCTAAACACAAACACCGATGAGTTTGGCATGCACACCGGGTTTCAAATTGACTTTATTTGTTTTGCACAAAGCTGGTGTCTAATGCATGCTTTGTTTTATACTTTGGGGAATGAATCATAGTCGGGTACATCTTGGCGGAAAAGTGGAGTGGTGTGGAGCATTTTAAAACTTGGACAGAAAAATAAGAGAAATGGACCAAGATGATAACCTCCGTGCAAACACAGATACATCAGCTGCTCAAGTTGGTCAATACTTGGGTGAACGTCAATGCCAGTCCCAATGCCAGCCTAGGTCCCTGCTGGCATAAAACCCCAACAGCATTCCTTCTCTACCCAACTGGGGCTAACACTTTTAAAAGCCTTGCCGCACTGTTCAGAGACCAAATCCTACCTTGGTCTCTTGTGCCCCACCCAATAGTGCTGCCTGAAGAACGTCACTCCATCTTGCCAACGTGGCAAATCAGGGATGGGTCAGTTGCACCTAAAACGGGAGGCATGAACTCGTGGTCCTCCGGACATTGTCCAGCGACAGTTCCCATCACTTTGACCTCTGGACCTGTTGACCAAGGCTGATGGGACCTGGAGTCCAACAACACCTGAAAGGCCCCAGGTTCAAACATGCATGTCTATTGAATGAGAGTACAGTTGTCCCTCCATATTTGCTAGGGTTAGGGGCAGAGGACCCCAGTGAATATGGAAAAACCGCAAATAACCAAAACACCATGTTTTTACCTGAGAGGAGACCTCTCTAGGAATCTCTAGGTCCTCCAGTGCAACTCTATAGTCAACGTCCGACAGACACTGACCATAGAACTGTGCTGGAGGAGCTACAAACGCCTAGTAGAGGATTCTCTATGGGAATCCTAGGTCTTTCAGTGCTACTTTTAGTTAAAGTTGACCATAGAGTTGCACTGGAGGACCTAGATATTCCTAGAGAGAACATATTAATCAAAGCCGCAGATATCAAAGCAGCAAATATGGAGGGATGAGTGTATTTCCATTTCTAAGAGAGTCACAACAGTGCAAGAACACAAAGGGATTTAACTCTTTTTTTCAGAAATTGGAGGAATTTTTTAAAAAAATCAAACAAACTGTAGTTCCCAGAATCCTTCTCCCTGAACCATCATGGTTAGAGTGGCATTGCAATAAAAAATAGCCAGTGGATTCTGGGTATTATACCCCAAAAGAAGGAACTTGCTATTCTCCTTCAGTGCCAAATGATGTCCAATACTATCCGAGGCAGATTTATGACTCAGGGTTTCCTCCGTTTCCTCTTGTTTTCCCAACTGACCAAACTAGGCGTTGGCTGGCAGCTTCCAAACCCAGCCTGGAAGCTATACAGATATATAAAAGCAAATAAAGAGACAAACAACAAAACAACTCATTTTCCTCGCCTTTGGTTTTTCATTGGGTCTCTCCCGACCAGTGCTTCCAAATGGAAGTCTTTTTATCGGACAATACTTCTGCAAATAAAGCACCAGATCCCGTCTGATCTTGGAAGCAATGAAGGATCAGCCCTGGTTTAGTATTTGGATAGGAGGCTGCCAATGAAAATCAGGTGCTGTGGTCTGTATTTCAGAGAAAGAACTGCAAAACCATCTCCCTTGCTTCAGAAAACCCTACTAAATTCATGGGGTGGCCACAAGTCAGTGGCTGACTTCAAGGCACATATACAAACACTTCTGCAAATAGACTTTTTGTGGGGTTCTTGGGGACTATGTGGCCACGTTCTAGAAGAGTTTGTTCCTGACGTTTCACCGGCATCTGAGGCTGGTATCTTCAGTGAATGCTGGCATGGAAGAGAGTTGGATAGATAGATAGATAGATAGATAGATAGATAGATAGATAGATAGACTGTGACCCACCCCACTCTCTTCCATGCCAGCATTCTCTGAAGATGCCAGCCACAGATGCTGGCGAAACGTCAGGAACAAACTCTTCTAGAACATGGACACATGGCCCGAAAAACCCACAAAAATCTATGGATGCCGGCCATGAAAGCCTTCGACTTCACTTCTGCAAATATTCAGTTTTTTCCACTCCTGACGTTTTTATATTTTTTAGCTTTTCAATTTTTAGTACGCAAAGTACATCACATGTTCTCGGCCTCAGGGGAAGGCAAAGGCAAACCTCCTCTGAACAAATCTTGCCGCGAAAACCCCATAAGACAGAAAACGACTTGAAGGCCCACAACAACAACAGCAGCAGCAGCAAAAGTAAAATCACATTGTAATGCTCTCATGACGTTCCAACATTACAGCAATAAGGAACCGGAGGGATTTAAAAAAACAAATGTTGCTCATGCATTTCCAATAAGAGCAGGCCAAATATCTGAATATAAGTCCATTTCCCCCAACCCTAATGGGACCTCTCCATGGTGGTTCTGCAAAGATAGGAACTGCATAATGCCAAGGAATGCCAGCTGATGTGGGTGATATTTCAGAGGAAGGAACTGGCAAAACCACCTCTGAGGATTCCTTGCCTTAGAAAACCCTATGAGATTTACAGTGTCGCCATATGTCGAGAAGTGACTTGAAGGCACATCCAGACACAGTCATTAGCAAGGGAAGCCCAGCTCTCCTCTGAACCTTAGCACTTCCCATTGCAATTAGCGGATTTACTCTGAAGGTTAATTAATGGAGTGAGTACCTGAGAGTGATGATCTTATTCACTGAGAGTAAGAGGAAAGAGAGAGATGTAACGGAGAGATCTCTTTCGCACTAGACAATTACAGAACTTGGAAACTGCTTTAATTGCTGTCGGCGCATGACAGGCTCTTGGGATCTGTAGTTTGGGAAGGCACTACAGTGCTTTGGCTGAGAGTTCTAAATGCCCCTCTCTAAACTGCAAATCCTAGGATCCCTATAAGATGCTGCCATGGCAGCAAAAGTGGAATACAGTGCTATAACTGAGAAAGGACCCAAACGTTGGTTTTTAATTCAGGAGTGGAAACTCAGGGTTGTGGAAAGTGAGGGTTGTTCCAGCCATGTTTGCAAGTCCCAAAGGGCTCTAGGCACCATTTGGTGATGGGAGACGTGAAAGGGATCTAGGGGTCCTAGTAGGCCACAAGTTGAACATGAGTCAACAGTGTGATGCAGCAGCTGAAACTGAAAGGACCAATGCAATTCTATGCTGCATCAGTAGAAGTATAGTGTCTAGATCAGTGATGGTGAACCTTTTCGAAGCCGAGTGCCCAAACTGCAACCCAAAACCCACTTATTTATTGCAAAGTGCCATGTCCCTCTGGCTTTCTAGTGACAAACTCTGGCAAACTCTGTGCTGGGGCAATGGCACATGTGCCCACAGAGAGAGCTCTGAGTGCCACTTCTGGCATGCGTGCCATAGGTTCACCATCACTGGTCTAGATCAAGGAAAATAATATGCCACTCTATTCTGCTCTGGTCAGGCCCCACTTGGCATAACACTGCATCCAGTTCTGGCACCATAATTTTAAAAGGATGTTGATAAATTGGAGCATGTCCAGAGGAGGGCCACCAAAATGGTGAAGGGTCTGGAAAGGAAAGCATGAAAACATACTAGGAAAGGTTTGGGGACCTGGGTGTGTTTAATCTGGAGGAGAGAAGGTTAAGAGATGATATGATAGCCCTGTCTAAGCATTTGAATGGGTATCATATTGAGGATGGAGCAAGCTTGTTTTCTGCTGCTCCAGAGACTAGGACCCAGAGCAATGGATGCAAGCTACAGGAACAGAGATCCCATCTCAACATTACGAAGAACTTCCTGACAGTAAGAGATGTTCGACAGTGGAAGAGGGGTGGAGTCTTCTTTTTTGGAGGCCTTTAAACAGAGGCTGGATGGCCATCTGTCGGGGATGCTTTCATTGAGAGTTCCTGCATGGCAGAATGGGGTTGGACTGGATAACTCTTGGGGTCTCTTCCAGCTCTATGATTCTAGGTCTCCGTGAGTTTGCTATGGGGTGGACAAAAGCCTCCCAGCCAGCCTTTTTACTACTTCTGAGTAGTTGGATAGGGTCCTCCCCAGGACCTTCGGTCTCTAGGAGTCCTGGTCTACCTGCAAAGAGGCATAGCAATAAACTCCACACCAGAAGACAGACACCCCTTATGAGATGTCATCCAATGCAGTCCGCACCCCCCTAGAAATAAATGCCCCTGCCGATCAGCAAATGGCCGAGCAGTTTTCATCTGGCAGAAAGTCTTTCGTAGTGCTGTTGTTGTTGTTCTCATTGTGTGTCTTCAAGTCATTTGACATGGCAACCCTAAAGCAAATCTAACATTAGTGGCGTCACTAGTGGGGTGTGGGGTATGTTTGTGTGGACCACACTAAGTGACACCCTAAATGGGGGTGACACCACTGTGACTCGAACACCTATCTTTTAGCAGAGACAGGCTGTGGCATTCATCTACTTCCCTTTAAAATGCCTTAAGAGATGGTGGGAGTGCAGTAAAGCTCAGAGGGAGGAGAAAGGAGAGACCCCCCAAAAAAATTAAAATTAAAATTTCAAATTCAAAAATTTGCATTTTTTTAAAAAAATAAAAACTTGAAAATGTGTAACATTTCTATTCTTTTAAAATTGCCTTTAAAAACATCACATTTCAACCAAATCGTCACTGTGTGTATGTAAATACAGCTAAGTTGTGCGTATGATACTGTAATTTAAAGGTATAGTTTTAACATCGCTAGTTGTTTGTGTCACAACTACTAGCATTACATTCCATGGGATATTGGAATTACAGTTTAGGACTAACATTAGCACAGTTGGCCCTCCTTATCCATGGATTTTTTATCCACGGCTTGAAAATATTCATATATATATATATATATATATATAGTACCGCAAACAGTATATAACATGCACTATACAGGTGTTTATGGTGTAAATTCCTATTCTTATTTAATGTCTATGTTTGCTTTTGGGATGTGGGGGCCAGCAAGTGTTAAGATGAACTTCTGCAGCTCTTGAGCTTTTTCTTTTGCCTGTCTTGCCACTGACGCCGTCCATTTTTCAACAGCTTCAAGAAAATGGCAAGCCCTTTGGAGAAGGCTGTGGACGTGATGGTGGCCACTTTCCACACCTATTCCGGCAAGGAAGGGGATAAGTTCAAGCTCAACAAGTCCGAACTGAAGGAGCTGATTTTGAAGGAGCTGCCTGGATTCGTAGGTGTAAGTGAAATAGGGGCGACCTGACCTGTCGGGGATGCTTTGACGGAGAGTTCCTGCATGGCAGAATGGGGTTGGACTGGATGGCCCTTGGGGTCTCTTCCGACTCTAAGATTCTATGGAGTTTATCACACTGGGGCTGATTTCGGCATTAAAGAGAGATTAAAGTGCATTTAAAGCATCCCGCAAATAAAGCGAAAATGGCGAGTCGTTGCACAAATGATCATCACACGCAATTGTGCAAATAAAATGATATCGGGAATGCTTTGTCGCTGAAATGCCAAAAGTAAAAAGATGTGTGTTAATGCTTCTTTGTGACCACTTTAATGGTGCAATGTCGTGTGAAACCGTTCCGCGTAATTACGCGACTTTTCCGGAACAAACTCCCAATCGCCTTCGTGTGATAAACTCCTATGTAATGGCTGCAGCTGGCATCCCATGCCCTTGGAAGTGCCAGCTGCCCATTTGTGCGGTTCCCGTCCCATCAAGGAGTGGGCCGTATAAAAAGACCAACGGAGAAGGAGCGTTCTTCCAAATAGCCTTGTGAACTTATTTGCAGCATGACTGCAAAGCGTGAGCGAGAAAGTTATGAGCCCCTGAATAGAAAACACGGGTTGACGTGCGCCTTATAGATCTGGCCAAACCAGCAGATGGAGCACTGCTGTCCAAAAACGAATAATGCAAGAGAGTCCATTTGCTGGCCTTTGTTCTCAAGCCCTGCCTCTAAAAGAAATTTAGATCCTGATCTTGAAATTGTGTCTTTCATGTTGCATATATGTGCTCCCCATGTTCCTTTTTGGTTCTTTAGTTTGCATGGTTAGCCATCATTGGCTGCATCGGCACTGCAGAAATAATCCAGTTTGACACTGCTTTAACTGCCATGGCTAAAGGCTATGGAAGTCTGAGATTCATAGTTTGGTGAGATATTTAGACTTCTCTATCAAAGCGCTCTGGAACCATAACAAGCTATAGTTCCCATAATTCCATAGTTAAAGTGGGGTCAAACTGGATTATTTTTCCACTATGGATATAGGCATTGCCTCCTGCAGCAGTGAGATCCATAGTTTCTAAGGGATTTATGTCAAAATGCAAATGGTCATCGCCGTCCGCTCTTAATGTGGTGCAAGCACTCACCTGCCCAATATCCGAGCAACATTTTTAGATTGCCATCTTGTCTGGGGATGATGGGAGTTGAGGTGTGATGATGAAGAAGAAGAAATAGTGCTTTAAATGGCTTTAAAAGTCATTTGCAAACAGTGGGAGTGTGATTCATTTTCTATGCAAACTGAGTCTTTGGAGACATTAGTTGCCAAACGTGTCGGACTTCCCTGTCGTCTCACTATTTTGCATTTGCATTTTAACACATCGCATGCTGCCTTGAGAAGAAGCGGGAAAGAAATAAAATTCGTTTATTATTATTATTAAAGAGGAATCCCATAAAAATATAGCTGATAATGAAAGACTTCGGGGCCCAAACAATTTATTTCAGAATACTCACGCAAGGGACTTTAAATGCTTTTTAATGTGTTTAACCTGCTTTGACTAGTTAAATTGCTTAATACGCCCCTACGCTCTGTTTAAATGGTTATTATGGCTATAAAATGTGTTAATCTGCTTCTGCCCATTTTTCTGGTATGCTCCCAAAAAGTAAATCAAGACAGGTAAATCCCATTGATTCAATGGATCTACTCTGCTTGGCAGGAACAATAGCACTGAGACCCCAAACTTTGTTTTCGGCTCATATATAGCAATGCTGTTTTCAGAGCTTTGGAAAAGTCCTTTTTAAAAAGGATTCTTAAAATTTCCTCCTGAAATTACCAATATAATTATAATAAGATGTGAAATGAATTTATACTTCGCCAAATCACTTACAAATACTGCAATATAGCTCTCCTTGCACCCATCCATCCATCCACAAATATGCAAAATCTATTATTACTATATTATTATATTATATCAATATAATATAGTAATACTGTGCGTGTGTATATATATATGTGTGTGTGTGTGTATACACACACACACACACAAACATATACACATACATACACACACACGTATATAGTGTATATATTCCCATAGTATGCACATATATATATATATATATATATATATACACACAACTATTATATCTAATATAATAGTTATTATATATTATATTACTACACACACACACACACACATATATATATATACAGAGACACATTTAATGTAGAGCTTGGAAAAGTGATTTCTGGAGACGCCCGCCAGAATCCTATATCCCCTTTGAATTAATGCAACTTAGCTAAGGAGCAGAGGTGCTAAGAGACCCTGTTTGTGAGTTGCAAAGACGCATACTGAGACATTGATAAAAATGCCTAATGTGCATTGGATTAATTCATATTATGACCAATGTGCGATACACATTGGTGCACAATGTGCGCCAGATATTTTACCGGCTTTGCTATCTAGTAATTTAATAGCCGCTTTCTACTGGATATGGACGTTGCAAAATGGCTCAATGCTAAGTCCTGCCTATGTACATCCATTTACAGAGATGCATCTCCAATAAAAGGTTTTGGTCCATAAATCCCAATATTGGGCTGCAGGAGAGTTAGGGGATGCTGGGGATTGTAGTCTTAACAAATGGACTAAATGAATTTTCTCCAAAAACTCCCTTCTGACCCGAACCAACCCACTCTTTTCCTTGACAGAAAAAGAAGGATGAAGCCACGTTCCAGAAGATCATGAATAACCTGGACAGCAACAAAGACAACGAGGTCGACTTCCAAGAGTACGCTGTCTTCCTGGCGTGCATTGCTATGGCCTGCAACGATTTCTTCCAGGGATTCCCGGAAAAGATGCCCCGGGGCAAGTGAAAAAGTGTGGAAATTTTTTCAAAGCCTTGTGTTGTGTGGAAAAAGCAGGGAAACCCGAGATTCATCCCTGGAGGATCTCCCCCTACTTTGCTCCATGCAACCTTATTGGTCTCCGCAGAATGGGGATTGTTCAGCGTCTTTGTATTTCCTCTCTCCCAGCCCCTAATAAAATAAAGATGGTTTTAAAATAGAGATTTGGTTACGCCTTTTTCTTATCTGGCTTCCCCTGCCCCAAAGGAGTCTAGGAGTCCAACTCATGTTGAACATGAGTCAACAGTGTAATGCGGCAACTAAAAAGGCCAATGCAATTTTAGGCAGCATCAATAAAAGTATAGTGACTAGATCAAGGGAAGTAATAGTGCCACTCTATTCTGCTTTGGTCAGGCCCCATCTGGGATATTGTGTCCAGTTCTGGGCACCACAATTAAAAAAGGATGTTGAGAAGCTGGAGCATGTCCAAAGGAGGGCAACTAAAATGGTGAAGGGCTTGGAAACCATGAAGCCCTATGAGGAACGACTGAGGGAGCTGGGTACGTTTAGCCTGGAGAAGAGAAGGTTAAAAGTTGATATGATAGCCCTGTTTAAATACTTGAAGGGATGTCATATTGAGGAGGGAGCAAGCTTGTTTTCTGCTGCTCCAGAGACTAGGACCCAGAACAATGGATACAAGCTCCAGGAAAAGATATTCCAGCTCAACTAAGAGGAACTTCCTGATAGTAAGGGTTGTTTCACAGTGGAACAGACACCTTCCTTGGAGTGTAGTGGAGTCTCCTTCCTTGGAGGTCTTTAAGTAGAGGTTGGATGGCTATCTGTCAGGATGCTTTGATTGGGATTTCCTGCATGGCAGAATGGCATTGGACTGGATGGCCCTTGGGGTCTCCTCCAACTGTATGGTTCTATGATTCTATAAAGGCCACAGCAATAATCTATGGCAATGGTGGTGACCCTATGGCAGGTGCGCCCTCTCTGGCACTCAGAGTCCTCTCTGTGGGCACGCGTGCCTCCGTTACAATAGGAGTGCATGCCAGTTCCTCCTCTTCCCCTGCCCTCCCGTCCCTTCAACTGCTAGCCTGAGACTGAGAGAGTGTGCCTTGGGAAGTCCCACCCCCTGGAAGTCCTGCCTCTGGAAGGCAGGTGTCCCGCCCCAGAAGTCCCACCCCACAAAGTCCCTTGGAGTGTACTGGAGTCTCCTTCCTTTGAGGTCTTTAAACAGAGGCTGGATGGCCATCTGTCGGGGATGCTTTGATTGAGAGTTCCTGCATGGCAGAATGGGGTTGGACTGAATGGCCCTTGAGGTCTCTTCCAATTCTACGATTCTGTGATTAAGCAGAATTCCCAGTGCAGGAATGCCACTGAATTTGGGCACTTGGTCTCTTAAAGGTTGGCCATCACTGCTCTATGGGATCCTGGCATCGGTAGTTTGCTGTGGCACCAGAGCTCTGCTGGGAACTAGAATTCCCAGATGCCCAGGATTTCCAGAATTCATAGCACTGCTCCGGTGCTGGATTATTTGCGCAGCGCATTTGCTGTGCCAGCCTTGGACCTAGGAGGCTTTAAAGGTTATAACCAGTGGAGCTGTTGCAACAAGGGAGTTGTCCGCTCCCTGTAATGCAACTTAATTAACAACCCAGATGCAACCTCTTTTCTTAATCAGAAATTCCACCTCTTTAGCTGGTATAACTCAATAATAATAATAATAATAATAATAATATGATTTATTTATATTCCGCCTTTTCCTTGCGGGATCAAGGCGGATTACAAAACAAAGGCATCAAAAATGCAAAATACACCCTCCATCGAAACCATCACAGAAATAGTATAACAATAAAGTAATTATACAAAAACTATATATACTTTTGTGGGGGTTTTTGCCAGCATTTATTGTTTTATTTATTGTATAATTTTAATAAATTTAAAAAAAAACAATTACAAGATTAAAACAGATTGTTTAAGAATAAAATGCAAAAGCCGCTTTGATAGCCTTGGCTGAAGAGTGGGGTATAAAAAATTAAATAATAATAATTATTATTATTATTATTATTATTATTATTATTATTCCAGCATTTAAAAACCATACAAAAACATAATGTTTGGGACCCAAGGCGCCTTCCGAAAACAGCAAATTAAAAAATTAAGAAGGTTTGCAAAAAAGGAAATAGATGGATAGACAAAAAAAAAAAAAAAAAGCTTAAGATCAGTATTATATTATTATTATTATTATTATTATTATTATTATTATATTTATTTGTATCCTGCTTTTTCCCCTGGGACTCAAAGCAGCTTCACGGCATTAAAACAGTACAATTAAAAGCATTTTTTAAAAATGTACATTAAAAAGGAATTAAATTATAGTTTACAGTATATAGTATATAATGTGTGTGTATGTGTGTATAGAACAAGTTTTGGGGTACCAAATAATGATCTCCAAGGACAATAGACAGGTAAGAGAAATGTAAGAAGTGGGGCACTGAGTGCTATAGAAAAAGGAATTAATGGATTGAACTTGAATGACTGCGAAAATATTTCTCAATTATACACACACACACACACACACACACACACATATACATATACATATATATATATATATATATATCCAGAAGGAATATAGGAAAAGCAAAGGAAGAGCAGAGAATTTATGCCTGGATAGGTTTGACTGTATGTATTGGTTTTGCACGTTTTTATGTTTTGCACATGTTTAGATGTATAGTGAACTTTGTGTTTTGTGGGATGCTTCTATGCAATTTAATAACTTATAATTAATTATAAAATTATAAAAGTGGACATTAAAAAAAAAAGAGGTTGGCAATCAATATTTTAAAACCGTGAAAAATCCTTGCATTAAACACTATTAAAAAGAAATACTTCAAAAGCCTAGGACTAATGCAGTGTGTCGCTTGTGTCAATGACCGCGCCGGGCCTTTGAATAAAACCGCCGGATCTGCACTTTTGCAGGGGAATATATATATATATATATATATATATATATATATATAATCGTTCTGCTGAGCCGGATTTCTCGAACCTTCTCCCTTGCGGCACATTTGCAAGCTCAGCCCAAAGTCAGCAGCAAAGCAAGGTCCCTGGGACACATCCCTAACCGGTTTGGGATGTTCTTGTCAGATAAAAGGCTGAGCGTTGAGCTTGTAAACCAACACCTTCCTTCTTGGGTGATTCGAATCCAAAGCCTGGAGGGGGAGCAGAAGGAGGAGAACCGGATTAATGAGAGTGAGAACGTATGAAAACAAGTCATATCAAAATCCATCATTTTGGCCCCCAAACCTGCCCTCGACTCATATATGAGGTCGACTTATAGTCAAATATATACAGTAATTATTATTATTACCGTATATACTCGACTATAAGTCAACCTCAAGCATAAGTCGAGGGCAAGTTTGGGGACCAAAATGATGGATTTTGATATGATCCATGGATAAGTTGAGGGTAAGACTTAGACTCACGTAATGGTGGATGTAAAGGATGAAGTAAAGGAAAACAATGCCAAAGGAATTACAAATTTCAGTAGACATAACTACAGTATTTGTGCACAAACTAAAGGCTCGAATATCCCGGAAAAATTGTGTAATTATATGTAAGGATTTCACACAACGTCGCGCAAAACCCAGCATTAAAGTGGACACCAAGAAGCATCAACATGCACCTTTTTACTTTCAGGATTTCAGCGCCAATGCATTTCCGATGCCACTTTATTTGCGCAGTTATGTGTGATCATCTTTTGCGCAATTGCAGGCCATTTCCGCTTCATTTGCGGGATGCTTTAAATGCGCTTTAATCTCTCTTTAATGCCGAAATCAGTGTGACAAACTCCCAAGCGAGAGAAAGAAAGACAAACCAGGACGTTTTAAAAGCAGGTGGAAAGGTGGGATAAAAGAGGAATAAGCGGGGCTGTCCCTTGCAAAGCGAAGCACCGGGAAAGCATGAAAATGCAGCTTTGGAAGGAAGGGAGAATTGATCTTTGAGGATACATGATCTGCTCTCTGTGCGTCCCAGTGCTCCTCTGCTTGGTCCCAGTTTGCCAGTCCTTTCGCATCATCATCATCTCATCTTCCACTTCCCTGTATCCCTCTTCAAAGTCCCTGGTTGCCCTGTTGCTAAGCGACGGGTACCACATCTCAGATGAATCACCTGGATACAACTTCTATACAAACAAACACATCCGTTACTACAGTGAGCCCTTGCTCTCCGCTCAGGTTTGGGTTCAGGACTTCCTGTGGATACCAAAATAAATAAAATAAAACAAAATCCGTGGATGCTCAAGTCCCATTAAACACAATGGCATTGCAAAATTGTGGCCCTTATAGAGAATGGCAAAAATCAAGATTTTGCATTTTGGAATTTATTTTATTTTGGAATATTTTCAAACCATGGATGGTTCAATCCATGTGTAAAGAATTTGTGGATCTGGAGGGCTGACTTTATATTATTATATATTTTTATATATTAATATATTATTATATAATATATAATATATAATATAATATAATTAATATAATATAATATAATATAATATAACATAATATATATAATATTGTATTATAATAATATAACATAATTTAATATATATTATATTATATTATATTATATTATATTATAATAATGTATAAAAATAACATATATATTATAAAAAATTATATAATATAATATATATTAAATTATGTTATATTATTATAATATAATATTATATATATTATGTTATGTTATATTATATATTATATATTATTATAATATTATATTATATCTATTATGTTACGTTAGATTATATATTATACATTATATAAGAATATAATAATATATAAAAATGTATAATAATATAAAGTCGACCCTCCAGATTTTATATACACACACACACACACCTTGTTCTCTGTTGCTGACAAACCTGAACTCCTGTTTGGCCTTTTGCCTTTGGGAGATGCCTTCTTCAAACATTGCCAAGTTCAGGAAGTTCCTTTTGTAAAATGATTTTTAAAAGTAATTATTTGCAGTTACCTTTTACAACTGCCTCCCCATCATTAGTTACTATTATACAGTTGTTTCAGGATGCTATTTGCTTTCCTGGTGGTTTGGAAGTAACTAAAAGAAATACGTTTCATCCCTCTTTACACCATCAAAATGCTCTCTTGTGGTTGCAGACTTATAGAAAACATCATTATTGTTATAGATTATTATAGAATTGTTATTAAATTATAATATTATAGAATCCTATGGTTGGAAGGGACCTCAAGGATCATCTATTCCAACTCCCTTGCCATGCAGGAACTCACATTCAAAGCATACTTGACAGACAGATCCTAATTTGGGGCCATCTGCAAATTTGATAAGCGTGCCCTCTATTCATCCGTCCAAGTCGCTGATAAAGACATGAAGTCAAAGGCTTTCACCTCTGGAACCCATAGTTTTTTGTGGGTTTTTCGGTCTCTGTGGCCCTGTTCTAGAAGAGTTTATTCCTGACGTTTCGCCAGCATCTGTGGCTGGCATCTTCGGAGAAAACTGCTGAGTACAAACTCCTTTTTGCACTTTGAATTTAGCTTGCACCGATTGAAGCCAGCTGGAGACAAAGGTGGACATGGAAGGAGGATGAAACCAGGACATTTTAATAGCAGCTGGGAAAGTAGGATGGCAGAGGATTCATTGGGACTGCCTTGCCAAATCTGGACCGTCGGAGGGTATGCAATCTAGATTCAGACAAGACTTGTTAGCAACCGAGTGAGAAAAGGGCAGAGAAGTATTGGTCCTTTGGGACAGATCCTGGCAACTAAGGCAAGCAATTTCACCTGTTCCTTTCTGCAAGTAGCATCATCATCAGTCTCTAGGGCTCGCCTTGAAAAGGTATAGGGGAAAAGACCTTTGCACCACTCCCAGTTCTCCGCTTTGCCTCCCAAGCTCAGAGTTTGCATTCTCATCTGGTGAGTTGCTTTATCTAATATCGATCCTTCTTTCGTTGCTCTTATCACAATGAGGTTCATGCATTGCTCTGTGTCTCTGTGTCTATTGACTGACTGGGCCTGCATTCATTCTCTTTTCATGACACATTCTGGAGACACACATTTCAAAGCGGTGATGTGCAAGACTTGGCGCTGTAGAAATCATTCAGTTTGGTTGCTTCATCCGCGCTGCAAAAATAATCCAGTTTGACACCATTTTAACTGCTGTGGCCCAATGCTGTGGAATTCTGGGAACTGGAGTTTGTTGCAGCCCTAGATAATGAATGCAATTAAATACAAATGCCTGGACTATCTTCTTGCAGTCTGCAGTGAATATGTAATGTTCAAAGTTGCTAAATTCTTCCGGCTGCTATTATTTGTCATAAGAAGTTTTTAAAACAGATGCAGTAAATTACTATATAATAAATGCCCTCGGCTTTTTTTAGCTACTACAGCCATAAATGTTTTATTTAAAATGATTTTGTCTATAGAAATTGATTGACCGTGTAGATCCATACGAATCAATTATTTGCCAAATTTAAAAGGGCAACTATCCTATAACCTCCTCGCAGTTATTCTGATGGTAGATAACCAATTATTTTTGTTAAAGCCATATATTTAGCGTATTCCTAAATCCTTCCAGGAACACGGCTCAAAGTTTTATCCTTAACATTTGTATGTTATTCATGCATTTATATGACATGCTTGAATATAATGTTTATATGATTTGCTGGAATATAAATGTTTCTAACTGGATGTCAGGTAATTTTTGTAACCGTTTTATTATTTTATGCTGGCGTAATAAATTCATTCAAAATTCATTCGATAACAAACCAGATACAAAATAGAATTCAGTAGCACAGAGCCATGGCAGTTAGAGCGGTGTCAAACCGGATTATTTCTGCAGTGCGGATGCAAAAGGCTTAGCCACCACTTTAAGTGCTGTATGTAGCTCCATCCTTTGGGATCCTGGCATGGAAGAGAGATGTGCATTTTCACAGCGTCTTCAGCCTTGTCTGCAAAAGGATGCTGGTGCCTCACAAAAACTACAAATCCCGGGATTGTGTAGGATGGGGCCATGGCACTTAAAGTACTGCCAAACTGCATTATTGCTACGGTGTCGTTCCAAATGTGTTTTTAAACTTGGAAAGGGTTCAATAACAGGAAGGAAATTAAAAGCCACATCGGACTGCATTATTTCTGCAGCGTTGCTGCACCCATACAACCGTCTTAATCTTTTTCAGCATTAAAAGCTTGGAAGTATAAAAAGCATATATATATATATATATATATGGGATCCTGAAACATCTTTGAGTGTAACTGGGAACTAGAAATTTTTAACATAAAGTTGCATGGACTCTAATGCACTTATTATTATTATTATTATTATTATTATTATTATTCTGCTTTTTCTCGAAAGTATCAAAGTGGATTACAGGACTATCAGGATAAAATCACATACAATGTTTAAATACTTCTGCATCCGATGCAGCGGACTGGAGTTCCCCAAAAGCTTATGGTAGGAATTTCATTTTCTCTGGTAGCCTCAAAGGTGCTGCTGGATTCCTTTATGGCTCTCTCTGCACTGCAGAAATAATCCAGTTTGATACTGCTTTAGCTGGAATCCTGGGAACTGTAGTTTTGTGAGACATTTAGCTTTCTCTTTCAGAGAGCTCTGGTGCCGCAACAAACCATAAATCCACTATTTTGCTGTGCCACTGTTTTCAATGGGACTTGGGCGTCCGTGGATTTTGGTATTTTGGTCCTGGACCCAAACCAAGGGCTCACTGTACTCTCTTTGCTGAGGCCTTAGAAACAAGTTAGTTTCCTTCTCATTCAGTCCATTGTTCCATTTAATGATTAAAACAGATTCATTGGCGTCTGGTGGGTTAGATTAGATCTGATCAGTTGCATCGGAATGAGTACATTTGGATGCAATGTCACTAAACTAAAAGTCTAGTCTTCCTGCTTCTGAACAAAATGAATTGTAACATTTAAGTTTGCAAGCCATTTCCTGGTGCAGTTTCTGGAAGGAAAGATGAAGTATAAATAAACACTAATGTCATAGTCATAGATGTATCTATGGATGAGAAAAGGGAAGCTTGGATAAAGGATGTGGCACTGAGGCTACAGCACAACGGACGGCAAAGAGAGGGACATATCAAGATCCACAAACTGAGATTCAGCAAGTTTAGGAAATGAAAACAACAACGGTCCCATTAGGCACATTGAGAGCAACAACTCCAAATGGACCGACAATAAAATCTGACGGAAATCACCTTAGATAGGATAATAGCAGCACAAATACAAAACTATTATAATAGTAGCAGTAGCTGTAGTAGTAGTGGTAGTAATAAACATGACACTGCTTGGGATGTTCCATATTATCCAACAATACCTACATGATTACTCGATTTTTCAGTCCATCAAATCAATCAAGCTTGTTCTACTTTAGCCGACCAGGCTTTAGCATGCAACCATAAAAGAGTCCAATACCGTATTAAAACATGATTAAAATAGGAGCTTTAAATTGGTGGATGTTAGGACAGAATTCGAATCGCCGATGGTCCAAAACTCCAGTTGGTGACACCTGATAAAGCATGAAACTGATAAAGGAAGGAGGACTAAAAGAAATTTGCACAGAGCTATAGGATTCTGCCTTATCACAATTTTTTGGTCCATCTAGTGAAGCCCATCACCTGCCTTTCAGAACAATTTGGGGATATGAAATAAAATAAAGGCCACATTCAGTGAAACTCCAAGCTTTCTGTGTCTCTTCTAAACGTACAGGAGCCTTCTCTGAGTCTGACCTGGCAACCTTAACCGTTCCCATTGCACACCTAGTTCTGTTTCATAGAATGGGTTCATGGGAACGGATCCATAATACTGAATGGGATCCAAGCCACTCCTTGGTCAACTGGGTTTACATTCAGTTTCCTCATTCAATGGATTCTAGACTCCGGCGACATAATACTGAGCCAAGGTACACAGAGTCTATTCAAACTGATATTTACTCTTGCGTTTATGGGAGTCATTGTCTTCTTCCCAGATAGGGCAACACCTTGACAAACAGATTTTGGCAACTACTGTAAGTCATTCCAAACTATCTGACCCCAGGTTCACACAACTGGGGATTATTGGTTGTAACATGAGAAAGCTAAGCAGGGTCAGCTCTGGTTGGTACTTGGATAGGAGACCGCCAACGAATCGGTGTTTTCGGCTTTTAACCGGTTTATTGGCAAAGGATTCGATCGAATAAGGATCGAAATCGACTTCCAGTGGGAACGACAGCCGTATGGTACCAATTCAGAAGCGCTTTAAATAGCAGTGGGAACAGGGCTCCAGATGCTGGAGGCTATATTTCAGAGAGCCAGCATGGCATAATGGTTTGAGTGTTGGATTACAATTTTGGATGCCAATCAGAAGCCGGGAACAACTTGTAGGCACACAACAACAACACAACGGGCTGTATTTCAGAGGAAGGAACTAGCAAAACCACCACTGAGTATTGTGACGTGGAAGTTTTTCATGGCCAGCATCTGTAGTTTTTTGTGGGGTTTTGGAGCTATGTGGCCATGTTCTAGAAGAGTTTATTCCTGATGTTTCTCCAGCATCGGTGGCTGGCATCTTCAGAGAATGCTGGCATGGAAGAAAATTTTATACACACACACACACACACACACACACACACACACACACACACTCTCTCTCTCTGTTGGTTTCTCTCAATTGCTTCCTCTCAACCAACAGTATATAAATACCCCACTCCCTTCCATGCCAGCGTTCTCTGAAGATGCCAGTCACAGATGCTGGTGAAACGTCAGGAACAAACTCTTCTAGAACATTTCCACAGAGTCCAAAAAACCCACAAAAAAACTACTACTGGGTATTCCTTGCCTAAGACAATCCTAGAAAACTTGTAGGCACACAACAACAACACAACGGGCTGTATTTCAGAGGAAGGAACTAGCAAAACCACCACTGAGTATTGTGACGTGGAAGTTTTTCATGGCCAGCATCTGTAGTTTTTTGTGGGGTTTTGGAGCTATGTGGCCATGTTCTAGAAGAGTTTATTCCTGATGTTTCTCCAGCATCGGTGGCTGGCATCTTCAGAGAATGCTGGCATGGAAGAAAATTTTATACACACACACACACACACACACACACACACACACACACACACTCTCTGTTGGTTTCTCTCAATTGCTTCCTCTCAACCAACAGTATATAAATACCCCACTCCCTTCCATGCCAGCGTTCTCTGAAGATGCCAGTCACAGATGCTGGTGAAACGTCAGGAACAAACTCTTCTAGAACATTTCCACAGAGTCCAAAAAACCCACAAAAAAACTACTACTGGGTATTCCTTGCCTAAGACAATCCTAGAAAATAAATGGGGTTGCCATAAGCTTCTCAGTACATTCCTATTGCTAAGAAAAAGAGGCAGTGTAGCAGTGTGGGTCTTGGACTAGGACTCTGGGAAACCGGGGTTTTAAGTCCCCACTCAGCCACTTTAAGCAAGTCACACTCTCTCGGCCTCAGAGGAAGGAAATGGCAAAATGCCTCGGGAGTCATCTCTCCAAGAAAACCTTTGGATAGAGTCCCAATGGCTGGAGCCGGTTTGAAGACACATAACAAAAACATTGAGCATAATGCATATTATGATGAGCAAAAGTCACAACGCTGTCATTTTGAGATCCTCGGAGAGCTCTAGATCCGTTAATTAACCCGTTGTGAATGGTAATTAATGGCGTCAAATACATGATACTCTTGTTGGGTATACTATACTTATCTAGTAGAGGCTTGTCTCCTAGAGGGAATAATCTGTGTGTGTGTATCCTACTTACTAAATATATATATATACATGTGTGTGAATGTAGCAGAATTCATGGACATTACCATTTGGGGACTATACCTGCCAGACTTCTCCAGCCAGTTTGACCACTCAGGGATTCTGGGAGCTGCAGCCCAAGAAAGTCACCTTGAGTCATTATATTGGAAAGATAATAACAACAACAACAACAATGCAATGTTTCCAAGCTCTCATCAGACATTTACAGTTGGCAAAGTTAAATTGTTTTGGGCTCTGAGACCCTGGGAGTAGTAGCTCCCCAAAATCACGTTGGCCCTTCTTTGCATGTAGCGTTGGCCAAGCATCCTCTGGCCAGGTTGGCTGGGGCTGATGGGAGCCGCAGTCCAGCAATAGCAACAATAACAATATCCCGCATGCATCTGCTTTTCTTGCAACGATCTGCGGACAGGTGGACGATGGGAGAGTTCCCAGATGCTGCTGGAGTGCAAGTCCCATCAGGCCTGGGCAGCATAGCCAAGAGTGAGTGAGTTTGGAAAGGTAATCTGGCAACCTCTCTTATTGCTGTTGCGTGGCTTCATTACTGGCGACTAATTCAAACCTATTACGGGGTTTTCTTGGCAAGATTTGTCCATAGGGGGGTTTGCCGTAGCCTCCCTCTGAGGCTGAGAGAGTGCGACTTGCCTTAGGTCACTAAATTTGTTTTGAAGGCCAAGTGGGGGATTTGAACCCTGGTCTCCAAAGCCGTAGTCCAATGCTCAAACCACACTGGCAACCTGTAATGAAGCAACATTAAGATGGTCTAGAGAGAGAGAGAGAAGGTAGATTAGAAGAGGAAAGGAAAGGAAAGAGAAGTAGTAGGAGGGGAAGAAGGGAACGAAGAAGGCAAATAGAAAGAATAGATATAGGAAATAGGAATAGAAAGAGGTAGAGAGGAAAGGAAGGGAGGGAGATGAGTGGGAAGAAGAGAAGATAGAGAAAAAAGGAGATGGGAAAGAGGATGCTGATAACTATAAAATAATTTAGAGCTTTATTTTCATATTGATATTGTAAAAACATATAGAATGACAAAGCGATACATAGAAAATATGGAGATGTAAAAAGAAATTGTAATTTTGGATAATAAGACCCAGTAATAAGAGGTGATGCCAAACAAACACATACAAAAAAGATTGTTTTTGGAAGACAGCTTGAAGGACCAAGAAGATCTACAAACGGGGAGAAGAAGATCAAGAAAGCAATAGGAAAAGAAAGTTAATTGTAATATAGAATGTAAAAATATGTCATGTTACGATGGAGGAAATATACTGTATATAATCTTTATTAATTATATATATATATAATTAGAAGAACAAATAGCAGTTCAAGAATATGAAGGTAGCACTTCAAGAATATGGAGATGAATAAGAAGTGTTTTAAAGGTAGGAGAATAAGCAATGCGATATAAAGATAGTCAAGTGGTTGTATAATTGTTAGTGTACAGTCAGCCCTCCTTATCCACGGATTTTTTATCAACGGAGCCAAGCATCCGCGGCTTGAAAAGACTTTCAAAATATACCAATCTCTATCGGCAAACCTTAATTTTGCCCTTGTATATAAGAAGCACCATTTTACGATGCCATTATATTTAATGGGACTTGAGCATCCACTCATTTTGGTATCCACAGAGGGTCCTGGAGCAAACCCCAGCGGATAACAAGGGTCCACTGTATATATTCAACTATAAGCCGACCTCAGGTATAAGTCGAGGGTAGGTTCTGGGATCAAAATTATGGATTTTGATATAACTCAGGGTAAAACTTAGGTGCATGTAACAAAGGATCTAAAGGATGAAGCAAAGAAATCAATGCCAAAGAATTTACGAAATTCCAGCAGGCATAACTGTTTTTGCTCACACTAAAAGCTGGATGGATAAGAGAGTAGAGGAGGGTCAAGGTTTTCAGGACAGATTACGTTCTTGCCTTTCACCAGGGGATGGTTCCTTTTTTAAAGTAAGAGTTCAAGTACAGTACTAACATTGACCCGTGGATAAGTCGACTCAGATTTTTGGGGTCAATTTTTTGGGGTCAAAATTTCTAGACTTATACATGAGTATATACAGTACAGTGGACCCTTGTTATATGCTGGGGTTTGGTTCCAAGATCCCCCATGTATAACAAAACCGTGGATGCTCAAGTCCCATTAAGTATAATGACATAGCAAAATGGTGCCCCTTATACATAATGGAAAATCAAGGCAGACTTTGGCTCAAGTTTTTTGGCTGAGTGTTTGCCCAGGGGTGGCAGGTGTTCCCAGGAGAACCTCACCCTTAGTAATAGGGCTTTTATCAGTTCGTTTCCTCCGTCTCCTCTTAATTACACAGTTATCTCCCATTCTTGACAATGTGTGCCTGCCAAGCCTATTTCTGCAGACAATACCCTTTCCTCTGCTCTCGCATTCGGTTCCCACCACCCAGGGAGGAGGTCTTGGAGCCAACGGATCGGCCCCTGGAGCGGAACAAGGGGGAAAAATGTAGAAGCAAAGGTTTCCCTTGCATGTCAAGAGGGAAGAGATGTGTGCAGGGAGCATCCCCTTGGATGGAGAGATCCACCTCGGATGCAACTCCCTTCCAGCTAGGAAACCATAAACCTGCTCAGGTTGTAGTAACTGACTCCGAGGGCTAGCGTGGCACAAAGGTTTGAGTGTTGGACTACGACTCTGGAGACCAGGGTTCAAATCCCAGCTTGACCATGCAAGGGTTGCCTTGAGCAAGTCACACTCTCTCAGCCTCAAGGGAAGGCAATGGCAAACCTCCTCGGAACAAATCTTGCCTAGAAAACCCCAGGATACATTCGCCTTAGGGTCTCCATTGAGGGTCGTTCCCACTACGATAAGCTCCAAATCCTGATTTGATAGAATATGTGATTGATAGAAGATGTGATTGGTAGAATATGTGACAGATAGAATATGTGATAGATACAAGTTATGATAGGTGGAATATGTGATTCATAGAATATGTGATTGGTAGAATTGGTAGATAGAGTATGCGATTGATAGAATATGCGAGTGATAGAATATGTGAATGATAGAAAATGTGAGTAATAGAATATGCAAGTGGTACAATATTGATAGGTAGAATATGTGATTGATAGAATATGTGATCGTGAGAATATGTGATTGATAGAATATGTAGTCAGTAGAATATGTGATTGGTAGACTATGAGATAGAATATATGATTGTTAGAATCACATATTAGAATCACTCATCACATATACTAACAATCACTTATTTTATATGGGAGTAATAGAATATATGATTGGTAGAATATGCAATTGGTAGCATATGCGATTGATAGAATACATGATTGATAGAATATGCAAGTGATAGAATATATGATTGATAGCATATGTGATTGATAGACTATGCAATAGTTTGATTTTGTAAGTATTTGCAATGCTAGTAGTTGCAAAATCAATCAATCAAATATTTTATATTTAAAAAAAACTTTTTTCTCCCCTTCATCTTCCTCCTCCATCCCCCCCCCCGCCTTCCTTCCTTCTTTCCTTCCTTCCTTCCTTCCTTCCTTCCTTCCTTCCTTCCTTCCCCCTTGGCTTCCCCAGTGCCTTCTCACTGTCCCTGGCATTGGCTCTCTTCTTCCGCTGGCTTGTGCTCCATCCCCAGCTTGTGCAAATGGGGACGAAAGAAAACCCGATTCAAGTGGCTTTAAAAAAAGATCCTCTTTTATAGTGACAACAAGGGATCTTTTGAAATCGGTCACAGACACAGCACGGATCCATATCACAACCTGTGTTATTCTGCCAGTGGGAATGAGTGTGACATAGCGGTCTGAGCGTTGGACTCTGGAGACCAGGGTTTAGTTCCTCACTCAGCCATGCAAAGCCACTGGCATTATCAAGAAAGGCAATTCATCATGACAACTTGTTTATGCCAATAGCCATCACCATCTTCAGCTGAAAGGTATGAGTGGATTTAAGCTCAGAGGGGCTGATGATATTGTTGGAAAGAAATAAAAATCCCAGCGCTTTGCCAGTCTTGAGTACACTGCCAGCTGGCGACTCCCATGTCAGCAGAATGGTAAATCCACTCCATGTTTTGGCTGAGACCTCAGTGGTGCTGAATTTATAGCTTGATGTAAAACCTGGATGCACAGCCCCACTGACATGGAAGTCTGACATGGAAAGCAAATCACGGTTTTTGTGTCCTCTGCCTTGCAGGTCCTGTGTGGTGGACATCCATCATGGAGACGCCCTTGGAGAAGGCCTTGGCCACTCTGGTATTCACCTTCCACAAATATTCGGGGAAAGAAGGTGACAAATTTACTCTCAGCAAGGGCGAGCTAAAGGACCTGGTGATGAAGGAACTGGCCCTTGGAGAGGTAAGTGCTGGGGTCAATGGGGTGGGTGCAGTCCAAAACCTCTTGTAAGCAGGAGATAGCAAGGAGGGAGACACTGGAGATGTCAAGCCGCAAGGGAAGAACATGGTCTTCCACATCTTTCGGGAAAGGCCACATCTCAATAGTAAAGCACATGCTTTGGATGCAAAGATCTCAGGTCCGGTCTCCAGCATCTCCAAAAAAAAGACCCCTGTCTGTCCAGGACCCCTGGAGAGCCCCTGCCAGTCAGAGTTAATACAGCAATGATCCATCCACATTGCAGAAATGATCCAGTTTGACACGACTTTAACTGCCATGGCTCAATGTGATGGATGTCTGGGAACTGCAGCTTTGTGAAACATTTAACCTCTGCCAGAGAGCTGTGGTGCCACAACCAAGTACAGTGCTCAGTATTCCATAGCACTGAACCATGGCACTTAAAGTGGTCTCCAAGTGGATTATTTCTTCAGTACAGATGTTGCCCAACCTAGATAGACTTGGTACCAAGCAGTTTCTATCATCTCTGTTCAGGTCCATGGGGATTGCAATCTTCCCTTTATATTACAGCAAAGCGGCCTCCTGTGTTTCTATTTGAACAAGACATTCATTCAGAACCATAAGGACAAGAATCATAGGACTGGTCCAGGTCATGTAATCCAACCCAACAATGGGATTCAAAGACCTCCAAAGAAGGAAAACGCCAAGGCAGTCTGTTTAGTTGTTGAACGGATGTTAGAGTAAACCACCTAACCTTTAGGTGGGATTTCTTTTTTTGCCATTTGAACCCACTAGTTTTTGTTCCGGTCTCTGGAGCAGCCGAAAACAAGCTCTCTCCATCTTCTACATGACATCCCTTTTGACATTTAAAGATAGCTATAGGTTACCTCTTCTCTTCTCCAAGCTAAACAGCCCCAGTTCCCTTAGTCCTTCTTCATAAGACTTGGTTTCCTGATCTTTGATCATCTTGGTCACCCTTCCCTGGACATTATTAATTAATTATAACACCCTTTCAACGTTGTCGATAACCTTCTAGATCTGTAGTGCCCAGAATTGGACACAGTATTCCAGCTGGCAAAACCAAAAAAGAGTGGCACTACTTTGTCCCTTGACCCAGAAACTATACTCCAGTTGATGTGGCCCAGAAGTACTTTATTTTGGTTGCTTTTCATGTTCCTGTTTAAAGCAGTCCTTCATTCAAAACGTGAGGACTAGAATCTTGCTTTACTTAAAGCAATGGACACAACTCAATCAAGTTTGCAAGCTATAGGTCCCCGATTCCATCCCCAGTGTCTTCAAATCAGGCAGGAAAAGATTGGAAAACTTTACTTCCATTTAGCAAAGAGACCAAGTTGTTGTTGCTGCTGCTATGTTCCTTTATTTCGGACTTAGAGGGATCCTAAAGCAAGCGAGAAAATTGAAAAAGTTAAAGAACTCCCATATCTAGGATTATACCTTGACCAGAATGGAGACTGCAGTCAAGAAATAAGGAGGAGATTAGGAATGGGAAGGGCAGCTATGAAAGAACTGAACAAGATACTGAAGAACAAAGACATACAACTGAGCACTAAAGTCAGAATTGTCCAGGCCATTGGATTCCCAGTTATGATGTACAGATGCGAGAGCTGGACAGTGAAGGAAGCAGACAGAAAGAAAATCAAATTCAAAATGTGGTGCTGGAGAAGAATACTTAGGATGATACCATGGACAGCCAAGAAGACAAACAAATGGGTTCTTGAACAGTTCAGACCAGAGCAAGGAGACTATCATACTTTAGCCACATCATGAGAAGGCAGGGATCACTAGGATAAACAATAATGCTATGAAAGGTGGAGGGTAGAAGAAAGAATGGAAGACTACAAACCAGATGGATAGACTCAATTGGGGGGGGGGGGGGTATTATGAGCAAAGACTTGCAGGATCTGGGCAAGACTGCAGGGGAGGACAGGGATTCTTGGAGATGTCTCATCCACAGGGTTGCCATGAGTCGGAACCGATTTGAGGGCCGCTAACAGTAATAACAAAAGCAAACCCATCCTCGGATTTTCTCAGCACGTTTCTTCAGAGGGGTTTTTGCCATTGCCATCATCTGAGGCTGAGAGAATGTGACTTGCCCAAGGTCACCCAGTGGATTTCCATGCCCAAGCGAGGATATGAAACCTGGTCTCCTAGCGTCTTCGTCCAGCACCCAAACCATTACACCACACTGGCCCTTCTGAGACCAAAGCAGAGAGTAAACTAGACCAGCTGCCCATCCCAGTATAATGGAGCTTTCTTCCATGTAGGTAGATGAGGGGCAGCTCTGCTATGATCTACTACACCACACAGGTGCCTGGCAGCAGATGGGGAAGGATGGCAGATGGCATCATCTTCTCCATCCGCCACCTGCACAGCTGCCCATCCTTGGCAGCATCACCACCACCACACCCTTCCAACTGCCTTATCAGTCATGCACGAACCAGACCACCAGTGCTGCCAACTGGGCACTGTTGCAATTAAAGCAGGATAGGTTTGGACCTTCAGATGTTGTTGGACAACAGATTCCATCAGACTTAGCCAGCATATCCAATGATGAAGGATAATGTTGGGTTCCACTCACCTCTTACTTCGAAGGGCATCTTCCTTGCAACAAATTGTTCTGTGAGAGCAGGCTACAGAATAATAATAGAATAATAGAATCCTAGAGCTGGAAGAGACCACATTCTGCATGACAGAATGGGGTGGACTGAATGGACCTTGGGGTCACTTCCAAGTCTATGACTCTATGCTTCTATGAGATGGGGGGCAGTGTGTAACCCTGTCAAGACAACAAAGGGCATGAAAGTGGGGCTACTAAGTGGTCAGGCTGAAACACTAGGATCTCTGTTTTAACCATGTTTGGCTTAAAATGGTGAGTGGTCGTCCCAAAGTAGTGCCACTCCAATGTGGCAACTCATGTGGTGCCCCCAAAAAACAGGATGCCTGAGTGGCACTTCCCTCAGCCGCCCCCCTCTGCTTTTGCTGTGATGGGAGTGGGGTGCTGATGCCACCCAGTAGGCCCTTCCAAACCTGGTGGGGCTTCTGGGTAAATCCAGGGAGGCGATGCACAGCCGGCAGCCCTGCCAGACCCAGAAGGCAGCCCCCTTTTACCAGTGGTTGCAGTCGACAATGGACAGAGGGACAGGCCGCCTCCTCCTCCTCACTAAAGGTCCATAGCTGAGGCAGCAGGATTCAAACCCCAGACTCCAGAGCTATCCTATCCTGTCCTGTCCTGTCCTGTGCTATCCTGCCCTGCCCTGTCCTATCTTGACCTATCCTATCCTGTCAGATCCTATCCTGGGGCGGCCAGGGGGTTCTTGGGGTGGACAAGAGTGGCCAAGCTGACAAACAGGGGTGGCCAGGGGGTTCTTGGGGGTGGGCAAGAGTGGCCAAGCTGGCAGAGAGGGGCGGCCAGGGGGTTCTTGGGGTGGGTAAGAGTGGCCAAGCTGGCAGAGAGGGGCAGCCAGGGGGCTTGGGTGTGGGCCACCCTACCAGCTGTTCAGCCCTCCTCTGATGCCCCTGTTTTCCTCCATCTTGCAGAAAATGAAGGAGACCAGATTTGACAAGCTGATGGGCAACCTGGACAAGAACAAGGATGAGCAGATCGACTTCAAGGAGTACACTAGCTTCCTCTCTGCCCTCTGCATGACTTACAACGATTTCTTCAAGCAAGACGCCAAATAGGAGGCTGTGTGGCGGGAAACACAGGGCAACCCTCCGTCAATGGGTACCCTGCCTTAGTCCCAACTTTGAATAAAGAGCTTCCTCTCCAGAAACCACCACAAACTGTTTTGTCCCGCAGTGTTAGGTGCCACCAGCATCACTGGGTGTATGCACTGGGTGCCTTCATGCTGTTTCCAACTTAATGGTGACCCTAAGGCGATCCTGTCATGGGTTTTGCTTGGGGAGATTCGCTCCGGGGAGATTTGCCGTGGCCTTCCCCTGAGGCTGAGCCAGTGTGACTTGCCCAGTACTCTACAACATATCACTGGGACATGTGTGGCAACTTCTTTGCCTTGTTACCCCACCTTTTAACAGCCCTATGCAGGATGTGTTTGTGGCACAAGGATCTCGTAAGGCGTGCAAACAGATCATCTAGTCAACGTTCTTGTGGTTTCGAAGGGGAAGACTGGTGAGACTGGTTTCCCAAGAAAGCAGTCTCCAGGCCCACATGAAAGAGCCAGGAGGAGAAAGGAGGAGGCCTTGACTTTTATACAGAGAAGGTCACAGTCTCTCAGCCTCAGGGGAAGGCCATAGCAAACTTCCTCTGAACAAATCTTGACAAGAAACCCCCATGATAGGTATCGCCATATGTCAGAAACAACGTGAAGGCACACAGCAACAACATTTGGGCACAGAATAAAGGTTCTGCATCCTCCAATATATAAAAGCATCAGGAGAAAACAGTGCTAAATTCTTTCTTCTTCAAGGTTTCTCATGTGTCAGGAAATCTTCTTTTTTTTTCCCCCAGCCAGGAAGAAATTGATGTATGGAGAAAAAGGGGGAAAGCGGCAAGGAGGAGGGAGGGAAAGAAGGAAGAATAAAAGAAAAGAAAGAATGGAACTGGGGAGAGAAAGAAAGGGAAAGGCAAAAGAGGGAGGAATACAGGAAAAGAAAAAGAATGGAATTAGGGAATGAAAGAAGGAAAGAAAGGAGGGAGGGAGGGAGGGAGGGAGGGAGGGAAGGTAAAGAGAAAGGGTAAAGAAAAAAGAGGGAGGAATAAAAGAAAAGAACGAATGGAACTGGAGAAAGAAAAAGAAGAGGAAAAAGAGGGGGAAGGAAAATGGAGAGATAAAAGAGAAAAAGAATGAAACTGGGGAGGATAGAAAAAAGAAAGACGAAATGGGAAAGGAAAAAAGCAGGAATAAAAGAAAAGAAAGAATGAAACTGGAAAAGAAAGAAAGAAGAGAAGAGGGAAAGGAAAAGGAAAACGGGAGAAAAAAGAAAAAAGAAGGCATTGGAAACAGAAAGAAAGAAAGAAAGCAGGGAGGGAGGGAAAGGGAAAAATGAGGAATAAAAGAAAAAAGAATGGTACTGGAAGAAAGAAAGAAAGAAAGAAAGAAAGAAAGAAAGAAAGAAAGGAGAAGAGGATCAAGTTTCTGTCCCTGAGGGTGGGCCCTTGTGAAGTGCTGGAATGTGGGACAGAGTGAGGAGCAGCAAAGAAAGAAAGCTGGGTCTGGAAAGATGGAAAGCAGGAGGGCCGGGGAGGGCCTTTCCTGGCCTTTCCCTCCAGTGATCTGTCAGATGGGGGCCCTGTTTGCCAAAGCCAGCCTCCTCCCCCTATATATAAAGCCAACCCCAGGCTGCCTTGGCCTCACTGCTTCCCTTTGCTCTCTGCCTGGAAATTGATCCAGTCCTTGAAGTTTCGATCTGGTAAGTCTTCTTCTGGGTTTCCTCCTTGGCTTTTGCTCAGTTGCTTTCCCTGAGCCAGATGTGGGGCTTTGGGATTTGTAGGTTTGCAAGGGACTTTAAGACTGCAGTTTATTCCAATCTATTCAGAGAGGATTTTGAGTTCAGTGGGGCTTCTTGGGCTGAGACTGAGAGAGAACTACTTGAAATTAAATTCTGCAAGATCGACTATGCATAGGATTGCAGGCTAGCAATGCAGTCCTTGAGACCTCCCATCTGGAGTTAAATCCCACTGACTTCAATGGGGCTGAGTCCCAGGTGAGGGTTGGCAACCTAAGAGAAAGGCAACTGACTGCCCTGGCTTGCAGTTAAGCCCTGCACAATTGATGCTCTGCAATTCAGATGATGCTCCTAGGCATGTGAAGAGTGCCATGCCATTGGGGTGTGGCAGGACACTCATTCATGCCCCCAGGTTCGGTCCACATCATGTAAAAGGTGGGCCTCGGAGGATGGCAACATGGGCAAAAAAAAATGATCTTAGGGGGGAAACTTGGGTGGAGGAAGACCATGTGGGTCCAAAAATATTTGTATTTTGAAGGTCCTGGGGGGCCCACGAAAATGGACTTGTGGCCCATGGGATGCATTACTCCCCAACAACACCTTGGCCTTCCTTGGCCCACCTAAGCTCTGGTGGCATCTCCATCCTCCCCAAAGAAAGCCCTCCTTAAGTAAGAAATCAAGTCCCTCTTCACTGTTTCCAATTGGGTCTTGCAGCACCTTTGAGACTCACCGCAAGAAAGAAGTTGGCAGCAGGAGCTTTCCTAGACTTAAGTCTACTTCCTCAGGAGCATTTGGTCTGAAGTCTATGAAAGCCCTGCTGACAACTTCTTTCTTGCAGTTGGTCTCAATGGTGTTGCAAGTTCTCTCTAGATCAGGCCTGCACAACATATGGCCCAGGGGCCGCATGCGGCCGACCAAAGGATTTTGAGTGGCGCTCAAGATGTGGATTTCGAGGCGCCTTCGCCACCCAACTTTCTTCCAGGAATGAACCAAGTGGCGACAGTGCAGACAGCATCTGTGGCTGGCACCTTCAGAGAATGCTGGCATGGAAGTAATTGGAGTATATATATTATGTGACCCTACTCTCTTCCATATCACCATTCTCTGAAGATGCCAACCACAGATGCCAGCGAAACGTCAGGAATAAACTCTTCTAGAACATGGCCACATAGCCAAAAAACCCACAACAAACTATCAATTCATAATTAACAATTAAAATAGTTTCATCATTAATTATACCTCTACTTGGAAACTGAGCTGCTAACAACCTATCTTTGGTCCAAAGAAGTTTAGCCTGTTTTAATTTTGGGGCCTACCTACTACCAAGTTGAATCTAGATGCTGATTCTACAGACTAACACAGCTATCTTTGAGTTCTTCCAAGTGGGTGGGACAGTTTTCTGTCGCCTTTCCTCCCAGATATTTTGCATCCTGGGTTTTTCCTCCCACCCTTTTGCTCCGGGGAGCTGGGAGGCGTAGTCCACCCCGCCTTAGGAGTGTCTCAATCCTGTAAAGTCTGGGACGTCTGGAAGTGCAAGGCTGGCAGAAAGCAGATTCTGGGATGGGCAAAGGTCCATCCCACTCCAATGCACCCACATAAGAGTCCGGAAAGGTTACTTTGATGGATCACGTCTCCCAGCATCCACCAACTAGGAGGATTCTGGGAGTTATAGTCCCCCCAAAGCAACTTTTCTGAGCCCTGTCCTGCACACACCCAATGCTTGGCTGCCTTATTCCTTGCTGCGACGTTCACTTGGCACCCAAACTCTCTCCAACTCCCTCCTGATCTCTGGTGGGGAAAGTTGGTATGACATTAGTGTTCGCAGCTATTTCGGGGTTTTGTGTGTTCTGTAGAATCCTAGAATTGGAAGAGACCCCAAGGGACATCCAGTCCAACCCACTTCTGCCATGCAGGAACTCTCCATCAAAGCACCCCCGACAGATGGTCATCCATCCTGTTTGTCATTTCCAACTTATGGTGTTACCCTAAAGCAGTGATGTCCAAACTCTGACCTTCCAGTTGTTTTGAACTTCAACTCCCAGAATCCCCAAGGTGGCTGGGGCTTCTAGGACATGAAGTCCAAAACACCTGGAGGACCAGTGTTTGGACATCACTGACCTAAAACAAACCTATCGTGGAGTTTTCTTGGCCAGATTTGTCCAGAGGAAGATTGTCATTGCCTTCCTCCTGAGGCTGAGCGCATGCAATTTACGCAAGGTCATCTAGTTGGTTTCATGCGCGAGCGAGAATCGAACCCTGGTCTCCGGAGTCGTAATCCAACACTCAAAGCATTATGCCACACTGGCTCCTAGTTGTTCATTATCATGCTGCTTATGGATTCCCTGACTCAGCCGGATGCTTGCACAACTACCTGCAAGGCAGGTTGGTCTCGCTTAAGCCAAAGTTGCTCACACCTCTTAGCCGAAGGAGGATTCGAACCCAGGTTTTCAACTATGTGGCTTCCACGGTGGACGCTGCAGGCAGAATATGACAAGGAAAGTTTGCTTTGGATGCAAAACCAAACTGGCGCAGCTTGTACAGTGGGCCCTTGGGGTTTGGTTCTATGGATAGCAAAATCCATAGATGCTCAAACCCTATTATATGCAATGGGGCACTAAATGGTGTCCCTGATTTAAAATGGCAAAATCAAGGTTTGCTTTTTTTTTTGGGGGGGGGGGAGAGAGAGAGAGTACATATATATATATATATATATATATATATATATATAGACACACACACAGAGTATATATATAAATTTACAGCGCTTTATAAATAAAGGTTAATATATATATATATATATATATATATATATATAGAGAGAGAGAGAGAGAGAGAGAGAGAGAGAGAGATAATCATAGAATCATAAAGTTGGAAGAGACCCCAAGGGCCATCCAGTCCAACCCCCTGCCATGCAGGAACTCTCAATCAAAGCATATTTGGCCCTCCTTATCCTTTTAATCCCTGGATTCAAGCATCCCCGGCTTGAAAATATTCCCCTCAAAAAGGTATACATTCCAGATAGCAAACCTTGATTTTAAATATACAATTTTCACATTTAAATAAAAATGGTTGTCAAAAGTGTTGGAAGTGGCGATGAGAATCTTGGAGTGACAAAAAGAAAACAACTTTACAGCTCAGGACTTAATTCTGCAAAATAAAAAAGGGGTCTATGGTGTTTTGGGATGGTGCAGAAAACAGCATGTCCAAATCCCTATTGCTCCTAAAGTGTGAGAACTACAAAGCCCATCATCCCCAGGCACCAATGCTTTTCCGAGCCACGATCAGATTTGGAGCAAAAGACACTCCCTTGCTTTCTGTCTGATTGCAGGGTGTTTCCTCTTCTTCTTTTTTAACTGAAAATGATAAGTTTTGCAATGACTTCAAAGGCTTCCTTCCTCCTTTTGCCCGCCAGGGAATGCTCATTTTCATGCCAACCGATGCCTGAATTAAGCGGACCACACCTTGCGATTATCTGGAATAGGAGAGTCCCTCACACTATGAGCCTACTTTAACTGCCATGGCTGCTTCCTATGGAATCCTGGGATTTCTAATTGGAAACCCTGTGGGATGAAAATTCAAAAAGAGAGACTGCAGCAGTTTGCTTTTGATCAAGCCTCCTGGGAAGGGCAAGATTTCGCCCTTCCTCTCCCCCCAGAGCAGTTGCAATCTCCATCTCTGGATGTTTTGAAACAGAGGATGGATGACCATCTGTTGTCAGTGTGTTGAAAGTGTATTCCTGCATGGTAGTCCATTGGAGTGGATGACCCTTGGGGTGTCTTCCAGCTCTAGGATTCTAGGATTCTGGCCTGCAGCATTTCAAAGAGCCAGGATATGTATGGCCTGGGAAAGTCCTGCCCTTTCCATCTTTTCGGATGCTTTTCAATTGAGATGCTTTTCAGTTGAACTCATCTTGCAGCGATTGAAAAGAAGCGATTGAAAAGAAGAGGACAAAGACAGGAGGAGGAGAGAGGAACCAAGACCATTGAAAAGCATCTGAAAAAGTGGGAAGGCAGAGAATTAATCAGGACTTTCCCAGGTTACACATATCCCAGTTCTTTGTCTATGAAATGCTGGAAGGTAGAAACATAGACTCCTAAAGTTGGGAGAGACCACAAGGGCCATCCAGTCCAACCCCATTCTGCCATGCAGGAACTCTCAATCAAAGCATCCCAACAAATGACCATCCATCCTCTGCTTAAAGACCTCCAAAGATGGAGACCCAGAGTTGTTTCTATTAAACACAACTCATGAGATCATAAAGGAAGTGAGAAAAGAATTTGGATGTTCATTTATATATAGGTATATACATATATATATATATATATATATATGTCGTCCACAGCTAGAATTATATACGCTAAATATTGGAGAAAAAAGAGAAATTCCTAATATTGAAGAACAGCTAATCAAAATAAAGGGAGATGATGAATATGGACAGTCTAACAGCATTAATTCAGGACAGAGTAACAGACACGATCGATAGACAAACAATGGGATCTGATTTTAAAAAATATGGGGGAAATTGGATAAATCAGAGAGAGAGAAATGATCAAATTGAGATTATAGAATATATTCTATATAATGAGACTATAAATAAATTGAGAACATAGAATATATATAATTTATAATTATATTTCTAATATAATATTATATATAATTATATAATTTATCATTTATATTTATATAATTTATATTAATATATAAATATTAGTTTAAAGCATTGAGGAAGAGTAGTTTAAAGAAGCTTTGATGTTTGCATTTGCTTTTGGGGTTTTTTTTTATATGTATTGTTATGTATGTATGTATGTGCCTGTGTCTATTGGGGGGGGTTGTTGTTTGTATATATTTATGTATTTTAATTTAATACATAACAAAACGTAATAAGATGGAGACTCCACCACGCTCCCAAGGCAGCACATTCCCCATTGGGGAAGCTCTTACCATCCAAACGTTCTTCCTAACATTAAGATGGAATCTCTTTTTGTTGTCTTAATATTTAAAAGAATTCAAAATCCAAACCTTGAGTAAACATCCTCACTTTGTTCTCTCGTTCTCTGCAGATCTACTCGCGGGTTTCTCCTCTCCAAAATGGCCAAGCCGCTTGACGAATGTCTTGTCACGCTGGTTGCGATTTTCCATAAATATGCCTGCAAGGATGGGGATAAGCAAACGCTGTCTAAGAAAGAGTTGAAGGAACTGATCCAGAATGAGCTGAGTATTGGACCAGTGAGTACCAAAAGAAGTCCATTTTGCACGGTCGGGGCTATATCCGCACTGTGGAGTTAACCCAGTTTGACTCCACTTTGACTGCCCTGGCTCCAAGCGATGGGATTTGGGGGTCTGTAGTTTGGTGAACTATTAAGCCTTCTCTGTCAGAGAGCGCTGGTGCCACAACAAACTACAAATCCTAGGATTCTCATAGCATGGGAACAGGAACGGGACAGTGAAACGGGTGATTTTGCAATGTGGCAGCAGCCTGAGTGTTATGTGTTATCAAGTCAACATCAACTTACAATAGCCCTATGAATGCAAAGCTTTCAGGCATAGCAGTCACCAACCATCCAGCTGAGGTCTTGCAAACTCAATGCCTTCCAATGATCCCAGTTTGGCAGGGAGAGTCCCGACGAATCCTCCGCTGCCCCACTTTTTCAGCCGGTTTTAAAATGTCCCGGTTTCTCTCTTCGCCTCCCACTTTTGTCCTCATCTTGCTTCAGTTGCTACAAATAAGAGTGCAAAAATAAGTTTGCACTCATGAGAGAAAGAAGAGAGCATGACTTATTCTGCACAATATTGGTATAAGGTGTTTTGGGGTGGTGTCAAGCTGCATTATTTCTACCGCGGAGACGCACCCCAAGTCATCTTCTGGTTTCTTGACTGCAGTCTCCATTTCGGGTAATGACCAAACCAAATGACCAATTCTTAACTATTCTGTAGTCTTCCATTTTAAAGTTATGTAAACCATCCCAGCTCATTATTTTGGAACTTGAACATTGGCTTTTTTTGGCATTCTTCCTTCTCCTCTAGCACCTGGAGGATGCAGAGATTCAAGGACTGATGGCGGATCTGGACCGCAACAAAGACGAGAAGGTGTGCTTCAAAGAGTACGCCAGTTTCTTGGGTGCCATGACAATGGTTTACAATGAGGCGCTGAAATCCCAGTGAGCATCTGGAAAGTCGTATTTCCATCGACCGTTTCATGTCCAATAAAATATATACACATATATATATTAAATTTTGTAACGCTTGCCTGGCATTCCATGGGTTGTCTTTCTTTGGCAGGACTGAAAGGAGACAAAATCGGTGCCATAGTGGTTTGAGTATAGGACTATGACACTCGAGACCAGGGTTCAAATCCCCACTCAGTCGTGGAAACCCACTGGGTGACTTTAGGCAATTCATACGCTCTCAGCTTCAGAGGGAAAGCAAAGGCGACCCTGTCCCATCATCCTCAGACCTGCATGACCATTCAGTATGAACAGTGGGAGCTGTAGTCACAATACATCGGGAGGGCAGGAGCAATAATGGATCATAGCATCATTGAGTTGGAAGAGACTGCAAGAGCCATTCGGTAGAACCCCCCTTCTGCCGTGCAGGAACTCTCAGTCAAAGCATATCCGACAGGTGGCCATCCAGCCTCTGTTTAAAGACCTCCAAGGAGGGAGACTCCGTCACTCTCTAAGGGAGCATTTTTCACTGTCAAACAGCCCTTACTGTCAAGATATTTTTCCTAATGTTGAGCTGGAATCTCTTTTCCTATAGCTTGCATCCATTGTTCCATGTTCGAGTCTCTAGAGCAGCAGAAGACAAGATCATCACCTACAACAGGGTGTCCCACCCACACAGCTGTATTTAGGCTATAAAAGGCTTCCTTGGCTGCAGTTTTAATTTAGAAAAACAAGCCTTCCCACAGTAGCACTGCACTGCAATCCAGCCAGTTTTAAAAACCCAAAACCGGCATTTTAAATATATATTTTAAACAGGTCGCTGAGCTAGACTGCAAGTCCTATCATCCTCAACATCAGCTGTGATGACCGGGGCTACTGGGACTTGTCATCTAGAAGCATTGAAGAGCCCCGGGTTCCCTGCCCTGAGCTTAAAGAAACAAGCAATGGGTAAGAGGTGGGGAGGATACCATTTCAGGCAACGATTCAAAAGACACCATGTTGGTTTGCTGGGTGGAGCCAGGCTCAAATCGTCTCCAAACTCAACCTACACTACCTCATAGGGCTGTTGTGAAGGAGGAAGGAGTAGGGTTTGATCTGTTTGAGGTGAGGTTTGAGCTCCCTGGTGGAGAAAATGGACTAAAATGTATTCAGTGGATGGCTCAGAAATGTTAGGAACACAGTGACCCTTCTCACTTGGGAACTCTTTTTCCGCTGGAAGGCTGTAGTTCTAGAGTAAGTTCTGTCAGACAGAATGGGGATCACTGAACAGAATATGCTTGCCACAAACCACTCATGTTTGCATTCACATTGTGACAGTGTAATGGGCATGGTCAGTAATAGGAACCAGGTGCAGTTCTTCCAGTTCATCACACAAAGGCACCTAAAAACATTCAAAGGTGGAAATGTATAGATCTACATAAACACACACATATATATGGGGAGATCTATAATGCAGACAGGACCTGGAATTACCATCCCAAGTGTACTTCACTCCTGGCATCAGAAGATGGCACCCTTGCCCACTCTCCCATTTCAATTCTCTTTCCAGCCTGGTCCACAATTCAATGCAAAATTAGAACTTCCAATATGGGCAGAGTTGCCAGGAGTCCCTCATTTGAGAATAAGAAAGCTTATCCTTTTATCTAGACTGAATAAGATCTCAAAAATAAAAAAACTCATAATTTTCTTCGTGGGCTCTTCACAAAGACAGAAACGCGTGCCATGTGTAATCGATGGATGCCGACAGTATGTCAACTTTACAGAGAAACACAAGTGAACCAAACTCAATATTTCCCATTGGCTTTTTGGTGGAACACAAACTTGTTCAGAGCTACCTTCCTGACGGTGACACACAAGTCGCAAATTTTGACTGCCCCTTCTTGCTATTTCTGAAAGCCCAACGACGCTAGAGGTGGGTCCCTTTTCTATTCACCTGCAAAATGGGAAACTGCATCACCAAGGGTTAGGTGGAATATCACGTTTGCCACCATGCAACCCAAAACATTCTTGTTTCTGGAAGCTAAGCAGGCCCGGTTGGGGGGTTTTGAAGGACCACCATAGACCTTCGAGCAAAGCCAACAAAAACCCTGCCTGAAAACCTGAACGGCTGCCAGTCAGTGTTAACAGTATTCGACTACATGGCGCCTGGTGTCACTCCATGCAGCTGTAGATGTGAAGCAATCTTTCATCTTGAGTGTGAATTATCTAATGCTTTGGATTAAGGAAGCCCGCTATTGTTAGAAGCTAGGGGTCTGCATTAGCCTCCCAGAAGACCTAACCCCTATCTAGCTGGGTTGGGGTTCTTTTTAGTACTGTCGGCATTGAAAGAATGGGAGTTAGAAAAAACACAGACCTGACAGTATTGGATTGCAGCAGGTCTGCAATAAATGCCATAAAAGCTGGGGGGAAATAAGATTCTGTTCTATCAATCCTGCTATAGCCGTGTATGTCTACCTACAACAGGCAAGGTAAACAGCAGCTGCTTCCAGAAGCAAACACTATGGCAGGGAGGATGAGTTCCTTTTCTTTTTACGTGATGCAGTAACCTATTCTTATCAATCCCATGTTATTTATATCTCTAGCACCCAATTTTCTGTCAAGGAAGTAATGCTCCAGAACTCAGCTACTTCCAACCCTGTAAAAACAAAACCACGGCAGATAACCGTTGTCTCCATGTTGTACTTACAGGCTTCTCAAGGGACATGGGGCTCTTAGAACCAAGATTAGGGCTGGAGGGGGAAACAGTTGGGTCAGTGCTCCCAATCCAGCAGAGACCGTTGCTCTTGAGTCCCACACTTCCCGCTTGCCCCGAACCAGACAAAAAGAGAAGGAACGCAACATCGTTATAATTAACATATATTTAAAAAATAATAATAAAATCACTCTTTTTTAAAAAAAAATCTCCTCTGTAGCGGGAGGGAGAGGGAGGGAAAGGACTGGGAAGGAGGTAAGTGCTGCCCCCTTGTCCTCTCCCTAAAACCCCACGGTTTTTCATCGGTCCCTGTCCCCTTCCTTCCCGCCCCATTCCTGCTCAAGCTCAGATGCTGGACCTGACCTCACAACAATAAGAATGCAAAGTTACAAGTGCTTTACAAGAGACTTCCACTTCCCCTCTTCCTCCCATGTACACGGCAGTTCCAAAGGGATGAGGGGATGAGGAGAGAGGGAGGGATTATGTACAGAATCATGATTAGGCAACAAACAAAAAAGGAACCAGGGATTTCGCACCCGCCTCCCTTCCCCGCTGCTCTCTTCCACACTACGAAGGTCTCTAGCTATTGGCAGAGGTGTAAAAAAATTAAAATATACACAGGAACAAATTGCAGGGCCAATGAAATGGCTGGGACTGACGGGGCAGCGTCGTGCCTCAGATTCACAAATGCACCCGTCCCTCGTGCCGGAACGTTACTTCCTGGATCGCGTCCCGTTTTCTCCCACTTATCTTTGGAGGGCTCAAAGCTCTCAGAGCTCCGGCTTTACTACCCCTCACTGCCAAGAGATATGTGGGGCAAGAGTGACTGTCCGCTCCTACCCACCCCTTCTGGTCTCCCATTAACCCAGGCTAGTTCTTGCCCTTTGCCAAGTCCAGTCCCAGAATGCCCCAGGAAGGTTCAAGCCATACAGACGTCTCTAGGGAAGAGAGGGGCGCTGCGAATTCAGGAAGGAGGTGGCCTAGGGTGGTCTCCATCACCCGGAGTATGGGAAGCAAGAGCTGGCCTTTTTGTTTACTTCCATGGCTCGCGAAGGTCCTTTCCTCTTGGGTGGTGGGATGGGGGTGATTTGGGGTGCTTCAGGCCCCCTCTCCCTCCCTTTCACTGGAGCCGGTCGGTGCGGAAGGAATCCTCAACAGCCGTGTCAGTCAGCGGGGCATAGGGATCGCTCAGCATGTTGAACGCGTCCAAGGTGAGCGGCTCGATCTTCAGGTCCTCATCCAAACCCAGGGAAGAGGAGTCCATCTCGAATCCGGGCATACCCGCCAAGACCGTGGCAATCTCCTTGGAGATCCCAGGTGGAGAATCCCCTGGAAGGATGGAAGGAAGGGAAAACAGGGCCAGATAAGGAAATTTCCCCATTAATTTTAGGAGATGTGTCCTCTCCTAATGCAGCCCACCCCAGTCCTCCCACCCCTGGACTGATCACATACACACACATTGTAAGCAAGATATCCACAATCCGCTCTGCTCCTGGTTTTCTCATTACCTGTGAGAATGATGTTGGGTATGGGGCCATGGCGGTTGCAGTTGCTCAGGTTCTGGCGATTCAGCAGGTGGGGGTCGTGGGTGCTGCCACTGGTGGTGGTTGTGGTAGTGCTGCTCCCCGCACCTCCCGACTGGCCCATGTTGTCGCCTTGGGAGTAGTTAAAGGCACCCAGGTCATCCATGAAATTGCTGTTGAACGTGAAGCCTCCAGTCATGTTGTCAACGAAGCCATACTGGTCAAACTGCAAGAAGCAGAATGGTTTAGCCTGGGCAGGTACACAAGAGTGCAAGCAGCTGTGGTCACAATATAATAATAAAATGATCATTCACGGCGGAATCGCACACTGGAATGTGTAATCTATGCAATATATTATATGACCTGCCATCTTCAAAGAGCTAGTGGAGAAATAATCCTTTAAAAACGTGTGATGTCAAAATCTACCATACGCTGACACATTAGAACATTATGTGTCAGGCAAAACTGTAGCTGAGAAAAAGAAAACATTTTCTGTCATTTGATTCTGTCATCCCTCTAAGCTTTCTTTTTCAACCAGTTATGTCTGGCATATGATGTGCTAACTCTTTCATTAGTTTGAATCTTAAAGCCCCATTAAGATACTTGTTTCACCATTTATTATTAATTAATACCACAGTCAGGGACTAACACTAAGAAGACCACATCAAATGAGGAAGCCCCATGGCCACACTACTCTGGGGGACCACAAATCAAGCCTCCTCAGCTTAACACTATTTGCCAGCTATGAATGGCAGCAAGGGGATGGGGACAGTCCTCGACTCCATATCCACCTCCCAGAGGTCCATACAAGAAGGCCCCAAACACCAGTCCCAGATTCATCAGTAGGTAAGAGAATACAGAAAACTATTGTACACTACGTTAGACCATCTATTTTGTCTACTTAGGCTGGCAGCTCCATAAGCAACTCCTCACAGGGCATGGTCTCCAGACCTTTCACCATCTTGATCGCTGTCCTTTGGGCAGGTTCCAGCTTGTCAATATCCCTCTTGAATTGTAGTGCCAAAACTGGGCACAACATTCCAAGTGAGGTCTGACCAAAGCAGAATAGAGTGGTATATTACTTCCCTCGATCTAGATGCTACACTCAGGGATGTAGCCGGGGGGGTTCTTGGGGTCCGGACCCCCCCCCCCTTCCATTAGAAAAATGAATGGTGTGTGCTGCTGCGCCGCCACGCTCAAGCCCCATTATAATGGTGGCACTTAGTCTGGACCCCCCCTTCCTAAAATCCTAGCTATGTCCCTGCTACACTTCTATTGATACAGCCTTTTTAGCTGCTGCATCACACTGTTGATTCATGTTCAGCTTGTGGTCCACAAAGATTCCCAGAATCCTTTCACATGCACTGTTGTTAAGCCAGGTGTTAAAATGGGATCAAACTGCTATAACTGTGTGAAAGAGACCATCCTGCACTTCAGTAGCAGACTGCCTTGGAGGGTAGTCAACTCTCCTTTGGATGGCCATCTTTTGGGAGTGCTTCACCTGTAAATTCCCACATGGCAGGCCACTGGACTAGATATAAATAAAATAATATCCTCGTGAACTTTTCCAATTCTACAATTCTATGACCACTTGTGCTAAGTAAGCCAAGAGCAGGAGGACACTGCACAACAAAGCCACAAGGTACAGTTACTCACACTGCCCAGTCCAAAATCACCCAGCTGCTGGTTGAACTGGTGTTGGAACATCGAATTGGGCTGGTAATGCGTCGGGTACGGACACTGTGGCTGCATAGGTGGTGGCGGTGGCTGGTGTTGCTGTGGCTGGTGCTGGGCTGCCTGGCGCAATTGCTGAGGGCAAACTCCCTGGGCCTGGTGGTGGGGCTTCTGGCTCTGCTGGAGGAGCAAGCCGGGTTGGCTGTAGGGGTACGGAGGGAGCCTCTGGTCGGCTGGCAGTTTGCTGGTATCCAACGGCACCCCCTGGTTGGAGAAAAAGGCACAAAAGGGAGCAAGTCAAAGGGTCTGCAACTTTGAGGTGGGGGAAGGAAGGGGGAGAGGGATGGTGCCCATCTCTCACTCACTCCCTTCCTCTGACCTCCCCACCATCACCAAGCCAAATTTGATGGCCAGGCTATAGCTAAGGGACTGAAGAACCTCTCCAGACACTGCTGGACTGCATTTCCCATCAGACTTTTGGTTGGGGATTATGGAAGATGTAGTCTAGCAACACTGAGGGCACAGTTTCCCTGTACCTGGGGCTAAAATCTGATCAACAGAAGCAGTAAATGGAAGTAGAAAGAGCTGCAAGGGTGGGGAAGAAGATGCAATGTACCACTTTCGACTGGAGGTGGAGAGTATCATTTCTGAATGCTTTCCCATAGAGAGAAGAATTATTCCCTTCAGTGTGAGCACAAAGACCAACACAGCAAGAGCTCAGTGAGTACATTATACCTACTGATGTACGTATGGATTTCAGGGATGTTAACCCTTCAACTGTTTCTGCATTTTCTCCTTGCTCAATAATTAGCAGCCTTCTTACAGCTCCATGTAAAATGAAAATTTCTGAATACTTTTCAGCCAGCGTGTGGACATCATGGAGCATTTCAGGAAAAGTATTCTGTGCAGAAACAGACGTGGGACTTTAAGTGTGAAAATAAAACATTGCATTCTTCATGCAAAAGAACAGTTTTCAAAAACACATGCAGTTTTTTGTACAAAATCGTGTTTTTTCTACAAGCAACACGATTGGAATGCAAAAAATCAATTTCTATGCAAAAAAACCCCACTGCTTCCAGAAATACACATGGGCTTTCAGTTGAGTGAGATAATAGCTTTCGTGTGAAAAATATAAATTCTGTACAAAAATATCACTTCCCCAAATAATCTGGGGTATGGAAACACCAAATAAAAACTGCAGAAAATTCTCATCTCTGCGCTATTCTTCCCAACTGAGTCTCCTGGGAATTGGAAGCCCACTTTTTGGTCAGGAAACAGACCAGAATGAATATTCTTTCCGTCCTTACTGCATGTATTATTCCTTACTGCATGTATTACTGCATGTATTATTATATGTATGTATTAAATAATACATTAATGTATAATGTATAAACTCATCTTTAAAGTCTCAGATGGCACATCAGAAAAGTCTGTTCCGGTTGCCTTTCAAGCAGCTAAAGGTGAAAGCTGAGACATCTTCCCATCATTTAAAAATATTGTCTCTGTTTTGTTAGTCACTCTAACCATGGTGTGAGAGTACATGAATAGGAAATCTAACGCACACATGCTTGGAGGGAATTTTCCTTCTTTGTTTAGCATCCCAAGTGGTTCTCTCTTACCAACAGTCCAAAATGGTACAATTGACTTAGGATACTACCACTGTGTTCTGTTCGCCTCGCCCCAGCCCTAGCATGGATATGAGAAGGGAGGGAGATCCCAACTGTGCCATCTAGTGGAGATATATTTATATGTATATGTATATATAAATTTAAAAATCTTGCTATGAGCCACATTACCCAATTACAGCGCTATGATTCCACTTTAACTGCCATGGCTGCATCCTATGGAATCTTGCGACTTGCAGTTTTAGGAAGGGCCCTTAGAATCATCAACCAAAAAGATTGGATGCCTCCCCAAACTACAAAGCCCAGGATTCCATAGGATACAATCACAGCAGTTAAAGTGGAATCACAGTGCTATAATTCTATAGTGTGAAGGGGCCCTAATCTGGGAGATACCAACCTATTTGAACATTAAGGCAAAGTGTGGGTCAGGTGCTGGCTATCAGACAGAGTTCGAATAAAGGGGCACCAATGCATAGAGGCAAGCAAGAAGAAGGGAAGTGATGTGGACAGACTTAAACCATCCGATCTCAACCTATGACCAACTGCCAGCCTTCCTCTCCATCCTCCCACCTGCAGTTCTCTCTTCTTCCCACAACCAATACAGACAATCCCCTCTAACTCAGGAGCATGGCTCACTTGACAATAAAGGTTCACTCTCTGGCTAAAGGCAACTGAAGATCTTGGCCGACTCATAAGTAGCTGTTGCTGGAACAAACAGCAAGACAGCCACATATGACTAGGAAGACGAGAGGACATGGTAAAGTGTCTTCAGCTATTCTTGTCTGGCCCAGATAAAGTTCATAAGGACTGAAGATGTCTGAAGCTTTTCTTGGCAAGCAGGAATCCTGACATATCATTTACACATCAGAATGTAAACTGAAAGGGCATTGTAGCTTACTGAAGAGCACTAAGGCCATTGGAAAGTACCTCCAACAGCCCAGAAGCTGGCACTCTCTATCTCAACACTGGTTAATGCAAGGGTGGGCAACTGTGATATTTCAGGACTGTAAATGCCATCATCTACCACTGGCTAGGATGGCTAAGGCTGATGGGAACCGCAGTCCAGAAACACCCGGTGTTGCCTACCAGAGGAACTGAAAAGCATATGAGGAGGCACTGACTGTGTCTTAGGATAAAGGAGGGTTTAAAAAATGGGTTGTCGACCCACCCCACCAGACATCCTGAAGTTCTCCCCTCTAAGTTGAAATGAGATGGAAAAACAGAACGATGGGAGAGAAAGAATCAACGCACAGAGGCACGCACCAACACAAACACACAGAGAAAGGGTCAGCGGCCCAAAGCGAGCGCCAAAGGGGCGCCCGGAAAGTGCCCGCCACGGCCCCGTGCATACCTGCGTGATGGAGGACAATGTGGGTGACATAGTTGGTGAAAACTGTTTTGGGTGCTGCCTTCTGGAGTCTCCGCCCATAGGGAGGGTCAAGGGGCTGAGCGGGGCGACCCTGCGCCGGGGAGAGGCGTTCAGGGGGGTGTAGGAAGCGGCCGGGGCTGATGGGGAGGAAGCGGAGGAAGAGACAGGACCACCACCACTGAAGCCAGGTTGTGGTTGAGGCTGCTGCGGCTGCTGCGGCGGGGGAGGCTGCAAGCCCGGGTTGCCCGCAGCGGGCTGCACCGACTGGCTACTGAGCGAGGAAGGGAGGGAAGGGTTGCTGAGGGAAGAGGAGAGCGAGGGATTGCTGAGGGAGGAGGGCAAGGACTGGTTGCTCATGGAAGAAGGGATGGAAGAGCTGCTGGGGGACGAGCGGAGCGAAGGGTTGCTAAGAGAGCCCTGGAGCGAGGGATTGCTAAGCGAGGACTGGATGCAAGGGTTACTGAGGGAGCTCTGCATAGATGAGCACAGTCCTGTTGGGACAAAAACAAAATAAGGAAATAAATAAATAAATGAATACAAAAACCAAAGAATGAAAAAAAGGGAAAATGACTAACAAGGGAGAAGACGCACAACACAGTCCCCCGTGGAAACAGGAAGCACCCCCTGCCCTGTGGCGCACATCCGGTGGGCCGCCTTGGGTCCCTTTCTGGCAGAAAGGTGGCATAGACATGAAATAAATAAAAAAACAAATAACTAAGCAGTAAAAGGAAACGACAGACCAATTTCCCAAGCTGTGAAGCTCCAAGGAGTGAGAAAACAGGCTGGGAGAAGGGAGACCCTCACCGCCCAAGAGCAGACATGGTGGCCAAATTCAAGACACCTATGCTTATTCTCCACTATTCCAAAAAAAAAGGAGAGGTTGTACCTCCCCACCATTAATATTTTTTTTTGGGATGGGGAGAAAAGAAAGAATTGGGGAGGGATGTCCCACAACAACATCCAGAGGTGTGCCAGAATTCAGCGACAAGCCATGTGCTTTGCATGGGTAAGGTTTCATCCTCCATTGGCCCAGCTTCAAAAGTGGCAGGAAGGCAGCAATGAAAAAATATATATACCCGGCCATTACAGAACTTCAGAATCTGATATTTAGCTGGTGGAGGATTTGGTGGAAGTGATGTGAGTGACATCGCTCTAACGTCCCCCTTGAAAAACAATAAACCATACCCCATCTCTAGAACCTTCTTGCCATCCCTAATTTCTTGGGCCTTCCAGTTCCATGCCTCACCATCACCGGTCCAAGCAAGAAAAATTACAGCCCTCATTGTCACTCCCACTGGAAGCAATATTTTGAAGCCCTGCAGTTGAGATGCTCACTGGCAACAGGCTAGTTATTGGCAACTCCTCATAATTTTAGCTAGCCTTTGAATTTAACTGTTAGTCTGGTCACCACAGGCACATGAGTGAGAAGGCTGGAGAGGGACTGTTTTTTAACTCCTCCGAACCCACAGCAGAGAAGGATACCAGAGCAGGTGGAGTCTCTGTCTCTCTCCTCAGCACAAAAATACAGCAGTAGGAAATGTGGAGCTTGCTGCTCACCCCTAGAAAGCTATTTTTTAAACAATGTACAGGCTGGTGTGACTATATATTTATAAAAGGAGTGGGAACCCCTTTTCAGCCCCAGGGCCACATTCAGTTTCAGAGAAGTTCTTAGTGGAGGGGGACATGCCTTTGGAAGGCAGGAACCAAAAGTGTGGGACCCAAAACATTCACGTTTTTCAGCTCAACGTTGCTCCACCTTAGGAGAGGCTTTCCAACCTGTCAGAATAGGGGGGAGAGACATACAAAAGCTATGAAGTCACTGAATGATGATGGCAGGAGAAAGAAAACGGCACAGCTGCATCAGGAAATAGAAACCGAGACCCCAGGAGTGCTGGGTTTCAGACACCAGGGCCTCAGGTTTCTCGCTTCTGTACCAATCTCAGCGTTGTTCCTGGACGTTTGAGGGATGGCCATCTTGTGATGATTCACTGGCTCTGTCCATTCTGTAGGCCCAGTCACCCACCAACCCTGCATTTCCTGCACATCTGCTGAAACCTCACCTGGCGAGTTATAGCCGGGACCAAGCCCCATGCTGCCGCTGATGCCCAGGTGCGTCATGGTGTTTGCCAAGTTGCTGGTGCTGCTTCCGCCGCTCAAGCTAGGATAGGCCGACTCTTCTGGGTCCAGAGCTGTGGGCAGTGGAGACGGGAAATGCAGGTTCGTGAGGTCAGGGAGGGAGCCCCCCGTGTTCATGGCGGCAGGAATCAGAGGCAGGTTGGCAGGCTGGTCCGGGGATGGGAAGATGCTGAAAATAAGACAAAGAAGAATCTCAGGAGAAAGAAAGAAAAGGAAGGACGGAAGGATGTTACTTTCCAAATTGGTTGTGTATTTTGTTCAGGTCTCCCAACAGGAACAGGGGACTGAGATGTCAGCATGGATTGTGCCACATCAGCACATGGAAAATATTTTTTTTTTTAAAAAGAAGAGCACTTTTTAAGAGTGCTTTTCTCCATTTCCCCCCGCAACTAGTAGCCTTAGAACTTCCCTTGTGAGCTAGCTTCCTACCTGAAAAGGAGGTTAGTTTGGTTCTTGTTTGAAACCATAGGGAGCACTCATACAAATGGCATTTGCTGCCTGCAATCTGGAGTAGCAGAATCTGCTTCACTCTACTGGGGCCTGCATTGCTCCCCTATGTATTTATTTGGGGGACTTATATCCCACCTTTCTCCCAAAATGAGATTCAAGGTGGCTGGAGTCCTTAGAGACATTGGAGGGCCGCATGCCACTGCACTCCCCTCCCTTAGTTTTCTTTTGTTTTTAATTGGCTATCAATTACCCCCAAATGACCAGGACATTTTTTCATATTTTTGCCACACTTGGCCATTTTATGTACACATGAGGCCTCCTTTTAAAAGGAAGTGACCTAAAAGTCATTTCCTGTTTTTAAAAAAGGCCCCAAATTTTTAACCCCCTTGGAGGGCAGTGGGTACCACGTTGCAGCCCATGGGCTGCACCTTGCCCACCCATGCATGCATTACATGGATCTCTTCCTCTTTCCTTGCCCAAACCCAGCCCTGTCACTCCAGAGAAGGAATTTGGAACAGACCAGTGAGGCATGCATTGCCATTTGTCTCTGGTGGAAGGAAAGGCTTCATTTAACACACATAAAAAAAGGAATTTAGGGAGGGGTGGGAATTTAGCACCAATACTTACTGTATCCCAGGCACCTCACAGGACCTCGGACGAGCGGAAGATGAGGAGAGCTGAGGAAGAGAGAAAGGGGGTTACTGGAAATAAATAGTGGGATTCAGGAAGAGCAGAATTCTGCTTTCAAAACCAGCTCCTCACTGTCCCACCTGCAAGAAGAATTCATCATCAGAAAACATAAGGAGGTTTCCTGGCTACTCTAAGTTGCACCACTGGGTTCACCCACCCTCTCCCTCTACATTTTGGCAAACACAATAAGGTTTATACTTTGAAACACCTGATAGGTCCAGACTAAAAATTTCTGCCATTTCCAACACATCAGTCAACTTAACAGTCACCCGCAGTGCACTGTGGCAATATTTATAACTGGAACATCTTTGAGCATCTATACATGGCCCATCAACTCTGAATCCTTCAACAACATTCATTAGATCCTCAGAGATCAAAACCAAGAACATGTCAAGCTCATGTTTGCATTCTGTGTATTCCCCATCTCACTTTGATTTTCTATTTCTTTTCTTTGTAACCATACTTTAAAAATCGAATGAAGTCTGGCAAAGAGGGGCATTACTGATGCTTCTGCTTTTCTTTGCATCCTGAAAAGACCTCATCTTTGCCTCCAGGAGCTCTCTGGCCACTGTTGACCGCAAAGAGGCCAGTCTACTTTTGGCAACTTGTCCTTATGCCCACCTTTTTGGTGTCCCAGGGCTTCAGCAGCTGCTTGCCTTCATCCATGAGACTCTCTTCGATAGAAGGCACTTGGAAAAGAAACACTAGAGATTTGCAGGAAGGGAAGAGAAAATAATCTGGTCAAAAGTATTCAGGAGCCTGGTGGTATGCACCCTCCTCCTCTCTATTTAAAAACAGTAATACTAGGCTTAGGAAACAGACAGGAAGCCTTTAAGACTGCAGCATGCCAGAAGTGAAGGAAGCATGAACCTTAAGAAGACTTGTTTAATCACAACATTACTATCTTTCACCTTTAAGGAGGAGGCTGGGAAACAACCAGGGAAAGCATTTACAGAACAGGAGACTACATGAATAACCAAGAACCACTTGGGAATCCCAGGTAACAGAAGAATGTAATACAAGTTGAGTACAGGGAGACTGAACCTATAACTGCAAACGTAAACTTTTGCATACAGTACTTTCAAAATATAACCAAAAAAATAACTTATTGCCCCAGTATCACAGATGACATAGCCCAGGATGAGTGCCTTTGGTAAGCTCACTTGGCAAGCTTGTTAGTAGCAGTAGGACTGTCCTACTGCTATCAAGTAGGGCTCTAAGCCCTGTCTTAAAGTCAATACATTATACCCTACGGTCATCTAGTCAAACCTGTGTAAAAACTAGTTTACCAAAGAAGCTGCATAATCCCCAAGGCAGACAAGCAGAAGCCAAAGCAGATGGCAAGTTACCTTTGCTATCCATGTCATTCTCCAGGTAACCTTAAAAAAGAAGAAAGAACATGGTTGATGTGAGGAATTTAGCCAGGTATTGGTGGCACTTAAGGTCCAGTAAGCCACATAAGGCTGGAAAATATAGCCCTCTCCTCACAAGATATTGCTCAGCACTTTCCCCCATCAGTCTTTGCAGTCCAGCAAACAATGAAGGCTGATAGGAATGGTAGTTCGCCAACACTCAGAGGGCTCAAGTTTCCCCACCTTTGCCCAAACTGGCATCCCTGGATGTGTTGGAAGATGTCGTTCAACATCCCCAGAGAGTACCAAGTTGGGGCAAGCTGATGTAAGGAAACCAGAAAGCCCATAACCACACACAAGCTTCAACCCCAGAGCATGACAAACCACCTTCATTGCCAGGGCCAATTCTCTGGTGGGCTGCACCACTGCATTTTTCAAAATTGAAAACTGACATCTTTCTACTTGTAACATCTAGTTCACCTGGGACATTCTACAGGGATCAGTTTGTCTTGTGTGAGGGTCAGGAGGGTGCAAAGAGGGACTAGGCTGCACACAGACCACAAGATCCTCTATTTGCATTGTTTGGCCACCATTTGCCATGGATTATCTCAGCTGCTGCCAGCCCTACCTTGTACCTTGTCCCATTCTCATTCTCCAATCCACAGAACCCCAAAGCTTCTATCTATGTTCCACAAATGGCTTTCCCTGCAAAGACATATCCTGAGTACAAACCAGCCAAGAATTATCTGTTACTACCAGCATGCTGCCCCCTCTAAGAGGACTTTCAGGTGCCCTAGTGAAAACAGACAATTATTAAAAACTAGTCTCAAGTCTGGGGAAAAAGCACACCCAGACAGGTGTGGGAACTCTCTCTCAGGAACCGCATTAACCCAGAATGACTGACGTAGGAAGAGAAACACAACTGTATAGTTGAAATCAGTACCTAAGTAAATATCTAGCATGTGAGCTTTATTAATGAAAGAGGGGTTGAAACACCAGTTTTGGAATCCCTGTTCAAAATGACTCCTCTCTTTCCCTTTTTTCATCTTTCCTTCTTATCCTTTTCCTTCCTTTCTCCTCTTTCTTTCTGTCACATAAACTAAAAATGAAAGACAGCAAAATAATCAGGGATTTTGGAAAAATCCCCATCCTCATTCATCTTGTTGTTCTGATCTCTAATGGGGAGAGCGCAAATTCTGTCCATGCGAAACAATCACTCACCTGTCTTGCGATTCGGAGGGGGAGCACCCTGGGAGGCGGCCAGATACGCATCCTGCGGATTGGGGTTCATCACACTCGTATGGAGGGCAGAATCTGAATTTGTTCTGGTTGCAAAAGAGGGAAATATTAAAACACACCTAAACGACGTTTGGAATTTCTGCTGCAAGGACACACCATCATTGAGACCAGATGTACGTTCGGAAGTGTGAAGCTGGAACCTTAAAAGGCTAACAAGCTCACACTGACAGACCTCCTTGTTCCATTGCTACTCCTCTGCTGTAGCCCCCAATACAAAATAATTCACTTGCTTCTAATTGGATCAAATCTGTGTTAATTTTGTCACACACACCCCTGTTCAATTGCAGATAAAGACTCTTCAAGGCCCTCCAATGCATCCAAGTCCATTTTAGGATCTCTTCAAGGAGAAATTAAGCCTAGGAGAGGAGAGGGGACCATGCAGCCCTCCAGATGTTATTGAACTGCAACTGCCAGCATTCTTCAGCCTCGGACATGCTGGCTGAAAGGGCTCCAGGGTTTTAAAGAAAGTATGTGTACTGTGAAGTTGAAGGTTTTCACGGCCAGCATCCATAATTTTTGTGGGTTTTTCAGGCTATGAGGCTGTGTTCTAGAAGAATAATAGAATCATAAGTTGGAAGAGACCCCAAGGGCCATCCAGTCCAACCCCATTCTGCCCTGCAGGAACTCACAATCAAAACATACCCAACAGATGGCCATCCAGCCTCTGTTTAAAGACCTCCAAGGAAGGAGACTCCTCCATACTCCAAGGCAGTGTGCTCTACTGTCGAACAACTCTTATCATCAGGGTGTTCTTCCTAATGTTTAGGTAGAACCTCTTTTCCTGTACTTTGCCTCCACTGCTCTGAGTCCTAGTCTCTGGAGCAGCATAAAACAAACTTGCTCCATCCTCAACATGACACCCCTTCAAATACTTAAACAGGGCTAGCTTACCACCTCTTAACCTTCTCTTCTCCAGGCTAAACATACTCAGGCCCTAAGTCTCTCCTTCAGGGACCCTGAAGGGTTGATATACAAATGCCTTCAATCAATCAATCAATCAAACAATCAATCAATCACTACCCACCCAAAACACACAGTTTCCAACTCCTGCGTTGCTGAATTAACAGCCAGATTGAAGAGAGGATGCAAAAGATGTTAGGGGCAGCAGGATGTGGGGAGAGAGAAGAACTATTGCAATTTAACGGAGCACCCAGAGGCATAGACAAGGCCTGGCCTGTTTTGCCATCTGAGGCGTGGGCAGGAAGCTCTCGCTTTCCCCTGCTGCCCTGCCTCACCAGGGTCTCCTTTCACCAGCTTCCAGCATTTTAATGATGCCTTCTGGGAACTTGGGGATGGAAGGATACAAGGTGGGGGTGGCAGAGAGAGGTTCCTATCGCTCCCTCGGGAGCAGACAACAGGGGCATTGTTACCAGAGTGCAGCAGAGTTGTGTGCACCCGCAGCCAGCCAATCTCCATTCCCTCCTCCATTGAAACTAGGGCTGAATCTGGGGGGCAGGGGGAGGAGGAAGAAGGGGAATTGGCAAGTGAAAGCAGAGGATGCTTCCTCCGAGCCAAGATCTCTCACGCAAATACAGTGCAAAGGGTGGAGGAGGGAAACAGACATTGTCAAGGCAAAATCCCTGACTAACAAATAAAATTAAGAACCGCTAATTCAAGCAAATGCAAAATAAAGCTGCTGCCTTTGTTTCTGGGCACATAAGGCAGGAGGGATGCTAAACCTGCACAAATGTACAAGAATCATCTAACACAGCAGTTCTCAACCTGTGGGTCGAGACCCCTTTGGGGGTCGAACACCCCTTTCATAGGGGTTGCCTAAGGCCATTGGAAAATGCCTATTTTCGATGGTCTTAGGAACCGAGACATCGCTACTCTATCTGTCTCTGGCTATGGTAGGGGTCACCACAACATGAGGAACTGTATTAAAAGGTTGCGGCATTAGGAAGGTTGAGAACCACTGATCTAGCAGGACTGTGTCCACTCCCACCTCCCGAATGCTTTGCAACAGTGAGGCTGAAATATAGCGATGGCCACATTTTAGAGAGCCATTACACTGGAGCAGATCAAGTGTTGGACCTGGAGGTTTCAGTCTCCCCTGAGCCATGAAACTCAATGGGTGACATGGGCCAGTGCCCTTTCCCTTGGCCTGAGCAAGGCTTGCTGTGGAGATAAATTGGGGAGGGAGCCAGGCCTTGAATAATCCACGGGGCCACCTCTGGAAAATGCTTGGAAATTTCACCTGGTCCAAAGAGCTGCAACCAAATTGTTAATGGGAACTGGCTACAACTGCCTTGTTGCAACAGTTCCACCAGCTGTTGGTTTCTTTCTGGGCTCAATTCAAAGTGCTGGTTATGGTCATCTCCTGGATATCTGGAGGGACTGTCTGTCCCCATGTGAGTCTGCCTTGTCTTGCAAAGGGAACTTGCAGCACCTTTGAGACTAACTGAAAGAGAGAAGGTGGTAGCATGAGCTTTTATAGACTTGAGCCTACTTTCTCAGATGCATGGATCTGAGATTGAAAGTAAGACGATGGAAGCATGAGCTTTCGTAGATTTGTGCCTACTTCCAGAGGACTCTCCACTCCGCCTCCTGATCAGAGGAAGTCTACGAAAGCTCATGCTCCCAGCTTCTTTCTTTCAGTTAGTCTCAAAGGTGCTGCGAAATCCCTTTGCATACTGATTTTCCAAACTAACACGGCTATGTCTTTGAATCCTGCCCATGTCTTGAGATCTTTAGGGAGGCTTTTCTGTCTCTCCTACTACCCTTACAGGTAAATCTGCTGATACCTTGGGGAGAGGGCCTTCTTCATGGCTGCACCCGGGCTCTGCAACTCCTTTCCTAGAGAGGCTAGAGACCCTGCTATTGGGTTCCTCCAGGGAAAAAGGTGGCATACAAATGAAATGAAATGAAATGAAATGAAATGAAATAATATCCATCTGTAGGTGGCTAAAGACATATTTGTTTTGGCCGATATTTGAGAACTGATTGCTCATTGGGAAAGGACCTTTAATAATGAGTTGCATTATCTGTGTTTGTTTCGGGCATGCTTTTAATTGGTTTTAATTCTACTGGTAGTGTATATTTTAATTTCTCTAGGGCATGAATTGTTTTAACTTTTTTAACCTGTCTTCAGTCTCAGGTTCAGGAGAAAGGTGGGATGATGATGGTAATGAGGGAAGAACTCGCTTGCCCTGTACAAGAGGTGCAAATTGTACAATCTTTCAAATGTTGTTGGAACTACAACTCCCAGCACCCAATGCCAGCAAAGTCAAAGGTGAGGAATGCTGAGGGCTGATGCTCAGTCACATCTGAGGGCTCCAAAATTGCCACCTTTGCTTTAGCAACTTGGCAACTCAGGGAAAAGTGTGGAAGCTAAGCCCTATGAGGAACATCATATGGAGCTGGGTATACTTACAGAGCACAGAAGGTGGAGAGGCAATATGAAGGCCATACTTAAATATATGGAGGGATGTGCATGCACAAGGTGGAGCAAGCTTGTTTTCTGCTTTCAAGACTAGCCCACAGACCAATGGATCCAAATTACAAGGAAAAAGAGATTCCACCTAACCATTAGCAAGAATTTCTTGAATGTAAGAGCTGTCCAACAACGGAAGGGGCTGCCTCAGAGGGTTGTGGACTCTCCTTCTTTGGAGGTCTTTAAGCAGAGATTGTATGACCATATTTTGGGAGTCCTTTAGTTGCGTATTTGTACATGGCAAGATGCTGGACTACATGGTGCTTGTGCCCCTTACGGCTCCGAGATTCCAACTCCCATTGATCCTACAATTTCCAAGACTGGTCTATTGAGCCCCAACTTCTCTGGAAAAGGATGCTTCATAATGGTCTTGCCAATTGTAGATAGTCTACCAGTGAGATAAGGCCCCTTCCCATATGTCTGCAAGATGGCAAAGGCGCTTTAACTTACCTGGGGGGTAAAATGTATTCCTCCCCATAACACTGAGCATCTTTCCCCCTCCCATCAGCCTCAAATTCCACCCTGGCCTCTGGATGGATATATATATATACATGGACAGACTCCTTGCAAGCCTGGTTGACAAGAGAACCTGGGATGGCCTGGAAAGAGCTAGGGTTGGTGGGGAGAAGACAGAATCAAAAATGGTTCACCTGTTGAGTGCCACCGGCAGCCTAAACAAGTGTCCTTTCTCGGTGGGGAAGTTACCCCATGGCATGGCCCTTTGTAACAAAACAAGACAAAATCAACAAGGTTACTTTATAGCAGTGTGAAGAAAATCCACTGAGAGGACTAGCAGATTGGAAGAAGCATGGGGTTGAAGAGTGAGGAAAGGTAGAGCAAGGAAAAGAAGGGGCTAAAGTCAGAATTGAGGGCACAGAGGCAACTGATGGGGCGCAGAGGCAATGGAGTGGCCCGGGGAAAGAATGACAGTCATTGAAAGTAGCCTTTCCCAACCTGGAGCCTCTCAGACTGTTGACTGCTATTCCCATCACCCCCAATCAACATGGCTAGAGCTACAATCTACATTGCCCCAACTAGTTGACCAGGAGGATGATGGGTCCTATAGTCCCAATACATTTAAGCAACTAGTTGGGCAGAAGGAGGGAGACATAGTCTGAGGCCAAGTCCAATTTCCTTTGTGGAGACACAGAAACTGGAGATTCCTGGGCAGACTGGGAGCAGCCTTCTCCCTTAAAATTCCCTCTTTGAAAGGTAACCCTTTAGAAACCACGAGAGAGAGCAGGGTGTAGATTCAACTGTAATAGGGAAGAATACAGCCTTCTAAGAACATAATTTTCTATGGTTTGGGGGGAAAGGAGAATGAGAAAATCAGGTTTCTAGCTCTTGGGGGGGGGATGACACCTGTCAGGCTTCTACCCAAAATCACTTGTTCTACTGAACAAACACTTCATCTGGTTTGACCAAAGCAGGATGGAAGGGAGAAAACCACCTTACTCCATTGAGTAATGGCTTACTGCATCTCTCATTCATTTTCTCTCTTTCCACTACAGCTCTTGCCCCATCCTGGCCCCACTTAACCCCCTTTTGAAGAAAACCAAGGTCTCCAGCAAAATATTTCACAAGCCATTCCAGGTAGCCTCATTCCTGAGTGTTTCTTTCCCACTATTATTAACTGTTCCCAAATTGGGGGCTTGGATTCTAAGCACAGGATTCTTTTTCTCGTTAATTAAAAAAAAAGTCCTTAAGGTTGTTAAAAGAGATTGGTGAAAGCATGCAAACCTGGTAAAATAAGACAGCCAGTTGGCTAAGCAGAGTTTTCAATATAGATGGGGTGCAAGGTGGGGGCTTTAGGGACCAATTCAACCCTTTTCTGTGTCTAAAAGATATATAGCAGTAGTAGAAGCAGCACTCTATTTTGCATTTATAAAGTACTTCAGGATGGTTCAGGGGCATTATTTCACTATTGCTTACAAAATAGACAAGGCAATTATTATTGCCCCCATATTGCAGATGGGAAGGTTTGTTTATTTTATTTATTAAAATATTTATGACCCACCCTAAATCATGAGGTCGCAGGGTGGTATACGAGGAACGCAGATTCAAATGATCCCAAACCATTAAAACCATTTAACTAGACAAAAAGCATATTAAACAGGTTATGAAATTAAAATGGAATTAAAACAATTCAGATCCATCTACAGAAACTTTTTAGAGGGAACTAGTTCATCCCCAGGCTTTAATAAACAGCCGTGTCTTTACTTGGGACCTAAATGAAGCTAACATTGGCACCATAGGGTCTCCAAGGGGAACTGGGGTGCCACAGCTGAGAAGGCCCTCTCCCACATCCTCACAAAGTACACTGACAGTGAAAAAGAAACAGACCTGGCCTTTGGCCATGTACAAAACTGGCAGCTAAGGCAAAGATCTGAAATGTGGGTATGGAAGGCTTTCTTGGACTAGCCGCTCAGCCTCTGTACCAGGAATGGGGAATGTCACCCACTATCACCAGCTGTGTTGGCTAGTCCAGAAACATCTGGAGGGCCGTCAGTTTCACCTCCCTGCTCTGTGCTATTCTGAGTTCTCTATACAAAGATGAAAGATTAGTTACCATATCTGCCAATCACCCTGAAGTCAGCCATCTCCAAACAGATAGGTACTGGCTATGCGATTAAAAGAATCAAAGACCAACACATCCAGAGGACCACAGTTGGAGGAAGACTGCCCTGGTTTTCACAAAAACTGGGGGTTTAAGAAATCAAGCGGTCCCCTACCAACCATCTTCCGGCAGCCTCTTTGTTGCACTTCTGTCTCTGGCATAATATTTTGACTCCTAGGGCCCTTTCACTATGATTCTGCATTAACTGCCACGGCAGCATCCTATGGAATCCTGGAAGTTGTAGCTTGGGGAGACACTCCCTGAGAACAGTAACTATCCCTCTCTAAACTGCAAATTCCAAATTCCATAGGATGTGCTTTAGTTCAAAGTGCTGCAATCATCTAGTGAGCAAGCACTTTTATTCTCACCATATAGATGTGAGCGTACTCAACTCAGATGTTAATACATGGCAAGCTCTGGGGGGGATGCATGGAGAGGGCATTGGCTGGTGTGGGTGTGATGGCAGAATAGTTTCTCTCTGTCTCATACACACACACTTACACAAACATATGCATATGCACACACACACCAGGAATCCCTCCCAAGTGTGAATGTCTGAAGCAGTAGAGCAAGAAAATGAAAGGGGAGAAGCAAGTTACGGCATATTACATTATGAAATTTCATGGCACCCCAGCCTGTGCTCAGATACTGCCCACCAGATGTATTAGATTCCAACTACCATCATTCACTAGGATGAGCAGGGGTTATAAGGGTTGTAGTTGGACACATCTGGAGGGAAATGGGCAGGAGAAGGCCCAACTAGCTATTTGGCACTCCCATTAAGTTACCCAGAATGCTCTGCAGGGGAAAGAAGGCAGGTCAAGGACAGAAAACAGAGGCCTTAAGAAACGTTGTACACATTTGCATCCTCTGTTAGCCAAAAATTACAAAATCATCTGTGTGCCCCCCCCCAACCCATCCCCAAAATCCTGGGAGAAGCACGTTAATATCTGGAATGTATTGCATGTCCCTGTTTGTAAGGAGGAAAGAGGTCTAATTGCCAAACCACAACTTTGCACTTAGGACACAGCTTCCTTCAACCATGTTCGGAGACCAGACCAAAAACAAAACCAGCAGCTGTTCAAATGCCTGCACCTGGAAATCTTGCCAGAATCTACAGGAGCTGCAAGAGGACAACATCAGGGGAGGAAACCAGTTTTGAAAGCCCCTTCCTGTGTTAGGCAAAAGGGCTGCTTTACCAAAGCAGCAAAACGAAGGATAGGAGCAGGGACTGTGCCACTGGGCAACTGCAGTGGGAGGAGAAGAATGTTTGAGGGAAGATCTCTTGAACAACCTGAGAACAAGGAGGGCTGAGACCCTGAAATGTCAAGCTGACATCACAAGGACTGACTGGAATACTTTTGAAGGAAACTAACAAGGGTGGGTGAAAACTGCTCCTAAGCTGTTGCCACCTGGAGAAAGGCTAAGATGCCATTTGAGTGGTGAAGTGGTTCATGGCCAGGAACAGCAGTAGCACTTGGCACCCTCAGTGCCCTGCAGCTCAAGACAGAGTGGCAAATTTTTAAATGTCGGCTGGCATAAAATATTCACCACCAGTAGGCCCACCACTTTCCAGGAGCCAGCTCTACTCAGAGCAATGGACACCTCCCAGAATCCTCCAGTAAGCAGAGCCATGGATGGCCATGCTGGTTGAAGGGTGCCAAGTGTGACAATCCAAAATTTCCCCAAGCTTTGCCATGCATCCTGCTGTAGACAATTTACTAATGCTGACTGCAGGAGAGGAGTTGCATGTGACACACACACACACTTTCCAAAAATCAGCTTCCAAGGGACCCAAACTTAGTCTCATAATTTAGAAAGAGATGGAAAGAAATTGTTCTCCAGGTGTGGTTGGACTGCAACTCCCACCAGCCCTAGCCATGACAAATCAGGGGAATCAGAGACTAACAACATCTGCTTCCCAGCTATGGTACAGCCAGATTTAAGCTGGGAATCTGAGAGGATGAAACAGAGGTATGGCGTAAAAATATAGGCCATCATCTCCTCTCCTAGTTTGGAACAGAAGAAGTAAGGGGAAAGTGTGGGAAGAGCTGGGGAAAGGATCACTTTATTCCCCCTCTGATATACAATGAACTTTACCTCCTCCAGCTGGGTTCGGCAGGAGGCGACAGATACGCAGGGCTGTAAGGGGAGCTGTCAATGTAAGGAGAGGGTTAAGGAAGATGTAGCTCAGAGCTTGTTTTGGGGAGGGGAGTAAAGAAAGGGGAATTTTACTGCCGATAGAACACAGATCCGCAGATGGCCCCAAAGCAGCAGGTTTTTGCTAATGCTCTTTAATCCTCAGAGCTGGGACAAACTACAGCTCCTACTGGGTAGATGGATGAATAGATAGATGGATTGGGGAGGAGGGGAGAGGAGATGCATGGGACCAAAGGATATCTGACGCATGTAGCGGCGGAGGGGCGACATCATCCGCCGGGGATCCCGCTGCACCTGTTTCACCAAGCTGTGGTGCCGTGTGCCACGAACGGAGTCCAGTGGCGAATGGAGGGGACTCTGGAAAGAGAAAGAAGAAGGAAGCAGAATTAGGAAGCAGTGCTTTCACTCTTCGAGTTCCCCAGCCAACATGGACAGTGCAGGGAGGAGTTTTTAAAATGTGATTTTAATTTAATTGTGTTGAATCTGAGGGCAGGAGGAGGAGCTGCTGTTGCTAGATAGACTCCAAATCATTGACGGTCCAGTAATCCAGTTGGTAACATTTGGCAAACTGTGAAACAGCAACAACGCATCATACAAGTAAATCTCAGCTAACAATGTCTCTGACAAAGAAGCTTCTTTTTTCAAAGTCTTTAGGTCCACCCATTCCCCCTTTTTGTCCTTGTCTATTGACTGGTTAGAAAATTTTTAGCATTGTCAGCACTGCAAGAAGGGGGCGGCATGGAAAAACACAGACTTATAGAGTTCAAATGTGTTGATTTCCTTCCTGTCAGCTTTCTTCACTGTTCAGCGTTCAGCACATACATAGACACTGGAGTAATTTCAGTAAAATCTTCCACTCTACTGAGCAGATGTGTCATGTCACCTCAGGTTGTGTCCAAGGTATGGTAGCCTCACGTTGATTCTTCTGGCTTCTAGTAAGAGTATAAGCTTGATTTGTTCTGGGACTCATTCACAGGAATATCGTAGTTTACACAACCTCTGACAAAGTTCTTTTTTAACAAGTCTTTTTATTCCCATCAAGCCACCCCTTTTTCTCCTTGTCCCCTATCTAGCTGCACTCTCAGCATTGGAAGACTGGGGGATAGGAGAAACACATACCTATAATGTTGGGCTACAGCTGCATATCTGAAGCAAATAATGTAATATTAAATTAATATTAATATTAAATTACTACCACCATCAGGACAAAAACCGGTGTGTGACTATTTGTGTCCTTCCAATACTTGGAGGCTCAACCTTCACTGACAGAGAACTTGGGAATGGGAAGGAACCATACTCAGCTCCCACACAGACTGAAACTCTCTTCTGTTTATGGTGTTTATCAGCTGCTCTAACCAGGCTAGCACATAAAAATTTAATGCTCACTCTTTGGAATTTCAACTATTTATCCCCCAGCCCTGAACCAAATTGAAAGAGGACTCCCCACAACCTCTCTTTTTCATGAGAGAAAGACGTGCAAATACTCATGCAGGGCTGCCAGAAAGACTTGAACCCCCATTTCTAAGGGGGTAACACAACATAAAGCCAATTCTCTCTCTCTCTCTCTCTCTCTCTCTCACACACACACACACACACACACACACACACAAATGCATGGAGTATTACAGACCTCCTGTGCCCATTACAGCTGCTTTGGAGAGAAATTTAGCATGTTAGTTTGCCCAGCCTGCCTTGATCTCCACTTGTCAACCAGCTGTAAAAGGCGCAGAAGCTCCAAGGTGGTGGGAGCAGGAAGCCCAACTAAATTCAGCTCCATTTTGCCGGAGGAAGCAATCTGGCACCTTCTGGATATTCTGAATCACAATGCCCACCATCTCCAGCCATACTGGCTGGACCAATAGGAATTGTAGTTGCATATATTAAGAGGGCTGCCAGGTTGACTATCCCTTTGGGTTTGCTGTGGCCCATCAGGGAACGAGAATCCAAGCTGAGGAAAAAAGATCTTCTCTGTGGGAGAGTTACCTGAAAGTCAGAGGCGCCACTCCCAATCTGGTTGACATTGGGCAAGGAACCGCCATAGTATGGGCCACGACTATGTGCCAAGCGCAGCTTCTGGGCCTGCAACTGAACCAGAGAGAGAGAAATCAACAACATGCATTCATTTACAGCCTGCTCACTAGAGATCTTACCTGGTTTATGCAACCCTCTCAGAACATTTCAAACCATTTGCAATTTACAATCTCAGTCAACAACCACCCACCTTGTAAGGTAGGCCAGGTATCATCCACTCTACAGCATTATGAGTTGAGATTGGGAGAACAGTAGTTGCCCTAATACATTCTAGCAGGCTCATAGCAGAGGCGAGACTCGAATCCAAGGGCTTCCTGAGTCACAGTTTGTCCCTGACGCCAACCTACTACAGAGACTCAAGCGAACACAACTGAGAAGGCAACACATTCCACCAGTTTATGCTGCCTTGCCATTCCACAAAACAGTGGCAGTTCTTCACTGGTTTTACTAATGCAGCTTAAAAGCAAATGAAAACATCCTGTGTAGTGGTCTCATATCTTCCTTGCTGTATGCAGCAAGGACAGAAGAAGCAAGGACATAGAAGCACTTACAAGGTCTATCCATTCATCACTGGTTGGGCAATTTGGATTCTCACACTGCTAGAGTTGACATTCAAACATCAACTTGATAGAGGCAAAATAACTGAAGACTCTCTTGGGACTCCATGGCACTCGTTCATAACATATACATCACATGCAAACTATAGGCATGGTCCACCATTGAACCATATGATACAATGGAAGCTGTCATGATGAGCTTCTTTGGATATGGACTAGGGGCTCTGTTGCTTTTGTTAGTCTTTTACAATCATGTTGTCTTGGAAATGTTGTCTGTGATGGGGAGGATGGGGAGGAGAGAATGTACTATTACTCTATGGAAATTCATAGAATAATAGAGTTGGAAAAGACCACAAGGGCCATCCAGTCCAACCCTCTGCCATGCAGGAACTCTCAATCAAAGTATCCCCGACAGTTGGCCATCCAGCCTAAAAATATAACAAAATATAAATATATAAAGGAAAAAATAGACAAAAGGGACCATTCTGGACATAAACCCTCCGCCCCACGCACACACACTCTATTAGCCTCTATTTATCATGCTGTCCATCTGACCTCCGCACCCTCATCTTCCTGCATTTCTCCACGTTCTCTTACCCACAAAGTTCTGAATTTGCAGGAAGCAGGAGAATTCATGCAAACCAAGAGCCAACGCCCCGGTGCACCCACCAGATTTGCATGACTTTGAATAAATGACAAGTCTGATAAAACTACAGCTTAAATCACAGGCTGCAACAGAAGAATCAAGAGTTGATTCTCCTCTACTAGTGCTTTTTGGGGGGAACATGAAGGAAGATACTCAAAAGAGATGATAAGCCAAGATTCAAGTTTTCCTGAAGCACACTCTTCCAACTGGAAGCATGGCCTTGGCTATGGGCATGCTGTCCACACCTGAAATTAGTATACAGAACAAGAGTCGCCCATAAGCAATGCCCTCAGTCATCTTTTCAGCTGCTGGTCTCTCCCCATCTAAAAAGAAAGCTTCAGGACTGGTATTCTCCTTTAAAACAAGATGGCACCCCACCCAAAAAGTGGCTTTACAAAGCATGAAGTGGACTCCTGGTGTCAGGATGAGCTGTGGATCTTGGGAGTCTCAGTCAACCCCCAAGTAGACCTCCAAGCTCAGTAGACCCCCAAGCTATGAGTCAACAGTGTGAAGTGGTGGCCCTAAAAGCCAATTCAGTTCTAGGCTGCATCAATATACTGTCCAGATCAGTGGTTCCCAAACTTTGGTCGCCCAGATGTTTTGGACTTCAGCTCCCACCATTCCTGATTGCTGGCCAAAGTGGTTGGGACTTCTGGGAGTTGAGGTTCAAAACACCTAGAGGACCAAAGTTTGGGAATCGCTGGTCCAGATCAAGGGAAGTCATAGCACCACTCTTTTCTGTTTCGATAACTTGGAAGACTGTATCCAGTTCTGGGCACCACAATTCAAGGATAGTGACAAGCTGGAATATACAGGAATATACTTTAGTGGTATGTTCCTATCAAGAATAAGATGGCCACAGGTCTGGAATCCAAGCCCTAATAAGAAAAGCTGGGGGGATCTGAGTAAATTCAGCTTTATGAAAATACAGTATTTATGGATCTGAAGGGAAAGGATGTCATACAGAAGATAGGGTAAGCTTGTTTTCTATTACTCCACAGACAAGAGTATAGACCAACAAATTTAAATTGTAAGAGAGAGAAATTAGGAAGAACCTTTTTTTTTACTGGAAAAGCAGTTAGACAGTGGAACAGCTTGCCTTGGAGGTTGTGGACTCTCCTTCTTGAAGGTCTTTAAAGCGAGGTTGAGCGCCCATATTTCAGGAGTGCATTAGTAGTATATTTTTTTGCATAACAAACGGTTGGCGTAGATAGTCCTTGGGATCCCTTCCAGCTCTTTGTCTAAATTATCTGCTCTGCATGCCAAAGGGCCCCAGCTCACTCCCTGGCATTTCTAGGGCAGGCTATGAAAGACATCTGCCTAAAACATCATAGAGCTGCTGCCTATCAGGATAAACCAAGGGATGGGAAGCATGTGGTTGAACTGCAATTCCCAGCATTCCTCACCACTGGCTATGTTGGCACGCAGTCCAACAACATCTGCAAGGTCGCAAGCATCCCACCCCTGGCATTACCCATACAAAGCTTGATGGACCCATAGTATATGGAAGAACCCTAACTTTCTATGTTCCCAATGAGAAACACTAGACCCCACCCCACAAAGAGGTTGGCCCTCTTAGCTTACTAAGAGTTGGTACTTTTACTCTTGAAGTCCCTCTCTCACCTTGCCTGAATGCAAACTTCAGCCATACCACAAATCAAAAGCTTGGGAAAGCTACGCTTTGGACCACAACTCCCAGAAGCTATTGCCAGCCAGTTACCAGCCTGCCAGGGAGTCTGGGAATTGTAGTCTGGGGGGGGGGGATTTCTTCTGAATTCTGCACCAATCCACTTCAATGAGATCAAGGCAGAGGTAAAATCCAAAGCAGGGATCTTCCTGACTTTAGCTCTGCCTCAAAAGGCAAGTGACTAGAGCTCTTTCTCTGGCTTTTTGCCAGTTTCCTCCAGCTTCAGAGAAGCCTCTTACAGGACAGATGACTTTTGGAGCCCCAAGGATTGATCTCTGCCTTGTTTATCTATCTCAGGAATCGCGCATACCACAAACCTTTCTGGAAGGACTGGTTCAGGAACGCCCAGGCTTGTCCCCTCGGGATGCAGAATTAGCAGCCCAACCAACCCGTTGCCCCCTTCAGTCAGGCTGAAAATCAACCAGCTGCTTACTTTGAAAATGGGGACAGAGCCTTACCATAGCGGCACTAAGAAGAAGCAGCAGTCTGAGAACGGTGCATCTGCACTGCCGAAATAATACAGTTTGACACCCCTTTTAGTGCTGTAGGGCCATCCTATGAAATCCTGGGGTTTGTAGTTGTGCAAGATCTTTAAAAGGCGGACACCTCCCAAAAATTACTGATCTCAGGATTTTGTAGGATGGAGCCAAGGCAGTAAAAGTGGTTCTGAAAATATCTCAACGTTGAGAAAACTGGAAGCGGGTTTGCAGTTCCTAGTAGTCCACATCCCACTTTTGGGAACGGCATTGTCTTGAGGGCAGCATTCCAAGAGCATGAAAACCTTTGTCCCTTCCCTTAACACAAAGATATGTGGGTTTCTAGGCAGGTAAAAAATCCAAAGTAAGCAAAGGGGATGGATGTCATGATTGCTGAGGTCACCCAAGCGCTGATGGGTTTTAAAGGAGGACAACAATGTCAGCCACGTGTAAATACCTGAAGGGAGTTCATGGAGAAGATGGAGTGAGCTTGTCTTCCGCTACTTCTGAGACTAGAACATAAACCAATGGTTTCAAACGAGATTCAACCTAAACATTGGGAATAACTTCTTGACTGCAAGAAAGGTTCATCAGTGGAATAGACTGGCTTGGAGAGTAGGCCTCTCCATCAATATAGGTCTTTAAAGAAAGGTTGGATGGCCATCTTTCAGAAGTCTTTTAGCTGTATATTTGCAAGTAGCAGGGGAGTGGATTAGGTGGCCCATGAGGTCCCCTCCAACTCCATGGTTCTATAGTTCGATGAACAATTGATGCTTCTGTTCAAAGATCCTCTTCCAAGTTCACAATTAAAGTAGCCACCATCACCATCTAATGCTGGTGGCTTCCAAATTTTCTAGCCCATGGTTCCTATTACCTTGACAGCCATTGTGCCCCATGGCTGGAAATGACGGCAGCTGGCATCAAAACCTTCTGGGTTGGAAAGACTGGAATATAGATTATACTTTTAGGCTACACCTTCCCAATCATAACTCTTCTATTCACACTAAGGGAAGCCAAAAGGACAGATTACAGAATAGTAGCCCATGGACCCACCAATGAGTAGTACTTTCAAAAGAGTGTGGGTATGGATGGGCAGGAGGGAATATCCATGCAAATACTTCCCAGATATCTGAATGCCACATAGTACCTCACTCCTAAGAATCTCTCCTACAATTTGGAGTTGTCACCAGTGTTGATAAAAACATATCTTTTTAAAAATGTAAAATAGGGGTGTGGGTTCTTTCATTTCAATCAGATTCCAAAATTTTCTTACAACAAAAAAGCTGCCTAGGTCAAAGATATCATCATGAATACCAACTGTACAATTTCTAATTCTATTCTATGAATATGTTAATAGTAGCTTACAGAAAATGGGATATAACCTGGTCAGTTCTATTCTGCAGGTGGTGCATATGAAGTTCAAGTTTGCTCTCCCTCCTCAGCTTTGCCTCTCTCTCTCTAAACGCAAAGACAGACACAGTCAATGAATAAAGAACTTGGGGGAATAAAGTAGATCTGAACAAGGAGTCAGAATCTGGATATAAACGCAAACGATCCCAATTTTTGATGAACTGAAAATTAATCTGAAAACAATTCAACATAACTCGTTTCTGTTTAACTACTGTATAAGAAAATCTGCGTCTCTCGATATATATCAGGATTATGATACATTAATAATACGCTTCTACTAAAAAATGATGATTAAATAGAATCTTCCCCACTAGTAATTCAAACTGTGACCGAAATCATTAAAACTGAGTCCTTTCAGAGAAGAAATTCAAATCAATTTGAGTTAAATCAAGCCAACCCTGGCAGCCTCATTAAATCTAGGAATCCTGCCGTCAAATGCTGGGGTCTATTTATTAAGCCTAATTTCTTGTCCGCTCATCATAACACAGTGTCTACCCGGCATTCGACAAGAAAACAGCCATAACCTCGAAACAGAACAGAGCAGTTAAAAAGTATAAAATCCAGAAAGCCCATCTAGCAAGCAAATCTTTAGGGGGAGTCTCAAAACACAGCTTAGATGAGCCCCCAGCTTCAAGAGAAGCCCCACATGAAGCGGCATCATGCTGATTCAGATGTGTGTGGGGGGTCCCAGAATGAATCACATTGCGCAAGCGATCGGTGTTGAAGAAAGCCGCAGTTGATGTGCTAACGCCAGCTGGGAACAGGTCCTTCTTGCGCTGGAAGTAACCTGAGCCTCAATGGACAATGATACGTTCCTTCACTGTCCCTTGAAGGAACAGTGAGTTCCTCCTCACTGTCTCTTCAAGGAGTTCTGCCCCACCGAGGAGAGCCAAAGTTCCCAAATGCTGAACCTGATAACCAGCCACCCACAAAAGCCTTGGTCCTCCCAGAACTTGTCCACTTTATCAGCTCTCATGAAACAAGCTTCACCGTCTAAGTGTTACTTCAGCTAATTTGCTACCTTTCCTAACCCAGATGTGACAAGAGAACTAGAACTGAATGCCATCGATGTACTGGTGACACCGTACCCCCAACTCCTAATAACCGTGACTATTGGCTTCATAACATTAGGCCAAAACAGTGGCACTCACACTGTCCTGCCAAAGGTCATGAGCAAAACTGCTCATGGTCAACCAATGTTATTGTGGAGGAGCAAGTATCACAAGAACCAGCAGAAATACTGCCTAACAGTATATCCACAGCAACTGCACAAAAGCAGGTAAAGAGGCCAACAATAGCAAAAGCTTTGGCACAAGAGGGTTACACTTCTAGATCGATGGAAGTAATAGGGCCACTCTATTCTGCTTTGGTTAGACCTCACATGGAATACTGTGTCCAGTTCTGGGCACCACAATTCAAGAAAGATGTTGAGAAGCTGGAGCGTGTCCAGAGGAGGGCAACCAAAATGGTGAAGGGTCTGTAAGTCCCCCAAACTCTATGAGGAACAGTTTATGGAGCTGGATTATGTGTAGCCTGGAGAAGAGAAGGTTAAGAGGTGACATAGCTGTGTTTACATATCTGAAGGGATGCCATATTGAGGATGGGGAAAACTTGTTTTCTGCTGCTCCAGAGATTAGAACACAGAGCAATGGATGGAAGCTACAGGAAAAGAGATTCCATTTAAACATTAGGAAGAACTTCCTGACTGTGAGAGCTGTTCAATAGTGGAATATGCTGCCTCAGAGTGTGGTGGAGTGTCCTTATTTGGAGTATTTCAAGCAAAGGCTGGGTGTCCATCTGTCACAGGGATAACTTTGACACTATCTACCTGCATGGCAGAATGTGGTGTAAATGGATGGCCCTTGGGGTCTTGTCCAACTCTAGGAGTCTACGACTTTCTCTGTCTCTGTCAAAGAAGGCCAGCCATCTGGGCAAGCAATGATTCCCTATGAGATGAAATGGAAATGAAATGGGTCAAGAGAATTGGTTTCTTCCAAGAGTTTCCATAGCTAAGCAACCACAACTTTCCCCATCATCTCCTGCCAAAGGAGTGGGGTGGTGGTCTTAACAACAATTGTCATCAGACACCTCCAGAGGCAGCCTTCTTCAGGAACAAATGCACCAAAGCCACAAGGACCACTGCTTTATGGAAGGCTGCACCAATCATTCCCTGTATCCCTTCATCTAAGCCAACTCAGCAAGCCATGAAGGATCAAGCGTGTCTATGACAGGTCAGACAGCTCTAAGAATCTTGCCCATGTCCTCAAGCAATATCAATTGAAATTCATTTTTCAAAAATGGGGTAAGATAACTAGGTGCAGCATAAAGACAGCAATGTTCAGGTGGGTGCCCAGTGTAGCAAAGTAGGGTTCAGATGGATGACCAGCAATTTTGTACTCAAGGGACGTAGCCTTTCAAGAGGTCTAGTTCCCATTCCCAGATAAGGAATCTCTTCTGGATGGTTAGTCAGGGACATGATGGAGGTACAATTTATTTTCTACCTTCACCATCACCTTGTGGAAGATGATCTAAGACAGTCCATGTCAAGATATCTGAGGTATGGAACCAGGAATGTTACTCCCCAAGATGCCAGGGATTGATACCATATTTGTGTCTACTGGCCCCAATTGTTTCTTTCTTTCCTGGAAACTAGTCAGGGACCGTCAGTCAATGGCTCAGAGACCAACACCAGTCTGTGAACCACAACTTTACGCAACACTACTCTAAAACATGATGGGTCAAGGAACATTCTCAAGCATTTGTGTATTCAACTTCCAGTGTGCTTTAGGCAAGAAGAGGCATGCAGGTCCTGGTACTAGAAGGCAATATGAAGGCTCCAGATTGGGCAATTATGGAGCAAATATTGAGGATTTGCCCTGGGCCGGCCAACAGAAGAATGTTTCCTGCCTCCTGGGCTGAAGTCTCCTGCCTCCAGCTTCTGCTTTAGGTTTGACGGATGCTGGAAAAAGAAATGTAGACACTGGATCAGATCCTGGCAAAGCCATCTTCAATGCCAACTCGACTCTCTGGGGCACCAGCGTCCCATTTGATCACCTCTGCCCAACCACTTGTACATTTTCTCAGCTTTTGCGCCATCTAATTTTAACCATCTCCAGGGAACAAGCCTTCTCCACTTTCCCGTGGGAGATTGGCCCAAAACTGGCCAGATCTGCTAGAGGAAAGAAAGGGGGGGTGCGGGTGTCTGCCCAACACTGTTCCTCGCTCAAGAGACACAAGAGACTATCGGAAGCCAGAGAGCGGAGAACATTTTTATCAGCCTGTTCTCCCTGCCTCTTCCAAAACAGACTTTTCTTCCCTAATGCCAATTGTTGAAATAATAACATTTACTAGTCAACTCACATTTCCAGATGGTCACCACATTTCAGAACGCTTGAAACGCAAATATTACCACGGACGAGAGAACTGGCAAAGGGAAAAGCAAGGCGGGCACGACCCAAGCGAGCAGATGTCAGCAAATGTCACTTGGGCCAAAGAAAGAGAAGGCCTCCAAGCCCCAACAAGGATGAGGGAAGTGAGCAGCGGGCAACAACAATCCTATTAAAGTTGGCTGTACCTCAAGCAAGAAAGTACACTTAGTTGTAAAAAGATCAAAGCTGGCAGCACGAAACACAGCCACTGAAATAAAGTCTGCTTTCAAGACACATGGCTTGTGGCTTGCTGTTTCCACACTGGTTTGATCTGGCATCCTCTTCCCTCTACCAGTAGCTGTGCCCAGCGGACATCTCTACATACGCTTTATATCCCAAGATATAGCCATGTCAGTCTGTAGAATCAGTACATAGAGCGATCTTGTAGCACCTTTGAGACTAACTGAAAGAAAGAAGTTGGCAGCATGAGCTTTTGTAGACTTTAAGTCTACTTCTACAGATGCATTTGATGGAGCAGAAAGCCAGGGACAGATCTCTATAGTGGTGCCTATCCTCCTCCTCCTCTTCCATTCCTAACCATATCTTTCCTAATCCCAGTACTATAGTCCACCTCTTCCACTCCCTTGCCCTGAAATGTCCATCCTACAAATGTTCTCCTCGGATCTATTATCAACCTCAGAACGCTCACCAAGAAAAGGATTTTTAAACAATGGTTCCTTTCCACTACCTCATCGGGTCTAAAGGCCCCGAAAAGACGCACCCACTAACTAGATAAGACTCACATGACCTCATTCAGTGTCAAACTATCTCTAAGGCCCTCCTTGCTCAGCCCGTGCCTCAGAACCCCATTTGCATCCTAAGATGTACACTGTTCTCTTCCTCCTCCCCTGGTACTGTTCCTTAAACCATCTCCCACAGCACCCTTCTTCACCGAAACCCCATTATCTCAAAATAAAATTCCCGGTAACATCACTGAATTACACCCCACATATCTTAAGTGTAAAGCAGTGGTTCCCAAACTTTGGTCCTTCAGATGTTTTGGACTCCAGCTCCCAGAATTCTTGACTGTAGGCCAAGCTCGCTGGGGCTTCTGGGCGTTGAGGTCCAAAACAAAGGACCAAATTTTGGGAATCGTGGGTCTAAAGCCACCCTTCCTCAATCCCAGAGTCAGCCCTTCCCACAAAATAGTCTCCTTACCCATTCAGCCTTGTCCCACCATCTCCTGTATTGTGTGATGTGTTGTGTTTTATCTGTTCTGCATTACTCCCTTTTTACTGATCACTGGCCATGATGAATACACCTATGGGCCATCCACATATTAAGCCCAGAGACTTTCCTGACCTTTTCCAGTAACTTTTCCAGAACCGCCTGCCCCCAATCTCTTCCTATACTAAAAAGCCCAATTTCAAACCAAACCCAGTAGCCCACACGACTACATTGTGTCTTGTCCCTTAAAAGTGTTAAAACCACTCTCTTTGCTGGGGCTCTTCCTCGCTAACAGCCACAGACTCCTTCTCCAGTGACACCCTTGAGGCTGGATGGCCATCTGTCAATGGGGATGCTTTAATTTAGATTTCCTGCATGGCAGATTGGGGTTGGACTGGATGGCCCTTGGGGTCTCTTCCAACTCTATGATTCTATGTATCCCATTCATCCCCAAAACACCCCAACCTAGCAACCTATCCACCTCCAGTTTAAACGCTTACACTTAAAACCAACTATTCCTCCAGGAATACACTCCACCCCAAGGCAGCCCCACACTGCTACTATATTCCACCCCCATCCCTGTTAAGTCCCTTTCCCACTGACCAGCATTTGCCCCCATCACTTGAGTCTTTCTCGCTGCCCTGGCTGACATCCTTAGCCCTGAGTTGGGGAAACGGTGGCTGATGGGACTGCAATTCCCATCAGACCTGGCCGACCCAAACAACAGAAGGAGGAATGCTGAGAGCTGCAATCCATCATCTGGAAGAATGAATTTGTCCCAGTCCTGGTTTAAACCCACCTTCTCCACTTAAGTTCTGTTGCTGTCATGTGCCTTCAAGTCCTTTCCCCACTTACAGCAAACCTATCATGTGGTTTTCTGGGCAAGTCTCTTCAGAGGGGATTTGCCATTGCCATCCTGAGGCTGAGAAAGTGTCAACCGGTAAATTTCCTGGCCAACCCAGACAACAAAGGGAGGAATGCTGGGAGCTGCAATCCAGCATCTGGATGAATGAATTTGTCCAATCCAAGTTTACACCCACCTTCTCCCCTTAAACTCTATCATTGTTGTGTGCCTTCAAGTCCTTTCCTCACTTATGGAGACCCCAAGGCGAACCTGTGACTGGGTTTTCTTGGCAGGTTGCTTCGGAGGGGGTTTGCCATTGCCATCCTCTGAGGCTGAGAGAGCATCACCCAGTCGGTTTCATGGACGAGTGGGGATTCGAACCCTGACAACACTCCAACAGAAGCCTCCATCTTTATTATTATTATTATTATTATTATTATTAACCTTTAATTATAAAGCGCTGTAAATGTACACAGCGCTGTACATACAATCATTTTGTATGTACATACAATACAATTGTATTGAACATACAATCTTTGCCCATATCTCAGTTGATCTCCCCAACCCACAGACACCCACCAGCCCCCCAACTCCCCTTGCGCTAAGGCTGTGTTAACCACCCTCGAGTCGGCCCTGACTTAGGGATGAGACGCTTCCAAGACCCCTTGTCCTCCAGTGCTCTGCTCAGGTCCTGCAAATTCAGGCCTGATTGAATCCATCCATCCGGCATGGGATCTTCTTCTCTTTCTTCTACCTTCTTCCTTTCCCAGTGTGACTGTCTTTTCCGGTGATTCATTCCTTCTCACGACGTGCCCAGAGTACGACAGCCTCAATGTAGTCACTTTGGCTTCCAGGGAGAGTCCAGGCTTGATCTGTTCAAGGCCCCTTTTGCTTGTCTTCTTGGCTGCTCACGGGATGCTCAGCACTTTCTCCAGCCCCACATCATCCCCAGTGAATGGATTCTCTTCCTATCCGCTTTCTTCACTGCCCGGCTCCATGCATAGTGATGGGGAATACAAACGCGTGACTCTGACTGTATATCTTTACTCTTTAGGTTCTTATCTAGTTCTTTCATGGCCTTGCCGCTCTTAATCTTCTTCTGGTTTCCTGACACACTGCAGACATAATCCAGTTTGAGACCACTTTAACCACCCTGGCTCAATGCTAGGGAATTCTGGGAACTGTAGTTTTGTGAGCTATGGAGCCTTCCCTGTCAGAGAGAGCTCCGGTGCCACAATAAACTACAATTCCCAGGATTCCCTAGGAGCCTAGCATTAAACCAGGGCAGTTAAAGCGGTCTCAAACTGGATTACATCTGCAGTGTGTTTTGGACCTCAGGATTCGCCGTCAATCAGAAAGGACTTGATGAATATATAACTCCTTAACGCTTTCAGGGTCCTCATTATCTGGCTTAGTGGTCCCCCCAAAAACTGTGTCCTTTAAAGGGAAATTCTGGACTCCAGCTCCCAGAATCCCCCACCATTGAGGCTTCTGGGAGCTGGGGTCCAATATCTCTTTTAAAGGGCAGTTTGGGGTGGGGACCACTAGATAATGAGGACCCTGAAAGAGTTTGATTAGTTCCCCCTTGCTGGTTTGGGGGCCACCGACCCAGGCTGAAGGGCCCTTCCCAGAATTCCACAGCCCGGAGCCATGGCAGTTAATTGTCCCACCGGAATATTATTCCCGCAGAGTAGCGCCCCAAATGGTTCCTTCCACTGCTTTCCCCATCATCACCCCTTTCCCTTCGATGGTACCCGCCGCCGCCCTCCTCCTCCTCCACCAATCAGCGCCCGCGAAGGTTACAAGGCCACTAACACCCCAAGAGAGACCCTCCGTGATTGGTTCCCTCGCCCCTGACCGGCTGCGGCTCCCGAACCGGAAGTCGCTACCCCGGTATATAACCCCCCGCACCGGAAGTGGGTCTCTCATTCCGCCGCAGCGCCCCCTCAGGGACGGATGGATAGCCAGCGAAGGCATCCCCCCTCTTTCTTCAGTGTTCTTTCGCTTACCCGGGTGGTGCCTAGTTCCATCATCACCTCCTCGAAGGCCGCCGTCTCCTCGGCCTGGCGCTGCTTCTGCAGGGCGATTTTCTCGCTGAACTTGCGAGGGTTCGAGGACGACGACGAGGAGGAGGAGGCGGCCACCACAGAACCACCGCCGCCGCCGCCGTTGTTGTTGTTGCCGCCGCCTCCGCTTCCTCCTCCTCCACCTGAGGAAGAGGACGCCGAGGAGCTGTGGCCGGGCCCTGAAGCCGCGGCGGCGGCGGCTCCGGACCCCGCCGCCGCCATTTTGGTCCTCCTCCTCCGCCTGGCGAATCCTCCCCTCGCCCCGGGAGAGGAGCGGCCGCAACGCTGCGGCCTGCCTTTTGCCTTTGCCTACCCCCGCCTTGCCTTGACAAGAAACAGCGCCCTGCGCGCGCGCGGAGCACGCCGGGAAAGCGAGTTTGTTTACCTCCCACGCAAAATGGACGCCCAATGGGCGGGCGATGGGTCGGAAGACTACGTTTCCCGGCGTGCGTCGCGACCCCCGTGACTAATTGAAGGCCCTCCGCGCAGGGGGCGACGGGAAATAAAGTCCGGTCCCTCCTTTTAGCCAATGCGGCGCTGTCCCACGGAGACTACACCTCCCGGCGTGCTTCGCGCGACGCAGTATCCTCCCACCCTGAGGCCTTGACGTCAACAACAGAACACTACACAGATTAACGTGGAAATCATATATATATATATATATATAATTCCACTCTCTTCCGTTTGGAGCAACGTCAGGAATAAACTCTTCTACAACATGGCCACATATAGCTCCAAAACCCCACAAAATACTATACGTGAAGGCCCTCCGCGCAGGGGGCGACGGGAAATGAAGTCCGGTCCCTCCTTTTAGCAAATGCGGCGCTCTTCAGCGGAGACTGCTACTCCCAGCGTGCTTAGCGTCCCATTGACTGTAATTGAAGTGCTTCCGCGCGGGGGACGACGGGAAATGAAGTCCAGTCCCTCATTTTAGCCAGTGCAGGGCTCTCTCGAGACTACTACTACTCCCGTCGTGCCCCGCGCACTTGCGGCCTACTAAAAGAGGCTTCCCCTGAAGCGAGAGTTTTTACCTCAGAGAATAAGTGGCGCAGGATGGAATTTGGGTCCAAAATGAGGCCCAACCTGGGAGGGGGGAAAGCCCCCTTAAAAGAAGCACCTGGAACCCAAAGAGCTCTGGGTGGCAGAAAGTAATAGCTAAAGAAAGTAGGCATCTGAGCATGTGCAGAGTGCCTTTTAAAGTATATACACAAGCACACACACACACACATATACACTTTATTTTAGACATGTGTACAGCATCCTTCATTTCATTCTGTTTTACTGCATCACTTTTCTGTTTCCCAGTTCTGGGAAAAGAACAGGATCCAAATAAATATAATAATAATAATAAATTTAATTTAATTGCAATTAATTTAATTTATTGTTGTTACATGTTGTGAAGTCATTCTGAGTCCCACTTCTGGAGAAAGAGCAGGATACAAATAAATATAATAATAATAAAGTTAATTTAATTTAAATTAATTGCAGTTGCAATTAAATCAATGACTTTTAATTTAATTTAACTGCATTTAAATTAATTTCACGCAATTGCTATTAATGTAATGCAACCTCATTGCCATTAAATTAACGTGATTGCATTGCGTGGCAATTAAAACGCAACTGACAAAGTCACTTAGCCTACAGTTCTAATTCCCCCGTTTGCCTGTCATTGCAAGAAACCGCAGCAAAAAGTCTGACTGGCATAAGTAGCCCCCCTCTTGACAAGGGGTCCAAACCGCACTGCGGAAATAACCCAGTTTGAGACCACTTTAACTTGCCTTGGCCCAGTGCTAGAGAATCCTGGGAACTGGGGATTCTATGGGTCTAAATCAAGAGGCATTAGAGAACCCTATTTCTCAACCCTATACAATGTCTGCTACATTTTAAAAAACCACCGGAAAACCTCATATCTCTCTTTGCAGCCCTGCAGCATCTGGCAATCTGAAGTACCCCCATTCCTAACTCAGAGCTCGGAAGGATTATTTTCTGGACTATAATTTCCAGAATCCCCCAGCTGTCATGACAAGAGATTCATAGAATGATAGAGTTGGAAGAGACCCCAAGGGCCGTCCAGTCCAACCCCATTCTGCCATGCAATCAGAACATCCCCGATAGATGGCCATCCAGCCTCTGTTTAAAGACCTCCAAGGAGGGAGACGCCACTACACTCCGAGAGAGCGTCTTCCACTGTCAAACAGCCCTTACTATCAGGAAGTTCCTCCTAATGTTGAGGTAGGATCTCATTTCATCCACTGCTCCAGGTCATATTCTCTGGAGCATCAGAAAACAAGCTTGCTCCCTCCTCAATATGACATCCCTTCAAATAGTTAAACAGGGCTATCATATCACCTCTTAACCTTCTCTTCTCCAGGCTAAACATCCCCAGATCCCTAAGTCGTTACTCATAGGGCTTCATGGTTTCCAGACCCTTCACCAGTTTAGTCGCCCTCCTTTGGACCTGCTCCAATTTCTCCACATCCTTTTTGAATTGTTTTGCCCAGACACAATATTCCAGGTGGGGCCTGACCAGAGCAGAATATAGTGGCACTATTACTTCCCTTGACCTAGACACTATATTTCTATTGATGCAGCCTAAAACCGCATTGGCCTTTTTAGCTGCCGCATGATCGCACTGTTGACTCATGTTCAATTTGTGGTTTACTTGGACTCCCAGATCCCTTTCACACATATAAGTCTCTCGTTCAGCCAGGTGTTACCCATGCTATATCTGTTCATTTTGTTTTTCTGCCCTAAATGCAGTACCTTACATTTCTCCGTATTGAATTTCATTTTGTTAGCTTTGGCCCAGCTTTCCAAATTGACAGAGGAGGCTGAGAGAGAGGGACATTTACATTTCTTACATTTTTCCCCGTTGAAGTTCGTTTTGTTAGTTTTAGCCAGCTTTCTAATCTATTCAGGTCATTTTGAATTTTGATCCTGTCCTCTGGGGTATTAGGACGGGATCAAAATTCAAAACGGCCTTACAAATCTAGAAGGCATCAGATTAGAGAACCCTATTGCTCTATGCGTTGCATGCTATACTTTAAATAAAACCACCAGAAAACCTCATATACCTCTTTGCAGTCCTGCAACATCTGGAAGGCCACTGATTCCTCATCCCTAGCCCAGAATTTGGAACAACTTCCAGAATCCCTCTAATTCTGACCCAATCTGAATTCCTGGAACATGTATAAACTGCACTGTTTCTCGCAATTTCTCTTTGTTTTGCAGCATCCGTTTCCTCCCCTGCGGAAAAACTTACTCCGACTTATCCACCCGAGGATATTTATTCCTTTAAAGTATTTATACCTTCCCCTTTAACCCCAAAGCCTTCCAAGTGGCTTACCAAGGTAAGTAGCATTGATACTAGTCCCCACTCCCAGAGTTTATAATCTAGATTTAAGACAAGAATAAAAGCTAGGAAAAGGAAGGGGAAGTGATTCCACATCAGTAGTCGTCCCTTTGTTGGAATATTTTTGCCTGATCGAGAGATCTACAGATCTCTAAAGCTTGCATATCCTTCTGGTCCTAAAGAAATACAGAGGAGCTGGAACCGGGAGCCAGAACAAAGATGAAATCTCCCTGCAAATCGTCGCTGGCCCTGTGCCACAGCCTGCGCCAGTCAAGCAGAACTGTGCAAAGGAGGGGGAAAAGAATAAATAGAATAAAAATCACAAAACGTGCTTAAGCAGAGGTTTTGCGAGAGGCATTAAGAGATTAAACCGGGAGGGATTTGTGCGAGGGAAGCTGGAAAATGAGTGGATTGCAAACCCGAAGGGGATCAAGGCAGATCCTGCCTGGCAAGGTAGACGCAGCCCAAAGCCAGGGATGGACGAAGCCAACATCTGCCCCGAAAGACAGGACACACCAAGAGCACACGAACGGGAACACTCCTAAGCCAAACCGGGCACGTACTACGTATCACCAGACCTGGGGAGAACTACTGTATACGATTCTAGACATTATAGTCAAAAAACTGACCCAAAAAACCTGAGTCGACTTATCCATGGGTCACAATATAAGTATTGTACTTTAACTCTTATAAAGAAAAAAGGAACCATCCCCTGGTGAAAGGCAAGAGTGCAATCTGCCATGGAGGCACCAATCCTCTTTATTCTCTTATCCATCTAGCCTTTAGCATGAACAGTTTTGACGAAAAAAGAAGTCACAACTCCCTCCCCAAATATTAGAACAGGCTGAAAACTGGATGTTGGCCTCCTATAATCATATATTTTTGTTTGTTTTGTTTTTCAGATCCACAAAGTATTCTGGGAAAAGACAAAAATGGCCCTTGGTCACTCCGTCGCCGCTTTATATAGCTCTTTTGTTTAATCAGGTTTCTTTTTCATACTCCAAGATGCTGATCCGCCGCCGTGCCAATTTGGACCGAGTTAAATAGAGCACTCGGAGCCAAGCTTGGAAAATGTCCATAAATACAGAGCAGATGTTCGTAATAATGGAAAGTCAGATTTATTCTCCTATTTTAGAGGACGGGACGGGACCAAGGAGTTTCTGGCAGTTACGGAAAACCAACCCCATAAGCCCTGCACACCTTCCCTTAAGCTGGAGCCTAAAGTTGATTTCCGTAACCATCAGGACTAGAAACCTGGATGCAAAGAAGACACTGAAGTGAATGCTATGGCAAATAACGCCTTTCATACTCACCCATGTAAGTGAATGTGTACCACTGCGACTACATGACACAGTCCAACATTTCACAGATGAAAACCAAGGCGCATGTCGGTAAGAAACATCAGATTCGTGAGCAAGATGGCAAAAGTTGTCAGTGAAGAAGAGACAAGCTGCAAAGAAGGGCAAGAATCTGCCTTTGGTGGAAAGGGCATTATAAATAAACAACAACATTATTATCATTATCATTATTATCATTATTTTTTTATTTATTAGAGTACTTATACCCCACCATTCAGCCCTAAAGACTATAAGAGCAGCTTACAATTATCATTATTATTACAATTATTATTATTATTAGCCTCTCCTCCTCCCAGAGTTGAGTGCAAACTATTTCACTATAAACTCAATTTGCAGCACTTGAAGCCAGCAAGAGAGAAAGAGGCGTGGGAACGCTGTAAAACCAAGTTGGAAAGAGCAGCAATAGTGCATCTACATGGTAAATATATGATGCAGTTTGACACCACTTTAACGGCCAAGGCTCCAGCCGACAGATTCTTGGGACTTGTACTTTGGTGAAGCATCAGCACTCTTTGGCAAAGGGGGCTAAAAACCTTGCAAAACTACTAATCCCAGGAATCCATAGGATGGAGCAACAACGCTTCAAGTTAAATCGGGACGTATAGTGGGCCCTTGGTATCCGCTGGAGTTTGGTTCCAGGACCCAACAAACTCTGTGGATGTTCAAGTCCCATTAAATACGATGCCACTGTAAAATGGTGTCCGTTAAACGAAATGGCAAAATCCGGATTTGCTCAGAATTTTTGGGGAAGAGTTTCAATCGGTGGATGCTTGAATCTGTGGATTTACAAAATCCGTAGATATGAAGGGCTGACTATAGTTTGTTCATCTGGTAAAATGAAGACGCACAGAGCAATGTGAACAGGAGCTAGTGCCAGCCCTGAATCTTTCTAGATTTCTACATTCGCCCTCAATGGCAGACCCTTTTTTGCTTCCACCTAGTTTTCTTCTGAACACAAAGAGAGAGAGAGACACCATGGAGTAAAAGCTGTTTATTTGGTGGTTCTGTTCTCGTCTCATTAGCAATTTGGCACGGTTAAAAACACGCATGTTTTCAATCTGGTGAGAAAGGAATGCAGGCCATGTATTATTCAGAACGCTGCCCACTCCCTGCAATGGCAAAAAGTTGGCTGGACAGCCAACGCTCCCTCGCTTTGATTGCGGAAAACAAAAAGCTGCCGCAAACACAGCACTGAGATACAAAGGGCAGCCTAAGGAGTGGAAGAATGTCCCCTTTGCAAGGCAGCTACTTTGCAGCTTGGACTAGCACCCCCATCATCCCCAGCCAGGGAGAAGATGCCATCCAGCAAGGAGACTCCAAAAGCTAGGGTTCTGCAAATGCTGTTGATCACTCCTCCCATCACTTCCTAAGCCCTGGTTGCACTGACTGAGGGGATACTGGGAGTTGCAGGCCAAAGTATCTGGAGGGGGACCACATGGGTCAACTCTGTGGTTGACCCACAAACCACCACCACTACTCCATGGAGGTCATATCCAGCTACAACTTAGTTCCTAAACTTTGGTCCTTCCACCGTTTTGGACTTCAGGTCCCAGAATTCCTGACTTGATTTTAAAAGTCCAAAATACCTAGAGGACCAAAGTTTGGGAATCTCTGAGCTAAAGTTTTGGCTTATGTTTTAAATGGAATCTATAGGCAAGACAGTGGTTTAATCATCAGTAAGCAAAACGCAGCCCTCAGTGTGCTGCTGAATTGCAACTCCCAGCTTTCCTCAGCACTGGCAACACTGGCTAGGACCAATGGGACCTGCAGTCCAAAAGCAGCAATTCCTCCATCCTCTAATCCTCTGCGACAGACCAAAGAAAACACCCTGAAAATCTGTAAACAATACAAAACGCAACTACTATTACACCTCGAGCTAAGAAACCTTTTTATTATCACTCCAGGGAAAAGGAGCAGCTTTTCTTTCCTCCTCCCAATCGCCAAATATTTTCCATCCAACCGGCAAAAACAAAAAATCCTTGCGCCTGCAAGAAACAGGTCTCAAGAACAAAAACCAGTTTTTGAGTCAACAGTGGCCAAAACTGAAACTCCCAAAACAAGCAAAATAACCCTTTGCATGATCATTGACCCCCATAAACCTGCTGTTTTGAGCAGCCTCTTGGGTGCTCTTGGACTGCACCTCCCATCAGCCCCAGAGAGCATGTCCAACAGTGGACTCCATAATCCCTCCCCTGTTTTAAATGCAAACTCGCCCAATTTGTGCTTAGTAAAATCCCTGGTATCTCTAGACCGCAAGCCCATAACTACCCAATTGCAACACTATGATTCCCCTCTTGGCATCCAGGGATGTGTAGTTTGAGGGAGCACTGAGAATTATTTGAGATGTTAAATGCCCCTCCCTTTATGGCAGTCACAGTGGGATCACGCTGCTATAATTATGTACGCTTGTCCCTCCACATTGACTTTTGTGGATTTGATTATTCACGGATTTTATTAATATGCTCTCTCTAGGAATATCTAGGTTCTCCAGTGCAACTCTATGGTCAACTGTAACCAAAAGTCGCACTGAAAGACCTAGTGATTCCTAGAGAGAACACTCCACTAGGCATTTGTCGCTCCTCCAGCACAACTCTATGGTCAATATATGGCAGATGTTGACCACAGAGTTGCACTGGAGGACCTAGAGATTCCTAGAGAGGTGTTCTCTTAAGTAAAAACAGTGTTTTTGTTATTTGCAGTTTTTCCACATTCATGGAGAACCTATGCCCTTAACTCCAGTGAATGTGGAGGGATGATTGTAGTGTGAAAGGGTCCCAGGACATGTGCATTCTTGACTTCTTGTTTTTGGCCCTGCAAGTGCCATTTCTCTTCCCTTAAATGCCCCCCTTCCAAAATCCAGACTTGTCTGCAACTACTGATCTGACAATGAAACTCAGCATATACCACAAAATACCATCAAAGAGTATCATCCCGAGGAGTCTCTCTATTCAAGGAAAATTTGTAACAGGTCCCAGGTACAAACTACGGTTTGTTCCAGAACTGGAGTCAATACAGACACATGCCTAGCTATGTACATGAGTGAACATCTCTCGACTGAATGCGCGATGCTCAAGAAAAAGATCCTGCCCCAGGCAACAGTCTGTCTGCAAATGACACACTCCACACAAGCCACAACTTGACACTGTGGCTTTAAAATTTCACAGAAGCCCGACAAGGACTTGCTTGGAGAAGAAATGGTCCTTGATACAGAAAATGCCAGGGCCCAAGAAAATGGAGGATGTCTCGTCTCACAGAGTCTCAGGAGCGCCAGACTGGTCAAGAAAGCATTCCAAATCCAGAAAAAAACTTCTGCAGGAATTTCCGTATTCGCCACACAGGTCTCAACGCTTTAAAAATGTTCAAGGCACCGAAGAGGTTAAGGCAAGATGGTCGCCACCTGAGAAGCATTGGCCAGAGGAAGCGGCCCTGTCGTTTTGGCACTGGGAACTTCTACAAGTTACAAAACTAGTTACCCGACACTCTTACTCTCTCACTCACACACAACGGATCAATTTGTAAACAGGAAAAACAGCTCCATTTTTCCAAAACGGGAACAACAGTTAGGTCAGAAACCCAGCAGGTCAAATCGCTTCTTCTCAGCATTGAATGCGTCTTCTTAAAATAGCGTGAAATGTTATCTACCACAAAAAGGGGTGTGCGCTTTACCTCCCATAGGATTGTCTCTTAATTCGGGACAAGGGTACTGCACAATACAGCTAGACCCGGAGACCCACCTGAGGCTGCGGGATTTTTTTGCCCACCGTTCGAGACTTGTTGGCACTAGTTTGAACACAAAATCTAACATTGTAAGTCCCTTTTCCCCATGGAAAAGGAATGAATATTACACCATACTCTATGGTGGGAAATCAATGGGGCAGGAAAACGCCAGATACATGACTGAGCAATATGTGGCACTCCAGATGTTGCAGGACAACAACTCCCATCCACCAAAGCCAGCATACCCAATGGAGAGGGATGATGGCAGTTGCAGCCCAACAAGACATAGAGGTCCACAAATGGCCCGCATGTGGTCTATAAGAGAGTTGTCTCCAACCCAGTGCTTTCCAGGTGTTAGGGATTACAACTCCCATCACTCCAGCCAGAATGGCTGATCATCTGGGCTCCAAGGGGACAAAGTGTCATTCACCTGGATGCATACACACACACACACACACACAAACACAAAACATACCAGCTATTTTTTAGATTGAGGGCAGGAAAGTGTAGCCTCCAGGGCCATTTTTTTGTGGACCCCAGCAGTCAAAAATAGTTTTTAAAAAAGATGACCCCAAATACCTTCTAGGCGATGGGTGGCATTTTCACCACCTTTTAGGGCCATTTGAGCCCAAGCAGAAATCTATTTTTTTAAAAAACAGGAAGTGAACCAGAAAATAGTTAACAACGGGAAATTGTTTTAAAAGGCCTCCTCTGGTAAAAATGCTCCCCATGACCCCCAACTAGCAAAATATATATATATCTATTTTAATTTTGTTTTTCTGGGGCTTAAAGTAGAGGGATGAAGCCTTCCAAGGTCTTCTGGGGATTTAATGCACCCCCTTGCCTTGTGCGGTTGCCCACTCATGCTTTAGGTCAGTGGTTATCAAACATTGGCCTTCCAGATGCTTTGGACTTCAATGCCCAGAAGCCCCAACAGGAGTTCAGAGAGATGAAGTCCAAAACATCTGGAGGACTACGCTTTGGGAGCCACTGCTTTAGACCTTCACAAACAAAATGCTGGTGATGAGGGCAAAGCCGGCCAAGAGGACGATGACTTTGAGGATCCGCTGCTCAGAAGAGCTGAGTTCGTGGGGCAGGATCTCCAAGAAGGTGATGTAGACGAAGGTGCCGGTGGCCAAGCCTTCCAGGACGCTGCGGGAGAGGCGGTGCAGGGGGGCCATGGACGTCTCCGTCAGGGCCACCCCTAGCCCAATGCCAAGCGGGGACATGATGGAGAAGAGGACCAGGCAGCCCGCCACAGCCCGAGGACGCAGCCGGCCTTGGAGCAGCTTGAGGCTGAGGCTGAAGGCGATGACTCCCTTATGGATCAGAAGAGCCAAGCAGATCTCCAGGGCTTGTGTGCTCTCCTCCTGCAGCCCCACGGCCAGCCCTTCGAAGACGGAGTGGAGCGACAGAGCCAGGAGAAGCATGACAGAGCGGATAGCCGAATGGGCATTGAAATCTACATGGACATGAGGCCGATCCCCAGTGGTGCCGTCCCGAGGCGGTAGCACATGGCGCGGAGATGGACCATCGGGCCAGCCCTGGTCCTGGATGGTGGTGGAGCTATGCGAGGCTGAGCCGAGGAGAGCCTCGGTCTCTTCCAAGGAGCCTGAAGGATCTTTGTAGGCCAACACGATTTGTTCCAGGACAAGGACAAGGAAGAAGCCCATGGCTAAGATGAACTCCTGCAAGGGGAAATGGAGCTGCAGGGACAGGGAGAGGAAGAGAAAAATAAAAGGAAGAGATGAATACAGGGTTAGAACATTGCTCCATCTAGTCCACCTCAATAGCAAATAAATGACACTTGTCACTTCTACTCTCTCATAAGGGTTCAAGAAGCTTAGTGTTTCCGAGTAGCAAGAGCTTTGGAGTCTCGCTCACCACGGCTTGCAAACCGAAGGGGAAGAGCATAAAATGGTTATTGAAAAAGGGCAACTGCAAGAAACATGGTGAAAATTACATTCCCTCATTGAAGAATTAAACCAAGGCAGTCAAAAAATAATTTAAAATACTGATGGGTCTTGAACTGATTTGTTTCAACATGGCTCAAAGGAGCCAGACAAAATAATCTTTCTTTCTAGTTCATTGTTAGATCAATACACAGCGTCCATTGCTTCCTTTTTAATCACTTTACAGTATTTTATAGTGCAATAAATGCCATTCAGAAACAAACCCTTCAATGAAGTGAAGTTCAACCAAAACAACTTGCTTTAAAACAGCACTTCTTAAAGAACAATGATTATTTAAACACGTGGTCATAACATCTGAATTGCATTTTGAGACTTAATTTTCTGAAGCCAGTGGCCAAGTCTTCCAGGATGCTAGAAGCCTAAATGACTAAACGAAGACTACTGTGCATCATGATGAGTAAACTAAGACTTTGGGCACATCGTAAGGAAATGTGACTCATTTGAAAAGACAAATGATGGTTGGTAAGATGGAAGTCATGAGCTAGTGTGGCATAGTGGTTTGAGTGTTGGACTATGACTCTGGAGACCAGGGTTCGATTTCCGCCTCAGCCATGAAACCCACTGGGTGATCTTGGCGAGTCACATGCTCTCAGCCTCAGGGGAATACAATGTGAAACCTCCTCTGAACTAATCTTGCCAAGATAACCCCATGATAAGGTCACCTTAGGGTCGCCATCACTCGGAAACGACTTGAAGACACACAACAACAAGCCGGGAGTCAGTATAAAAAGATGCATTACAGGTGGAGCACAGCGTTGAACTTGCAAGACCTGAGTTGGGCTGTTGCTAACAGGGTGACTTGGAGGTGTCTCACTGGGTTGCTGTAAGTCAAAGCAACAGCACCCACCATGTCCTTGTTGCTAGAGTCATTTAGTGCGATGCGACAGCTAAAAAGACCAATGCAATTCTAGGCTGCATCAATAGAAGTATAGTGTCTAGATCAAGGGAAGTAATAGTGCCCCTCTATTCTGCTTTGGTTGGGCCTCACCATACTGTGTCCAGTTCTGGGCACAATTCAAAAAAGATGCTGAGAAGCAGAGAAGAGCAACCAAAATGGTAAAGGGTTGGAAACCATGGCCTATGTAGAGAGACTTGGGGGCCTGGGTATGTTTAGCCTGGAGAAGAGAAGGTTAAAAGGTGATATGATAGCCTTGTTTAAATATTTGAAGGGATGTCATATTGAGGAGGGAGCAAGCTTGTTTTCTGCTGCTCCAGAGAATGGGACATCGAACAATGGATGCAAGCTACAGAAAAGAGAATACAACTCAACATTAGAAGGAAGTTCCTGAAAGTTAGGGCTGCTCGACATTGAAACACACTGCCTTGGAGAGTGGTGGAGTCTCCTTCCTCGGAGGTCTTTAAAAAGAGGCTGGATGGCCATCGGTCAGGAATGCTTTGATTGCAAGTTCCTGCATGGCAGAGGGTTGGACTAGATGGCCCTTGGGGTCTCTTCCAACTCTATGACTCTATCACTCTTTGATTCTTCTTAAAAGAATCCAAGCAGGCTTCTCACTCACCGTGACTCTCAGTTCATCCAGGGCTTCATTAATGCCAGCAAGATAATCGGGGATCAAATCCAGGAGGCATGTCGCAAGGAAGACACCGCCAGCAAAACAACTGATCAGGCTTAGGATTTTCCTTCGGAGAGCTGCCAAAAGGAAAACCCAAACAACAGAAAAAGGCAACAGTCAGAAAACAAAGCAAAACAAAATGCTCGGATGAAACAAGATAACAGTGCACAAGTCCTGGATGCATCCACTTTGTCTGTTGGCTGTTCCATGTTTCACAGCCTTGGAGCCATAATTTCTTATGTATTTCTGTAGACATTTGATGTTTGTTGCTTTTAGAAATAACACACACTTGGAAAAACAGAGTAGGGCTAGACAAGATGGCTCCTCTAACTAGTATGCCAGAGCGGTTGCGGTTTAGGACTAGGCCCTGGAGGATCCAGGTTGTAGTCTCTACTGAGCCATAAAACAACAACAACAACAACAACAATAGATCCATATCTTAAGGCGGCTAACAACAATTGAAAACACTACAAAAGTTAAAAGAAAGTATAAGATATACAATTAATCCCATATTCAAACAATTAAAATACATTCAAAACAATGGTGGAGGGGGCTTGTCTTGTACCTTTAACGCTTGTACAGAAGAATTTCAGCCAGTGTTACTTGTTACCTGGCTGGGTTGTTGTTGTTTTGTGTGTGTTCAAGTCATTTCCGACCACATGGTGCCCCTAAGGAGTATCATACAGTTTTCTAGGCAAGTTTTTTCGGAGATTTGCCATTGCCAGCCTCTGAGGCTGAGAGAATGTGACTTGCCCAAGGTCACCCAGTGGGTTTCGATGGCCGCACGACGATTCAAATCCAGAGTCATAGTCTAATGCTCAAACAACTACACCACCCTCTTTTTACACAAGCATTAAAGGTACAGAAACGGGCAAAAGCCCCATATAAAAGTTGGGAAACCACACAACAATAGTGTCAGATGATGTGTAACCAACCACCCTGGCAAACCTATAGGTCCAACCCAGCCTTACCCGTCGAGCCGGTGGTCGTTCCTGGGCGCCGTAAGATCCACAGGGGAAGAAACCCACATACGAGGGTCACCACCAGCAACAGAGCCAGCGAGCCAAGCTTCACCTCTAAGCCCGTGATGGAGCGGAGTGGCACAGCTTGGGCATAAGGCTCCCACACCAAATGCCCCAGCTTGGTATCGTGTCCGAAGGGCTCCGCCATCATTCCCAAGTCGTGTTTCGAATCCGGCTCCTTGCTGAGGCTGGTCAGCTTGTCCTCTTCTTCTCAATGTGGGAGAGAGGGGAGGTCAGTACTCCTCTTCTTAAAACAGCCACGCAGTCGGCTCCTTGAAAGAGCTCACACTCTTGTCAGCTTCTTCATCCCTTCCCCGGTTTTGGTGTTCCAAGAAAGCCGAAGAAAAGATGACCTGGAGGATGGAAAGCGTGACAATAGCAGGAACTAAAGTGATTGGCAATAAATATATCAAGTGGGAAGAGGAGTCCCATGGTACAGCTGAGAAGATCAGAGATCCCAGCAGCTACGTCAAAATCTCTGATGCCAAGAATTGTACGGTGCAGACCAAAATCCATTTCATGAGTGCGTAGGTTTGCCGGATTGAAAACTAAGACCTTTACGCAGAACAGCGGTTCCCAAACTTCAGTCCTCCAGGTGTTCTGTACTTCATCTCCCAGGATTCTTGAACATTGATCAAACTGACTGGGGTTTCTGGTATCTGAAATCCAAGACACCCCGAGGACCAAAGTATGGTAACCACTGATGTAGAAGAAGGTGTTGCTTGTTATTACTTGGTTACAGGACAAACACCTGCATCTACACAAGGTACAGGAGCCCTCTCCGGTTTTCACTCTGGCAACCCCATTCACACTCCTTTCCAGAAGCAGACTGACCAGACCTCCTCCTTCTCCATTTTCCATTTCAACCTTCTTGCCCAGGAGGAAATTTCAAAATGTCCTCCATTCTAAGCAGGACAAAGAAGCACATGATTATATTTAGATTAGCATTCCTAGCTTTTATTTTCCAATGTCTTCTGTTTTTCTCAAATGCCCCGCAACTTGCGGTGCCTTCTCCTCCTTTGCATCGATGACCCCTGTTCAAAAATGAAGCATGAATGAAATGGCACCACTACACAAAATGTTACACAATTTGTTTGTGATCACATAAGTAAATGAATGGGGGAACCTTACTTAAGAATAAAGCCTTCCCCCTTCTCCTCCATTTTCCCCTTTGTCTAAAGTTCGCATGCAAACTCCGCGGGAGAAGAGTTTACATTGGGTTCAAGGAACTTTTTGCTCATTGAAAACAGCAATTCTTCCATGGCTTGGACTCCAGCTCCCAGAATTCCTTACTGATGTCCCCCCAAAATATCTGGAGGACCAGAGGCTGAGAATCATTTACTCAAAAGAAAGTTTATGTCAGTCAACAGCTTCACAATTTAATGCAACACACAATCGCATTTTTGTCATGCTTTGCCTTGGCTAAGAAAATACAGATGAAGAAAGATAAAAAGACCAACAAAGAGAAAGAAAAGTAAAATGTGATAGCGACCTAGAAAAATAAGAACCATGAAAATACTTTTCCTACTCGCTAATGAAATACAGACGAAGAAAGATAAACCGATGAAGAGAAAGAAAAGTAAAACTTGATAGGAAGCTAGAAAAAGAAGAAGAGAAAAATAATGAAAATGCTAATAGGTAGAAAATGTATTGGGTTAAAATAACGGAACAAACCTATTTGAGATCAAGGGGAAAGGGACATTTTAGGAACGAGAAACATGAATGAGAAATCCTAACTAAGACAGTTGAACGATATGTAAAATAGAAATATTTAGGTATTTTAATGTTCGTAGGTATGTTTATTAGCCATTGGTTTGTTCAGATATGTCTATTGTTTTATGTTAATAAAAAAAATCTTTTAAAAAATACAGAACATGCCAGAAAAGAACAGAGATTTTGTTGCAAATTGAACCCAAACTCCCACCCCAAAAACTAGGAAAGCAAGGTCAGAGGATGGGAAACTCTGTTGCCAGCTATTCTGGATTGATGAAGAATAAAATGAAAACCCGAAAACCGTGACCCTGATGCTGGGAACTTCCTGGAGTCCGGTCACTAGTAAGTGACTCACAAAGAGATTCCCGTAAAGGTTTCCCCCTCCTTCCAGAAAAGGGTCGAGCGACAGCTGCTAGGCTCCACAACCGCAGCTTCCTTGAACTCAGGGTCCAGAGTCAAAGGAAGCCACCGAATTCAGAGGTTCAGAGATGGATGCAAGCCAAGTATAGGGACAGAAGAAGTGGAGAGTATGGATTGATTTTAGTTGTTTCATGCATTTTAATTTAAGAGAGAGAAAAGCGTAAGGTCACATCTAGGAGAAAGGAAAGGAGGGGAGAATAAGGGGTCATGCAGACTTGCTTTAAAAAGGGGTCATTCACACTTACTTTGTAAAGTAACTTACCATTATTTTAATTATGATATTATTTTATCATCTTTGCTGCTTGTGATTGTAAAGCGTATGCCGCAGGCAGGTTTCAACTGCGTTCTTGTTTTGACGATTATGTAAAGCGCTGCGCAAAACGTACGGCGTTATAATAATAATACTTTTTTGGAACGAAGAGATTCGCACCTCCGCACCGATTCAGAACCGGTTTGGCGTTCCCACTACGCTTACCGCAATCGAATCTCTCCACGCCACTTTAACCCTGTTGTCGGTCACATTTGCCACCGTGTCTATTTAAAATGGAGGTGCCTCCATTTCCGGGAACAATGTGGCGCAATCCAAATCAATTCGGTAGCATACTCAGACTACCGAAGATGCGGATCGTTGCGGCTCTTTTAAAAAAGAACTGCTACTGGGTCCAGTGCCGAATGCACCGGTTTAAGTGGGCTTTTCGGTCCCTTCTGCCCCACAAACTAAATCGATTGCGGTGGGGTGAATGTGAACGTCAAGGAAATACTAAACCAGTTCCAAAACGGTTATTTCCGTAGTGTGAATGGCCCCTAAGAGGAGAAAAATCCAAGACTGAAGTTAAAAAGGAGAGAGGGATTGTAAGTGAGGAAAGAAGGAAAGAATGCACGAGGGAAAGAAAGGTAGAATGAGGAAGTCAGTGGAAAAGAAAGAGAAGGTGTAAAGAAAGTGAAGAAGGTAAGCGGAGGTAGAAATGGAGTAAAAAGGGAAGATAAGAAGGGCAGTAAGGAATAAGAAAGGAAGGTTGAAGGATGAAGGAAAAGGAAGAAAGGAATTGAAAGGTGTGGAAATAAAAAAGAAAAAGGTTTAGGAGGGATAGGATAAACACAGAAGGTAAAAAGGAAGGACGAAAGAAATGGATGAGGAAAGAAAGGAAAGGAATTAAGGAAGGAATGTAGTAAGGAAAAGAATGGGGCTGAGATTTCAAAGACTGGTCCAAAACACACTGCAAAATTAATCCAGTTTAAGGCCACTTTAACTGTCCTGGCGCAGTGCTAAGGAATCCTGGGAATTGTAGTTTATGGTGGCATCAAAACTCTCTTTGAAAGGGAAGGCTAAATGCGTCACAAAACCAGTTCCCAGGATTTACTAGCATTGAGTAAAAGCGGTCTCAAACTGGATTATTTCTGCAGTGTGTTTTGGACCTTAGAATAGAAAACTGAAGATAAGTAAGAAAAGGAAAGGGAAGGTGCTATAGAAAGAAAAAGAAGTGGGTGTAGACCATTGGTATGTACGGAAAGTAACTGGTACGCATAAAGGGAGTTATGAGTAACAGTAAAAGTTAAGAAGAGCTGGAAAGAAAACACGGATGAAGAAGGAAAAAAGAATACTAAAAGGAGGAGTGAAGTAATGCAAAGAGTAGCAAGGAAGATGAACACGAAGAGGACAAACATGAAAGAAATGGAGACAATTGTAAGATTATAGAACGTATAAGAAAGGATAAGTGATGTGTAAAGTAATAATGAATGTTGGAAAATTGTGAATAAAGACATGATTTAAAAAAGTAAAGGGATGTGTGCGATTTTTTCAGACGTATGTTGATCTGGTTGTAACCAAAGAGTAGGGGGAATCCGATCTCGGGACTTCCCCATTGCGACGGGCTACGCAACGCCAAGACAGCAAAGAGGAAGAAACGGTGTAAGTTACTAAAACTAAAACTATTCCAAAGAATGGACAACTCAGACAGAGACTCCTTGTACGCTGGGAAAAGACCATAAATACAAACACAAACACACACTGATGGCGTCTTGGAAACAGAGTTGGGGAAAGTTACTTTTTGGAGTTCGGTTCCCAGAATCCCCCCCAACCAGCTGGGGGTTTGTGTCATTAAATAATACACAGACATTGAGAAAAAAGATGTTGAGATACCGCAGAGATAGCGGTAATGAAGCTTTGGAAAGTAGTTCTTTGGCCTGCAAACACCCCCCAGGACCATCCCACTGAGGAGGGGAAACGGGGAGCTGTAGTTCAAAATTAACCTGTGCTCTAGGTATAAGAAAGGCAATAAAGAATGACTGGGCGGAATGATAGAGTTGGAAGAGACCCCAAGGGCCATCCAGTCAAACTCCATTCTGCCATGCAGGAACTCTCAATCAAAGCATCTTCATTGACAGATGGCCATCCAGCCTCTGCTTAAAGACCTCCAAGGAAGGAGACTCCGCCACATGTCAAAGCAGCGTTTTCCACTGTCAAACAGCTCTTACTGTCAGGAAGTTCCTCCTAATGTTGAGGTGGAATCTCTTTTACTGGAGCTTGCATCCATTGTTCTGGGTCCTGTTCTCTGGAGCAGCAGAAAACAAGCTTGCTCCCTCCTCAATATGACATCCCTTCAAGAATTTAAACAGGGCTATCATATCACTCTTAACCTTCTCTTCTCCAGGCTAAACATCCCCAGCATCCTGAGTCTTTCCTCATAGGGCTTCATGGTTTCCAGACCCTTCACCATTTTAGTCACCCTCCTTTGGACACATGGCTCCAGTTTCTCAATGTCCTTTGTGCATTTTGAAGCCCAGAACTGGACACAGCATTATTCCAGGTGGGGCCTGACCAAAGCAGAATAGAGTGGCACTATGACTTCCCTTGATCTAGACACTATACTTCTATTCATGCAGCCTAGAATCGCATTGGCCTTTTTAGCTGCCGCATGACACTGTTGGCCCATGTTCAACTTGTGGTCTACTAGGACTCCTAGGTCCCTTTCACAATAAGAACAACAACTACTACTACACACCACAAGAGACATACTGGGATTCTCATCCAAGGGCAGACCTACCCAGTAGTTACTATAGGTCCACATTTCTGCAGAGACATCTCTGCACTTTCCTCAAAATGGCCAGCATTTTGTCAAAGAGCTGCCTGACTATTGCACCCATTTTGCAGCTGGGGAAGACTGAGGCCGAAACACAAAGTCAGCCCTAACAATCCACTTGGAGGCCGCTTTAACTGCCCTGGCCCAATGCTAGGGAATCCTGGGAATTGTAGTTTATTGCAGCACCAGACAGAGAAGGCTCAATGTCTGACAAAACTGGCCTCCCCAGAATTCCATTAGCACTGAGCCAAGTGGTGTCAAACCAGATTATTTCTGCAGTGTGGATGAGAGGCCATGAAGAGCAGGCCCCTGGTTAAAGCAAAGGGCGGGACCTTAATATAAGGCCAAGAGGGGCAAAGACCCATAAAGAACCCCCCGACCCTCTTCTTGCCGGACTTCCCGGACTCTGCACTCACCCCGTTCAGCTCCAGAGCGAAGCCCCAGCGAGACTCTGGACGTTCCAAAGGGGCGGAGCGAAGGGGCAAACAGAGAAAAAGAAAAGGACGCGTCTCAGCCAATGGGGACCCCGCACGGCCTGGAACGTTCGAATGGGCGTGGCGCAGCGGGAGGGGAAAGGCCAATAGAAACTTCCGCTGAGCTCATCAGCCTCTGAGCGTTCCAAAGTGGGCGGGGAGATGCAAATTTTAAAAAGAAAACCCAGTGTGTGCGTTTTAGCCAATGGGAACGCGGAAGGAGAGGCTAGAGTGTATGAGTGACGTACCCTCGGGCCAATGAGGAAGGTGCAGGGCCAGAGACCACTTTACCTGCCACGGCTCAAGGCTAAGGAATTGTAGGAGTTGTAGTTTTTGTTAGACGTTGAGCCTCCTCTGCCGGAGAGCCCTGGGGCCACAAAACAAAACTACAAATCCCAGAGTTCCACAGCATTGAGCTATGTCAGTCAAAGTGGGGCCAAGGAGGCAGATTATTTCTGCAGTGAGGGAGCAGCCTTTTGAGCATTGGTCCAAAATGCACACACTTTGTATCCCAATTAATAATAATAATAATAATAATAATTAATTAATTAATTATTATTATTAACTAATAATAATCCTAAAATACTCACTCTGCTGAGATCTCAACTGAGGGCTTCTGGCTCAAGGCACACACTCTTAACCACTACATTAAACCTGACTAGAGAGAAAAGAATTATTATCATCATTATTAATAACAATTGATAATAACAATTATTAATAAGCATCAGCTTTTGTGGGCTTAGGCCTCATTTCCTCAGATGCACTGTTTAGTCTCAAAGGTACCACAAGGTATATATATATATATATATATATGTGTGTGTGTGTGTGTGTGTGTGTGTGTATATATATATATATATACACACACACACACACACACACACACAAATATATGTATACAGACTCACTGGCAAACAGACAAAGCCAGCCTCCCTGTTAAGAGCTCTCCTTATCCAATGGGGCTCTGCCTAGACAGGTGTGCACCTGTACCTGGCCTCCTTGGGGCCTTTTGATTGGCTCCCAGGGCCAGGGAAGGCGAGCCTTGGCACAGGTGATCCAGGATACTGAGATCCTTGTCAGGAGGAAGGCACAAGGCTTCCTTGTTCAGGGCAGCAGGCCACCTTTCGCACTGTGGCCTGAAGCCAAAGACCCTGCTCTCGTCTCACCTGGAGCCCACTTTTCCAGGTAGAAAAAGGTAAGGGGCTGGTGGGAGATGGAGGCTGCGTCCGCACTGCAGAAATAACCCGGTATTCCAAATACAGATTAAATTAGAGCCTGAACTCTTTCTACTAAGTGTTGCAGACGATAAAGAAATAAGAAAACATATACCTGTATATACTCGACTATGACCCCATATAGACAGGCCAAAATAAAGCTGCTTCGGGTCACTTTGAAGGTATGCTGTTTAAATGATGCATGCGTCCTAAGAGTCCGGAAGCCTAAGGATCGGATCGTGGCTTTGGTGCGGCTTCAGGACTCTTAGGACGCATGCATCATTTAAACAGCATACCTCCAAAGTGACCCGAAGCAGCTTTATTTTGGCCTGTCTGTATGGGGCCTATAAGTCGAGGGCAGGTTTTGGGGCCAAAATTATGTGACAAAGGATGTGACAAAGGATCTAGCGGACAAAGCAAAGGAAAACAGTGCCAAAGAATATACAAAATCCCAACTATTTGTGCACATCCTAAAGGCTGGATGGATGAGAGAGCTGGCTCTATGGCAAGTTTGTTCCAAGGTTTTCTTAGTTTTGGGGAATCACTACAAGAGGCACCTATGAACACTGCAACCACCGCTGTGTTGTTGTTGCTCCCGCTACCATTCTCATTCCCATATTACAGATGGAAAAACTGAGGCTTAAAGAAAGTATCTGAGGAAGCAGACCAAAGTCTAGGAAAGCTCATGCTGCCAACTTCTTTCTTTCAGTTAATAATAGTAGTAATAATAATAATAATAATAATAATAATAATAATAGAATTCAGAGATGTAGAGATTGTGTAGCACCTTTGGGACCAAATGCATCTGAGGAAGTAGACTGAAGTCTAGGAAAGCTCATGCTGAACTTCTTTCAGTTAGTCTCAAAGGTGCTACAAGATCTCTCTCCAGAGTTTCTCTGAAGCTACCCAAGTTTTGGACTAAGGACTTTGCAGTCCCCAACTTAAATTTCTCAGCCACTTCTCTGCTTTCTGTATATCTCAGGCCATGGAGATGAGCTGTTCGAGTTTCCTGGACGTCCTCTTTGAGGGGCAGGATGAAACGGAGGCCAGCGATTCCTTCTCGGCCGCAGAGTCCAAGTTCAATTTTCCGCTCCCAGACCATGCCTACGGATGCGTTTCAGAGAAAACCTATGAGACCTGGGCATCCAGCAGCGTTCAAGTGAGTCAGATGAAGTGTTTCCATCACCAAGTGATGCAAGCTGGGGTGAAAAAAAACCAAAACTGGAACTGCAAATTCTTTTTTTGTCGCTGTGTACCTTCTTCAAGTCCTTTTTGACTTATGGCAACCCTAAGGGAACCTTGTTCTGGGATTTTCTTTGCAAGATTTGTCTGCAGAAATAATCCAGTTTGACAGCATGGCACAGTACATAGAAAAATCTCACAGCACCTTTGAGACTCACTGAAAGAAAGAAGTTGGCAGCATGAGCTTTCGTAGACTTCAGTCCCCTAAGTGCATCTGTGGAAGTAGACTGAAGTCTAGGAAAGCTCATGCTGCCAACTTCTTTCTTTCAGTGAGTCTCAAAGGGGCTGCAAGATCTCTCTATGCACTGATTCTACAGACTAAGACAGCTGATATTTCGCCAGCACCTTCAGAGAATGAAGAAACATCAGGAATAAACTCTCCTAGAACCCGGCCTCATAGCCTGAAAAACCCACAAAAAACGATGGATGCCGGCTGTGAAGGCCTTCAACTTCACAATTTATTTTCTTCTTGTCCATTTTCTTGGCTGTCCAGCCCTCACATCCATACACAGTAATGGAGAATCCAATTGCTTGTACGATTCTCACTTTCATGCTTAGTTGTGTATCTTTGCTCTTTTGGAGCTTTTCTAGTTCTTTCATAGCTGCCCTCCCCATTCTTAGTCTTCTTCTGATTTCTTGACCGCAGTCCCCATTCTGATCAACGTTTGATCCAAGTTATAGAAACTCTTTTACTATTTCTATGTCCTCATGGTCTAGTTTGAACTTGTGAAGATCCTCCGTGGTCATTATTTTTGTTTTCCTTATGTGCCTTTGCACTTTCTTCCTTGACCTTTCTCAGCAGTTGCTCTAGGTCTCCAAAGTTTTCTGCTGATGGTAAGATGTCATCCATATATCTTAAACTGTTGGCATTCCTTCCTCCTATTTTCATTCTTCCTTCTTCTGTGTCCAAACCTGCTCTTTGCATAATATGTTCTGCATACAAGTTGAAAAGATGGGGTGAAAGGAGGCATCCTTGTCTCACTCCTTTGCCAATTGGGAACCATTCTGTTTCTCCATGTTCTGTTCCAACAGATTCCTCATCAGGACTATGGCAGCAGAGAAGGATGGGTGATGAGTGGATAGTGCATAAGGGGACAGTGCTTCATAAGTTATTTCATGCTGACTTGGCTCAAACCAGGTACCAAAGCAGAAAAGGCCCTGACGCATGCAGCTGTTCCTGAATTAGGCCTGTTTAAGTATAGACATCCAGAGAAAAATGTGGGATACTTTGGAGAGGAACTAATCTAGAATCCACATTGTTTGGATCCCATATCCTTGGCTCCCATCACTTTAGCATCCCAAGGAAAACAGGTGCAAATATTGCATAGTGTCAGGAAGTTTTTCCTAATGTTGAGCTGGAATCTCTTTTCCTGTAGTTTGCATCCATTGCTCTGAGTCCTAGTCTCTGAAGCAGCAGAAAACAAGTTTGTTCCCTCCTCAATATGACATCCCTTCAAGTATTTAAACAGGGCTATCATATCACCCCTTAACCTTCTCTTCTCCAGGCTGAACATACCCAGATCCCTAAGTCTCTCCTCATAGGGCATGGTTTCCAGACCCTTCACCATTTGGGTTGCCCTCCTCCGGACACACCAGATGGCCTTTGTGGTCCCCTCCAACCTATGATTCTTCTAGACTAAGGAAGAAGGCGAGAAGAAAACCAGCAGCATCAACCCTCTTGAGAAACCAAGTCTGTTGGGCTTTCTTTCTTTGTAGCGGTCACTCAGAAGTCAATGCACTAGGCTGAGGAGTCCTGGGACATTAAAAATTTGTGCCTAGGTTTTTGTTTTCCTTTTGCCTCCTCTTTGACTTCTCCTTTAATGTTGTGACTTCTTAAGTTGCAAGTCTGAAGGCAGGAACTGGCTTCATTGTGAAGTCGAAGGCTTCTCTGAAGATGCCAGCCACAGATGCAGGCAAAACGTCAGGAATAAACTCTTCTAGAACATGGCCACATAGCCTGAAACCCCCACAAAAAACTATTGGTTTAATTGTCTTTTTCCCCTTACAGATGATATGAGCTGCTCCGAGAATGCTTCCAGCTATAGAGTGGGGTAGATTCATAAAGTTGGAAGAGACCCCAAGGGCCATCGAGTCCAACCCCATTCTGCCATGCAGGAACTCACAACCAAAGCACCCCGGACAGATGGCCATCCAGCCTATGTTTAAAGACTTCCAAAGAAGGTCAATCAATCAATCAATCAATATTAGCAACCCAATCAATCTATGCTTCCCTTGCAGGTTACAAGCGACAGCGATGCAGAAGATCTCTTCCAACTGCTCATCCATCGGAGTGATGTCTACAATTCCCAGAGTCCAGTTGCCTCTCCGGAAAGTGACAGCGGGATTTCTGATGATCCCCTTGCGGACACGCCTTTGCCAAGTGATTTGGAGCCCCCTGACCTATCATCCACGGTCATCTATGAGGTTGTCTGTGACACAGGAGTGGTGGAGGAGGCGGCTCTTCCCGTTGGTATCTTCTCAGGTCCATTAGGTAAGTAGGGTCAGACCTGCAGGTGGCTTCCAAGTGAGGAGGGATGTGGTGATCCGCCTCTTTCAAGTGACCATCCATGGTCTACATCCAAGAACAATTCAAAGTGCTGGTTAGGACCTGTAAAGCTCTTTACAGCTCAGGTCCATCTGATGGACCATACCTCCACTTCTCAAGCTGACCCTCAAATCCTCAGGAGAAGCCGTTTCAGTCCCTCCACCTTCAAGGGAACACAACATAGGGCCTCTTTGGGGCTGCTCCTAAGATTTGGAACACCTTCCCTTGGGATGCTAGGCTCACAGTATCATAGAGCGAGAACAACAACAACCTTTATTTATAACACCCTTTTCACCAAAGAATGGAATATCAGATATATATAGTCGGCAGCAAGAGAAGAGAAAGGAGGGATGGTAATTCCTGGGAATTTAGAACAACTTTCTCCCATTGATAGATCCTGCAGATGTCTATAAAAAGCACATTATCGTCTGCACAATACTGAGAGATAGTAACATTTCTAAATGTGTGTGTGTGTGTGTGTGTGTGTGTGTGTGCATTTGGAAGAGAAGGCTAGCTTTCCTTAAACTATAATATCCCATTCAAAGATATAGTCTTGTTAGTCTGTAGAATCAGTATGTAGAGAGATCTTACACAGTCGGCCCTTCTTATACACGGATATTTTATACATGGATTCAAGCATCCACGGTTTGAAAATGTTCCAAAAAAGTATAAATTTGAAATATCAAACCTTGATTTTCCATTTTTTATCAGGGACACCATTTTGCTGTGCCATTATATTTAATGGGACATGAGCATCCATGGATTTTGTTATCCATGGAGGATCTTGGAACCCAACCCCAGCGTATAACAAGGGTCCACTGTAGTACCTTTTGGGGCTAACTGAAAGAAAGAAGTTGGCAGCATGAGCTTTCATCATCATCATCATCATCATCATCATCTAATCTTATGGCTTATCATTTGCTATCTGCTGTTAAACTGACTTCGATAGGAGCTGACTCTACAAGGGAGAGACTTCCAAGATTATCCACTGCCCTACTCAGGTCTTGCAAATTCAGGGCAGCCAGGGGCAAAAAATAATAAAGTACAAAGTCTGCTTCCTCAGATGCATATAGTATCCCATATTTGGATTACCTTCAAAGTTCTGTTTAGGATCTTGGATGATGGATCAAGTTGGCTTTTGTATGCTGTGGATTTCTGGGGATTGTAGTTTGTTGCGGCACCAGAGCTCTCTGAAAGCGAAGGCTAAATATCTCACAAAATTACAAATCCCAGAATTCTGGAGCAATGAGCTATAGTAGTTAAAGCAATGTCAAACTGCATTAATTCTGCAGTGTAGATGCAGCCATTGACTGGTGCTGTGTTTCATTGGTTCCTTCCTTTACAGAGAATTGGACACCCCTAACAATGCTGCCTGAGGCCTCTATGATGAATGAAGTGTCACCAGGATTTCTTGAGAACACAATCGGACCCAACATTGTAGAGACTCCCACGGATCAAGTAAGCATCCATAAACTGGTAACTTAAGATTTTATGGGTATCGAACTAGACTGGAAACCTGGGAACCCTTTATACTTTTGGGATTTCAGCGACAATGCATTTCTGATATCGCTTTACGTTCGCAATTGCGTGTGATAATCATTAGTGAAATTACTCACCATTTTTGCTTTATTTGCGGGATGCTTTAAATGCGCTTTAATCTCTCTTTAATGCCGAAATTAGCCCCTGTGTGATAAACTCCATAGAGTTGGAAGAGATCACAAGGGCCATCCAGTCCAACTCCCTAATGAAAAGAATCTTAGATTGATGAGAATCATTGCACGTCCAGACTTATTCTGCGCACAATGCACACATGGTTGTTGTTTTTTTAACACAAAAACCCTTTTCTGTGCAGGGATCATCATTATTTGGTGCAGAAAATATTTCTGCACTGGAAGCAACATTTTTCTGTATGCTGCATCCTTTGCAGAAAGTGCTCTTTTTGGTGCCAAAGCAGCCATGCTCTCTTATATACTTATATACTGTTCCATTTTCAAAGACTTCCTTGTAGCGGGAAGAACGTTGCTGAGGTTGCTGGTTTCTTTTTAGAGAAGGAAATGGGTGAATAGTTACATCCCTAGTTTGGGATAGCAAGGTGGTTGGGAAAGCGCTGACAGTGCTGGAGGCCATTTGGAAGAAAGTCCTCGTTCCTCAGCTAACTGTTTGCTTCTCTGGATTCTTTTGATCAGCATCATCTCCAGAGCGTCTGTTTGACGGATGAGGAGCGGCGGCTTCTGAGCCTGGAAGGGGTCCTACTCCGGAGCGACCTCCCCCTCACCAAGGTAGGTGGGTCTGCCACGCAACAAGGGACCTTACCCAGTGCAAAAATAAGAGATGGAGCCCAGTGTGCTCCTTCAAAGCTTTGGACTACAATTCCTGTTGCACTAACTCAGGGTGCAAGGAGTGCAATCCGCAGCGGGTGACACCTCAGAGTGGAATGTCTGCCTTTTAGTGTAGAGTGTTCCATCACACCTCTCTGCAGGTGGACTGGGATTCCCATAGACTGAAGACCCTGCAAAGAACTAGGTCCACCTGCCCAGAGGTGGCAAGGAAGCCTTCCAGGACGCTGTCACCAAACCACAGTTAACTCTTGGAGGCTTCTCCCATCACCGAATGGCATCTGGACCCCATTCGGAACTTGCAAACAAGGCAGGGTGACTGGAACAATAGAGAACATAGGCAGTCTTTTTGGGTGGCCAGGGCCATCAGCGGCTGGTAGACTTGGAGCCTTTCTCTTCCATAGTGGCCCGATCTACTCCTGAAGGCCCAAGGGGTGCGGGGAGTGAGGACCACGTCAGGTGGCACCTCAAAAAGGGGTGTCTGCCTTCCAGTGTGCAGTATATCGCCACACCTCTCCTTGCATAGAGACTGAAGGTCCTGCCCAGAGGCGACAAGGTGGCCAACCAGGATAGTTGGCATGCTATGACAAACACCTGGAAGCCTCTCCTGTTGTGGAATGGCATTTGGAGCCCATTCAGGAGTTGCAAACAAAGCGGGTTGACTAGAACAACCCAGAAACAAACAGTTTCGTCGGGTGCTTTAGTCCACTAGCCAGCCACAGAAAGTAGACCAGAGCCTGATGTACTCCTGAGGACCTATTAGCCTGGTGGCCCCGAGTCTGAGGATGACAACATGAGTTACCATGTTGGGATGACACCAACCCTAGTGATGCCATTGCACTAACCCCAAGCAGTTTGCAAATGTAGCTGGTCCCCATTGAGGAGTTGCACATTTATTTATTTGCTTTCTTATTCATTTAACTGGCTTCCTCCAAAAGCTGTACAGAACACAGCTGCCCATATTTATCAGGACCAGTTTGTATTTTTCTGCTTCCCATCCTTGGGGGATCTGTGTTGCAGTTTTGCATTTCCCCCCTAAAAAAGCTTTTGCAAAACTGTCAGCGCCAGTAAACGGTTGGGACTGTCGGATATCTACAACGGTGTAGCCTCCAACTGTCCTGATTTGGCAAGGACAGTCCCGAATCTCCTGGTTCATTCTCAACCATCTCACTTTTTCAGCTGCTTTTAAAATACCTACAATTTTCAAGCTGGGAATTGCAGTGTTGTTGATTCCATTTTGGCCTTATGGTCCACTAGGTGCAGAAGTCAGAGAAAGTTGCTTTGGGGGACTATAGCTCCCAACTACAACTCCTGTGCAACAAGTTTCTGGGAGTTGTAATTCTAAAAAATAACTTCTCGCACTCTAGTGAGCATATGCAAGCAGTTGTATAGAGGGTCCCTATGTATGAATCCCATGAGAATCCCGTGTGGCATGAGACTCTCTTGCTCATCTCTCTTCCAAACTCCTTCCATCCAGGCAGAGGAGCGGATCCTGAAAAAAGTACGGAGGAAAATCCGGAACAAGCAATCGGCTCAGGACAGCCGCAGACGCAAGAAGGAGTACATAGACGGCTTGGAGAGTCGGTGAGACTGGAGCACGAGAAATCTAATGTTTAGGAGATATTGAAGTCAAAGGCTTTCATGGCCGGCATCCATAGTTTTTTGTGGGTGTTTCGGGGTCTGTGGCCATGTTCTAGAAGAGTTTATTCCTGACGTTTCACCTGCATCTATGGCTGGCATCTTCAGAGAAATTTAATTCAGAGAAGTTAATTTTATTCTCTGAAGATGCCAGCCATAGACATTGGCGAAACATCAGAAAGAAAATCTTCATCGCCACATAGCCCAAAACCCCACCAAAATATTCAGGGGTAGCTGTGTTGACCACATAGCAAAATGCAGTAACACCCAAAATCCACAAAATAGCAATACCTGTATTGAGCCAACCCAAATGCCCAATATACAGTGGGTCCTTGTTATCCATTGAGATTTGGTTCCAGGACCTCCTATAGATAACAAAATCCATGGATGCTCAAGTCTCATTAAATACAATGGAAGAGCAAAATGGTGTCCCTTATATAAAATGGCAAGCTACCTTCCTATCATCCCCCAACCCAAAGTCCAATAATCAGGAGTTATTGGAGTCAAAGTCCAACAATATCTGGGCTCCCCGTTTATTATTATTATTATTGTTGTTGTTGTTGTTATATTAATAATGCTTATTTCATGCTGTGGGCGGGGCTGGCGTGCCTGGCTGCATGAGGCCTGGGTACTAGGCGAGGAGGAGCCACGTGAGCAACAAACTTACTCCGCACGTGTTCTGCTGCAACAGTGTTTATTTCACCCACAACACAACAAAGCCTCAGTGATAAAGTAACAGGCCAACGGGCCAACAAAAAGTCACTCTCTTAAGCGTCCGGAACCGAGTCTTCCCAGGTAGGGTCCGGCGTCTGATTAGGGCCTTCAGTGTCTCGCCTCCTCTGACCCCCTGAGTGCTTCTCCAAGGGCTCACATTCGGCCTTCTCTTTCCCTTGGGGAACTGGGCCCCACTCCCACTTAGCCCCTTTTGGGTCCCACCACTCGTCCTCCAAGTCTCTCACAGTGGCCGACTCCCACCGCTCCTCGTCGGAGTAGTTGTATACCCCTTCCGTGCGAGGGTCCCTCAACTCCACTCCCTGGTGGGGACCTCTTTTCCTGAAGGCCAGCCGGGTCTGCAGGGTGACTGGCACTCCTTCTCTCCCAGGGCTCCGTTTTACCTGCCCTATCCCTGCCGCGGCCGCTACTCCCCGTCCTCCTCTTCCGCGACGTCCTCTGCCTCCCGCGCAGCTCTCTCCCTCTCCTTTTATCCCCCTCTCAGCTCCTGTCTCCTCCTTCTTCTCTCGCTCCTCCTCTCCACTCAGCCCCGCCTCCCTCTCCATCATAGGCTTCTTTTCCCTTTCCACCTCCACCTGGCCCACTTCTGTCTGTCCCGTCCTCTCTGTCCCTGGGCTCCCTGGGGTCACCTCACCACACAACCCCCCCTCTAAGAGAGACGGCGGGCGAGAAGTGGTCCAGGTGGCCTGTCGAGAAAAAAAATCCGCATTAGCATGCAAAGTCCCTTGTCGATGGTGAACAGTAAAAGCATACGGTTGTAGGGCCAGATACCACCTAGTGATACGCGGATTGGTGTCCCTCATTGAAGCCAACCAGGTGAGCGGGGCATGGTCAGTGACCAACTGAAAGGGGGCCCCCCATAGGTAATATCGTAGGGAGGTCACCGCCCACTTAATAGCTAAGGCTTCTCTCTCTATGGCTGCATATTTTTGTTCAGCCGGTTTCAACTTTTTACTAAGGTACAAGATGGGATGCTCCCCATCCTCTCCCTGTTGAGACAACACCGCTCCCAAGCCCCATTCTGACGCGTCTGTTTGTAAAATAAAAGGTCTAGAGAAATCAGGTGTTCTCAAGATAGGATAGCTACACAAATAAGTCTTCAACCTCTCAAAAGCTTCCTGTTCGATTCTTCCCCACCTGACTCTCCTTGGTTGTCCCTTTTTGGTTAAATTGGTTAAAGGGGTAGTGATGTGTGCAAAGTGGGGAATAAATCGCCGGTAATAGCCCGCTAGCCCTAAGAATTGTCGGACCTGTTTTTTCGTCTGTGGAATTCCCCACTCCTGGACTTTGTCAATTTTGTCCTGTAAGGGTTTAATCCTCCCCTGCCCTACTTTATGGCCCAGATATTTCACCTCTTGACAGGCTATGGCACACTTCTTGGGATTGGCCGTCAGTCCGGCCTCACGTAAAGCTTCTAGAACTCTCTCTAAGTGCTCCATATGCTCGTCCCAAGAATCGCTAAAAATAATAATATCATCTATATAGGCTGCGGCACAATAGGACAAGTTTTGTAAGACCTTATCCATCAACCTCTGGAAGGTGGCTGCAGCCCCATGGAGGCCAAAAGGCATCCTGGTGAAGTGGAACAGGCCTTTTGGAGTGGCAAAGGCTGTTTTCTCCTTATCCTCTGGTCGCAGTAAGATCTGCCAGTACCCCTTGGTGAGGTCAATGGAGGACAAATACTGGGCCCGCCCTAGGCGCTCCAACATATTAGTGGCGCCTGGCATGGGGTACGCATCAAACTTCGAGACCTTGTTTACCTGTCTAAAATCGACACAAAACCTCACCGACCCATCCGGTTTGGGTACCATTACCGGCAGACTCCGCCAGGGACTTTGAGAAGGCTCTATCACTCCTAATTTCAACATTGACTCCACTTCCTTGTTAATAAGCTCTTGAATCCGCCATGGCCATGGGCGTAACGGTAACCTTACCACTGTCCTGGGTTCAGTGTGAATAGCATGCTGGATAACTCCTGTACACCCTGGCTCCCCTTGAAAGACTGCCTCAAAACGATTTTGTAAAGCTCTCACCTGTTGTTGTTGAGCCTCAGACAAGGGGGACATGATAGGAATGTCGCCTGTGGCCCCAAAGTCCTCGGTTTGTGGTCCTATCAACCACTCCTCCTCCTCTTCTGACTCCGTATCCACTTCCCCAAATAACGCTTCACGTACTCTCCAAGCCTTCAGAAGATTAATGTGGAAAATTCTTGTTTTAGGGGGGTCTTTCTCCATTCTAATTTCATAATCCACTGGACCTACCCGTCTCACCACTTCAAAAGGCCCCTGCCATTTTGCGAACAACTTCGCCTTTTGTGCAGGTAACAAGACAAGAACTTGCTGACCTACTTGTAAACTCCTCTCCTTAACCTTCTTGTCAAAATAACGTTTCTGCTCTTCCTGGGCTCTCTCTAAGTTTTCCCGGGCCATCCCCCCAATTTCCTTGAGGTGTTGACGCATCTTTAGAATGAACTGCAGTTCCGTTTGGGAGGTAGGGACCTCTTCCTCCCAACCCTCCTTCAAAATATCTAATACCCCTCTAGGCCGGCGGCCATACACTAGCTCAAAGGGCGAAAAGCCCAACGAGGACTGGGGTACCTCTCTGAAGGCAAATAACAACGGTTCTATCAATTGGGGCCAGGACTTGGGGTGACTGTCCACAAACTTCTTCAACATCCCTTTTAACGTCTTATTAAAGCGTTCCACCATCCCATTGGCTTGCGGATGGTAAATGGAAGTCCTTAGGGGTCTAACCTTTAACATCTCCCACATCTTCTTAAGGGTCTGGCTCATAAAGTTAGAGCCTTGATCTGTTAAAATTTCCTTTGGGAAACCTACTCGAGAAAATATCTTTACTAACTCCTGTGCAATCCTAGCAGCCTGTATTGACCGCAAGGGGACTGCCTCTGGGTACCGTGTAGCGCAATCTACCACTACCAATAAGTAACGGAACCCCCCCGAAGCTGGGTCTAAAGGTCCCACAATGTCCATTGAAATCCGTGAAAAAGGCTCCTCAATAATGGGCATAGGGATCAATTTCCCTCCCGGTGGACCCTTCTCCTGGAACAGCTGACACTGAGGACAGGATTTACAAAAGCCCTTAACTTCCGCATACACCCCTGGCCAAAAAAACCTTTGCAAAACCCGTTGCGTCGTCTTCTCCACCCCCAAATGCCCGGCCATCGGCACCTCATGCGCCAACCGCATCACCTCGGCCCTCAAGGCTTTAGGAATTACCAGTTGGGCGTCACTCTCCCCTGGGCCCGTGAGAGGCGGTATCCTATACAACAGGTCCCCTTTCAACTCAAAGCGAGGCCTCAATTCCCCCATGCCTGCTTGGGCCTGTCTCCATGCCTCCCGTAAGACTGGGTCGTCTTGTTGCCATGCCACCAGTTGAGACCTTTTCACTCCCGCCAAGTCTACTACCATGTCCCTCCTAAGGGTTTCTCCCTCCAACCCCTCCTGCTCCTGTAACAACTGACGCCATCCAGTCCAATCTCGACCCAACAAAGCCTCCCTCCTTAGAGTAGGGACCACCCCCACCTTGAGCCGCTGGGTTAGTCCTGCCACTTCCACATCGGCCCATACCGCCTTGTAAGGCTTTACATCTCCATGGATGCACCGGACATTCACCCACTGGGTCAGTCCCCCCCCCGGGGTTTCCCTGACTAAGGTTTGACTACATCCCGAGTCTACCAGGGCCTTTACCTCCCTTCCGTTCACCTTCATGCCCACTATCCGGGCCTCCGACGGATGCCTCCTTACCTGGGCGGCCTCCCACGAATCAGCCCATGAGCATTCCATCATCGGGCAATCTCTCCGCACATGCCCTTCGACCCCACATGTATAGCATACCACGGGTTTCTTCGTCATGTCCTTCGGGTTAGGCTCTCGGACTCCCTTTGCTTGGTTGTCCTCCGACTGGGCCTGCTCACCACTTATCCGTGGAGCCCCCGCGGCCCCTTCCGTCTTACTTAGCCCTCTTCCCAGTCCATGGACTGCCTTTCCCCCTCGCAGTGGGATTCCCTCCATGCCTCGACGCGTCCGTCCCCCTTCAGATTCCTCGGCGGCCGAATAAGCTTCCATTAAAGTCACTGCAGCCTCCAAGTCTTTGGGTCTATGGCACCGTACCCAATTCCTGGCCTGCAGGGGTAAGGCGCCTACGAACTGCTCCACCAGCACAAGTTCAGCCACCTCCGCCGCCGATCTCTCCGACGGTTTAAGCCACCTCAGCCCGCTGGCCCGAATCTTCTGACCTAAGGTCCTAGGATGGAGCCCCGGTCGCCACCTTAACTCGCGCAGCCGCAGACGATAGGTCTCCTCGGATATGTTCAACGTTTGGAGGATGGTGGCCTTCACTTTCCCATAGTCCTTCGCATCCTCCGCGGCCATGGTGTCTACCGCCTCTTGTGCTGGCCCCGTTAGGCAGGGCGTCAAAATTAAAGCCCATTGCTCCTGAGGCCACTGTGCTGCCGCGGCCACCCTCTCAAAAGTGTGTAAAAACGCTTCCACATCATCCTGGGGCCCCATCTTCATCAGTTTCAGCGGGTTCAAACCCACCGTCCAAGTTAAACCCCTTTCCGGATTCTCCCCGGCGGCCTGCCTAGGGGTCCTCCACAAGTCAGCCAGTTGCGAAACCAGCTGGGCTTGAGCTTGTTGCTGCGTGGCGCAAACCTGCTCCAAAACTCGGGCTTGTTGTGCCGACACATGCTGCAGGAGAAGTTGCTGCTGCTCCGCAAACCAGGCAAAAAGTTGTTCCTGGGTAGGTTTAGACCCCGCCCTAGGGGCGGTGCCCGCATTCTCCACCAATGTGGGCGGGGCTGGCGTGCCTGGCTGCATGAGGCCTGGGTACTAGGCGAGGAGGAGCCACGTGAGCAACAAACTTACTCCGCACGTGTTCTGCTGCAACAGTGTTTATTTCACCCACAACACAACAAAGCCTCAGTGATAAAGTAACAGGCCAACGGGCCAACAAAAAGTCACTCTCTTAAGCGTCCGGAACCGAGTCTTCCCAGGTAGGGTCCGGCGTCTGATTAGGGCCTTCAGTGTCTCGCCTCCTCTGACCCCCTGAGTGCTTCTCCAAGGGCTCACATTCGGCCTTCTCTTTCCCTTGGGGAACTGGGCCCCACTCCCACTTAGCCCCTTTTGGGTCCCACCACTCGTCCTCCAAGTCTCTCACAGTGGCCGACTCCCACCGCTCCTCGTCGGAGTAGTTGTATACCCCTTCCGTGCGAGGGTCCCTCAACTCCACTCCCTGGTGGGGACCTCTTTTCCTGAAGGCCAGCCGGGTCTGCAGGGTGACTGGCACTCCTTCTCTCCCAGGGCTCCGTTTTACCTGCCCTATCCCTGCCGCGGCCGCTACTCCCCGTCCTCCTCTTCCGCGACGTCCTCTGCCTCCCGCGCAGCTCTCTCCCTCTCCTTTTATCCCCCTCTCAGCTCCTGTCTCCTCCTTCTTCTCTCGCTCCTCCTCTCCACTCAGCCCCGCCTCCCTCTCCATCATAGGCTTCTTTTCCCTTTCCACCTCCACCTGGCCCACTTCTGTCTGTCCCGTCCTCTCTGTCCCTGGGCTCCCTGGGGTCACCTCACCACACATGCTTATAAATTTGCATGGCACTTTATGGGCATCGTCAAAACTGTGTATAACCTGCCAACGGGGTACAATCTAAAAGTCCTAAAATATAAACTAGACACAATTAAGCAGGTTATGCTGTTAAAATACAAACTGCAAAAACCACTAATACATACACCGCATATACTCGACTATAAGTTGACCTCTTGTATACGTCAAGGGCAGGATTTGGGGCTAAAATTATGGATTTTGATATAACCTGTGGATAAGTCGAGGGCAAAACACAGCAGCATGTAACAAAGGATGTAAAGGATTGAAGCAAAGGAAAACGATGCTAGAGATCTTTTAAAACTTTGACAAGCTAAGTGTTTATGCTCATACTAAAGGATGGATGGATGAGATAGTAGAGAGCACTGATGCTTCTTTTTGGTGCGCCAAGAAGAGATTAAGCTCCTGGACCACAAATCTCTAACAGGATGGTGAGATGAAATAAGGTCTGACAGATGAGGAGGAGCTGGTTGTGTAAAGCTTCGAACGTTAAGAGAAGAAGCTTGTACCAAACCCTCGGAGGGTGGTGGAGTCTCCTTCCCTGGAGGTCTTTAAACAGAGGTCTGATGGTCATCTGTCATGGATGCTTTGACTTAGAGTTCCTGCATGTCAGAATGGGGCTAGACTGGATGGCCCTTGCAGTCTCTTCCAACTCTAGGATTCTATGATTCTATGATTCTAAAAGTGAAGAGACGCCAGAGGTGGGGTGGCACGATCAAAGCGATGAGCTAAAAAGATAGTCTTAGCAGCAAAATGTTGAATGGAGACCAGAGGACTAAGGTGGGACAACGGGAGCCCCGTCGAAAGACGATTTTAGCAGTCAAGGCAGGAGACAACTAGGGCATGAACATAGCAGAAGAAGCCGATAGACATCTTAGCAATGTACAGTGGGAGTGGATACATGTAATTCTGTTCCCTCTTTTCTTGGCAGGGTGGCAGCCTGTTCAACCCAGAACCAGGAGCTGAGAAAGAAAGTCCAGGACCTGGAGATGCACAACATGTGAGTTTTAGTTCACCCAACCCTAGCTTCAAGGCTTAGGATCTTATGAATGTTATGAATTTTATGAATCGATGCTTTTTTCCTCCCCCCCCCCTTTTTTTTAGAGCATAATGTGCCTATCCTGAGGCCTTGTAACATGTATAGTCCCTTTTTATGCTGGCTATGTGCCGTAATAAATTATTCATGTATTCATTCAGTTCATCCAAACCATCACCGCCCAACCCCTCATCTTCTTCTTCCATTGGGTGAACTCAGGTGCGTGATTCTGGGATTTGAAGTCCCCAAAGGACCTTTCTCAAGTTGTAATAGTGGTCCAAAACACACTGCAGAACGAATCCAGTTTGAGACGGCTTTGACTGCCCTGGCTCAATGCTAGGGAATCCTGAGAATTGTAGTTTTGTTGTGGCACCAGAGCCCTTTGACAGAGAAGGCTCAATGTCTCACAAAACTACAGTTCCCAGAATTTCCCTAGCATTGAGCCAGGGCAGTTAAAGTGGTCTCAAACTGGATTAGTTCTGCAGTGTGTTTTGGACCAGTGACCGCTATGACCTGTTTGTTCCCCTGATGCTTGATATGAAAAGCTATTATTATTATTATCCCACCCAAATTAGTGCTGCTGAATCCAATTTGAATTCAGGATACATCTCTTGTGTAGCGGCGGCAGCAGCAGCAAAATGCATGTGATAAAATCCGAATGTATCCCGAATTCGAATCATCAGCGGTAATTTGGATTTTTCAAACTGTGCGATAATCTCTTAGGACTCAGAGCGGCCAACAAGATTAAAAACATTTAATAAGGAAGTCAATAGGAACGGAAAAAAATCGAGAAGAAAAGATGAAAGATAAAGAAGACAAAAGGAAATAAAGAAAGAGTACGCTATGTTTATTATATGTACTCCTAAGTATGATCATTTGTAACTATTGTATTTTTTATGGTTAAGAGATATGTAAGAATAACATTATAATTAAAATTAAAAAACTAAAAACATTTCAATGAAAAAATCTAGAAAGATGGTCCATAAAAACAGAATTAAATTATGACAGTACTAAAACAGATTGCCTAGAACAGCACTGTGTAAATTTACAGTGCTATATAAATACAGTAAAGGTTAATAATTGTATATATGAGCCACTCACCTCTCTGTCTTGCATAATGCTCCTCCAATTATTATTTTCCTGTTCTCCGTTCTGGTTCTGCAACAGGAATCTCCTCCACTCCCCACTGTCATAAGAAAATATATCTATGCCTGGCTACTGAGTCAAATGCGGGTGGCTTTGGGACTCACTGGCATTATTTCTTCTTGCAGGTCACTCCTGGACCAGCTGCAGAAACTGCAAGGGCTCTTCAAGAAGACTTCCACCAAAGCGGCTCAGACCAGCACTTGCCTCCTGGTAAGACAGCAGATAGAATCATGGAATCATAGAATCGTAGAGTTGGAAGAGACCGTAAGGGCCATCCAGTCCAACCCCATTCTGCCATGCAGGAACTCTAAATCCAAGCATCCCATCCAGCCTCTGTTTAAAGACCTCCAAGGAAGGAGACTGCATTGCACTCCAGAGCAGTCTATTCCACTGTCGAACAGCCCTTACTGTCTCCCATGTGATAAACTCCTTACTGTCAGGAGGTTCCTCCTAATGTTGAGCTGGAATCTCTTTTCCTGGAGTTTGCATCCATTGTTCCTGATCCTGTTCTCTGAAGCAGCAGAAAACAAGCTTGCTCCCTCCTCAATATGACATCCCTTCGAGTATTTAAACAGGGATATCATATCACCTCTTAACCTTCTCTTCTCCAGGCTAAACATCCCCAGCTCCCTAAGGCGTTCCTCATAGGACTTCATGATTTCCAGACCCTTCACCATTTTAGTTGCCCTTCTTTAGACACGCTCCAGTTTCTCAACATCCTTTTTAAATTGTGGTGCCCAGAACTGGACACAGCATTCCAGGTGGGGCCTGACCAAGGCAGAATAAAGTGGCTCTATTCCTTCCCTTGATCTAGACACTATACTTTTATTAATGCAACCTAAAATTGAATTGGCCTTTTTAGCTGCCTCAACACACTGTTGACTCATGTTCAACTTGTGGTTTACTTGGACTCCTAGATCCCTAGGATAGGGGAGAAGAGAAGGGAGGCTTGGGCAAAGTCCTAGCTTTAACAGATGACAAAACAAAGACATTACTCCCCCTCCCTATAAGAATGCTGCCCTCAATGGAATTTCCCTTGAGTCCTTAAATTTCTAGCATTGGAGGGATTGAGACAACAATAAGCGTAAATACAGTATATACTCGACTATAAGTCGACCTCATGTATAAGTCGAGGGCAAGTTTGGGGCCCAAAATTATTGATTTCGATATGGCCCATCTGGATAAGTCGAGGGTAAGACTTAGGGCATGTATCAAAGGATCTAAAGGATGAAATGAAGGAAAACTCTGCAAAGGAATTGACAAAATTCTAGCATCACACTAAAGGCTGGATGGATGAGAAAGCAAAGGAGGGGTGTGTTTCAGTCATTCCAGGGGAGATTATCCTTTCTTAATAAGAGTTAAAGCACAGTATTTACATTGACCCCTGGGTAAGTCGACTCGGGTTTTTGGGGTCGATTTTTGGACTAAAATGTCTTGATTTATACATGAGTATATACAGTACCTAGGTTTCTTATATTTGCTGTGCTGCCATTGCCTTAGTAGAGAGCCAGCGTGGCACAGGGCCACCAAACAGACGCCACAATCCTCACTGTGCTTTGTTTAAATTAATTTTTATTAACATTATTTTCTTATCAATAACTTTAAGGATATAGCACACATTAAACAAATCATAATACGTGACACAGAAAAGCATCTAAAAGACAACCAACAATACCATAACATGTAATATGTATACATACCACCTATAAGTACATCATAAATCACATCTCAGATTCAATTCCATTGTGGTTGAATGCAAACATATAGCCGTGTTAGTCTGTAGAATCAGTATGTGGAGAGATCTTCTACAGCCGTTGAGACTCACTGAAAGATATAAAATGCAAAGATATAGCTGTGTTAGTCTGTAGAATCAGTATGTAGAGAGACTTAAGTCTCCAAATGCATCTGAGGAAGTTGACTTTATGAAAGCTCATGATGCCAACTTCTTTCTTTCCGTGAGTCTCAAAGGTGCCGTAAGATCTCTCTACATACAATTTCTTTGTTTCCAACAATCTTGCCAAATTAAGCACTCCAACATATACTACATTTCTTCATTCAGCCAACATTAAGCCAACATTCGCTGCTTCCTTATTGAGAATGTGATTGTATCTTTGTCTGTGGACGGCCAGCTCCATCCTCTGGAATCCTGGGATCTGTAGTTTTTCAAGGGGTACAGAATTCTCCGCTGTAGTGCCTCGCCAAACTATCCATCTGTGGATCCCATCGCAGTCGAAAATGGTCTAAAAATGCTGCTGTTGTGCTACAAACTCAGTGCTCAGTGCATGGTTTTTGTTGTTGTTGTTGTTGTTGTTTTGCATTAAAATCCTTTTCTAATTCTTCTTCCCTCCAGATCCTTATCTTCTCTCTTGGACTTTTTATCCTGCCCAGTTGCAGCTCCTTGTTTGGTGGAACCCAACTCAGTCGGGATGGTTACAAACCGTCTGGAGGTAAATTTGGAGGAGAGAGACTGAGATTTTGTGTTTGTGTGTGAGAGAGATTGATTGATTGACTGACTGACTGACTGACTGACTGACTGAACAGGCAACACATCCTCCCCAAGAAAATGGAGGAACCTCCATGGACAGGACCAGTTTATCTCTGAAAAGCAGCTGCTTTGAACTGGTGTGTCCAAAATTGGGACTTTGGGGCAATCCCACGTGGCTTTAAATTGTTTTAAGCTATTTCAAAACCAGTTTTGACCTGTCTTTTAAATATGTATAACCTGTTAGATGGTTAAATATATACATTTTGCCTTTAAACATTATTGTATTTTTACGCTGTTACAATTAGTCAGATAGCTTTTACTATACACTGCCCTGAGAACTTTAGATAAAGGGCTGTGTGTTGCGGATGTGTGTGTGATGATCTGCCCTTCCTAGACACTGAAATACAAGATCGCACAACAGCCCGCAAGTGTGGCATAGTGGTTTGAGTGTTGGCCTACGACTCTGGAGACTCTGGGTTCGATTCCTGGCTCAGCCATGAAACCCATTGGATGACTTTGGGCAAGCCACACTCTCTCAGCCTGTCAGATGGCATGGATAGGCTCAGAGGATGGCAATGGCAGACCCCCTCTGAAGACATTTGCCAAGAAAACCCCATGATAGGTTTGCTTAGGGTCACTATAAGTTGGAAACAACCTGAAGGCACACCTGGAATACTGTGTCCAGTTCTGGGCACCACAATTCAAAAAGGATATTGACAAATTGGAGCGTGTCCAAAGGAGGGCCACCAAAATGGTGAAGGTCCTGGAAACCATGCCCTACTATAAGGAACAGCTTAGGGAGCTGGGTATGTTTAGCCTGAAGAATAAAAGGTTAAGAGAAGGTGATATGAAAGCCCTCTTTCAGTATTTGAGGAGGTGTCACATTGAGGATGGAGCAAGCTTGTTTTCTGCTGCTCCAGAGAACAGGACACAATGGAGCAATGGATGCAAGCTTCAGGAAAAGAGATTCCATCTTGATATTAGGAATAACTTCCTGACAGTAAGAGCTGCAGCGTGTCTTTGACAGTGGAAGATACTCCCTTGGAGAGTGGTAGAGTCTCTTTCTTTGAAGGTCTTTAAACAGAGGCTGGATGGCCATCTGTCGGGGATGCTTTGATTGTGAGCTCTTGCATGGCAGAATGGGGTTGGACTGGATGGCCCTTGGGGTCTCTTCCTACTGTATCATTCTATGATTCTGTGAACAACAACAACAGCCCTAGAAATCCCATGCAACATTCCTAATGGATAACCCCATTCTAATTCTCCTTCTCTTCTAGTGATCTCCCGCAACATCTTGAACCAAGGTGGACTTTCTGAGCTGAAAGAAACCGGCACCACCGCCACCGACGATCCTGAATTGCCCCACGTTCAGACGGAAATGCCGCCGGAGCATCCTGGAATTGGGGATTCGGGGCAAGGAACGGATGGGGGCTTTCACATTATCGGAGGACGGGCCTTTACAAATCGATCTGATCTGGAGTCACCTAAGAACATCCCAACACAACCAAAGGAAAGTTCGTTGGCCAAAGAGAAAAGGCCTGAAGCGGACAAAGACTCAGTGAAGCAGATTCACGCCGATGAGATGTAGATTCTCCAAGGCTGTGGTCTTCTAGCCTTTCAGGACTCAGTTATATCTGAGATGATGGGAAAGGATGGATATCTATGACTAGGGAACAAATTAGTGCCATTTCTTGGCATTTTATTTCTAAAAATGGACGCTATTACTGGCCTCCAGCGATCCCTTTTCAAGCTGAACAGTAGCTATGGCTGAGCCATGTGTTTATGTGGAAGTAGCCAAGGGTATCTCTAAGCATTTACAGAGAGCATTGTCCTCTCTTGTAAGAAAGGAAATGCTGCAGAGACAGATGTGGGAATTTTGTGCGTGAAGCAAAGTTTGTGCACAGTGCAACATCAGAAAGCAAAAGTGTCACTATTTCAGTCACCCATTTTTAAAGGCGTTGGGTTTTGGAATATTTCGGGTTTCAGGATTCCAGATAAGTCAGACTTAACCATTGTATGATGCCAAAGAAATTGCTTCGGAACATATGAAAGAGTTTCCAATGTGGAAATGTGAGCAATGTTAAGGGACATTTTATCGTATGTGGTGGACATGGGAACAAGCTTTTTTGAAAAACAGATTCAAATCTGTACGTTGATGCAGAGCATTTTAAAGGGCAATATTCAATTAAAACTGGAACTGTTTCTTTTGGGACCATTGGATTCACTCACGGAAGAATACTTCAGTATATGACCGCAGCAGCGAGACTGTCGCATGCGCAAAGATAGAAAAATTCAGCATGACCTGCTATAGAGGAACGGTGGTTGAAATTAACAGATGTAGCAGAAATGTACAGATAAGGAGAATCAAAAGAATCTGAATCAGAGAAGGAGAATCAGAAATCTCATCTTTTTCCTTTGCATCCTTTACTCATTTCTATTTCTTTGTTCCTTCGTACAACTTTTGTAATTCTTAAAACATTGAATAAAAATAAATTTTAAGAAAGGTCTCTAGCCTCCGGGGTATAATTTGTCTTTTCCGGCAGTTAAGGTGTGCAAATGAAGCTATTTTTCTTTTACGTTTTTAGAGAAATCGGGACAGATGATGGGCGACGAGAGCCGGGGAGTGAGTCAAGCGGCGTCTGAGTCAGGACTGAAGTCATCCCTCTAGGGAACGCTGCCAAAAGCGACTCGACAAAAGACGGTGGTAGAAACCTTACGTTCATTTGTCCTTTTTTTAACTGTGCGATTAGAGCTGTCTTCTTCAAACTGCTGCCAGCCAGATGTGGGTGGCATTTTACGTCCTTGACGTTGTTATTTTTACCGCAACTCCCATCATCCCCAGTCAGCATTGGGGACGATGGGCATTGCAGCGCAATGTATCTGCAAAGTGTGGCCGTCGGATGCAAAACAGACGTGACGGTTCTGTTGCACAGGTCCAGAAACACGGCAGAAATGACCCAGTTTGAGACGGTTTGAAGTGCCCTGGCTTGGTGCTAGGGAATCCTGGGAATTGTCGTTTCGGGAGACATTGAGCCTTCTCTGTCAGACAGCTCTGGTGCCACAATAAACGACAATTCCCAGGATTCCCTAGCACTGAGAGTGGTCTCAACAGTGTCTTTTGGTTCACAGATGCATCTGTCTCTTGAATTGGAAAAATAAAAGCAGATTATTATCCACCAGCTATTTATTCCTATTTTCTTCAGGACTCTGAGATGTTCTTTCAGGCGCTGACCAAGGTCCGCCTGCCTCAACATGACTACGCTTGTTGGCTATACTGGCTAAGGCTGATGGGAGTTGCAATCCAATAAGACCTGGAGAATGACATATGACACTCCCCATCTCTAGGCTGTATACCATTTGGTTCTCCATAGACTTGATCTTACGTCTTTAACATATGCTACGTCGGAGCTTAGTATTTTGAATTGCAAATCCTCTGCTGGGTAGAGGATTCTGGGAGGTGTAGTCCAAACAGTGACTCAGTAACTTCTTTGTGAGAGTGACTAGATAGAAAAGGGAAAGCAAAACCCAATGCCTTTCTGTATTTGCTCTAAAAGCTGGTTTGTGGAGGTAGACTGCTTCTGAATTCCAGCAAATTTCTGCTAAAAGGTTTCTCTTTTCCTTCCTAATGTGGCCCTTCAAATGTTGCTGCACTGCAGCTTCCTGCATGTTGCACCATTGGCTATGCTGGCTAAGCCAGCTGGGAGTTGCAGTTCAACAACTGGAAGGCTAGATAATTCTTACCCCATTTTTGTTATATTGCCTTTCCAAACTGGGAAAGCATTGGGTTCCAGTATTCTTCAATGTTACCGGATTGCAATTCCTATCAGCCTCAGCTGGCATGGTTAGGAGTGATAGGAATTGCAGTTCAGAATATCTGGAGGAGCGCAGGCTGAAACCGATCCTGACGTACGAACCTTTGTTTAAAGAAAGGGGCGACGAACGAGTATCCTTCCAGACATTGTTGGATTGCAACTCCCATCATGCTCCTCTTCATGCACCTTCCGTTTTCCAATTCCAACCCAAACCCAGACTGGCATTGTTACACTCTTGAGTGGGAATGCCAACTTGTCAGCCTGCCTTCTCCATGCTCCTTTGCCCTTAACTGCACTGTTTGCAGAGGAGCAGTCCAGGTGTTGATTTCTTGGTCAGTTGGCAACTGAGCCAGGAAAGTGTGGCATCTTTTTTTTGTAATGCAAATGAAACCCAGAGTTGGGCGTCTGCAATCAGGCTCGATCCATCGTCTCTTGTGATGTTTTATTGAACAATGTGTACCTTCCCCACACCCCCGTGGTTGGTTGCGTCAATGGCAACCCATGGCTCGGCGATGCCTCGTAATTGTATCTCGATCTGAAAGAATCTTATTACTGTGGCAGGACTAAGGCGCAAACATGGCAGGAATTCATAAGAGGCTCTCTGGCTCCTGGTGTCCCACCGAAAGGCTTCCCAGGAGGTCTTCATTAGCCCTGGCTACAAAGGACATGAATCACTTTCAAGATTTGCGTTGGGAATCAGAGAGAAGGAACCATCAGGTCAAGGCTGGCAAAAGGTTTAAAGCACAGGCCCTTCTGATATCATTCGACTGCAACTCCCATCAAGTCCAGTCGGCACAGCCCATAGTAAGGGATGTTGCCAAGTTCAAGACTCAAAGGTTGGCAGGAAAGGTAATGGCTACAGTTTATTCTGGGATAAGGAAGATATTTTGATGACGAACTGGACAAACAGTTGATGTGCAATACGGACTTTCGCCGCCTTAAGTCGCTATATTGGGAGAAAGGTGGGATATAAGATAATAATAATAACAACAATAATAACTTTCCCTTGTTGATTAAAGGAGGCATTGGAGGAAAAATGGCGAGGGAAACTGCGGAATGGTCTTCTCTTTTTGCAGAACAATGCACCCACTCACAGGGCTGGCAAGACGATGGATGTTTTCAAGAGTTTGGGGCGTGAGTGTTATTATTATTATTATTATTATTAAAGTTTATTTATATAGCGCCACAAGTTTACACACGCTTTACATAGTCATCAACCAACCTACAGGTAAAACCTGCCTACGATGTACGCTCTAAGATCAAAAGCAGCAAAAACGAGAAAACAACAACTTATCCAGAGAATAACTCTAAAACAAAAGACTATAAAACCATACACACTTAATACTGTCACCCCTCCACTTTTGCGGGGGATTCATTCCGGGCCCCCCGCAAAAACTGAAATTTGCGTATATTCAAGCCCCATTTCCCACCTCCGTTTCCCGCTTGCGTACATGCAAGAGACACAGATCTCAAGTCCGCGAAAACAGAGGGGTGACTGTACATATTTCCCAACTGTCAGAAATCAGGTTGTGAGCTGGAAAGCTTCCCTAAACAAAACCGTCTTTAATTCGGATTAAAGTTAGCTAAAGATGCAACAGTCCGTAAATGTTTGGGAAGGAGGTTCCAAGTACAAGGACTGACCATTGACTCTCTTCACTGGATCTTGCTCTGTCTGACTGTTTCCTATGTTCAAACCTTAAAAAGAGTTCAAAAGATTCAGAGGTGATAGTTGCAACACAGCAGTATTTTATCAAATCATAGAATCATACAGAAGACACCCCAAGGGCCATCCAGTCTAACCCCCTGCCATGCAGGAGCTCACACTCAAAGCAATATTTAGCAATAGCAACTATATTTCTGTAGTGCTTCTCAGCGCACTTAAGCACTCTCTAAGCAGTTTACAATGTTGGATTCCAAGCAAACATCAAGTTTGAATTGCAAATGGACATTAAATTTCCTTGACTTTGAAAATCTCCCAGTGACTGCATGGCCAAAAAAAGGTGAAGGTGCCAGCTTGCAGATAGCTCTCCCTACTATCTGAACCAAGACCAGAAACAGAAAATGCAGGCCTAGGACTAACATCTCCCATTTTTTTCCCTCCCGTTTGGCTGATGAAGGAGCCAGTGCGACTTCATAAGCTTGCAACATGTAATTGTGCATTTTGGTTGGCCCCATAAAGGTATCGTTGTTTGGATGTTATCGGTTTACAATGTGCAAACCCAACAAGCTGGGTACTCATTTTAGCGACCTCGAAAGGATGCAAAGTTGAGTCGACCCTGAGCCCCTGCCTGATATTTGAACTCACAACCTTATGATTTGTGAGCGAGTGCCTGCAATACTGGCATTTCACCACTGTGCCATGTTTCATTTATACGCCACCTTTCTCCCAGAGTGGGACCCAAGGCAGATCACAACCAGAACTAGTTAAAAACAATAACATTTTGAAACACAATTAAAATTAGAAAAGCAGGGAAGGAGGCAGCCTAGCCTCCTGTGGAGGTGTTTTCGGAGGTTGGGAGCAGCCACCAAGGAGACCCTGTCTCTCATGTCTTCACCAAGCAAGGCTGTGATGGTGGCTAGACCGAGATTCAGTGGATCTTAAGACTGGCATGTTTGTATATAGGGAGATATGAAAGTTCAGACCTAAACCGTTCCATCATCAGATGTACCTGATAGGACAAAGACGAGGGCCTCCCTTACCAGATCTTCCCAATTTTATTCTATTTATTCTGCATTTTCTGCTTCTAGCAGGATGCAATTAAACCTAATCCCTCCCACAAGAAGCCCGGATTATGGCCTGTCCGTTCTTCTTATGTAATCTTCCGTGTGTCTGAAGCGTGCTTACCAGGAAGAAATAGGTCAGGGGAATGACATGGAAGCACAAAAGCAAGAGAAGGCAAGTCGTCCCCGCACCCTTTGAGCCCAGCATAATCTGGTCAGTGTGTTTCTCAATCTGATTTTTGGTTACGGAGGAGCAGAACGGCAGCACAAAAAGGACGAAACGGATGAAAATGAAAGGAACAGAGATAACCAGTTGAGTTCTAGATGAAGGGACTTAGAGCTATAATGGGCCACAAATACAAACCCAAAAGCTTTCAGAAATATTAATCCTATAAACCTAACAGGATTAGGATCCAGAGATATCCCTCCAGGATGTTGCAAGCTTGGGAGCATCATAAATCTGTTCCGCTGCCACAGAAAGCGATGTGTCCCATAAAGATGCCTGGTCTGAGTTTTCAAAATCTGGAGTCCTTTTCGACATGATTCCATGACTATCATGTAATGAGTGGCGGCTCTGGGTTTTCTATATTAATGTTGAATATCTTTGGCTTCTAGAATGAGATGAAACTGCCTTTTGTCATCTCACCTGGCACCTACTGCCATCAGGAGTAGAGGCACAGGTTCAACAGGTTATTATGGCCACATTTGCAGATTTAATTATTCACAGATTTGATTAAAATGTTCTCTATAGGAATCTCTAGATCCTCCAGCAGGACTCCATCATCAAAGTTGACCAAAGAGTTGCGCTGAAGGACCTACGAATGCCTACAGAAGTGTTCTTTCTTGGAATTTCTAGGTTCTACAGCATGAGTCCATGGTCGAAGTTAGCCACAGTTATGTGGAAGGACCTACAAATGTCTAGAGGAGAGTTCTCTCTAGGAATATCTAGGTCCTCCAGTGCAACTTGATGGTTGAAGCTGACCATAGGGTTATGCTGAAGGACCTACAAATGCTTAGAGGAGAGTTCTAAGAATTGCTAGGTCCTCCAGTGTGACTTGATGGTCGAAGTTGACCATAAAGTTGTGCTAAATGCCCTAGAGATTCCTAGAGAGAATATGTCTCTAGGCATTTGTAGGTCCTCCAGTGTGATTCTAGGGTCAACCTCTGACATACGTTGACCATAGAGTTATGCTGGAGGACCTAGAGATTCCTAGAGCAGTGTTCTCTCGGGTAAAAATACTGATTTTTTAAAATTTATCAATTTTTAAATTGATGTTTAATTTTTTAATATGCAGTTTTCCCACTTTCACGGGTGTCCTGTGCCCCTAACCCCAGTGAATAGGGATGGCCCACTGTATTTCCCTCTGCTGTACAGCCTTCAGAGCCGGAAGAGGTCCAGGAAGGTTGGCTGGGCATCATAGTTCATGGGTCAGAATGTCTGGAGATGATGGGAATTGTAATCTAACGTGTTTTAAAAAGGCTGGGGTTGGGGAGGACTGGTTTAGACTGGTAGTCTGCAGCGGAGATGGAAGCTGGGAGACGTAAATGGGAAAAGGCGCACTCTTGAGCTATTACCAAAATGGGATGGGGGTGTTTAAGACCATTTACAGGAAATGAATTAGACCTTCGCATCGCAGGAGGGACCCTCCATTAGGTTATTAGCTCCCGACTCCATTAAATCTAGACCATTATGTCCAGGATCTAAGAGTACACACGTCTGCGCCTTTGTAGGACAGAGAGTACTAAGCCCCAGAAAGCTGCAGGCCACACAAAAAGGTAGTTTTCTGAAGAAAGGAGAGATCAACCTGTCAGAAGGAAAAATGGTTTGAGATTACGGCATGCAAATCATGAAAGTGGAGTGGCAAATGCAGTGCTGATGCGCACTGAGTTGCACAATGTTGCCATGTATGGAGACTTACGCTCCTCCGCCAGTTTCTCCACAGTCTGGAAAAGTGGGGACAAGGGAAAAAGAGAAAGTTTATATTTCTATATATTTATTTCAAGGATTTATATATCCTGCCTTTTCCCCACAATGGGATTCTCAAGGCTGGTTGAATAAAGTTAATTGAAAAGTGTGGCTAGATTAAGGGAGGATAAAGACTGAGAGGTGCTTTCTGCCGCCCAGCGGTTTTCGGCTCATGATTAATTCTAATAATAACAGACTCATTAGACAGATGCTCCGAGAGCGAGAAAGACACAGATCAGAGTCAACCATTTATTGGGCAGGGAGTGAGGTAATTCCTGCCGCCTTTGGCCCGCGGGCATCTGCTGGGCCTTGTCCAAAATGATGGATGAGTCTCTCTCTTTCTCGTGCGTGGCGCTCTCTCTATTCCACTTAATTCTTCCCTGCGCTTGCCAAATTGCCATCACAGAATAAACCTCGCATCAATATTCCACCGGCATCCTTCCCCTCCGTAGGCTTCGCGCACTCCCGAGGGTGCCACCGATGCCAGCTTGGCACCCAAACTTTCTCCGGCGCTCGGAGACGGAGCAGAAGCATTACCTCTCGTCTCCATCCTCTGAAAACCTTCCTCTGTTTCATCCGTTTGTGTGGGTTGCTTGACAGGTTGCATTGCTTGCGTTGAAGCCGAAGGAAGGCGGTCGCTCATTGTGGGTTTTTCTCTGACAGTAGCGCAACGGAGAGCTGCCGGATCGCAACTTTCTCCCCCGTAGCTGCTACTTGCTTAGGGATAGAGCATCCGCCATGGACCGATGCCACTGGGGATCCATCATCCTCATTCTCTGCCTGGTTGTGGCAACCCATCGGGGTTGGGCTGTGGCCGGCCGGGCCCCGCAGGAGTTCCCACTCAAGCCCTCGTACCAGGGCCACGAAAAGGAATTGGTAAGTAATGTGGGGTTTGTAAGTGAGAGTTGTTGGGTTGGAAGGCACCCTAAGAGGCCACCTACTCCAACCCCTAGCAGAAGCATGGACTCTGTAGACCATTTGAGGAAGGAGACTTCAGTCTACGAAAGCTCACGCTGCCAATTGCTTTCTTTCAGTTAGTCTCAAAGGTGCTACAAGGCCTTCCTACATCTGTAGGCCACTGTTTCTCAAATGTTGGTCCTCCAGATATATTGGACTTCAGTTCCCAGAATTCCTGACTGTCGGCAACTTTAGCTGGGGCTTCTGGGAACAGAAACCAAAAACATCTGGAGGACCAAAGTCTTGGAACCAATTGCTGCAGAAAATGCATCTCGACGGTTGCATCCATCCCAACTTGTTTTTAAAAACATCCAAGGAAAGAGAGTGTCGCTGGTCCAAGACACACTGCAGAAATAATCCAGTTTGAGACCGCTTGAGCTGCCCTGGCTCAGTACTACGCAATCCTGGGATTTGTAGTTTTGTCAGACTTTTAGCCTTCGGTGTCAGAGAGCTTTGTTGCTACTACAAACTAGCATTAAGCCAGGGCAGTGAAAGTGGTCTCAAGCTGGGTTATTTCTGCAGGGTGTTTTGGAGCAGAGGATCAGAGTTGAAAGGGACCTCATGAGATATCTAGTTCAACCCATGCTGAATGCAGGAACCAACTCATAAGTATAGCTGTGGAGGACAAAACGAAGGAAGAAGAACTCTGATCCCCAAACATTTTTTATTTATGAAGGCAGACTTCTGGCATTTATGTTATTGTTGCAGGAGAATCTTTTTAATGGAATATATTCTGTCTTTATCTCTTGATGGTCATAATTGAACATTTTTAAATAGTGATAATTGAACATTTTTAAAACGGGACTTTATTTAATGCTTTTGAAACACTAGTCCTTTTAGCCTTTGCTGTTGTGTGCCTTCATTTCTGACTCATGCCGACGCTAAGGCAGGGTTTTGGAAGCAGGATTTGTTCACAGGAGGTGAGCTTTGCCTTTGCCTCCCTCTGAGGCTGAGAGAATGTGATTTGCCCAAGGTCACCTAATAGGTTTCCATGGCCGGGCGGGGATTCGAACCCTGGATCTCCCAGGATCTGAGCACAAACCATGACACCAGGCTGGCTTTCTCAAGGTTTCAGTGTCCTTTTTTCTTAACTTGATTTACATCAATGTGAGATATAAATAAAATAATTATCTTCCCCCTTCGGTTCCCAAATGTCTCATATTGCAGTAATTTTAAAATTCAGCTGGACGTTTGGAAATGCAGTTGAGAGAAAAGACGAAGGGACCCAGGGAATTTAAATAGAAGAGTTCTAGGTGTGAATGATTTCTAAAGTCTCGCTCTCCGCAGTGCTAGAAATTTGGGGACTGAAAGAAAACGTCATTGTGGGGCAGAATTCATATTTGGAGGGCAATGTCCTCATTTTGCACTTTGTAGCATTTGAAGGATACCTCAAGATCCTTGAAGGTCATCTAGGCAAACTCCTGTCCTTTGCAGGACCCCACAATGACAACGTCCTCTGAATCCACCGTAAAAGGCAGGCAACCAAAGGCTGTGGATTTGTTATCCTGGCTGCCATTGAAAAGATTTTCCCTTACGGTGCTCAGGTGAGATTCTTAGAAGAGGAACAAAGCAAAAATCCCCCTCAAAACAAAAAAAACAACCCCCCAGATTTTATAATCATAGCTATTTTATTCAGACCCTGCGTTTCCCATGATACCCAATTCTCATAGTGGCTTATAGAAAAATAGAGAAATGCAAAAGCAATCATGTTGCATCACAGAGTGTTAGATTAAGGGTGTATCTACACAGTTGAAATAATTCAGTTTGAGACCATTTTAACTGCCATGGCTGTACCCCACAGAATCCCAGAGTTTCTGGGCTTTCTCTTTGGCAGAGGAGGCGAAAGACCTTGCAAAATGACAAATCCTAGGATCCTGAAGGACAGAGCTGCAGCATTTAAAGTGGTGTCGAAGTGCCTTCTTTGTACAGTGTAGATGCACTCTTCAACCCTGGGGGTTGAGGGTTCGAATCCCTGCTCAGCACTGCAGAATTAATGCAATTTGACATCATTTTAACTATCATGGTTGTATGCTATGAAATTCTGGAATTTGTAATGTTGGGAGATACGGTGGGTCCTTGTTATCCGCTGGGGTTTGGTTCCAGGGTCCCCTCCATGGATAACAAAATCCACGGATGCTCAAGTCCCATTAAATATAACGGCAGAGCAAAATGGTGACCCTTATATAAAATGGAAAAATCAAAGTTGCTATTTGGAATTTAGACTTTTTTCTGAATATTTTCAAGCCTTGAAATCCATGGATAAAAAAGTCAGTGGATAAAAAATCCATGGATAAGGAGGGCCTGGTATCAATCTGTATTAGCTGCACTGTAGATGCAGCCTGAGCCTATTCAAGACATGCACACTCCAGTTTTGGTCCTAGCCCCATCCACTGCCAGATCTGCAACAAAGGCTTGGATCAAAAGGACCCAGACTTCATGACTTGTAAACTTGCAATGTATTTATTTTATTAAATCCTACCAGCTGGAAGAACTGCAGGAGGTACTGGAGAAGCTTCAGCATAAGAAAGTCTCTACTTGGGAGAAGAAATTCAACCAAGTCCCCAAGGTAAGTGGTCAGGCGAGAGTGTGGCGACTGCATCTCCCAGAATCCCCCAACGAGTAGGAGATTTGAAGCGGAGGAGCAAAAGTACTTATCGTCTTCATCCATTTCATTATTGATGGATGAGGTTGGCTGCCACTCAAATGCATCCGAGGAAGTAGAGCGCAGTCCAGGAAAGCTCATGGTGCCAATGTCTTTCTTTCAGTTAGTCTCAAAGGTGCTACAAGATCTATTTACGTACCCCTTTAAACAGGGAAGGATTTTAAAGGGGGCTGAGATTCTAGGCTGCATCAAGAGATGTATAGTGTCTAGATGGAGGGAATATCTGTTTTTCCGAAACACCCTCTTCTCTCACACACTCACATATACTCCTTCGAATGCCTCTTTTCTCTTTCTCTCTTTTAGACACCCTGCACCCCTTTCCACACATGCAGATTCTTTCTGACTGGTTTCTCTTGTCAGTAAATAGACACAAAGCAGAGTGGGTGGTCTTGTCATGAGAGTGCTTTGGTTGTACATTCCTCAATGGCAGGGGGTTGGAAGAGATGACCTCTGGGGTCCCTTCCAACCGGAGGATTCTCTGATAGTGCTACTCTATTCTGCTTTGGTCAGGCCTCACCTGGAAGACTGCATCCAGTTCTGGGCACCACAATTCAAAAAGGATGTTGAGAAGCTGGAGCGTGTCCAAAGGAGGGTGACTAAAATGGTGAAGGGCCTGGAAACCATGCCTTATGCTTAGAAGAAGAGGCTTAGAGATCTGGGGATGTTTAGCCTGGAGAAGAGATGGTTAAGAGTTGATATGATAGCCCTGTTTAAGTATTTGAAGTGGTGTCATATTGAGAAGGGAGCAAGCTTGTTTTCTGCTGCTCCAGAGAATAGGACCCGGAGCAATGGATGCAAACTGCAGGAAAAAGAGTCCACCTCAACATTAGAAGGAACTTCCTGACAGTAAGGGCTGTTTGACAGTGGAACATATTCCCTGGGAGTGTGGTGGAGTCTCCTTCTTTGGAGGTCTTTAAACAGAGGCTGGATGGCCATCTGTCAGGTATGCTTTGACTGAGAGTTCCTGCCTGGCAGAATGGGGTTGGACTGGATGGTCCTTGGGGTCTCCTCCAACTCTAGGATTCTATGATTCCGTGAATGCCAACTCATTAAAACACATTGGAAACATAATACAAAAAAGTTGAACATAGCGGACGCCACACTAGAATAGCCTCCTACTACATGAATTAAGAGCCAAAGGCCTGTCTAAATAAAGAAGTATTTACCTATTTATTTACCTGATATGATCTGCCCTGTTTAAGAATTTGAAGGGGTGTCACATTGGGGATGGAGCAAGCTTGTTTTCTGCTGCTCCAGAGAACCAGACATGGAGCAATGGATGCAAGGTACAGGAAAAGAGATCCCACCTAAACATTAGGAGGAACCTCCTGACAGTAAGAAATACATATACGATTTATTATTATATAAATATTCCTAAAAGAATACAAATACAGATAATCATTTGAGAGGATCTGTATTTGTATTTTTAAGGAGTATTTGTATATATTGAGTTTTAAAAAATACAAATACAGATTCTCTGACAGATGATTATCTGTATTCGTATTTTTAAGGAATATTTATATGTATTTTTTACTTCTTTTAGAACTTTTGTTATTGTATATAGTATCTTGTACGCTATATTTTGCTGTGGCCATAATAAATACTTATGTCACGTCCAAGTGGCAGGATTTGAAACAGGGTCTCTCCAGGCCTGTTGGATTTTTAATCTGTGGACTCCAATTCCCATCAATCCCCAGCCAGCATGCTTGAAGATGATGGGGATTGTAGTCCCTTCATTAAAAAACTTTTTTTTGTAGGGCTGAAAGTCATAGGGAACTGCCATGTTCTGCAAAAACACAGCCTCAGGCCACATGCGGCCATGGGCCACATATTGCCCACCATTTTGCCTTTACTTGACTAAATGTATGAGGGGGGCAAATTTTCATCAGTGGAGTGGCATAAAATGGGCACACACTCGGTTTCTGGAGCTCTGTTTAGTCTCCGCTGTCTGACACTAATAGGGAATGAAAAAAGGAAGCAATCTTAAAAGCCTGTTCCATCTCATTAATCCTAGGCAAGTTTTTATTTAAATCTGTCGTGTTCGTGAGATGCCTCCTGCGCTGAAAAGGGCACCATTATTGCAGCTCAGAGAGTGTGGAAGTCTAGTTTAATTTTAATAACTGACTTGAAGACAGGCGATTCGTCAAAGTTTACTGTAGACGGGTGAACCTCGGCTAGGACGTTGAGAGTTCGAATCTACTCTCTGCCTGAAAAACATACTGGGGAACATACAGCGAGCAGGAGCCTGAATTTATAATTGGGCATATTTCACATTTCCAGTGAGAATAAAAGGTCTGACCAGTTATGGGACTGGTTGAGGTGGCTGTTGTTAGATGGAATATCACCCCGTAGCACTATGTGAGAGTTAGAAGAAGGATAAGATAAAACCAAAGTGAATCCCATGACATTTTAATTGCTCACAGTCACTGTAAACCTCATAAATATGCAAGGGTTCATTTATTATTACCCAACTTTTCCTCCAAGGCTTCAAAGTGACCGCCAAAGTTATTCCCTCCTTGTTTTAGGCTCACAACAACCCCATGAGGTAGGACAGGTAAAGAGACAAAGGACTGGTCCAAAGCCATTCTGTGAACTTTCCGTCTAAGTGGCGGGATTTGAAACTGGGTCTTTCCAGGCCTGTTTGTATCTTTTTAAACCACTGGGCTTCCCTGGACTCCACTTCCCATCAGACCCAGCCAGTATGCTTAAGGATAATGGGATGTGTAGTCCAACCGCAACTGAAACTAAAAAGTGAGAAAAGCTCTTTTTCCCAGAACTAACGCTTTACTTACTCCACGCAGTGCTCCTTCGGTGACCCGTGTGCCGTTAGGAAAGGTTCCCGGATCGGCAAACTCTGCGACTGCCCCCGCAGATCTGCCTGCAACACCTTCCTTCTGAAATGCTTGTGAAACTATGGGCCGCGTCGTCGCACTGCGTCTCCTCCCCACTGCCCCCCACATCGAGGAATTCATGCTTTGTGCTTCGTCAGAACACACAACCACCCCAAGAAGGGAAGAATAAAACGGAGGAGAAGCTCGGCTTCATTGGAATCCAGGAAAAGGTCTCGGCAGTAATAAAAGAGTGATTCTAAGCATGTGCAGAGTGCTACTTGCTTCCTTCCCTCAATGCCAAGAGAAGGAAAAATAACATTTTAATGTAAAGGAGGTGGGCTACAGGGACTAAAAACCAAACTCCAACCAACCCAAGATAAAGGCAGGTATGTAGGATGGACCTGCCATTTCTCCCAACACTGGGCTACCAATGCTCTCAGACAGAGACGAGGGGAGTTTTTGGAATACAATTCCCATCACATTTGGGCGGGGGAAGAGAAATGCACAGATATAGGATGGGTGGCACAACAGTAAATGTGAAAGGGATCTAGGAGTCCTAGTAGAGCACAACTTGAACATGAGTCAACAGTATGATGTGGCAGCTAAAAAAGCCAATGCAGTTCTAGGCTGCATCAATAGAAGTATAGTCTCTAGATCAAGGGAAGTCATAGCACTACTCTCTTCTTCTTTGGTCAGGCCCCATCAGGAACACTGGGTCCAGTTGCGGGTGCTACATTTCAATAGGGATATTGATAAGCTGGAGCATGTCTAGAGGAAGGTGGCCACAATGGTGAAGGGTCTGGAAATCACGCCTTTTGAGGAGAGACTTAGGGAGCTAGGTATGTTTAGCCTGAAGAGAAGATTAAGAGGTGAGGTGATAGCCCTGTTTAAATCTTTAAAAGGATGTCATATTGAGGATGGAGCAAGCTTGTTTCCTGCTGCTCCAGAGAATAGGACCTGGAGCAATGGATACAAGCTATAGGAAAAGAGATTCCACCTCAACATTAGGAAGAACTTCCTGATGGTAAGATATGTTGGATAGTGGAATACATTGCCTCTGAATATGTTGGCATCTTCTTCTTTGGAGGTTTTAAAGCAGAGGCTGGATGGCCATCTGTTACTAGGAGTGCTTTGACTGTTTCTTCCTGCATGGCAGAATGGAGTTGGACTGGATGCCCTTTGGGGTCTCTTCCAGCTTTACTAATCTATAAAATACTGGGGGTGCTGGCTGTAGCAGCAAAACTGTAGGAGTTGGGTTCGGGAGATTCGAGTTCTAACCCTCTTCCCAAGCCATGAAATTCTCAGGCCAACTTTGGACCAACCTCTTTCTGCCTGACCTACCTCACTGAGTTTCTGTGAGCATAAAAATGAGAAGGAAACCAGGGATGTCATCTCCCAGCCTGGAAGAAAGGAGGAATAGAAATATACCTCATAAATCAAAAATAAATATGGTGACATTCCTAAGGCTCCCTTCCCCAGAACAGAGATTTCATGTAGGCTTTCCCTTGCCACCTTCCAACCATCATCTTTTTTCTCCTTGCCTTTGGCTATGTCTGACTTACCAAATGACCACAGCCACTTTTTGGTTTCTGCAAAACCGAGATGAAGCCCACAGCACCGTATACCCAGAGGGCTTTGTGCCAGAAACCTGCTATAAACTCAACAGCAACACTTTAAATCCAGTTTACGTTTTGCACACAGCAGCATAGGAGGATGCATTGAAAGACAAAAGAGACCATTCAAGAGCAGTATGTGAACAGAGATTTTTTTAAAAAACAGAGTTTTAATGTGACTGTGTGCGTTCGTATTTCAGAAGTCCAAAAGGAGCTTAAAGGTTATGTGACAAGGGCCTGAAAACCAGTTACTTCCCTGTCTCATTGCAAGACTTTAAAAAGATGCTCAACAATGTCAATAATTTAAATTCACAGTGCCACGACCAAGAAGGGGAGGCGGGGGGAGATTCCTTTAAGTCCTGCGCTGGCCAGGGAAGGAACTGGGTTCAGATTTCCAGGTAGAGGATGTAAAACAGGTACACGAAGGTGTTGGGGAGGGAAGGATTTCAATACAAGCGCCAAGGATGCTGAGAGACATGACATGGCTGACCTCATTTCACTGCCCCAATCTGGGTTACAGTGCTATCCAGAGTCCCTGTAATGTTCACATGGGAAGAGCATACCCAAGGGGCCAGACAGAAGCAACTGATGTCCGTCCATGGAAAGGTGAAAAGCCCCCATTTGGTGACCATCCTCCATCTTGAAAGGGCCCACGGCAAAAGGCAGCCACCACTAGATGGATTCAATCTGCTTGCGGACTTTCTCCAAGGCCTTGCGGTCAAGGATGCGCTGCCGACACACCACCAACAGGGCAAAGATGGCCGCCGTGCTCAGCATGGCCCCTTCAAACTTCCAGAAGAGGTGGGTCTCCATCTCGGTAGAACGGCAACTACAAGGAGATGATGGGGATCAAGCAGGGGAGATGGGGACACAGAGCCACGTGGGTCAGAAAGGGTGGCTGAGACCCGACTTTGGAATCAGGGCATGTAAATTCTGTTATGTGGAGTTACACATGAACTGAGCAAGTTTTGGGTTGAAAGGAAATGTTGCAGAACCCAAACAGACACCCAGCCCTCCATTCAATGCACTGGCAAATCCATGGGCTGTATGAAATGCACAGCCATTTACAATAGCACCACATGCACAAGTCTACGTCTGCAACCTCAAACTGAATGTGGATGTTCCACATTGGACAAAAATCACCACCACTTTCAGTAAGGGAGATTTTGCATACATAAGACACCAAGAGGATGCCAGTCAATGCTTACTCCCTTCCGAGGCTGAGGTTCCTAACTTGTGGTGAGATCCCATGAAAGTCTACAGATGGATCTCAAGGGGTCTACCAACCAGGCATAAGCAAAAGAAATTACTCTACAACAGCAGCTTAGTTATGAATACTTAAGTAAGTAACATCTCCCATGACCTGACCTTCCCAAGCCCATCTTCACAGCTTGTAGCTGCACTGAGCAAAGGAGGCCTGTGAGGACGTTTCCAACCTCCTTGCACCAGTGAGTAAGGCTGCAACATTCAGAAATGTCATAATTCCCTACTGCTAGTGGAATGAGATCTGGAAACATCTTCCTCACACCCAGATTGAAAGCTGAGCAGAACTCCTTTGCTCGATGCAGCTGGTTGTTAAGGTGGGTTTAGGGCGCCTTTTACGATTGTGGCAACAGCACCATGATCATGATTTCTGTAAAGTGCCATGCAAATCTATGGCGCTGTATAAATAAACATTAATAATGACTATACAGTCATAACCAGGTACTGGGGCTTCAGGGTTCACTCTCCCATTGCATTGCACTCACCTCTTGAATTCACCCTTCTTGGAAGCGCTACAGTTGATCTGCTCAATGAAGCCAGTCACGCTGCATTCTGGCATCGTTTTCTACAACCAAGAGCACAAGGTTGTTAAATGCCACTCTTTATTCCCATTGAGGAAAGCACAGTACAGGTTGAGTATCCCTTAACTGGAATTCTGAAATCCAAAATACTCCAAACTGTCCACACAGGTGGCTGAGACAGTGGCACATTTGCTTCCTGATGGTTCAGTGAACATAAACTTTGGTCCAAAACACACTACAGAAATAATCCAGTTTGAGACCACTTTAACTGTCTTGGCTAGGGAATCCTGGAGATTGTGGTTTATTGTGACGCCAGAGTTCTCTGACAGAGAAGGCTAAATGTCTCCCAGAACTACAGTTCCCAGAATTCCCTAGCATTCAGTCATGGCAGTTAGAGAAGTCTCAAACTACTGTAGGTTATTTCTGCATTGTGTTTTGGACCTTCATTCACAAAATTATGAAAAGTGTTATGCATAAAATTACCTTCAGGCTATGTTTATAAGGGATATATGAAACATAAATGAATGCTTAGACCGGGTCCCATCTCCAAAATATCTTATTACATTTATGCAAATATTCCAAAATCCAAAAAAATCTAAAATCTAAACTACTTCTGTTCCCAAGCATTTCAGACAAGGGAGACTCGACCTGTACTTCTAAGCTGCCTTCCAAAACAGAAAAGGGATGCTGCAAGGCAACATTTCCATTTCTAACTTTCAGATGATTTCAAAATGCAAAGCATCACAAGCAGCAAGATTAAGAATAGCAGGGAAACAATATTTTAAGAGAGGGATAGCAAAGTACACTTGTCCCTCCATATTAGCTAGGGTTAGGGGCACAAGACCCCCATGAATATGAAAAAAATGCAAATAACAAAATGTTTTTACCTGAGAGGACACCTCTCTAGGAATCTCTAGGTCCTCCTGTGCAACTCTATGGTCAACGTCCAACAGACACTGACCACAGAACTGCGCTGCAGGAACTACAAACGCCTAGCAGAGTCTTCTCTCTAGGAATCTCTAGATCTTTCAGTGCAACTTTTACTTAAAGTTGACCATAGAGTTGCACTGGAGGACCTAGATATTCCTAGAGAGAACATATTAATCAAATGCATGAATAATCAAAGCTGTAAATATCAGAGCCGCAAATATGGAGGGATAAGTATCAAAAAGTGATTTTTTGAGAGGGGGTAAAATGCCCAGAATCCTCTAGTCACTGAACACAGTCCGTCTAAATCTAAACAAAAAAGACCAAATGCCTGACTTCATATCAGGTGTCCACTTGGGTTTCTATTTCAATTAGTTCTTTCCTCAACACCATGAGGACTATTATTATTGTTGTTGTTATTGTGTCTTTAAGTTGTTTCTGACACACAGTGAATCTAGCACTGTATCGTCTTGGCAAGATTTGTTCAGAGGAGAGTTGCTATTGTCATCCTCTGAGGCTGAGAGGGTGTGATTTGCAGGGATTCCTCCTCACTTCGCAACCACCCAGTCCTCCCCGTCTGTGGTCCTCAGTGCTTGGTCTTCCAAATATTTTGGACTGTATCTCTCAGGAACCTTGGCCATCAGGCTGGGGCTTCTGGAAAACAAAGTCCAAATGTGACATTGAAGGCTTTCATGGCCGGCATCCAGGTTTTTTGTGGGATTTTTGGGCTACGTGGCCATGTTCCAAAAGAGTTTCTTCCTGATGTTTCGCCAGCATCTGGGGCTGGCATCTTCAGATAAAAAATCTAAATGCCTGGAGGATGAAAGTCTGAGACCTGCTGCTGTATGTGACCAAGAAAGGGAGCCACTTACAGTTTGAAAACTCGTGCACGGGGCACACTGCAGTGTCACCACAAAGTCTTCAGTCCGCCAGCATGGAGTAGTCCCCAACGAATTAGCTGCAAGAAAATCAATAAGTCACTGGTATCAAGGGAGCCATGTTAAAGTCGGTGATAAGAAGGCTTCAGAAAACAAGGGCCAGAGGCAAGCAGCTGTCCATGCTCCTGACACCTAGCTCTCCTCTCTCATAACATATTTTATTACATTTTCTAAGAATCATAGAGATGGAAGAGACCACAAGATCCATCCAGTCCAACCCCATTCTGCCATGCAGGAACTCTTAATCAAAGTATACCCGACAGATGGCCATCCAGCCTCTGTTTAAAGACCTCCAAAGAAAGAGACTCCACTTTTAACATCCTACTGTCTGCTTACCCACATGCCAGCCTTCCATTCTGCTTTGGTCAGGCCCCACCTGGAATACTGTGTCCAGTTCTAGGCAACACAATTCAAAAAGGATGTTGAGAAACTTGAACGTGTCCAAAGGAGGGAGACTAAAATGGTGAAAGGTCTGGAAACCATGAAGCCCTAAGAGGAACGCCTTAAGGAGCTGGGGATGTTTAGCCTGGAGAAGAGAAGGTTAAGAGGTGGTATGATAGCCCTGTTTAAATATTAAATACTGAGGAGCGAGCAAGCTTTTTTTCTGCTGCTCCAGAGAATAGGACATGGAGCAATAGGTGCAAGCTCCAGGAACAGAGAATCCACCTCAACATTAGGAGGAACTACCTGACAGTAAGGGCTGTTCGATAATGGAAGACATTCTCTCGGAGTGTAGTGGAGTCTCCTTCCTTGGAGGTCTTGAAACAGAGGCTGGATGGCCATCTGTCTGGGATGCATTGATTGAGATTTCCTGCATGGCAGAAAGGGGTTGGACTGGATGGCCCTTGCGGTCTCTTCCAACGATTCTATGATTTTCTATGATTGTCCTATTAATCTTCCATCATTCCACTTTCTCAGCTGTTTGTTAAAATGCCCCAGTTTCTCTCTCCTTCTCCCACTTTCCTCCTTTGTACTCGGCTTAATTCAACGGCTGCAAAGTGAGCCCGAAGTGCAAGAGAAGCTTCCTCTCAACTAACTCAGCAGAAGAAGGAGGAGAGTTATCCACTTGGATTTCTACTTCCATCAGTTCTTTCCTCAACGCCACAAATCTTGCCCTTCCCAGCAGCTCAGACACAAGCAAACTGCTGCAGCCTCTCCTAGCTTGTCTATTACCTTCCTCATTAATAACTTCCGCCATCTTGACCACGCTCCGATGTTGTTTGGTAACATATATTCCGGCTTTCATCTGTGAAAACCCGGGGGATTCAAGAAAAATGCTGCAAAGGTAAAGCTGTTCTTGTTGAGTTTTGCACCATTCTTTTTGAATCTACTGGAAGGCATGTCTTTTTTAATGTACCTTTGGCTCCATACAGACAGGCCAAAATAAAGCTGCTTTGGGTCACTTTGGAGGTATGCTGTTTAAATGATGCATGCGTTCCAAGAGTCCAGAAGCTGCGCCAAAGCCATGATCCAATCCTAAGGACTAAAGCACAGTTTTGGTGCAGCTTCCGGACTCTTGGAACGCATGCATGATTTAAACAGCATACCTCCAAAGTGACCCAAAGCAGCTTTATTTTGCCCTGTCTGTATGGGGCCTTTAATTCTTTCTGAATGTTCTATGTTCTTTAATTGTACTGTTTCTTAATGTTGTGAAGCTGCTCTGACTCCCAATTCTGGGGAAAGAGCGGGATACAAATCAATATAATAATAATAATCACGATGTCTCAAAATGGAAAAAGCCAGAAACAGAGGCCTGAAAGATACGCAATAATAATAATAATAAGTTTTATTTATAGACCGCTATTCCGCAATGATCATAGCGGTGTACAGTAAAAATTGCAATAAAGCAAGCGATCGTCCTCTTCTTACCTTGGCTTTTCCCCTCATTCTCAAAAGCCACCTCCGCCAACCTGCAAACAGGACAGACAAGGGAAAAAGTAACTTTATCAGGGGGGAAAGAGTATTGATACTCTCGGTTCTTCCCAGTCCTACTTGGGATTTACTTATCTATCTATCTATCTATCTATCTAGATATATATCCACCCTAGGGTTCATTTATTTCTGTTTATTATTTATTTACAGTATTGATACTCTCGGTTCTTCCCAGCCCTACTTGGGGTAAATAAACCACCCTGAGGTTTATTTATTTATGTAGAGTATTGATATTCTAGGTTCTTCCGAGTCATACTTGGGATTTACATATATATATATATATATATATATATATATCCATCCTGGGGTTTATTTATATTGATTGATTTACTTATGTCGAGTATTGACCCTCTGGGTTCTTCTTTTGAATGACTACAGAGAAGGATAAGACTGTATGGAATATTAGCAATGGAACGAAAGGCATTTATTGTTAGAGGACTAAGGGAAGTAAGGCACAATCACTTTGCTCTTATGATGTGACACATTTACACATAACTTATGATATATACATTTTAATTTATTAGTATTAGTACAGTAGAAGAATTGGAAAAGACTCTATGAAATGTGTTAATTTTGTTTGGAAAAGAAACTGAAATATCTATAGATAGAGATATATAAAATTATATATATATATATATATATACACACACACACACAAATCCCATCATGCCCAACCAGGGGATAATGGGCCTTGTCATCCCTCCTCCTTCTCCTCCTGAGACCCAACTTGCTTTTAATTATGACAATCTCTGCATGAGAAAGTGGAACCAAATAGCCCCACATGACTAGGGCTGTCACTCCCATAATCCCTCACTAGAATGGTTAGGGGATGATGGGATTTGTAGTCCAACACACCCCAGAAACATCAGAAAGGCCCTTCCCAGCCATCCTCAGGGGCTCTGACATTACCCACAGCCCCTTCTTTCGTCCCTTCCTTCCTTAAAAGCGAGGCTCTTACCCGCCGAAGGCTGTAGCCATGATCTCCAAAAAAGCAGCCACAGCCAGGCGCCATCTTGGGCCCATGTTCTCCCCGAGGAGGGCCACTTCCGCCCTCACTGGGCCGCTCTCGCGGGGCATTCTGGGAGGAAGGTCCGTGTCTCCCACTGCGCACGCGCCGAACGGAGGAAAAGGGGCGGAGCCAAAGCTTCTCTCTAAAGGGGCCCAGTCTGCGTGGTTTTCCCCAACACCACAGGTCCTCCATCGCAGCTGGCAGAGCTGCCATTAGCAACACAAGTTGGGCAGCACTCTATTCACATGAAAGAGATCATGGGAGGCTTCCCATTTGTATTTCTATGAAACAGTCCCACACAACACACTCTCTCACACACACATTTCCAAGCAAGAGGCTTTTTTGTGTGTGTTTCCCCCCTATGGACACAGGCAGAGGTTCAACAGGGGCAGGGAAAGGCTTCCCCTGTTGAACGCCAATGTCCCTTTCCCTTCCCACCCTTGGAAAGCTTCATTGCATGCCTCCTTTTCTAGCCAAACTGTTAACCATTTATTCAAGGGTATAGCCCCGTTAGTCTCTACAATCAGTTTCCAGAGAGATCTTGCAGCACCTTTGAGACTCCCTGGAAGAAAGAAGTTGGCAGCAGCTTTCCTAGATTTCCGTCTATTTCCTCAAATGCATCTCAAAATGCACCTGATGAAGTACTACACTGAAGTCTAGGAAAGCTCAGGCTGCCAACTTCTTTCTTCCAGTGAGTCTCAAAGGTGCTGCAAGATCTCTCTACGTACATTTTCTCTTACTGCCATTTAGAAAAGGCACAGTAGCACTGCTGGCCTGTAGAGAGATCTTGGAGCACCTCTGAAACTAAGAATTCAATGATATAGCCATGTTAATCTGTAGAATCGGTATCTCGAGAGATCTTGTAGCCCCTTTGAGACCCACTAAAAGATATAAAATGCAAAGATATAGCTGTGTTAGTCTGTAGAATAGGTATCTAGAGAGATCTTGTAGCAGCCTTGAGACTCACTGAAAGAAAGAAGTTGGCAGCAGGAGCTTTCTTAGACTGAAGTCTACTTCCTCAGGCGCATTTGAGATGAATTTTGAGATGCCTCAGATGCATCTGAGGAAGTAGGCTGAAGTCTAGGAAAGTTCATGCTGCCAACTTCTCTCACTTGGTCTCAAAGGTGCTGCAAGCTCTCTCTACATACTGTCACCATTTATGTTTGTGTTAACTGCCCTCGAGTCAAACTGATCTGTGGATGAGACATCTCCATGATCCCATCCTCACTGCTCTCCTGTAAATTCATCTCTGCAAACCCCCCAATTTAGTCCAACTATTCATGCCTTCTCATGATGTGACCAAAGTACAACAGCCTCAGTTTTTGCCATCCTGGCTTCCAGGCAGACTTCAGGCTTGATCTGTTCTAGGGCCCATTTGTCTGACCATGACATCCTCAGCATCCTTTTCCAGCACATAATCTCAAATGAGTTCATTTTCTCCTTATCCACTTTCCTCAGTGTCTGTCTCTCACATCCCTGCATGGCAATGGGGAATACTATGGCTTGGATGATCCTCACTTTGGTGTTCAACCTTTACACTTTAGGACTTTGTCCAGTTCTTCCATAGCTGCCCTTCCTAAGCCTAAAGATCTTAGCAGCAGCAGTGCTCCAGACAAGCATCCCTTTGTTTTCTAGCTGAATTATTGCCAATGCTGCCTGGATCTGCACCTATTATAACAAATGGGGTCCATGGGGCTTTCTGTCTTCCTAAGCACTCAATATCTTACTTACTTTGAAATGACGTCCTACTGGTAAGTTGGTGTGTGTTGTCTTGTTTGCCTTCAAGTCATTTCAAGTCAAGCCTAAGGCGAACCTATCACAGGGTTTTATTGGCAACATTTGCTCAAAGGGGGTTTGCCACTGCCATATTCTTAAGGCTGAGAAAGTGATTTGCCCAAAGTTACCCAGCAGGCTCCATGGCCAAGCAGGGATTTGAACCCTGCTCTCCATAGTCCAATGCTCAAACCACTACAAATCAAATGCAGATTGTGTGAATTAGCACAAAGAGAGCAACCGGTTGAAGGAGTGAGCTGCTGTTGTGAAAGTGAGTATGAGACGAGTTGCCCTCCTTTCTTGCTTCCACTTTGGCTCTTGACTTGAAACTTAGCACTGCTAACCAAAAACGCCATCCAGTTCCGAGGGGTCTAGAATGATATCTCAGTATGTTACAACCACAGTACAGACATGTGTTCCCTCTGCATACTGTTTTTGGATAAGTAAAAACCCTTCTTGTGCTCAGTGCTAGTGGGAGCTGGTATTTGCACATTCACTTTTTATGATGGCGCACAAAGAGGCATCAAGTATCTCCTTACACAAGAGGTTTGATCGCCAGCATGACAGCTGCTGCACTACTTATTATTTTTGGTTTGTATTGTAGGAAGTGTGAGTGTCGGACTCTGATTCTGGAGGCCGGGGTTCAAATCCCTGCTCCCCAGAAACCCACTGGGTGCTATTGTGCAAGTCACACTCTCTCCACCTCAGAGGGAGGCAATGGCAAACCATCTCTGAACAAATCTTGCCAAGAAAATCACATAGTAGGCTTGCCTTAGGGTCGCCCTAATCAGAAACGACTTGAAGGCACACCACCAACACAATCTGATACTTTAAATGTCAGAATTTTCTTTAGAATATATACATTTTCAAGTTCACTTTTTACATCAGTACATAAGGTACCTGGTCTTTATATAAGAGTTTCAATCAGCAGCATGACCGCTGCCAGGCAGTGCCTGGGCAGGACTCTGCCTCTCTGACCCAAATGGCTACTTACTGTCTGCAGGAATATGCCAGAAGAGCTCCTTTCTATCACTACTAGACTGTCTACCTGCATTCTCCCTCTGTAGTGCCCAGAACTGTCTTAGTAAACTTCTGGAACGTCACACTTTGCCAACTTCATACAGGATCGTGGCCTGTCTGCTTTTAACATCACTCAGAGCATTTTGTTCCTCAACAGCATAAACCTATAACAAATACATAATAAATCAGTAAGTGCAGAAATTTAGATCTCCAAGCTACTTAATTCTCTCTCCCTAATGCTTCAAAATCTACCAAAGGTGGCTGCGGGGGGAAAACAAAACAAAAACCTAGCCCTTGAAATGTGCATGCGCACACAAACACACACTCAACTTACTTGACCAGAATAGGCAGATGGAAAAAGCGCACAACCCAAAGAGAAGAGAGTGGGGTTTTCATTTTTATATACAAGACACATTTATCCATTAAATTTAGAACACAGTACAAAAAAAACACTTCAACTAATTAATCTTACAACGCGGTTCATATCAATTACTGCTCTTATTTCCTAATAATAAAGGAAGGGGGGCATTGTGGGTGGGCAGGGAAGGGACTCCAGGTGTTGACTCCTTTGGATCCGCCGGGCGGTGGTTGTTGTTTTTTTTTGGGGGGGGAGATAAGGGGAAGAGGAGGAGTAAAGGAGTAGAAAAACAAAACCAAAAAAAGGCCCCTACGGCTGAACGGCTCGTAATCTGAATGAATGAAGAAAAAAAAGAGAGAAAAGAAAAAGAAAAGATACAAATTCTATATTACATACAATAGGGGGAAAAGGTGGCTGGGGAGGGGGGAGAACGCAGAGCCCAGCCATGCTTGGCGGGGTGCGCCGGGACTGCAGGGCCGTGCCGAGGGCAGGGGAGCTCTTCCCCCCTCTCCTCCAGGGTTGGGTTGGGGTTTTTTTTCTCTTCCTTCTTGGTTAGGGTCGCTGTCGCTCTTCCGTCTGTCTCTTGGTTGAAGTGTGGGGCAGCCTCAGAGCCCCTCAATTGGCGCCCCAGTTGTAGCTGTTGTAGGCTGACTTGTTGGCCTGCGACTTTTGCGGGATGGAGCTGCCCTGGCTGCGCTGGCCGGTGCCGCTCTACAGGGGTGGCGGAGGGTAGGGCAGGGGAAAAAGAGAAAAAAAGGTTGAGGATTGTGCCGACAACAAGTTCACATTCCCCATATTTTCATTCTGAGCAACCAAGTAAGGCCCCTTGCCTACAGAGAGCCTCTGGACTACTCCACAAAGCTCCGACAACAACAGCGTTAAGAACAGCTCAACGCTATTTCGTTCACTCCCGTCAGCTAGGCCAGAAGTGGGCAACGTGCGTCCCCTGTATTCAAAACTTCAAAATGTGCCCCCCAAAACCTGCCTAAGCCTCCAGAGGCTTTTATAGCTATGCCAATTTGGGGAGGGGAGGGACTGGCTAAATCAGCTGCCAAACCAGACACAAATCTGGCTGTTTCTTCCCCTCCAGAACCCCCCACCCCAATCCATTCCCCTAAAAAAGAAGGGCAAAAATGGCAAAAGTGTGGACTGGAAGTTATGCAACATCACTTTTTAGCACTCCAAATGTTGTGTCTGTAGTGGAAATGATGGTGTGGCCTCCCAAAAAGACATGGGTTGGGGGGGGGGGGAGCAGAATGGCTACTATACCCCCTGCAGTTGCCCACCTCTTGGTCTTTCTATAGCTCCCTTTGTCTGCTTCCCACCAGGAACATACATTTGACTCATGAGATCTACCTGCTTTCTTCATTTTAACTTGGACTGAAGTCCACATGCCAGAGGCTTGGGTGTGGAAAAAGCAGAAACCTGCAGGAAAGCCAACGACACCCTATGAACTACACCAGCCTCCCTCAGCCTGGTGCCCTGCATGTGTGGCAGAGGCTGCAACTCCCATAATCTCACAGCCATCCAGGCTGGGGAAGGCTAAGAGACAGACTAGAATAACCTAAGTTACCAAAATGAGGAGTTCCCACAGCTTTAGTTAGAAGTGGACGCATCCCACCACCACGCTCCCCTACAATATAATTTTTTACCCCTCTAGGATCTAGATATTTCTGATGCGATCCTTCTGTAGGCTTTTCAGACTAAAAACTGGAGGAGGCTACTATGCCTTCAACAGCTGCATGGGAAAAGGGAATTTCAGCAAGCGTTCCTTGTCACACAACCAGCTAGCAAGAACACCAGCTTAAATTCCTTATTTTATATCTCTGCGAAATGTAAAGCAGCCATCTCCAGTTTGCACTCGGGCAACTCCTAACTTTCTGCTCATCCCTGTCCACACTGAAGAACCTGGACTAGACGGCCAGCTGCCACAGGCTAAAGGAAACTGACATTAAAACGCCTCTATGTAATCCTAATTATAGCGTACCTTTGGGTAGGTTTGAATTGTAAGGCACTTGGGAAGCGAACCTTGGTTGAAAAGCAATGCAAAAACAAAGTAAGTATATTGGGTGAACTTTCAGGGTGCTCAAATTTCAGTTTTAAAATCTGATCGGGGGGTGGGGGGGATTTTCAGAAAGCCTATACTATTCAAAGTATGGGTAGGCAACGTGACTTCCAGATGCTATTGGACAACCACCAGCATCCCTCACTACTGGCCAAGCTGGCTAGAGCAGATGAGGTTGCAGTGCAACAACACACACAGAATCCTATGTTGTCACATTTGTTGTACTTATTCCTCCCACCCCATGTCTTAACTGGACCCACAGCTAATTCCGGGGTAGCAGAATTAAGGACTTTACCAGGCTGACCTCAGGGAAATCCAAAGCCCACAGTGGAATTAGGAGGAGGGGGTTCTTATTCATGCAATGAATTGTATAAGGAGTGGTCTTCCCCCAATGAGGTGCACTATTTGGTTAGTAGCTGCAGACAATATGGTCAACCGTTAAGGGATGATCCAAAACACGCCTGTGTCTTGGCACTTTTGTGGAGAGACATCTGGTAGGACCATGGGAAACAGGGCCTTCTCAGTGCCTGCTCCCAAGCCCTGGAACTCCCTTCCCAGAGAGGTTGAATTGGCACCCTACTTGCTATCCTTCCACAGGCAAGTAAAGGTTTTTTTGTTTGTTTGTTTCGAGAGGGCTTTGAGGGCTGACTGCTACAGGGAAAAGGGCCCTTCATGGGCTGTGTTGTTTGTATTTGTTGCTCTTTATGTCAAATTGCTTCTAACTGCTTTTAATTTTATTGTCAAGGGTGGACCACATAAATTCTTTTATTTCATCTGCTTTAAGATTTGTAAGCTACTCGGAGTTTCCGAGTTCCACTCTCAGAAAAGAGTGGAATGATAATAATGATGTTGATAATAATAAACAATAACATTAATAAAGCACCTAGAGGGTGCCAGGCTGCGCCAGATGATTGAGGATCAACTAATGTAAACCCTGTGTGTGTTGTGTTCTTTATCCCCCGTTTTCTCTGTTGATACAGGCACTATACAGTGCCAGTAGCACACATACAACTTCACAACAAAGCAAGCAGCAGTGCCAAGGAGAGAATTTGTATGATGTGGAGTGTGTGTGTGTGTTTTGTATCCGTGCTTGGGTCTGTATGTGCATTTCTATCTGAGGTGAAGGGCTGAACACTACACAGGGGCAGCTGCCTAGGCACAAGATGTTACCCCCTTCCAAGAGGTTTGTTACCTGGTCTTCCTGCTGGCGTTGCAAGTACAGAATCGGCTGCAAATGTTTAGGAAGGTGGAGGCAGGCAGAGGATATGGAAAATATAAGGATACATTATGACAGCCCCACTGGACCCAAGCGTGTGAAGAAGAGGAGGAAGAGTTTGGGGGTGGAATGTACCAAGTATGCTGGAAGGGGAGAAGTGTTATCCAGACTTGGTACGACCTACCAGAGGGGAGATTTGGGGCAAAGGATGTGCAAATATCTTAAGTTATCCCAGGGCCTTCCCCCCTGTTTGTGCATGTTGAGGATGTCATCTGTGTCTCCATGCTATGGGGCTGGAGGAGAATGCTGGATCTGGAGACAGTTGTATATATAACAAGGAATGGGTTTCAGGGAGAAAGGGGTTCCATGCTTACCTGCCCATCCTGCTGCAGGTGGTGATGCAAGATCTGGGAGTGCGCCTGCTGATGTGGGGTCAGGATGTGCATGAATGGGGCTGGCGGATACGCCGCAGCAGTGGCAGGGTTGATGGGACCGCCGCTGCCCAGTGCCGACGGCAGGTTAAAGGAGGCCGCCGGGGTTCCGGTGTGGAATCCCTGCTTCTCAAAAGACTGCTGTTGGGGGTAAAAGAGCATGTTTAGACAAAGATTACACTCCATCTCCTTATTCTGGAAGCCCTTTGCACATTGCTGCTTTTTTTCTTTTAAGCTGTCACACAAATTGGTAAAAATTGGGGTGGGAAGTGAAGGGAAAACAAAAATGGAATGGAGACAGGAAAAAGGACACAGCATCCACCTAGGCCCTGTCCACATTAACAACTCTGCGTCCCCACTGCAAACACCAACCTGCGTTTTGGAGTAGACGGATCCAGAGATGTCCGGCACACCTGTGTTACTAGATGTAACTGACACACCTGGAGTGAAAAATAAAGTGGAGTGAGCAGCTGGGTAGTTCAGACATTACAGCACAGAAGGCAAGGCCTAAGTCTCCATGCTACCTTTCCATCCTGATTCCATAAAGACCAGTTCTGTCTGTCTTCAGCCTACTATTTACCCATATTATTGAGATGACTCCAAAGCTCCTACCATCTGCACTGAGTAAGAAAATCTTCTCCGCACCCAGGATCATCACACTAGGGATAATTTACAGCAAGTTTAGGAAAATTGCCCCCAACACCATTGCTATGGATCTCAAGGGCCCCTAAATGTTGCAGAGGTGGGGAATAAATGGCCCCCAATTGCTTCTAACCATCTCCTCCAAGGACACAGAGGCTATTTTGCCATATCTACCCATACCAGCTATTTTTGACCCAGCAGTGTGTTAAGACAAGAGATCCAGTTTCTCTGTCCTGCCTGCTCACCTGTGCTGTATCCGTGAGAGCCATAGCCACTAGGCTGTTGGAAGGGGGTGGCCGAGGCATTCACGCTGACATTCACGCTATGCTGTTTGGAAGAAGTGGGAGCCACCTGAGGAAAGCAAAGGGCTGGGGAGTGAGCAGCATGGGGGAGAGGGGCGGGCTCCGGCTCTACCCCCGCCCCACAGCTCCACAGCAGGCCGGCACTCACGGGGAACACGGCTGGCCCATACTGGAAGGTGCTGGGCAGCCCTGGAACTCCGGTATAGTAGGGCAGGCTGGTATAGCTGTAGCCGGGCGGCAGGGCCGGGTTCAGGAACGTCTGCTGGGTGGTGTGGTGTGTCTGCGTCTGGTTCTGCTGAGGCTGCGCCAGGGTTGTCGCCGGCGCAGGGGAAGAAGCGTCGCCTCGGCCGAACTTCGTGAGGTCACCTGAGAACGAACCGGAGGAATGAGAACATCAGCAATGGCTCACAACAAGTACAGCGGCTAAAGTGGGCATCTAGTTTACCAACGTTTTGGGAAGAATCAGTCTTTTCTCACAGTATGACAGAACAGTGAAAACCACCAGGAAGAAGTGCCCTCTACTTTCCTAGCATGAACCTTGTTTCCTCTCCCTGCATGGCTGCTAGAGAGCACTAAGGGGACATTTTAAAAAATATTGTGCAGCATCCCATGTTTCTCCCAAAACTCAGATTCAAGGTGGTTTATAAGCCACTGTATCAACAGAAACACACACACACTTTCAACCTGAAGGATTTGTCAGTTTGCAGCAATACACTTATGGATTAATTTCAAGGGGCTGGAGATGACATTTAAAAACTAAACAACTTATTTATAATTCATTTTTTATTTATTAAAATATTTAGACCCCCTCCCCCACCCTATATTTGAGAACCAGCATGTTGTAGTGGTTTGAGTGCTAGTACCCATGCCCTATGAGGAACAACTTAGGGAGCTGGTTATGTTTAGCCTTGAGAACAGAAGGTTAAGAGGTGATATGATAGCCCTGTTTAAATATTTCAAGGGATGTCACATTGAGGAGGGGACAAGCTTGTTTTCTGCTGCTCCAGAGAACAGGACCCGGAGCAATGGATGCAAGCTACAGCAAAAGAGATTCCACCTCAACATTAGGAGGAACTTCCTGACAGTAAGGGCTGTTAGACAGTGTAACACACTCTCTTGGAGCATGGTGGAGTCTCCCTCCTTGGAGGTCTTTAAAAGAGGCTGGGGATGCTTTGATTGAGAGTTCCCGGATGGCAGAATGGGGTTGGATTGCATGGCCCTTGTGGTCTCTTCCAACTCTACGATTCTATAGCTTTTATCCTCCATAAATTTGCATAATCTTATTTGAAAGCTGTCAGATGGCCCAGTGGGAAAGCTTTCACCAGCCCCCCACAGCATGAGTATTGGTGAAGAATTATGGGAGTTGTAGTCCAAAGCATCTGGAGGGCATCAAGATGCCTGCCTGGCACACATCCCTTCCAAGGAAAATGAACCCTGGAGTGTTGGCCATTAAACTTAGGATTCTCAGTGTAGAGGAAAGTGCAGCACATGTGAATTCCAGCCCAAGAATCTGAAAATGCATAGCATAGAATTCTACAGTCAACCACAGAAACACACACACACACACACACACACAGAGGAACACTCATGAACACCAGTCTGATTCTTGAATGACCGTTTCCTGGTGCAGTAAAGAAAAAAAAGGGGGGGGGGGAGCAGATTTAAGCCAACCTGCTTCCAACCAGGGCCCAGGCATCTCCCTACCAGAGTAAGGGTTGCTGCTCAAGCTCGCGTCCCTTCCAGTCAGTGGGGTGGTTGGCGTGGGGAATGGGATACTGTAGTAGTCCTGGAAAAGAGACAGGCATTGAGGCAAGCCATTGTGACTGGGTTTTGCAGATATCAAGCTCTAAGACTGGGAGACTTGACCAATCCTGCCTCTGAACGAAAAAGTAAGACAAAAAGCAGCAACCTTCTTTAAATATTGAGTTCCTCCTCTTAGTCACTGGCAAAGCAGGGCTGTGGAGCCAGAGTCAAAAATGTACCAGCTTCACAATAAAGCCTTGTATACTAATAATTAATATATCTACATTTGCCATTTGTGAAGAAGCCTGAATCAGCCAGTAAAAAAATAGAGACGTCAGAATTGAGAGTCAAAGAAAGATTTGATGTACTGACTCCATAGTCCTGCACTCTGTGGCAAAGTACAGCTCATCTCTCTCTAAAGATGTTCTGTATACTTATCTGATTATAGTCAGTTTGCGCACTCAAAAGTTATTTTAGCTCTCTCTGCTCCATTTGGCAGAACACAAATGGCATAAACTATGTAATTTTAAAAAATGATATATACTGGTACAGTGTGGACTACAAAAGGATATGGCATTTAATAAACCTTGTAAAGAAAAGGGGGAGACTAAATCTAACTTACCAAGGGGAACCTTGTCTGAAGCATCTGTAGGTCATCGTAGCCATATACCTGTGGCTGAAAATAAAGAAAATGAGAAGTCAGGAAGAAGCCAAGCCCTTCTGAAGTGGCAGTGATTTAGGTTTTCAGGAAAATTTTCTTCCCATGCCCTCATTCAAATGAATTCTAAGTGAGCATGACCAGATTTATTCATCTGTTGGCAATTAATCTTTCCTTCTCCCAAAGATGGGATTCAAAGAGGTTTACTATGACCCAAAAGGATACAATTATAATAATAATAATAATAATAATAATAATAATAATAATAATATATTTATATCCCTTCTCTCCCTTTCAAGAATCTAGGCCCTGGTGGCGCAGTGGTTAAATGCCTGTACTGCAGCCACAAGGTTGCGAGTTCAAGACCAGCAAAAGGGCCCAAGCTCGACTCAGGCTTGCATCCTTCCGAGGAGGGAGCTAAAATGAGTACCCAGACTGTTGGGGGCAAATTAGCTTACTTGCTAATTAGCTTACTTGCTGTTCACCGCTATGATCTTTGGAATAGCGGTATATAAATAAAACAAATTAATTATTAATTAGGCGGGTAACAACAATCCAATATAACAATTTCACAAACAATGATAAAATACCAACTGTTATAATATAGGAAAACTGAAATCCCAACTTAAACTGAAAAGACATGTGGCCAAGGAAAGTACAGCACCCAGCAGGTAACAAGTCTTTTCCTAAGCAGCAGGTCAATTGCCAAAGGTAAGCCTAAATGAGTAAGTCTAACTACTTAGAGAGTGCTACTTCACTGATAAGCAGCATAGAAATGTACTTGATATTGCTATTGCTTTACCTACCAGTTTATGTGTCTTTTTGGTTTTAATTTGTCCTGCTGATGAGAAACGGTGACCCTGGTGGGCTCCAAGCCTCCCTCTACAAGGTGACAACTAACACAGGACTGGAATCCACGTTGTGTAGACTAGGTGCAGCTACCAGTTCTCTTCACTGGCAGAAGAAAATATTCCCACCTACATCTCTCTTCTATATGTGAACCTCCTCTGTTCAAACAACTTGGGTCAAAGCTACCTGAAAGACTGTGATCTCCCATAGCAGTCAACCTGGATCTTGAGATATTCTAGGAGGGTCCTGTGAAGGCTTCCACTTATTCCCCATCTCTGCTACCAAAGTGAGGACCCACAACTATAGCATTAATTGTGGGGTTCTTCTAGATCGGTGGTTCTCAACCTTTGGTCCTCAAGATTTTTGAGACTTCAACTCCCAGCATTCCTGAACAGTGAGCATACTGACTGGGACTTCTGGGAACTGAGGTCCAAAACATCTGGAGGCCCAAAGGTTGAGAACTACTGTTCTAGATGCCCTCATAGTTCATTTGGAGACTCTATTAATTTAATCTCTCCACCAGACACCACCACCCAGGATTAACTCCTGCTACCACAGACACAACATGTCTGAACTCATGCTTTACAATATTTGTTATGTTACATTTATGGAGGTATAAATATGTAATATTAAAAAAAACTGATTTATTCAACAGAAATAGAATAGGACATCAAAGATCACAATCTAACTTCAATACTCATATCTCTCATCCCCTCAGTCATAACCCCTCCAGACATCTGTAACACCACAAGCCCTTCTCTCCACTGTAGAGGAGGCTAGGTCTATTATTCCTCCACCATCAGATAAAGACCATTTTATTTGGGTCACTTTTTGGCAACACACTGATTGTTGATAAAGGGCTTTGAATTGCTGTATGATACTGCTGGGATTTTCAAATGTTCTTAATTCTGTTGTGGTTTAATACTCTAATTTGCTTAACCAAGATTTAGTATTACAGCTTCTTGTGTTGACCTGTATCTCCCCACTCCCTTTTTGAAAGTTTTTCTTGTAGTGAGCTGCTTTAAATCCCAGCTTTGGAATAAAACCAGAATATTCATCAATTACACATTTATGTCCAAGTCGTATGTTGCCAATGCAAGCCAGTGGGAAGGCTGCTTTGATTGCATCTGATACCGACTCAAGCTTGATGTCCCATGATCTGTCCCTCCTGCCACGCTAGGAGTGAAAAGCCAGGCAGGATCTACTGGCATGGGATTCATCTGTTGTCACGGTTGGAAAAACTACGCTACTCACCGGGTAGGCGTGCAACAGCCCTGGAGCCATTATGTATGGGTTGGGCAGCAAAGGTGGCACACCAGGAGGCAAGTTGGGAGGAGCCTTTCCTAAAGGGGGAAGAAAAAGTTACAGCAGGCATGACGCACCAGTGCCTCCAGTCCCCACAAGCAGATATATGGTGGTGGAGCAACTTGCAACAACAGCCACACATTTCAAAAGGAAATTACATTTCAGCAGTGGAGGGGTGTCCTCTGTCAGAAGTGGATTCTGGGCCTGACAGCAAATCTTTTGATTGTCTTAAAATCATTCAGAAAGGGCTGTGGTTCACTCAGAGATGTCCTTTGCATGCAAGAAGTCTCCATCCCTGGTATCTCCAGACAGATTTTCCAGGAGGGGAACAACTCCTGCCTGAAGCCCTGGAAAACTGGATGGACCTTTATTCCTCCAGAAATGTAAGACTCCAGCACTAACAATCCTTTCCCAGCATCCATGCTTGGGTAAGTCTAATGGGCACTGCAGAAAAAAGTATCTGGAGGACCAAAACCAAGCTGCTCTATCAAAATGATGGCCCCGTCACACCTTGCTTGGATCTTCTGGACACTTGCCTCTCTGTTTAAAGTGGAGCAGGAAAGCTGGAAAAGTGTTACAGCCTCTTGATGGCATCTGAAGCAGTCTCATTTTGCCAACAGAAGCCACAGAAAAAAATGAATGAGTAACATATAAAGAAGGGATGGGAAACCTCAGGCCCATGGGCCGAATCTGGCCTTATTAATGGAATTCCAATTTGACCCAGGGATTTCTCCTCAGGGGCATATACCCTTCGCTATGATGATTCTAGTTTTGAGCCTGCATCCCTCCATGGGTTGAAATCCCTCTCCAAAAAAGGCTTAATTATTGGCAGTAAAAGCTCTAAGCTAACATAACCTCTAAAAAGCTCTAACCATAAAAGCTCTAACCTTTTCCCTTTGACTCTAACCCACTACTAGAATGAGGCCCAAAGCATTATCTCAAGCTCAGTTTGGTCCTCAGGGTAGAAGAGGTTCCCCATCCAAAACAGCACAAGGGGATTAAAGGCACCATCCCCAGTGCATTTTATCCATCAGCCAAGGTTAGAGGTTTTGAGCATGCACCTGACGTCGTGGCCACAGAGCTGCGGGTCGTGGCTGTCACCGTGGAGTTACTACTCAAGCTCAAGCCCAAGCTGTTGACGCTGCTCAGACTCGAGGAGGCGCTGACCACAGGCGGGGCGGCCGAGACGGTGCTGGAGGAGGTGGAGAAAGTGCTTGCGGAAGAATGGAGCCCAGCTTCACTCTCCACACTGGTGTGCTGAAGAAAGGACAAAGAAGACAGACAGAGAGATGAGAAAGAAAGTCTGGATCCCAGGAGGTCATGACAAGAGAAATATCTCAAACCACTGCCCATGTTGGAGCACTGCAGTTCAGCCAAGCACTGGTTTTGGTCTGGTTGCATCTGGTCGCGGCTCCACCTTTTGATTTTGCATACCCACTCCAATCCAGAGTAGTTACAGGCCAAGCTAGGCAGAAACAGAATGGGCATGCATTTTGCAGGCCTCAAAATGATTCAGAGACGATCGGAAGGGGTGAGAGTGTAAGGGAAGGGAGCTTATTCCTGTAGATTTTTTTTTAATCCCTCCCATCTTGCACTCTCAAAACAATTATTTAATTCATCTAAATTGGCCCGGGTACATTCTACTATTAAAGCTCTGGGAGATTGCTAAAAAAAATAATTGACTGCCAATTATTTAATTGGAGGAAGAACAAAATGAATCATCCCTCTTACCTCTTGCCCTAGACTCTATCGATAAAGTGAAGAAAGCCAAAGGGAGGCATGGAAAAAGAAATCTGTGAGTCTAAATTCTTTTATTTACATATGTGTATGCAATTTGCCCTGGATCGAAGCAACTGGAACTTGGGGTCCTAGTTTGTTTGCTTTTTTAAGAGACATTTGCCCACTATTTTTCTAAACTAGATGTTGTGTTGCTGTTATCTGCTATTGCGCCAACTTGCACTTATGATGATCCTATGAACAAGAAACCAAGTGGACTTGTTCAGGCCTTGCAAACCCAGGGCTATGGCTTCACTGACTGAATCAATCCTTTGGTAGTGCTGTTTCCCTCTTTTCCTACTGCCTTCTGCTTTAATAAATAATAATAAATAATATATTTATATTTCCCGTCTCTCCCTACGGATCAAGGCGGGATTACAACCCAGGTAAAATACCATCAACAATACAACACAATACAAATACAATCAACAGTAATAATTACTATAAAAACAATAACCCTCCCGTGAGTTAGATTGTTGAAGTGGATGGGGTTATTTTATACAGGGTCAGATGGGAAGGCCTGCCGGAAGAGATCCGTCTTGAGAACATTCTTTAAACCATCTAAGGTGGTAATAAGACGGCTCTCCTCCGGCAGGTCATTCCACAATATTGGGGCAGCTTTAGCATTCGGTATCTGGATCAAGGTGGGCAAATGTAGTCCGTGGGCCATATGCAACTTCAAGACCATTTTTGTGGCTGCTAAAGGTAAAATAAAAGCATTTGTTTGCTGCTAAATGCACAAAAATGATCTCAAAGCGATAGGGAGAGCATTTCCATCATCCTTGCAGCCCCCTGCTCCCCTGTCAAGTTCAAGATTAAATTTCCCAATGTAATTTTTTTCAAAAACAAAAAACCTCAAGGGGATCAGGAAAGCCAAATGTCCCCATGTCTCCTACAGGGCATTTGGGGGTGAATTGAGGGATGGGTAATGCAGACCCCTAGTCTTCCACAGTTGTCCACCCCAATTGAGATGTACAAACTAAATGTACAGGATAGAAGACTAAAATCCTGGCCATCAAAATATTCTGTTTAAAATGAGGAAGGAGGACTGCCCCGGCAAATGTGGTTGAACCGCAGTTCCTATCATCATCCTTCATTGCTGGCTATGGTGCGTTACGCTGACTGGAACCACAGTCCATTGGAACCACAGTCCACAACACCTGGAGGGCCGTTTGTCCTCCAGCCCTCGCTTAAAGAAAGCCTTCACACAATCTCACTTTCAGAGCAAAACAGGAAATTGAGAAAGCGCAAAAGTGTGATGCAATACGCCGGCTGCTGAGCTGTAAACAACAGGTGGTGGGAAGTGGATTGAAAATGTGGAGTCCAAACTCTTCCAAAAATCAAAAGAAATTCAACACTCCTGGAGGAATCTTTTAAACTTTCTCCCAGCCATGCTAAGCTTGCAAAATATTCCACTCCTATTATAGAGGCACTTAAGTCATTTGCATGCTTCTCTCCACTTCACTACGAACTGTTAGAGAGTACAGCTGAATAGTGCATACCTTACCTGAGAATCATTTGTCCCCATACAGACAGGCCAAAATAAAGCTGCTTCAGGTCACTTTGGAGGTATGCTGTTTAAATGATGCATGCGTCCTATGAGTCCGGAAGTCGTGCCAAACCCATGATCCAGTGCTAAGGACTTGAGCGCAGGTTTGGTGCAGCTCTCGGACTCTTAGGACGCATGCATCATTTAAACAGCATACCTCCAAAGTGACCCGAAGCAGCTTTATTTTGGCAGTCTGTATGGGGTCATTTGTTTAAGATTTACACATTAAACTGGTAGGGACAGGAAGGAAAATAAGGTTCTTGAGAGCCGGCATGGCAGAGTGGTTTGAAAACTGGACTACGACTCTAAAGACCAGAATTCAAATCCTTGCGCAATGATGAAAATCCACATGGTGACCTTGGACAAGCCTCAGAGGAAGGCAAAGACAAACCCTCTCCGAACATATTTTGCCAAGAAAACCCTGTGACAGGTTCGCCTTAGGGTTGCCATGAGTCAGAAATGACTTGAATGCAAACAACACACATGTCCACACTATAAATAGAGTACAACAAGGTGCAAACTGTGGAAACTGCTCCATTTTGCCTGCGGCTACTGCAACCATAATGGCAACTTACGGAAAACAAGAGTAGAATACTTGGATAATGTCACATAAATAGATGGAATTTGATTTCTCCCTCAACAGAATGCATTCTTCTCCATAAAAGTAGCTAAGACAGAGGTAAGCCCTAGCCCCTCTCATAAGTAGTTCAGAAAAGGGTACTCCAAACAGACCACTTTTGGCCATGTGAAAAACAAAACCCAGCCTGCCATTCCTGGGGATGCCTGGGGCTTCACTACCCCAGGTCTCACCTCATCGTATTCTTACCAAGAGAGTTGAAGTTGATGTGCGACCAGTGGAAGTTGAGGAGGAGAGGCTGTTCTGCTGGGTGGGTAACGTGCTGCTGGAAGAGAAAAATGCCGGTCAGAAAACCATGCTTGGATTTTTGGAAATGCAACCCTTTTCCTGCCCCGATCAGGAGGTGGGCTCCGGAACCCATACAGCTAGATTTCAGTAGCTGTTTGAAAGACTAGACCATGACCTTATCTCAGTTGAAGGCAACTGAGGATTAAAAAAAAAAAATAACACATCTTATTTTATTGTGACATGCTTATTTATTTATATACTTAAGTCTTTTTCAGTCTTGAGCTGAAGGACTTTGAGTCCTCTGGACACTGACGTTTTCATCTCTCTCCGTTATCTGTACTGGACTATAGGCTAACAACAGCGAGAGGGCTAAAGATTCTCCCATACCTGCATTAAGTGGAAATGCCATGGAACAAACTTTGTACCTTTTTTAGCCACCTGCATCAGGTGACTTTGCAGGGTCCTGTATAATGCTATTTTTTTTATAAATGGTCTTAATGTTGAGTGTTTTTCTTACATTTTTTCCCCTATGCAAATTTGAGAGAGCAGCTATGCTTAAAAGGGAGAGTTTGAAGGAGTAGTTGTCATTTTGTGCCTTTGTGTCATTTCCAATTTATCATAATGCTAATATTTCTTCAAAGGAGGGTTGCTTTTGCCTTCCTCTGAGGCTGAGAGAGTGTGACATACCCAAAAGTCATATAGTGGGTTTCCATTGCTAAGTGGCGATTTGAAGGCACCCTGGTCTCAAGAGTCGTAGTCAAATGCTCAAGTGGAAAGCCACTGAGTTAAGCCACACCATCTCAGCCTCAGAGGAAGGCGAAAACAAACCCCCTCCAAAGAAATCTTGCCAAGAAAACACTGTGATAGGGCTGCCTTAGGATAGGAACCATTTGAAGGAACCCAGCACACACGGGGCAACTAAGCTACAGTGCAAGACACTACAGTGCCCACTACCTTAGAAATAAAAAGGGCTGCAGAATGAATCATAGAATCATAGAGGTGGAAAAAACCACAAAGGCCATCCAGTCTAACCCCCCTGCCATGCAGGAAATCTCAATCAAAGCATCCCAGTTGGAAGATCCAGCCCCATGTCTCTGAGGAGAGCAAAGCAATCCTGCCGCTACCTGTTGTGTTGTGTGGTGGCTGTGCTGGGGAGCTCCTCAGTATGATTCAAGCCACTGAGCACCGAGGGGTGTTGGGTAGCTGTGGTGAGCAGGGATGCTGCAGACACAGTGTCAGTCAGCGGGGTCGCAATGGTGGGGGCAGAGGGAGAGTCTGATTTCACCGCAGGGGCTGTAGAACCTAGAGGGGAAAATTAAGACCAAACATGAGTGTTAAAAGTGAGACCAAACCCGGCACATCATTCCAGATGCTTTCTTTGCAGGCTTACTGTATGCCAGCCTTCCACCCCCTAGGACTTTTCATGTGTCTTGGACTACAGCTCCCCTTCTCCCCTACCACGTATTCAGGGACAATGGTAATCATGGTCTATTCATTAAGTGGATGGGCACAGGTTTACCATCTCCCTTCTCAGTGGTTATACAGCATGTGAACTTACAATTATCAGCCCTTCTTACACCATGCATGTTACTGAAAGCACAGAAGTTCACTCCAGATGGTTGCTCAGGATTTCCTGCTGTGTCCACTTACCTTCAGTTGTCTGCGTGGTTTGCAATTGTGTGGGCGGCACCGAGCTGAAGCCATTCTGAAGAAAGACAGAAAAAGGTCAGCCCCAGCATCTACTGAAATAACTTCACTTCAACACAGCTTCACTTCAACACACTGGTTTACTATAGGCATACCAAGCATCTGCGAACCCAATGTCATTTACTCAACTGAGGCTGGATGCAGATACTTGAAAGCTTCACTTTGGTCCCATTTTCCAACCCCTATCCCAAAAGGCAGTATTTACTTCAAGACAAAATTAAGTTAAAAAACACATGAAGCAAGAAAAGCATTAAAATAATCACCACAATCAAAATAGTTAAAATCATCCCAATAAACATTAAAATAAATTGAAGAAAGGGACCTTGACATCAGTCTTAAAAGCAGAAAGAGCAGGAATAGAGGTCAAAGTTGTGGTTAATGCACTCCACAATCTGGGAACATGGGAGAAAACTATTCTTGTGTGTCTGTCAAGCAGACCTCTACAGAAGATCTTAGCATCTAAACAGGTTCATAACAAGATACAGTGGACCTTTGAAAACAAGGCCCAAGACCTTTAGGGCTTTAAAGCAAGGATGGCTAAAGCCTGAGCCAAGAGCCCTTTAATGCAGCCCCAGGCCACTCTAGGTTTTCTCCCCAAAATATAAAAATAAATAAAAATCACACACCCCTTTAACTTTTTTTCTGGTTTTCATGTTCTGTAAGTCACCTTGAACCCCAGTGTTTGGGAAAAGGTGAGTTATAAATAGGTAGTAAATAACAATAATGATATCCAGTGTTCGGTGGCAAATCAAATTACTCCAGAAAATTCCAGAGCAGGACAGTTCTTCTCTGTTACGGCCTCTGAAAAATTGGTATTTAGAGGAATGTTGCTGTTGAACATAGAAGAGCCAATGGGCATCTTGTGTGACCCTCTTTAAAAGCCATGCACATGCTGGTCATAGCCACACCTTACATCAGCACATTATAAAAAATACACTTCCAGATTCTGTAGATTCCATCCTAGAACAAAGCATGTCTGTTTAGTGGCAGAAAGCTCCAACTGGGCCAAATCTAACAGAGTCCAGGTTACTATTCGAACAGAACAAATCAGTCAAATCTGAACTCACCTATGACAAATAGCAAGGACTTTAAGTCAGAGCTTGGACAAGTTAATTTTTGGACTCCACATCCCAGACTTCCCAAGCAATATGCTGATGGATAGATTCTGGAAACTGCAGTCCAAAGAAGTAATAACTTCCCAAATTCTGCATGTGCAGTGTAGTTCTCAATTACCACAGACTTCCCAAACTAGTCACCAGAAGGGAAGGCCTGCAGGTAGAACTAGCACCTGACCCATGACGCCATTATGATGATAAGACGTTCAATGATCAAACTCCTACCTTGGCCTGGGTCAAGTCTTTTTGGGGCGAGGAAGAAATGGAGTTTGGGTATCGTCGGGTCTGTGTGGATCTCTGTTCATACAGGGGTCCCTGAGCGCTGTTCTGGGAGGTATACGTTGCTGTAGGCATGGTGCTGCTCTGGTATCCCGACTCCTGGCTCTTATTGGATGAAATCGTGGACAGAGACTCACTGGGGGGATGAGAGATAGAAGAAAGCAAGAGGTTGAGTTGTGGAAAGTTGTCAGGATGTCCTAAAATTCAGAACTCTGGAAAGACCCTAGGCTACCTCAACTTTGTTTTGACACCCAAAGGTATGTTTTACAGCCTGATACCACTATTTTCCATGGAGCTCAACGTAGCATAAAAGGCTGTTCACCCTACTTTAACCTCTCTGAAACTCTGTGAGGTTTCGCAACCTTTGCATAATTTTTTCACCAATTCCAAAAGGATGAAATGCTTCTCCTGGGATTTAGTTACTGGCAATAAAAGCCTGAGGCCTAAAGTGACTGGTATTTTCATCTCCACCAACCAGTAGAATGTCCCATCCCATCCCACTGAACTTCTGTGCAACTAAATTCAGCTCATGCACTGGTAGAGGTTATCTACCTCTGCTCCACTCAGAAAGTTGAACTAGATGGCCCTTGTAGTGTCTTCCAGCTGCATGATTCTGCTCCACAATGGCTACAGACGCAAACCAAAAGTATCTGGTACAAGGCAGCTAGATTCTTTGAATTCTGTTGGCAGCCATGCAACCAGACACAACTTTGCATGGCCAGCTTGGTCAGTAAATTTAGCACCAACTCTGACATTCTTCTCCACTTTACAGCTCCAACCTTGCCAGAAAGGATTCACTGGCATGCCTTAGTTCCTATCAATGAAGTCCCTGCCAAAGAGTTTAATGTTTTGCAGTAGGCCCTCCAAATGATGTCATACTGTAGATCCTAGCAGCCTTAACCAACACAGTCGATGGTGAGGAATGCTGGGACTTGTAGGCCAACAACTAGAGGTCCCAGTGATTCCCACCTGTGTTTTACCAAATACCAAGAAGCAATTCCCTGCCCAAGAATGTTATATTGGCCTGGGCTACCTTTGGGCTTCCAGATGCTTTGGACATAAATTCCCAGAGGCCCTAGTTAGCATAGTCAACAGTAAAGGATTGTGTGGGTTATATTCCAACTTCCAGAGAGCTGTAAGTTCTTCACCCCTGCCTTAATCAGCCTTTATTTTTGCAGTTCATGACTAGCCTTAGAATCTAATACCTAAAAGAAGGAGGCATCTGGGGAAGGGAAAGGAAGATAAAACAAGGAGAGAATGCACATTTAGTTCAGTTACATAGGTCTGAGTTAAAATCAATTATGAGAACTAACAGAAGGGGAGGAAAGCTTCCTGGGAAGATGAATTACAATTTGCTCTGATAGCTTTTGGCTGAAGAGCAGGGTATTAATAATAATAATAATAATAATAATAATAATTGGGAGAGAAAATCTGAATCAAGAGCACCACTAAACAGGCTGTTCTGGGAGTCACAAAGGTCAAAGGCATTTGAGAGAGGACGATACTTCAGCATGGCTGAAACTGAGGAGCGCTTTTAGCTCTTTCCTTCTATTACAGAGAATTCTTTCTCTTTTCTATTATTGTGCCCCCTCTTCCTAATTTATAAGGCTGGCCGCTCTGCCTCTGGAGTGCTCCCAGTCTAAGTCCCTGTCAGTGTGTGATGTAAGGCTTTTGGCATCAAACAATCTATACCTAACAAACGGTAATACTAGACACTGAACACACCCAACAGTAAGGAAAGCAGAAACTGGACCTTCTTACAGAAGAAAAAGCCAGATATATTGCAAAGATTCTGTGCCTCATAGGGCATGCCAAACATGCTGTCAAGGCTTACCTTGCAGTACTTGTGTACAGGCTGCCTGGGGACTGGCTCACAGAGGTGCTTGTGGCTGGCGCCGATTCATACTCCGAGAGGACGGGCTCTGAACCAAATTGCAATGCCCCAAACTGCAAGTTGAGTCCCGAGATATCCGCAGAGCCAGGCATTTCCACTGCCAGAGCAGGAATCTGAAGAGGACACAGCAGTCTATTGAGCCCAGAGAGTGACCGGTGGACTCTGAGGGCGCTGCACTCTCTTGATAATAAAGGGCATCCCACACAAGTTCCCTACAATATTTTGCCCTCTTTACAAACAAGGTCTAGTGAATACATTCACAGTAGAGCAGAATTTTACAACAGGTCTAGTGAATATTTTCATTAACTGCTGAATCTGCTATTACATTATCTCTCATGGGGCTTCTACTTCAGGCACCTGATAGAGTAGGACTGGCCAGTTTTTAGAGTATTGCTATAATGCTCAATAATTTGCCATTTTGGTAAGGAGAGCCATAAGTTTATGTTCTACATACATTGCTCTTACTGTGTTTTTAACGTTTGTATATTTAAATAGCTGTAGGATATCTTGTGTCCTGGGGGATATAAATAAGCTCATCAGTTGATTGACTGACTGACTGATGCCTTGAATATTTTAGATCAAGCTGTGTCTAAGAACTATTAATAACAGCAACATCACCAACATTATCCCAGGCACACATCACTTGCACAGAATGGGATGATGTGTGTTATGTACAACACATACAAACACTTGTCTTACTGAAAAGGACCGTAAACCTACAGGTAAGCCACATCTGGGAAATTTAGCCTCTTTGCAAAATGCCACTCTCCTGGAAAGTAAAAGCAAACCCCTCCCAGCCACCAGTGAACATCTGAGGGTTCAAACTAGTCTAAATGCACAATGTTCCCTGTTTACAACAGAAACTCATGTGGACAGTTCAAAAGAGAGGCCTAAATGCCCTTGAACAGAGTAAACTGACCAAACCCATTAGATTCCTCTACATTTGACTCACTATTCAAAAACTCTGAATAGGTCTACTTTAGTTGGGGCTAACCAAAAGGATGCCACCCATAGGAATCACCATTTTAAAGCTGTGCATCTCTTATTTTCCCAAACCAAAAGTGGGCTGGTCCATAGGTGAGAACCAAAAAGCAGTCCTACCCTATGTGCTTTGCATTTTCAGGGCAAGAAGGCAAAGGATGGTAGAGTGAACAAGAGAAGGAAGATCAAATCAACCACTCTCGTTTGTAGCAATTCCTTATGATAGCCCCCATCGTATGGCTATGTATACATTTGTCAGAAATCGGAAAGAACTGGATTCAAACTGTTCTGCAGCCGTGAAGTTTCCTATCTGACTTTGAGCCAGACCACTTCTCAGTCAAAATGCATACCCCCCGCGCAAGAGGCAGTCCCCATGCCTGTACCTTTGATGTCAAGGATGCTTTCTTCTTCTGTTGTTTCAACTTCTGCTGAGCCGGCTGAGGACTGGAGGACTGGTTGTCTGAGGAGCCTGGGGACATCTGGGGAACAGGGTTGGTTTTGCTGGCCAGGGGGGATGATGGAGGCGGTGGAGCAGCTGTGACGGAAGCCGTCACCACAGGCTGCTTGTCCTGCAGGAACACTTCCATCATGGTGGAGGTGGGTGGGAAGGCCTGCCGCTTGGCAAATGGGCTGTGCACAGCAGACTCCGACGGGTTTTTCAGGTCTGGGGGCCACAAAGAAAGCAGGGCTGCAGTCAAACCCAGACACCAAACTCCTCATTCTTGCTACTGCCATGAGGTCTAAGCACAAAGGACACTATAACTGCTCTCCAATCCCAAATACATACAAGTACTCTCTGGATATCTCAGAGAGCAGGTTCTTTATGCCAGGCAATCTGGTGAAGGAAGATCAAATAAATATGTGATCTATTTAGGAAAGAAATGGCGTTTCCTAGTTGGGCCATCTGAAAGACCCAGTTTGCTACAGGTAGATCCTGGGAAGCAACAAGTGAAAGGACAATCAAACCACAGAGATCAACCAGAATCCTACTTAGCAACCTTCAGACCAATTTTGAAATACATGTGGACACACCATTTTGATCTACTAAAAACGTAACTTGCTTATAGATCTTATAAAAAGTAATTCTGAATATGATGCAGATAGCACAGACAATTAATAAGAGAGAGTCTCATAGACAGGACTTATGGAATTATCTGGCCATGCACCATAGTTAAAGCAACACTATTACAGCACTGGAAGGATTCATCAATACTTTCAACCGAGCAATGGACTGTGAAATGCTATTCTCTACCTCTCTTTAAACTAATGCAAACCAACATGAAGAGGAATACCTAGATACTGCTCTCTCCCACCCCTTCTTTCTGCAGTCCTTTTTGGGGTTTGCCTCTGAATGTTATCAAGTTTATATCAGGAAGAGAAACTAGAATTTGCATTTCTTAAGACTTGATACTTTTTATACTGCCTGAAATTGGAACAAGGGAGTGAACATGTTCCTGGGTATTACTTCTTTAACAGAAAATTTGTTACCAGAGGTAGAAATAACATGAAAATGGTAAGAGATAGCTTCCTATACTACACACAATAAAGAACAATTCAACATGTTCCAGCAAAAAAAATATCAAAAACTAACAATATGCCTAAGTGAAAGGGGAAAAAAATTGTCAGGTTAGTTTTGCATGAGTAAACAGAAACATCTTGAACTTTTCTGAGATCCCTTAAAATCTTTTTCCAATACAGGGATGATCTCCCCTGCTTTGACCAGCCTCCATTTCTCATGATTCCCATTTTGGTGGCCAAACTTATAGATATATTCCTCTTTAACATACTAGAGATAGCTCATGAGGCAGGCTTATCTGCTCCCCGCATATCTTCCTGTTTTGCTGCACACATGCTCAGTAAGGGATTCTGGAGACAGCTGATGTTTGCCTTCTCTGTTGTAAGCAGGCACACAGCTACCGCAGGATCAGCTAGAGCAGAATCCCACTCTTTCCCAGCTCAGGCTTTGTTTACTGAATTGTTTACTACAGGCATGCTGCTGTACACTGAACACTGACACCAGAAGTTGGTGTCTTCAGCCTTCCTTCCCATCCTCTCAATGCTGATGCAGCTAAAAAGCTTCCTGGTAGACAAAGGATGAAAGGAAAGGGGACTGGGCAAATGTAAGGAGACTTTGTAAAAAGGAGCTTCTTTGTCAGAGGCTTTGTTAACAAATATATCCCTGTACTGAGCATGTATTTTGGGTGAGATTAAAGAAGTGCAAATGTAAAAACACTCAGTAAGCTTTCACTAGCATATGGAATTGCTGGCACTTCTTTAAAATATCAGAACTTCCTTGAGGAAGAGAGGGAGAGACTGAAGAAGGTTTCAGCTATTTTAGATGCAGTGGAGTTTGGCACCAGAAAACTGGCTTGTTTGGGCACTGTAGACTGCCGGTCCACTACACAGCTGTGCGACCGAATGGGACTACAATCCCAGGTGTTACTGTGGCATACGCTGTCCCCCCTTTATGGCTATGATGGAGCCAGAAAGGGTCTACTGGTATGCAGGGTTCTCCTTTAAGGCAGACTGATTTAAATGATAAACATTTGAAAACAGCCATAACAAACACAGGATGACTCCAATCATTATTTAAGCTTTCTATGGATACATCTTCATAAACTTTAAGAATCCAGCAGACATCTGAACATTTAATCTTCCTAATTTAAAACTAGAGTAATATTTTTACACCTCACAAGAAGAGATTTTTTGCTCATTTTTAAGGCATGTTAAGAGAATGTACCGCTTAACTGATAATGTAATGGAAATGCCCTTGCTGTGGGGGCACATTCAAAATGTTTGTATCTGATAGATCATTAAAGTAGCTCTTCATTCAAGACAAGTGTGTTCACTTGCCACATCTTGTGTTAACCATGGCTTGCTGTTCAAGAAATGAACAGATGACCAAACAAATCATGGGTTGTGTTCCCACTTGCGTTGTTCTCTCTCACCCCATGCATCACCTCCTGTTTCAGAGAAAACACAGCTGGGCAAACAAGCCAGGGAAAGCCACAGTTGTAGATTTGAATGTTGTGAGAAGCCATGGTTTAAACACTGGGACAAGCCAGCATTCAAACCCAACAACAAGCCGCAGATGCTAAGCATGAGTTGCAGCAGACTAGGAGAGAAAGGTTTGCATATCGCAAACCAGATTTCCATAAATCACATCATGATTTGTCACGAGACATAAATGCAATTATGGGCTATGTTTACATCCTACTTGCATTTTAAGTCTGCCTAAAGAAACCTGAATCTTATGAGAACACTTTCAGTTTTCCTTCCATAGTGTGCCTTACCATACTGCACAAGAGATGAGGACTGGCTGGTGGTGCTGATATCCCAGGAGGCGGCCGTGCTGCTGTTCCCAGACGGTTGAGGGTGCTGAGCTGCCAGCTGAGCCAAAGCCTGAGCAGTCTTGAACTGTTCCAGGAACTGTGAGCCCGTGGTCGTGGTGGCGCTGCTGGTTTTGGCCTCGCCAACGTCACTGAACCCCTTTCCTAGCATGCTGACCTGAAGTTGAAGAAAGGTGGGAAAGGTAAAGAAAGGCAGTGTGGCAAGGCAGCTTTGGACCAAGGTTCAAATCTCCACTCAAGTTCTCTTTCTGAAATCCCACTTTATAATGAAGTAGGGAAACTCAAGCCCTCCTGGGATCCCAATCTGTTTGTCTAGTGTTCCCTATAAGGTCACATACTGTCCCTTGTGACACAACTTTGATTTCCAAGTTTGGACGGACTTTCCCCCATATTCCAAAAGCTTGAAAAACGGCAAATAAAAATAATAATAAATAAAACTTTTATTTATAGCCCGCTTTTTGTTGAAACAATTAAAGCGGCATACAACATTAAAACGATACAGCAATATATACAATCTCCCCCCTTTAAAAAAGATTAAACAGTTCTAACAGTTAAAATTATGAACAATAACATCTAAAAACAGTAACAACAATAAGGTAGAAAAGGCTTTATAGTATGAGATGGAGGTATCTTTGTTTCTGCTCTTTTGCCTTTCATAGGTAAATGCAGCCCAACAAAACCACTCTGAAATTTAATTTGGTTCTTGAGCTAAAGGTAGTACTTCCACCCTTGCTTTACAATGTGGGAGTAAGGTGGATGCCTGATGAAAAAATGAAGGCAATGAGGGTGGAGGAATGGGAAAACATCTTCAGAACTAAGAATTTATTCATTTTAGCATGAGTTTTCATGGACTGAAAGATACTCTCAGATGCACTAAGGAAATCTAGTGTTTTTTGATCCAGAAGCTAAGGTTTGCTATGTTTGTTTACTCTTATGCCATGAGGGTGCTGATAGTAGCACATTTGATCTCAAGGTATGTATTATTACAGTTGAAGCAATTATGAGTGAGTACAAATGACAGAACTGGGTGGCTAGATGCACTATAGCTTTATCAGGAATGGTATTCTTGAGGGCTGAGAGTCCGTCATGGTGTGTGATATTGACACAGTGTGCCCTGACATCAACTGTGGCTAGGATAGGTCTAATGTTCTCAGGAAATCAGTAGTATTTCTCCAATAATTAAGACAACTTATGGTATATAGTCTTGAGTCCACACATCCAGACAGCCCAACACGGAAACGAATGCTAAGACAAGGAGTCATCCAGGGTCACCATGGAGAGTAGATAGAAGAAGCCTGGTTAAGGTTTTTAAGAGGTGCCCATGTAAATTCAGTTCTACACATCTGTGGAGACTTCTTCCCTCACTCTGTATAGCTCCCACTGATATTCTCCAGTGCAATCTGTGGATAGGGGCCTGTAAAAATGTGACGTTCAGCAACTGTCTGTCAGCCTGTTGTATGAAGTCCAACTTGTTCATAATGACAATAATTCCTTTGTTTGCCTCTCTGATGCCAATGACTGAATTGTTTTTGAAGCTGTGGGTGGCATCACGTTCTGTACAGCTGAGACTGTGTGTTAAATCATTCCCCTTGTTGAGGCACACACAGTATAGCTGTGTGTACTATATCTCCTTCAGGAAAAGACTGTCTCCAAGAGAATATACATGTATTTATTCAGAGACAATTAAGAGCATAGAGACGTTGGAAACAGAATAACTATGCACTGATGTGGCAATTAATCTCAATGAGGTAACCACATTTATACCTGAGACTAACACTCCACTCCATCAGATGTGAGGAAGCTCATGCTAAAATAAATCAGTCTTGAGGATGCTATTGGACTTTCTTGCCCATTATGTCCCCTTATTCAGTGTTGCCAATGTGGTGACTTTCACACAAAAACGGGGACTTTTCAGAGCCTTTCGTGTGATTTTGGTGATTGGTTTTAATGGTAATTTTGAGAGTTGAAATAAGTATTTGGTGAGATATTGGGGGGGGGGGGGAATTTGGTGAGTTTTGGCCAAATGTTTGGGGAATTATCTTCGAGGCTTGTTGGCAACACTGCCTTACCTTGATAGTATCAGGGCTATCTTTTTGAAAACTGTCATGATTATGGTAAGTAGTCCTTGCTTTCCCTGTGAACTGTAAGCACTGTATTTTAAGTGTCAGGAAACTGAAACTGTTATATGGCCTGCCATGCTTGTTTGTCCTTTATGCTGTACCTGCTTTGCTTTATATTACTAGGTGATGGGATGTGTAATACTTTTGGTAGTGTCATGTATAAACAATGTTTATCTATGCTGGAGTTGGTTAATGAGCAGATGTGTAGGCACTGGGAACTGTCGAGGCCAATTCCATAGGAACTACAGCGCTATATAAATATACATAAATGAATGAATGATGATGATGATGATGATGATGATGATGATGATGATGATGATGCCTGGTACGAAAAGAAACAATGGGCTGTCCTGGGAACAGGGATGTTCTGGTTTAGTAATGAGTGAGGTTTGAGTGCACAAAAAGACTTGAAATGCATTGTGCTTTTAATATACTGTGTAACTGAAAGTATTTTTATCCTAACAACACGCCATACCATGAATTGTTTCGGTTTCTGAATAAAGTTTTCCATTTTACATGGAGGTTTGAATTTCTGAGCTACAGTCATCCAGTACATGACATCTGAAAAGCTTAGCTGGTCTGACCTGGCAAGGGCCCCAGAGAAAGGGACCCTGCAAAGGGCAGCCCTCCCCTTACCATGCCATGGTGGGAGAAGGTGTTCCCCGAACTTGGCTGGGATATCGCGCTCTGCTTGGAATTACTGAACACCAGCGGCTGGCTGAGGGTGGGTGCCTGCGAGGAATCCAGGTTGGGCGACTCATTCTCCAGAGAAGAAGGGGTCTTTCCTAACAGCACCGCAAGGTCAATTCTAGGAAGGAAAACAAAGCTGAGGTTAGCAAGGGCTCGCAAGCCTCCTGTTTCTGCAACTGGCCATCCTGCCTTGCTCTGACAGTTTCATGTATCCAGAATGAGTCTTATTCTGGGCATTATTAGAACTAAGTAAAACAAAACGACATATTAGAATAAACTAACAAGAGGGGAAGGGTCCATCAATTCCACAGAAGTAGCATACGTAGTCTGGTTCATGCTCTGCAGGCATTCTTGGCTGTCTCCATGTATGGGGCACTTTTGGTTTTTCCAAATCTTTTGGACCTCCAGAAACCCCAGGCAACAGGACCAATGAATGAGATTGTGGCGTTGTAGTCTATGGTATCTGGAGGAAGTTCCCCAACTCTGGTTTATCCATATAAAGGCATGGAATGCTGGCATCCCCAGCACATACACCAATGGGTACCCTGGATAGGGTACTGTGGAAGGTGTAGTCCAAAAAAGTGACTTTTTACAACTTCTGTCTTACATCAAATTGGTGCGGGCTAAAAGACACTTATTTTGGTAAATCTCCCTACTCTAGGTGAGCTACTTGGACCAATCCCCAAAGTAATTTCACCAATTTCCAAAGATATTTTAAACATGGCCAGTTTTTCATCTGACCAGGGGCTGGTTAGATATTCTCACTGATATTTTTAAACTACTGCCCTCTATGTTTTTACATTGTTTCTTTCATGGTTTATCACTTTTATATTCAACTTAAATACTTTTGGCACACAGGCTGCAAAAGGAAATACAGTCCACCATCTCCTTACGCGGGGGATCCGTTCCGGACCCCTCCGCATAAGGCGAATTCCGCCTATGCTCAAGCCCCATTGGAAACAATGGGGCTCGTGCGCGGCAGCGTGGCAGTGTGGCGGCGCGCAGGGCGCAACGGGCGCACACGTCTATTCAATTGAATGGGACGTGCCGCCCCTTCTGTCCTGCGCGCACCCCACGGCTTGAGCGCGTAAGCTCAAGTCCGCGTATGACACGGCCGCACTGTATACACTGAGATAAAAATAAATTTACAGCGCTTTATAAATAAAGGTTAATAATAATAATAATAATAATAATAATAATAATAAATAAAACAGTTCTGCTTTAACTCAGGGGTGCATTAACTCAAGGATGTGCTGCCTCCCCCTTATTGTTGGGTTGAAAATCCCTGCAGCCTTTTCCGAGTGGAATCCTGGTCTTCAGAGTTGCAGTCCAACGCTCAGACCATTACACGTTGTTTGCTAGCCTTGGCTATTATTAGGGACTAAAGATTTATGCAAAAGTAATACATGCAAATACTCATTTGGTTAATCTATTTCTGAACACAAACCCCTGGGCAAGGATATCATACACCACTCTGGGAAGGGCAATGGTAATACCTTTATTCCCCCCACTCTGGCCCGAAAAGCACAACTGAAATGGCTCTGCTTTTGTAGGTACAAATACGTTACCTCTGTCCAGCCGTGATGGTCACATTTTCTGCAGGCAGAGGCACAGTGGAGACATTGGATGCAGTGAAGATCTTGGTCTCCGAAAGCTAGAGCGGAGGAAAGGGAAAGACCTGATTAGAGGATGTCCATGTCAAGTAAACATAATAAAAAGAGGAATCAGAGCTTGGGGAACTTAATTTTTGGACTATTTATTTACTTTATATCCCTTCTTTCTCAGCACAAGATCCAAAACTGCTTACAACAAATTAAAATGATGTACAGATTTTTTAAAAAACTGTTAATACAAAATGTTTTTTTAAAAAATATTTTATTAAAAAAACACATTTAAACAGTTTAAAACACATTTAAAATCACAGCGCACTCCCTTAAAAGATCTTTCTGTCACGTGAATTAGGAGCCAAAGCCCCCCTAAATAAAGGTGGTGGGGAAAGAGCAAAGAAGGGGCCAGCCAAGCCTCCTGTGGAAGAGAAGTCCATAACCAAGCAGCAGTACTAAGAAAGCTCTCTAAAACTACATGGCTGGGGAATTTGGGGAGTTGTAATTAAAAAAAATGAATACCAATGTCATTATAGTTCTGACTTCTATGTGTGGTTGTAAAAGCTGGACAGTGAAGAAAGCTGAGAGGAAGAAATCAACTCATCTGAAATGTGGTGCTGGAGGAGAGTTATGCAGATAACATGGACTTCCCAAAAAGACCAATAAATGGATCCAAGAGTAAATCAAGCCTGAACTCTCCCTAGACGCCAAGACGACTAAACTGAGATTGCCATACTTTGGACATATCATGAAATGACTGGAAAAGACAATGTTGTTTAGCAAGATAGAAGGCAGTAGAAAAACAGGACTCCATCAAGGAAGCCACAGCCCTGAATTTGCAAGACCGGAGCAGAGCTGTTGATAACAGTGAGATTTGTGGGATCGCCCTAAACTGAAGTCTATTTGACAGCCCAAAAAATTACTTTATTGAAGCTCCGATGATGAATACTAAGCAAGCAACCAGGAAGAGAAAGGTACCTACATCTTCATTCCAGTCCTCAGTCCCCCACTCCTCCGTTGCTGTCCTCCACGCACCTGCCAAAAGAAGCAAAAGAAGAAAGCGTCTGGCATGAGTGATTCCTGGGCACCTCAGAAAAAAGTTGAAGGAGGCAGGTTTTACAGGAGCATTGCAAGCAGCTAAGCAGGTTGGTGCCCCTTGCCCAGACAAACACAAGCGGGAGCAAGGGGAAGAGAGGAAGAGAAAGAAATAGTGGTACACCACACACAAGCCGCCCCAGCACCAAAGCGAAAGAGGCAGCTGGACCACTTGGATCACCTCAGGTAAGGCCATCACTTTCTTTGCCCTGGCCCAAAACTCATTTCACTGGGAAAAACTATCACAAGTCCTTCCGTTATCCTACAGGCCTGCAGTTTCTATCTACATGCCAGCCCCGCTATGTTGCTCCCTGTCTCTGCCACACTTGCTCCTCTCTTTCTCATTTGAAGCATGACCCTGACTTCTAGCAGAGGGATTGTGGGCACAAATATTCATGCAAAGGGAGTAGACTAAATGCAGCTTAAGAGCCAACCTTTTGGGGGGCAGTCACAGATGAAGTTGTAGCTCCCTTCCTGCAAGTTATACATACAACTTTCTCTTCCTCTTACTGCTCCATTTTGCTTTTGGGAATGCCAGTTCTTTAAAATAATCAAATAAAAACCGAACTACCTTAACTTTCATTTCCTTCACGTAGGATAAAAGAGCTTTAATTGAAATTCAACACGGAAAAATGAAATGCACAGATATAGGATGGGGGACACCTAGGTGAATGAAACTACATGTGCAAGGGATCTAAGAGTCCAAGTAGACCACAAGTTGAACATGAGTCAAGAGTGCAATGTGGCAGCTAAAAAGGCCAATGCGATTTTAGGCTGCATCAATAAAATTATAGTGCCACTCTATTCTGCTTTGGTCAGGCCCCACCTGGAATATTGTGCCCAGTTCTGGGCACAACAATTCAAAAAAGATGTTGAGATAATGGAGTGTGTCCAAAAGAGGGCAACTAAAATGGTGGAGGGTCTGGAAACCATGACCTAAGAGGAACGCCTTAGGGAGCTGGGGATGTTTAGTCTAGAGAAGAGAAGGTTTAAGAGGTGATATGATAGGCCTGTTTAAATACTTGAATGGATGTCCTATTGAAGAAGGAGCAAGCTTGTTTTCGACTGCTCGAGAGGACAGGACCCAGAACAATGGATGCAAGCTACAGGAACAGAGATTCCAACATTAGGAGGAACCTCCTGACAGTAAGAGCTGTTCGACAGCGGAATACACTCCCTTGGAGGGTAGTGGAGTCTCCTTCCTTGGAGGTCTTTAAACAGAAGCTGGGTGGCCATGTGTCAGGTATGCTTTGACGGAGATTCCCTGCATGGCAGAAAAGGGTTGGACTGGATGGCCCTTGTGGTCTCTTCCAACTCTATGATTCTATGATTCTTTTATTAAAAGAGTTTTAATTTGACTGGACAGACCTCCAGGGGCCTAGTTGCTCATATCCCTATCCCAGCCACTTCCCTGCCACTACATAGAGTATCTGAAGCTAACTTCAAGGACCAGAAGAAGACAGGAGGCAAGCAGGGGAGTGGAGACATATCACATCACCCTGGACCTTCAAACATCCTCTTCTGGTTTCTGCAATGTGTTTGATAATTTTAAAACCCCAAATAGGGGTCAATTGACAGAAAGGGTAAGGCAATGGAAGCATACAAACAACGAAGCAGGTCAGCTGTTTTTGGCTTCTACCAAGCAAGACAGTTTTCCTTCCAGCACCTCAATACCTTACTAAGGCTCTTTTCCCTCAAACTAACATCCCCAGACATCCAAGAGCCACTTGGCTAGAGGGAAGTGGACTGAAATTGCTCCAACTGCTCAGTATTAACCAGACATTTCCCCCTACATTTGCACAAACAGTAGACCTAGAATGCTGCTTTTGCCATGCAGTTTCCAAGAGGGCAGAAGCTCCTGCCAGCTTTGAAGAAGAAAATGCCCAGAAGTGTTCCTATGTGAGAAGGCCGGGGGTACGAATGTAACATTTGTGGGAGAACTAGAGACAACCGGAGGTTAAAAAAGGGTGCCAAAATTAGCACATAAGAGATTCTGGGTGTTACAACACCATTCTGTAACTTCTTAACTATGAGCAATGGATGGCTTTAACTTGCCCTGAACCTATCCTTTCGAGTAGGACTGGACAAAATAACATTTAATTGGCAAATTTCCCCCTCCATGTTCTGGGGGCACTCCTTGCCAGTTTTTGTTTCTAAAAAAAATCTAACCTAAGAGGGATTAGAAGGGTATGCACAGTTCATTCAGGTCCAGCGAAGGGAAAAATGATCCCCCCAACCCCATAAAAATTGCACACTCCTGTTTTAGAGATACAAACATGGGATAAGGAAGCTGAGAAAATAGCTACCCTGGTCTCCAGGTTCAAACTCTGGTCTCCAGAATCAAAGTCCAATGCTCAAACATTACACCACGCACATTACCAAATTAGGTTGTTGAAAAGGGATGAAGGGGACAAGGAATCATATTTGTTTGTGAAGGGACTTATGTATTTAATTCTGAGATGAGTCGTGAATTCATAGAATCATAGAGTTGGAAGAGACCACAAGGGCCATCCAGTCCAACCCCATTCTGCCATGCAGGAACTCACATGGAAGAGGGCTGGATTGGATGGCACTTGTGCTCTCTTCCAACTCTATGATTCTATGAATTCATGAATTCCTCAGCTGAACGTGCGTTCAGATCAGAGTTTTGAAAGAGTGATTACAGAAGCCATGCTGCCTGTGGGATTCTGGGAATTACAGTTCAAAAAGGGAATGGTGACAAGCTCCAGCTCAGAAGGAGTATATTCCATCATTCTTAGCTTAGGTCTTTCTTAGCTGCCCTCCTGATCCACTGTTTTGCACCTGGTCCAGCTGATTCTTGTCAGAACAGCTCCCACAAGCCTGACGTCTGCCCACTCCTAGCCTGCGTATCCCAATGACAAAGACACAGTCAAAGTCAGTGCATTGGTGAAAGCTGAGCACTGGGGAACAAAGTGTAAGAGGAGGCTGAGTCCCCAGTCCAGCTATCAGCAAGCCACTGTCGGAAACAGTATGACAAAATTAATTCAAATCTTTCCCCCTTCAGTGTTGAACTAGTTTCCATCACTCCCATGGGGATGATGAAGATGGTAGTCCAACATATCTAGAGAATAAAACAGGGTGGGAAAAGGTGATCTCTGTCGGTGGTTCAGATGGGGGTTGGACTGGATGACCCTTGTGGTCTCTTCCAACTCTATGATTCTATGATTTGGGACTCAATTTCCAGAATTCTTCAGTACTAGCCATGCCGGCTGGGACTTCTGGGACTGGGCCTAAAACATCCAGAAGACCAAAGTTGAGCTATATAAACACTTTGGCCTAATCCAACAATGCCACTGTTTTGACACGAGGTGCATGATTGTCAAATCCAAGACCTAAAAGCTTAAAAGATCTGGGAAAAAGGGAAGCCATTACCACACAACAGTGACCAGTGAGAAGGGAACACTCAAGCAGACATGGAAGAGCAATCCTACATTCCCAGGCTCCCCCACCCCACATCTCCGCATCGCCTTTCCAACTACGCAAGTGGGGAAAGGTAGGAGTCAGCATTAGTAAAAGCACAGGCAAGAATGCACAAATATCCATTAAGTGAACACAACGGAGATGGAAAGAGATGGGGGGAGGAAAGGAACAGGACAATGACATATCCACAGATATATTCCGACTTATTAAAAAGCCAAAAAACATAAGATAAGGAGATCCGGGGCAATTAAGTGCACCTGGATTTCTCGTACCAGGAGCAGTGTCAAATTTTCGGGGATAATTTGACCCCTCACCCCTAATGTAATCAACTCCTGAAACAAAACAGAATAAAAGAAAAGAAAAGAACAAAAAACAGTGAAATTCTAATACTTTAACAAGATGGCAAGGTGCCTCTACAGCTGGCACCCCCCATCTTCCAACTGCCACCCAGCTGCCCACCCTCCTCCCAACGCCACCGTACCTGTGGATATTGTTAAAAGTAAAGAAAATACTTAACATTACTAACTAATAACAAGAATATGAAATGGAATTTATGTTTTGTAAAACGGGGGACAAGAAAACTCTTCAGTACCCAGAGAAAAATGAGGTGGGAGAGTTAGAACTTGGAAAACTTGCTTTTGGGCCCACAGCTGCCTAGATCTTCTTGCTCAGGACAAGTGGCCATGACAGCTGGGGGATTCTGGGAGTTGCAGGGTGAAAAGTAACTGTTCCAAACAGAACATGTTCTGCTATTTGCCCTTTTTGAGATGGATGGCCAAGAAGACACAAGAAGGGGATCTACTCACAGGATGTTTTTTCCTGCTGTTTTTACATGTGAAGGTGCACATTCTCTCAACCTCTTCTTTGTTCATGTAGGGAAATAGCTGGCAACTTGGGGCTTTCCCCTATTATATTGGGCACCAATTCCCATGACTCCCCAACATTGGCAATACTAGCTAGGGCTGCTGAGTTTCAGTTCAATAACATCTGAAGGTGTAGGACCTCAGGAGAAGTCCTTGTTTTCTCTAACAGTTTGTGAACCACCATCGCTCTCACTCCAATTCATGCACTACTACATTCTTGAACTGTCTGCCCTGGACCCTCCCAAAAAAGTGCTAGGAAATATGTCATTAAAATGATGGTCATCATGTTCTCAAACCATTGGTGATAAGGTACAAAGGGATTCCCACTAGACCAGCAAATCTGAGTACAGTAGCCCCTTGGAATTTGTTGTGGTTTGTTTCCAGGAACGCCCAAAGACACCAAAATCCATAGATGATCAAGTCCCTTTATATACAATGGCACAGTAAAATGGTGTCCCTCACATAAAACGGCAAAATCACGTTTTCGTTTTTGGAATTTTTGTTTGTGAATATCCTTAAACCGTGGCTGGTTGAATCCATGGCTATGCACAGCCGACTGTATATCCAAACACTGTGAACGACATTTTCCACAATCCAGACACAGGCCATAGTGGCTAGGCAGAAATCTGCACTGCAGAAATAATGTGGTTTGACACTGCATTGACAAATGCCATGGTGCAATAGTATAGAATCCTGGAATTTGCAGTTTGTTGTGGCACCAAAGCTGACAGAAAAGACTAAAAATCTCACAAAACTCCAAATCCCAGAATTTCATAGTACTGAGCCATGGCAATTAAAACGGTGTCAAACTGCATTAATTCTGAAGTGCAGATTAGACCTAGAGTGCATGCTGTCCAAAATATCTCAAAGCCCCAGGTTGTATATCCACAGTCCCAATTACCATAACTTTATCGCTGAACTCTAACGGAATAAGCAGCTACTGAGTGGTTTCACAATAAAGTATTAACACACATAGAAGTGTTAGCAAGGGCTACAATCTCATGACCCTTCTTAACCAAAGCAAATTTAAAAGAGAGCAAATCCAGCCATTTAATCACATTTGAGCACAAATGCAACCATGTGATCTGAGATGTAACAAATTGACGTTAAGTGGCTGTGGGTGCTGGAATTTGACTCCTCCTCTCACAGACGGTGATATGGCTTAGGACAAGAGCATCTTCTTTGCGTGCCAAGGAGGAAGTTCAACCCCTGGCATTTCGAGTTAAAAGAGTCACCAGAAACAGAACTAATAAAGGCTTGAGAGCCTGGAACCTAATGCTAGACAAAGCAAACAATACTGGGATAGGTGGCCCAATGAGATGAGACAATACAAAGAAACACCTTATGTCCCAATGATGGTTGTTGACATGGAAGGGGATCTGTCTGCTGGCCTTTTAATGACACAAAGCAGATGTCCCCTCCCAGCCCACAACAAAGGCAGCACCAACATCCAGGTCATCACTTACTCGTCCCGTCATCCGGCTCAAAACTCCCAGTGTTGTTCCATGTGTTGCTGGTACTGTTCCCATAACCTTCTTCCGTACTAGCAGGCTCCGCATAGTCTGCAGGGTTGAAAGTTCTGCAAACGCACGAGAGAGGTATGTTCTATGACAGAGATGCGTGTGGTCCTTTGCTTCTATGACTCACTAATGTATACTACTTTGTATCTCTGGCCTCTGCAAAAATTCTAGCCTAGATACTACCTTAAGTGCTCAGGTAATACAGTTTCCCCTCCCAAATGACATTCCCTCCAGAAAGGCATCACTCAGAGAGAGGGAGGCAGGAGAAACTCTGGGATGTACAAACTGAGGAGGAGGGGATCTGTGAGCACATTTCACAATTTACCACCTTCTGCTCTGAGTCTTGCTTTTCTCTACATCAGCCTCAAATCTATGGCTGCTTTCTTGCATGTTGCCTGCCATCATCACTTCAGAATGGTGTACTGGCCAACACTAAAACCAGAAACCTTCTGCAACCTAGTACTTTCCACATGTGCAGGTTCACATTTTCCACTATCCCATGCCAGCTGGGGACAATGGGATTTGTAGCCCAGCAAACAGGCACAGTATCCAGATTCAGAGAGGGTGGTTGAAAACATCCACAGCTTGCATTATCGCACTGACGCTATGGCATCCACTGTTTCATACAAACCTGTAGTTCTCAAACTTTGATCCCCCAAGTGTTTTGGACTTCAGCTCCTAGAAACCTCAGCTGGCTTGGCCAATGGTCAGGGATTCTGGGAGCTGAAGCTCAAAATATCTAGAGGATCAAAGACTACAAGTCACTGGAATAGACTAAACCACACGCTTCCTGGAATAGCTGATACTAACCCTGTTCCCCACCTTCTCCTCTGAACTCCGCTGTCAGAAGAGAGCAACTTAACCCATACAGTGGAAGCCTTACCCCATGCCTTGGGCTGAGAACCTTCCTCCCCGCCTTCCAGAGCCACCTGCAAACATAAAAAGATGCTCTAAGCCTTAAATCACAATACCACTCTGAACACTATGTTCTTACTTGATTTGGGAACGTAACGTTCAGCCCTGTTTAATACTTCGATGCGAGACCACAATGGAAAAAATCGTGCCTGAAGCCTTGGAGGGCTGCTATCAGTCACAGTTGAAGCTACTGGACTAGAAGAATAAACAGTCTGGCTTGGAATAAAGCAGATTCATATACGCCTATAGCAAGTCTGGTTTCTTCAGACCTTGGACCCACCTTGAACCTATCACTACAGGAAGGAGGGGGTGGATTTGATCATCCTATTGTCTCCTTCTCAGAGTAACTTGACACCAATGGGGAGATCACACAGAAGCTAGTGAGGCAATGGTGTGTACAAGGGCATCCTTTTGTGGTGGCCCCTGGCTTGGAGAATTTCTCCTCCTGCCAGGGATATCTGGTACCTTTGGTATATGTATCTTGTAAGCCTATGAAGAAACAGCTTTTCACAGGGCCTAAGGAATGGCATGAGACTGTAGTGAAATGTGCACCTGTACTTCCCATAATGAAGCAGTGTGCTGTGTTAAGTGGATTGGATTAAAGTCGATTAAGGTTTCAAAGATGGTATTACAGCAAGAGCAGGAACCATGCAGCACCCCAACTTTATTTCTGAGGTCCACAGAAGGGGGGAATGCTTTCACAGAAAAAGAAGGAAGCACTTTTTAAAAACAAGAACATCATGGCTCTAGAGGGTGTCTTTCTCCTCTAAAAACAAGGTGTGCTCCGCATCTTATTTTAGCCAAAAAATCCCGCTTCAAGGGGTTGACCTGGCATGGTCTTCTATAACTGTAAGTGACCTCCTGGGCACTTTTGGTTTCACACTGAAAGGCTGGTATGGCACTACTGCAGCTACCATCCTACTTTTGCTTAGGATCTTTCTCTACTTGAGGCTTTCTCTGTTGTGGCACCAGAGTTATGGAATACCTTCTTCTTAGAGGCCCAACCAATACCAACACTGGTGTCATTCCAGCACCAGGTCAAATCAGGGCCTTTTATTAAAGCCTTTGGGGCCTAATTGATTTTATCCAATTTTCATGGTTGCAAAGGTTGGCATTACTTTGGTTTTAAGTAATAAGTGGTTTGTATATTTTGGTCTTCTAAATTATTGTTATTGATTGTCCTAAAATAATTCTATCATCCACTGCTCTAAGACCCTCAGATATAGATCGGGATAAACAAATATTTAAATAAATGAATAGGATCAGACCTGCTTGCAGGTCTAAATTGACAAATGCAACAGGATAAGTTATTGGAAGAGCACCTATATTTCAATTCTTTCTCAAAGCAATCCTTACCTCTCATCCTAACCCACCTCACAGGGTTGTTGGGGGGATGAGACGGTACAAGAAAAAAACAGAGAGGGAATGAAACAGGTGGAATAAACATGTAACAAATGAGCAGTAAACCAACCAATTTATTTGTGCTGGGATCATGTCCAAATTTTCTAATATCCCAGGTATCTTTGGGTCTATGAATAAAAGCAGTTTTGCAGATGTATTTAAGTTTCATCCTCTACATCTAACCCCCAGCTAAGCTTTAGAGAGAGGAGGAAAAAAAGTAGTAATGTCTCCCATCCAGATCTGTTTATTTGCCCTTGCAACATGCATCTTGGTCTGCTTTCTCAAGGCACCCAGGATATTGTTCTCTAGTCAGGTATGAGATTCTTTGCTGCCACATGGCACACTAAAAGGAGAGCCTAGAATCAAGGACAAAACATCCTAAAGGAGTGGATATAATGTCGTCTTCCAGTCTCTGACATCCAGAGTAAGAACTGTGCAGCCCTCCAAGGCCTTTTGTATGGAATTACCAGGAAAAAAAATGCAGGCCCATAAAATCAGCAAACACCAATCTATCAAGTTCAGTCCTCCCATTTAATACAGCCCACTCTCGGCATACACGCCCTTGCCCTATGCGGCTTCAAGCTTACATGGACAGCAAGGGACAAAATGGTGCATGCGCCACAGGCGCATGTGCGCCATGGCACGAAGGAGTGCACTGTCATTCAAATAAATGGGACTCCAGCATACATGAAATTTGCCTTATGCAAAGGGTTTCAGAATGGATCCCCCACATATGGCAAGGGCAGACTGTACTATTCTAGATGCCACCCCAAGTTTCACCCTCCCAAAAAGCAATTTTTTTACCTTTGGTAGTAAATGAAGCTAGTGCAACCCCGGACCCATCACAGTTTCCCACCCATTTTGCATTTCTTTTGCTTTATGCTTGGATTTAAACCCGAAGACAACTGACTCCTTGCTCACCTCTGCCTCGCCCACGCCCCCGTCGCCCTCTCTCTGTGCCTCTTCCAGAAGATCCACCTGTCTTGCCGCCATCCAATCCATTCTCCTGGCCCCGAACTGGAAGACACAAAACTGTTCTAGTACATCTCCAGGGACAGATGAGGTAGTCTTGAATGCCATGTCGGGCAACCCCACGCACCCTTCCTCCAAGTCACTAAGGAGCCCTGGTGGCACAGTGGTTAAATGCCAGTACTACAGCCACAAGTTTGTGAGTTCAATTCCAAGCAGGGCTCCAAGCTCCACTCAGCCTTCCATCCTTTCATAGGTCAGTAAAATGAATACCCAGCTTGTTCGGGGCAATTGGCTTACACACTGTAAACCGCTTAGGGAGTGCTGATTCACTGATAAGCGGTATAGAAGTGTACCTGCTACTGCTATTGCTAGGGAGGACACAATGGTGTGCAGGAATCTATTGTGCCAAAAGATGCTGCACATTTGGACATAACAACAACATACTGTAGTTCTCCCTTTGGACATCAGTTACAAGGACAACTAGTGGGGGAACAATCATAGTATATTCCAGCATCTCCAACCCTGGAGCTCTGGTGAGAAGTAATGCATTCAGACCTAGCTGTATCAATTCAATAACATTAGTTCCCACAGGATTTTTAAAAATGAACCAAATGTAGGGTTGGGACATAAGACAAAAATAATAACAATAGGATCCATAAGTTGCAGAATAGGTGGCAGAGGTTAGAAGAAGAAGAGGAATGGCACAGTGGCTATTTTAAATAAACGTGTTGACTTATGACGCAGCATTTGTACAAGCGGGGCTCGACAAAAAATTAAGATCCAACGCTCTGGTTTTTGCAAAGGAAGACTGCTTGCATTTAAGAAAAATCTATGATACTGGCATCTAGGAGTTCAAAAGGTTTTTCGCTCAGATCCATGCATCACTCTGGCTATGAAGTTTTAACCATCAACTGCCTCTCCTTTTGCTGTACTGCCCCAACCCTCACCAGGGCAATGACTTATTTTGTATTAAGGAGCAACTCATACACTCTCTCCCACGGCTTGTTCCTCGGCCCCTTCTTGGCAATCCACCACCCCGTCGCCGGCTGAAGTCTCGCTCCCTCTCTCGGTTTTCTTTGCCTTCTTCGCTGGGTTCCATCTGTCCGCTTTCCTTTTGTCCCGAAACACCCTTCTTTTTCCCAACCATCTCCCAGGAGTGCTGAGGAGGAGAAAAAGTCAAAGAAAAGTTCAACATTTTTTATCCCTTCCAAAACCACTTACCAAGAAACGTCTCATACTACCACATACACCTGGTAGTATGAGTTTTTCCCTAGAGAAAAACAAGAGATGGGTCCCAAGACACTCAAAATACAGTGGACCCTTGTTATACGCTGGGGTTTGGGTCCAAGATTCCCCATGTATAACAAAATCTGTGTATGCTCAAGTCCCATTAAATATAATGACATAGCAAAATGGTGTCTCTTATAAAAATGGAAAACCAAGGTTTGATATTTGAAATGTATACTTGTTTTGAACATTTTCAAACCGTGGATGCTTGAATCCATGTATAAAAAATCAGCGTATAAGAAGGCCCAGCTGTATGCTCTGTTTATAACTTGACAAGCCTAACACATTTTGGTCTATGGTTGCTCTTACAGCCTTCTTCAGGGGTTCATATAGAATCATAAAAGGGTAACATATTAATACATACTCTTACATTACATACAATGTAAATCCATTACATGTTATGTATTTTTTTTCTTGCCATCTGTTCATAAGATATGCTCACATCTTTTCATTTGTCCAGTAGTGTCTTTAGATCCCTTGCTTCGAAAATCCTGAAGTTTTGATTTTAAAAAGATATGTACAGGCAATGTTGTTGGTTTGTGCCTTCAAGTCAACTGTACCCTCTGTCCCACTGAATGATATATAGAAGCATGCTGTCTTTGTTACTGGGGGTGATTTATGGCCATCCGAACTAGTAGCCACTAATGACCTGAATCTCCATGAATAAAAACATACAATCTTAAAGGTGATCCTGAGCTCCTAGATTAGTTTTGAGTAAGAGATGTTAATCCATTATGCTATAATAGCTGAACAATGAAGGGGTCAAATTCTTTTTTGGGAGGGAAGGCCAGGAGATCTTAATATTGAACTGTTAAGATTATAAAAGGGTTCAGAAGAGGGATAGGCAAATTCTTGGAAGAAAAATCCACCGCTGGCACCCAGGATTGTAAAAGGCAACTTCTAGGTTCAAGATACCAGTTGCTGCAAGCCCATACCAGAAAGTGACTGTGGCTGTGATGTCTCCTGTGGGCTTCCCACAGACATCTGGTGGCTGTTTGACCTCAGGCCTTATTCACTGGGGTCTCTCTGTTACTTCCAGAGCCCAGAATGAGTATTTTCATGTCAACTATCCTCCCACACTTCCTTGGCTACCAACATGTCAATGACAAGAGCACAATTTGAATCCAGTGATGGAGAAACTACACTTTGTTGCACAACTGTTCACTTAATAAATATCCACAGTTGTCCACAAATGTGACTCAAGTCAGCTAAAAGAGTCACTTCGGGTATGAGGAATTTTGGGATCAGTAGTCCAAAAAGCGAAGTTTTTCAAGCTCCATTGAATGACCTCATCCTCAAACTGCCCCAGAAACTAAAACAAGTATACTCCTACTCCAGCCTGCACAACACAAACCTCTCCCTTCATTTAGTAAAGGTTTTTACAATCCAGGTTTACCGTGTCTGGGTTCCCTTCTAACAGCACGTTGATGGCTCTGTTGACATCCCCGTTGCAGTCATGGAGGGCGATCACACACTCATCCTGGTTCTTGCCCGTGATGTCAATCAGCTATGGAGGAGAGGAGCAAAAGGAGCTGGGTCACCTGAGACTCAGTTAGGGCAAGTACCACTCACAAACATGCAGCCACCATACACAAGAGCCACATGGTTTCACAGGCAACCACCAGAGTTCTGGCTCACCTGGAGACATCAAAGCTTAACTGTAAGACAAGCCATAAGACTGGTCTTCCCTTGGGCCTGATAAAAGCTCACTAGCGTTGTTCTATCAACAGGGATTCAGTCAGAGCCATTTCTGAGTGGTGACTATATTAGGATATTTGGAACTGCAATGACTTTCACCTGAAAGTATAAAAAGGTGGCTCGTGCAAGTCAAGGAAACCAGCCAAATTTGCAAATCAAGGGAGGATTTATTTTCGTAGGTGTTCCCGAACACAACAATACACTCGTCCCTCCACATTTGCGGCTTTGACTTTTGCGGCTTTGATTATTCACAGATTTTATTAATGTTATTTATAGGAATATCGGTCCTCCAGCACAACTCTATGGTCAACTTTAACCAAAAGTTGCACTGATGGACCTCGAGTTTCCTAGAGAGAACACTCCACTATGCATTTGTAGCTTGTTCAGTGCAATGTCTGGCAGATGCTGACCACAGAGTTGCACTGGAGAACCTAAAGATTACTAGAAAGGTATTCTCTCAGGTAAGAACTTTGTGTCTTGTTATTTGTGGTTTTTCCACATTCACAGGGGTCCTGTGTCCCTAACCCCAGCAAACATGGAGGGACAAGTGTATTTGTCTTTTTTGTTCTACCATCGCATCAGGTAGAGAGATGGGCAACAGACACTGAAAGCACTCCTGAATGGTTCCAAAACAGTAGTTGTTCCACATGTGGAACTATTCACTGATCCCCCCAGACCTACCACAGACCCAGTGCAGCCCCCCACCCGCTCCTAGACATTCCATGCCTAGAGCTGTTGGAGATCAGAGAAACACCCAGCTATGTTCTTGTATCCAGCCACAAAATATTACATCTTCTGCTCAGGTCTGCTGGGGGCTTCTGAAGATCTCAGCACATTTTGTGTCTGCCTGCAGGAACAAAGCCAGATGCTGCTTTGATTCCCCCTGAAGGGAGCTGTAGTGCAACAATACCTCAAACCCTGCACTTTGGCTACCCCATCTGAAAACCCGCACTTCTCCCCCACCATCTTTGGAAATCCAAGCTTTTTACAACATAAAGGAAGTCACTCATAGGGGTGTATGTCACAGGCCTCCTCTCTCCTCAGATCCTTCAGCATTCAAAAGACTCACTTGTTTCACCTTCTCCTCAAAGTCAGCATCATTGTGGTCCGATATCATCTGTGCAAGCCGAATTTGCTCTGCAGTAGCCTGCGAGGACAAAAACCAGGGAGATGGGGGACAGATAGAATCACACATTATTTAAAAAGGAAGCTCCGAAGCAGAGTGGGAGGTTGATGGGTTAATCTCATAAATGGGGTGCTAGCCTAGTATAAGCAAAACCATAGGGAATGCTGAAACTAAGGGAGGTTTTGACTGCGAGTTAAAGGAAAGCATCAGTTGCGAATGATGCAGAACACAATATGAACTAGGAAGAGGTAAATTTTTGCTCACCAGTTCAGTCCACAATTTTTCTTCACTGTGCTGAAGAGGAACAACCCCACCCCCAAAAGTTGCTGGTTTTAATCTTGAATCACTAGGAAGGGCATCTCTTGGCTGGAAAGTTTTTCAAGATTGCTGATCTTCTCTGAGTGACTAGAAAGTTTAAATACTTGCGACCAGGAAACGAAGCGCATGACCATCAGTCCTGTCTACATTTTTCGAAAAGCATGGTAAATAGTAAAATACTCTTGGTCAACCTGGTGCTCCAAGAAATGATAGTGGGCTTGATAGGAGTTGGAGTCATAGAAGATACCACATTGGGAAAAGCTGTGCTAAAGATATAGCTGTGATGTTATGTGATTCGAAGTCATCTTCAGTATGGCGACATGATCCTAGGATTTTCTTGGCAAGATTGCTCCTCACATCCATTGGCCTCATACCTATTTAGAGATAGTTTGTCCCTGCTTTCCTCATTAAGCCACAGGACATTCAGTGGGCTTCTATAGCTGAGTGGGAATTCAAACTCTGGTCTCCCAAAGCCCAGGTCCGACACTCAAAATACTACACCATGCGGATATAAATATATGCAGCTGCTCAAAGAGAGACCTCGCTTTACTTTTGCATGATGTTTTAGCACAGCTTGGACTTCTTTCTTTCTGAACTACAAGTACCTAGGTGCTTTGGCCATGCTGCTCAGAGGATTGTAGCAGCTGTAGTTCAAACCAGAGTTTTCTACTGGCCCACTGAAATCAGAACTCTGCCTCACCTCTCCAATTTACAGCAAGTTAAGCAACAAGCTGACAGCAAACAGCCAGGGCGTGGAGGGGAAAAAAGGCCTCCTTTGTCTTTCAGTAAGACGTTAGGGCAGGAGCTGGTCTTAAATCACAACTGAAAAGACAACAGCAAGGAGGCCGGACTCTGGCCTACTGCACCCCACCTGCCTTCAAGCCAAGTGGTTTCCATGGATGCTCTCTGCTCACCTGTGGCCGCTGCTTGTGCTGTGCCTGGTTCTGCGTCTGCGTCTGCTCCCAGCTTCCCCGGGCTCGGTTCGTGCCCACCGAGGTCATCATTTACAGTATATACAAATAACAGTATTTACAAGGTAGAACTCTGGAAGGAGAAAAAGGGTAGGAGAGACAGAGACAACGTTTAAGAGAAAGATCCACACAGGGACGTCCCAGCCACAGCAGTGGTTGCCTTTAGCTGCGCTGAATGAACAAAGGATGTTTATACACACTGATTCACAAGGAAATACCACCACATGCCTGCCCTAACACAACTCACTATCCGCACACTACCGGATCACACATTCTCTCTCCCCTTTCTCTCATCTCCTGTTGCTTTAACTGTGGTCAGTCCATCAATATCCTATAGATTTTACCTTCTGCCTCCCGAATCCACCATTTGCTCCTCACATCCATTGGCCTCACACCTATTCTCCCCGAATTGTTCTATACCATCCAACTTCTGGTGAAAAGGCTTTTGATAAGCTAAGATCCCCAGGGAAAGTTTCCATTACCAATGGAAAGTTACAGGTAAGCCACAACTCATCACCAAAACAGAGCTTTGAAAAACTGGGCATCTTAAAAGTGGTACTGACACTCTGCAACCCAGTCATTATTTTCTTGATTTTCTCTATCTTGTTCTGCAGCTGTCTGTGGGCTGGCCATCACTCATCTCATGAGTTTCCTATGTTTGAATCAATGTTTAGTCTGGGAGCTAACTTGGTGTTCAGCTCAGATTCTAGCACCTTCATTACATTGTCTCTCGAGAATAAGCCCAGAGCTTAGGCAACTTATTTCTTGGACTGTAACTCTCTTCCACTCCCATATTTAGCTTCTAGTCAGACTGGCTTGATGATTCTGGGAGTTGTAACCTAAAAAAGTAACTTTTCTGAGCTCTGGGTGCAGCAGGATATTACACAACTCCAAAAGGCAATCTGGATTCCATGCTTTGAATTCTTGGAGAAACCATTTGCTTCTGGCCTAAGCTGGTATATCTGTGCTGCCTTAACTAAGGAGGAGACCACAAACCCTTGAGTGCATCCCACCCCTTGCACAATACATCTAAATAAGCACTCATGGCTCACAAAATGTTAAAAAGCACATAGTATATACTTCATAAAGCCCACATCCTTAATTTCAGTGTGCCACTACGTATGAGTGTGAACGCAAACAAGATTAAACACAGAAACTGAAAGCAAACCTCAAGCCCTCCTTGAGTGTTCAGCAGCGAATTGCACAACTAGCACCGAAGTTGTAGTGGAGAGCTTTTTACTCCCTTTTCCTAAGGATGAGACCGGACTTCCTCTTTGGTTCATTCCACTAAGGAATGACTCTGCATGCAAGCTGCTCACCCTAAAGTGATTCCAGGAGATGCAACCCTCCTTTGTTTCCAGGAATCCAATCTGCTCTTTTGATTATCTACAGCAGGGGGTTCTTACCAGCCTCTCAGAGCAAACAGCCCAACATGGAAGACTTTCCAGTCTGCAACCACAGCGAGTAGGGCCTGTTGCTAGCAGAGTTTCTACTCACATTGGATGCACAAGGGTGGGAGAAAGAGACGTTATTCGTCACCATCTCTCCCTCCCATCCTATAAACTGAAAAGAAGGTCCTATGTGGCCATTAGACAGGAAATGTATGCTTGGGAGTTGGATGCATTTTCTCCAGCAACTACCCACTGCTTCTCAGGGAACCCTGGCTTTGACATGGAGAACCACAAGTCTACAATGCTTTCGAAGGCCATGATGGGAGGAGGCCTGTGACTCCCCAAACCCTCAACTAGATAGTGGTTCTCAGATTTGCCCCTCCAAACGTTTTGGACTTCAACTCCTAGAAGCTCCAAGCAGCATGGCAATGCTCAGGGATTCTGGGCAATGAGGTCCAAAAACTCTGGAAGATAAAAGGTCAAGAATCACCACCAGAGACCATGGATATTTGAGTACAAGGCATTCAGTCAGAGCCCCAGCATGATATGGAACACTTCTTCTCTGCACTTGTCCCTACATATAGAATACAACAACTGGCTATGGAACCGCAAGCCTACCTTTCCACTAACCCAAAAGGCAATCTTGACATTTTTAGGAGCTCGATATTGGCTTCATTTTATTTTCCCGCATCCTTACACATGAAATGTGTGTTTGTGTCTATCTGTATGCCTGTCATTATTTGGAGAGGACCTAAAGTTCAGCAACAGAGCGCATGCTGTCCATGATGAAGGTCCCAGGTATAGTCCCACAGAACCTGGGTCATCAGTTCAAGCTCTTTCAAGACAGCACTACTCTGTTCCTGAGACCCTGGAGAGAAGCTGGCCATCTGAATTGACAAAACTAACCTGGATAGACAAAGCAGGCTGAATAGCAGACAGAAAGCAATATAAAGAACCTCACCACTTAAGTCCAGGCATGCTTGCAATTTCATATGAGACTTCTGCAGACACAATTCAATGGGAAGCATAGCACTTCTGCATAAGAATACCAGATAGGATCATGCCAGAAAGCTCACACACCAATATTAACCCTGTCAGCTTCAATGACAAGCTGATCAAGACCAAAACAAACCTCTCAAGCCAAGATACAGGAAATCCAGACCTTGGGGGAATTGTTTTGGGGGACAACAAGTCCCAGAATCCCCCAGACATTCTCAAAGAGGAAGTGTGGCAGTTGTTGTTCAAAAGTATAACTTTTCTAACCTCTGTTGAAAACAGTGGTGGACAAGGAAGAGGTGAGTATACGGTTTCTTTCACATACACAGACACACGTTTCAGAATTAGTTTTCTCTTCAGCTTTTTAAAATATGTAAACATCAGGGAGTGCTCATAAAACTAGCACGAAGCAATCTGTACTTAAATCTCAACTCACAGTGTATCTCAAGCAGTGGAGGGGGAATGGCACTGCCTGGATCCTTGCAGAAGCTTGCTATCTTTTCAAGATTTAAGGGCCCTGCTGGAGCATAGAAGAAGTTCACCAACCAACCTGGCTTTCGTTTCCTATAGTGGCCAACCAACCATTTCCAGACAGCCCACAAAACAACACAGAAGGCCAGAGTGAGGGGAACTCGTTTCATATCTTGTATCCCAACATCAGTGACTTCCACCTCATGAACAGCGAGAACTTCCTGTTTATTTGACTCAACAATACCAAAATGCATGGGTATCCTCGGCTTTCACGTGACTACTCCATTTCCAATCCAATCCACCTGAAATCTGGCAATAGGGAAGATACCCTGCAACACACGCTCTCATTGGCAGCGCCAAGGACTAAAATAAAAACAGGCGTTTTAGGAACCGGGGGACATCGGAGCCCCAGTTCTAAACAATCACAAAGCTTCAATGAAGAGTGTTCAGCTTCCAGACGGATAGTAAGATTAAAGAGAGGAAGCCCAAGGAAATTCAAAGGCTTGCAGGGGATCAGTATCAGTGGGGAAAAGCTCAATAAATTGATATGTATGTATGTTTATTATTTAAATTGACCAAAACAAATAAATTGATACCTTTGGCTAGTCCAAAGACCCAATAAGAAAATGGAGGCATGCAAACTTCGTGAAGCATGACTGTTTTTATGCCCACTTTTTAATGTTTTAACAATTGTTTTTGAAATTTTCTAAGCCGCTTTGTATCCCAGTTTTGGGAGGGAAAGCAGGATATAAACAAATATAATAATACTAATACATCATAATCCTAAAATACTTATGATTGCTATGTTGAGATCTGAACTGAGGACTTCAGATCTTAACCACTACATTAAACCTAACTAGAGAGAAAGCTTCCATTGTTTGGACAATGAACAAGCAACTCCAAAACACAATATTGGACCAAAACACACTGCAGAAATAATCCAGTTTGAGACTCCTCCATCTGCCCTGGCTGAGTGCTAGGGAATCCTGGGGACTGTAGTTTATTGTGGCACCAGAGCTCTTTGACCAAGGAGGCTCAATGTCTCACAAAACTACAGCTCCCAGAATGCCCTAGCACTGAGCCAGGGCAGTTAAAGTGGTCTCAAACTGGGTTATTTCTGCAGTGCGATAGTCTCTTCTCTGAGGTAGTCTAACTCCATATCAAACAACAAGACGCCATTCCCAAAAAACATCTTACAAGGTTACAAACTGCTAGGAACAAAATAGTAAGAAAGATTCTTCTTTGCTAGAAGAGATACTGAAAAATAAGAAAATAAGAAGAGCTGGATCAAGCCAAAGGCCTACTTGACCCAAAATGCTATTTCCCACCTTGGGCCAACAAAAAGTCCATTAAGCAGGAAACAAATACAATACTATCTTCCTGTTCATCTTTCCCATAAACTGAAATTCAGAGGGATAGACATGTAACCATGAAGAGCTTTAAATCTCTGTGATTTACACTTTCGTCATTATTATCATGATGCATTTATATTCCACCTTGGCCCAGAACTGGGATGCAAATAGACTGGTATACTTCTGCCAGCCTCACCAAGCAGGCCTTGCAACTATGGAAAGAGAGGATGCACATGAGAAGCTCCTCTCTTTCTAATGATATCTTTATCCAAAGCCTGTTTACCCAGCGAACTTCTTGCAGAGTAAACATGCACCAGGACTAGGTTGCTTTAAATGGACATTACTCAAATTTTGCACATCTTCACAATGGATCTACAACCAGAGTTCTACCTTCACATCCTTTTAGGGTGAAAAGCTGTATGTCCCTTATTGAAAAGAAGAAAATTAAGAAATTAATAAAAGAATTATACCTGACAAAGCTACTCTTACTATAGAAAGTTATTTCTTTGTCATTAAAAGTTTATTTGACTGCCCAAAAAAGAAATTCCACAGGAGCTACAGTCTGAGTTTGTTATTAGGCTTCAGCTTTATAGAATCATAGAATCATATAGTAGAGATCGCAAGAGCCATCCAGTCCAACCCCATTCTGCCATGCAGGAAATCTCAATCAAAGCATCCCCGAGAGATGGCCATCCAGCCACTGTTTAAATATCTCTAAGGAAGGAGACTCCACTACACTCCGAGGAAGGAGTGTGTCTCACTGTCAAACAGCTCTTAATGTCAAGAAGTTCCTCCTAATGTTGAGGTGGAACCTCTTTTCCTGGAGTTTGCATCCATTGTTCCAGGTCCTAGTCTCTGGAGCAGCAGAAAACAAGCTTGCTACCTCCTCAACATGACATCCCTTCATATATTTAAACAGGGCTGTCATATCATCTCTTAACCTTCTTTTCTCCAGGCTAAACATCCCCAGCTCCCTAAGTCGTTCCTCATAGGGCTTCATGGCTTCCAGACCCTTCACCATTTTAGTCACCCTCCTTTGGACATGCTCAGAAGCTGCACCAAAGCTGCGCTCCAGTCTTTAGGACTGGAGGATGGCTTTAGCATGGATTCTGGACTCTTAGGACACATGCATCATTTAAACAGCATACCTCCAAAGTGACCCAAAGCAGCTTTATTTTGGCCTGTCCGTATGAGGCCTTAGACATTCAGTGTCAACTCATAGACTTAAGAAGACAGCAAGAGGAGGTTCTACAATCACACAAACTTCATTGTATCTGTAGACGAATTCTGGTAGCTAATTTTATAAGACAAGGAAACATCCAAATTAATTGTGAAGTCCAAGGCTTTTGTGGCCGGAATCCATAGTTTTTTGTGGGGTTTTCAGGCTAGGTGGCAATGTTCTAGAAGAGTTTATCCCTGATGTTTCACCAGCATCTCTGCCAGCCAAAGATGCTGCCGAAACATCAGGAATAAACTCTTTTAGAACATGGCCACATAGCCCAAAAAACCCACAAAAGTCTAACCAAATTCATCTTTGGTCTTCCTTAACTTCCTTATCCCTCTGTAAACATGACGCCGTCTGTGGAGCCTCCTTCTTTGGATGTCTTTAAACAGAGGCTGGATGGCCATCGGTCAGGGATGTATTGACTGAGAGTTCCTGCATGGCAGGAGGTTGGACTGGATGGCCCTTGGGGTCTATTCCAACTCTATGATTCTATTCTCCCTGGCAATTCCATTTTCTTACCATGCCAATGCGGTGTTGAGGATCAGGTTCGAATGACAGAAGTGTGCACGAAGGCTACGTAAGACTGGCCACATTGCCGCTTTTCAACCAGCCTACCTTTTGGGGTTGTCTAATAGCAGCTGGAGTGCCAATACAGTGAGCTCTTCGTTCAGGGGGACCTGTTTCAAAAACTTGTTCTGTTACAGCACTGTCTGAGACTTCAACCTCGCCCTCGCGTTCAATGCAAGGACAAAAACAAACTAACCAGCCTCAGCCACCTATCCAGCCATGCGCAGTGTCCTGGATTCTGGAAAGAGGTGGCATGGAAAAGCATTTTAACAAAAGAATTTAATGTTAAGCATGTTTCTTTAGATGTCTGTTTGCAAGTCACAGTTGCAAAGGTGCTACAAGATCTCTCTACATACTGATTCCAGATTAACATGGCTATATGCAAAATAAAAATCAGCCAGGAGTCTTGCTGGATCTGAAAGACCAACTGATTTTATTACAGTTTAGGTTTCCACCAGACACTGTCCACCAACAACTTCATTTCTCTTATGAAGTATTATAAAGCTCTGTCCTTTTTGCTGCAGCACAATAAAAAGGGCTACAACTTGGGAATTTTTTTGTAAGGATGCCCAGAAGTCCAAAATACTCCAAAACATTTGTCATGGGCGGCTGAAGCAATGACTCCTTTGCTTTCTGATGGTTCGATGCACACAAGATTGGTTTAAATTACTTTAAAAACTACTATGTGTATAAGTTGCATACAAAACATACATAAACTTTGCACTTGGTCTTAAGTCCCAATTCCAAGGTATCTCACTCTGTATATGCAAATATCCCAAAGCTGGAAGTACTTCTGGTCCCAAGCATTTCGGATAAGGGAGAACCAACTTGTACATGTTTAAGAACTACCCCCCTCATCCTGCTATGAACAAGAGCCCTGACTCCCTAGCAAGCAGATGCCAGCAACACACTGTGGAAATAACCCAGTTTGAGGTCACTTTAACTGCCTTGGGTCAATGTTGTGGAATCCTGGGAAGTGTAGTTTGTTGTAGTACCAGAGCTCCCTGACAGAGGCGGCTAAATGTGTGACAAAACTAGTTCCCAGAATTCCCTAGCACCGAGTCAGGGCAGTCAAAGCAGTCTCAAACTGGGTTGTTGCTGCAGTGCGTTTTGGGGCCTTAGTCTCCAATCCATGGATCTGAGGAAAGAGGCTGAAATCTAGGAAAGCTCATGCTCCCAGATTCTTCCTTTCCATGTGCTTCGAATCCATGGATCTGAAGAAACAGGCTCAAGTCCAAAAAACCTCATGCTATCCGTTTCTAAGTTAGTCTCCAATCCATGGATCTGAGGAAACAGGCTCAAGTCTGCAAAAGCTCATGCTATCAGCTTTTAAGTTAGGTCCAAAGCACACTGCAGAGATAGCCCTCTTTGGCAATGCTTTAAACTGCCCTGACTCAATGCTAGGGAATCCTGGGAAGTGTAGTTCATCATGGCCCCAGAGCTCTCTGACGGACGAACTGAGATTTCCTGCATGGCAGAATGGGGTTGGACTGGGTGGACCTTGGGCTCTCTTCCAACTCTATGATCACAAAACTACAGTTCCCAGAATGCCCTAGCAGTCTCAAACTGGATTGTTTCTGCAGTCTGTTTTGGACCATAGTCTCCAATCCATGGATCTGAGGAAAGAGGCTCAAGTTTGCAAAAGCTCAGGCTCCCAAGCTCTTCCTGCGAGTCTCAAAGGGGCTGCAAGATCCCTTTCCAGACCTATATATATATATATATATATCTCTCTTTGAGACCCAGGGCAAGAGTTGTTCTTGGAGCGTTGATTCCCTTTCCCAGGATGGATGCAGCGCCCCATAACTTCCCAGTTTAAAGCGTGGATTATTCCACCTGGAGGAAGCCAAAGGCCTGAAAGGGGCTCCGTTCGGAGCGGAGAAGGAGCAAGGCTGTGGGGAAACTGCTCCGCCGGGAGTCCTGATGCTGGGAGGAAGGCAGGATAATAGGAGCATAACATAATAGCGAGGATGATGATAATAATACAATCCTGAGCCAAGGCGCTGCTCCCTTCCTCTTTGGGGCCTAGTTTGGGGGGTGTTTAGAGGGCCTTTTGGGGGGAGAAGAGGAAGCGAAAGGGGCCTCTCCTCTCCCCCAAAAGGAAGAAGGCAAGGGAAGGAAGGAAGGAAGGAAGGGGGTCCTAAACAATGGAGGGGGGCCTGGATCCTCCAAAGAGAGGCCTCCAAGGCCCGCGAAGGGTGGGGTTGTTGTTCTCCTCGGTGCAAACAGAGGGCTATCTGGGGCCTCGGAGGGAGGAGGAGGATCAACGCATGTGAAAAAGAGGCCTAAAGTCAATAAAGAAGGAAGGGAGCGGCTCACCTCGAAAGGAGCCCCGAGAAGGAGCCGAAAGGAAAGGGGAGCGGATGCGAAAAGAGCGAGGGAAAAAGGGGGGACGGTCCGGTTCGGAGCCCGGCTCCACCCCTCTCCCGCCCGGCTAAGCGCGCTACGCGAGGCCCCGGCTTCGTCCTGGCCGACTAGGCCGCAGCGGAGCTCCCGACCGGAACTTCGCCTCCTTTTCACGCCCCCTTCCTTCCTTCCTTCCTCTTCCTCTTCCTCTCCGCCTGATTTCCTTCCTTCCTTCCTCCCTCCCTCGCCCACAATCCTCCTAATCTGAACACAATATACACATATATGTATATACTATGGAGATAGATATATATATACATTTCAAAGGCGATGGTTATTATTATTATGATCCGAGAGTGAAAGGGAGGCGGAGGGGGCGGGGCCGGCGCTTAAAGGGCCCGCGCGCCAATTTCCGGGCTCCGCGGCGCCAACTTTTACCTGAGTCTCCTCCGCCGCCGCCACACACTGACAACTAAAACCCAGCGCGGCCGCGACCGCCCCCTCGGCACCACGTGACGCGGGGAGGGGCGGAGCCCAAAGGGGGACGCCATGGTGGCTTCGGGGCGCTCTCGTCACGTGACGGGGGCCCGAAAGCACGCCCCTTGCCTAACCCCGCCCACGCATGCGCACTCCCTCCCCGCCTCGTCTAACTTCGACTTCACCCCCTTGGGCTAAACGGGATCACGTGACCCTCCTCAGTATTCCCAGTGGGAGGGGCGGAGAGAGATAGATAGATAGATAGATAGATAGATAGTATACAAAATATAATGGATATATATATATTTATATAAAATATATATATAAAAATATAACATATAATCTATAATTTATAAAATATAATATATAATGAATATATATATATATATATATAAATAATATATAATATATTACATAAAATATAAAATATCATGTATATAAAATATAACATACATATAAAATTTATAAATATATATGTAATATAATATTTAAAATATTCAATAATAATGTATATAAATAAAAATATATAAATATATTTATAATATAATTTATAATATATAAAATATAATGTATATATATATATATATATGTATAATTAAAAATGCTGTATATATAAAACTGTATAGATATAGATGTAGATATAACAGCATTCCACATTGAAATGTGTTTATTATAACACTCAATAGTACATAAATATATGACAGTATATTTCTAATATTATTCTGCATGGGAATATGTTTAATAGAATATAAGATTATATAAATGTGTGTGTGTGTATCTGATGTTATTTTGCATAGGAACATGTTTAATAGAACATAAAAATACATAAATATGTATGTGTGTACAGTATATATATATATATATACACATACATTTTATATGTATATATTTCATTTCTTCATAGGCATATGTATGAGGGAGTGCTTAAGAAGGGCACTGATAAGAGGCATAGCTATTCATACAAAGGCATGAAGAGCTCCCACTTCCGGTTCCCTTGCGAGTGACCATGAGGGACTGCTGGGAGGTTCCAACCCTGGCGGCCATAGAGAGCTCGAAGCCACTTCGCGAATGCTGAATACATCCACAGCACTTCCCTTTCCCTCTCTCTTTCTTTTTAATTCGAAGCCTTTGCACTTAGGCCTCTTCCCCCGCAGGCCTCCATTGGGAACCGGAAGTGTCGATACGGCCTTATCGAAACCGAGCCCTAAGGTCTCCTCACGTGACCCCTCCTCGCAGCAGGTCACGAAGCCACGCCCCTCTTTTCCAAGAACAGGCCGGGATGGCGATGGGCCTTGTCACGTGACTGGGAGTCCTGTTTGTCACGTGACGGGGGCGGAAGGCGGCTCCGGCGGCGGCCATGTTGTGCGGGGCCCTTTGGGCGGCCGAGGCCGGGGATGGCGACGTCTGGGGCGCCCTCGCCTCCGTCCCCTTCCTCCTCCGGCTCTTCCAGCAACTGGCTCTCGGGAGTGAACGTGGTCCTGGTCATGGCCTACGGGAGCCTGGTAAGGACAAACGCCTCGGGAAAGTGCAGTATGGCTCTATTGCCCCCAATGGGAGGGGAAGGAGAAGGAGTCCCTCTATGTTGGGAGGAAGGCAGGAGATAAGGACATGAATAATAATGCCATCCTCAGTCATTAATAATGCCACCCCCGAGGGCCACCCAGTCTGACCCCCTTCTGCCATGCAGGAACTCTCAATCATAGACCCCAAGGGCCACCCAGTCCAGCCCCCTTCTGCCATGCAGGAACTCTCAATCATAGACCCCAAGGGCCACCCAGTCTGACCCCTTCTGCCATGCAGGAACTCTCAGTCAAAGCCCATGCCATGCAGGAACTCTCAATCATAGACCCATAGATGAGACCCCAAGGGCCACCCAGTCCAACCCCCTTCTGCCATGCAGGAACTCTCAATCAAAGCCCATGCCATGCAGGAACTCTCAATCATAGACCCATAGATGAGACCCCAAGGGCCACCCAGTCGGACCTCCTTCTGCCATGCAGGAACTCTCAGTCAAAGCCCATGCCATGCAGGAACTCTCAATCATAGACCCATAGATGAGACCCCAAGGGCCACCCAGTCCAACCCCCTTCTGCCATGCAGGAGCTCTCAGTCAAAGCCCATGCCATGCAGGAACTCTCAATCATAGACCCATAGATAAGACCCCAAGGGCCACCCAGTCCAACCCCCTTCTGCCATGCAGGAACTCTCAATCATAGACCCCAAGGGCCACCCAGTCTGACCCCTTCTGCCATGCAGGAACTCTCAGTCAAAGCCCATGCCATGCAGGAACTCTCAATCATAGACCCATAGATGAGACCCCAAGTGCCACCCAGTCTGACCCCCTTCTGCCATGCAGGAACTCTCAGTCAAAGCCCATGCCATGCAGGAACTCTCAATCATAGACCCATAGATGAGACCCCAAGGGCCACCCAGTCCAACCCCCTTCTGCCATGCAGGAACTCTCAATCAAAGCCCATGCCATGCAGGAACTCTCAATCATAGACCCATAGATGAGACCCCAAGGGCCACCCAGTCGGACCTCCTTCTGCCATGCAGGAACTCTCAGTCAAAGCCCATGCCATGCAGGAACTCTCAATCATAGACCCATAGATGAGACCCCAAGGGCCACCCAGTCCAACCCCCTTCTGCCATGCAGGAGCTCTCAGTCAAAGCCCATGCCATGCAGGAACTCTCAATCATAGACCCATAGATGAGACCCCAAGGGCCACCCAGTCCAGCCCCCTTCTGCCATGCAGGAACTCTCAGTCAAAGCATCATCCCCATTGACAGATGGCCGTCCAGCCTCTGCTTCAAGACCTCTACTCTCCGAGGAAGGAGTGTGTTCCACTGTCAAACAGCCCTTGCTGTCAGGAGCTTCCTCCTAATGGTGAGCTGGGGTCTCTTTTCTTCCTACAGTTTGCATCCATGGCTCCGGGTCCTAAGTCTCTGGAGCAGCAGAAAACAAGCTGGCTCCATCTTCAATCTGTCCTTGGACAAAGGGATATCACTCCCTTCAAACACTTAAACAGGGCTGTCCTGTCCCTTGCATCCATTACTCTGGGTCCTATTCTCTGGAGCAGCAGAAAACAAACTTGCTCCATTCTCTGTATGACAATCCTTCAAGTATTTAAACATGTCACACCTCTTGACCTTCTCTTCCCCAGGCTAAATACGCCTAGGTGCCTCACAGGGCTTCATGGTTTCCAGGCCTTCAACATAGAATCATAGAATTGGAAGAGACCCCAAGGGCCATCCAGTCCAACCCCATTCTGCCATGCAGGAACTCTCAATCAAAGCATCTCTGACAGATGGCCATCCAGCCTCTGCTTAAAGACCTCGAAAGAAGGAGACTCCACCACTCTTTCTGAGGGAATATGTTCCTCTGTTGAACAGCCCTTACTGTTAAGACGTTCCTCCTAATGTTGAGGTGGAATCTCTTTTCCTGGAGCTTGCATCCATTGCTCCTGGTCTTGTTCTCTGGAGCAGCAGAAATCAATCTTGCTCCCTCCTCAATATGGTATCCCTTCAAGTATTTAAACAGGGCTCTCATATCACCTCTTAACCTTCTCTTCTCCAGGCTAAACATCCCCAGCTCCCTCAGTCGCTCCTCATAGGGCTTAGCAGTTTCCAGACCTTTCCTTGTGTTCCTTCGGGGCCTTTCTGACTTATGGCTACCCTAAGGTGCACTTGTCACAAGGTTTTCTTGGCAAGTTTCCTCGGGGGGGGGGGGGGTTGCCCTGGCCATCCTTTGAGGCTGAGAGAGAGTGGCTTGGCCAGGGTCACCCAGTGGGATTCGAATCCTGGTTTTCTAGAGTTGTCACCCCAAAGCACTACCCCACGCCAGCTCTCTCACTGTCTTTGGCAGAGGAGGTTACATACCCTGTGATACTGCAAATCCCAGGCTTCTGTAGTATGCAGCGACCACAATTTACAAAAGTGGTTTTTTATTCTTGTTCCTCAAAGGGTGTGAATGTAAGAAATAAATAGGAAGTATACATTTGCATCAGTGAGCGATTCAGCGGTCCTTTTAATTTCATAGCTCTTGGTAACAATGCCCTGCATAATGCATCTTACAATGCTATTGACCTCTTGAGCCCCAGCAGTACATGGTTGGCTTATCTATAGGGTATTCCCTATGTATTTGACCCCGAGGAGTTGCTCCGCCTGTGTATGTATTAGAACAAGTAGAGAAAGAGATTGTCTAGACAATTTTGTGGCTTGTTAGACTGCTCCAGCATTTCTGCAAACAAATGTTTCCTCTGTCTTTTGTCATCTTCTCCAGGTCTTTGTACTACTCTTCATTTTTGTCAAGAGGCAGATCATGCGCTTCGCCATGAAATCCCGCCGCGGCCCCCATGTTCCTGTGGGTCAGCATGCACCCAAGGTTTGTTAGCAAGTGTGGGGTGGGTTTTTGTTGTTATTTTTATTTCATTTTTTATATTATATTTGTGATTGTGTGCCTTCAAGTTGTCTCTGACTTATGGCAAGCCTAAGGTGAACATATCATGGGGTTTTCTTGGCATGATTTGTTCAGAGGTTTGCCATTGCCGTCCATTGAGACTGAGAGCCTGTGACTTACCCACAGTCAAACTGTGTGTTTCATGGCCGAGCGAACAAGGAGTCATAGTCCAACACTCAAACCATTACACCACACTGGCTGTTACTGTATTTACTTTAGTGATATATTCGCCTTAAGGTCAACATTAGTCAGAAATGACTTCAAGGCACACAACAACAACAGCAGTTGTTAAAAGTATTTTTAATGACAAAAGGAGCTCCAATCATATGAAGCATTGTTTAAAGTCAACTTAAGGTCCAAGACGCACTGCAGAAATAATCCAGTCTGAGACCTCTTTAACTGCCCTGGCTCAGTGCTAGGCTGTCCTGGGAATTGTAGTTTATTGTGGCACCCATGTGCTCTGATAGAGAAGACTAAATGCTTCACAAAGCTGCAGTTCCCAGAATTGAAACCTGGGATATTCTATGTGCGAAACATGCCCTTAAACCTCTGTGTTCATGCCTTCTGTTTCCTTCCTCTGTTCAGGGCCTGAAAGATGAGATCGAAATCCGACTGTCCCGGGTTCAGGACATCAAGTATGAGCCCCAGCTGTTAGCCTACGATGACATCAGGCTGCTTCAACTGGAGTCTCCTAGGAGCCCAGGTAGTGTATTATCTAGCCTGAGAGGTGCAGGGTTTGAGGAGGCAATTGGGGGCACAGAGAGCAGTGGGCCATTTGTGGCATCCACTAGACATTGGCATTGACTCAGGCCTCTGTGGCATCTTGCTTTCTTGTAGGTTCCTATAACTACATCTACAGGATGAAGGCACTAGATGCTGTTAGAGAGTCAGGTAAGGAACAACAACAAACCATCGCCACCAAGAAGTATTCTGGTTGGGGCAGTCTCTAGCTAGAGGTGACCCCCTCAGTTCTTTCAGCCTACAACTGTCCCCCACAGCCATCCAAAATGGCCCATGTTCAGGGTTTCTGGGAGCTGTAGTCCAAAGAGGGACAAAGATTTCCCAGCCGCTTGAGCAATTAAGTCAATAATGAACAGTCTCTGTTCCTGAAGATAGATGTGGCCTTCCTATGGTCTCAACCTGGCCACTGTGAATGCCACTTTGAGATGCATACTCAACATTTGTACAGCTTGTTTTCTTCATTCCAAAAATGTCGCAATGCTTCTCCTGAGGTTGCTTATTAGCCAATAAGAGCTTTAAATGGAAATATATTGGTATAGGCTCCCTTCCCAAATCTCCCCACTCTTTCTCTACTTTTTTGGTGTCTGGAAGAAAAGTTTTCCCACTTCTTTTGAGTCTGAAAGGTTTTTAAAATCTAAAAGCTGGCGTGAGCAAAATGCACTTTATTGGCTACATGCCACCCTCCAGGGCCATCCAGTGGGTCATGTTTCTCCCCAGCACTATCAATTTGGGCCCAAGAGAGGCCTTTTTTAGCCTGGAAGATTTTTAAACAGGAAACATGTTGAAAAACCTAGAAATGTGGTAAAAATGTCCCACGCACACTTTAGAGGGCATCTGAGGAGTGGAAAAGTGGGGCTGCACTTTGAATACCCAAGTTTCCTGCCCTTATAATTGGATGTGTGGATCTCAGTTTTTGGGCAGGTTAACATTGTCTTTGGGCAGTGAAGCTTCTTTTTTGTTCTTCCCTTCTTGTTGCCTGGCAAGAAAGGTATCTAAAATGGAAGGGATGAAGAAGAGAACCTCAGAGTCATAACACCAGTCATGTATATTGGTACAAGAGAAAGCTTTGTAGTATACCAAAATAATGCCTGCCGCCTTCTTTTTTTGCCAGAACCACTTTTTAAAAGAGTTTTGATGTAGCAGATATTAAAGGCATTTGAAGGGGGCTGTTCAGCAGAATTTATGTTCTAGTCACCACAGGTATTTGTATACCACTTGCTGCAAAGATATACTTGAAAGTGCATAGGCCACAGGTGAAGGCAGTCAGAGGGGGTGAATGGCTGGGTGGGACCATCTGGTGGCAACATCAGGAATGGTCAATATGTTCATGGTCCCCAGCCTTGGCTTAACAGGAGCAAAACAAGTCATATGAGGCTTGAGAGCATGTTAACAATTAATTTCTTGAAGCTCAAATCATGTGTAGGGTCCCTTTGCACAGTGGGCAGCTAGGTTTTTAAAAATCCACTTTCTTTGCCACCCCACAGCTGCGATTCGAAGATACACTTTTTCTGAATCCAGAGATTTGATTTCACTATCTTAGTTGTTGTGAATGGGTCTTCTTAATCCAGGCATGTTGTCAGTAGGTTTTAGTGAGTTGTAATAACTTCTCCAAGTTCTGGAACCCCTTCCTTTTAGTACCAACTACTTGTATTCTTCACCTGTGCTGCTTGGTCTGGCACTTTCCAGTCACTTTGTCTCTCTCTTGCTCTCTCCTCAATACAGAAATTCCATATTCTGCTGATGGCAGGCATCCTAAATCCTTAATCGGGAAGAACTTCCGGGCCTATCTAGTGGACCTACGAAACACCAGCACACCCTTCAAAGGCATCCGCAAAAGTCTTATTGACACACTACTGGATGGATACGACAGTGCCCGCTATGGGACAGGGGTGAGTGAAATATAGCAGGGAATTTGAGGGTGTCTTGCTCCATTCTGTTAAAAACAAATGGCTCTTATGGTCTTTTTTCTACTGGGCTGGGGACCAAAGGGTTGTCCAAACTGCCCAAAATATTTCAAAGACCTCACAGCTTTTACACCTGTAATTGCCACTTCTGTTTCTGAACCCAGATAATGCATTGGGAATTGATGATTGATTAATTGATTGATCGCACTTCTATCTTGCTTTTGTCCCAAAATGGGATCTAAGTCGATTTACAATAGTTTAAAAAACAAAGACAGTTAAAACATTGCTCTAGGTGGCATCCTGTAAGGGTTGTTTATCAGCATCAGATGTGCAGAGTTTGGCTGCAAGGACTATTATGTTTCATTCCTCAACCACCAAGTTTTCCTTTCATTTCAAGACAAGAAAAGAAAGATTTCTGGCCTAGGAACACTCCATTCAGAGGCCTATTCACACTGCAAAATTATAGGGCCATGATTCCAGTTTAACTGCCATGTTTCTGTCCTATGGAATCCCAGGATTACCAGTTCAGGGAGGAACATTTTGAATTTTCAGCCGAGAGCTTCTGGATCTCTGAACTTCCTATACCAGTTTCTCCCTAAACTAAACGTAGAGGTAGTCCCTTGACATGAATATCTAGTTGTAACCAACTGTCGGGACGGTGCTCATCTCCATTTCTAAGCTGAAGAGCCAGCATTGTCTGAGGACTGCTCTGATGGTCATGTGCCCAACATGACTGCACCAAACGCTGTTTCCTTCCCACTGAGAAGTGGTACTTATCTATCTACTTGCATTTGCTAGGTTGACAAAAGGTGGGACTAGTGACAGGAGCTCACCCCATCATGCAGCACCTGGCCTCAAGCTGCCAACCCTCTGAACTTCTGATCATCAGAACTGGCGTCTTAACCACTAAACCACTGCATCCCTACTTAAACTACACATCCCACAATTCCATTTGATGGAGTCATGGCAGTTAAAGTGGAACCACAGTGCTGCAGTTGTCTAGAGTGAATGGGTCCCTGGTGTGGAATGATCTTAGGACCCCATATGCTGTCGTGTGACTGAAGATACATTGCTTTTCCATATTTTCTTTCTAACCTTGCCCATTAAAGAAAATCTACCTGCGTTTTACTTGCTCCTTCTGCTTTGTCTCAGCAGTTCATAAGTGGAAGGCGGAATGGGATGGCCTGAACGCAACCCTGACCTGAGATACAACCCTTCCTGGTTGATCTTAACCTCCTTTTGTTTCTTCTGCCTTAGACTTTCGGCCGGGCTGAATATCTCAAGTACCAGGAAGCTTTGTATGAGCTAGCAGCAATGTGAGTTGGGGAGCTGGGAAGGGAGGCTGATGGGAATGGGGCAGTGGGAAGGGGGTCCTCTAAAATGGAGCAAGACCCCAAGGCTCAGTGAAAAATGAACCAACTGGATTTGGGAACAGCTGTCATCAGAGGTGGAGTCCAGGCTTTTCCCATAGAAGGTCCCATGTACAAGTTCATCATTTCCAAGTTGGGCTCAAGGCAGTGGTGTTAGTCTGGATAGACAAGGAATAGTCCCAGGGCTTTTTTTTAATGCCCCCAGAACCCCTCCTGCCTACTTGTGCCCCTTTTTGACAAAAATCTGGGCTAGGGAGAGATAATTGTCACTCCTGGAAGAGTTCAGGAGTAACGGTTCTCCTTTATGATCTTTCCCCCATGCACACACAACTTGCCTTTTTCCCCGCAAAGACCCAAACAGGGCTTACAAGTCCACACATGGACTTCCCACCACCCCACATCCTCTTTGCTTGGGGGAGTGGGAGCAAAATGCTGTTGCCCATCTCTTTTTAGTACTGCAGTTGTAATGTTGAACGTCTTGGTGTGGAAAGAAGTCAGGATAGAATGGCTGCCACTAGGAGAGAGTGAGTTCCAAAGGCTGCTCATCCAGTGGAATGGCTTTCCTCTGCCTTGCTGCAACAGCGGGTGCTAGATTATGGTTGCTCATTCTGTTGCATTTGTTGTTGCAGTCCTAATTCTTTAACTGCATATGCCCTTCCCTATTTCCCTGCAGCATCAAGGCCCGAGGAGGTGGAAGCCAGCGGCAGCACCAGTCTGCAGCCAAGGACCTGACCCTCTCCCCCGAGATCTCTGGCCCGACCATCCAGGTGACCTATCTGCCGTCCAGCCAGAAGAGCAAGCGGCCCAAGCATTTTCTGGAACTCAAGAGCTTTAAGGACAACTACAACACACTGGAGAGCACCCTGTGATCCTTCCCTCTCTCCCACCACAGAACAAACTGAGCAGCTTCGCTCCTTCCCTCGTGGTGGTTTGGACCGCAAGGACTGTTCCTCCTGGCAAGTGGGTGGCATCTCAGGCAACAATTGGATGTGTCGCAAGGTGCCACTTTGGGGCAAAGGGGAAGGGGCATCCAGAGACCTCCTGCTCTTCCCTTGCCCTCTAAATCCATTGGTGGCTTTGTAAATAAGACGTTCCCTTGTCTCTTTAAGTTATTTTTACAGATCTATCCCCTCCCTGGCATGTTTCTCTACCTCCGAGCCAAGAACAGGGGGGGGGGGGCTTCGTTGGTCCTTGCACCAGGGAACTTGCCCCCTGCCCTTTTCCGTCATGCAAATCCGCATCCACTCCTCCTCCCATGGCCCATGTTTCTGTGCCACTGTGTGTGAACCCAGCCCTCTTTGCATTCAGGTAGACCTGCCTTCCAGATGCAGGGATGCGTGACACTTGCGTAGTTAGGGAACCTGACGGATGGTCAAGTTGTAAACTGTCTGCCAGGCAGAAAACCAGCTTTTCTGCCGCCTCATTTGGGATGAGGGGGGTCATAGTGAGGAGGCTGCTTCTTGCCACAGGTCAACCTTGCCCACCTCGCCTTTGGCTGCCCCATAGTGGGCAGCACCTGCCAAACCAAGAGGGCAGTGTCCCCTAAGGGCAGTTCCTCCCGTTCTGACCTGGATCGCAGCACAAGCCTTTTCCCTCTTGGGAAGAATAAGGGGTCCTGTCACTCCTCTTGTCTTTTTTTGAAATGGCTGTTTAATAAAATGGGCTTCCGCCCAGCTATAAACTCTTGCCTATCTTGTCTTGGTGACTGTGGGGAAGAATGTAGCTGGGATAATGGGGGAGCTGGTTCTGGTTCTGAACATTTTATTCAGGATAGGCAAGACCTTTGCAAAAGGCACAGCTTTTTCTTGCCAACCTGATGGCAGAGATGGTTGTGTACCTTATCCACGGACGTATTTGTTCATGGCTGATAGACAGAAGAGTCTCCATAGGCAGGGGCAGTGTACCTCTCAACCTTAGCTATTTGAAATGAACAAAAGTGGGAGGCCATTTGACCTCATGATGCACTTGGGAGCTTTGTGGAAACTGAGCTGAAAGCTGGGCAGCATCCTCCTTATACGACCCTTGCTACCATTTTATTTATTTTGCAAAAAATAATTGCAACTCCATCTAAATGTTCAATAAATGAATGCACTTTAGTACAACTCCCAGGAAGCTTCTTCAGCCAGCGGGGCCACTTTGTGGCAACTGCAAACTGGGCTGCATCCTTATATGCCCCTTGCTGCCGTTGTTTTATTTATTTTGCAAGGAATAAATGCACCTTTTTCATTCATGTGGAGGCTTTATCAGGTGCAACAAAGGCATTTGTGAATACAAATACAGTACCATACAAGGATTGATTGAGGAGAACAATCAATCAAAATCCTAGTAATAGGAGGATCAGTCCTCTGTTCATTTCCCCATAGTTTATCATGGTTCCATATGTCCTCACTTGCGTCTCTTTTTAAGTGAAGTAGCCTACTATGGGTATTATATTTGAAGTATAAAATAAGCTTTTTGTAGATATTGGGGCACCTCCAGATATAACCACGTTGAGCCTATTGTGTTTTCCATAGAGGTGTATGAGGATGTAGGCCTCATATTATGCGGGAAACTTAACCTCGCTAAGGTGATTTTTGTCACTTGTAGCAAAGCCCAGCTTTTGCAAAACCCTGGTTTATCCATTGTATATCATGCTTCGGGCAGCTTTTACCTCAGGATTTTTTTTTGTTTCTGGAGGTTCCTAGAGAAGACTTCTCTAGGCATTTGTGGGTCCTCCAGCATGACTCTATGATCAACTGGAGGACCTGGAGATTCCTAGAGAGGTGTTCTCTTCGATGAAAATAATAGTGTGTTTTTATTTGTGGTTTTTTACACATTCCTTCGCCCCGAACCCCAGTGAATGTGGAAGGACCGCTGTACATTCAGTAGTATATGAGAATTATGATTCAGGAGTCACATTAGTGCAAAAAAAAAAAAGCATTATTAAGGATTCTGTGAAATGAAATGAAAAATTCTGAGGTGAAAGTTGCCTGAAACACGATATAAAATGTATAAACCAGTGTTTTGTGAAAGCTGGGCTTTGCTACAAGTGACACAAAAATCGCCTCAGAGAGGTGAAAAGTTTCCCTCAGAGTGAGGCAAATTTGCTGCGTGTAAAACGAGGCCTACTCTTGACTGTGAAGCCACCTCAGTTTCACAAAAGACAAGACTGACAAGGGATTCCCATTTCCACCAAATGAATCTGAGGAGGTAGACTTAAGTCTACAAAAGCTCATGCTGCCAACTTCTTTCTTTCAGTTAGTCTCAATGGTGCTACAAGATCTCTATTCTTGCTTCTTCCTCAATTGAAGAACTGAGCCTGCCATGCCTTTTGTAACCAGCAGAGGGCACCTTTCCCTGACAGAGTAAATAGTATTTTGTTCCTGTAGTAGTCTCTGCAAAGATTCCCCCAATCCTTTTGCATCAAAGCCTTGCAAAGTGTATAGGTTTCATAGAATCACAGAGTGAACTACAACTCCCTTAGTCCTCCAGCTACCAAACCCTTTATGGGCCATCTCTTGCTGGATTTAGGTTTCACCCAGGACATTATAAGGCTCTATAGCAAAGCCACTTTTTTGGAGCTAAGGTCCAAAACACACTGCAGAAATGATAATCCAGTTTGAGACTGCTTTAACTGCCCTGACTCAGCGCTAGGCAATCCTGGAGACTGTAGTTTATTGTGGCACCAGGGCTGCCTGACAGAGGAGGCTAAATATCTCACAAACCTATTGTTCCCAGGATTCCCTAGCACTGTGCCATGGAAGTTAAAGCGGTCTCAAACTGGATTAGTTCTGCAGTATGTGTTAGACCTATAACTCCCATGCTGTCTGGGATGCTTTAAGAGTTATAGGCCCAAAACACACTGCAGAAATAATCCAGTTTGAGACCACTTTAACTGCCCTGGCTCAGTGCTAGGGAATCCTGGGAAGTGTGGTTTATTGTGGCACCAGAGCTCTTCTGATAGACGGTTGAATGTCTCACAAAACTACAATTCCCAGGATCCCCTTGCACTGTGCCACAGCAGTTAAAGCAGTCTGAAACTAGATTATTTCTGCCATATGTTTTGGAGTGTAGTCCCATGTATAATTTATGCAATCCCTGGTGTATAATGTGAGTTTTAGTTTTATGCTATTTAATCTTGTTCTAAGGGGGGTACTATGTATAAATGGATATATTTTAGTCTGTTGTACGCCGCTTTGATTGTGTGGCAAAAAGCGTGATAAAAATTAATTTTTTATTTTTATTTATTTTATTATGTACTGGAGCCAACACTTTTATGAATTAGTTCGATGATGGGTTGCAGAGAATCCTTATAAAAAGTGCGCAGACGGTACAAAATGGGTTGCTAACATATTGGAAGATGGCAATAGGATTCAAAAGGACCTTGATAAGCTAGACAATTGGTCTGAAAGGATTTAAAGAATTAAAGCCGACAGAGATCAATGCAAAATTTGACATTTAGGACCAAAAACCTTACTAGCAGGGCCTGTAGAAAGGACCTTGGGATTATTGTGGATCGTAATTTGAATGTCCCAGCAGTGTGGTATTGCAGCAAAGAAGACAGATGACATTTTGCCCTGCATTAACAGGATCGCAGTTTCTATATTAAAATGGCGAAACCCTTCCTTCCTTCCTTCCTACCTACCTACCTACCTACCTACCTACATTTTGCCAATCTTTTGTGCCTTTTGGAAGGTGCCAGGGGCAGAAACCAGGCACCAAGCCTTGTCCCTTTTCCCAATCCCAGCTGATCTAGACAAAAAAAGATGGATTTCAGGGATGCGTGGTTGGAATCGGTCCCATGTCTCTCTGTCCATCACGCATGGCTGATTGATGGGAAACAGAATTGACAGGTTGGCTAATGACCGAGGAAGGCGTCAGCCCCATTTGAGTAGGCATTGTCAATAACTGGAACCAGCCTTGGCGGTGATGGGCCCTGGAGCTGGGAGATGCCAAGGTCACCAGAAGGAGCGTGGGGTGGGTAGTTGCGCAGCCAATGGCCAGCTGCTTTGGGTAAGCAGAGTGATGGCTTGTTCTGCCAGTATGTAGAATCACAGAATCATAGAATTGGAAGAGACCAGAAGGGCCATCCAGTCCAACCCCATGCCATGCAGGAACTCACCATCAAAATATTCCCTGTGACAGATGGCCATCTAGCCTCGGTTTAAAAACCTCCAAAGAAAGAGAGTCCACTCTGAGGGACTGTGTTTTACTGTCAAACAGCTCTGAGGAGTTTATCACATGGTGTGTGTGTGTGTGCAGATTAAACAGTGATTAATGCACAATGGACATTAAAACGTGATTAAAATGAGATTAACACAAGAGCCATTAGCCTGTGAATAACCAGGGAATAAACTTCTATTCATGCAGCCTAAAATCGCATTGGCCTTTTTAGCTACTGCATCACACTGTTGACTCATGTTTAACTTGTGGTCTACTAGGACTCCTAGATCCCTTTCACACATAGGGCCCGAACAGACAGGCCAAAATAAAACTGCTTGGGGTCACTTTGGAGGTATGCTGTTTAAATGCTGCATGTGTCCTAAGAGGCCAGAAGCTACAGCAAAGCCATGCTCAAGTCCTAAGGACTGGAGCGCAGCTTTAGTGCAGCTTCTGGGCTCTTAAGATGCATGTGTCATTTAAACAGCATACCTCCAAAGTGACCTGAAGCAGCTTTATTTTGACCTCTCTATTTGGGTCCATTGTCCCCTTAAGCCAGTTATCCCCCATGCTATATATGTGTATTTCATTTTTTCAACCTAAGTGCAGTATCTCACATTTCTCCCTGCTGAAGTTCATTTTCCAAGCCACTGTGTGTGCAGGATTGCAATGCCTGATGTGTACTGACTTGAACACATCCCCATTATTGTGTTCTTGAATCCAGACCCCCCCAATGGTTCACATTAACTTATTGATCTTCTCCATCTACTGACGGAGATTCCCCTGCAGCCCTGGAGCACGCTTGGATGGATAGTACATCCGTGTGACCTTGGCAAGAAGGGATGAATTTGGGCGCCTGTAAAGAATGGCCTTTTTTGCCATGTCTGTATAGGACAAGGATGGCTTCTAGGGTGTATGTGTATAGGATGGCTTCTAGAGTGTATGTGCATGTTATGTTTTACCTTTTCTTTGTTTCGATGTTCACAAAAGTGCTACAAGATCTCTCTACAAATTGAACATGGGCTAACAGTGTCATGCGGCAGCTAAAAAGGCCAGTGTGAATCTAGGCTGCATGAATGGAAGTATAGTGTCTAGATCCAGGGAAGTAATAGTGCCACTCTGTTCTGCGTTGGTCAGCCCCCACCTGGAATACTGTATCTAGTTCTGGGCCTCACAATTTAAAAAGGATGTGGAGAAACGGGAGCGTGTCCAAAGGAGGACAACTAAAAAGGTGAAGGGTCTGGAAACCATGAAGCCCTATGAGGAATGACTTAAGGAGCTGGGTATGTTTAGCCTGGAGAAGAGAAGGTTAAGAGGTGATATGATAACCCTGTTTAAATACTTGAAGGGATGCCATATTGAGGAGGGAGCAAGCTTGTTTTCTGCTGCTGCAGAGAATACAACCCAGAATAATGGATGCAAGCTCCAGGAAAAGAGATTCCGGCTCAACATTTGGAGGAACTTCCTGACAATAAGGGCTGTTTGAGAGTGGAATAGACTGCTTTGGAGAGTGGTGGAGTCTCCCTTCTTGGAGGTTTTTAAACAGAGGCTGGACAGCCATCAGTTGGGGATGCCTTGAGTTCCTGCATGGCAGAAATGGGGTTGGACTGGGTGGCCCTTGGGGTCTCTTCCAACTCTATGATTCTATCTCTGAGAAATGAGGCTGAGAAAGAAGGCTATCCTAAACAACCCTGGTACAATTCAAAGATATAGCTGTGTTAGTCTGTAGAATCAGTATGTAGACAGATCTTAAAGCACCTTTGATACTCACAGAAAGAAAGAAAGAAAGAAAGAAAGAAAGAAAGAAAGAAAAGAAAGAAAGAAAGAAAGAAGTTGGCTGCAGGAGTGTTCCTAGACTTCAGTCTACTTCCAAATGCATCTGAAGACTTCTTTCTTTCAGGCAGAATTTGAAGATATAGCCATGTTAGTCTGTAGAATCAGTTGTAGAGAGATCTTGCAGCAGCTTTGAGACTCACTGAAAGAAATTGGCAGCATGACCTTTCCTAGACTAAAGTCTACTTCCTTGGGTGCATCAAATGCACCTGATGCATCTCCAAATGCATCTCAACATGCATCTGGGAAAGTAGACTGAAGTCTAGGAAAGCTCCTGCTGCCAACTTCTTTCCTTCGGTGAGTCTCCAAGGTGCTACAAGATCTCCCTACATACTGACTAACACAGCTACATCTTTGAATTCTACCAGGGTTGTTTGTGATAGTCTTCTTTCCCAAACTAGAGGTATCAGGCGACAATCCCTCTGCAATGTGTCTGGGCGATGGGAGTTGTAGTCCAAACACATCCTGAGTTGTTTGGGGACAGCTGCTACAGAGGAACGACGTGGTGTCTATTGATGCCCAGCTGATTAGGCCTGGAGGCCTGTGAACGTTACAGCCTGCGAGGGCAGCAGATCGAAGGCTATTGATCAGGATAATTCAGCTCCAAGGGCATAAGGAGGAGGGGGCAATTGATGGGAACGTGGCCATGTTTTCGAGAGGGCTGAGAGACCCCCCCAAAAAAAGCTCTGCTAGGAGACCCACCCCTTGTAGCCAGGGGGCAACAGGATCCGTTTATAAAGTGAACCAGTGGCAAAGCTGGCATCCGACTGTGATGATGCATTGGGCAGGTAAGGCCTGGGGACCACAGGAAGGCAATGGGGCCATTATGGGCATCTTCCACAGAGGAAATGGGGAATGGGAGGGTATTTAACAGATAAGGGGGGGCATCACTCTACCTTTCCCTAAATTGTCCCTATTATGGAAGAACCTTGGAATAATAGTAATAATTGTTATTGTCGAAGGCTTTCATAGTTTTTTGTGGGTTTTTCGGGTTATGTGGCCAAGTTCTAGAAGAGTTTATTCCTGACATTTCACCGGCATCTGTGGCTGGCATCTTCAGAGAATGCTGGCATGGGAGTGAGTGGGTTATATATATTCATTTTGTTACTCCCATGCCAGGATTCCCTGAAGATGCCAGCCACGGATAAACTCTTCTAGAACATGGCCACATAACCCGAAAAACCCACAAAAAACTAATAATAATAACAATAATAACAATAACAATAATAATAATAATAATTAATATCCCACCTTCCTCACAGTATAGGGACTCAAGGAGGAATCAGGTCCTTTCCTGGATGCCTATTGCATCTGAGGAAGCAGATTATATGCAGAAGGATCTCGTAGCACCTTTGAGACCAACTAAAGAAGGAAGTTGGCAGCATGAGCTTTCATAGACTTCAATCTACTTCCTCAGACTGAAGTCTAGGAAACCTCATGCTGCCAACTTCTTTATTTCATCGAGTCCCAACGGTGCTACAAGATCCCTCTGCATACTTTCCCAGGTCAGGCAGACATATTAAGTTTCATATGGCTCTACCCAGCCGGGACTTGGGACTACAACGCCTATCATCCCACAGGGGCACAGGCTGTCCTAAGCAAGGCGGATGGGAGCTGTGGTCCAAGACATCAGGAGAGAGATGGTCTGCCCCAGAGCAGGCCTTGTGTGACCTTGTTTTGGACGACAACTCCCAGAATCCCCTGGCCAGTGGACATGTGGGAGCTGGAGTCCAAAGTAAGGGCTCTTTCCTCAGCTGTGGTCTATTTTACCTGGAAGCAGCTCTCTAGGAGTATCTAGAAGATGGAGACTTTTCCTTAGACAACTCGAGTTCTTGGGAGAGATGCTCAACCCACATAGATCTGTTCATAGATATTTCCCTTTAACTAATAGCAGAACTGTGGTCCAAGGCAGAGGGGAGGAACCTATTGCCATCCAGATGATGAGGAACTACTGTTCCCATCATGCTTCACCCTGACCCTATCTGTTTTGGGGCTGATGGGGATTGGAGTACAACAACATCTAAAAAGCTGCAGGTTCCTCCATCCCTGGTCAAAGTGGCTATTTAGACAATTTAAGGGAGGAAATATGAAAATATTATCCAGATTGTATGCCGTTGGCAGGTTTTATATTTTTATTGATTTGATTATTTGTATATACAGCGCTGTGTACATTTGCAGCACTATAGAAATAAACTATAATAATAATAATAATAATAATAATAACAATAATAATAAATCATTCTCGTTTTTCTTGTGATTGATTGATTGATTGATTGATTGGAAATATTTATTTGCTCTTCTGCTCTCCAGAGTCTCCGAGGTGAAATACGATATAGAATATGTATTTTTAAATCCTTTAAAAACCAAAAATACTTTAGCTATGCTTATGTGTCGAGGTAAATGTGGCTAAGTAAGGGGTAATCTGTAAGAAAATTAAGATAATCCTTTTTTCCCCAGTATTGTGTCCTCCACAATAACCAGCCAAAACCCATTAGCACCTTAAAAAGGCACCTCTGGTTATTTGTCCTTTTCGGTTTCCTATGTACAGAGAGGTAGACTGCTCCTGAAAGAGGCGTCTTGTTTAGCGACTGAAGCTAGAATTCAAAGATATAGCCGCGTTAGTCTGTAGAAGCAGTATGTAGAGAGATCTTGCTGCACCTTGGAGACAAACTGACAGAAAGAAGTTGGTAGCAGGAGAGCTTTCCTAGGCTTCAGTCTAATTCCTCAGATGCATATAGCACATATAGTGGAGTGGCACTGAAGTCTAGGGAGTTTGTCACACTGGGGCTAAATGCTTTAAATGTGCTTTAATCTCTTTTTAATGCCAAAATTAGGAAGGAAGAGGATTTAGAGGTAATTGAAACAAGAAAGAAAGGACAGAATGGCTATGTGATGCCCACCAGTTTAAACCCACCGAAGATATGATGATGTCCACTAGTTTAAAAAAGGGGAAAAGGGCCAGATCCACAGATAAAAGTTACTAGCTTCAGTATGTAACTTCAGAGAGAGATCTTGTAGCACCTTTGAGACAAACTGAAAGAAAGAGGTTGGCAACATGAGCTTTCCTAGGAATTTATCACATTGGGGCTATTTTGGCCTCAAAGAGAGATTAAAGTGCATTTAAAGCATCCCACAAACTAAGCGGGAATGGCGAGTAATTGCGCAAATGGTTATCACACGTAATTGTGCAAATCAAGTGTTATCAGAAATGCATTGTTGCTGAAATCCCAAAAGTAAAAAGATGTGCGTTAATTTTTTTGTGAGTTAATGCTTCTTTGTGACCACTTTAGTGGTGGGTTTTGCGTGACGTTGTGTGAAATCATTTCATGTAATTCTGCCATTTCCGCCCCCCTCCAGGATATTCACAGGATAAGCTCCCAGTCTCCTTTGTGTGATAAACCCCATTATTATTATCATCATTATTAATAATAATAATTGTTATAATAGCCCATAGTTAGGAGAACCTCACAAATTAATTCCACAAGCTCCTCAAACATTGGTAGCTAGCCCAGTCCTTCATGCAAACCTTTCCAGTTTATCTCTCTGGGAAGGAAGGAAAAGGGCTATCAACTTTTCTTTCCACTTTCCCTGGTGTATTAATCTCCATAAGAAACCAAGCTAGTGATGAATGTTAACAAGATGTTTTTTTGTGGGGCTTTTTGGTCTCTGTGGCCATGTTCTAGAAGAGTTTATTCCTGACGTTGCGCCAGCATCTGTGGCTGGCATCTTCAGAGAATGCTGGCATGGAAGAGAGTGGGGTATGCCATTCAAGCACAGAACAATACACAGATTAACATGTAAATCACTTCGTCTCAGCTAACAGTATATATACCCCACTCTCTTTTTAAAATCCCATGTGTCCATTGGTTTTGGCAGTTGGGATGTTGACAGTTGGGATTTGACAGTTGAGGGAACAGTTGAGTCCAAGAGAGGACTGGGTCCCATGAGTTCCTGAGGGAATAGTCAGTTAGGGCTTGGGATCCCGAGAGTGAGGGTTCCAGGGATAGAGAAGGACGGTTAGGGGTAGATCCTGAGTGGGAAAGGGCTCCCTGTGGTTTCACTTCCAGGACTCCAGGAAAGGGAGTGGCTGGAGTGTGATATCCTGTGGGATAGTGTTAGCTTTGGTGACGGTTAGGTCTAATTTTAAAAGAGGAACTTAATAGAAGGAGTGAGTGAATCTTAGTTATAAGGAACTGGTGATTTAGATAAAGATTTATAAACCCAACGGGAACTGTAACAAGATAGAAAGTAACAATTACATAAGATGCTGTATCATACTAAAACCAACACTGTTAAACCTTCTTGTAAATAAATAAATATTTGTTTGATTCAAGAAGGACACGCCTGGACTCGAGTTAATACCACGCTACTCACAATACAAAACGCAGGTGGCAGCAGTGGGATAAAAACTCCCATCATAAGAAAAAGATTGTGGTTTGGGTGTGCATCACATAATTTGGTGGCAGCGTTAGTGTGAAGGTTGACTAGACGGGGCCTTCACATAATTGGATAGCACAATAAGAAAGGTGGTTCGTTACATTGGGTCTCTTCAAATAATCCAGAACTGGATCACTTGCTGGATCTCTCTGAGCAGTTACCCATGTTGGAAACGTGAATTATGCACCCGTTTCACTCACCAAACCTGTGCATGTTTGAATGTAGATTAACCAGATGTGACCTCAAGCTTCCCTTTGCTTTCTCTTTACTTCTGCAGATCCTGGGATGGGTCCATTGGAGATCCCTGACCTTCGACCACCTTCCCTGCTTCTGTCTGATATGTTTGATATTAGGTTGTTCTACTGAGAAACCAACTAAATATCAAACATATTCTTACAGTGCCAGGGTAATTTCAACAGCTCTCTGGAGGATGACACCAGATCGCACATGTCTGGCCTCACGGCCCACTCCTCTTCCCCCTGCAATAATAAATCATCTGAAGACACTGATGTGAATGGGAGATGCCCTGCTATATGCTCACAGATTATGGATTTAGCCAGGGATTTAGAAGCAAGTCTGGGGCGATGGAGGGACAATTCTATATACTCATGTATAAGTCTAGAAATGTTAGTCCAAAAATTGACCCCAAAAACCTGAGTGGACTTATCCATAGGTCAATGTAAGTATTGTATTTTAATGCTGGGGTTTGGTTCCAAGATCTCCATGGATAACAAAATCTGTGGATGCTCAAGTCCCATTAAATATAATGACACAGCAAAATGGTGTCCCTTAAAAAGAAATGGAAAATCAAGGTTTGATGTTTGAAATTTATACCTTTTTTGAACATTTTCAAACCGTGGATGCTTGAATCCGTGTATAAAATATCCATGTATAAGAAGGGCTTACTGTACGTGTGTGTGTGTGTGTGTGTGTGTGTGTGTATGGTGAAAGGCAAGAGTTTAATCTGCCCTGGAAGCTCTGACCCCCTTCTGCTCTCTCATCCATCCAGCCTTTAGTATGAATGCAAACAGTTATACCTGCTGGAATTTTGCAAGTATTTTGACATTGTTTTCCTCTGCTTCATCCTTTAGATCCTTTATTACATGCCCCTAAGTTTTACCCTCGACATATCGCTGGGTCATATCAAAATGCATAACTGTGGCCCCAAAATCTGTCCTCGTCTTATCCATGAGGTTGACTTATAATCAAGTATATACAGTATTTATTTCCAGGGTAAGGGGCAGAAAGTATGCTGTTCCTGATCAAGAGCGCAATTTGGGGTGTAGGCAGTCCCCCCATCTTCCCAGTTCCAGCTGCTATCTTTGCATTTCACTTCCAAGAGAAAGATGGTCCCCATTACCCTTGGCAGCTTGGGCATCGGATGGCATTGTCGAAGCAAGTGGGAACATTTTGGGCACAAGGGCAAAGGGGGGGAGGAATCTCAGCACCTGTTGAGGCTGAGATTGGGTAACAGAATGTGAGCGGCCTTGGATGAAAGCGTCACAGCGCTTTCTCCCCATCGGATGAGGATCCCTCCCTTACTGGGCAAAGCGGGCATGGAAGGTGAGGAATTGTTCTCCAGCTATTTACAGCAAGAGGATAGCATGTCAGCAGAACCAAACCCGGGGACAAAGTTTTGCTTGGAGACTAAGTGTACATGCTAACCTTATTGGCCCAGTCCTGCAGCTTCGAGGCAGACCGAGATGCAAGTGGAAAGGCCACCTGTACCTCATTCACAAATGCAATGATGTTCCAGAAATCATAGAATCATATTGGAAGAGACTGCAAAGGTCATCCAGTCCAACCCCATTCTGCCATGCAGGAACTCTCAATCAAAGCATCCTCAACAGCTGGCCATCCAGCCTCTGCTTAAAGATCTCCAAGGAAGAAGACGCCATCACTTTTTAAGGGAATGTGTTCCACCTTCAAACATCTCTGTCAGGAAGTTCTTCCTAATGTTTAGGTGGAATCTCTTTTCCTCTATTTTGCATCCATTGCTCCTTGTCCTGTTCTCTGAAGCAGCAGGAAACAAGCTTGCTCCATCCTCAGTATGACATCCTTTAAATACTTAAAGGGCTGTAGGTCATGTCACATTTCTCCCCTAATCCAGGCAACGCCGTGCCTGCGTCCTGGTTTATCCCTGTCCCTGTCCAGTCTGACCAAGGGTCTCCCTCAGCACCCGACGGGGAAGTCCCTGTGTTGAAGTAACACATGCTTCAGCCCTTGGTCCTCGTCTTCTGATCTTATTGCCATGTTAAGGCAGTACACATTATGTAATACTGACAGAATACACCAAGCATACAGACAGAACCATGCACTACCAAAGTGAGGCAGGCAACCTGTGATGCTGAACTGCAGGTCCCATCATCATTCACTATTGGCTTGGATTGCTCAGTGTTGTAGGGCAAAAATACTACTACAATTACCACTATTATTTAGAAATACAATAAAAACCAGGACGGTTCAAGTTTCATGCTGCTGGTTTAGACTGTGGGTGGGAACTGGTGACTCTTCATGCACTCCAGTTCCCATCAGCCCTAGCCATCATGGTCAATGGCAGAGGATGACTGGAACTGAAATCCAAGAACATATGGAAGAACACAGCTTGCAAAAAAATCCCACCCTTGGAGTGTTTTATTTGAGGACATCCCCTTACGATGCCATGTGCAAAATTCAATCAGAGCCTCACAATGCCAGCAGCATCTAAAAAAGTAACAGTAGTATAATGTATATACCTTTCATCAAAGTCAAGTGACAGGTGTTCTCCTCCCTTTTTGGTCTTAGTCCCCCTCCTTGATTTTGGGGTTCTAGGTTTTGGGGTGTCAAATTTGGGGGGTGCCACCTTTTGGGGGTCCTAGGTTTGGGGTGCCAACTTTGGGGGTTCTAAATTTTGGGGTGCCAACTTTTGGGGGGGTTCCACAGGAACCTCCCCTGAACCCCAAGAAGGTGGCCATTTTGGTTGCACCAAAGATGTTTTTTGGGGGGACTTGTGTTGCAGAAGCCCATCACTTCTCCAAAAGTAAGTGAACGTTTATATGTCAAGCACCTATCCATTCTACCCAGCTTCCTACATCTGATAATGGACAGGTAAAATGTTCTGGGACCAAAGTGACCAGATGCCATAACCGCAAAGGAGGACAAGGCAGCATAAAATGTAGGGCATTCAAGAAAAATGTAGGGCAATACCAAACAAAAGCTACAAACACCACTAGAACTGTAAACTCATGCTTCTTAGCCCTACTCAAACTGGAGGACATTTTGGGGGCGTAGTCCCAACACATTTTGAAGGCATCAGATTGGGGAAGACTGGCTTAATCTTGAACACCTCCCAATCTGTAAAATGTTGGAAAATGTGAGTACTTTGATATAAACAGTTCATTATTTTGGTGTGGTGTGATGCCTAGTCATTTCCCCATGAGTGCTCAGACCTTTCCTGAAACAAGCATTGCATGACAGCAAATACGTTGTTTGATATGGCAAGCGGTGCATACTCTTCGTACATGCCCAGAAACACTCTTGAGTTCTGCAACTTCATCAAAACTTTACAATTTTAAAAGTGCCATCCTGAGCCTTCGTTTCATCAGGCTGAGCATGTCCAAACTCCCTCAACCTTTCACCATAACAGGAATTGAAACGAAACATGAAATGCCCATAAAGAGTCAGCATGGTGTAATGATGGGTTTGAATGATGGGTTAAGACTTTGGGGAATCTGGGTTTGGCTCCCTGCTTCACCATGGAAAGCCATTGGGCGATCTTTGGCAAGTCACGCTTTCTCAGCCTCAGAGGAAAGTAAAGGCAAACCCCTCTCTGAACAAATCTGGCCAAGAAAAGCCCATGACAGGTTCACTTTAGGATCCAAAACAACTTGAAGGCAGCAAACCTGTACTAAGACACTAGTGGTGTTTTCGTGTGGATTTGTGCACTGGCAGGGGGTGAGATTGATAGCTCTTGGGACCCCTTCTATTCCTGCGGTTCTATGATTCTGCGAGTGTCAAAAAGGATCATTGCATTCATGGACTCTCCTTTCCAAAAAAGAACGTAAGGCTTTCAAAAATTATTGAAATGGACAAACTGACCTCTTATTCTAATCATAAAGATATAGATACAACTGAGAGAGAATGGTATCCAGTACTGACATATTGTAATACCAGGTGGTTGTAAAAAGCAGCAAGTTTACTATTAAGAGAGCAGAATAAGTTTTGGGAAATGATATGATAAATGTAAAGAGCTGGTAGAAGAAGATAAGTAACCAGGGGCACAGTAAGGGAGAGGGAAGTTGTTTAATAAAAATCTTTGAAGGGGGGATTGTGCCCTAAATTTACAGAGTGTACAATTGTACAAATACAGCAGACATTCCAAAGAGTGACCTGTGAATCTTCACGGTCCAAGGTGGGCTAAGTGCAGGGTCAGCCCTCCCGCCGCATTGTCCACCGGTCTTTGCATTCTCCGGGGGGACTGTGTTCCTGAAAAAAACATAGAAAGGAGGGATGTTTTGTCTGGGGCATCTTCCCTTGTGAAGCCCACCACAGCTCAGGAGTTGGGGAAGGACAGGTTGCTTTCCTCTAACCATCTTTCTTTGAGCGGTCATCTGCAAATTCACACAAATGGGTTATTCTGCGCCAGCGCAGTAAACGTCAAAACCTTCTTAGAGCTACTAGAGGCATTTTGGTGGTAGCCCTGTGTTCCATGGACGCCAAAGCAGCAGCGCAGGACTGAAGGAGAGGCACGACCATTTGGGAAACCAAACCCAAGGGCATGCAAACATGAGGACAAACTGTCCCGCCGATATGACGACTCTACAAAGTCGAGGAGAAAATCCAATACTGAGACCTAGTGGAAACAGTCACCAATGCAGGTGAAACGTGCCCATTGGCAGAAAAAACAGGTTACCAGCTAACCGTATGTTGCACAAACTGCAGGTAAACCTTGACAGTCCATAATAAATCTCTCTGCAAACAGTTTACCCCTGGTCCATAATAAATGGCAGATGTAAAACTAGGGTCAAGGGAAAAACCCTGATCTAAATAGCACAGGCTTCTCGGCAATGGAGATTTTGCCAAAGCTACCAAGTAGGTAGATGGCATGAAAGTGAAGGAAGCTCACTACTGTAAGCGATTATAGGAATAGTAGACCAATACTGAAACAAGAAGGTATGGTATACCTGATCTAAGCTGATCTAAAGAGATGAATGGATGCCAACATGAAGGGCCATAGGCTTGCAACAATGTGAGGCTGCACAGGTGAGGACATTGGTACTCGGAAAAGGGGGGCTTATAAAACCCTCAAAACCTGAAGGAGTATCATTCAAGGAATCCTGAAAGAAGTAAAAAAGGGCAGTGACCTGAGAAAGCCTTTCAAAGCCATGATTTGAAGATTATGGCACTGACAGACACAGCCCAGAATGTTACGTAGTCTAGGGTTAAGTGTCCTCTTTAACATAGAATATAAAAGAGACAATGTGTGCTCAGCAATGAGATGGTTGGGCATCACTAGCAAGGTGGCAGAAAGCAAGTGTCTGCACTAAAAAAGTGGCAGTAGGATGTCTGGGAAGTCCATCTAAAGTTACATTTACCCTTGCCCTCACGAAACTATAATTGGTATATAGTTGGAAGATAAAAATACCTACCTGGGGTGTTTCACGGTCAATAGTGAAGGTAAATTTAGTCCTGTTTTCTTTTTCATCGTAATTGATTACAAAGTAGGTTTCATTTGTCATCGCTTGCAGCTGGAACGGAAGATATGTATTCACTAAATAATGATGCCTGGTAACAACAGAAAAACAACAATGGTCAGTTATATACTGCTTCGCACCGCCTAACCAGTTTACAACTGTAAGCTAATTCATCCCAACAACCAGAAGGATGCGAGCCTCAGTCAAGCTTGAGCCCTTTTTGCTGGTCTTGAACTCGCAACCTTATGGTTTTGAGTGAGTGGCTGCAGTATAGGCACTGAGCCCCTGCGCCACCGGGGCTCCTATCCATACTAAGCCAGGACAACAAAAGCCAAGTCCCTCTGAACATTTCTTGCAAGAACAATATTTGGATAGACCCAATGAAGCAGCTGTGTATTTTGAGGTTACAACAAGTGTCAAGCACTCTGTGGTGGAGTCTCCTCCTTTGGAGGTCTTCAAACAGAGGCTGGATGCGTTAATGTATATTTAAGCTAAAAATGTGCAGATGTGGCCATCTTTTTTGGGTGCACTGAGTGAGATTTCCTGCATGGCAGAATGGGGTTGGACCGGACGGCCCTTGCAGTCTCTTCCAGCTCTATGATTCTATGGCTGGGGATGTTTAGCCAGGAGAAAAGAAGGTTAAGAGGTGATATGATAGCCCTGTTTAAATATTTGAAGGGATGTCATATATATATATACACACACACACACACACACACGATATGTTCTTTATTATTTTCCCACTCACCAAATAAAACATATTGCATCACCTCTTACATATTATATATTACATGTCTTAACAGAATAAATAATACCTTCTCTTCATATTTGCACTTTCCTTATCTAAGGGTATAATATCGACCTTGATATTGTTTACTTCCTTAATATTTCTGACTAACCCTATATTCCACTAATAGTCTCTACTGCCATCCAAGTCCTACTTGACTTCTCTCAGTGATATACCGGAATTGAAATGTCTGATAAACCTCTTTGATCTGTTAACGTACTTGTTCCTCCTTTATGATGGCCTTCTTCGATACTTGCCTCTATTGTTATACTTAAACACTCATCAAATACAATAGTATTTCCCTTTCTTTGCCCTCATGAATTCTATAAAGGGGTTCCATGTTTCTAGAAACTCATTCTGCGATTTCTCTTTTAATAAGAGAGTTAAACGACTCCAGCTCCATATAGTCATATAGTTTCGTCAGCGATTGCTCCATAGTAGGCGTCTCCATATTTTTCCATTCCCCCGCATATAAAGTTCTGGCTGCGGACACCATATAAAAAAATGAGTTTTCCATATTTCTTTTCTACTTCATTTTGGTTCATCATAGACAACAAATATAATTTGGGATCTTAATTAATATTTATCCTTAATGTTTCTACCAGTTTGGTGTGTACTTCTGACCACAATTTACAAGCCTTTTCACATAGCCACCAACACTAGTAATACGTACCTTCTTCCTTTCCACACTTCCAGCATTTATTATTACAAGTCTTGTTGGTTTTAGCTAATATGTGTGGTGTCAAATGCCACCTATACTGCATTTTTATTAGATTCTCTTTCAGGTCCAGGTTCAATGTATATTTAATTCTTTCCGTCCAGTTTCTTTCCCATTGATCCATTGGAATATTTGGTCCTACATCCTTGGCCCAGTCAGTCATACATGTTTTCACCATTTCTTGTTCAAGATCATATTTGAGCATCAGTTTATATATGCAAGAAATCTCCTGTTTACCTTCTTCTTTGATTATTTTTTCAAACTCCACATCACCTTTCCTTATCCCTATTACTTTTTGATCTGTCATAATTTTTTCTCTTAAACATCTATACAAAAAACAGTTACAAATGTACCCATCGTTGAGAAGTTCTATTTCCATTTTCAATCGTCTTTGTCTTCCTTCCAACACTGTAATTAATATCTTCATAAGTTGGCCACTTTATGCAGGGCATTTTGTCATTTTTAAACAATGCTTCATTAATAGAGGCCCAGAGCGGTATTTTAGGGACCCAAATCGGTTTCCATACGTTTAAAAGTGACTTCCTAATGAAATGGTTGTTGAATTCTTGGTTAACTTTAATTGTGTCATATAATAAAATACCCATGTGCACCATATATCATGCCTGCAAATTCCAAATTCAAAACCTTTAGCTTTTCCAATCTTATCCAGTCTAGGACCCAACTTAGTACCGAGGCTTGATAATAGAGCTTTAGGTGTGGCAAGGCTAAACCTCCTCTTTCGACCGCATCACATAGTAATTTCACCTTGATCCTCGGTTTTTTACCATTCCAGATAAAATCAGACAGGTCCTTATTCCATTTTTTAAAAAGGAATTTCATTTGTAATAATTGGCAAATTTTGGAATAAATACATTATTTTCGGGAGTATGGCCATCTTAATTACTGATATTTTACCCATCCAGGAAATTTTTAAATTCTTCCATCTATTAATTTCTCTTTTCACCTCTTTCCATACTTTTTCGTAATTGTTTTTAAAAATACTTACCTGGGGTGTTTCACGATCTATAGTGAAAGAAAAACCCGTCCTTTTCTCCGTTTCTTGGTACTGTATTGGGAAGTAGACTTCATTTGTCTCTACGCGAAGCTGGAATGGAAGATATGTATTCACTAAATAATAATGCATGCTAACAACAAACAAACAAATATGGTCATTTATATACTGCTTCAACCTGCCTAACCAGTTTACAACTGTAAGCTAATTGGTTCCAACAACCAGAAGGATGCGAGCCTGAGTCAAGCTTGAGCCCTTTTTGCTGGTCTTGAACTCGCAACCTTATGGTTTTGAGTGAGTGGCTGCAGTATAGGCACTGAGCCCCTGCGCCACCGGGGCTCCTATCCATACTAAGCCAGAACAACAAAAGCCAAGTCCCTCTGAACATTTCTTCCAAGAGAAACATTTGGATAGACCCAGTCAAGCAGCTGTGTATTTTGAGATTACAACAAGTGTCAAGAACTCTGTGGTGGAGTCTGCTCCTTTGGAGGTCTTTAAACAGAGGCTGGATGCGTTAATGTATATTTAAGGTACAAATGTTCAGATGTGGCCATCTTTTTTGGGTGCATTGACTGAGATTTCCTGCATGGCAGAATGGGGTTGGACTGGATGGCCCTTGGGGTCTCTTCCAACTCTATGATTCTATGGGATGAGGCCGGACCAGTGCAGAATATAGTGGGAATATAGTCTGACACTGGTTTGTGGTATGGTTGGCACCCAGGACTTTATCTTCCGTCCTTGGCATATCTCCTATGATTCATCTGAGCGGAGTATGAGGTTACACCACCAAATGTAACAACATATTCTCAGGGAAATATCACGAAAACTTACAAATTTAGATGTTGAGGACTTCATATTACTGCCTCCTGATATGTTGTTGATGAAGTCTTTGGACAGTCCTGAAAAAAATAGTGAGAGTTATTCAAGATGACCTGAACTGGGAAGCTGAGCGTTGGTTTTGGCAGTTGGGATTTGACAGTTGAGTCCAAGAGAGGACTGGGTTCCATGAGTTCCTGAGGGAATAGTCAGTTAGGGCTTGAGATCCTGAGATTGAACTGGGAAGCTGGACCAAGGCTACCAAAATAATAATAAATAATAATAATTTTTTTATTTTTATACCGCCCTTCCATAGATCAGGGCGGTTCACAGCAAATATCAATAAAACAATTAAGAATACATAAAAACACCCCTCTCTCACTGACCCCTCCCCCCTGGTAAAAAGCCACCACAGCGGCAAGATAGTCCTCCGCAGTTTTGGGGAGCTTCTTCCCAGGTGACATGGGGGGGGGGGGCAGCGGCAGAAGTAGTCCTCCACCAGCTCTCAGGCAGTCCCCGATGTTGCTGGGTCTGCCTGATGGCTCCCTCTGAGGCCGAGATGACAGTTGAGGAGGGAGGGGACTCTTCCTTCAGGCAGTCCCTGATGTTGCTGGGTCTGCCTGATGGCTCCCTCTGAGGCCGAGATGACAGTTGAGGAGGGAGGGGCCTCTTCCTTCAGGCAGTCCCTGATGTTGCTGGGTCTGCCTGATGACTCCCTCTGAGGCCGAGATGACAGTTGAGGAGGGAGGGGCCTCTTCCTTCAGGCAGTCCCTGATGTTGCTGGGTCTGCCTGATGACTCCCTCTGAGGCCGAGATGACAGTTGAGGAGGGAGGGGCCTCTTCCTTCAGGCAGTCCAAGATGTTGCTGGTCTGCCTGATGGCTCCCTCTGAGGCCGAGATGACAGTTGAGGAGGGAGGGGCCTCTTCCTTCAGGCAGTCCCTGATGTTGCTGGGTCTGCCTGATGGCTCCCTCTGAGGCCGAGATGACAGTTGAGGAGGGAGGGGCCTCTTCCTTCAGGCAGACCTTGATGTTGCTGGGTCTGCCTGATGGCTCCCTCTGAGGCCGAAATGACAGTTGAAGAGGGAGGGGCTTCTTCCTTCAGGCAGACCTTGATGTTGCTGGTCTGCCTGATGGCTCCCTCTGAGGCCGAGATGACAGTTGAAGAGGGAGGGGCCTCTTCCTTCAGGCAGACCTTGATGTTGCTGGGTCTGCCTGATGGCTTCCTCTGAGGCCGAGATGAAATTCAACACGGAGGAGGACAGGTTGCTTACCTATTACAGTATTTCCAAGTAGACCACAAATTGAACATGAGTCAACAGTGAGATGCGGCAGCTAACAAGGCCAATGCGATTTTAGGCTGCATCAATATATATCAGTATAGTGTCTAGATCAAGGGAAGTAATAGTGCCACTCTATTCTGCTTTGGTCAGGCCCCACCTGGAATAATATCGTGTCCAGTTCTGGGCAAAACAATTCAGAAAGGACATTGAGAAACTGGAGCCATGTGTTCAAAGGAGGGCGACTAAAATGGTGAAGGGTCTGGAAACCATGGAGCCCTATGAGGAAGCCCTTAGGGAGCTGGGGATCCTTCTTCCAGGGATGTAGCCAGCATTTTGGGAAGAGGGGGGGTCCAGATGAAGTGCCACCATTTTGAGAGACTAAGAGCTAGAATGTACATACATGCACTTTATTAGTTTTATAAGGTTAAAACTTGTTCAATGTTAACAGCCTATTTTTAATAAGTTAGGCCTAAAACTTGACAAAATAATAACAAGATAAAGGCACAAAACGCGATAAATGGAAAGCAATATGAAAAATCATTTAAATATTAATCCTATTCACAAGGAAGAGACCTAAAAACAGGGTACTTTTACAAACTTGTCTCAGTGCCTCAATGGTTTGTTGTGGTTTATTATATTGATTTGAGGCGTATAAGTCTAAACACACCCACAACAAGGTCAAAAAGCCTCAGGGCTTGCAAAACAACAGCAAGTCCTATGCTCTCAGCCTCTGAGGATGGCAATGGCAGAACCCCATTCATTACATGGCAGGTTTGGGCTGGATTAGATGACCTCTGAGGGTCCCTGTTCCAGCTCTAAATGAATGGAGGCAGATTAGATTTAGCCTCCTCTGCAGCCATGGAGGCCCTTGGGCAAGAACCCTCTTCTTGTTACTGCCTTAAACGTGTCCCAGACGCTTTGAGTCGGGACCTCATTTTCCAGATTTTCCCTTGGAAAAGAACTTTATTTCTTCTGAAATTTCTTTAACTAAAGTTGTATTATTCAAAAGATTAGTATTCAGTCGCCAAAAGAAGTCTTTTCTCGGCATTTGCAATTTAAAAAGTAACACCGGTGGCCTGACCAAGTTTTTGGCATAATGTCAGTCTTTTAAATTTTAGAACACAATTGAGAAGAAATTAAAAAGAAATCTAATGCAGACCATGATTGGAAGCCTTTTGAGTTCCCATATTTAAAACACCAACTGGGTTATTATTTCTGCAACGTGTTTTGGACCTTAGTTATTAAAAATGCTCAAGGTCCAACCCCAGACTGCAGAAACAACCCACTTTGAGGTTGCTCTAACTGCCCTGGCACAGTGCTAGGGAATCCTGGGAATTGTAGTTTTGTGAGAAAGAGGCCTTGTGCCACAATACACTACAATTCCCATGCACCTGAGGAAGTGGGTTTAGGTCTTGGCAAGCTCATTCTGCCAACTCCTTTCTTCCAGTGAGTCTCAAAGGTGCTACAAGATCTCTCCTCTATTATTATTAGGAGGGAGCAAACTGAAGTGGGGCAGGATTGGATGGAAGTGGGAGAGCAGTAACTGCAATGGGAGGCTGAAAAAGCGCCCACACTTAAATACATTTCCATGCTTAAATACAGTGAGTTTCATTCACCACATAAAAGCAAACCTGTCAATCAAATAGCCAGGCCCCGCCCACATTTGCATTCCAGCCAATCCTTTCCCGCCACGCTTTGAGCCCCGCCCCCTTTCCCTCCCACCTGAAAGGCAGCGATGCGTCTCCCTCCCCCGTCCTGAAGCGTGAAGCGCTAGTGCGCATGCGCGCTGATTAAACGGCGCCTCTCCCGTTGGGGCGCATGCGCAGACGTGAAAGTGTGGCTCTTTTTAAAAAAAACGGAGGGAAGAGGCGGGCGCCATTTTGTTGGGCCGCTTAAGGTTAGAAGTAAGCGAGGAAGAGGCCCACAGACTCTGAGAGAGAGAGAAGGAACAACTACTGCCTGTGAGGGCCTTGTAGGCCTTCCTCCATGGCTGAGGCCTACGTCCATTGGCCCCTTGGGGCTTTTTAATCACTCTGGGCTCTGGGGGGGATTAGGATAACAAAGCATGGAGCCCAAGGCCTTTGGAGGAGGCGCCAGGTTGAGCTCCACAGTGTCCTGCAGCATCTAAAAAGGCCAATGCGATTCTAGGCTGCATCCATAGAGGTATAGGGTCCAGTTCAAGGGAAGTCATAGTGCCACTCTATTCAGCTTTGGTCAGGGCCTCACCTGGAATACTGCTGTGTCCAGTTCTGGGCCCCACAATTAAAAAAGGGATGTTGAGAAACCGGAGCCATGTGTCCAAATAAGGGCAACTAAAATGGTGAAGGGTCCGGAAACCCTGTTAGGAGCACCTTAGGGAGCTGGGATGTTTCGCCTGGAGAAAAAAAGGTTAAGGGGTGATACGATAGCCCTGTTTAAGGATTTGAAGGGATGCCATATTGAGGAGGGAGCAAGCTTGTTTTCTGATGCTCCAGAGAATAGCACACAATGGAGCAATGGATCCACGCTGCAGAAAAAGAGATTCCAGCTCAACATTAGGAGGAACGTCCTGACAGTAAGGGCTGTTCGACAGTGGAATATGTTGCCTTGGAGTGGAGTGGAGTCTCCTTCCTTGGAGGTCTTTAAGCAGAGGCTGGATGGCCATCTGTTACGGATGCTTTGATTGAGAGTTCCTGCATGGCAGAATGGGGTTGGACTGGATGGCCCTTCTTGGGGTCTCTTCTAAGTCTATGATTCTATGAATCTGTGCTCATAATGGTAATAAGTTGTGGATGTGGGACATTTTGCAAAACAAATGAACGGTCAGAAAAGGGGTCCATAGCCCATCTCTCTCTTGTCAATTCCTCTCATAACAGTCTCAGCATTTTATATTAGCCAGTTGAAAATGTAAATTAGCTGTGTTTGAAAAGGAAAGTGGAACATGAAAACATCTCTCTCTCTCTCTCTTTCTTATCCTCAGGTTCACATGAACTGAAAATCGCATTTGAAAACTCAGTTTGCTTAGTCAATCAATCAATGTTTATTGATTAGCCCAAGGGCCATCTCAAACTATCACAAAGCCAAATAGAACTCTATATAAAAACTCTCTATGAAAGAGTTCTCTGAAGATGCCAAAGCCACAGATGCTGCGAAACGTCAGGAATGAACCCTTCTAGAACATGGCCACAGAACCCGAAAACCCATAAAGACGATGGATGCCAGTGATGAAAGCTTTCGACTTCACATCTGTGTAAAAGGTTAGCAAAATAGCTCTTTAGAAGAGGATGAGAAAGCCTGTTTTCTCTTTCATGTTGTTGTAGTCACTGCATGAATATTATCCTAAACGACCATGACGAAAATAAAAGGTAATTAAATATAGGCTTGATATCACTTGATACCAACACTTTTCAAAACAGGAACCTTGACTCAAAGGTCGCTTGCTATCCATTTTGCAAAGAACAAATCTGCCAAGTTGCCTAGGTTCATTTCAAACACAGAAGTCAATTTTATTTTATTTATTTATTTTGTAATTTGTTATAGTTTTTTATTTTTATTTTATTTGTCAAGTTACCTGCTTATTTTATCTAATTCTATCTTGTATTATTATCTATTGTTTTATATGTTTTTTGTTGTTATCCTTTGGAATATACGCCTTTGGCAGGTTTTATTTTTATCGATTTTATTGATGTGTAAATCAATGTATCTATATAAATAAAGTATAATAATAATAACAATCAAAGGGATTTGAGTGATAACAATAATTGTATAATTGTTTGTACACTTCCAGAGAGAACTAAGCCTGTAGCTTTCCACAGGGAAATTGTTTTTAATCAATAGAAACAAAACTTGAAGAGAACGTATAAAATGAGGCCCATCATCAAGCCAAGAGGTATAAGAAGCATTCAGTTGTGAACATCTTTCTCTGTGTGTTTAATTATAGGCGAATTTTCCACATTTGACTCCGATAAGCATTCGCTTGGATGTGACTGGAGCTGTTCAGCTGGGTAAGTACTTCAAATTATAAATCCCTTCTTTATTTTCTTCAGCAACACGTTCTTCTAAAAGTGCCATTATCGTAACTGGTTCAGACAAACACTTCTTCTTTTGAATAAATACGTGTCTAAGGGGGTAAAACAGACCGCCCCTGATAAAGCCAGATTAGGGCCGCACCAACTGGACGCAGCTGCCCCAATCCACCTTTTTTTCCAGCCGAAAAAGAAGCTGCAAAGAACCACTCCTTTTTGTGCCTACAAAAAGCTGGCTTTTCTGTCCCACCACACATTAGGGGGCTTTAAAGTGCCTAAACACCACACCGCCAGAGCGCCTGGAAGCTGGCCCACACGTGGACAGTGAGAAGCTGGCTTCCGTGCGTCTTGAAGGTGTGTGTGTTGTCTGAATGCCATGCCCCCCAAACCAACTGCAAGCTGGCTTTTTATGCTGGTCTGTTCCGGCCCTAAGATTCAAATGGTGGAAGCGAGAAAAGAAAATTAGCTTTTTGGTACTAATTTTATGGGGGGGGACACACTAATGAGCATATCCAACATTGCTTTGATGTGCCAAACTTGATGGGATAAGAGTTTAAAAAAGGGGACATTCATGAGGCACCCTATTTCATGTAATGCATTTCAGTTGGTTTTTGTACAGGGTCATCCTTTTAATCCTCTTTAATATGTGTGTGTGTGTTTATTCCTCCCCTTCCTTAGGATGCTTTACAAGACCCTAAATCTTCTTAAGTTTGGCTTCCCAACTTTTTCTTTTTGTTGGAGTCTGAAAAATACTGTAACTAATCTGCTAAAAAGCTTTATTTATACAAAGGGCTAAAATAGCCTATTAACCTTAGCTAGACAAGATTAATAGTCTGCTTCACAGCACAAGATACATAATGTGTTTTTACTTAACAGCTGCAAGATGGTACAGATGGGCATCGAGCTCCAGCTCCTTTGGCTCAGCGTAGCAGTAGTACTCGCAGCATTGACGCGCAGGCTCCAGGTGGAGTAAAGAAGGGCAGTAACAACAGCAGCAGATCTCAGTCTGTGTCTCCTGGCTCATTCCTTGCCATCTCCAATGAGTGAGTGAGGCAGTGAGGAGAGCCCATGCTCTGCTGATGACTTGCTTGGGGACCCCAGAGAAAAAGATACTTTTGTTTCATGGGGCTAGATGTCTGGGCTAGAATTCAGAGGGGTTAGGAGTTGGAGTTGAGATAGGGTGAAGGGTGAAGCGTGAAGGGCTTAGGATGAAGGGTGAAGGGGCAGGCTTGGGGCAAGTGTTTGTTATTTGGGGTTCAGAGGTGGTTTCTTCTTCTTCCTCTTTCTTAGCTGCACCTGCTGAAAACAAGGTTTTCTTAATCATATTATTATTATTATTACATTTTATTTATTTACAACAACCTTTTACACCCCTCCCTTGGGAGTTAGTGGGGCAGATGGAGGGAGCAAGGGAAGGGGCCCTGTGTGCCCTTCATCTGCCCCAATGCCTTGGAGGACACCCAGCTGAGAATCCCCCAGAGCCATGGGGCAGAGGGAGGGAGCAAGCGAAGGGGACCCTTGCTTTCTCTTTCAGGGCGACTGGGAGAGAGGGGAAGGAAGCGGGCAGCCATTGGCTGTGGCTGAGGGGACGGGGCATGCTCCTGTCGGGAATGGAGCTCGCAATGGCGGCTTGCCAGGAGGAAGGAAATTGCAGGCCCTGGCAAGCTGCCGCTGCCCCCTGGCTCAGTACCCCCCCCCCCCAGGACTGAGGGAAGCCCCCTACTAGGTCCCAAGGGACAAAGTTAGGCAGGGGAGGGTGCCAAACACAGAGGTAAGGAGCCATCGTTGGGAGGGAAGGGAAAGGAGGGGGAGGAGGAGCTGGGAAACTCGCGAATAATCAAAACCGCAAGTTCCAAGACCGCGAATATGGAGGGGCAACTGGACGTACCTGTGGTAATTTGGGAAACTGGCACATTCTTTGGCTGGACCCTGAATTGCTCTCAGAGTTTAGGTGGCATCTGGTTGCTTGCAGAGCGGAGGCAGCAGCTGGCAGCTGTTTGAGGACTGAAGGAGGTTTTCCTTGACATCCAGTCCAACCCCACTTACCCCCCCCCCCCAAAAAAAACCCCAAAACCTGGCATCCACCCCACCAAAAAAAAAATCACTCAAGATATTTTTTTCCACTAAAAAAGGACACTGGGATTGTTAAGGACAGCTTTGCTGTGCTTTAAGCATGATTTGAGTGTTGGACAACAACTCTGGAGATCAGGGTTCAATTCCCCACACCTGAATGCAAACCCACTGTGAGCTCCAGAGTCTCACATATTTCCCAGTCGCAAATATGGAAGAATCTAATCAATCAACCACAACTTATGAAAGAAACCCAATTCTATATTAGGGTTCCGACACTCTCGTCTAATAAAATCAAAAGGAAAAGCTCCTACTAGTTAAGACTTAAAAGTTAAATTTACCCTTTCCCTCAGGAAACACTGGTTTATAGTTGCAAGATAAAAATACCTACCTGGGGTGTTTCATGGTCAGTAGTGAAGGTAAAAGTTGTTTCCTTGACCTCTATTGAGAAGTACAGTTCATTCGTTTCTACGCGAAGCTGGAATGGAAGATATGTATTCACTAAATAATAATGCATGGTAACAACAAAACAACAATGGTCAGTTACATACTGCTTCACCCACCTAACCAGTTTACAACTGTAAGCTAATTGGTTCCAACAACCAGAAGGATGCGAGCCTGAGTCAAGCTTGAGCCCTTTTTGCTGGTCTTGAACTCGCAACCTTATGGTTTTGAATGAGTGGCTGCAGTATAGGCACTGAGCCCCTGCGCCACCGGGGCTCCTATCCATATTAAGCCAGAACAACAAAAGGCAAGTCCTTCTGAACATATATATATTATATATAATTATTCATTTTCCCTCTCTGTATTTGATGACACAGGACCAACCTTCCTCTATTTTTTCTTTTGTTTTGCCTTTGATCAATGCCGTCAGTACATCCATCTCTACCGCTTCGTAAAGTTTAGCTAGCCACTCTTCTATTGTTGGTATTACCGAACTTTTCTATGATTTGGCAAAAATAATTCTCGCCACAGTAATCATATATACTATAATACGCTTAAATTTCTTTTCTATCGCTTTGTCGAGTTCGGAGGTCATGTTTAACAAAAACAGGAGTGGGTCAAAGGGGATTTTCTCATTTAAGATTTCCGAAAGTGTTGAGTGTATTTTTTCCAGAACTTTTCTGCTTCTTTACATTTCCACCATACATGATAGAAATTCGCATCACGTTTTTGGCATTTCCAACATGCTGCATCTCTCTTCTTGTAAATTAGGTTAATTTTATATGGAGAAATATGCCACTGATGCAGGGCCCTGTCTTCTCTTTTTCCTGAATGAATGTCTTTTGTGGTGCCTTTCTTTGTGGGGAAGACATATGGGAAGAAGACCAAGCTTTTAAAGTGGATTGTTGGAGCCAGTGTGGACTAGTTGTTTGAGCATTGGACTATGACTCTGGGTTCAAATCCCAGCTCGGCCATGGAAGCCCACTGAGTGGGGCATCACACTCTCTCAGCCTCAGAGGAAGGCCATGGCGAGCCTCCTCTGAACAAACCTTGCTCAGGGAAACCCGATGAGAGGGTGGCCAGGAGGAAGAAAGGACTTGAGGACACACAACAACAGCAAAAAGTGGGTCTAGGAATCAGAGAAAAGGGTGAGTGAGTGAGTGGGAAGGGAAGCAAAAGTGGGTGGATAGGAAAGGAATGGGGCCAAAGTCTGGGAAGGAGAAGGGGTTATGGGGGGGGAGAAATGGGGTCATGGAAACCCACTGGGTGGCACTCTCTCAGCTTCAGAGGAAGGCCATGGAAGGCTTTCCTGAACAAGTCTCTTGGCAAGAGAGAGAGGAAGGAAGGAAGGGAAGAAGGAAGGAAGGAAGAGGGAAGAAAGGATCTTGTCGTATTTTGAGATGTGTTTCTTGCCCTTGTCAAGTACAATTCTGTCAAGTTCTGTTTTATTTACACTTATTCCAGCCGTTTTATTATCTGTTTTGAACCGCTCCGTTATTTGTCTGTGTGAGAACCAGTCATGCATTATTATCTCCTCAGACTTCATTCGTTCGAATGATTTTAATCCGATACCATTTCCACTTTCCAAGAGGGATTTGTAGGTCTGATATTTAATTTGCTGCTTTGGTTTTGTTCGTTGAAAGAAAGCTTCTTGTGGAGACACCCACAGGGGTAGCTTATTATAGAATAGCCTTTTTATTTTCAGCCATGAGGATAGTAGAGCGTTTCTCACAAAGTGGTGAGAGAAATCAGAATTTTCTTTGCGTTTTTCGTACCACAAAAAGGCATGAAAGCCAAACCTCAGTTTGACACTTTCCAGATCTAGTATTCTCTTGTTGTCCAATCTTATCCAGTCCTCTAGCCAAAGCAAGCAAGCTGAAAAGAAATAGGAGCTTTAGGCTGGGTAAAGCGCATCCTCCCTGTGCAAATTTTGCAGTCAAGATCTTCCATTTGATTCTAGCTTTCTTCCCTGACCATAAAAATTTTGAAAGCTCTTTTTGCCAGTTATCTAAATAACGTAAATGTGAAACAATTGGCAGGTTTTGGGAAAGGAACATAAACCTGGGTAAAACGTTCATCTTAATAACTGCTGCTTTACCTAGAAAAGAAATTTGCAATTTAGACCATTTCACCAAATGTCCTTGTATCTCTTTCCAGGGTTTCATGTAATTATTTTGAAAAAGATCTATATATCCTTTTCATCAAGTAAACACCCAAATATCTTACTTTCCCCCCCTATTTTAAAGCCCGACAGCATCTGTAGTTCTTCATCTTTTCTCTGTGACTGGTTTTTGGTTAGGATTGAGGTTTTTTCATAATTAACTTTGAATCCCAAGACTTTTCCATATCCTTGTAGTATCTCTGACACGTTCTACAGAGGTTTTTGGATCCTCTAAATACAAAATAATGGCGGGATACACACCGCCATATAGTACGTATTGTATACGTACTAGGGTTAGGAAGGGGCGGTGCTTCCGCACCCCCCTAACCCTAGTACGTATACAATACTTACAAGATGGCGGCGCCCCTTCCACATGGGCGCCACCATCTTTACGTACTGGACGCATAGCGTCCAGACGTGTCACGGCGCCTATGACGTCGCGAATGCGCCAGCGGTGCCTCGCGACGTCATCAGTGCGCTGCGAAAAGCAGCTCCGAAATGGAGCTTCTTTTTTGCTCCGCACGGGAGCCGCGCGGTTTGGCTGCTGCAGCTCCCGCACGGAGCAAATGGCGCCAGCGGGAGACCGCCGCAAAGTGGCGGTCTGTATCCCGCCAATGTCATCTGCGAAAGCCCTCAATTTGAAACAACCATCTTTAATTTGCACTCCTTTTATTGCTTGGTCACTTCTTATTTGAGTATTTAAGATTTCTAATACCATTATAAACAACAAGAGTGAAAGAGGACACCCTTGTCTGGTGCCTCTTTCAATGCAGATATTTGGTGTTCTTTCTTCATTAATGATTATCTGGGCTTTCTGTTCTTTATAAATAACTGCAATCCACAGTGTCACAGAGTCTTCATATAAGGGACAGACACATGTACTCCCTTCTGTCGCATTTGATATCATGAGTACAGCATTTCCGGATTCCATGTTGGAAAGTCTGGTATCCCATCTCACCAAGGTGCTCTTGAGGTGGTAGTAATCTGCCCTACAACATCTTGGACTGCCTGAAGGAAGAGGCCCCTCCCTGCTCAACTGTCATCTTGGCCTCAGAGGGAGCCATCAGGCAGACCAGCAACATCAGGGACTGCCTGAAGGAAGAGGCCCCTCCCTCCTCAACTGTCATCTCGGCCTCAGAGGGAGCCATCAGGCAGACCCAGCAACATCAAGGACTGCCTGAAGGAAGAGGCCCCTCCCTCCTCAACTGTCATCTCGGCCTCAGAGGGAGCCATCAGGCAGACCAGCAACATCTTGGACTGCTGAAGGAAGAGGCCCCTCCCTCCTCAACTGTCATCTCGGCCTCAGAGGGAGCCATCAGGCAGACCAGCAACATCAGAGACTGCCTGAAGGAAGAGGCCCCTCCCTCCTCAACTGTCATCTCGGCCTCAGAGGGAGCCATCAGGCAGACCCAGCAACATCAAGGACTGCCTGAAGGAAGAGGCCCCTCCCTCCTCAACTGTCATCTCGGCCTCAGAGGGAGCCATCAGGCAGACCAGCAACATCTTGGACTGCCTGAAGGAAGAGGCCCCTCCCTCCTCAACTGTCATCTCGGCCTCAGAGGGAGCCATCAGGCAGACCAGCAACATCTTGGACTGCCTGAAGGATGAGACTTCTCCCTCCTTTAACTGTATTTTTATTGTATTAGCGATTTTACTGTACACCGCTATGATCATCGCGGAATAGCGGTCTATAAATAAAACATATTATTATTATTATTCCACTGTCGATGTCCAGATGGAGATCATCGACTAGGGCGACCGTGGCAGTTTCAACTCCTTATCCCGCCCTAAAGCCGGTTTGAAATGGGTCCAGATAATTGGCTTCATCCAAGACAGCCTGAAGTTGGAAGGCGACTGCCCTCTCAATCCCTTTGCCCAAAAATGGTAGTAAAGAGACTGGCCTATAGTTGTTCATTATCAGGGGATCTAGAGAGGGTTTCTTTAAGAGTGGCTTAACCACTGCATGCTTAAGTGCTGATGGAAATTTCCCCTCTCTAAGGGATGCATTTATTATAGTCTGAAGCAGTGATGTTACAGCATCTCCTCCCTGAATGGTCAGCCAAGATGGGCAGGGATCGAGGGGGCAAGTCGTCCTCCTTACACATCCAAGGAGCTTGTCTACTTCATTGGTACTCACAAGCTCAAAATGATCCAGTCTAACGCAGTCCACAGAGTCACTGGATACCTCTCTCATAGTCTCTGTTTTAATGCTGGCATCCAGATTGACCCTTATCTGAGAGATCTTATCAGCAAAGAAGTCATTGAATGCATCACAGCAGGCCGTTGTTGGTTCTAGTAATACGTTCGGGGTGGGAGGCAGTTGGATTAGCTTTCTGATCACTCTGAATAGCTCTGCTGGACGAGACTCTGCGGATGCAATACGTGCAGCATAGAACAAGTTCTTTGCTGCATCAATTGCTACTCTGTAGGAAACTAAAAGGTTTCCTAGGAGCTTCTTGTCAGATAATCGTCGATGTTTCCACCAGTGGCGCTCTAGTCATCGCACGGCTTGCTTCATTTTCCGAAGATCTTGAGTGTACCATGATTTTTTATTTGAAGCAAGCTGGAGAGGACGCTCGGGAGCGATGCTGTCTATAGCCCTGGTTAGGTCTTTATTCCAGGTATCAACCAGGGTGTCGACAGAATCGCCGTCATTTCCAACCATAAAACCCTCTAGGGCTTCCTGGAACCTTTTGGGTTCCATCAGCCTTCAAGGGCAAATCTGTTTAATGGATCCTCCACCCCCAAGGGGGGTGTGGGTAGTGGCTTTTAGGCCAACCTTGACCAGCTTTTCTGGATTACCAGATCCCTTATCATAGTCCTTACAAAACAGATCACGATGTCCCTAGGTAATTTTTTTATCTTGTGCTTGAATAGAGTTCACTCTGAAAAGTTTATCGATTTCCAGATCCATTGTTTCTTCAGAGACATTTATGTATTTGGCTAAATTGGGTACTATTCATTCCGAAAGGTCTTTGTAATTTCCCCCCGATATTCCTCTAATTTTTATGCATTGTTCTCTATATCTGAGCTCGTTATTCTATTCCACGATCTGCAGCTCTTCTTGTTTCTTGGAGAGCTCATTCATTGTATTTTCTAATTCCGTAGTCCTTTCCCTGATTATTTCCATCTCTTTCTGGGTATTTTTTTTATGTCAGCTGTCATCTTTTCCATTTTCTTTCCCAGATTTTCCACTTCTATTTTGAAATCTTTTCTGATTTCTTCTCTCGCCTCTTTTATTTCACCTCTTGTTTCCTGAATAGATTCCTTCATATCTTCTTTCAGTTCTTGACGAAGTTCTCTCATCTCTTGCCTGATTCCCCTTCCTCGCTTTTATATAGTATTTCACCTCTGTCTTAGTTAGTTAAGCAGGAGTTCCATTGTTTTGAAGCCTTTTACAACAGGGAAGTTTGCAATGCAGTAAATAGTCCATTACGTCTCTTTCAATGCTTTACTGCTTTACTATGGTAGAGTTACGGCTGGAAACATGGGGAAATGTCACAGTAGCAGGTAGGAAAATTATCTCTCTGCCATTATCTCTCCTTCAATGAATTTATTAGCGAAGCTTTTAAATAGGCCGGGACGTTTTGAGTCTCGGCTCCAGCCGCGAGCGACAACAGTAGGCGGCTTCAGTTCTTCGGCTCTAAGGGTTCGCTGTTTCCGGGATAAACCTCCGAGGTTTGTCCTCCCGAAACGTCCGCATCCTCTCTCAAAGAGCCCCCGGCGAACCGTTGCTTAAGCCCCCATATCAGGGGAGTTTTGGACAGGTTATTGCAGGTCCTGTTCATCCAAGAACCACTGTTGTAGGAGGCCAGGTCATGGAGCATCTTCCTTCAATGCCCTGTTGCCTGGAAGTCGTGTTAATGTATATTTAAGGTAAAAATGTTCAGATGTGGCCATCTTTTTTGGATGCATTGACTGAGGTTTCCTGCATGGCAGAATGGGGTTGGACTGGATGGCCCTTGCGGTCTCTTCCAGCTCTATGATTCTGATTCATCTGAGCGGAGTACGAGGTTACACCACCAAATGTAACAACATATTCTCAGGGAAATATCACGAAAACTTACACATTTTGATGTTGAGGACTTCATAGCACTATGTTCTGATATCCTGAAGTTTTTGGACGGATCTGGAAAAAATAGTGAGAGTTTATTTATTTAGTTATGTTATTTATACCCTGCCCTTCAGCCCTAAAGGCTTTCAGAGCGGCTTACAATTATTATTGTTAATAAGACGGTTCCCTGCCCTCAGGCTTACAATCTTAAAGACATGACACAAAAGGAGAAGGCAGTGGTGGTGGGGAAGGGGATGAAGTCTAGTGGTTCTTCTCTTCCTCTGATGCTTGGACCAAGGCAGATGGACTGGAGGGAGGGCACTCTATCTTCAGGCTATCCCTGATGGAGCTGGGCCAGCCTGTTCACTCCCTCGCAGGCCGAAGGATGACAGTTATGGAGGGAGGGCGCTCTATCTGAGGTTAGAGAAAGTCTAGGAGTAGCTAATACAGCAGAGGACAGGATCAAGATTCAAGATCATAGAATCATAGAGTTGGAAGAGACCCCAAGGGCCATCCAGTCCAACCCCCTGCCATGCAGGAAATCAAGATCAAAGCATCCCCGACAGATGGCCATCCAGCCTCCGTTTGAAGACCTCCAAGGAGGGGAACTCCACTACACTCCTAGGAAGTGTGTTCCACTGTCGAACAGCCCTTACTGTCAGGAAGTTCCTCCTAATGTTGAGGTGGAATCTCTTTTCCTGCAGCTTGCATCCATTGCTCTGGGTCCTAGTCTCTGGAGCAGCAGAAAACAAGTTTGCTCCCTCCTCAATATGACATCCCTTCAAGGATATAAACAGGGCTATCATATCACCTCTTAACCTTCTCTTCTCCAGGCTAAACATACCCAGCTCCCTAAGGCATTCCTCACAGGGCTTCATGGTTTCCCGACCCTTTACAATTTTAGGGTCTGGACATGCTCCAGTTTCTCAATGTCCTTTTTGAATTGTGGTGCCCAGAACTGGACACAGTATTCCAGGTGTGGAAGTAGAAAGAGGGGAAGGCCGAATGCTAGACGGATGGACTCTACTAAGTAGGTCATGGGTATGACTTTGGAGGACCTAAGCAGAGCAGTGGAGGACAGGGCGTCTTGGCAATGTCTCATCTCCAGGGTCTCCATGGGTTGAGATTGACTGGAGGGTGGATAACAAAAACATCTACACTGTAGAAATAATGCAGCTTGACACCATTTACAGGTAGCTCCATCCTGTGCAATGCTGGGATTTATAATTTTATAAGCCTCTTCTGCCCAAGAGTGCTAGTGCCCAGGAATCCTGGGATCCTGTAGGATGGAGCTATGGCAGTGAAAGAGGTATCCAGATTGCATTATTTCTACAATGCAGATGCACCCAGGGTCAACCCTGCCATTGCCGTGCCATCCCAAGATATTTTTTATTTTTAAGCGGGCATTTGATATACAATTTGTATCAGGGTGGATGTTACGGAGCAGGTGGGTTTTAGTTATGCTTTTAGGTTTTGTATATATGTTTTAATGTATTTAATTTAACTTTCCCGTTAACTTTATATGAGTTTTTAGACGTGATCAGTTTTTATCCTTGTATGTATTTTTGTATTTTGTCTTCTATTGATACGGTCAGCTGACTAATCATTAAAAATGTATTGCTGTTGGGTATATATATATTAATGTATTTAATTTAAAACATTTTTCCTGTTCCTGAGCTTAAAATACTCAACACTTACTCTCTCCATTTCTACCACAATACTGTACCCTAAGACATGTGATGACATTATAAATCCCATTGAGTTTTCTAATTAAAATGCTTAATTTTAGCTCGGTTTACCCACTTTTCAAATGTCATTCCCAGCTCTGCCATACAATTTTAAATTACCTTTAAAGTCATATGCAAGGACATTGGGAGAAGTCTTGGAGAGAGACAAAGACATTTACACTTTGCCAAAATTTTAAAGAGAATTATATTAAAACGTTATATAGGTGGCATATGACCCCCATAAAAATCAATTTAATATATAAATCAGCGAAAAGGCTTGATATACTGACTGCTATGTTAAGAGAGCGTTCACTGAATAGAGGAGGAATTGAAAGGTTTGGATGTGTTATCCTTTTAGTTATATTAAATCAAGTTATTACTGCTTGATGTATAAACAAATTAATAATTCTGAATAAAGTCACGAGGCTCAAATTGTTTATCTGAGCATAAAGTTTTGGATTCAGAGGTTTAAGTGTATATATATATATATATATATATATATATGGTAGAGTTTAATAAAGAATAATAATTAAATAATCTGGTTTACATGGATTATCTGGGAAGTATGTGAAGTGAACATGTTATTTACTGTGCTATCTCTGTTTTATGTTAGGGTAGAAGAGTATGTTAGAATAGATATGTTGTGTGATATAGTAGATATGTTATTTGACCTGTTACTTGATTTCTTATATTGTTTTGTGTTATATTGCGTATATTTTTGTGTTGTGCTAGTTCAGTGTTTGTATTAATATACATTTTATTAATTAAAAAAAATAAAGTCCTATGGAAGGACTGAAATATGGAAAGGAAGGGGAGGTGAAATTAGTGGAAGGAGTTAGAAGGAAAGTATAACATATAATATACAGTAGATGAGGAAATTATAATGGGAAGAGGAAAGGAAGAGTAGAAGAAAAGGCAGGGATTAAGAAGAACAGGTTGAATGGAAGGATAATTGATGCTTATTAGTTTTGATGTAATAATGCTGCAATGTTGTTTAATGATTTGGGAGAAAAAATTAGAGTTAATGTAATTCTAATATGTCTTAAGAGGAATTGAATCAAAGAATTATTATTATTATTATTAATTATTAATTTTTACCTCTATTTTGTTGGATTGTGAAATTGTGAAATTCTTCAGTGTTGATGAGGCTGTTATGTTACAATGTTTTTAATTAATAAAATTGATTTTCAAACTTTTTTTAAAAAACCACATTTTTGTTCTTTAATTCTCTTGCTTTCCTGGCATTTAAACAAAGTACATAAACCTTGGCTTAAGGTATTTGATTTAGGTCCAAAACACACTGCAGAAACAATCCATTCTGAATTTTTGTGGGTTTTTCGGGCAATGTGGCCATGTTCTAGAAGAGTTTATTCCTGACGTTTCGCCAGCATCCGTGGCTGGCATCTTCAGAGAATGCCGGCATGGAAGAGAGTGGGGTATATATATATATTATGTGACCCTACTCTCTTCCATGCCAGCATTCTCTGAAGATGCCAGCCACAGATGCTGGCGAAACGTCAGAAACAAAGTCTTCTAGAACATGGCCACATAGCCTGAAAAACCCACAAAAAACTATGGATGCCGGCCATGAAAGCCTTCAAATCCATTCTGAGACTGCCCCGACCGCCACAACTTTTCCATATTCCTATGTGATTGTATATTATGCTTAGATTATTTCAATTGTTTTAAATTTCATTGAGGTTTTTAAAATGTTTTTTTAATGTGTGAGCCGCCTTGGGTCCCTCCTGGGAGAAAGACGGCATGCAAATTAAATAAATAAATAAAAATTTGGCTACCTGCAGCATTGGGCCAAATGGTGATTTTGAGTCTCTGCTCTCTACTCTCTGCATCTGAAGGAGTTGACTTGAGTCTAGGAAAGCTCATGCTATCAGCTTGTCTTTCAAAGATGCCACACGATCCCTTTGCATCCTGATTCTACAAAACAGGACACCTGTCCTTATTAAGGACAAGGCTTCCCAGCTATTAGTTGAACTGGCTGCCTTTGCTCCTCTGCATTTTTCGTTTGCACCTGCTGCCAGGCTGTGAAAGGAGAAGAGAAGGGTGGGTATACTCCTCTCCCTTCACCCACACAAAGGAGAAGTGGCAGCGGTGCCCCCTCCACTCTCACCACTTTGGGGCTTTGCTATTCCTGGTGCCCAGCTGTCCCCTGGGGAGCCCAAATATGGCCACAGCTCATCCCAAAGCAAAAACATCTCCCACGCTTCCCTCTCACCCCAGACAGTGCCAGGACAATGGAGGGACATTTTGGGCACAGAGAGATCCCCGCCCAGCTAATCGTGTCCGAGAAAGGCCAAGCGAACCAAGCCAGCTGGCAGCAAGTGGGCGCATATAAAAGACCAAACCCAAGGGGCCGAGAGGAGATTGCAGAGCTCCACAGTCTGAAGCCAGAGACTCGCGCCTTTTCTATCCAGGTCCGGCCCTTGAGCCCCCCAATACTACCACCAACATGGAAGCCATCAAGAAGAAGATGCAGATGCTGAAGCTCGACAAGGAGAATGCCTTAGACCGGGCAGAACAAGCCGAAGCTGAACAGAAGCAGGCAGAGGAGAGGAGCAAGCAGGTGAGCAAAGACCTGGAGACTGTTTATTGTAGATACTCATGTATAAGTCTAGAAATGTTAGTTGAAAAATTGATCCAAAAAAATCAATGTGTCAATGTGAGTACCTTCATATATATATATATATATATATATATATATGCACACACACACACACACACATATACATACATACACACACACACACATATATATATATATATACACACACACATACACTCATCCCTCCATATTTGGGGATTTCATATTTGCAGATTTGATTATTCACTGATTGGATTAATATGCTCTCTCTAGGAATATCTAGGTCCTCCAGTGCAACTCTATCATCAACTTTAACTAAAAGTTGCACTGAAAGACTAGAGAATCCTAGAGAGAAGACTCTACTAGGACTTTGTAGCTCCTCAGTTGTATGGCCAGTGTCTGTCGGACGTTGACCACAGAGTTGCCCTGGAGGACCTAGAGATTCCTAGAGATGTATCGTCTCAGGTCTAAAAACATGATGTTTTTGTTATTTGTGATTTTTCCATATTCACGGGGGTCTTGTGCCCCTAACCCTAGCGACTATGGAGGAACGTGTGTGTGTGTGTGTGTGTGTATACACTGTATTTTTCTCTTTATTCAAACATAATACAAATACATAAAAACAATCAATCTGTATTCATAATAAACTAACACTCATCAACCATATTATATCCTATATTTTGTTCCTATTTATTTAACCATTACTTTCTCTATCATGCTTTCTTCTGGTCTACCTTCTCTCAACCATCTTTCTCTCTCTGGAGTTTATCAAACAGGAGGAATTTCTCTTAAATTCGAATGAAAAGAAAGTGGGGCCAGAACGCATTCACTTAAAGTTGCTAGTTTTGCGCAATTACGTGAATACTCATTGCATTCCAACTGGCTCCCCATTGCCCGAAAATAGCATGCCATTGCCCGAATTTGCATGTGGCAGTCTATCACGCAATAACGTGAAACCACATAATTGCACTCGGACTGACTTCCCATTGCCCGAATTTGTTGTCACACAATAACGTTAAACCCTAAGATTGCGTTCAGATTGCCATTTGATTATACTTCCAATTCCCCTTGTCTGATAAACTCCAATATCTTAAACATTCTTCCCATCCTCCTCCTTATTTCATATCACTTCCATAAACTGTCCAATTAACTTCTCTACTCTCCCTTCCTCTCCCCCTTCTCTACTTACATTCTTCTATTACTACATCTCATCTGTGTCTCCTATTCCTTCCTATTTCATCCCCTCCTCTTACTTCTTGATTTACTCGTACCTTCCAACCCTTTCCCATACCATCCAGCGCTTTTACCGTCTTCTGTTCTACCAGGAAAGTAACTTTTTTGAATGACAGTTCCTAGAATTACCAGCCAATGGGGCTAGTGACTTTCTAGCCAGTCCTAATTGTTGGTGCTTAGACTGGCGCAGGATCCTGAGAGTTGCAATCTTTAAAGCCACTTTCCAGAACTCTGTCAGGGTTCTGCAATAGGTTCCCAAGCCAAGCTGGTGTAGTACAGTGCCAGGCTATGCGTGTCCTTTGCTCAAGTCCCTGTCTGGCTATAAATCCCAATGGCTGACCTTGGATCCCCCTGTCGCCTTTGTCCAGACTGTCCTATCTTACAAGGTTGTTCTGCGGATGATGTATATATGTCAGAGGGAGGATAAAAAAGTAATTCTTTGTAAACCACATCCATTCAGGCATCCAAATCTAACAGAAGCAGCACCTATTTCTTAATCTGGATGCAGATTGTTGGTCAGTGCGAAATGTTGATCTCATCATATTTCTGTTGAGGGCTTTCATGGCCCGTCTCCAGCTTGCATGGTGCACGCCTGTGGTTTAACTTAGGAAAAACCATCACCATCAGTAGGACTTATTTCTGACTAGAATTCAAAGATATAGCCGTGTTAGTCTGTGGAACCAGTGCACAGAAAGATCTTGTAGCACCTTTGAGACTCACTGAAAGAAAGAAACTGGCTTCAGTCTACTTCCTCAGATGTATTTCACCTCCATGCACAAAACCAATTTCCTATGCCTTTGTGTACAGTAGTTAAAACTGGACCTGTAATTTCATTTCCGTATACAAAGGGTTTATAATCTGAATCAACATCCTCGCATACCAATGGCATATATATGTCTGTGCCTGGCTTCCACTCCACCAAATGCATCTGAGAAAGTAGACTGAAGTCTACAGAGGTTCATGCTGCCAATTTCTTCCTTTCGGTGAGTCTCAAAGGTGCTGCAAGAGCTCTCTCCATGTTGTTTCCGACTAGACATTCATAGCATTGCACTGTCAGAGACTTTTAAAGAAACCTATTATCTGCAATTTGAGAAGATGGAGGGATTGTAAAACAATATCAGCCTCTCTTCATTTATGCGTTCTTCCGCATTAATAACATGTGCTACCTACACCATGAGGTTGCTTGGCCAGACACGTCCTCTTTTTCATCGCTGAAATATTGGAGGGTATGTAACCTGGTACAGATTAAACCCTCCCTCACAAACCTCGCCACTTTCCTTGGTGTGTGTCATGGCTCTCTGTTTAGCTTGAAGCAGAAAATACTAGTTTCACATTCCTTGAGAATGACGAAGTCTTGGCAAAGGAAGGCAGGGAGTGAGGCAGTGTGACCCTGCCGCCCATGCTCAGGATGGCTCTGGGATGACCAAACGGCTGACAATAGGATAAGAACAAGACATGTGAGAGTTGGTATATACTGTATTTTCAGACCAGCATGAATCTCAGATCTCAGGTTGCTCCATGTCACTGACTGCAATGAAGGGGAGGAGAAATGCATTAGCAAATCTCGTAGAATCGTTGAGTTGGAAGAGACTGCAAGGGCCTCCAGTTCAACCCCATTCTGCCATGCTGGAACTCTCAGTCAAAGCATCCCCGACAGATGGCCATCCAGCCTCTTAAAGACCTCCAAGGAAGGAGTCTCCACCACCCTCCGAGGAAAAAGTGTTTTCTAGTGTTAAACAGCCCTTACTGTCAGGAGGTTCTTCCTAATGTTGAGGTGGAACCTCTTTTCCTGGAGCTTGCATCCATTGCTCCAGGTCCTAGTCTCTGGAACAACAGAAAACAAGCTTGGTCCCTCCTCAATGTGACATCCCTTCAAATATTTAAACAGGGCTGTCATATCACCTCTTAACCTTCTCTTCTCCAGGCTGAACATCCCTAGCTCCCTAAGTCTTTCCTCATAGGGCTTTATGATTTCCAGACCCTTCACCATTTTAGTCGCCCTCCTTTGGACACACTCCAGTTTCTCAACATCCTTTTTAAATTGTGGTGCCCAGAACTGGACCCAATATTCCAGGTGGGGCCTGACCAAAGCAGAATAGAGTGGCACTATTACTTCCCTTGATCTAGACACTATACTTCTATTGATGCAGCATAAAATTGCATTGGCCTTTTTAGCTGCTGCATCGCACTGTCGACTCATGTTCAACTTGTGGTCTACTAGGACTCCTACAACCCTTTCACATGTACAAGTCTCCTTAAGCCAGGTGTCCCCCATTTTATATCTGTGCATTTCATTTTGTCTACATAAGTGCAGTACCTTACATTTCTCCGTATTGAATTTCATTTTGTTAGCTTTGGCCCAGCTTTCTAATCTATTCAGGTCATTCTGAAGTTTGATTCTGTCCTCTGGAGTATTAGCTATTCTTCATAATTTGGTATCATCTGCACATTTGATAAGTATGCCCCCAATTCTGTCTTCCAAGTCATTGATAAAGATGTTGAATAGCACTGGCCCCAGGACAGACTCCAGTGGGAACCTGATCAGGAAGTTCCTCTAATACAGAGCTTGGAGATACTAAGTCCTGCCAATCCAATAACTTTTATGGTTTTGTTACTCTACTGTATCTATCCCTTCCAAGATATCTGGTAGATCTACCTGATACTAAAATGAGGGCAGCCTTTATACATGCAAGATTAAATGTTCTCCCATTGGCAGTTTCAATGGATCGGCACACCAGGGCTGCTGTTGGCATTAAAGAGAGATTAAAGCGCATTGAAAGCATCCCGCAAGTGAAGTGGAAATAATTGCACGAATGTTTATCACATGCAATTGTGCAAATAAAGCAATATTGGAAATGCATTGTCACCGAAATCCCGAAAGTAAAAAGATGCGCATCAATGCATCTTTGCAACCACTTTACTGGCAGGTTTTGTGCGATGTTGTGTGAAATCGTTACGCATAATTACGCAATTTTCCTGGGATATTCCTGGATAAACTCCCAATCCCCTTTGTGTGATAAACCCCTAAGAGGATTCCTATGAAAGACAGAATTTGTGTGTTGCTTGAATACCCTGTTAATAATAATAATAATAATAATAATAATAATTTATACCCCTCTCTTCAGCCAAAGCTATCAGAGCGGCTTACAATTTGTTAGACATCATTTAGGAACAATTATGTTTATCTTTCGTTAAAATAGTTCTAGGGAAGCTCATAGCTTGCAAAGGTCTGTTTTCTGTTGTCTGAAGCGGAGAAATTCGTATCCTTTAGAACATCCAAATTTCTTGTTAAGGCTCTATATAAACACATGCTATAAAGTTCACAAACGGTATGGAAAATTATTTGACTGTCAGTAATTTAATTTGTTTAGATTTCCCTTTTCTTTTCTTTTTATTCTATATATGTGCGTGTAATGGCTGTTTGCGAAAACACATTAAACTGATTTTGGTTTGGAGCTTGGAGCAATGATAAAATCACACGTTTGGACTACAATGGCCACCTGGTTCGACCCCCTGGCTTTCAGGAACACGCAGTTAAAAATAATCCCATCCAACCTCTCTTTAAGACCTCTGATGACGGAGAGACCACCACCTTCCAAGGTTGGATTTTAAATTGACCAACAGCTCTTCCCATCAGCAAGCTCCGTTTCGGGGGAATCTCTTTTCTTGTAGTTTGAAGCCATTGGTTTGCGTTCTGTTCCCTAAGCAGCAGAAAACAAGCTTGCTCCATCCTTCCATCTTCTACATGACATCCCTTCAGATATTTAAAGATGGTTATCAGGTCAGGCTTCTCTTCACCAAGCTTAACACAAACATAGTTTTTTCTGGGTTTTTCGGACTATGTGTCCATGTTCTAGAAGAGTTTATTCCTGATGTTTCACCAGTGTCTGTGGCTGGCATTTCAGAGAATGCTGGCATGGAAGAGAGTGGGGTATATATATATAGTGTGACCCCACTCTCTTCCATGCCAGCATTCTCTGAAGATGCCAGCCACAGATGCTAGTCTCAGTTGCTAATATTCTCATCCTCCAACTGTCCTGATTTGACTGGGACATTCCCATTAATCCTTTATTGTCCCCTTTTCAAGCTGCTTTTAAAATGTCCCAGTTTTGCTCTCCTCCTCCCTCTTCCTCCCTTTGTCCTCAGCTTACTTGAGCTGCTACAAACAGTTGAAAGTGCAAAAGAAGTTTGTACTGTACTCCATTAACTCAGTATGGAGGAAAGGGAGTTAGGAGATCAGGAGTTCATCCCGTGAATATCTCGGAAAAATTACATGGAACGATTTCACGCGACGTCACACGAAACCCGTAATTAAAGTGGTCACAAAGTAGCGTTAACGCGCATCTTTTAACTTTCGGGATTTCGGCGACAATGCATTGCCGATATCACTTTACTTGCACGTGATAATCCTTCGCCATTTGTACTTTATTTGCGGGATGCTTTAAATGTGTTTTGACCTCTCTTTAATGTTGAAATTAGTCCCATGTGATAAACTCCAAGGACAGGAGAAGACGGCAGACTATCTTGCCCTTCCCAGAAAACTATTGCAGCCTTCTTAGCTTGTGTGTTTATTAATATTAATCATTAAGAATTTTTAACATCTTGACTGTATTCTGATTTTCCTTAGCTGCATATGCCCCAGTTTTCATCAGTGAAATGTAATGGAAGCTATGTATTCTCAAAGGGCCAAGGATAGACTGTTTTCATTTTTATTATTATTACTGAGTTTTAGGTAACAAAAATCAAAAGCATATTGTATGTTCAAACATTATCTAGACTATCTCTAATTCATACAAATCTATGTTTATCTTCCATTTTAATTCTTATTCAAAACTTATCCTACTAGGCATTCAGTTGTTTTCCATGCCGTATATGTCTATATATGTAAACATATTCATTCCAAAATGTCTGTAAGTTTAGATCGGTTCTGCCTATCCTTTTTTTCCATAATGTTGAAACTTCCTTCCATTTCCCCTCAAATGATCGGGAATTTTTCCCATTAACAAACATGGACAGCTTATCTATAACGGTCAATTCATTTAATTTCACTATCCGTTCATCTCTTATTGGTATAATTTCAGTCCTCTGATGTCTTGCATATACAATTCATATATAGGATAGACTGTTGATCAGGACAAAGGAAGGAAGGAAGGAAGGAAGGAAGGAAGGAAGGAAGGGAGAAGGAAAGAAGGAAAAGAAAGAAGAAGAAAGAAGAAAGGCACAGGAGGGACAAAGGGGAAAGAAAGGAGAGTGAGTGAATAAAGAAGGAAGGACAGTGTCAAAGACATTTAAAATTACATTTTGCTTTGCTTTTGCCCAGAGGCACTGGGGGAGACTAACTCATATTTCACAGCTATTAAAGCTGGAACATCCAAAGGAATATGCAACAGGGTTTTAGAGATCTCTCCTTCAACAGGGTCTCGCCATTCCCTTGTAAGGCAACGAAGAACTACAGCAGACATCCAGAAGTCCTTGCGTAAGCTTTAGGCAATTTCAGGAGACTTAATTTCAAAGTTTGGTGCATGGTTGGATGGAAATGCGCCCCATGTCTTCCATCGCTTGGGTGGCCCCTGTTCTAAAACGACTTTCACATTTAGGGGATGGGAGAGACACTAGAAGTTGGAAAAGTAACCCAAGTTACAACATGTGGTAATCATCTCTCTCTCTTGATCTTGCTTTCCTTTTTCCAGTTGGAAGATGAACTGGCTGCCATGCAGAAGAAGCTGAAAGGAACAGAAGACGAACTGGATAAATATTCAGAGGCTCTGAAAGATGCCCAGGAGAAGCTCGAACTGGCAGAGAAGAAGGCAGCGGACGTATGTATAGAAACAGCAGTCACTCCTCCACCAACATACACAGTTCCATTCAATAATGGCCTATTATTATTATTATTATCTGTGAGGGATGCCATGCAAAAATGGGATTTAAAGTGGGGGGAAACACGCAAAATCAGATTAATTATCAGACGACGTCTGGGTTAACCCAACATTAACCCAGACAGAAAGTAGAAAAGGCACACAAAAGCACAATTGATTTTCAGACGATGTCACTGTCAAGGCGCATTAACACGACATTCACCTGGCTAGGAAGTAGACAAAATGCAATTCTTTTTACTTCCGGAAAATCTAGCCAGTTTAATGTTGCGTCAACCCGATGTGCCTGAAAATCAGTTGCGCTTTTGTGTGTCTTCTTGTTTTTTCCCCCCGGGTTATAAATCCCGTTTCTGCATGGGATGCCTCCTGTGTGATAAACTCCTGTGTGGCTACAACATCTTGCTTTGGCAGCTCTGCCATGTTGTAGGCCTAACTCATGGATCCTGGATCATGATGGATCTTGGATCCTAACTGACAGATCCTGGATCTGCTGGATCGGTCCCTTTGAAAGGTTTCCCTTTTCCATTCCAGCTGTGCCATATTTTCTGATCTTCCATTGGCGTATGGGTAGTCAAAGAAAGGATATAAAACAGTGCTTCTCAGGCTGATGTAGGGGACTGGCAATTATTTCTTCTTCCAATATGCCAGGGGCCAACATCATATTTGTGTCCCTTGGCCTGTAGAAGAGGGACTTTCATCAGGTACTGCTTGCTATCCAGTTGTGTAAAGAGCAACATCTGCTGAAATTGCTTCTTCCGTGCAACCATTAAAGATACGGGAGCCCTCAACTGTTTTCACTGCTTTCATGTGAGCTGAGTGGCCTCCCTTGCAAAGTAGTCCCATAAATCTCAGTAGCACATTTCATGGTCCAAGGCAGAGCCAGATGTTCAAGGTGTTCCTCAATGGGCTTCCCAGGAGTAGAAATTAATCATGAAAAAAGTCCAACCAACAACATCAACAGGGTGTTAAAAGAGCTGGCAAAGAGACCTCTATCTTTGAGTCCCAATCCTGGGAAAAGAGCGGGATACAAATAAATATAATATCATAAATATAATATCTCCCTCCCATGTCCTGACCTGTTGGTAGGAGCAACGGAAACTGTGGGGAGGCAGCTGCAAAATAAAAGGAAGTGCTCAGTTTTCAAAAATAGACTTATCTCTTCTAACAAACGTTGCGGTTGGAGAAACTTCATCAAACCTGCTGGTCATTTTTGCACAATTCCAACTCTTCTTCAGAGCTAAGTCAAAGTTTTATTACCACTTGTGGCCAAAGGCCTTTGCGTAAAACAACAGTACATACAATATACATACAAAATACATACAAAATTCAAACATGCAGAGCTAATTCTCTTAAATTGCCATGGCTGCCTCCACTAAAAGCCTGGGATTTGTACCTGGGCGGCACTAGGGATCTCTGGCAAAGAGTTCAGAATCCTCACAAAACTATAAATCCCATGTGTTGTACGGTGCGGCCCAGTTAAAGCAATGCATGACCTTTGTGCTGGTCTAGGACCCTAATAAAGATGTACGGACGAATGCAACGAAAGAAGGTCAGGACTGTAGCTAACAAGGGGGTCTAAATGTGTGCATTGCTCTCCCCAATAAAAAGTATCTCAATGAAATGTCCCTTCAGCCTCAAAATTTCTAGCAATGCAGGAACTTAAAACTTCGGTAATTAATTTTGAAATACAGGGCCCAAACAGACAGGCCAAAATAAAGTTGCTTCAGGTCACTTTGGAGGTATGCTGTTTACATGACACACACATATGAAGAGTCCAGAAGCTGCGCCAAAGCTGCACTCCAATCCTTAGGACTTGAGCGGTGGCTTTGACGTGGCTTCTGGCCTCTTAGGATGCATGCATCATTTAAACAGTATAGTTCCAAAGTGATCTGAAGCAGCTTTATTTTGGCCTGTCTGTTTGGGCCCACAGTTTAGGCGTCCCAAGGAAAAGATCAGCCAACGCTACCAAGAGAATGCCAATGCAGCAAATGTAAGAGCTCTTGATATTTACAGTTATCTATATGCACTTGTTGAAGCCATTAAGTCTTTCCCTTAAAAGTGGATTCTCTCGTGTGTAACCTAATTGGAAACGCAGGGCATTCATAGCCCAGGGAAACTCTGAGTCACTTGGAGGGAGCTGCCGCTATAATCTGCTCTGGAGAGTGACAGCCCTGGACTTTGGGATAAGTGGAAACCCAACCAGGCCGATCCTTCTCCCCAAGGGTCTGAGGACAAGCTGGAAAGGAATGCCGGGTTGCGCTCCCTTGCCCCGAGATGTCTCTTTCTCATATTGTTGGCGGCAGTCTCCAGGAAAACAATAGCGTTGAGTTTCTCGGCCCCATCTGTCAAGCCCATAAGGGCTGTCAGCACCTTGCCCAGCTGTTGCCTGGCATTAGGAGAGGATTATCTGTACAGATTTATCACCAGAAAATATTTGAGGGAGACATGAACTTTCTCCGTCTCCTGGCTCCACTCCCTTTGCCTTCCAGATTTGGGAGAGGAGCATCGCCATGCCATAGTCTGCAGAGTTTGGGATTCTGGGGATTCCAAAGGGATCAGGGGCTGTGTTGGATGAGGGCTTTCTAGTTTCCAAAAGTGACTTTTCTCAGCTCTGGTTCAGTGTAGGCCAGTGGTTCCCAAGCTTTAGCCCTACCGTTGCTTTGGACTTCAGCTCCCAAAAGCCCCAGCCGACTTGGCAAACAGTCAGGAACGATAGCAGCTGAAGTCCAAACCACTGGGGTAGGTCAAAGCAAATAACTGTTACAGCTCCAAAGCCAAATAAGATGTATTTCTATGCATCTGGATATATAGTAACATCTCTTGGAAGCTACTGTTATAGATGTAGAATTCAAAGATATGTAGCTGTATTGGTCTGTTGAATCAGAAAGTAAAGAGATCTTGTAGCACTTTTGAGACCAAGTAAAGAAAGAAGTTGGCAGCACTGTTGTTATAGCTGTTGACACGGTCACAGTACATATTTCTTTTTCTGTTACTGGAAAATACTGTACTTTACCAGGTCAGGTTCCAGATTCAAGATACTTTTGGTTACTTATGGTGACAACAAAAACCCAGAATCTACAAGCCACTTCCTAGTGTGTAAAACACACTGTTAGGCTGCCACTCCCATGGAGTAACTAGAAAAGTAACCAAGATAGTGATTGTTACAAGGGGATGAAACTACTGCTGCATTACAACCCTAATAGTTGCGGTTTCTTCAATAATTCCAGGATCTGGTTGAGGATTATTGTATGGTTCAAGTGCTGGCTCATATTGGTATCTCAGGGTCTTTTGTGGGTTTCATAGAATCCTAGAGTTGAAAGGGACCTCAAGGGCCACCCAGTGCAACCCCATTCTGCCATGCAGGAACTCTCAGTCAAAGCATCCCCGACAGATGGCCATCCAGCCTCTGTTTAAAGACTTCTTAAGAAAGAGACTCCACCACTCTCAGAGGAAAGAGTGTGTTCCACTCTCAAACAGCCCTTACTGTCAGGAAGTTCCTCCTAATGTTGAGCTGGAATCTCTTCTCCTGGAGCTTGCATCCATTGTTCTGGGTCCTTTTCTCTGGAGCATCAGAAAACAAGCTTACTCCCTCCTCAATCTGACATCCCTTCAAATATTTCTCCAGACTAAACATCCCCAGTTCCTCGTAGGGCATGGTTTCCAGACCCTTCACCATTTTAGTCACCCTCCTCTGGACACACTCCAGTTTCTCCACATCCTTTTTAAATTGGTGCCCAGAACTGGACATAGTATTCTAGATGGGCCTGACCAAAGCAGAATAGAGTGGCACTATTACTTCCCTTGATCTAGACACTATACATTTATTGATGCAGCCTAAAATTGCATTGGCCTTTTTAGCTGCCACATCACACTGTTGAGTCATGTTCAACTTGTAGTCTACTTGGTCTCCTAGATCCCTTTCACACGTAGTTTCATTCAGCCAGGTGTCCCCCATCCTGTATCTGTGAATTTCATTTTTCTGTCCTAAGTACAGTCCCTTACATTTCTCTGTGTTGAAATTCATTTTGTTAGCTTTGGCCCAGGGCAAAGGTCTGCAAGATTTGGGCAAGGCAATGGAGGATAGGGATTCTTGGAGGTGTCTCATCCACAGGGTCGCCATGAGTCGTAGTCGATAGCAATAAAACAACAAAATGGGTCATGTGAAGCCAACAGCAGTTTTTTTGCTATGCTGCCGCCAGGTCTGGATTCTCTAGTCTCAGCCTGCAGAGGGAGCAACACGACACACTCTTTCCACAAATACTACATTGAGGAATTGTGTTCCTTGAGTCCCTCCTGTCCTGTTAGTAGTGCAAGACTTTCTGTGTGTAGACTGAAGTACCACACAATACTGGATGAGAGGGCAGCATGTTGCTGGGAGGAAGGCAGTTGGTAGAAACCTTAGCTGCTAGTTTTGTTAGCCCTCCTTGAAATGCTCCTTTGCGTCTTCAGGAAGGCGAGAGTAATCTTAGAAGCCGTCCCTTCCATGCCAAGGAATTTCTCGCCGGCTGGTGCTAATTCCAAAGACTACTTGGAAGACATGAAAAACGGAGTGACAGATGCCAACGGCTTTGCAAGGAGAGATTCGGCTAAGTCACTTCCTCTGAGCTGCTCCAGATGGCTTCTCCCCTTCTCACCCAACAGCCACTGACTTACTCGTGTAGTAGTGCTGAATCAGGAGCTGCGGGGAGAAAGCCGGAGGAGATATGTCAAGAATGGAAGATAAAGTCCTGGGTGCCAACCATACCACAAACCAATGTCAGACTATATTCCACTATATTCTGCACTGGTCAGGCCTCATCTCATAGAATCATAGAGTTGGAAGAGACCCCAAGGGCTATCCAGTCCAACCCCATTCTGCCATGCAGGAAATCTCAATCAAAGTATCCCTGACAGATGGCCATCCAGCCTCTGTTTAAAGACTTGCAAGAAGGGAGACTCCACTACACTCTGAGGGAGTGTCTTCCACCATCGAATAGCCCTTACTGTCAGGAAGTTCCTTCTAATGTTGAGGTGGAATTTCTTCCTGGAGCTTGCATCCATTGCTCCATGTCTTACTCTCTGGAGCAGCAGAAAACAAGCTTGCTCCCTCCTCAATGTGACATCCCTTCAAATACTTAAACACCTCTTAACCTTCTCTTCTCCACACTAAACACCCCCAGCTCCCTAAGGCCTTCCTCATAGGGCTTTATGGTTTCAAGACCCTTCACCATTTTAGTCGCCCTGGAATACTGTATTCCCTTCTGGGCACCTCATTTTAAGAAGGCTATAGATGGGTTGGAGCAGGTTCAGAGAAGGACAAGGACGACGGAGAAGAAATAATATGAGGAAAGGTTGAAGGAGCTGGGCGTGTTCAGCTTGGCGAAGATCAAGACCTGAGGGGTGACATTTTTGCACTATTTTTTAAATAAGTAAATATATTTTTATTAATCATTTTAACACATATAAAACACTAACACATCCATACAGATTACATACAATCACCTTAAGACACGATCAGAATAAAAATCATACATCTGTATTCCACTCATGTCATAACATATTTATGGTGTGGATCGGGATTGATGGTCTCTCAAGGGTGTGCCGATGATAAAGAAATGGATAGATATAAGGCAGTTTCCTATAGGCATCTATATATTTGTCTAGATATTTGGATATATCTCAATATGTTCTTCTTTGTTTAAGAGCCATTCCCCTCAGACCAACAAACCTGAAGTTTAAAAATAAGGGAGAGGGAACACATCAAAATGTTGCCTCGGTTATCTCTAGAACTTTATTCCCTGTTTACTTATGGGGCCATTTCACTGGGATTAAGCTAATTCTTTTTCTCGTACAGAGGCGATTGCTTGGCACTCTTAAAAAATAACAGCCAAGGTTGATAAGAGAACTTTGCTCAACCATTTCTAAGCAAGAATACCCCAAACCAGCTCTATTTATCCGTTTTCCAGAACTCTGGGGCTGCATCCACACTGCAAAAACAATCCAGGTTTGACATCACTTTGACTACCATGGCTTAAAGCGATGGAGTCCTGGAACTTGCTGTTTGCTGTGGCACCAAAGCCCTTAAAAGGAGAGAATTAAAAACGAGACGTTCAAGGCAGACGTTAGGTTATATATGTGGAAATGTACAAAAATGTACTGAAAAGAACAAAACATGTTTAATGTAATAAGCAAGTAATGAGAAATTAACAGCGGAGTTTATCGCACTGGGGCTTGTTTTGGCATTAAAGAGAGATTAAAGCGCATTTAAAGCATCCCGCAAATAAAGCGGAAATGGCAGGTAATTGCGCGAATAATTATCACATGCAATTACACAAATCAAGTGAAATTGGACATGCTTTGTCGCTGAAATCCCGAAAGTGAAAAAATGCACTTTGATGCTTCTTTGTGACCACTTTAATGGTGGGTTTTGTGCAATGTCATGTGGGATCGTTTCACGTAATTAAGTGATTGGGGGGGGGATATTCATGGGATAAATTCCCAATCTCCTTCGTGTGATAAACATCAGAGAAAAATAGGTCAGTAGTTATCCTTTATTATTACGCAATTATGCACACTTTTTTACTTTCGGGATTTCAGTGACAATGCATTGCCGGCATCACTTGATTCGCGCAATCGCATGTGATAATCGTTCGCGCAGTTACTCGTCATTTCCGCTTCATTTGCGGGATGCTTTACATGCACTTTAGTCTCTCTTCAATGTTGAAATCAGCCCCAGGGTGATAAACTCTGGGCCCACAACAAACTCCAACTCCCAGAATCCCATGGCAGTTAAAGTAGTGCCAAACCGGGTTTTTTCCCCAGTGTGGATGCAGCCGAACTCAGCCATTCTCCAGCAGCAGCAAACCATCTGGGAATTAGGTTCTCTTCTAATGATCAGAGAAGGGGGAAAGGCTTGTGAGCGGGATATGTGTCAGAAAGCGCATATGTGTGTGTATATGTGTGAGTCCAGATCCGGGTGTCCATGCAAACAGCAAGAGCTCACAGGAATGGAATGTTTCCCAGCCGGGCTCCTTCCCCCAGAAAAAGCCCCAGATGCTGTTTTGCAGAGGTTAAATCTAGTTCTCATGCCCATATATGTTCCTAGCAGCTTTCCCAACCCTTCAGGCCTGGGTTACAAGGTTTCCCCCCCCCCCCTTTTTTCTTTAATGGTACAAATAACCTTGATTGCATGGGTGGGAAAGGACTGAGGAATTTGTATGGCCAAAGCAGCACAGGGTTTTAATAATGACTTGTTTAGACAGGGGCACAATGATGGATGGCTGGGTTTTGAGACCAGCCCAGGGGTTAAAGAGCATCCTGACAAAACATCCCTCTGGTAACACCACCTCCTGCATCAGTTTCCCTTACCGGTTTATTTACTGATCGTGGATGTGGTGAAAAATAATAATAATAATAATTATTATTATTATTGTGAAGTCGAAGGCTTTCATGGCCAGCATCCATAGTTTTTTTGTGGGTTTTTTGGGCTATGAGGCCATGGTCTAGGAGAATTTATTCTTGATGTTTCGCCAGCAGCTGTGGATGGGATCCTCAGAGAAAATGAATACATAAAATAAATAAATGCTGGCATGGAAGAGAGGGGTGTGTGTGTGTGTGTGTGTATATATATATATATATATATATACAGAGAGAGAGAGAGAGAGAGAGAGAGAGAATAAATAAATATGTTTGTGTGCACATACATACACAAACGTGTGTATTATTATTATTATTATTATTATTATTATTATTATTTACACACACACACTCACAATTGGCCCTCCTTACCCACAGATTTTTTTATCCATGGATTCAGGCACCCATGGCTTGAAAATATTCCAAAAAAAGTATAAATTCCAAACAGCAAACCTTGATTTTCCATTTTATATAAGGGACACCGTTTTATCGTGCCATTGTATTTAATGGGACTTGAGCATCTACGGATTTTGTTATCCACGGTGGGTCCTGGAACCAAACCTCAGTGGATAATAAAGACCCACTGTACTGTTGGTTGAGAGGAAGTGATTGAGAGAAACCAACAGTATATATACCCCGCTCTCTTCCATGCCAGCATTCTCTGAAGATGCCAAAGCGACAGATGCTGGCGAAACGTCAGGAATAAACTCTTCTAGAACATGGCCATATAGCCCCCAAAACCCACAAAAAACTATGGATGCCGGTCATGAAAGCCTTCAACTTCATATTTCACCCCCATAATGCTCCACAGCAATGTTATATCAAGAGCATTTTGGTTAATAAAATGGTGGTCCTTCCAGGTGTTGGATGTGGATGCTGACCCTGGCCAAGGTGATGCAGAACTAGCAGATTTTAAGAAGTGGGAAATGAAGGGGTAGAGCTATAAGCTACTGAAGAGGGCAAAACGAAGCTTGGTCCTACCCAAATAAGAACTCTGCACTGCCATTACATTTTGGTTCAGGCTCCCAAGTTCTAGCATTGCACAGAATGAGGCATTGATAATTCTGCACACCTTGTTTTCTCCAAAGTTTCCCTATAGCCAAGTATTCTCTAATGTATCCCTATAGGCAAGTATTCTTCATTGATTCGCTATGGGCAAGTAATTCCCAATATTTCCCTATAGGCAAGTATTCCCCAATGTATCCCTATAGGCAAGTATTCTTCTGTGTTTCCCTATAGGCAAGTAATTCCCAATATTTTTCTATGGGCACATATTCTTCATTGTATCCATATAGGCAAATATTCCCCAAGGTCTCCCTATGGGCAACTATTCCCAATGTATCCCTATGGCTCCTATGGGCCAGTATGGTTTCCCTATGGGCCAACCCTTTCTATGGGCTTTGGTTTGGATGCTTTGGGGAACAGAATGCTGGCCTAGAGAGTCCTTTATTGTGACTGTGCAGTGTTTATGTTTATTGTCTTTTTTACGTATGTTTTAATTCTTATATTGTTTAATTCTGTTTTAATAGGGGGAGAGGTTTGGACTGAGGGATTTGGAGTGTCTGTTTTTAACTCTTGCATCCACACTGGAGGAATAACCCGGTTTGGCCCCGCTTTAACTTGTTGTCTGGCTCAAGGCTATGGAATTCTGGGAGTTGGAGTTTGTTGTGGGCCCACAACAAACTCCAACTCCCAGAATTCCATAGTCTTGAGCCAGGGCTGTTAAAGCGGTGCCAAACTGGGTTATTCCTCCAGTGCGGATGCCTCCATGGTCTCCACTGCGATGGGATTCTGATCCCAAAGCGTTATCAGAGCGGGTTTTTTCAGTCTCTGAGGGAGGCCTACTCCCGTCGCCATGGCAACCCCGGAGCGCGGCTGGGAGTAGCGCGGGCCTGGGCTGCGCATCCGGGGCCTCGCGTGACGTCACCGGGCGGGTCCGGCGGCTATTTCAGGGCGGGGCGCGGGGGCTGCCGGGAGCGAGGCGCGGACCGAGTGGAGAGCAGCAGCAGCGGCGGCAGGCAGAAGGCGCGGCGAGGAGAGAGGACCATGGCGGGGGCGACCACCATCGAGGCGGTGAAGCGCAAGATCCAGGTGCTGCAGCAGCACGCCGACGAGGCCGACGAGAGAGCCGAGAGGCTGCAGAGGGAGGCCGAGGCCGAGCGCCGCGCCCGGGAGCAGGTCCGACCCAGGAGGGACCGGGGGTTAGGCATCCAGGGTTACCCAGAACCCTCTGCTTTTGCACAGGCTCAGGGCGAGGGGTGGAGATATTACCCAGAATCCTCTGCTTTTGGCCAGGTTGAAGGTGGGTGGGTGGGGACAGAGGGTGTGACTTACCCAGAATCCTCTGCTTTTGGAGGGCGGGTGGGGATACAGGCTGTGACTTACCCAGAATCCCCTGCCTTTCATGAGGCTGAAGAGGGTGGGTGGAGATATGAGGTGATGCTGACCCAGAATCCTCTGCTTTTGGCGGGTTGAGGAAGGTTGGTGGAGAGACAGGGGGTGACTTATCCAGAATTACCCAGAATCCCCTTTGCTTTTGGCCAGGCTGAAGGGGTTGGGTGGAGATATGGGGTGATATTTACCCAGAATCCTCTGCTTTTGGCTGGGCTGAGGAGGGTGGGTGGAAACACAGGGCGTGACTTACCCAGAATTCCCTTCTTGTAAGCAGGCTGAGGGGGTTGAGTGGGGATACAAAGTGCTGCTTACCCAGAATCCCCCGCTTTGGATCAGGCTGAGGAGGGTGGGTGGGGATACAGGGTGTGACTTGCCCAGAATTACCCAGAATCCTCTGCCTTTGGCTGGGCTGAGGAGGGTGGGTGGAGATATGGGGTGATACCTACCCAGAATCCCTCTGTCTTTGGAGGGCTGAGGAGGTGAGTGGCGACACAGGGCACTTCTATCTTAACCAGAATCCCCTTGGTTTTGGTCTGAGAGGGAGAGGGGTGGAGGTACAGGCGCTGCTTACCCAGAATCCTCTGCTTTTGGCCAAAGGTGGATGGGTGGAGTTATGGGGCACTCTTACCCAGAATCCTTGGGGTGTGGCTGCCAGAGCCGCCCCAGAAATTAGCCCAGAATCCCCTGTGCTTGGCCAAAGTGTGCCTCCAGTGCCTCAGGTGGAGAGGAGGGGATTCTCCATTGCTGCCCAGTATTCCCAAATGGAAACCCTTATCCACAGAAGAGGAGCCCTGCCGGTCGCACCCAAAGGGACCACGAGGGGCTGGCAAGGGAGACATAGTTCCTCTACACTCACCTTGGGCTTTTGAAGAACATTGGTCTTACTAACCAGCCATTTTGAGAAGGACCCACTTGGGCCAGATTGAAAAAGCTCTGCCCCAAAGTAGGGTTTGCGGCCTCCACCAAAGTGCTTCTGGGAAGCCCCCAAACAAGGGAGGCTGGCAGGCAATAGCTGCCTGAGGCAGGAAGGATCCCGAGTTCAAATTACCTCTTGAGATCAAGATCGTACTCTTAACCATTATTTAGAGTCAAGAAGTGCAAGGATGCCTCTGGGAAAGTCCCAGCTCAGGGGCAAAGGGGATAATGGCCGGCTTCTTTTACTCGCCTTCAGGATTTGAGTCTAAAGGTTTCTGCTTTATTTGTCATGACTGCTATAGGGTTCTAAAAAGTTAGTTTTTTGTTCCATAGCTGCCCAAGTCTCCTGGACTCTGCATTTAGTTTTAGCATCTGTTAATCCAGTTTGAGACCACTTTTCTCTGCCCTGGCTCAGAGCTAGGGAATCCTGGGAGTTGTTGTTTTGCGAGACATTGAGCCTTCTCTGTCAGACAGCTCTGGCACCACAATGAACTACAATTCCCTGGTCTCCCTGGCATCGAGTTAAAGAGGCTCGAACTGGATTATTTGTGCAGTTTGGATTGGACCAAAGGAGGCAGGAAAGCAGTCGGTGTCCCCTGTCCTTTTTGCTTTGCTTCGTTCCTGCCCTTTGATATAATGCCTTCAGATGCGGAGGTTGTGTCCAGCTGCTCACTGCCCACATAATACTTTTCTTAGGCTTGTGATCTAAATTAATTGCCCCTGTTTAAGAATCTCGGGATAAAAGTACGGCTTAATAAGAGGAGGGGACAGGTTGGACATGGAGACGGATGCGTTTATCAAGGACTCGTGAGTCGAGAGCAGGGACCAAAAATGGAGATGTGTTGCCACTGTAGGAAACAGGATGCTGGGCTAGATAGGCCCTGGAGCCTTGCCAGTTCTCCTAACATTGTGCATTATGCCACCCGTTCCATTTTCTTTTTCAGGGAAAGGTCAAAGATCGGAGGCGTTTCCACCTCCACACCTTTACTGTGCAAACAAAGGGACAATTTTTAACCATGTCAGTGACTGTCGAACAGGACGTAGCTGTTATACTGGAATGGTTGATATATATTATAAGCCTGAAATGAATTCAAAGATACAGCCATGTTAGTCTCTAGAATTGGAATGTAGAGAGATCTTGTAGCACCTTTGAGACTGACTGACTGAAAGAAAGACGTTGGCCGCGTGAGCTTTCCTAGGCTTCAGGCTACTTCCTCAAATGCTTCACCAAATGAATCTGAGGAAGTAGAGCAAAGTCTACAAAAGCTCATGCGGCCAATGTCTTTCCTTCAGTCAGTCTCAAAGGTGCTACAAGATCTCTTTACAAGCTTGAAATGGTTTAAGTATTTTGGTATTAGTTGGAAATTTGGCTTGGCTGCATAGCCCAGGATCATTCCCTTGTGTTTCAAGTTAAATCAAATCAGGGAGTAGCTGATAGGAAGGATGTTCTTTCATTTCTGCATTGATTTTGCCTAAGATCCTGGAGAAATGCTAGTTGGAGTGGATGTAGACGTAAAGTCAGAGATGTTGGGACCCTTATAGGTCCAGAACATGGAGCAGAAATAATCCAGTTTGAAACCACTTTCAGTACCCTGGCTTAATGCTAGGGAATCCTGGGAACTGTAGTTTTGTGAGCCATGTAGCCTTCTCTGCCACAGAGCTCTGGTGCCACAACAAACTACAATTCCCAGGATTCCCTAACACTGAGCAAGGGCAGTCTCAAACTGGATTATTTCTGCAGTGTGTTTTGGACCATCGTCATAATTCCGTCCTTACCCTGGGACTCTATGGATGCGAAACAAACTGGTTTTGGGAAGAGGTTTTTATCCTTGGTGGAGTGGCATGTGGGGTAACAGAGACATAAGCGATAGTCAGAAGGACTGGGTTTTTAATGCTGGGCTATACAAATTTTAATGGTTTGTGTTTTAATTTATAACTGTTTTAATCCTTAAAATTGTTTAAGTGTTTTTTTAAATTCCATATTTATGTATTTTAATATTTTGTATTGATTTTAATTTGTATTCTTTTATGCTTGTTTGCCGCCTTGAATCCCTGTATTGGGAGAAAAGTGGGATATAAGAAAATAAAATAATAATAATAATAGTCCAAAAAGGATGGTGCTCCCATCATCCTGTTTTTGACTCTTCCCTATGTCTTTGTTACCCCATATGCCACTCCACCAAGGATAAAACCTCTTTATCGCTTCCCAAACCCAGTTTGGTTGGGCCGTTAGGAGTCCTGGGCCCATGATGCTGAGTGTGCTTTTGGCCATAGCAGTTGCGTCTGGGCTGAAGGAAAGAAGTCGCCCTGAAGCCCAGGGCAAGAGGTGGGTGTGGGCGGCATGGCTTCCTGATGGCATGTTTTGGGGGAGTCGAGTGCGAGGAAGGAAGGAAGAGAGTGAACCTCAGCATAGTTGTCCCTTTGTGTCACCTTAGTGAGCGCACAGCAGCCTGAGATCATTCTTTGAAAAAGGCGTTTCCCGGAAAGCCAGCTCTGAATGGGATCTGGGCTGTGCGACCGATTGCCGTCCTGTTCAGGAAATGAAGTGGCGGTTCAGGCTGGAAGCGGGCCGTGCCCACAGACACTGCAAGGCAGAGCCAGTTTTCCGCTTTGCAAGGCTGGAGGAGGTTGTGTCATGGGGGAAACCGGCTGAAAAGACTAGAGTCTGTGGAAAGTGGGGCTAGCAATTAGCTCTCCCTCCAAAAGGAAGAAACATTCATAGAAACAGAGCTGATCAGTTACAGGCCTCCCACTTCCGGTGTAATTTGTCCCTTTCTGAAAGGCCTAAGAATTGGGGGTTTTTTTGTGGGTTTTTGGGCTTACGTGTCCATGTTCTAGAAGAATTTATCCCTGACATTTCGCCAACATCTGTGGCTGGCATTTTCAGAGAATGGAGATGCCAGCCACAGATGCTGGCGAAACGTCAGGAATAGCCTCTTCTGGAACATGGACACATAGCCCCCAAAACCCACAAAAAACCCCATGGATGCCAGCCATGAAAGCCTTCAAAATTCACATTGGCTTAAGAATTCTCCGTGGAGGATCTGGTGGCTGCTTTGGACATTTTTGTCAGATTGATAACTTGAGGAATGCTGTATAACATAGGCTCTTGGTTTGATCCAGCCAGGGCTCTTCTCATATCTGAGGCAAAGGCGGGCAAAATGCTTCCCTCCCAATATTGTATTTGCAGCCCTTGACGTCAATGATTTATGACCAAGTTGTGAATGATTTATGACCACATTTATGAATGATTTAGGATCAAATTACGATCAATGTATAACCAACTTATGATTGATTGATAATGATCTGTTCCCAGAGTTGCTTTTTTGTGAACCCCTAAAAGAGTGATTGACACACGTGGAAGCCTCCAGGAGTGAGACTGTCCCTCTTCAGTAGGTAGCAAGGACCCATTTACTCTTTAAGATTGAATATTAAAAATCCAAAAACATATTTTTCAAGCAGAAGTAGATGTCTCCCCACTTCCAGTACTGCCCCCCCCTGCTTTCGGGCCATTTTTGGTAGTCCGTGTGGCTAGTAGTGGATACAGCCACAATCTTGCAAGGACTGCTGGGACTTCAGAGCAGTGTTTTCCTGCCTCTTGGGACCCAGTCCTAGGTGTGCATGAAATGTCTCTCCATCTTGGTCTGTAGCCTTGACTTCATTGCTTGCCTGCCTTTCTTCTTTATCACAAATGGGCCTGATTTGCCTATATCTGTTTGAAGCTTGTTGTCTGAGCTTATACAAAAGCAAGTGTGTGCAAATATTTTGCAAAGTGCCGTTCCTGATTGCATGAGGAGATCCTAGGAAAACTGATCTTTCACCCCTGCGCTGGTGAAGTGGCCGACTCTGAAGGACCAGAGGACTTATTCTTTTTTGTGTTTCTCCCCACTCTGCAAAAACCCAAAACGGACCAGAAAGTGCCTTCTGGTTTAGAAAGAAAAATTGGGTGAGAGTGATTTGTTTTAAAGGGTAACCATATCCTCTGGAACAGTGGTTCCCAAACTTTGGTATTCCAGATGTTTTGGACTTCATCTCTCAGACTTCCCAACTGTTGGCCAAGATGGCTAGGGATTCTGAGAACTAAAGTCCAAAAAAGTTGGAGGAGCCAGGTTTGGGAGCCACTGTTCTAGGAATATGCTTCTTTTGTTTTAGTGGTTTGAGCGTTGGACTGTGACTCTGGAGACCAGGGTTCAAATCCCAGCTTGGCCATGTAAACCGAGTGGGCGATCTTGGGCAAGTCATATACTCTCAGCCTCAAAAGATAGCAATAGCAATGGCATATTGCCTCTGAAGAAACTTAATAATAATAATAATAGTAATAATAATTTTAGTTATATTTCCTGCCTCTCCCTGCGGATTGAGGTGGGATTACATCAACTTGCCAAGAAAACCCTGTGATATGTTCACCTTAAGGTCACCATAAATTGGAAACAACTTGAAGGCACACAACAACAACAAGATTTGGAAAAATTATGGAGGAGCCTAAGAAGCTGTAAAAATGGTTTTGGAAGAAAGGCACAAGAGTCTCACCTCTGCTGTTCAAATAAAAAATACCTCTTGGCTCCTAAATCATTGCTGTACAAGACCATGAGAGCTGATCGCTTTTACATGTGTATCATAGGATACAGGGAGGAGGCAAAATTCAGTGTATGGCTATGGATTTTCCACTTCTTAGCCTGCTTCTCTTAGCCTTCTTCAATCATAGAGTTGGAAAACACCTGAAGGGCCATCCAGTCCAACCCGCTGCCATGCAGGAACTCTCAGTTAAAGCACCCCCGACAGATGGCCATCCAGCCTCTGTTTAAAGACCTCCAAAGAAGGAGACTCCAACACAGTCTAAGGGAATGTGTTCCACTGTCAAATAGCTCTTACTGTCAGGAAGTTCCTTCTAATGTTGAGCTGGAATCTCTTTTCCTGTAGCTTGCATCTGTTGTTCAGAGTCCTAGTCTCCAGAGCAGAAGAAAACAAGCTTGCTCCATCTTCAGTGTGACACTCCTTCAAAATCCCGAACCCTCCAGGTGTGCTGGACTATAAATCTCATCATCTCCTACCCAGTGGAGCCATTGGCCATACTGCCTGGGAAAGGGTGCATTGAGATTGCATCCTGGTCGTGTGTCTCTCCTGCCCCTGTCATATTTGATTACTGTATAGACTCATATATGTCCAGAAATTTTAGTCAAAAAATTGACCCCAAAAACCTGAGCCAGTTTATCTACAGGTCAATATAAGTACTGTACCTTAACTCTCATTTAAAAGGGAACTGAAAGGCAAGAGTGTAATCTATCCTGGAAGCACTGACCTCTCTCTACTATCTCATCCATCCAGGCTTTAGGGTGAGCACAAACAGTGATGCCTGCTGGGATTTTGTAAGTTCTTTGACATTGTTTTCCTTTGCTGGGTATAATGGGGGTTTTCACGTGCAGGTTTGACCCTCGAGTTATCCTCGGGTCATATCAAAATCCATAATTTTGACCCCAAAGCCTGCCCTCAACTTACACATGAGATTGATTTATATATACAGTCGAGTATATACGGTATTCCCATTTCCCACCAATATATGTTTGCTCCCACATCTGATATAGCTGGATGGAGCCTGTGACGAAAGAACGGTACAAGGGAAGTGGTGAGGGAAGCCACATCTTTTGGTGAGGATAAATCTCTGGCAATCTTGCATTCATCCATGCAATGTTTTGTTAATCAGCTTTTTCCCCTTTAGATGGTTAGCTATGCACAGGAAATGCAAGGATTGCTGAGAAGGCTGGTTGGGATTAACATGTGGCGCTTAAATCCTGGTGGTTTTTCCCTCCATCCCAGAAGCGTTTTGACCTCCAAGCTCTTGACTTCACTGGTGCTGGCACAGAGGCTCTTCTGTTCTCTGTTTGTCGTCTCATTGGTACTTGTAATGAGAGAATAAGGGTTGATCTCTCTTCTCCCTCCCTCAGTAGCTTTAAGCCACTTGCCACACGCCTGACTAACAAATGAACAGGCAAAAACCCCTTAAATTGGATAACAAATGCATAGAATCCATCTCTTCTTCTCTTCCCCACCCCCAAGCTTTCTAGTCTGGGAAGGGAAGAGCTTTCAGTCTTGCTGGGAAAATAACATGTCAGCAGGCCTTTAGCCAAGAGCTAAGATTTATAGCTGGTTCTCCTTCATCTGAACAAGGGAGACAGCTAGTCTAGAGAGGGAGGCAATCTGTCCCCCTCTTCCCACCCCAATCTTCCTTTCAGTCTTGATAGGAACAGTCCAGTATAAAACAGCCTAGTCACTTGGAGACAACTTGAGCAGGGAGGGCTGTTGGCGAGGGCTTTGGCCCCGAGGCTGCATCTGGTTCTCTGAGTCTCCCCAGAGGCCCTTCCCCACAGTGCTATCCCCTGTATTTGTATTCCCACCTAATCCGATTTTTTAAAGGTTGAAATTTCTTTTCTAAATGTAGAGAGATCTTGTAGCTCCTCTTAACTGAAAGAAAGAAATTGCCAGCATGAGTTTTCATAGATGAAAGTCTGTTTCCTCAGATGCATTTGGTGAAAGGAAGAGAGGCATTTGGTAAGAGAAAATGTACAGTGGCCCCTTGGTATCTGCTGGAGTTGGGTTCCAGGAACCCCTGTGGATAGCAAAATCTGTGGATGCTCAAGTCCCATTAAATATAAAGGCATAGTAAAATGGTGTCCCTTATATAAACTGGAAAATCAAGGTTTGCTATTTGGAATGTACACTTTTTAAAAATATTGTCAAGCTGCGGATGCTTGAATCCATGGATAAGAAGAGCCAACTGTATTTCATTTGGGGTTCGAATCTTGTGGACTGCCCATTGTTGGAAAGCACTGCATGGCTTCCTCTGAAATTGAATTTGGCTCTCAGGCTCAAAGAGCTTCCTCATACTTGGTTTGTAAGATGGCCCCTGCCCCCAGATGAGGTGAAATGCCCGGCCAGTTATAACCCAAAGAGGTATGACAAAGGGTACAGCCACCTGTCCCTGTGTGCTTCTGGGAGGGTCACAAATGGCTGTAGTGAAAACTACAACTTTCGTCCCATTAATAACAGTGACTATATTGCCTGTGGGTGGGGAGGTTCCAGTTGACTGTTGGATGTGTGAGTTTGTGGCATCTAAAATGGCAAAGAGTCCTATAGCAAGCATATCAACTACCTGTTTTGAGGTTGCTTGTGTCATTGTTGATGGTTTTGTGAATAGCCAGGATTAAAAACAACTTTGCTGCTGTTGCCATTTGAAACATTTAGATTTTACTTTGAACTCACTGTCGAAATCCCACTCCCAACCTTGTGTACTGCATGCGCATATGTATGTATGTATGTACACACCTCAGCCGTCTGATATGGTGGACTAGCAGGTCTTTCTTCCCCTTGTGCCAGCTGGAAATTCCTCCAGTTAAAAGAATCTCTGCTTGCATTTTTGTCTCAGGACCAAAACACTCTGCAGAAATAATCCAGTTGGACACAACTTTAACTGCCCTGGCTCAGTGCTAGGGGATTCTGGGAATGGTAGTTTGTGGTCACACCAGAGCTTTCTGATAAAAGGGCTAAATGTCTCACAAAACTACAATTCCCAGAATTCCCTAGCATTGAGCCAGGGCAGTTAGATAATCCAAACTGGATTATTTCTACAGTGTGTTTTGGCTCTCAGGCTTTGGGTAGTTGCTGATGCTTGGGAAGACAGCAATGGTCTGGATGGATTTGAGTTGGGTGGTATAAAACAGCTGCATATGTTTGAAACAAATGTCTCTTGTTCCAAGGTGAGTAGTAAAGGTTTCCCCAGTTCTCCCCCAAAACAAAAACAGCAGGGCAGGCAGATCTCTAATATGAGAACTTGGCCAAGGATTTTCTAGGGGGGAAATCGCCTTCCAGGTTTGTGTGGCAGCCAGTATAGTATCCTTGGAAATCATTTGCTCTGTAATCATCCAGAAGAATGCTCCAAAACTGGAAGGAGAAAGCCGTGGCCAGATGTCATGAAAGTCCAGATGTTCAGGGCTAGTTTCTTTGTCAGTGCTTTTTGGTGTCTTCCAGGAGCCCCAAGTCAAAAGCACTCGGAGGCCCAAAGATTTCTAAATGGAGTGTGTTTTGTGCCAGAGGAGGAACGCTGATTTGATTCTTAAAAAATTGTAGATGGAAGCTGCTTGGTTTATTTGAATTGGGGGAGGATGAGACTGCGGGGTTTCAGGGGGGACATGGTCAAAATTGAAGTGGGCGAGTGTTGATAGGAAATAGGCAGCTAACTTGCTAGCATTCCTTTCAGCTCCAGGATCACCCACGTTGCATTGCGTCTAGTCTGCTTCTGGCGTTCAGATGTGGCTGAGCACTTGGGAGGCATTCGGCTGCTAAGTTATTATCAATATGTGGCTGCAGGCAGCTCTGTTCTGAGCTTGGAGATGCTGCTTTGGTGCAAGATAGGATAATTCCTAGACTCCCCCAGGCACCATGGCTTTTAGGGAGATTTAACCCACACGCCCAGCTTTGATTCCTGCTTAAAACTAGATGCTGAGGTCTGGAAAGGGGTCTGTACTAACTCCATATCTGTGTGGCAGCTGCCTGCACTGACTTGTGGTTGCAGTGCATGTTGCAATACCGACTGAGACCCCGAGGCCACTTTTTCCTGCATATCTGTGCTTTACTATCTGTGGCTGTTCTGGAGCAGAGAACTGGTATCTGTCACTGAGAGCTGGAAACTGCACAACATTCAGGGTTGTCAGTCTTCTAAAACGTGCTCTTGGGCAACCTGGTGGCATCTCTGTCTTTCAGTGTTTTTAAACAGAGGTAGTGTGGCCATCCGTCAGGAATGCTTCTATTGTATGGCAGTGGGGATGGATTGAATGATTCTTGTGGTATCTGATTCTAGGTAAGGCTCCATCTGGTAGCTTGGGAAAAGATAAGCCTACCTTGGCAGGATAAGTCAGGTTTTACCAGTCATGCTGTGCGTTCCAGCCCCACATCTAACCACTGAACATGTCTTTCTGCCTCCCTCCTGGTGCTGGAGAGTTCATTCCCACACCCATTTAAATATATATGCTAGTCCTGAGGACTAGGAGCTTGTTTAATTGACCAAACAAAATGTGCACTTTATGTGTGTGAGGTCTTGCTCTTGATAGGACATTGTGTAGATTTGCTGCTCTTGTCGCAGTAACGTGACTTCTTTAAAGATTTAGGCAGACTCTAGCTTCTTACACAAAGAGAGTTCAGAAAAATTTGTGGGAGTTGTGGTCCAAAACATCTAGAGAACACCTGAGAAGGGACACTGGGCTCAAAGAGGAAGATTTTTGCTCAGCCACGAGAGTCACAATAGAATCGTAGAATCATAGAGATGGAAGGGCCATCCAGTCATGTAAAGAAACACACTCAAAGCTCTTCCAGTGGTTGGCCATTCAACCTCTGTTTAAAAATCTCCAAAGAAGGAGACGGCACCACACTCGGAAGCAGCGTATTTCACTGTCGAACAGCTCTGACCATCAGGAAGTTCTTCCTGACGTTGAAGTGGAATCTCTTTTCCTGTAGTCTGAATCCATTGCTCTGTGGCCTAGTCTCTGGAACAGCAGAAAACAAGTTTGCTTCATCCTCCATATTTTTTATATTTTGATATAAAATATTTACATTGAGAATGTGTCTTGGGCCTGGCCCACTTCACAGGGCTGTCCTCACATTCATGGGCATGATCCCTGTGCATGCACATGAGTGAAACATTCATGTGTCCTCACAAGTTCCAGAGCTTACAGAAGTTACTTTTTTGGACTAGAGCCTCTAGAATAAGCAGGGAGTCCTTTCTTGACTCCTATCCTCAGTTCGTTCAGGTCCTGTTTGCTTATGTTTCAGCAGAGTCTGGCTCTTCGCTTGACAGCAACACCACTATTTGTCCATAAGAAAGAGGCTGAAGGCCAAGCATACTTGACATGCCTGCTTCTGTGTTCGGTCACAGTCACCAAACTAAGCACAATTGTAAGATTTTTCGGTAGTTGGGGGAAGGGTTAGGCATGTACAGAAGACAAAAAACCCCAAGGCAAACTCTAGAAATGGCTGCTGGGCCCCAGTGACGGTGACGCAGCCGTGAGTCTGCGACTGGCACCCTGGTACAGAAGCCCAGAGACAAACTGTGGGGGCTCAGTGTTTGAACATCTGTGCGAGCTTAAGATCTGCCATGACCTCAGCTCAAAGTTATTTGCGCCAAAAAGGGAGTCTCCTTGTCTAGGGCTGAGATGTGGGTTTAAAAGGGGGGAAAATATAAAGAAAATCTGCTGTGTTAGTGGGGGGTTGTGGATATGGCCTCTGAGAAAGCCAATCTTCTCTAGGAAATTCCTCAAAGTTTCCTAAGGGGACAGGAAGATTAAGAGCCCTGAGTAAGCACAGGAGGATTCACAAAGCCTCACTCCGGCGCATGGATAATTGGGAGGAAGTTCCATCAAGTCTCAGATGAGAGCCACTGTTGAATAAAATGTACAGAAAGCTTAAGCATAACGCTGTAAATGTCTCCTTCAGCTTCTGCTGGACTGCAACTCTCAACAACTCTAGCCAGCACAGCCAGTGTTTTGGGATGATGGGAGTTATTAATTTTTCTTACACCCTCCCTTTCCCTCAAGTTGGGAACTTGAGGCAGCTTACACATTAAAATGATTACAATATAATTAAAGACATAGAGAACCTCAGGATTAAAATAGTATCCAGCTATGGCCATGTTGTTGTCGTTGTCTGCTTCCAAGCTATTTCCAACTTGCAGCAACTTGGCAAGATTTGTTCCAGGGCATGGGGGTCTTTTGCCTTCCTTTGAGGTTGAGAATGAGAATGACTTGCCTGAGGTCACTCTGTGGGTTTCAGAGCAGAGCAGGGAGCTGGTCCCATATTAAACAATTCATAGAGTTGGAAGAGACAGCAAGGGCCATCCAGTCCAACCCTCTGCCATGCAGCTCTCAATCAAAGCATCTCTGACAGATGGCCATCCAGCCTCTGTTTAAAGATCTCTAAGGAAGGAGATGCCACTACACCCCGAGGGAATATCTTCCACTGCTGAACAGTCTTTACTCTCAGGACGTTCCTCCTAATGTTGAACTGAAAGCTCTTCCTGTAGCTTCCATCCATTGTTCCGGGTCCTGTTCTCTTCTCTGGAGCAGCAGAAAACAAGCTTGCTCCCTCCTCAATATGACATCCTTTCAAGTATTTAAACAGGGCTATCATATCACCCCTTAACCTTGTCTTCTCCAGGCTAAACATCCCTAGCTCCCTAAGGTGTTCCTCATATGGCATGGTTTCCATATCCTTCACCATTTTAGTCGCCCTCCTCTGGACATGCTCCAGTTTCTCAACATCCTTTTTGAATTGTGGTGCCCAGAACTGTACACAGTATTACAGGTGAGGCCTGACCAAAGCAGAATAGAGTGGCACTATTACTTCCCTTGATCTAGACACTATCCTTTTATTTATGCAGCCTAAAATTGCATTGGTCTTTTTAGCTGCCTCATCACACTGTTGACTCATGTTCAACTTGTTGTCTACCTGGACTCCTACACTTAAAAAAATAATAATAACCAATTAAAGCAAGATAGATTAGAACAGTACAGTGCCTTCTTACCATCCTTCTCTTCAAAGCCATCAGTTCTATGCTTTCTAACCTGTGGAATTGCAATCCAGGAGGTTTGAGAGGTCACAATATTTCGGCTGTAACAATCTTGGGAAATTACTTTTAAAAACATTTGTTTCTGCTACTTGTTCTGTTTGAAAAGTACAGCCGTCCCTCCATATACACAGATTCCTTATCCATGGATTCAACCATTTGCGGCTTGAAAATATTTTTTAAAAATATAAATTCCAAATAGCAAAACTTGGTTTTGCCATTTCATACAAGAGACACCATTTTACTATGCCATTGTATTTAACGGGACTTGAGCATCCACAGATTTTGGTCCTGGAACTAAACCTCAGCGGATACCAAGGACAACACAGTACTTACTGGTAATTTGTTGAAATGTAGCCTCATTGGATACTCACTACGTTCAGATGTGTGAATAAAATATCCTTAGGACTGATAAGAGAATGACATACAGTTTGAAAAATATCTAGGAGAAGGCAACTTGAGTAAAGAACTAGGAGATGTTGCTCATTAACCCAACAAAGTAACTACATGCAAGATATATACCTTTAAAATGTGCTTGTGTTGTGCCCCCATTGCCTGAAAAAAAGGACACAACTTCTTACAGGTAACCACGTGACTCATTACTTACCAGTCTTGTGTAAGGATTATGAAACGCTTTTGTGTTTCCACTCACTGCCCAGTTGATATTTTTAATAAGCCATTTTCCTCTAATGTTATTACAGAGCAGCTGGGTATAAATAACAAAACTCAGCCTGATATTCCAAAATAGGAAGTGCCAGATGGATGGTAAAATGCAGCAGCTGTTCTGATACAAGCTTGTCAAAAGGCCATATGGCTGGTGATCTGTAGTGCACAGGCAAAGTCTCAAAGCAACCAGATAGCAAAACATTTTCTCCCAGAGGGATCTTATAGCACCTTTGGTACTAACTCACAGAGCCTTGGCTACAAGATCCCCGTGATGCTGATTTCCCTGTGCATGCTAATACGCCTTGTCTTTGGATTTTCTCCCAAAATACAACAGCACCCAAAAACCATAAACCAAGATCTTCATTAGGACAACCAAAACTGCATAAAATACATCATGCAAGCTTTCAAAGCTCAACTCATGGAGCAAAAGTATTAAAAATCATACAGGAGTAGAAGAAATGACGATGTTAGAGTCACAGGCCTATATTTTCTCAAGATGTTTTTGTTGCCAGTGAAGATGGACTGGAGGGATATCAGCGCAGGCCATGTGAGCCCTGGGGAAAGAGTCATAAAAGCCAAGCAATAAAATGTCAACTCCATTAGCAACAGAAAAGGTGACTTCCCTTGAGATCTAGGTTATTTCTGTCCTGGGTGAGGTTACCACCAACAGGTGTGTGTCCCCTTTCTTAGGTAGAGAACAGTGAATTTCTCAAGAAGCCTTTGTACTGTTGCATCTGGAAAAAATCTTTTAGGTGCTGTATAAGTAAAACAGGAAGAAATTGCCAGATGTCCAAGACTGGTTCAGGAAAGGAAGAGGCACTAGGGATCATATTGGAGCACTTTAAAGAATTTTAAATGAAAATCAACCTGTGCTGATTAGATAGATGACAAAAAGGATCTAAGAAGAGTTCTGTAGATACTATGGATGGCTGGAAAGACAAAGGGGTCCTAGAGCAAGCCAGGCCTGAACTTTCCTAGATGCCAAGGTGACTAAATTGAGGCTGGTGCTGTTGGTCCACGTCATGAGAATGCATGACTCACTAAAATAAGACAGTGCTTGGTAAAGTGGAGTGAATTGGGAAAAAAGAAAATTCCAGATGGATAAACTCAATCAGGGAAGCCACCACCTTCACTCTGAAAGACCTGAGCAGGACTGTTGATGATAGGGTGACTAACATTCATAGGGTCACCATAACATGAAGGCAGCTAACAAGAACAAATGGGAAAAATCTGTAGTCCTAATGAAACAGTTGCTGTATGGCCAACATCGCTACCCTTGAATGTTTTTCCACGCTAAAATGCAGACAATCATGTTTTTAGACCACTATATAGCTTAACTCTATTTAAATTACATGTGACATATTGCAGGAAAAATATATGGGGAGGAAGGAAGCATGAACTAATGTGGTGTAGTCACCTGGAGGCTATGGCGAAGTTACCTTAGGTGAGTGGTAATTTATGGGCCGGTCTCCAAATGATGGAGTGAAAGGTCTCTGCAGGGAAGAGTCATACAGTCTCAGCAATCTGCAAGAGGTAGCTGGACCCTTGTTTCATCTTTGTGCCTAGTTCTGCTGGCATGGAAACCCATCTGATGTTGATGCCCCTACTTGGCATTATGGCATGTCTGACTCTTGCAAAAGGGATCCCTATGGATTGTTTGAACTTAGTTCCTCACAAGGATTTGAAAGCTTGGGGCTTTCATTCCTCTAATTCTTCCAGAATTGGAGCCAGCACGGTGTAGTGGTTTGAGCATCATACTGTGACTCTGGAGACCAGGGCTTAAATCTGGACTCTGCCATGTAAACCCGCTGGGTGACCTTGGACCAGTCACACTCTCTCAGCCTCAAGAGGATGGCAGTGGCAAACTCCCTCTGAAGAAACTTGCAAAGAAAACCCCATGATAGGGTCACACGGAGGCACTAAACAACAGCAACAATTCTTCCAGATGGGCAAAGAACATTTTTAAGGTCCTATAAGAATTCCCAAGTCTTCCAAAAGCAAAGTTGCCCATCAGTGGAAGTGGGGGCCTCTTCCTTTTCTGTGTGAGTCATTTGGCTGGTGTTTGTCTCTGCTCTCCATCGGCCTCGGCTGCTTGAGCTGTGTTCGGGAAATTCCATTTCTTTGGCAGAATCGCCTGCCTTCAGGATGCTACCTGTTATCTCTCTGCACGAGTCGCTGCAAGCCATGTCCAGATCAATAAGCAAATCCTTAGGGGTGAGCTGGGAGAGAAGCCTGCCCTTACATGGATGGGATGCAGGGCACCACATGAGGACTAGTCAAGCCCACGCTTGCTTATCTTCAGCAGTGTTGCAGCCCAGCTGCTCTGAGACTATCTTCCAGAGGTGTATGTCGCTATGCAGCCTGGCTGCTGCCATTCCATAAAACGTCTCTCTGCATACCTAAGATGTCCATCAGGCCTTGAGGATACGTTTTTAGGATTGTGAAAAGGAGCCAGAAATTTATTTAAAGGTGAATTCTTGATGTGTGTAAAGAGTATAGTAGCCCTCAGCAACCAGAGCTGTAGGAACAGAGCGTTCAGGGATCTCTTTTGGGGCTTGTCACTATCCAAAACAAAGCAGAGATCATTACTTTGCTTCTTGGCTACAGTATACTTTTTTCATTAAAGCTGCTAACAACTGCAGAGGTTTGCTTAACTTCCTTCCTCCCAGCCCTGTAGGGACACTCTGTGCCTCCAGAGATTTCTAGAAAAGATAATGTTAGTGCGTTTTTACACTTGAAGAAGCTCAAGGCAATTGAATCACAGAGTTGGAAGAGACCTCCAGGGCCATCCAGGCCTATCCATTCTGCCATGCAGGAACTCTCAATCAAAGCATCCCCGAGAGATGGCCATCCAGCCTCTGTTTAAAGACCTCCAAAGAAGGACGCTCCACCACCCTCTGAGAGAATTTCCAGCATGGCAGCTGGGGAAGGTGTTAAAAGTGCCAAGGTTTAAACGGCTCCCGTCGGCTTTTGCAAACAGAAAAGCTAAGGGCGTTAGCAGCTTTTTTCTTTGTGCTGACTAGGTTTTATTTGAAAAAGGAGCTTTACTTTTCTCAAGCCTGGTTGGGCATGCACCTCCTTGGCTGCTTGGGGCTCTTCCCCTTCTTCCCCAGCCTTCTTGTTTGGCTTCAGGGCAGCCCTGGCCAGGTTCCCACGCCTGCTTGGCCCTAGGAGATGCTTCTCTTCCCGTCAGATTTGAATCCTGGAGTTGCTTTTGTCCGTCTCCGGACAGGATCCCTGTGGACATAAGGGGTGGGGTGGCGGTTTGTTACTGGCACTCGCTGAATTGATGGGGCTCCAGGAAGTGACATCACCATTCATGTCAACGGTAATGGGAAAGGCTCAATGAGAAATTCCCAGGCTTCCTGCCTGATGCTTTCAAGGTTGCATTGGCCGTTGCTGCTTCAGCTTACCATATCAGGCATCTACCATAGAGGGGAGCTGTGATAGGTATCTATGTCAATATAGCTCTGAATTTTCCAGTGAGTGTCCAGATTTGAGACGCTGCCTCACTTTGAATGCTCATGCCTCTTCTCGCTGTTGTGCCCCTTCCCCATATCTTCAAATCTATCAAAAAAGGCTGGCAGTAACAATATTTTTCCATTCCACCCCCACCAGGCGTGTGTGAGCTTGCAATGAGATGTTGAGCATTCTTGAGCAGTTCTGCAATAAGATCTCCCAAAATGCAAGCTTTTTTAAAACCTTTTTTGAAAACCAGGAATTCAAGCTATGCTCTCTTATCAGTAACGTCTTTATCCAGGAGTATAGTTGGCTAAGGCTTGGTGTGGTGGCTTGAGTTTTGAACTACAACTCTGGAAACCAGGGCTTCAATCCTTACTTGGCCATGGGAGCCCACTGGGTGACCGTGGCCAAGTCACACTCTCTCAACCTCAGGGGAAAGACAAATATATCTTGCCAAGAAAATCCCAAGTGGGGGTCACCTTACATCAAAAATGACTTGAAGGCACACAACAACAGCATTTATTGTACTGGGCGAGCTCAGGGCAGCATTTCATATGTCATAACCAGTACTTAGAATTGGGTGCAGAAATGAACTGGCAGCCAGTGGAGCTGGTATACAAGAGAGTTGTAGACTCCCTATAGTCAGCCGCTCTTTAAAATGTTGCTGCAGTTTATGTTGTGTGGCTACACCTTCAAGTCATGGACCTGAGGCAACCCCATGAATTTCATAGGGTTTTCTTAGGCAAGGAATGCTCAGAGGTGGTTTTGCCAGTTCCTTCCTCCGACTATAGCCTACAGTACCAGGTATTGGTTGATGGTCTCCCATCCAAGTACTAACCAGGACTCCCAAAATCAGATCTGGTGGCTTCAGAGTATTTCGACCTTTTAAAGCCTTAGGAAAAATTGAACTACTGCAATTCATCCCTGACAGTTTTTGTACCGGTGCTGCCCAAGACATTCTGAGTTTTGCAGTCTAAAAAATATTAGTAACTTTTCCAAGTTCTGGTCTTTACAGTGCTGCTCCTTGTGTTGCGTTGTGTTCAGGACAGGAAGGATGGGACACAGAATCATAGAGTTGGAAGAGACCCCCAAGGGCCATCCATCCCAACCCCTTGTCATGCAGGAATACACAGTCAAAGCACTCCCAAAGATAACCATCCAGCTTCTGCTTAAAAACCCCCAATGAAGGAGACTCCACTACTTTCTGAGGGAGTGTCTTCCACTGTCTAACAGCTCTTGCTGTCAGGATGTTCCTCCTGATGTTGAGGTGGAATCTCTTTTCCTGCAGTTTGCATCCATTGCTCCATGTCTTATTCTCTGGAGCAGCAGAAAACAAGCTTGCTCCCTCCTCAATATGACACCCCTTCAAATATTTAAACAGGGCTATCATATCACCTCTTAAATGTCTTGACTTCCAACTAGGGCCAGAGTGGGCCTGGATTTCCCTTGAGGTTTCCCTGGTCCCTAGCATGCACCTTGGGACATGTTTCTTGCTTTGTCAACTTTTCCTTCCTTGCACTTTGAATCCTGCCCACTCTGGGGAGGGAACTGCTTGCATTGACCGTTGGCATATTTTTTTGTGTTGTGATAGTGGTTTCCTGACGGGAGGGTGGGGAGGGCGATTGTATGGGTTGTTTTTCCCCAGGAAAGACCCGCCCCGCCCCATAAATGTGCCTGTTGGGTGGTGCTGATTTGACTTCCCTCTGCACTTGGGAACCAGAGCAGAAGGAATGTGGCATCTTGGCAGAACAGTAGCCCTTTTCATCCCCGTTGTCCTCCTTCCCAGCTCCATCCCACTGGCAGGGGAACCAGCGTTGGTGTAGTAGAACAGCCCTCCAGATGGTTGGGACTGCAATTCCCATCACAGCTAATCATTGGCTGTTGTGGCAGGGTTCATGGGCATTATCATCCAATGCAGCTGAAAGATGCTGCTTTGAGGAATGTTGTGAGAGAGGATTAGATTTAGGAAAGAACCAGGTTTGGATCCCCTCTTGGTCATGAAGTCCACTGAATGGCCATAGATTAGTCCCCATCTTCAGTTTGTCTACCTCACAGGATTGTCGTGTCATTGGTTGTATGGGGGAGCTATGTGTGCTGCTGTGAATTCATTGAAGGGAAGGCAGGGTATAAATGCTGGAGGTAAGTAATGCAGTCACTATTACTGCTGTTGTTGTGTGCCTTCAAGTCATTTCTAAGACCATATTGCAGGGTTTTCTTGGCACGTTTCTTCAAAGGGGTTTGCCATTGCCACCCTCTGAGGCTGAGAAAGTGTGACTTGCCCCAGGTCACCCAGTGAGTTTCATGGCTCAGCGAGAATTCAAACCTTAGTCTCCAGAGTCATAGTCCCACACTGAAACCACTGCGCCAGGCTGGTAGACTTGAATAAACCGAGGCAAACCTTGTGCTGAAGCACAAATTAGATGCAAAAGGTGGTTCTCCTCTGTCTTGGAGGTACTGAGCTGTGGTTGTTGTTTCTACTAGTGAATCTCTGTGCAGAGAGAACCAAGTCAAGGTTGGTATTTAGAGAGGCCTTGTAGCACCATTGAGACTAACTGTAAGAAAGAAATTGGCAGCATGATCTTTCGTAGACTTGAGTCTACAAAACTTCATGCCGCCAATTTCTTTCTTTCAGTTAGTCTCAACGGTGCTACAAGATCTCTCTGCGTACTGATTCTGATGACTAACACAGCTATATCTTTGAATTCAAGCCAAGGTTGTTTCTTGTATAGCTGCATCTCCAGGGTGGAAATGATCTGCTTGCGGGCAGCAAGGGTTTTTCTGAAAACTTTGCTTCTGATGCTGACTTTCTGAAAACCGTTCCAGGTGCTTGTCAGAAGAAGTTGCAAAAACGGGCTAACAGTTGTGTAGCACACTGAACTGACATAGTCAACCAAAAGTTGGGTGCAAAAACACTGTGATACTTTTACATATTGTACAAATGCCTCCTCCGAAGTTTTTTCCGTTCATCAAAAATATGTGGTTGAATGGGGTGTGTGCGCGTGTGTGAAGAGCATCTGAAAGAGCCCTCAGTGTGATGTAAGTGTTGCATTCTTTCAAAGCTATACTAATCCAAAATATTTCAAGGAAGGAAGAACTCTGCTCAGGATCAGACGCCAAATTTTAAGGCGGTTAGCTGAGGATTAAATGAAAACCGTGAGGTCTTAATATAGTCTTGCATGCACCAGTTGCCAGGTGTGTGTTATAAAATCCATGGCTCTCGGGAGAGTCACCTGAGAAAAGTCATTGCAAGTTTGAAAGTAACCAGACGGAATGGCTTTGTATCTCTTAATTGTGACCTTTTCCCGTGAAAAGTGCTTGCTGTGCGACAGCAGGAAATCTTCCACAATGAAAAGCCTTGTGTTACTTCCTCTTTGAAAGTCCCCCTGCTCTGGACTTAGTAGTGGCTCATTGAGTATCCTTGCCAACTATGAGATTTCCTTTTTCCTTTCCTTCCCTTTTCTTTTTCTGCTTGGTCACATCTGGTTTCTGTAGCTGTGTAAACTTCTTTAGGAACCATTTTTTTAATTGGAAAGCACAGTATACATGTTTTAAATCAAGAGTGGATAACTTTGTGGCTCTCTAGAGAGCCAGTGTGACGTAGAGGTTTGAGCATTGGAAAATGAGTCTGGAGAACAGGGTTCAAATTCTGGCTCAGCCATGTAAACACACTGGGTTTAACCCAGTAACTTGTTGTTACTACTGCTACTGCTTTTGTTGTTTGCCTTCAAGTTACTTCCAACTTTTGGCAATCCTAAAGCTCCTGTCATGAGGCTTTCTTGGCAAGATTTGTTCAGAGTAGGTTTGACATTGCTATCTTCTCTAATACTATATTAATATATTATATAATGCCAAATAATAATAATAATAACAACAACATTATGTGATATATGTCACATTATATTTTATAGTTATATTGTTAAATATATTGTTGTTATTATTTAGATTTTATTTGTTGCTTTATTTTGCTTTTCCTGTTTGTAGACAAAGAGTTGCACAGCTCACTAAGTAATTCCCCAAAATCTTAGACATAGAGAAATGTCTCATGGAGGCGCCAATATGCACTACAGATAGTCACACTGTAAGCACATTGTCACAACAAACACATCAGGAAACTGTTGTGTTGTTCTGTGTTACCTGCTTAGTCCTACATGTTGTTTTAATTCTCCTCCTCTTCCTTCCAGGCTGAGGCGGAAGTAGCATCCCTGAACCGCCGCATCCAACTAGTAGAGGAGGAGCTGGACCGGGCCCAGGAGCGCCTTGCTACAGCCTTGCAGAAGTTGGAGGAAGCTGAAAAAGCTGCTGATGAGAGTGAAAGGTATGTGTGTCCTAAAAACAGGCAATGCCTTCTGTATCTGGAAACCATGCCCTACGAGGAGAGACTTAGGGAGCTGGGGATGTTTAGCCTGGAAAAGAGGTGGTTAAGAGGTGATATGATAGCCCTTTTTAAGTATTTGAAGGGGTGTCACATTGAGGATGGAGCAAGCTTGTTTTCTGCTGCTCCAGAGAATGGGATCCGGAACAATGGGTGCAAGCTCCAGGAAAAGAGATTCCACCTAAACAGTAGGAGGACCTTCCTGGCAGTGAGAGCTGTCCAGCAGTGGAACACACTCCCTTGGAGAGTGGTGGAATCTCCTTGGAGGTTTTAATCAGAGGCTGGGGGGCCATCTGTTGAGGATACTTTGAAGGTGAGTCCCTGCATGGCAGGGGGTTGGACTGGATGACTGTTGTGGTCTCTTCCAACTCTATGATTCTATGATCAATCAGAGGTTGGGAACCTTTAGCCCTCTAAATGTTTGGGAGTCCCCATAATCCGTGACCACTGGTTATGCTGCCAGGGCCTTTTTGGACTTGACATGTAAACACTGGGATGGTCAGAGGTTAACCATCCCTGATTTAAGTCTTATTTATACCGAGTGGCAGAGCTGTGCATGAACTGTATGAATTTCAGAGAGGAAAGAGGGGTGTAATAGAGCCAGAGTGTGGTGAAGGGCTCTGCTTCCATTTTATTGTACAAGAGCAGGGCTTAGGAACGTGGCTTTTTTTGGACTACGCTTCTTAGCATCCTCAGTCAGCATGCCCAGGAGCCATGTTGGCTGGGGATTCTGGAAGATGTAGTCCAAAAAGATAACGCCCTTAGTCTCTGAGCAGGAATGACATCCTCATCTGCTAGGATGGCATTTGCCACTGTTGTATGGGAGAGATAAGGGAGCACATTGTGAAAGACTGAGCAGGTCTATATCCCACCTGTGAGGTCAGCATGTCATGTGAGGACATGGGAGAGGTCTTCTCAGCTGTGGCACCCCATTTGGGCACCAAAGCAAAGCCTATGCTCAAATCCACGTATAGCGCACCCGCATATGACATGGGCGCACTGTATTTATATCTCACCTTCCTCCCGATACAGGGACTCAAGGTGGCTAAGTTGACAGTCACTTGTGCTAATAAGCTAGGAGTAATGTAAAGTTTGAGGGTCAGTGTGGCATAGTGGTTTGAGTGTTGGATTATGACTGATGACCAGGCTTCCATTCCCAGCTCGGCCATGAAAGCCGCTGGGTGACATTGGGCTAGTCACATGCTCTCAGCCTCAGATGAAGGTAGTGACAAATTTTCTGTGTACAAATCTTGCCAGGAAAACCCCTTAGGGTTGCTATAAATTAAAAATGACTTGAAGGCACACAACAGCAATGTAAACCTGGTAACTCGCCAAATCCCCCAGCCCGCATTTTGGGAACTGCAGCTCAAAGAAGTGAAGTATCCATGCTCTGAATTTTATTATATGTTGCTGACCACTGGGGTGGATGAAGTAGCTTGACCTAGCTGTCTGCAGTTTTGGATCGTGGCCCTTGGACATGAGCCTGTTGGATGGTGATGGTTCTGTCTCATCTCTGTGAAACAGGGGCATGAAGGTTATTGAGAACAGAGCCCTGAAGGATGAAGAGAAGATGGAACTGCAGGAGATCCAGCTCAAGGAGGCCAAACACATTGCTGAAGAGGCTGACCGGAAATATGAGGAGGTTAGGAACTTTAACTGAGGTTCATTTCTCTATCTGGGGAAGGGCGGTAGTGCATTGGCTTTGCATGCCAGAGGTCCTGATTTTCATCACTGGCATCTTTGGACTGAGCTGGGAAGGAATCCTTTCTAAAACCCAGGATAGCAGCTGCCAGTCAGTGTAGACTAGGGGTGAGGTGGGGCCATTCTCTGGTTGCCATTTTCAACTAGTTGGGGCTAAAAAGGTCTATGGGTAGGTTGCGGACAAGGAAAGCCAAACCATTGTTCTTGCACATGGTTATATTTTGGGCTCATTGTGGCTAAAAATAGTCTCAAAAAAGAATCTAATGGAGGATATTTGAGGGCCACCAGGTGATTTGGAGGGCACATTTTTCCTCCCCTTAACGTGGCTAGTACTCACAGATAAAACAAGTAACTGTAATGCAGCATCCCATATTTTTATTATTCCTTAGGAGACAGGCCAACAGACAACCTCATAAAGTGGGTGGCAGAAGGCTAAAGTTTTAAGTCCAAAATATATGAAAGACTAAAAGGTTTAGAATAATTCAATTGGAAAGTCAGCTAAGCCTACAGCTTCCTTTGCTGGCATCTGCAGGATTCTTGATAGTTGTCTGAACATTCCTGGTGCTGGCTCCAGCTGTGTACATACACATGCACTTTTTTCCACTCACACCCCCCAAGTGTTGTCAAGTGGGACTCTCCCTGTGTTGATTTCCTCCTCCTCGTCCAGGTTGCCCGGAAACTGGTCATCATAGAAGGAGATTTGGAGCGTACGGAGGAGAGGGCTGAGCTGGCAGAATCGTGAGTACTTCCTCTCTTCAAGCTCTTTCTCTTTTGCATGAGGCATCTTCTCTGCATGGAAGCTTTTAACACGAGCAGCACTGCTTGCACCCTGTTAGGCGAGGCCTGAAGCGTGGGGCGAGGGCTAGAAGCTGCCTCCTGACTAGGAGAGAACAGTTGCTAGCCCCAGAAGCTCCCTGCTTCTCTTTTTTCTCTCTCCTGTTGCCTGTTTTGTGGGTATGGTGCACTTTGCCTGGAGAGTTCCTGGCCCAAACATGACTGATCAAATGATGGGACAGAGTTGTGTGGAATTGAATGGCTTTCATTGATAATACCTGTCAAAGCTTGATAATGTTCCTTTTTTGACCAACAGCTTCCAGAATCCTCTCACCAACATAGCCAGAGGCTGTGCTGGCTGGGGCTTCTGGGAACTGTTAACCAAAAAAAAAAAAAAAAATAACACTTCCTAGCTTTGCCATCTCACCAAAGCCTGGCACAGCGAAACTCATAAAAAGATGGAAAATACAAGTTAGAAGGTCAGGTGGGAAGTGCAACAAAATTAAGTGCTTCTGGTTATATGCCTACCAGGCAATCATGCTTTTCTCCAGGATGCTCCATTACATTTCCTCTGCCCTTTTGGTCAACAGAAGTTTTCCCTGTCTGGCATCAGATGCCAGCTGATGTCCTGTGTCAGCACACTTCAGAGCTGAGCCACTGCAGCTGAAAAGGCCCTATTCCTTGCTTCCACCAAGTATACATTGGCAACAAGTGGGATACCTATTGAGGCCTCCCCTGCGATCTTTAAGACCAAACAGGCTACTGTTGTAGGAGGCAGTCCAGCCACTAGTGTTGTGGGCCATGTGTGCACTCAAATCTGTCAGCTAGACCACCCTGCTGCCGTCTTCCAGACTGTCTGGGGGCTCTGTCACATCTGTTCCACAGCTGGGCCACCAATGAGATACTCTACAGAAATGTTAAACATTTGCTTCCATCCCCTGTTGAGACGGGAGGAATCCTCAACTGAGTTTGAGAATCATCCCAGGTGAAACCATATTCTACTATTCACGCCTAGTTACAGAGAGTTCTCTAAGGCTGGGGGCCATTAGCCATTTAGGTCTTTTGACATTCAGCCCCACCAAGGACAGTTAGTGGAAAAGACATGTGGGGGGAGCTCTTAAGTTGAAGGTGCTTTATGGGCATGACAGAGGTTAGGCTTGCTTTAGTGACTGTGGTGAGCCTGAATGATAGAACCATTGAAGAACGTTTAATGGAAATATTATTTATGCTAAATACCCAGTTGGTCAGTCCTCTGTCTGTACCCCATATATTTTCTAAAGAACAACCCACATTTAGGGAGGCTAAGATCCTATTTCACCAGTCTAGCACATGAGGGCATATTGGTGGGATAATTGGTAATGACCTACTCCAGAACTTGGACTCTGCTTTACCATAGAGTGCTGTTGCTGCTAGTAGTATCTAGAAATAAGTTACTTCTTCTGGATGACAGCTCCAAGAATCCTACAGCCATTAATTCCATTTGCTTGCTGAGCCTGGAAGAGACATAAGGGTGGGGTCAAAGGAATTGAAGTTAGGGCTGGAAGAATGGGGAGTAGAAGCAGAAAGTAGAAGTAGAAAGGTCTGTTTTTAAACAACAATACCAGAAATCCCCTAGCCAGGATCTCCATGATGGTTGAGGGATTCTGAGAATTGCAGGTAGTCTCTTGTACTGGGGCTCTTCCATGCCCAGCGCTTTGGAGTGGGTTTCTTTTTCTCTCTTTCTGACTCACCTTCACCCCCTGGCTGTACACGGGTCCTTCAGGTCCCTTCCCTCACCCCCTTCCCTGTGGTGCTCACATCTTCCGGTGTTGCGGACCAGCTGTTTGTGCCTCTTCTTCCTTTGATATGGCCACTATTGTCTTTAATCAGATTTCATTAAGCCTTTTGACTCTCCACCTGTTTTGGATCACAACTCCCACTATCCTTTGCAGTTGTCCATGCAACCTGGGCCTTGTGGGAATTGAAGTCCAAGGTAGCTTCGGGCTCTAAGGTGTCTCACTGCTGACGCTTTTCCCTTTGGTTTTCCTGGAACTGAGTCTTCTAGAGCAATGGCTCTGACTCTTTGGGCCTCCAGATGCTTTGGATGTCAAGCGCAAGAGGCCATAGCCAGTGATCCTGACAGCTGAAGTCCGAAATATGTGGAGGATCAAAAGTTGAGAGCCACAGCTATAGAAAATCTAGCTCATGTGGTTAAGCCCATCATTACCACCCAGTGGAACTATAGGAGATGAGAAACTGATGGGCTGGTAGTGCCTTGCTTAATAGTATGTCCAGAAGCTACAAGCAGTGCTCCCCATAGCATTGTTTTTGAATCCTTGCCCAGAAATAACCTCACCCTTAGTGAAGGCTGTGTGTATCCTGATTTTCCGCCCAAGCTCTCCACCTAGGCAGTGCAATTATATCATGCAAAAAAAGAAAGAAAGCCCAAAGCCAATAATTTTGTATAAATCTCAACGTGAAAAATGTTGAAAGAAAAAATGAAGTAAAATCAAAAGAAACTTATAGAAGGGTGGTGCAATCCAAGGAAACCGTATGCACTCATTCTTTGGGCTTTGGATGCTTTTTTCCATGATGAAGCATCCCTACAGCCTTAAGGGCTAGAAACTTGGCTCTAATTTAAGAAACAGCTGTGTTTTTTTGCCGGATAACAGTTGGGCTGATACAATTAGACATACACACAGTCCTAAGAGCAGGGAAGGGAAGAAGAGGCAGTTCTAGCTCAGCTCCAGGGTGTGGTGGGGGGAAGAAGAATTGTATTTGGCCTTCTCCTTGGACAGCTGGTCCCTTTCCCCAAAAGTTCCCTCACAAAACCACTCACTGCACATCTCAGTCTATTATAGCAGCCTTCCCCAAGCTCTCTCCAGATGCAGCAAGGCCCATCTTTCCTAGGGATAATGGGTGCTTTAATCCAGTGCCTTGGGGTGGGTAACAGGTTGGGGAAGGCTGTCAGAGGGAGACATACACAACGGTCTGGGCCTCAGCTTGCGGTCTCCACCACCACGCTTCTGGGCCTTGTGTAACAAGTTCCTAAACTCCTTTCCACAGCATGCAACCCAGGGAACCACTCTACTTAACCTCAGGTCTTGAAATGCGCCTTCCACTCCCGCCCCACCAACCGAGCATGCATGTTGTGACAGACTCCCCCCCCCCCCTTTGTCCCTTTTCTCCCCGCCCGCCCTTTTTTTATGGCTTCGCTTTGTGTGTTTTTGTTGTTGTTGTCGTTCGTCCATTGCTGCGGCTGCTGCTGCTCCTCTTCTTGGTCCCCCCTGCCCAACTGTGTGCCTGTAACAGCCGCTGCCGAGAGCTGGATGAGCAGATCCGACTGATGGACCAAAACTTGAAGTTCCTTGCTCAGGCTGAAGAAAAGGTACTAACGCTAACCCATTCCTTCCTTGAGCACTGATGCTCTTAATGCCCATCTCCTTTCCCCTCTTTTGAAGCTCTTTCAGGCACATCTCCTCTTCCTCGCTCTCTCAAACGCTTGTGCTCGCTCTTCTCGCTCTGACTTCGACCGGCTTATGTTATTTCTCTCAAGCAGGTGCCAGCTGCCCAGGCTGCCTCTTGACAAAGCAGCTTCCTCCAAAATGGCGATGAGGCCTAATGGATGCCATGCAAGGCTAGACCCAGTGCCAGGCAGCTTGAATATCTTGTACCATCACTGCACCTTGTAGGCCATGTAGTTGTGTGCGTGTATTTCTAAAATCTGTTGGTAACATTGCTGAATTTTGGTTGTCCTCAGACCTTCATGTAGTGGTATCCCTTAAAATGGAGAACCATTCATAGGCTCATATTACGGCCTCTTCTAAGAGTGCCTTGGCCTATTGTGGCAGCAGAGATAACATCAAAAGCCAGGCCTTGGAGGCCACCAGTTCAAAACATTTCTCACACCAATATTGACACAGGGAGCTTGGTTTCAGAAGATACTTCAGCATTGAGGAGAGCCATCTCCCATGCCCCTAGAATATGTGGGGAGAGAGTTTGGTCTTAGGCATAGTCAAGTTACAAGTTAACAGCAGCTAAAGGCATTTTAAATTAAATGGAGAACACTCCAGAAGTCATGTTCAAGACTAAAACTTTCTAGAGCATTATAAAAAAAGTAGCTCTTAAAACACAAACAGATATATTGACCAGACATATTAAGATATTAACCAACCAACCCCCCCCCCCCCAAAAAAAAATCCTTCAGGATTATTTTTAATACCAAGGACAGTTGGGACTCTTGTCCTGGTCCTCACATGTGTTATATAAGGATTTGTTATATTTCCTTTGTGTCTAGCTGTATTCTATTGGATGATTCTTCCTTGGAGATCTTTAACCAAGTGTTGGATGGACATCTTTCAGGAGTGCTTTAATTCTGTATTCCTGAATGGTAGAGGGTTAAACTAGATGGTCCTTGTCGCCCATTCCAACTCTAAGATTTTGTCTGCGATTTATAACTTCGGGTATATCATCCTGGCATCACCTTTAGTGAAGGAGCAATATAGAAAAAATTTAATTCATAAAACACTACATGCTTAGAGCTGCACCACTAAAAACACACATGCTTAACTAAAGAGTACTGTAGGTCCCGCTGATTTCAGTAGGATTGGTTTCCGCATAAGCATGACTAGGATAACACTGTTAAGATTTCCTGTTGTCTAATACACTTTTGTCCCATCTTTAGGGGATGAGTGTATGGAACTTAAAAACAAAGGCATGCTAAAATCAAAATTTGGAAAGGTTACTTTGGGGACTGCAGTCCTCCGCATCCCTCAGCCAATATGTTCAATGGCCCTGCTGGCTGGGGATTCTGTGTGTCCAAAAAGTGACTTGTCCAAGCTTTTGGAAATTATGCTGGTGTAAGTCACAAGAGAACCACCCTGAGAGGGTGTCTGATTTGGTCTCTTCCATACACAAAATGCAATCAGGGAACATGCAGACCTGAACCTAATTTCAAAAGCTCTTCATAACTCTTGACAAGAGTTCCTTGTCCCTCCTCAGCAGCCCTTTAATGCTGCTGCCACTTAGAACTGGGAGATATAGCTATGGAAAAAAGAGAGTACTGAAAAACAGGCCCCCCACAACCACTCTTGGCTACTGTGTTTGCCACTCAATATGTTTCCAAAGACAGATTAAGGGCCCACAGAGAATTCCTGTGCCACCCAACTACAGGGCCTACGAGGTGTTGACATTTGGCAAGTGCCAGTAACCTGGATCTTCTTTGGCAGATATCAAGCAATGGCTGGTCTCCTGAAGTTCACTGCGGTCTCTCTGATTCATGGATTCACTCTTATCTCTCTCTTTTTTCCCTTTCTCCTGTCCTTCCCTCCCACCCTTTGCCATCCATTCTTTCTTCACTACTTTTTTCCCAATCCCTGCAAACATTTGCAGCAAATGCTCAGAGCTGGAAGAAGAATTGAAGAATGTCACCAACAATCTCAAGTCACTTGAGGCTCAGGCTGAGAAGGTAGAGTGCTTCTCTCCACTCCCAACTCCTCTTACCTGTTATGATGGAATGGGAATCCTGCAATCCTCCAAAAGTTAATGGGCTGCATCTCCCAGGATTCCTCACCATGGGCTATCCAGCCAGAGCTGCTGGGACATCAGAGTCCAGCAACTGCAGGAGGGCTACAGAATTCCCACCCATGTGTTCAAACATGTTTTCGTATGTTTCAGTGCTGGGATAGGAGATTTCTGAAGTCAATGGACTCAAGTGATAATCAGCCCTGACTATTAGCCATGCTGGAATCCAACAGTGCTTGGAGGCACAAGATTTTCCCACCTGGTTCTAGTGTCAAAGGCCTGTGCTGGTCTGTGACCGTAATAAAGATGAACTGAACTGAATTAGTATCAGTGAGTAAAGTACTTGGAAATGGAGCACCAGTATGGTATAGTGGTGTGTGGCTGCTGTGCTTCTGAAGACATTTTGCTGCCTGAGGCAAAGTACCAAATGGTGACCCCGCTGTGCATCCACAGATAGAAGCCCACCAGATTGGCAGTTGAATCTTGTTCCAATACTGGTGGCAGGACAGTGATTCCTCACTACCACACCTGAAAATGGAGAATTAACATGCTTTAGTGGTTAGAGCATCCTGGGTGGTCAGGGTTCAAATCCCCACTCAGCCATTGAAGCCCATTGGGTAACTTTGGACAAGCTGCACCCTCTCAGCCTGAAAGGAAGGCTGTGGCAAACCCTCTTTGAAGAAATCTTGCCCCCCCCCCCCACCAAAAAAAAAACCCCTCCATGAGAGGTTGCTATAAGTCAGACATGACAACACCAGCTGGAAAATGACAAGTAGCAGAAAGCTCCCTTAGTGTTCTGGTAAGCCCAGATGTTAAAATAATCCCTGCACTTCTGGTTGCAAACTCTGCAGAGAGACTTCTTTCTGTCTTACAGAGGTGTAGGAAAGAGGGAGGTGTAGGCTGGCATGAAGAGAACTACTGCTAGGCTTCCTGCGTTCTTCCAGCAGCCAGCCCAGCCTCTTGTACAAGTGGCTTGTGTATCTTATGGGTGGAGCTGGGAAATTTACTTGGCTCCTGTACTCATACTATGCTTCATCTCTGTGGCAACGAGGTCAGTGTAACTTCACTCCCAGCCCTGCTTCTTGAAAGATCATGAACCTCGTGACATAAACCATCTGTAGATTAAACGCAGTAGATGGTCTTCCAGAGATTCAAAGGCTGGGAGTTGACTGAGAACCTCTCTGGGCTTTTTAACCTGCCCTTTTTGCCCAAAAGAGCAGGGAGCAGCCTGCTTAGCCTTATTAAAACCCTCACATCAACTCTGTGATGTAGATGGATTCAGAAGGAAAGTGTGGGTCCCTGATCCCCAAACTGATAAGTTTTGGGGCTAAGTCAGAAACTGAACTTGATTCTTCCCACTATAATAAACACACTAATCCAGCGATGAGAAATGTGTAGATCTTGAGATGTTCTCAGGCTGTTAACTCCTATCATCCCTCACCTTTGGTTGTATTGGCTAGGTTGATGGGATTTGTAGCTGGTGACAACTGGAGGGCCACACTTATCTCACGACTACTGAAACCATTACACCAGCCTTCTTGACCATGTGATGAATGATAACTCCATCACCCTTGGTTGATTGGGGATGTTGGAGATGGCAGTCTTATATATGGAATTCTGGGTTCAAGAAGGCAGTCCTGTGCCTTGGCTGTTATGTAGCTCCTGCCTTCGCCCTTAAATAAGGAAGGAAGCTGGATTGGAATGAAGATTTAGGAACTGGCCTTCACGGTGGGCCATGATGTGTTGTAGTGTGGTCTCTTATGCTCAGCCCTGAATTTGTTTTCTCTCTGTCTACAGTACTCTCAAAAAGAGGACAAATATGAAGAGGAGATCAAGATCTTGACTGATAAACTCAAGGAGGTAAGTGGCCTATGGGGCTACCAGGTCCACAAGGGTTGGAGTGGTATTTCTTGGCCCTCTTTGTGATGAACCCGACGGTTGGATTCCTCTTGGCCCCATGCGAGAGGCTATGGGTGTAGGAAGCATGTTTTTATTTACTATTTTACTTATATTAGGTGATTTTAGCTGTATTTGTATTAATCTTTGTAATCCACCTGAGAGGATTGGGAGAACATGAAATATAAATGAGTGAAACAATAAGAAGAGAAAGAAATAAAAGCATTAAAAATAACATACAGCTTTAAAACACACCAATAAAAGAAAATGAAGCCCTTGACCAGTTGAATTGTTCCTTCCACAGCAAGCAGGATCACCTTCTAAAGACCTTCCTGAATCATGAAGGTATTTGCCTGCTTTTGGGAAGACAAGAAGTGACATGGTTTAAAACAGGGACAGGGAAAAGTATGATGTCAGATCTCTTTTGTTTTTTACAAGTACCCATAAGTGTTCCAATTGGAGTCAAGTACCAAGGTGTAGCTTGAAGAAACAGATAGTCATGTCAGGCTGAGGCCTGGGATGCCCCTGGGCATATTCCAAGCCTAGGATTTTCTTTCTTGGTACTGCTACTAAACTTGATCCGTTCACAGAATAATCCATTCTTGGTTCCTGCCCTCTTCAGATCTTTCTGTGGAGTTGAGAGTAGGGAGATTTTTTTGGCTGCTGTTGCTGTTAAAAGATCTAGGAGATGGAGATGATACCAACAGATGTCCCTAAACATTCTCCCTGCCATGGCTTAAAGTGTGGAACCTTACAGAGAGCCTTCATGCCTTTGCCAGACAGTTTTTTTCCCTGACTCACCACTTCTCTTCCTTCTGATTCAGGCTGAGACTCGTGCTGAGTTTGCAGAGAGATCAGTAGCCAAGCTGGAGAAGACCATTGATGACTTGGAAGGTAAGTTTGAGGAGCTGCAGGTAGTGGTGGTGGGGAACCAAACAATGTGTAGGGCAAATGGGGGAGCTCTTCTCTTGTTACCAGTGCTTTTTTTGTGTTGCTATGCATTACTTTTGAGATCAGAGGCAGTATGCTGGGGAATACAAGTGGGATGATGCTATTGTGTTTGTGTCTTGCATGTTGACTTCCCATGGGGCCACTCTTGGCCAACATGGGAAGAATATCCTAGCAATCTTTGACTGGATCTGGCAGTGTTCTTTTGTGTTCTTTTTATAGTAGTTAGGGATGGAATCTCCCTCTTCAGAAGCAATCTACCTCTAATTGCCAGTTGCCTAGGAACACAAGCATAAAGATTTTGTTGTTCTCCTGTTCTGCTTTGAGAATCTCTTGAAGGTACTGGTTGTGCATAGTGCGAACATGCTACCGGATTAGAAAGGCCTTGAGCCTGATCCAGCAGGATTCTTCTCATGTTCTTATGATGTGTATATGTTTGCGTGTGTGTGTTTTCCTCTACAACAGCCAAAAGCAGACATATACACGTATAGATTGAATCATAGAATTGGATGTAAATTGACCTATGTCACTTACACAGATGTAATTTGGATGTATAATACTAGTAGCATAGGAAAGTATACATCCAACTTACACATGTATGCCTTTTTGGTTGCTGTGGAGAGAGAACACACACATGCGGATACACACATCTGTTTCTCTGACTAAAGAACATCAGAGGAATTCTGCTGGATCAGACTCAAGGCCTTTCTAATCCATATAGAAAGTGACCATCTTAACTGACATCACATAATCAGAATCCATCGAATCATAGACTTGGAAGAGACCACAATGGCCATCCAGTCCAACCCCTGCTGTGCAGGAACCCGAAATCCACAAAAGAGAGATATCTTTATTGGCCAACTGAAATGCAGAAAATACATCATGCAAGCTTTCGAAGCTTTGCTGGCTTCTTTATTGGGCAAAGATGTTAGAAACCATACAGGAGAAGAAAGAAAAGTATCAGTATTAGATTCACAGGCCTACATTATGTCTCGGGGTAACTAGTGTCGTTGTCTTAAACCTACAGCAACTAAGCAAGTGGCATGAGTCAATCTTGTTCCTTAGCTAAAAGTTCTGTTTGTCTCTAAAATAGAAGAAACAAAATGGATTATATATGGGCGCATAATACATTATAAAGTCTGAAAATAGCTTGGGAAGGGGAGGGGACATAGCTATTCTGCCCAGTTTCTGTAAGTGCTGGTTCTCTCTCCCCTCTTTCAGTGATATGTGTTACTTAGAAGTGTAAGAAAGCTTTACCCAGATTTTATATCCTTGTGAATTCAAAGACTTTCATGGCTGGCATCCATAGTTTTTTGTGGTTTTTCATGCTATGTGGACATGTTCTATTTATTTTTTTGGTTTGCTTCTTCTCATATGTGTTCTCTTTCCTGCACTGTCACAGGATATACTCAGAGGTGCACAAAATTTCACCTTCCGGTTTTAAAAAATGAATTAAAACCTGGGAAATGTCATTACATTGCCCTACGATTCTTATATCTTTCTCTCTTCCCCTACTCCTAAGCCACAGTTCTGGAAAAAGTAAACGACTGTTAAACCAAGTTGAATTGGTTGTGCAGAATACATGCCTTAATGCAGAAGGATTTATCTGTCAGCAAGTCAATACTAATCTTCACAGCCATTTTCTGCTTAAGTCCTGTCAACGCAGAAGACAAGAAGTGGGAGGGAGAGTGTAGGTAGAAACTGTCAGGCAATTTTCTTGTTGCAATATATGGGATGGGATGGGTTTCCATTTCATTCCTTGGAGGTTCTCAGGTAAAACGTGCTTCAACCTGGATCAAAACTGAGCTGAGAACTACCCCCAGCCAAATGCTTGAAAAGTGTAGTATTGATCTGGAATTGCAAAGGGCTGCTTATAAGGAAGGGGGATAGGCAACTGTGCTGGGGCTAGGGACCACTCCCCCACCTCACCTTGCAACACCTGTTTTCAGTAGAGTCCTTTTCAGAATTGCAGCCAGAGGTGAGGTTGCTTCCAACTGCCATTTTGAGGACTCCAATGAAAACTGAAGCACCAGGGGGCTGGTTCTGGGGAGTTGTGTGAGAGGTGGGGGGGGGGTTCTTGTGTGTTTTAAAGGGCTTTCCATTTCCTAAAACTGTGCCAGTTTAAAAGGATAATTTTTTAAACAGTTGGGGTTGTGGAACAGACAAGGTACTTGAGGGCAGCAAAAGTGGTGTGAGGGAGCCATGTGCAGCCTGCAGGCCATACTTTCTTCACTTATGGCAAGGGGAATGTAACTGTGTTTGTGGTGGGCCTGGCTGCTTTTAGAAGTCCCTTTATAACACTAGAGGCCCTGAAGAAACTGTTTTGGTCATCTAGTTCCCATGTTTCTTTTTGTCTCTGGAAGGCAAGACTTGTAAGACTTAGTAGGTGAGATCTAGTGGGTGAATATTTTCTCTCTTGAAGAACCAGAGGTTGGAGAAGTTACTTTTTGAGATTATAATTTGAAGTCATCTTGGCTGGTGATCCCCCCCCCCTCCTTTCACTGACCTCAAAGAAAGGAAGGGGTGAAAAAAACTTTCTTCCTCTCAACTTCTCTGTATCAATAGCTAAGCTTACAAGCCATGGGTTTGGAGTCTCCTGGGGTTTTAGACACAAAATCCTTGCAGCCTGAAAGTTCCATCAACTTGGTTGTTTCAATTTTAAGCATCCTTCCCTTCACTGAAGAGGGCTAGGATGAGAGACACCATGTCCTTCCAGACGACTCAGTATCTTACGTAGACCCTGGAAGAGGTCTTTGAAATGCAACTCACAGAATCCCCATCCACCAGGATTGCAACCCTTGCTGTCCGGAAGACTTTAGGAGTTGTAATTCAAAGAAGTAATAATCTAAACTCAGCCAGGATGCCTTTAAAACACTTTAATGTTGGGCCACAGCAAGCCAGAAGGCACCGTGTCCTTGTCACGTTGAAGAATTTATTTAAATTTATTTCTATCCTGCCTTTAGGAGGAGGTTTGCAGTGTGCATTAAAACAAAACAGCTAGAACAATACATAAGACAACTGTTGAAAAGCCATTAAACAGGCAATCCAATTAAAGTCTTTGAATACAGAATTCTGTCTCAAAGCTCCCTTGAATCAGAGCTAGGTGAGATTTCCCTAGAAGGCCACATCAGATGGCAACGTTTCCTTACCCTCCACACCCTGAAGGGTTGTCTTTCTAGCATGAAACCTTCCACAGTTCCTAGCAATAGTGGGAGAGGAGTGATTGTGTAACAGCAGATTGCCCATTCCTCACTCCTTTCCCTTTGGTTAGCATCCAGAATTGCAGTTGGGAGTTTACTCCCTTATTGGTCCTCCAGTGGTCCTTGAGTACCGATCCTCTTTCTGCCCTATGTATATCTGAACATGCTGTTTCCTCCTTCCCATCACTGATGTCTCATGCTTTTGCATTCCTGGTCTACCTATCCATCCTCGTTTCTCCTGATCCCTTTTGTTTTAGACGAACTCTATGCCCAGAAACTGAAGTACAAAGCCATTAGCGAGGAATTGGACCACGCCCTCAATGACATGACTTCCATGTAAATACCAGTTGCACGGGCCAATGGGGTGCTGTGGGGGCAAGGGTGGGCACAGCGGCTTGTGTGTCGGCCTCTGCTTGAGCATGCCTTGTGTGCTGTGGCGGATTTGGGGGATCGGGGTGATGAATCAGCAGTGCCCATGTTGTGCGACAGTTGGGTTAGGTCAGCACGCCACACCCGCAACTTAATATCCTTTCCAGATGTTTTGCTGACTGTTCCCACCATCCTGTTACCACGTTGGCAGGGGCTGATGGGAGTTGAATTCCTAAACACCCAGAGGGCACCGGATTGAGAGAGGCAGGGCTCAGTTTTCTGGAGAAACCATAATTGAGTCTCGAGGCACTTTCCAGGCACCCTATTGATGGAAAAGGGATGTTCATGAATACAGCAGAGATCCCAGTGTGTTTTTCCTCACATGAACAGCCAGATTCCCCACCAGGATTACCTTTGCAGGACTGTATTTCTCTCGCCATTTACCCGGAGAGGCTGTGCTTTACAACTTTTGTTTGAATAGAGCAACAACTATCTGCCACTTAAACTCAAGACCATAGATGCTGGTGTTCCCAGGAAATGTAAAACATGGAGTTGAGTTTAGAGCTGAGCTTAAATAAAAGCCTGTTTCTACTCCTCACAACTATAAAAGACTTTAATGCTTAATAGACAATAGTTGGTGTCCTCTTAAAAGCCAGGGGGGGATGTTAATGGAAGTTTGTACATGCATGAGGTATGGTGGAAACTTCAGTATCATGTATTGCTTTGGTTTTTCCTGATTGCTAGCAAAGCCAGGATAAATTAACACAGGCTAGATGCAAACTTACCCCAAGCTAATGTGGCATAGTGGGTAAAGTCTTAGTAGTTCAAATCTGAACTTAGCCATCAAGTTTTATTATCTCATTTTGTTCCCCACCCTTCCTTTGTTTGAACACTCGAGACGGCCTGCAGGGCAATAAGCAAAAAAAGGAGAGCAAAGATTACAGTGAAAACAAAAAGCTAGTTTGTAAAAAGTGATTGCCAAAAGGGAAGTGGCTTAGCTAGGTCTGTTTTACTTAAACACATCTGTATAGCATTCCTTCACCCCCAAAAGCTCACTGAGCAGTTTACAAGCATCAGGAGTGAGGCAGTCTTGGGCTGCAGGTTTGCAGTCTAAATGTTATATCACAAAGAGGGGGGAAAAACTTGGGAGAGAAGAGGAGGGGGAAAGCAAAACTTTAAATTTGATGATGGAATAAGAAATGTCAGAAAAGCCTGCCTGGGTGCAACCTTAGAAAAGGCCCTACCTCATGCCCTGGCCTCTACTGTTGGTGCATCATAAAATGGTAAAGAGACAGCCTTGTTGTACTAAGTAAACCTTAGCTGGAGAGGCTGTGCTTTACATGCAAAGGTCCTGGGTCCAATTCCTAGTATTACTGAATACAGAATCTTGGGGAACCAGGCCTTTCCAAAACTAGACCCTGAAGAGGCCACGTCAAGTCTGTGAATAGACCCATGCTACTCAAATTGGTAGTTCATGGATCTGTGCCAGTTCATGAGCAATTATATGTGGGCCCCTTGTAAGTTTTTAGGAAAGTCTTAGTCAGTGGGCATAAATATGGTGCTGGTTCCTGGCTAAGTGGAGGGCAAGTGGCCAGTCCCCCGTGACAGATAAAGAACCACTGGAATAAATTATACTGAGCTGGATAGATGAATAGGCAGCTTGTAGATATGAATTTTGGGGGGTATAGAAAGAGAACCCATAGGCCTTGCATAACACACATAACAGTATGTGTTTCACACCGAGCTTGGAAAGGCTACTTGCTAGGTTGACAACTCCCAGAATCCCCAGCTACAGTCGTTAGGCTGTATTGGCATAGAAGATTCTGGGAGCTGTAATCTAAAAATAAGTTTCTAGGGGCTAGCTTTAACCATATATGGTCTGGGTCAGTGGTCCCCAAGATGCCATTGGGCCTTCAGCTCTGAGAATCCTTCAGTGTGGGCTTTCATGGCTATAATACCTTGAACATCAGGGAATACACATGTTGAGAATTCCTGCTCAGGGTCTTCCCTCAACCAGGTGCCCTCAGTTTGTACTACACCTCCCAGAACCCTTCACCTTTGGCCATGCTATTGTCATTTGCTAGCGCCCTCCTTTCACCACCCCACTCCACTCCACATGTCTTAACATCTGAAATCCTTCCACTGGCACCAGGGCACACCTTTTCCTGAATCATGGGTGGCACTGCCTTTCAGTTCCCCTTTTCTGTAACTAGGTCTGGTTTTCCACCCCACCCTATAGCAGGGCTCAACACCTTAAAACACACTGTGGCTCTGTTTGCCAAATCCTTTTGCACCAGTGACAGCCATGTTTGTCTGGAAAATCGGTATGCAAAGGGACAAAGTCAAGCTCATGCTCCCAGCTTCTTTCTACCAGTTTCAAAGGTGCTACAAGATGCCTTTGCATATTCTTTTGCACTAGGTTTGGTTGGCATTGGCTTCCTCTCTTTGCAACAGTGTATGCATGCCCATTTCCACCTATGGATGGTTTCCTTCCTTCCTCTTAAGCTGCTCAAGCTCTTGGGCCAATGGAGGGTGGGCAGGGTAGTTTTGCATCTCATTGCAGGCATGTGTGTGTGTGTGTGTTGTGTATTTGACTTAGGAAATTCCTCAGCCAGGAGTGTAATGCAAGCTGAACTACTCTCTAGTATTGACATTTCTTTTTTAAAAGAGTGGCTTGATTATAACCAGCTGCTTTTCAAGCTTTGCTTTGGTGTACTTTGTGGAGTTGACTTCAATTCATTCCTCTTTTTCCTTTTTTCTAACCACGGAATGAATCCTATCCTGGTGCCTTGCTGAGTGCATCCCTTCTCAACTTCTCTTTTCCTCTCCCCTGCTTGCATTGCCTTCCCCACCTTCCAATTTCTTTAAACTTTTATTTCTCTCTTTTTCTCTTGCCTACAGATAAACTAGTGATTCCAAAGCTCCACTTAGTGGCTCTTCCTGCAGCTCTTTGGGGGAATCGTTTTTTCCAGTCTCATCCTCTCCCCTCTTGTTTTCCTTGCTGCTCACCCCTCCCCATTTGATCCCAAAGTTCCTGCTTTGTTGTCCCAGGCACCCTTCTGGCGGGGCATCTGTGGGAACAAGCATCCTCTTGGGAAGGGTGACTTCCCAAGCCATCGGATTCTCCCCCAACAGCTACTTGTGGGCTTTCTCTCATAAACAAAGCAGTCTTTGTGACATCCAACGTTCCAGACGCGGCTGGGGTGGGGCTGGGAGGGATTTGGGTTTTCTTGTCTGCATAGCTGGTAGAGCCTCTCCTGCCCCCTCGGCCAGCTTGCAGCAGGAGGCGGCATGTGATGTAGCCAGGATGCCTCTTGGAAAGCAGGGTGCTGCTGTGACTGTCTATCCTGTGTTGCTTTTACAAACAGGTTCTGTGTAACCCTTGGTGGAATGTAATATGTAATATAGACAATCATGCACTGAACCCTGGACTGCCTTTGATTTCTTCCTCTCTTCCCCCTGCCCCCAAAAAGAAACAGCTTCAGTGTGAGGCCTTAGTATTGTGGGCAGTTGCACTCCATTCCCAGAATCATAAGGTTTGGAAGAGACCACAAGGGCCATTTAGTCCAATATGCACATTCCTCTCATTCGTGCAGTGCGTCCTCCATATCCACACTTTTTTATCCATGGATTCAAGCATCCACAGTTTGAAAATACTGTAAAAATATACAAGTTCCAATGAGCAAACCTTGATTTTGCCATTTTATATAAGGGACACCATTTTACTATGTGATTTGTATTTAATGGGACCTGAGCATCCATGGATTTTGGTATCCATGGGGGTCCTGGAACCAAACCCCAGCGGATAACAAGGGCCCACTGTACTAAGTAAATACTCACACCAAGAATCAGATGGAAACTGCAACCCCTCTATTCATGAACTTGGGGATAGGTCCCACTGAAAGCAGCTGGGCTTACTTCTGCACAGACCTGTACGACATTATACTATGTACTGTATATACTCATGTAAAAGTCTAGAATTTTTAGCCAAAAAGTGGATCCCAAAAACAGAGGTCAACTTATCCACAGGTCAATGTTAGTACTGTACTTTAATTATTATTTTAAAAAAGGAACCATGCACTGGTGAAAGGCAAAGTATAATTTGTCCTGGTAGCACTGACCCTCCTCTATTTTCTGATCCGTACAGCTTTTAGAATGAGTACAAACAGTTAGGCCTTCAGGAATTTTGTACGTTCTTTGGCATTGTTTTTCTTTGCTTCACCCTTTAGATCCTTTCTTATGTGGCCCTAAGTTTTACCCTCAACTTATCCATGGGGCATATCAAAATCCATAATTTTGGCCCCAAAATCTGCCCTAGACTTATACATGAGGCCGATTTATAGTCAAGTATATATGTTAAACCTTCAAAGAAGTAGGAATCATTGGGGGGGAAGCATTCAGAAGCAAAATAAAGGAAAGACAGTCTGAGTGCATTCTCTCCCTCTTCCTTTTCCACCATTTCTCTTTTACATTCGCGCCCATACACCAAAACAACATCTTGAAATATCTAGAATGTTTCATAAATGTTTGGAAGCTCACTCTAGCCAGGATGACCAGCAGTGACTGGACATTGTCATCCAACACAACTTGGGCGCTTCTGTTCTTGGGTGGGGAACCTGAGGCTGTGGGACTGGATCTGTCTTTCTCTTGTTGTCCTTACATTTTATCCCACTTTTCTGACAAAAATTGGGACTCGAGACGGCTTACTATTTAAAAAGAACAATACCACTGAAAACATGCTGAAAGTGAACTTCAAAATGGAATTAAATTACTCACGGCATTAAAACAATTTAAACCTACACTTAAAAAAGATTAAATGCAGTTAAAAGATATAAAATCACCTTAAAACAGTTAAGTTTACAATTGTACTCAGTTTAAAACAATGTAATACTCTCAAGACTGTTTGGTGTTTTCCTACTTTTGTATGGGTTTTGGCCCCATGAGTTTCCTCTCCTTACTCTTCATTTATTGGAGGTGAGAGTTTGAATCCAGACTAAATTGGGCTTTTAGCTGTGTCCCTTTTGCCTTTGGCCCTGTAAGTATTCATTATGTATTTGTGTATATGTCTTTGCCTATCAACTTGGGGCGACCCTGTGAATTTTATGGAAGGTTCTTGAGCAAGGAGTACTCAGAGATGGTTTGGCCAGATTCTTCCTCTGAAATATAGCCTACAGTACCTGGTATTCATTGGTGGTCTCACATCCAAGCACTAACAAGAGCTGACCTTGCTTAAATGTATTGCTAACTCATGTAAGTAACTGCTACAGAGCCAAACAAAATAATCAGGATTGCATTTATCTCAAACATGGAGTTCTTGTTCTAGTCTTAAGTCTTGAGAAATGCAAGGCAAAAAGTCTCTTGAAAATACTGAGAGTTTTTTTCTTCAGTTGCCGCAAACTTTGGTTCATCAATGCACCTGGAAAGACCCCAGCGTGTGGTTTCAGTCAGGATCAAGACGCCCCATCTCCCGCATCCCCAGTGCCATGCTAGGCTTACATTCTCATGGAAGAAACTTACAGTGTGTCTCTTGCACAACAAAGCTGTGCAGATGGGGAAATGGCTTGAGGTACTGAAGTTGTTGCGAACAAGACACGGGAAAGAGAAATAGGTATTGGTGTGCTGCTATCTCTCGGACTACAACAGCTGCAATGCACTTCTGTCTGCTTAATGTTTCTGCTCCCCAGGCAATATTTAATGATGGGTTTTTGGGAAAAGGATCACTCCCTTCACAACATTATGACAGTCTAAGCTCTCTTCTTTGCCTCGGCCCTGTAATCGCTCTCTGGGAATTTCTTTTTCAGCATTATAGGTGCTTTTCAACAGTGCAGTTCACAAGGTTAGGTGGGATGCTGTGGCAGATAGGCACAACCCATGGAAAAATAGGAATTGGTGAGCAAATTGTGGCCATTCAATGATGTTTTTGCCATGGCAACCCAAGGGTGAACCTGTCTCTGGATTTTCTTGGCAAGATTTCTTCACAGGTGGTTTGCTGTTGTCTTCCTCTGAGTCTGAAAGAGTGTGACGTTTGCTCGAGATCATCCAGAGGGCTTCCATGGCTGTGTAGGGATTTGAATCCTGGGCTCCCAGATACGAACTATTGCATCACAGTGACTCTTCTACACCAGCTTAGAAAATAACAGAACACAAATTAAAAGAGTTGCGGCTCTCAGGCTCGCATTTTAGTAAACATGATATGAAGGGAAGGGAAGGGAAGGAGAAATGAAATAAATTCAGGTCGCTTTGAAGTTCTGCATTTTTCATTTGTCTAGTCTGGGCAAGTGGGCCTCTGCCTTCACATATGTGCATATCCAACCCAGCAGTTCTTAGCCTTTCAATCAACAAATGGACTCTTGAGTGATGCTTTCCATTGGATTTGCTATCCCAGGGAAGCTAGTAGTTGGGCCTAGTGGTCTTTCTGATAGACAATGTGTATGTAGAAGTGGTAGTAAACTCCTTGCAGTTGAGCTCTTCCTCTGACTGGTAGATGAGCCCAGAATGGCCATCCTCCTTGCTGTGCATATTCATTGTGAGATGCAATGTCTACAGTTCTTGGTCCAGTGATGTTCAGACTGGCCGTCCAGGTGTTTTGGACTTCAGCTCCCAGAGGCTTCAGCCACCTTGGCCAATGGTCTGGGATTCTGGGAGCTGAAGTCCAAAACAATTAGAAGGCCAGAGTTTGGACATCCCTGTCTTAGTCCCTCACAGGTGGGCTTATACTTAGTTGCCACAGGACAACATAGAGTCTTGAGCCAACAGAGCTCCATGACCCCATTGCTGCCATCTGAACAGATGAATTAAGCCAATTGCCCATTTGTGCTTTGCACCTTCGATACTTTTCACCTGATTTTCAGGCAGTTTTTGCCCCTAATATGCAAAAAGCTCCTTAAATGTCTAAAAACACTCAGGGGGAAAACTCAACAAGTGCCTTAGAACACCATATGACCTCTTGAAATACCTTCATTTTCCTCTGCAGTTCTTCTCAAAATGGTGACAGGGAATGATGCTTTTTGCTTTTCAAAGTGTGGAGACCAGGCTAGATGGACCTGTGGCCTGGCACAATATAAGGCAACTTCTCACACCAAACAGCCCACACATTGCAGCTTGCTTTCCCATAGGAACCAAGGTGTTCTGTGTCTGGGCCATTTTGACGGGCATTTGAGGTTTTCCAGGGAACATGCAGGTAGTGTGAGTGCATAGGGATATCGCAGGCATGGGCAGACGTCAGACTTGCAAGATTTTGACAGTCCTCTCTCCCAGAGAGTGCTGCAGATGTATGCACTTTGGATTTCTGAGATAAGGTATGTGTGGGGAAGGGTAACAGAACTAAACAGAGCTCAGGAGCCTTCCCCACACAGTCCGTTCCAGCTTACCCCAAGCAATCTTCAGCTTAGAAATATAATGTATTGGAGAATCATTTAGTTGCTCCTCTTGATAGCCAGACTACTCCAAATCTCAGAGATCCCAACCTCCCTTTTGCCTTCCTCTGTTTTGATGAGGTCAGTTGCCCTCATGGGACTGGAAAGAGCCATGTGGCACTAGTCTAATCTCTCTTTGATCAGAACCAGATGATGGTTTCCCTTTCTCTTACATTGGAAGCCAGCCAATATTTCAGCACTGGCCCAGTTTCCCTTCCTTTTCTTGCATCCCACCCTCCTAAAGATGCCTTTACAGCTACACTTACTAGGGTTGCCAGGCATAGTCAGAATCTGGCCTGTCAAGCTGAAGAATCCCAGGATGCTTGGTTGACACATCTCCAAGCCATTATTTATTTTGATAAAATTTTGTTGATCTTCCTCCTATCCAAAGTGCTATGTTGTTGTGTTTCTTCAAGTTGTTTCTAACTTATGTCAACCCTAAGGTGTTTGCTTGCCAGGATTTGTTAAGAAAGGCCATTGCCTTCATCTAAGGCTGAAGGAGTGTGGCATGCCCATGGTTACCCAATGGGTTTCCATGGCCAAGTGGGAATTTGAACACTGATCTCCAGAGTCATAGCACAACACTCTAATCAGTACATCCCAATGTGCTATAATCATAGATTTACAGAAATAAACCATAGAAAGCAAAACGCTTAACAGAACCCAGTAGGAGAAAGAAAGGTTGGTTGCAACTCCATGGAAGGGCACCTGCTCTACGCAGAGAAGGTCCCTGATTTGATTTCCAGCATCTCCTGTTAAAAGGGACGTCAGCCAACAACTGGAACTGGGAAAGACTTTTCCCTGCCCAAGGCCCTGGAGAGCTGCCTTCGGTATTTTTTGTTACCCTCAAGTCGTTTTGATTTATGGTGACCCTAAGGCGACCCTATCGTGGGGTTTTCTTGGCAAGATTTGTTCAGGCTTGCCATGGTCTTCCCCTGAGGCTGAGAGCATGTGACTTGCCCAAGGACATCCAGTGGGCATCATGGCCCAGCAGGGAATCAAACCCTCATCTCCAGAGCTGTACTCCAAGGCTCAAACCACTACACCAACTGAGACAGTATTGGTTAAGCTTCAGGGGTTGCTCCAGTCTCAGAATGAAACTGAAACAGCACTATGTGCTACTGGTTCTTATTCTGAAAGGGAAAATGGCTTTGGGAGCCATCTGATTCCCATGTACCTAATGTTGCCATATTTTCAAAACAGCAATAAAGAATGGTGGAAATGCATAACATGGAGGGCTGCCAGCCAGGAAGTAGTTGTAGTAAGTTTGTGTTCTACCTAAATTCCAAAGCAAAATATTGATTTCAGTTAACATGGCTAAACGTTTCTCTGTACAGTTAATGTATTGTGCATATTTGTAAATGACATGCACACATTTGTTTTTTAAAAAAGCCCCAGACCCCAAAAATATGGAATTGGCATCTAGTTCAGTTTGTAGAAAAGGAAAAGCTTTCTGACCCTCAGATAGGGGACATCCCTTGCAATAAGGGGCACCTGGCAACCTACGTGGACCCTGTGATTACTACTGGGTTAGATGGATAAAGCCATGGCTCCGATTAAGATACCTTCTTTCACTCATGACGCGATCTCTATTCTCCTGCCACATCGGCCTCATGTTGCTTTTGAGTGTTTGGTGTAAGAAGAGCTAAGTTAGCATTTTGGGCCCATCTCTGTGTCTCAGCCTAACCCCACCCTACCAAAGAGCCACATGTACCGCCTTGTGCCTTGGGGAGGAAAGCCATTACAAATGTGGGTAGAACAGCGTTTTGGAGAATGGAATTATTCCAATGCCTGAAGCCCAAACCCATGACTGCTTGGATTAGTGGGTTGGTCCAGTTAACCCTCTGGGAGATAGTGTTACATATTTCTGTGCAATTACTTTTTCACCCTGGCAGCACAGACTGACGCAAGTAGCACATCCATCAGATCCGACCTGAGAACCACAAAGCTGTTTAGGAATTAACTCGAGCAAGCTGCTCTCTCCCCTCCACCAACCAGCATGGAGTGCCCTATTGCACCAATGTCTCAAAGGTTAAGAGGAGAACTGTATGCAAATATGAGAAGTGCTTTCAAGGTTCATATGTGATTGATTTGGCACATGGACTTGGTGGATAGGCTTATGAGAAAGTGGTCGGTCTATGAGCAGAGAGACAGGTGAAGGATGGGAGCACAGAAGGTTAACTGCAAAAGTACTGGGATTCAAGGTATCCTGACAAGTTAGAGCTCGGATATAGGTCTTTTAGCCTTTCTGTGGATTACAGGCTAAATGAAACATGGAGGTTGTGAGAGTAGTTGTGGGTACTAGGTGTTGTGTTTGTGCCTCCAGTCTTAGAGAGCAAGCAGGGCATAGCGATTTGAGTGTTGGACTATGACTCTGGAGACCAGGGTTCAATTCCCAGCTTGGTCACGAAACCGACTGGGTGACTGGAAAGGCAATAACAAGCCCACTCTGAAGAAACTTGCCAAGAAAACCCCATGATAGGTTTGCTGTAAGTTGGAGACAACTTGGAAGGCACACAACAACCACCTCCACTCTACCTGCAAACACCTCTCTTCAAGTGTGGAACTTGGCATCCTGTGAATTGGCAGTCTGTTAGTTCTCTCAGGCCAGCAGCAGGGGACCTCTTGCCAAAGGAGTGTCCCTTTGTGAGGAGGGAGTATTGGTTGCAAAGAACCCTTTGTTCTGTCCAGTGCCTTTGCACCTTTGCCTTGCTCTGTGTCCCTCCCTGGTTGTGTTCAGCCACATTGTTCCCTTCAACAAAAGGCAAACACTTGGAGCTCAGATCCTGGAAACAAGGTGTGTTGTGCAATAAAAACAGCTACCAGAGAAGCTAAGAAACTGCCTATACTGAGCCAGCCTACCTGGAAGATGGCACTGGCCACACCAGCTGGCAGTGGCTTTCCGTAGGTGTCTTGGACACTTTCTCGGCCACTGAGTTATAGCCTTTCCTCTAAAATAAATTATGGCCTGTTACAGACTGCCAAAATAAAGCTGCTTCGGGTCTCTTTGGAGATATGCTATTTAAATGATGCATGGGTCATAAGAATCCGGAAGCTGCACCAAAGCTGCACTCCAGTGCTTAGGAATGGAGTGTGGCTTTGGTGCGACCTTCGGCAGTCTGTAACAGGCCTAAGATTCCAGTCCTCGTGATTTTGAAAAAGGGGTTGATTTAAATAGATAGTTGTCTTATTTATTTATTTATTTTTATTTGTGGGATTTATATCCTGCTTTTCTCCCAAAATGGCATTCAAAAATGTAAAACCATCAAACTAAAACAGTGAATTACAAAAGTTAAAATAATTAAGTGATACGAATATTAAAACTTAAGTCATAGGTGGGCTGGATCTTTTGCTCTCTATCTAGCTCGGCATGGTCTCAACTCCTTGTAGTTTCAGACCTGGTTCTTTCTGAGCCCTGTGTGAAAGTGGTGGGGATTGAACCTGGGATGTAAAGCAGAGACTGTGCTGCCAGGTTGTGACCCCTCCTCAGTAAAAATGGGATTTGATAAGAACTGGAACTTGGTGATATATGTGGTGGAGCTTTGCTGGCTGATGGATCCTTAAGGTCTTTTGGCTCATTTGGAGTGGGTAGATTTCCCCTACCAAGGGGCCTGGGAGGATGCTGTAGCAGAGGCTGAGAATTGCAACCTTGTCTGTAGCACTGGCTTTGGAGCACTTGGGGAAAGACCAAGCACCCACTTTCTTTGGAGAGGGGCTCCATCTCCCAGTATAAGGACCTGGAGCCTCAGAGATGCAAAGGTGCCTGTGTTTATGACAACAGAAATTGGTAGCTATGTACTCTTCCTGTATTTTCATAGTTTAGCCTTTCCCTCTTGGACTGGGAGGCCTGAGGCAGCCAGGCTGACCACCTCTACAGTCAAGGAGGGCTTGGTATCGATTTCTACCTGTAAGTTCGGAGATGGCTGGTCAGGGTAGATGATACTGGGCTAAACAGTTTGACTCTGCCAGGTTGGTACGCTATGTCTTTCTCAGCTTGTGATTGCCTTGCCATCAGACATCCTCGTTCGTTTTTTGGACAGAGAAGAGACCATTCCCATCTTCCAAAAGCCAGAACGAGTGAGCTGCTGGCTCTCTCTTTTTCTGTGCTGTCCATGGGAGAGAAGTTCTGTCCAAACTCTTTGGGACTGATGCAACCTCTCAGGGATTGGGAACCTATCTCTCTGTTTGGTGCATATCCCTGTGGACATAACTGTTGCAGGCCACAGCCCAACATTGGTCCAAGGCTGGGCATCGCTCTTGCGGCATCTCCAAATGGTAGTGATGGGGTAAGCAACCTCTTTCTGTCCCTCCCAGCTTCCCTTTTTACTCCATGCATAAGCATGCGTTGCCATCGTTTATTCTTGTAAGCAGGCACTGCTTTCATTTCTAACTGTTGTATAACATGCCACTTCTTCCCTTTGGGTATATGCCACTGTTCTCTACCCCTCACTTTTTCTGGCAACGAAACCCCTTTTTTTGGCCTGAAACCAGGTTGGGTTGGCATTTGTGATGGAAGCGGGAGGAGTCCCCCATCTTTGGTACGTAACTAACCTTCCCTTTTTCTTTTTTTTCCCTTTTCCTCTCTTTTTCTCTCTTTCTTTTTTTCCCCTCCCATATGTCCTCCTCCTTCTTTTCTCTTGCCGCTGCAGAGCGTCTGTACAGCCAGCTTGAGAAAAACCGTCTGCTCGCTAATGAGCTGAAGTTAACACTGCATGATCTGTGTGACTGAGAACGGGGCTCTGCTAATCCCAGTGTTGTTCTTTTTTAAACCCCACTTACTCTGGGACATTGGGGGCCAGCCTGATGGAGACTGAAAATCGGAGCGTGTATTGTTATTTTATTTTTGAAAGCTGGCTGACGTAGGGCACTCCCTACCATTTAACGGGAGCACTTGACGCTTACCCTCTCTGATGTTCTTGGGGTTTTCCCCCTATGCTTTTACAAACCAACCAACCCTGCACCACGAGTGTTAACCACCGCCTCTTCTCGGTGCTGTAGACCGCTAGTGCTTGTAACAGAACGTGGAACAAGTTCTTGTAAAAGAACGAGAAAAGAGCTTGTATAGTAGTTTGTAGGATCTATCCACAGTGTAACTAGAAGGCTGGAATAGCATTGGCTGTTTTCTTTCTCTGTGGCAGGGGGGCTAGTTCTAGACTTCTCTTCCCCATAGGCAGTCCACTGTAGCTGCTTCTCTAGACTCCCATTTGTGATCCTACTAAGCGGTACCTTCTTTCCTTGGACTCTGTTGTTGTCTTCTTCTTTTCTCCCTGTAAAGCTTCTATTGCATGGATTTGGCTGATTCGTTATTTTTTAAAAGTATATATAAATATATTATACACACATATATATATATATATGTTTGTCTCATATCAATAAAACCACTGGCCCACTTCTAAATGTGCCTGGGGTGTCCTTTTCCATTTGTGCTGTCCTTTGTGTTTAAAAAAACATGCTGTCCAGTGGGCAGAAACATGGACTTGTTCTGCAGAAGACGATTTGGTAGGTATCACCTCACCAGCTGGAATCAGTGCCGTCTGGACAGAAGGGGCACTTTGCCGCTACAGAACCAGCGATCAGAACAATTTACACAAGTCGGAAGCGCTCCAATGCAGTCGTCTGTGTAGGAAGCATGGTCATCATATATTTATTTATTTAAAATGGGCTTTCCCACTGTGGGATTCACCAGGCTTAGCTTGAGAAGCAATCCCCCCCCCCCCCCCGGCTTTGCTTTTTCATCCCACTGTTCTAAGCCTGCCTGTGCACAGGAAGCGTCCGTTCTTAAAACTGGAATGCAGAAGATACATTTGCCTGATAGATCAATTATTTCTGTGCATGCTTCTATGCACAGATGGCAAGACAGCATGTGATCAGTTTACTTTCTGCTTTAGGCTGTGTGTGACCCTCTGGGCACACTGAGCAATGAGACACGATTCATGTGCTGCCATTGGATCATTCCCCCTCTCAGATGTTTTTTTTCCCCCTATGGGGCGGCTGCAATCCCTGGGATAGGAGCAGAGTCTGTTAGCCATCTTGTATGTCTTCTGAGATGGGTAAATAGCTTGAAGACTCTGGCAAGTTAAACTGCATGCCTCTCCATGTATACACAGGTCTAGAATCCTCCAAGGATGAGTAGTCCCTTTAGGAACCCCAGCATCCCATAGAGTTGGGGGAAATGCTGTTTGTGGGCCGCATACAGCCCCCAGGCCTGTTCCTCTGGCCCTCAGGCTAAAATATGTTTGGTCTCCAAATGCCCTCCAGGGAGCATGGGAAACATTTTGACATTTTTGTGCCCCTTCCCAGGCTTTTAGGCTCAGGAACATCCATTTCCTAAAATGAGAATAGAGAATGGCTTGCTAAAAGAAGGCCCTGTCCTGTGCCCAGAGCCTTGAAAAAATGGCAAAATGCTCCATGCTCCCTAGAGGGCATTTGGAAGCCATTTAAATTTTTTGTGGGGTGTAGCCCACAATGGGATGTGATGGGTTAGTGGTTGAGACACCAATTCTGACGATGGTAAGATCAGAACGTTGGCTGTTCCAGGCCCAAGTGTCACATGATGGAGTGAGCTCCCATCACTTGGTCCCAGCTTCTGCCAACCTAGCAGTTTGAAACTATGCAAGTGCAAGTAGATAAATAGGTACCACTTTGGTGGGACAGCAACAGCGTTTGGTGCAGTCATGCTGGCCAAAATCTCTTGTCTTTGTAGTCCAGAAAACAACCCAAAAATCTCCTGTTAGGTTTAGAATCAAGATTCAAGGCTGTCTTGGCTTTAAGCTGAACAGTGTTTTCCTTCACGCTGTCAGGATACAGTCATCCCTCCATATCCACAGGTTTTTGTGTCCACAGATTCAAGCATCCGCCGCTTGAGAATATTTTAAAAACAAATTCCAAAAAAGCATTCCTTGATTTTGCTATTGTATACAAGGGACACAACTTTACTGTATTTAATGAGACTTGAGCATCCACAAATTTTGGTATCCACGGTGTGTGTGTGTCCTGGAACCAAACCCCAGTGGATACCAAGGGCCCACTGTATATCTAAAAAGATGAAATCCATAGCTGTTGTCATAGAAGCCTTACCAGGTAGTCAAGCATTGCACAATGATGTTAGGTGCTTTTACTTAGAGGTAAACCCTCCTGTGCTGACTAACACTTAGCACTGGGTAAGTGTGCATTGCATTCTTTATGGATCTGGTATTGTTCCCTTGCTCTCCACCATCATGAGCGAAGGCTGTATAAAATGAACAGGCGGCAGGAACACAGCTTCTGGGGATTAGGATTGACTGGGGTGGTGGTTCAAAGTTTGCGCTATTCCCAAGCATGTAGCGTACACAGCTTTGGCTATCACAGTTCGGGATAGTCTGGCACCAGGTGCATCTGTGGGATGTCAGGGTGTATGAGGGAGGAGGATGGAAGGACTGTGGTTTGGGGCCAAAAGCCACAATCCACACCGTCGAAAGTTAAAGCTTTGGGGCTGGCTGCGCTGCTGTGGCGAACGCTGCATTGCCAGGGAGTGCACCATTTGAGATGCAGAGGGAGGGTTGGAGGAGTGTTGCTGAGCTAAGCATGGGCTCCAAATGGGATAGGTATTGATAAACCATCTCTTTTCCTTCCAGATAAACTGAAATGCACCAAAGAGGAGCATCTCTGCACGCAACGGATGTTGGACCAGACCCTGCTCGACCTGAACGACATGTAAAAGGCCCTCCCTGCAGCCAGCCTCACTTTGATTCCCTCACTGCCTTTCTAGCCCCCTAAGCAGCGGCTTTCTGCTGGGGCCAGCTCTGTCTTAAAAGCAAAAAAGAAAACAAATAGAAAAAAAAAGAAAGAAAAGGAGAAGTAAGTTGGCTTCTAACCCTTGAAAGGGGAGGAGAAGGGTAGACGTTTTAACATTCCAGCTTCCGTTGCCAACTGAACCAAACGTCTCTGCCAATTCTGCCCTTCTGCCTCCAACCCTTGCAAGGATTACAGGCCATCGCTGGGCTGAGTTCACCCGCAGAGCCATTAATGGAAAAACCCACATGCAAGGCAATACTGGTTTGAGGAGGGTGCATCTGAGATGTACACTTCTTTATAGTGATGGTGGGATAGGGTCTTCTTCTTTTCCCCCCCTCCTTTTTTCCCCCCTTTCTGAAACTGGCCCTTGTAACACCAGTGCTTGCAAGATGTTGGCTTTTAAGGTTTGCGATCAACCTGGCTCTCCTCCCCGATGCACTCTTCTGTTGCTTGCCAGGTTTTCCAGGGAGGGAAGACTGTTCCATGCACATCTATAGAGCAGTCCCAAGTGTCTTGGCCAGAGCCAGCTGAACAAAAACCAATGTGGGATCTGCTCGGGAGAACTCACCTCGGCACAAAACAAGTCCCTCTTGAGCTCTTTGGGGTCTCAAAGATGTGGCTTCCAGGAAGAGGGAGAAGTGAGGTTTTGTTTATTTGCCAAATTAAAAAAAGAAAGAGAGGGGGGGAAAGGTGCAGTCTTAACACACAAACACACATTTTGTGGTTTTTAAAGCTGTATTTCTATAGGGGTACACGACTGTGTCAAAATTATATATCAGGTTTTTAAAGTGATCATTTTTTCCTCTCTAAACACACTTAACTGTTCTCCTTTGCACACCTTTACTTTTTCTCATTGTAAATTTTCACGCCTCCTTACTAAGAAACTGGCAGCTCCCCAGTCTGTCCCCCATGATAACCATGAAATCTCTTTTCCCCCAGCCAAGCTTAAGCTTGCTGTGTGTTTGGTAAAGTGAGGAGAGGGCTGGTTTTCTTTTTCCAGTGTGCTCTTCCTGATGCCAGGAGGTACCTTGCCCTCATTCTCGCCAACAGCCCTGTCCTATTGTCTTAAAAACAGAAAACGACATCAGCTGCCATGTTGCTTTCTGGTGTTCTGCTTCTCTTGTGTTTCTGTCAACCCAGCTGGGCCTTGAGGAAGTGTGTACACCACAAAGGCTTTTAGGGGCCAGTGTGGAGAAATGAGGAAACCATATCAATTGTTTTGATACTAAAAAAAAGAAAGAAAAACCCTTTTGTCTTTTATGGTCTTTTTTGGAAATAATAAACGGAAGCATTCCCTCCATTATCCATCGTATGAGCCTTTTTCTTTTCTTTTCCAAGGGGATGTACCCTGTTATGCAAGTGGGACTTGGAAAATAACACTGCCGTGGGATGGGGAAGTTTCTGGGAACAGTAGGAGTACTCGCAGCAGTGGATAATAGAGGCCTTCTAGATGTTGCTGAACTACAGTTTCCATCACTGTTGAGCATGAGTATGAGGGCTGGGGTTGATAGGAGTTGCAATCTGACAGAGTTGGGAGGTTTACATGTAGTCCCACAACACAATTCGAGTGTGGCACTTGCTTCACTCATCCCTGTTCTAAATAGAATCATAGAGTTGGAAGAGACACCAAGGGCCACCCAGTCCAACCCCCTTCTGCCATGCAGGAACTCTCAATCAAAGCATCCCTGACAAATGGCCATCCAGCCTCTGTTTAAAGACCTCTAAGGAAGGAGACTCCACCAAAATCTCAGTGTGTTCCACTGTCAAGCAGCTCTTACTGTCAGGAAGTTCTTCCTAATGTTGAGCTGGAATCTCTTTTCTTGTAGCTTGCATCCATTGCTCTGGGTCCTGTTCTCTGGAGCAGCAGAAAACAAGCTTGCTCCCTCCTCAATATGACATCCCCTTAAGTATTTAAACAGGGCTATCATATCACCTCTTCACATTCTCTTCTCCAGGCTAAACATCCCCATCTCCTTAAGTCTCTCCTCATAGGGCTTCATGGTTTCCAGACCCCTCACATTTTAGCCCCCCTCCTCTACACATGCTCCAGTTTCTCCACATCCATTTTGAATTGTGGTGCCCAGAACTGGACACAGCATTCCAGGTGGGGCCTGACCAGAGCAGAATAAGAGGGGCACTATTATTTCTTCCCTAGATCTAGACACTATACTTTTATTGATGCAGCCTAAAATATATAGAGGGCAGGCACTGGGCATCCCTCCATGGCCTTCTTGTGGCGAAGCACAAAGGCAGCTTTCTTTACCAACAAGGGCCGTTGTCAGCAGTTGCCCACTTTGGCACCACTTTGGGGAGCTGCCGGCCTCAGGCTCCGGGCTCAGCAGCAGCAACGCATTGGATCTGTATGCACCAGAAGCCTGGCCTCCATGTTTGCTGCATTTTTGAACCAACGCCACCCCCCACTGAGCAAACCAGAAGTAGCAAAAACTCCTGGGAAAGCATTTTTGGGATTGTAATTCCCAGAATCCCCCATCCAGCATGGCTAGCTCCTGTGTCAAGTGAGTAAATCTGGGCCCTGGAAAAAGGCAAACATTTCCCAGCCAATCCTTGGGCATATACGTATATTTTTGGGTTGCAATGCCTATCATCCACAGCAGAACAGTGCCAGGAAAACTTGTATTTGGCTACTGCCCTCTCCATCAATGTGTCTGAAGAAGTGGGTTCCAATCCATGGGCCAGAACACACTGCAGAAATAGCCTAGTGGGAGACCTGGCTGTGTGCTAGGGAATCTTGGGAATTGTAGTTCATTGTGGTACCAGAGTTCTATGCTGGGAAGCGAAGTTCTACGCATGCGCGCACTGACTACAGAACGCTGAAGAGCCCAGCGAATAAAAGCCTTGGGCGGCCCGCGCATGCGCAGGAGAATTCATAACAGGCGGGGGAAGCGCCCAGCGAATAAAAGCCTTGGGCGGCCCGCGCATGCGCAGAAGAATTCATAACAGGCGGGGGACGCCCAGCGAATAAAAGCCTTGGGCGGCCCGCGCATGCGCAGAAGAATTCAGAACACACGCGGAAGGGGGAAAGCGCCCAGCGAATAAAAGCCTTGGGCGGCCGCGCATGCGCAGAACGGCGGCGCATGGTGAGAACGCTGGTGACAACTTGGCTGCCATTTTGTGCCGCGGTTCTCAGCGACTCTTCGACGATGGCGGCCTCGGCCTGGCTTGGCCGAGCCCCTCCGCCGGGGCCGCTGCTCGTCCTCCTCCTCCTGGCCTCGGGGTTTCTATTGGCGGGCCTAGCCGAGGCTTACAAGCTGAACGCCCCCAAAGTCTTGCTGCCTTTTAGCCAGGAGAAGCGCGTGCCCTTCGTCCTCGGCGCAGAAGGCGGCTGTTACTCCTGGTGAGGAGGGGCGGGTTATATAGAGCCAGGAGTTTGGGGGCGGGGCTGGGGCGGGGCTGGGGCGGGGCTTGTGTTGAGAGGGGCGTGGAGAGTGGGCGGGGCTTGCCTGGAGGGGTTGAATAGAGGAGCCATTCTGACAAGGAACTGTTGTGTGCCCTTCAATGAGGCATTATTAGTATTAATGTGATTATTAATTAATATCATATTAATATGATCAAGTGTAAATTAGGTAGAGAGGGGCCACCTTTGAGACGCACTGGGAGAAAGTAACTTTGCAGCCTGAGCCTTTGGTAGGCTTTGCCCTGCTTCCTCCGAATGCGTATTATATCCTCTGAGGCTGAGAGAGTGCCACTCGCCCAAGGTCACGCCAAGTGGCTCAGCTGTGGTTCGGACCCTGGCTTCCAGCATCACAATCCAATGGTCCAAACTACTACATCATGCCAGCTTCCTCCAGTGACCCGTACCTGAGCCAAATAGGGCTTTGTACCTTGAATTGTGCCCAGAAACAGACTGGTCAGAGATTCAGACCATAGAGTTGGAAGAGACCCAAGGGCCACCCAGTCCAACCCCATTCTGCCATGCAGGGACTCTCAATCAAAGCATCCCCGACTGATGGCCATCCAGCTTCTGTTTGAAGACCACTGTCCTCCAAGGGAGCATCTTCCCCAGACAAAATGCTCTTGCCATCAAGAAGTTCCTCCGAATGTTGAGCTGGAATCTCTTTTCCTGCAGCTTGCATCCATTGTTCTGGATCCTTTTCTCTGGAGCAGTAGAAAACAAGCTTGCTCCCTCCTCAATATGGCATCCCTTCAAGTATTTAAACAGGGCTGTCATATCACCTCTTAACCTTCTCTTCTCCAGGCTAAACATCCCCAGCTCCCTAAGTCTCTCCTCATAGGGTTTCATGGTTTTGAGACCCCTCACCATTTTGGTTACCCTCCTCTGCCCTCCAGGACATAATTCAACGCTCAGACCACTATGCCACATGGCTCTCACAGTAATATCACACTATTAATAATTGTCACAAAAATAACATCCCTCTCGAAAGTGATGGAGGTGCCAAATGGGCATAAAAGAGATCCCTCCCATTTTAAAACAGTACTGCTTTACATTTTGTTTTTAAAATCTTAGATTTTAAAAAATAAAACAACAAAGCTTGCTGTAAAGCATATCCAGAAACGGCCATGTAGCAAAGTCTAATAACATCCCAAATCCACAAGACAATGATGCCTTTATGGAGCCAACCAAAATTCACACTGCCATCTTCTGAAGCTCCACTGGCTTCTTCATCAGATGTTCAAAATCATACAGTAAGAAAAAACAAACAGGACGGTGTTAGTCACAAACCTGCATTTTGTCGAGATTAACAAATTGTAAGCCGCTCTGATAGCCTTGGCTGAAGAGCGGGTTATAAATAAATAAGTATTATTATTATTAAGGGATGTTGCTGTCTTTAATTCAGGTGGCATTGGAGGGATGCTTTTGCCCATGTGGGTCCTCCAGGAAATACAATTTAAATCCTATTCGCCAGACAAAAAGAGGGGGAAAGGAAGGTCAGCTTTTGGGCAGTTGCTGGACAGATATACAGAGAGGTCTAGTTCACAGTGCCATAAAGAAAGATGACCCTACATTTCCCAACTGTGTATCTCAAGCATTAGCAAGTTGCATTGTCTCTGTTCATGGCATCTTCTTTCTCTAGACCCTATGATAAAGGTATAAAAAAGTAAAGCTTTCCCCTTTTGACATGATTGTCGAGTCGTGTCCAGCTGTAAGGGATGGTGCTCATCTCTGTTACTAACCTGAAGAGCCAGCCTTGTCTGAAGACGGCTCTGGTGGTCATGCGGCCAGCATGACTGCACAGAACGCTGTTACCTTCCACTGAAGTGGTCCCTATTTATCTGCTTGCACTTTTACATGCTTTCGAACTGCTAGGTTGGCAGAAGCTGGGACTTCCTTTCTTAGAGGTCTTCAAAGAGAGGCTGGATGGCCATCTGTCGGGGATGCTTTGATTTGGATTTCCTGCATGGCAGAATGGGGTTGGACTGGATGGCCCTTGCGGTCTCTTCCAACTCTACCATTGTATGATTCTAGTGAGCTCACTCTGTTACATGGCACTTAGGTCTTGAACTGCCAACCTGCAGATATTGCAATCATTGGAGTCTGCATCTTATCCACTGAGCCACTGCTTCTCTTATTATAAAGGTCTACATCTAGGGGTAGCCACGTTGGCCATATAGCAAATCCTATAACACCCACACAGTGATACCTTTATTGGACCAACCTACATGCCCAATTACATGTTGCAAGCTTTCGAAGCCACACTGGGTTCTCCATCCAGGAAACAGGATGGAAAAAATGGAAGATGTTAGTCATAGGCCTACATTTTCTGTTTCTGGTCTTAGTTTAGATGTAGGGAGGGCTATCTGCAAGCTCCCCCCCCTTTTTTTTCCCCATGCGGTTACAGGTAGATTTTCAAAGTAAAGGAAATTTGCAGCATGTAATTGTGCATTTTGGTTGTCCCAATAAAGGTATCATTGTCTGGATGTTGTAGGATTTATAAAGGTATACTTTAGAATTAAACACAGGAGAAAGAAAGTGTGGTCCTGTCTGCTAAAGCTCTTTCTTTCTTTCTCCTGTCTTTAACTCTTATTATAAAGTATACCTTTCTCTTAACCACTGAGCCTCTGCATCCCTTATTATAAAGTATACCTTTATAATAAGGGATGCAGTGGCTCAGTGTTTAAGATGCCAGCTCTGATGATTGCAAGACTGGCAGATCGGGAGGTACTCCGCACGACACAAAACGGTCACCATTGGACCAGTGTATGAAAACGGTACTGCTTGCTCCTACGCTTGGCCACATGGGTACTCCAGGAAATTAAATTTAAGTTCCGTTGGCAAGATGAAAACAAGTGTGGGTTCGTCTCGTGGGCAATCGTTGGGCAGGGATACAGAGACGGGTTCTTTCAAGCATCAAGGTCCCAAGCTGTTCTGGTCTGTCGTGGTTCTGAATATCTAGTTCACAGCGTCACAAAGAAAAAGATGAGCATACATGGCTGAGGGATTCTGAAGGTTTCAGTCTGCCAAAGTAATTTCTCTGAACTCTCACAACATCACATAGGCAGCAGCGGATGCAAACTATAGGAAAAGAGATTCCAGCTCAACATTAGGAGGAACCTCCTGACAGTAAAGAGCTGTGTGACAATGGAAGACAGTCCCTTGGAGAGCGGTGGAGTCTCCCTCCTTGGAGGTCTTTAAACAGGGGCTGGATGGTTTTCTGTCAGAGGTGCTTTGGTGATGAGTTCTTGCATGGCAGAATAGGGTTGGACTGGTCTCTTCCAACCCTAGGATTCTGTGATCTATTATTGCTCCTGCCCTCCAGAAGTATTGTGACTACAGCTTTCACTATTCTGACCATTCAGACTGAATACAATACAGCCTAAGCAAAAAGAGCCAATGGCACATTGGTCACTAATGCAAACAAGTGACAAGCATCCTCCTAATTCCTTTTAAGTCTTTAAACAGAGGCTGGATGGCCATCTGTCGGGGATTGTGAGTTCCTTGATTGTGAATTCCTGCATGTCAGAATTGGGTTGGATTGGATGGCCCTTGGGGTCTCTTCCGACTCTGATTCAGTGATTTCCCACCTGTGTATCCCAAGCATTGGCAAACTGCATTGTCTGGTTCATGACAGCTTCCTCCTCGACCCTATAATAAAGGTATACTTTAGAACAAAACACAAGAGCATGGAAAGAGCGTAGTCCTGTCTGCTCTGTCCTGCAGGTACTCCACCCGGCATGAAGCGGTCACCATTGAGCCGATGTACGAGAATGGCACTTCTTGCTCGCAGAAAGCCCTACTCACCACTCGCTCCTCACAGGCCACCAAGCTAGCCAGCGTGATCATAGCAGAGGAGACAGGTAGGTGGGTCGCTTGGGAAGTGTTTGCTTATAACAAAAAAGAAGATGGGTGAGGAAGCATCCAGCCAAGGGAAGTACAGTTGGCCTGCTACGTTTGCGGCTTTGCCTTTTGTGGATGTGATTACTTGTGGCTTTGATTAATATGTCCTCTCTAGGAATCTCTAGGTCTTCCAGCGCAACTCTGACCACAGAGTTGTGCTGGAGAATCTAGAGGTTCCTAGAGAAAAGACTTCTCTAGGCATCTGTAGGTCCTCCAGCATGATCAGCCTCTGGCAGATCTTGACTATAGAGTTGCACCGGAGGACCTGGAGATTCCTAGATAAAAAGAATAGCACGTTTTTCATTAGCGTTTTTTCCACATTCACGAGGGTCCTTCGCCCTTAACCCCAGTGAATGTGGTGGGATCACTGTATTGCTTATCAAGCGCCTTTCATTCATCTATGCTGAATAAGAACAACAAACCCTGCAGAGACATAGCCTTAACAGTGTTGCTGGTATGCTTATTTACAGTATTTTTGAACTCCTTAAAATCACATGATCCCAAAGCCATGTATTGAACAGTAATAAAGCATGCAGTGTAAAACAGGGAGCAAGTTCAGAGGATCGGAGAGCCACCCTTACTCTGTTTTCCCTAACAGACGTGACTACCCCTTTTTATAAAACATTTTAAAATGCTATTGGGGTCTCAGAATTACCATTACATAAGAGAGTTGAACCTTCTGGAGTTGAACCTTCTGGAGGCTAATATGGATGTGTTTAATCCTTTTAAAACTCGCTTTGCGTGTAAAAGAGAAAGTGAGTGAGTGTTTGTGTGTGTGAGAGAGAGAGAAAGAGAGAGAGAGAGAGGGGTGTGGAAGGTCCCCATCCCGGATACAAAGCAATGTGTAACCAGTGTGTACTAATATCTATAGCATCCATGAGAGTAAACCAAAACATACCCATGCTTGGGTGTGTGTGTGAAAACTGTGAACACGGAGGTGATGAGGCTTTTGTTTGTCCTTCTGGTATTTCTTTTCCCCGAATACTCATGCTAGGGTCAATCCTTGTTTAAATTTTCTTTTCAAAAACATACAGTTGCTAAATAACCAAGCTAAAAAGTACAAGTGCAAAAATGTACACTAAACAAGAAGATACAATCCGCATCACTGCGTGTAGACTGCATTGCAATACTCATATAAATATAAATACAGAGTGTCATTGCAAATATTCAATTGTTCTATCCAAAAGCATTAGTCCACATATTTCTATGGGTTGTGAGAGCTTGCTTCTACACACAATAAAAGGAAACATATTTCTGTAAAATGGTCTGTGTCCGTATCTCCATTTCATTTTTTTTAACCTTTGGTGTTAGTGTTTCCGACGCAGAAATACCCCAGAACTTATATCCAAAACACCCTGCAGAAATAACCCAGTTTGAGACTGCTTTAGCTGCCCTGGCTCAATGCTAAGAACGCTAGAATGTGTAGTTTGTTGTGGCACCAGAGCTCTCTGATAGAGAAGGCAAAATGTCTCACAAGACTACAGTTCCCACAATTCCCTAGCATTGAGCCAGGGCAGTTAAAGCGGTCTCAAACTGGATTATTTCTGTAGTGTATTTTGGACCTCTGTGTCCCATTGACATGGGAACCAGTAGCTGCCACTGCACTTGTCTGCATGCATAAACATTACCTATGCTTTACTTATCCTTAATAAAAAAGACAGCGGCCACAAAGCAGAACTTAGAAATCTTACTTTTTTGGAAACTGCATTTCCCACAATCCCAGTGGCCAATGCTGGCTGGGGGATTCTGAAACTTTTAGTCTGCCAAAGTAACTTGTCCAAGCTCTCACAACACCACATATGCAAATCCTGCCATAATTTGCTTGACAGATTTGTGAGTTGTAGTGTTTTTTGCTTGCTTTCAGAAAGGGTCATAGAATAATAGAATCCTAGAGTTGGAAGAGACCCCAAGGGCCATCCAGTCCAACCCGCTGCCATGCAGGAACTCTCAGTTAAAGCATCCCCAACAGATGGCCATCCAGCCTCTGTTTGAAGACCTCTAAGGAAGGAGACTCCACTACACTCCGAGGGAGTTTGTTCCACTGTCGAACAGCCCTCACTGTCAGGAAGTTCCTCCTAATGTTGAGGTGGAATCTCTTTTCCTGTAGCTTGCATCCATTGCTCTGGGTCCTAGTCTCTGGAGCAGCAGAAGACAAGCTTGCTCCCTCCTCAATGTTACATCCTTTCAAATACTTAAACAGGGCTAGCATATCACCTCTTAACCTTCTTTTCTCCAGGCTAAACATCCCCAGCTCCTTACATCTCTCCTCAGTGGGCATGGTTGTTTTCATGCTCAGCATTTTTTATGAGCGTATGAATCGCAGCATAAAAGTAGCTAAATGGGAGATAACAATTTTGTTCTTCCTTTTCAGTGACAGGCCATTTGCTCCGCTGTGACATCATTGTGGATCTCATCAACCGTGTTGAAATCATCTCCCGAACCCGTGAGATTTATGTCTCAGACTCCCCACTCGAGCTGAGCGTAAGAGCTCTGGACGTTGAAGGTACCATATCCAGGGCAAGCTTCAATATAGAAAAATTCACCAGATTTTTATTCACAAGGTGGCAATATATTACATAGCACTGACTACAGCTCCATGACATTGTGCAAGCTTTTGAGTTCCTCAGAGTTCATCATCAGACTAGATAATAATAATAAAAAAGATATGAATGGGAGAACATGGTGACTAGCTAGAAGTGACAGCAAAGTCTGCAAAAAATCTTGGAAACTGTTATTAAAATAAACGGGGGCTTATGTGAAGTCGAAGGCTTTCGTGGCCGGCATCCATATTTTTTTGTGGGTTCTATGTGGCCACATTCCAGAAGAATCATAGAATTGGAAGAGACCACAAGGGCCATCCAGTCCAACCCCATTCTGCCATGCAGGAAATCTAAATCAAAGCATCCTTGAGAGATGGCCATCCAGCCTCTGTTTGAAGACCTCTAAGGAAGGAGACTCCACGACACTCTGAGGGAGTGTGTTCCACTGTTGTACAACCCTTACTGTCAGGAAGTTCTTCCTAATGTTGAGCTGGAATCTCTTTTCCTGCAGTTGGCATCCATTGTTCCACATTCTAGTCTCTGGAGCAGCAAAAAACAAGCTTGCTTCCTCCATATGACATCCCTTCAAATATTTAAACAAGGCTATCATATTACCTCTTAACCTTCTCTTCTCCAGGGTAAACGTACCCAGCTCCCTAAGGTGTGCCTCATCATGGTTTCCAGACTTTTCACCATTTTAATTGCCCTCCTTTGGATATCCTTCATCTTGTAAACATCCTTTTTAAATTATGGTGCCTAGAACTGGACACAGTATTCCAGGTGAGGTCTGACCAAAGCAGAATAGAGTGGCACTACTTTATTTCTTTTCGTTTTGTGATTTTGCATGGGCTGTTCTCTGCAAAGGCACATTGGGGGGGATGTCAACTAGCTTTTTTGAGCAAAAAGTTCTGCGTTTAGAACACAAGTAAGATAATATGTTTGGGTCAGCTTCCCTTGATTATAGTATTAAATGCAACCAAGCAAAGCCTGTACATATCAGGACCGCATTGGAGGCAAAAGGATAAAGCCCACCACTTCCAGTCTTATTCACTGCATTCCACCCAGTGCTGGGTATTTGTTTTCAAAGAGAATCACATTGTTTTAAAATAAAATCAGAAAAACAGGAGGCAAATACTTCTCTTTTAATTTGGGTTTAAGCTTCTGCCCCTTTTGGATTCCCCCTGCAGGGAACACATTCAGTAGCTTGGAAGGGATGGAATTTGAATGGAGCATCGCCAAGGACGATGAAATGGAAAACTTGGAGCTGTCCAGCAAAATTAGGTGAGATGAAAACCTGAGTGGCAAGTCTGGCTAGAAATGCAGCAAGGTGGGTATGTCTCCACTGGTTGAAGAGCTGACCGTGAGGGACCCTGGATTCATTCATCCCAACCTAGCTTTATTTTTGGGTTTTGTGGTTGGCGTGTGGTGGGGCAGTTGTGGCCCTCCAAGGTCTCCTGGGAGTCCTCTAGCCTCTCACAGTTGCCCACCTTTGCAGTAAAAGAAGCATCCCGTGGAACAATTGCAGAGCTTTTGTGGTGAGTTCTGTAAAAAGCACATTTGTTCTCTTTAGGATCTTGAAATACTCTGAAGCAGAATATTCCCCGCCAGATTATATTGTAGAGATGGAAAGAGAGGAGAAACAAGGAGACCGGATTCTGGTGTCAGGAATCAGAACAGGTGCCGCAGTCATCAAGGTCCGAATACTGGAACCTATTTACAAGGTAGGCCTTTTCACTGGGCCTTCAGGCCAGGAGGTGTTTTTGCCAATGGGACACTAGATGGGCTCAGTGTTGTTCAAGATTTGTAATCAGTTAGCCATATAGGGTGACATCTAATGGGAGATGCAACATTTGGAGGACCACTTACCTACCTCTGACCTAGAGCAAGGGTGATATGTCTCCAGTGTCCATCAGCCCCAGTCACTGGCCATTGATCAAGTTATGTACTACAGCAACATCTGTATGGTATTTATTTCTTTATTCAACATTAGTATTTTGTACATTATATTACAGAAATTTTCTCTTACTTCAAGTGTTATGTTTTCAAATATAATCCATCTTTACATTTTTAGTCATGTTGTATTTTCCATTGCGTTAAACCCTTCTCCCAAACTCCCTGTTTCATATACTATTCTCTTTGTTTGGTTTTTGTTGGAGTTCACATCAGTCATTTTTCTTTCTATCATATACTCAATATTGGGTTTCCCCCCTGTTTTATCATATTAATATCATATATGGTCACAATCTGTGCATCTTAAAAGATGTCTATCTATTTTCTTTTCACTCCATATTTATATTACCGATTTGATATATTTTTACTATCAGTCTAGTAGGTAAATGATATATCTTTTTGTTAAGTTTAGCCATATTACTTGTTGTACTACAGCAGCATCTGTAGAGGACCACAAGTTCACTCAGAAGCAGAGTAGTAACAAGGAGAGAACTGTACAAGGATATCACTTAATTTGTTTTTCATTTCAAGAGAAGAAAACTGAATAATTTGTCTGACCAGGAAAAGAATCAGAAATGCATTTCTGCTCTTTTCTCTGCATACATCCCTCGCTCTTGTTTTTAATACATCAGAAAGTAGCTGCTGCCTTGGTGCGCCTGTTGGTTTTGGAGAACATCTTCTTAATACCTTCTTACGATGTCTATCTGCTGGTTGGAGCCTACATCAAGTACAAAGTTGGCAAAATAATTCAGGGAAAGATCACAGGTATTTTCTTCACTCACCTCCTTGTTTCCTAAATGCCCTGGGAAAGTTTGCCTAATTTAAGGAGACTTTACTAACCACTTAGCAGTGCAGCCTATGCAAGTCTGTTCAGAAATGCGTCCTATTGTGTTTAGTGGTAGTTATACACTACTGTCTGTGTTTCGGACTATAGCCAGTTGTTTAAACGAGCAACGACTTAGGGAGCTGGGGATGTTTAGCCTGGAGAAGAGAAGGTTAAGAGGTGATATGATAACCCTGTTTAAATACTTGAAGGGATGTCATATTGAGGAGGGAGCAAGCTTGTTTTCTGAAGCTCCAGAAACTAGGACCTGGAGCAATGGATGCAAGCTCCAGGAAAGGAGATTCCACCTTAACATTAGGAGGAACTTTCTGACAGTAAGGGCTGTTTGACAGTGGAACATATTCCCTTGGATTGTGGTGGAGTCTCCTTCTTTAAGCAGAGGCTGGATGGCCATCTGTCAGGGATGCTTTGATTTAGATTTCCTGCATGTCAGAGGGGTTGGACTGGATGGCACTTGCGGTCTCTTCCAGCTCTATGATTCTAAAAGTTGCCAACCACCTGTTATTCCTGCAGAAGTGGACCTGCCTCTGGAACATTATACACTTGAACTGCGGGATGAAGTGAAGGCACTCGATGACTCTTATGACCTCCCAGTGGCCAAACTGGATGCAAATACCGCAACTGTCACCGCTGTGCAACTGGGACAGGTGACTCTTGTCTTCATCCACAAAAGTATCCTTTGGCGCTCAGGTCAGTCTGTGCCAGCCATCCATGCCACACTGACCCTGTCCCCGAAGGATGGCATGCTTCGGTACCTTTTAAGGGGCTCAGAGACATCTACTATATTCAGGAACACCCCTGCATCCCAGCCCCTTCATCCTCTCCTTTTCACTTTATAGTGAGGCTTAATTCCTTATGGCAGAAATAAGATATCCATATGCGAGCTTCATCTGGACTTCCCAACTGCAGCATCTATGTGGTAGAACCTGGATATTTAGGTACACCTTCCCCTGTCTCTATCCCCCAGCTTGTTTTTACAGAATGGTTTCTTTATTTAAAGTGGACAGATTTTTATGGGGCTTTGGCTGTAATTTTTAAAAGGTGGCATCCTTCAGTGGGTGAGGTTGAAACTCCTGGCGGATGGGGCCAGAGCCAGTAGTTGGTGGGGCTGCCCATTCCTCTTCTTATTTAGGCAAGTGGACTAGAGCTTTCTAGCAAAGAAATCCAGGTACTTCTAGGATGCCATGGGCAAGTGGAGCCATGTTAAAGTGATACGGGGCATAATAGCAATAGCAATAGCAAGTACATTTCTATACTGCTTATCAGTGCGCTTAAACCCTAAGCAGATTACAATATGTAAGCCAGTTTCCCCCAACATGCTGGGTACTCATTTTAGCAACCTCAGAAGGATGCAAAGTTGAGTGGATCTTGGGATCGAACTCACAACCTTGTGGTTGTGAATGGCTGCAGTATCAGCGTTTAACCATTGTGCCACCAGGACTCTTTTTGTAGTATAAATACATTCAGTCTCTATCTTAAACTTTCCCTCTTTCCCTCATTCTCTCTCTTCTTATCCTACAATCTGTGATGCTAACCAAACAAACTGGTTGAGGCTCATAGGAGTTATATTCTAGAACATCTGGCAGTTTCTAGCTCCTGAGGTGATGGAAGTGCTTCAAAATCATTATTTTTTTTCTTATCGTTTCACATAAATGTTTATCCTTTGGCTTTCTTTGCGCAACTGATTGCAGGTTTCACTGTGCAGCCTGGAAATAGGTGGATGCTAGAAGTGAAGCGAATCTACACCATCACGGTCGAAATATATGATAAATCGAGCACTAAAGTATACCCGTCCGATGTGAGTAGGTGTTAGTTGAGAAAGCAGCCAAGGGGGGCTCCCAACATCAACTTTCAGCATGATTGTGTGTTGGTTCAGAAGCAAGTCTCAGTGAATTCCGTTAGACTCCCCATTGCCGCCCCAGAAATGTCTACAAGATAAGGGCAAGTCGTACTGTATGTACTCTCTTGATATTTTGGACTACAATGCCCATCTTCCCTGACTGACACCCAACTATACTTCAAGGACCTGTTGGAATTGTAATCCAAAACTTCTGGAGGGTACTAGGCTGCCTGTCCCTGGATAAGATTTTAGGCTCTAAGCTGTTAGTGAACCATCACAGAACAAACTCAATGCCAGCACTCTCCAATAGTGATTGATGCTGACAACTAGAATCATACCTGACTAGCACACTATCTGTGGACGGTGAGGTGGGCTGCATCCCAATAAAGGATCGTTTATGTATATATGGATGCCTGGAAATAGAGGACCTTGTCCACAACATATTGTTTTACCCACTATATAGAGAACCGAGAAAACCTTTTGTAACACCCTTAATTGAATCTAGCTATGGTCAAAGCCCACAAGATGTAGTCTTCCACCTCCTTGTGGATTCTGGCAAATATGTGACTTGGAGAGTAGCCTTGTATGCCCTAGCAGCCCCCCAAAATTAGGAAGAAATACATAACAGAGTTTGCCATAACTTGTAAAGGTGATGGTGAAATTTGAGAAACTTATGCTGGGTATAACAATTATTTTAAATTTTAAATCTATAAAGTCTTGTATTTTTGATATAAATATGATATGTTTGAACTTTGTATGCATTTTGCATGTATTGTTGTTTTATGCAAAGGCCATTGGCCATAAGCAATGAACTTGACTTGACTTGAGGTGGGCTGAATTAAGGAGTCCCTATCCAGGTTTTTGTATTTGCAAAACTTTATGGGTCCTAAAATTGGATGCAGGCACCGAAGAATTTGAAATATTTCCTCCCCAATCTTTCCAGCTTAGAATTCACTTGTTTGACTCCAGGGACACAATGATTCAATTCATTGGTGGCATTTTGCTGTGCCTCCAACAAACTGACCGAGTAACTCTGCCGAGCTTTTCTCCTTCTTCTGACATCTTCCTCTCAACTCTTGATTTCCAGAATCTCCGAATAACTCACCAATTTTCCAAGACGTATTTTGCGGAGTTGGCATCTTCAGCAAATGGATCCTATCATGTCGTCCAGGTCCTGAAGGATGGCGTCACTGTAATTAAAGCCACCCTGATATCTATACTCCTCCAGGTAAAAAAAGACGAAGGAGAAATAATCTTCACTAGAGTAACTACAAAATTTTTCAATTGCCTGAGCATTTGGTTTGGAAATAATAAATAAAAGTAGAAATAAATGACATACAAATGGTGAGGCCTAAAAGTAGGAATATAGGAAGCTAGGAATTTGAAATATTGTACACAGGTGATGATATTCCAGCTTACATGGGGGGAGCTCTTTCCTCCATACAATTCACCCCATACACTGGTCCTCTGGGAAGAATTTACTGCCGCCAAGGAAGACCAGGTTGGCTGCAGTTACCCAGAGGACCTTCTCACCTGCCACTCCTAAATTATGGAATGACCTGCCAGAAGAGATCTGACATATCACCACTCTTGACGCCTTTAAAACGGCTGTCAAAACGGATCTCTTCCGGCAAGCCTTCCCTGACTGACCTCCCCGCTACACTGGTACGGATTGCCCTTTGATGACCTCAAGATGTCCCGCCTCAATTATGTCTATTTTAATTAATTTTAACTTCTGTTTTATAGTATTGTTATTTAGTTTTAAGGTAGGGGGTTAAGGGGGTTATGTAGTTTTTAGTTACGTATGTACTATGTATTTTAATTACCGTATATACTCGACTATATGTTGACCTCATGTATCAGTCGAGGGCAGGTTTTGAGGCCAAAATGATGGATTTTGCTATGACCCGTGGATAAGTGAAAGGTAAAATTTAGGGGCACATAGCAAAGGATCTAAAGGATGAAGCAAAGCAAAACAAATGTCTCTTCTTCTTATTAAGGCTAGCCTTGATGGAGTTCCCCTGTATCTGTCACCGGTGCCAGTTATTTCACTTTGCTTAATAGAACTATAGAGTTTGAAGGGACCACAAGGACTATCCAGTCCAACCCCCTACCATTCAGGAAGACACAGTCAAAGCACTCCTGACAGATGGCCTTCCATCCTCTGTTTACAAACCTCCAAAGAAGCAGACTACCACTCTCCAAGGGACTATCTTCCACTGCTGAACAACTCTTACTGTTAGGAAGTTCTTCCTAACATTTAGGAGGAATCTCTTTTTCTGTAGTTTGAATCCATGTATCCGTGTCCTTTTCTTTGGAGCAGCAGAAGACAAGCTTGCTCAGTCCTCAATATGACATCCCTTCAAGTATTTAAACAGGACTATCATGTTGCCTCTTAATAATAGGGTTGGCTCAGTCTGTGATGTAAATGGAGTGTTTAAGGCTGAAAATTCAGGCTGTTTTTTCTTTCTTTCTGTTTCCTGCAGAGTGGCTCAGAAGATTTCTTAGTTTCTCCCATCAGCCATGAACAAGATGTGAAGATCTTCCTTCCCATCATATTGACGCCTTCCTTCTTGGCCTTCCCACACCATCCTCTGGATGTCTTGTACCGCTATAGGGTTCAGGTGAAGTTGACCACGGCCTGGAAAGTCAAATCCAGAATCACACTTTGTTTTGTGTGTTATGCTTGTTCTGTGTGCACTAAGCTTTTTAATGTTGTTGTCTTCCATTTAAAAATAGCAACGCTTTGCCTACCTACCTTCCTTCGCTTTCAAGACTTAGAATTAAAAAAAACCTCGCTCTGTTTTTGATTTGTAAGTTTATTTTGTGCAGTGTGTTCTCCCCTTCAGTTCTCTCCTCCTGACTTTTCTCAGGTGGAAGGCGGCAGTGGCAATTTCACCTGGACCTCTTCCAACCAGACCGTGGCCACCATCACTGTGAAAGGAATGGTCACAGCTGGACAGATTGAGGGGCAAAGTGCCATCCAAGCCAGAGATGTACAGAATCCCTTCCATTTTGGAGAAATACAGGCAGGTTGACTGTCAGGCTTCTAGATGGTGTAAACTCCATTGTTTCCAGGGGCAAAACCACTGTCCGGGGAGGCAGATTTTAGCTATAATTTAGGAGAAACTTCTAAAAGGTAAGAACCATTTGGCAGTGTCTTGGATAGGTCAGGGAATTTCCTTTGCTTGAGTTATTTAAAGCAGAGGCTGGATGGCCATTTCTCAGCGTGCTTGAATTAGATGGTTTCCTAAGATCCCTTTCAACTTTGTGCTTCCTTCCACTTAGGTATATGTGCTAAAGCTCTCCAAGATGGAGTTCCTACCATTCCATGCAGATGCTGAGATTGGACAGATCTTGGAAGTTCCTCTCATGATGTATCACATTGAAAAGAATACAGGAGAGACGATTGGTTTTACTGACTGCTCCCTCTTACCCTTGGATGTCAATATGGACAAACAAGGAGTATTCACTTTGGATGAAGAGGGTGAGAGGACATCTATCTCCCCCCCCCCCAAAAAAAACCGTATATTGACTCCATTTCATCAGTCCATCTGTCTACCTGATTTATTACAACATTTAGTAGAGTCTAATGCAAAGCCACAATGGAGAGTGTAGGTCTTCAGAAGATGCCTCAGGAAATGCCAGGTTTTACCTCTGTGCAAAACCGGTTTTATTTTGGAGATCCGTACGACATTTTCTTCATCTTGAAATATTTTTAGGGAGCTCCTGGAATTACCAGAAACTTATTTTTCCTTCTCAAATTGGTCTAAATTAATGAAATTAACCCAGTACTTTCTGAAATAAAGCAAAATGTATTTGTTACCTACCTGTGTGTTTCTACTCTGAAAGAGACTTGCTTAGTAGGGCCAGCAAGTGTCAGAGGAGCAGTGCAGAGGCCATAGAAAAGTGTAGGGAGTACAGCACAATGTAATTATTTGTGTGTGTGTGTGTGTGATTGTGAAGTTGAAGGCTTTGTTCTAGAAGAGTTTATTCCTGATGTTTCGCCCGCATCTGTGGCTGGCATCTTCTCTGGTGAAACGTCAGGAATAAACTCCTCTGGAACACGGCCAGATCTTAAGATTCAGACAGTGTCCCAGTTTGTTTTGGATAACAGCAGACTCATATAGGGAGATACAGGCATTCAGATTGTGCAAAAGGCATTGTACACTTTGCATACAGAAGGTCCTAGCCTCCCTGCCACTTCCCATTAAAATGATCTCAGTGCTGAGAACCGAAAGCTTTCCATTTTGGCCTCCCCAGACTTCTTCCATCATGCATCCATGTTAAGATAGAGCAATTATAGTCTTTAGTTTTTTGTGGTTTTTCGGGTTCTGTGGCCATGTTCTAGAAGAGTGCATTCCTGATGTTTCACCAGCATCTGTGGCTGGCATCTCTCTGAAACATCAGGAATGAACACTTCTAGAACATGACCACATAGCCCGAAAAACCTACAACAAAATATGGATGGCGGCCATGAAAGCCTTCGACTTCACAATTATAGTCTCCTTTTTTAGGTAAGCAGAAAGCTGGCCCAGCCTTCTGCTCCAGCATTTATCTGGCAGCAAAGTCTCTGGGACATACCTTGGTGACAGCCAGTGCCACCATCTTCGAGATATATTTTGAAACCAGTGCCACCTTTGCCGCTTATGAGCCTCTCAAGGTAAAGAGGATCTAATCCAGCGATGGGCAAATATACAGCATTCAGGAGCCAATTTTCTAACCCCCTATATCTCCATGCGCTGCACTCCCTTCAGTGACAAACTGTATTCTTTTTCTGTTGTTTCCCTGTGCACAATGACAACTAGAAATCACATCAATTTCTATTTTGAAGGGGAAACAGAGGGAAAAGAAGGTATTTCAGAAGGGGTTGGGGAAGGAAGCTTTGAATGCTTGCATGCATTTGGAAAGGTTTTGAGTCAGATTTCCTGCATTTGTTGTCCAAACATCATGCCAATATTCTCATTTTAAAAATGAGGGGTTTTAGCAGAGTGGTGGGAGGCTTTCGGGGCCAAAGAAGTGGGGCCTGGGGACCACATACAGCCCATGGGCTGAAGTTTCCCTTACCCCGGTATAATTCTACCACCTGTTTCTCTTCAGTTCCTTGCTCACAACCATAATCCTATTATTATTATTATTATTATTATTATTATTATTATTATATCATTGTACTAGCTTGCTAGTCAGAGATAGACATTAGGATCTTTTTGTATTCGTTATTTGCAATGAACATTCCTTTATGTAACTGCCAGGCCGTGAATCCCGTGGAGGTGGCTTTGGTGACCTGGCATTCCATGAAGGAGATGTTGTTCGAAGGAGGACCTGGTCCATGGGTTTTGGAGCCGTCTCGCTTCTTCTTGGGACTTCAAGTAGAGCATAAGAACAAAGTCCATGTGGTGGAGGTCCGGTTACCCACCAAGAGGAATCAACACCAGTACATTTACCGGGTCAAATGTCTGGAGCTGGGGGAACAGGTAGGAGGAAGGTGTGTCAGTACTCCTCATCACAAGAAATCTCACCTAAGAATCAAAGTGGTTAACAAATGGGAAAGGGAAAGTTTGAAAGAAGATTGAATCATAGAGTCAGAAGAGAGCTTAAGAGCCACCCAATCCAACCCCTGCCATGCAGGACGATACAATCCAAACACTCCCAACAGATGGCCATCCAGTCTCTGTTGAACAATCTCCAAAGAAGTAGATGGCACCATACTCTAAGGCAGCAGCATAATCCTCTGCCTAACAGCTTTTGCTGTCAGGAAGGTCTTCCTAATGTTGAGGTGGAATCTCTTTTCCTGTAGCTTGAATCCATTGTTCCATGCCCTAGTCCCTGGAGCCACAGAAAACAAGCTTGCTCCATCCTCCATATGACATCCCTTCAAATATTTAAACACAGCTATCACATCACCCTTAACTTTTTCTACCCCAGGCTAAACATACCCAGCTTCCTAAGCTGCTCCTAATAGGGCATGGTTTCCAGACCTTTCACCATTTTGTTCATCCTCCTCTGGACATGCTCCATCTTGTCAATGTCCCTCTTGAATTATAATGGCCAGACGATGAAGAGACTCCATTTACAGGCTCTACATAGTAGCTCTGGTGGCGTAGTGTTTAAATGCCAGGGCTTCAGCCACTCACTCACAAACCACAAGGTTGTGAGTTCAATACCAGCCAGGGGCTCAGGGTCGGCTCAACCTGGCATCCCTCTGAGGTCACTAAAATGAGTACCCAGCATATTGGGGGCAAGTACCTTACAGTTATAAACTGCTTAGAGACTGCTTACAGTAGTATGAAGCAATATATAAATGAAGCTGCTGCTATTGCTACATCAGTGGACAATATTGAAAAGGGCAGTTCTCTGCCAGCTACACTTTTCACTGACTTATTCTCCCTTCCGACTGCATTAAGACTCCATAATGCGGCCCTCTTTACACTGTGATGGCTTTTTTAGTGTACCACTACAAAATGAATTGATCCAGTGGAAAGGCTTAGGGTGCTTTTTAACCAGAGGCATAACTGTTTCCTAAAAGCCGGTGGCTAATTCTCTTTCTTTTTTCCCAAAGGTGTTCACATTTCAAGTGGGCAATCATCCAGGTGTGCTGAACCCCAGTCCAGCTGTGGAGATGGTGCAGGTGAGGTTCATCTGTGCCCACCCTGCAAGCATGACTGTGACACCTGTGTATGAGCTGGCAGCTGGTGCTCCGCCTTGCCCCTTGCCTCAACACCACAAGCAGCTGGTAAGTTCTGTGAAAAGCTTTCAGAATTATAAGATACTGCACTTAGGGTGGAAAAATGAAATGCATAGATATAGGATGGGGGACACCTGGCTGAATGAGGGACTTATATGTGTGAAAGGGATCTAGGAGTCCAAGTAGACCACAAGTTAAACATGAGTCAGCAGTGCAATGTGGCAGCTAAAAAGGCCAATGCCATTTTAGGCTGCATCAGTAGAAGTATAATGTCTAGATCAAGATCTGGGCACCTCAATTCAAAAAGTACATTGAGAAACTGGAGCGTGTCCAAAGGAGGGTGACTAAAATGGTGAAGGGTCTAGAAACCATGCCCTACGAGGAACGATTTAGGGAACTGGGGATGTTTAGCCTGGAGAAGAGAAGGTTAAGGGGTGATATGATAGCCCTGTTTAAATATTTGAAGGGATGACATACTGAGGAGGGAGCAAGCTTATTTTCTGCTGCTCCAGAGAACAGGATCCAGAACAGTGGATGCAAACTGCAGGAAAAGAGATTCCAGCTCAACATTCGGGGAAACTACCCAACAGTAAGGGCTTTTCGACAGTGGAACACACTCCCTTGGAGATTGTGGTGGAGTCTCCTTCCTTTGAGGTCTTTAAGAAGAGGTTGGATGGCCATCTGTCAATGGGGATGCTTTGATTGAGAGTTCCTGCATGGCAGAAGGGGGTTGGACTGGATGGCCCTTGTGGTCACTTCCAACTCTATGATTCTATGAATGCTGACAAATTTGGCTTAGTAGTTTAGGAGTCTCATGAAACTACAGGAACAGTAACTCAAATATATATAGAACTCAAAGATTTAGCTGTGTTAGTCTGTAGAGTCAGTACATAGAGAGATCTTGTAGCACCTTTGAGACTCACTGAAAGAAAGAAATTGGCAGCGTGAGCTTTCATAGACTTCAGTCAAATGCATCTGAGGAAGTAGACTGAAGTCTATGAAAGCTCAGGCTGCCAATTTCTTTCTTTCAGTGAGTCTCAAAGGTACTACAAGATCTCTCAAATATATATTTTAGATTATGAAATGATGGGCCTAGAACACATGATTACAAGGGCCGCAGTAGTGACTTAACTGAATGAATCAATATGAAGCTGCATCCTGTTTAGTCTGGCAGGGAAGAGAGGGATTAATATTTATTTCACTGTTAGGAAAGCAGTAACAGATCAGTCAATCAATCAATCAATTAATCAATCAGTGTTTATTGATTAGCCCTTAGGCCATCTCAAAATAATAAAAAAGCAAGTAAAGCATGCTATAAAATTCTATAGGAGTTCTATAGAAGCAGTAAGAGATAAAAATATAGTACCAGAAACTGACAGCAGAAGGTTTATATTAATTCTTGCATTATGTCTAAAAAATATGCTGAATGATCATCAAAACACATTTTTAGCTGATCGGGTGTTTTTCTTAATAAAAGATAATCTAGATTACTTAATTAGATTAATGAATTAAAAATGTCATCTTTATCTATAATCCTGCATTGGAGAGACTCCTTTTCAAGTTTCCAATTTCTTTGCCTCGCAGAGCAGATGTAGTTTCTATCTTGGAGCCTTTGCTCCAAAAGGTGTGACACATTTCCATTGGCATTTCACTAGACATTGTTAAACTTAGGCTTGTGGGGCGGGTTGGGGGACTTTGGGAATGCTTTCAGGTCCCTGTGTCCAGTCTGAGGAACACTGTTTTGGAACTAGCTTTGTTCGACCAGCACCGGCGGAAGTTTGACAACTTCTCCTCTTTGATCCTGGAATGGATATCAGCCAATGAAACCCTTGCTTACTTTGGTCACAAAAGTTCTATGCAGATGGTACCAAAAGAAGACGGGACCGGACAGACCAGGCTCCATGGTATGGCTTTATATCCTCAACAGTGGCATGCGCCTCGTCAATGTTTTTAATATACACTCATCCCTCCATATTGGTGGCTTTGATATTTGCAGCTTTGATTATTCACGGATTTGATTAATATGTTCTTTCTAGGAATATCTAGGTCCTTCAATGCAACTCTATGGTCAACTTTAACTGAAAACCGCACTGAAAGACCTAGAGATTCCTAGAGAGAATACTCTACTAGGCCTTTGTAGCTCCTCCAGCGCAGTTCTATGGTCATTGTCTGTCAGACATTGACCACAGCCCTCAAAGTTTCAGGATAGTTTTCCACCTCTGCGTTACAAGGGCATTGCCTGGTATTGTTTCAGTTTCTGCCTTTTTCTTCGTTTTCCTTCATTTCTTTCCAACGTCGTGTCTGTATTGATTGTTCCCAGGGCACCAGCTCCTAGAAGTCCGTCAGATCAAAGGGACAGTTTTGGTTACAGTCAACTTTGTGAGATACTCTGAGAGAGGCAGCCCAAAAGTGAGTGTAGGGAAAGCTTTCTCAAAGGGAAGATGCACCCAGGATTTCTTAGAGGCTGGTCTTCCAAGCAAAACTGCAGCCCTCCAACTGGCCAAGGGTTCTAGAGGGGAGGGAGCAACGACAGTCGGCCCTTCTTGTACATGGATTTTTTAATACACGGATTCAAGCATCCACAGTTTGAAAATTTTCCAAAAAAAATATAAATTTCAAATATCAAAGCTTGATTTTCCATTATTTATAAGGGACACCATTTTGCTATGTCATTATATTTAATGGGACTTGAGCATCCACGGATTTTGTTATCCGCGGGGGATCTTGGAACCAAACCCCAGCGGATAACAAGGATCCACTTTACTTACACCATTACACTGAGTTCTGTGGTCCTTTAAAAAGCAGTCATCTGTAGGATCAAGTTGCCCTTGCAGATGTGAATCAAAGGCACAGAAAGCAGGTTCTTAGTAAGATAAAGAATTTGGCAGACGGTGGGATGAGAGGTACCCCTGGTGTTAACAGTCCCTGAGGCACTTTTCTCCATGGTTCTCCATCTGTTCACTTAGGATGTCTCTAAGTCTCCCATCTCCGCAGCTGTGGAACTGATGCTGGTTGAAGATGTAACCGTGGTTCCGGATAATGTCACCATTTACAACCATCCAGATGTCACGGTAGGACCTGAAGATCCTGTTAAATCTAATGCTGATGCATAGAATGATCTGGCGTTTGAAGTTACAGAAGGGCTGGTCCTGGATAAAGCTTGGGAAAGTGAGTGCTTAGACTCCAATTCCCACAATCCCCAGCCAGTGGCTATGGGCAAGCCAGAAATTCTGTCAGGACGTTCACGAAGCATTTATTCCAGTCAAGCCTTTTTGCTTACAGGTGGAATTAACTCTTTAGAGAGAGCCTTGTGGGTTCAAGTCCCGCCTGAAATCTCCAACACTTGTAGGAATTTCTTTTAGCTGAGATTTTGTTTTCATTGTTAGGTGCTTTAAGTATACAGCCATAAAATTTTTATTTAAAATGATTTTGTCTATAGAAATCGATTGACCGTGTAGATCCATACGAATAAATTATTTGCCAACTAGTTAGAAGGGCAACTATCCTATAACCTCCTCGCAGTTATTTTGATGGTAGATAATCAATTATTTTTGTTAAAGCCGTATATTTAGTGTATTCCTAAATCCTTCCAGGCACACGGCTCAAAGTTTTATCCTTAACATTTGTATGTTCCCATGTATTTATATGTCATGCTTGAATATAATGCTTATATGATATGCTGGAATATAAATGTTTCTAACTGGATGTCAGGTAATTTTTGTAACCATTTTATTATTTTATGCTGGCTGCATGCCGTAATAAATTCATTCATTCGCTTTAAGTATAGGCTCCGTTTCAGGTGGCCTTCCCACCATCTGAATTTTCTTCCAGTACAGATTACAAGTCCAGTGGATTCAGTCCAAATTAAGATCAGAGGAAACAGCCAACTTGTTTGGTCCTCTGATAAACTGAGACTGGAGGGGCTTTACTTTAGCGAGGCATACACTTTCATCCCAGGTATGCCTGGGGGGCTTTTGTTTTGTTTCGTTGTTGATCTAGAATTTTTTCCAAAGTATTTTCTTGTTATCATTGTCTCCTTCTCTTTGTCTAGGAAGTGTTTGCGCTGGTGGAAGGGTCTGGCTACTTCCTAGTGAACAACAGTGGTGAGGAAATGGTGAACGTTACCTACCTGGAGACAGAGAGCACCATCCAAGTGAGCGTGTGTGAGAGTATTTGAAGTTTTGTATAGATATCAGAATTGTACACAAATCTGTTTTCTCCCATATCTTAATTTGAGAGCATGCTTTTGCACATACCAAGGCCATGCATGTTACTGTTAGGAGAGAGAGAGGTTTGTGGCAGTGTGCATGATTCCCTACCCAAGAATTCAAGGTTATCTCAACCCCGGCTGGTATTGTGCTACCGCTGGAAATATTTCTTTTTCAACAGGCTTTCAACTCTGTTGCTATTTACTTTGTTAAGTGCAGTTTATTGGCTGGCTTCCTAGTTTTCCCCACACTGTTTGTAGTTACTATGGGGTGCTTTGTTAATGAATTTTACAACGATAGTACATTGTTTAGTTTAATTTTGATCATTGCGTGATTCCAAGAACATAGGAACAGCCCAGATGGATTATATCACAGGCCTAGGTAATCTATTAGTCTGTTCACACAGTAGAATCATAGAATCGTAGAGTTGTAAGAGATCCCAAGGGCCATCCAGTCAAACCTTCAGCCATGCAGGAACTCTCAATCAAAGCATACCCAACAGATGGCCATCCAGCCTCTGTTTAAAGACTTCCAAGGCGGGAGACTCCACCAAACTCCGAGGGAGTGTCTTCCACTGTCAAACAGCTCTTACTGTCAGGAAGTTCTTCTTAATGTTGAGGTGAAATCCCTTTTCCTGGAGCTTGCATCCGTTGGTCCGGGGCCTATTCTCTGGAGCAGCAGAAAACAAGCTTCCTCCCTCCTCAATATGACATCCCTTCAAGTATTTAAACAGGGCTATCAGTAGTCATCAGTTGCCTATGCACCCGACAGCAGAAGATAATAGCATCCCTGAATTTGTGCTTCCCCACAACTGAAATATAGAGACCTCAGAAACTGGAGAGAATATATACACATCATAGTTTGTGGCCACAGATAATTCCCTGCTCCATTAATTTGTCCAGTCCTCTTTTTAAAAAAAAAACTGTCCAAGTCAGCAGCCATCACCACACCTTCTGGTAGTAAATTTCAGCTTAATTATGTATCACAAAGTACTACCTTGTAAACTGCTTCAAGTACCTCTAAAGAGAGGGAAGGCAGGATATATTTCTAAACATAAAACAAAATAAAGCAGAACACTGGCTCCATTTTTTCCTATCACCTACTGCTTGCTGCTGCTTTCCCTACAGGTCGTTCCCGTAATCCCTGGTTCATTGACCCTGGAGATCTATGATCTGTGCCTGGCTTTCCTGGGACCAGCTACAGCCTACCTCGGAGTATCTAATATGTACGAGTTAGAAGTGGACCTTGTCGATAAGGTAAGAGGACCCTGGACTAGACAGCAAAGAGTGAGAAAGTGGGAGCTTGGCTTTGTTGTTCTTACGTGCCTTCAAGTTGTTTCCAATTTATGGCAACCTTGTCACAGGATTTCCTTGGCAAGATTTGTTCATACGCCTTCCTTTGAGGCCAAGAGAGTGTGAGTTGTCCAGAGTCACCCACTGAGTTTTCCATGGCTGAATGGAGATTTGAACTCTGGCCTCCAAAGCCATAGTCCCATACTCAAACCATTACACTCACCCTTGCCCTGCCCTGTCCCCTGGCATTCAGTAAACCTAGTATTTGAAGGGATGTCACATTGAGGAGAGAGCAAGCTTGTTTTCTGCTGCTCCAGGACCTGGAACATTGGATGCAAGCTCCAGGAAAAGAGATTCCAGCACAACATTAAGAGGACCTTTCTGCCAGTAAGGGCTGTTCGACAGGGGAACACACTCCTTCCTCGGAGTGTAATGGAGTCTCCTTCTTTAGAGGTCTTTAAACAGAGGCTGGTTGGCCATCTGTCAGTGGTGCTTTGATTGAGAGTTCCTGCATGGCAGAATGGGGTTGGACTGGATAGCCCTTGGGTCTCTTCCAACTATGATTCTACAGCCAAAATGGCATTTGTGAGGAAGAATCAGTGGCTTTAGTGCCTTTCTGTTTGCCATATATTCCCTCTTAAAGCATCCTGAAGTATTCTTTGCAAGTGATTGATGCATCTGAAAAACATTTCCCATCTCTAAAAGGATTTTGTCCCTAAAAGACAACTCACACTCTCCTTTTCCCACAATGCCACTGTATGCATCAAGAAGATCCACACTGAACTGGCTTTATGGCTGGTAAGGCTAATATGTAGTTTCCGAAGCCCCAGTTGTGGGAATGGTGGATGAAAGAAACAATCTGCAGTTTTCTCTTCCAGATTGAGATTGGTAAATCAGTGCTGGCTTCTGTGCGTGTCTTGGGACATCATCGGCATCCTTTTCGGAGTAAATACTTCCGCTACATGCAGCTCCAGCTGAAGGCAGCTTCTTCTATTGTTACACTTACGTAAGTCTTAGGAGTATATCACACCGAGCTTTTTGGAGATTTTTCAGCTCAGATCTGGGGTGACTGCGGGTCCAACAATGCGGATTCACGTCATAACGTGAATGTGTTATCACATGCGATTCATTTCTATGGGAGCTCCTTCCGTGGTGCTTCCGTAGTGAATCCAAAGTGACTCCTCATTTTGGTGAATTCGGTACAAAAGTGAATTCACAGAATTCGCATTCAAGCTCACTTTGATTTCATTCCGAATTGGTCTGGTGTGGAATGCAACTTGGCTTCTCTCCCGGTACACCCCCCCAAACCTCCAAAGAGGCAACTTTCCCATGATCCTGCACTGCAATTTTGCCCCAATTGCTTCCGTTGCTCGGAAGGGTAGATGACAGGGATGGAGGGAATGAACAGGAGGCTGAGAGGAGAGATGGGAGGCTGGGAGGAGCAACAAACTCCAGCTCCCAGAATTCCATAGCCTCGAGCCAAGGACCCCACAACAAACTCCAACTCCCAGAATTCTATAGCACTGAACCAGGACAGTGAAAGTAGAATTAAACCGGAGGCAACTGTTACAAAGGGAAGGAGAGTGGATTGGATTCAGGGAGGTGGTATTTTAGGGAGCATGGAGAATAATTATAAGTAAAAAAAGGTTTAATAATAATAATAATAATAATAATAATAATAATATTAGTTTGCTGGGGCACCAGAGCTCTCTGGCAGACAAAGCTCAATGTCTCACGACACTACAGTTCCCAGAATTACGAAGCACTGAGCCAGGACAGTTAAAGTGGAGTCAAATCGGATTATTTCCCAGTGCAGATGCAACCTAAGAGAAGGCAACTGTTACAAAAGGAAGGAGAGTGGATTGGATTCAGGGAGGTGGTATTTTAGGGGGCATGGAGAATAAGGGAAACTGGATCATTTCTGCAGTCCTCCAAAATGGGTCTCCTTCAGATCCAAAGGATTTACTTCCAAGTAAATCTGCTGCTTCTACACTGATTATTTTGCAGTGAATAATAATAATAATAATAATAATAATAATAATAATAATAATAATAATAATAATAAATGGTTGGGGGCTCTGACACGGATAGATATAGATGTGGCTGAAATGGATGAGGAGAATGACAGGAAAATAGATGTAGATATAGCTGAAATCAATGGGGGCTGGAGGACCCCTTTGAATTTGGCTGCCAGGGATGAGAAAATAGAAGGGAGGAAGAAACATGAAGCTGTCATTCGCGTGAGGCTAGCATTCACGTGAAAGTGGAGCCAGGCTCCCTTCTTCACCCCAGAAGTGCAAAGGTTCAGGATGCGTTCAGGGCCCCACTGAGCATGCGCAAGGGTCCCAATTCGAATTAAGTTCAATCCGCATGGTATGCACCGGTGTGGTAATACAATGTGCACTCACTCCACTTTGTGTGAATCTGCACCACGTGACTTGCCTTGGATTCGATTCCTCCTCGATTTGGAAGGGCAACGGAAGGGAAACGGAAGGGCAACCAGGTGCGATAAAACATTCACGTTACGATATGAATTCACATTGCTGAACAAGGAGTCACCCCGGATCTGAGCTGCATAAGCCTCAGTGTGATAAACTCCTTACACAGTTCCTATTTTTTGGACTGATCTGCTTTGCAAGATTGTCATGAGGATAAAGTGGGAATGCGGGAAAACTGTGTATCCTGCCTTGGGCTCCACGAAGAGGCAGTTGGAATAGAAGCACTTATCTTAAATGTACTACACAGTGTGTAGAGAAGTTGGAGGTCTTGGGCATGGTTGGCAGACTCATTCCCATGGATGCAAAGTTGCAAAGTCAAAGTTAGCCAAGGAATCTCTTGCTGTTTATAGCTGATCCTTTGTGAGTTCTTTTGCCGTTTATGACTTTTCTATATTGTTCTGCCTGTGACAGTCACCATTCAGAAATGTGGGAGATAACCACCAGAGACAGTTTGGGAAATCTTTTCAGCTTCAGGTTACTGACCAGGTTGGACGATGGAATTATTGCAAATGTTTCCTTGCAGACTAATGGACGAAGTGAGCGACTATTCTGAAGTCTATGTGCTCCGAGCCATGGCCGTGGGACAAACAACTTTAGTGGCCACAGCCTGGGACAAAATGGGAGCCAGATTCACATCTGCGCCACGGAAAGTGGAGGTATAGAATTTGCAATCATTTGGCTTATTAGGGAATTGTTTCCCAATGCAAAGACATTTTTTTAAAAATTGCTTGGAAGACCTGCAGGCTTTTGAAACCAAGGGAGAAGCTCATTATCACAAAGGGTTTAGATTTTAACAGAGAAAGAGCAGTCGTGTGCAGATCTTAGGGAAATGGGAGAGGTTGTCACTTCCAGCACCTCCAACACTTACGGAGTTTCAGTAGTCAAAATGGGGATGTGTTAGCCTTTCTATCTCTGCACTCTGAGTTGTGGCTAGTTGTGAGGGAGAAGACGCGCATGACCCTGCATGCAGCCTTTGAGGCTGAAAATATCACCCAACCTGGAACCTCAGACTTAAAAGAGACAAACTCTTCAAAACTTTCTTCTGGCCATTTTGTATTTTAGACTAAAAAGGTAACTTTGGCGCCTTACCGACGGGCCTAAGTGGCGCCGTCGTTGCGCCAGGAATATGCACGAGGGGCGGCGCTTCCGGATGCACTTTGCCCCTCGCGCGTATTCCGTACGGCAAGATGGCGGCGCCCTATACAGACGGGTGGCGCCATCTTGACGTAACGGACGTGCAGCGTCCGGACGTCTAAACCCGGAAGAGCCGTCGCGTATGCGCGCTTTGGCACTTGCGGCGGCTCTTCCAGGTTGCCGGAAGGAGTGCAATTTCTGCACTCCCTTTTTGCAGCGCGGAGGAGTCGCGCGGTTTGGCTGCTGCGGCTCCTCCGCACTGCAACCGGCAGCGGCCCAAGACCACCCCTTTTGGGCAGTCTGTAACGGGCCTTAGGACCCAAACAGACAGGCCAAAATAAAGCTGCTTCGGGTCACTTTGGAGGTATGCTGTTTAAATGACACATGCATCTTAAGAGACCAGAAGCTGCACCAAACCTATGCTGCAGTCCTTAGAACTAGAGCGCGGCTTTGGCATGGCTTCCGACTTCTTGGGACATACGCCTCATTTAAACAGCATACCTCCAAAGTGACCCGAAGCAGCTTTATTTTGGCCTGTCTATGTGGGCCCTTAGGGTTCCTCCATTTGGAGCAAAAATATTGGGAGGGCACAGGGTTTGTTGCTGTGGTTTTGGGATATATTTTTTTTTAAATTCCAGCAAAGTTACTGTTGTCCCAGACTGTGTTCTGGCAGTTCCCAATACCAGCTGTAACGTTTTAGTCCCACCCTTGAGTGGGTTTCTTTTTAATTCTGAGACATACTGGAACAATGTGTTCCCTTCTGTTCTCCTCCATGTTTTTAAGTTATAGTGATCTAATGCTTCAGAGAAAACACTTTTGCACTATATCTCTATACCTGTAAAAAAAATTAACCAGAGAGAGTAGCAGGGATGTCACTAGAGAGGTGTACCTAAGGGTCGGGGGGACACCACTGCTGCTCAACATCTGTGGCGTTCACCTGTGTCCCTTTAAAAATGCTAGAGGTGATGTGAGTGGTGCAAGACTCGGTGAGACCTCCGGTTAACAACAATTATATATGAGAAGTGCAATTCATGAGTAACATTAGTACAAGAATCTTACTAAGGATTCTGTATGGTGTGGTATAGGAGGAGGTCAATGGAGGGGGGAGACACCAGGTGATGTTAACCCTAGTGACGTCACTGGAGAGTAGGAAAGTTACCATTCAAACCATAGGACCCCTTCAGCAAACCGTGTCCCATCTTTGGCAGAGCCCTATTAGATCCAAGAAATCTCTACAAACAGCCCTGCAAAAGATTAGAACAAGTGGGTACTGGAGTCAGTAACAACTGACGAAACCCAAGGAGTTATATCACAGAATATAGGCTTCTCTAGACTCAAGTGGGAGAGCTCTTACTTGAGCATCTTCCTGTTTTTAGATTTTAAAGACTACATTAATTAATAAATCCAAACTTTGCTGCTGCTGTTTTTGTTTTTGGGATTTTTGGCCAGGTCTTCCCGCCGTTCAGACTCATTCCCGAGAAAATGATCCTCATTCCACACAACATGATGCAAGTGAGTGCAAGCAGGTGAATGTGGGTGGTGCTGTTCTCGTCCCTTTCCTTTTGCTTAGCAGAGACGTTTGTCTTGTCAGCTACTTCTGCTTGTATTCCAGACACAGACTGAGCCACATCAAACAATGAAGATCCATATCTTCCATTGAAAGAGATTCCACACAATCCTAGTCTTATTTACGTTACATAGGCCTCTCTGGTGCTTCCTTCTTTGCTTCTTGCTTTCTTTCTTTCTTTCATCTTTTTTTTCTTTTTGCTTAACCAGTCTCCTAAATCATTGATTTAGTATAACCAGTAACATGAAAAGTCCACCAAGCATTATGGAGCCAACCAAAATGCATAATACACATGTTGCAAGCTTTAGGGTTTTTTGTTCTTAGTCCAGATGGTATGGAGGGGTATCTCTTGCAGGCTGGCATCTCCTCCTTCTGGCCATGTGGCAACTGGCAGCTTCTCAAAGATTTGGCATCCATTTGCAACACAAAAAGGTACTTCCTTGGTACTTCTTTTGTGTTAGATCTTTGAGAATCTCCCAGGTGCCACATAGCTAATAATAATAAAATAATAAATTGTTTATTTCTATACCGCTTTTCCTCGAGATCAAAGCGGTTTACATCTGATAAAACTATGACATATGTCATAATACAATATAAAAACAGTTAAAACATTCAGTTAAAATTACAACTATTCAATAGAATTATCTAAAAACAACAATTTAAATGGTCAAAACTATAAACTATCAACTAGAAGGAGGAGGTGATGAAGAAGCCAGTGGAGCTTTGAAAGCTTGCAACATATATATTGTACATGGGAATCACTGCTTCTTACCCAGGGCCACACAGTATATATACATATATACCCACTCTCTTCCATGCCAGCATTTTCTGAAGATGCCAGCCACAGATGCTGGCGAAACGTCAAGAATAAACTCTTCTAGAACATGGCCACATAGTCCGAAAACCTCACAAAAAACCTATGTATATTTTGCATTTTGCTTTGCCCATTAAAGGTATCCCTGTTTGGTGGATTTGCTATATGGCCACCACAGCTACCTCTGAATGTTTTATTGGTTTAGTATATTGATCAGGCAGTTTCTGTGTTTGGAAAACCTCTTCATTTCCTGCTTTTGGCACCTCTTCCTAATCTCCTTTTGCAGCTTTTCCTGGAGCTCTCCAGAAGAGTTAATCACAACTGCCAGGATCCCTAGCCATGGTGGCTGGGAAGGATCAGAGGTGTAGCCAACACATTTGAAGGGTGCTAAGTAGGGAAAGGCTGAATTAACATGGCCACAGTCCCATGCAGTGATGCAGAAGTGGCTTCAATTAGATGTTCTGTCCCATGATATTCTGCCATCAAGCTGTATTCCTAATAGTATTTGTACTGTACTGTTTGCATTGGTGTTTTTTTCCTATTGGGCATTGTATAATACAGTATTGTACTCTTTTATATTGTTTTATGATGGTCATTGACCATAATAATAAATTTCATAGCCTGTCGCGTGAGAAATGATCTAGATCAAGGGAGGTAATAGTGCTACTCTATTTTGCTGTGGTCAGGCCCCACCTGGAATATTGTGTCCAGTTCTGAGCTCCACAATTCATAAAGGATGTTGAGAAACTGGAGCGTGTCCAAAGGAGGGCGACTAAAATGGTGAAGGGTCTGGAAACCATGTCCTATGAGGAATTACTTAGGGAGCTGGGAATGTTTAGCCTGAAGGTTAAGAGGTGACCTGATAGCCCTGTTTAAGTATTTGAAGGGATGTCATGTTGAGGAGGGAGCAAGCTTGTTTTCTGCTGCTCCAGAAAATAGGACCCGGAGCAATGGATGCAAGCTCCAGGAAAAGAGATTCCACCTCGACATTAGGAGGAACTTCCTGACAGTAAGGGCTGTTCGATAGTGGAACACATTTCTTTGGAGAGTGATGGAGTCTCCTTCTTTGGAGGTCTTTAAGCAGAGGCTGGATGGCCGTCTGTGGGGGATGCTTTGATTGTGAATTCCTGCATGGCAGAATGGGGTTGGACTGGATGGCCCTTGCGGTCTCTTCCAACTCTATAATTTTATGATTCTGTGTGAAGGCCCAAGATTTCCACTTACGAAAGAACATAAGGTGGGACCCTCTCTCCAATAGAAAAAAACATATTTGATCCCAGTTGGTGGACAGGTGATTGTTTGCATCCAGACCACTTCCATTGCTGTCTTCCTCCAACCTGCTTCTGTGCATGTTTTCCATCAAACTGCAGGTGATGTCCGAGGGTGGCCCACAACCACAGTCCCTCATTCACTTCTCCATCAGCAACCATGCTGTGGCCACCATTAATGGACTGGGGCAGGTCACAGCCAAGGCTGTGGGCAAAGCCATCATCCTAGGGACCATTCAAACTGTCAACGAAGACACAGGAAAAGTCATTGTCTTCTCACAGGTACTGTCTGTTATTCTGGTTGTGATTGGTGAATGCTTGTTTTGTTGTCAGATAGTCCAGGTCCCAAAGCCTTGAACAGTTTTCATCGGACCTTATCACACTAGACGAATCCCGGGCAGAAACGAGATTTAAAAGTAGGAAAGAAACGCAAATGTGGGGCATTTTTCAGATGACGTTTCTTCCAAAGAGTAATAACACGAAAATAAAGCAAATGGAAACTCGACAAAAATGACATTTTTTTTACTTTCGGGAACTTTTGAAAGTAAAAAGGTGACGTTTTTGTCAACTTTCTGTTCGCTTTATTTTTGCATTGTTGCTCTTTGGTGTAAACACATCTGAAAAACTTCCCGCATTTGCAGGGTTTTTCTACTTTTAAAATCCCGTTTCTGTACGGGATTCACATAGTTTGAGCGATGAGGGCTAGTGCAGGCTTTCTCCTCCCTGGCACAGCCATCCCTGCTTGTAAATAATAATAATAATAATAATAATAATAATAATAATAATAATAATAATAATAATGTATTTCTATTTCTCGCCTCTCCCTACGGATAGAGGGGGGATCACAACAGATAAAATACATACAGAGCATATAAAACTTCCAGCATTAAAATCCTCATAAAATTTGCCCTCATAATACAGCAGTACAATATAATATAATACAATACAAGGCAAATACAGTAGCCAAACCAGAGTCAGGAATTATATCTTGTATAGTCGGGAATATGCAGCAGACCCCAACAACGATATCTGTTGTATATATATCCTGATTTTCCCCCAACACTGAGACTAAAGGCAGCTTACAAAATAATAGAAGTAATATGAGAAAAACAAGTGAAAACACGCGTACCTTATAACTAGTAAGTAAATATTTTACTGTGGTCATAGACCAGTATATAAAAACTGAATACAATAACAAACATTCGGACATTTAAAAGGTCACAGTGAAGTACAATAAGATAAAATTACATAATAATAAAAGACAATTTCTGATACACTTTGTATGTTGTGGTAGGATTGGTATCAGAAAGTAACAGGGAAACCTGAACCTGCTCAGTGTGTCCAGTATATTCATGGCATAATGGCAGAGTAAGATCAGATCATTAGATTTTTGTGGGGTTTTGGGGCACACAGCATGTATGTATGTTTGTATGTGTGTGTGTGTATGTGTGTGTATATACACACACACACACACACACACACACCCCACTCACTTCCATGCCAGCATTCTCTGAAGATGCCACCCCCAGATGCTGGCGGAAAGTCAGAAATAAACTCTTCTAGCCCGAAAAACCCACAATGGATGCCGGCCATGAAAGCCATGAAAGCCTTCTGCTTCACATAAGATCAGATCGTAGATCTCTATAGAACAAGCACTAAAGAGGTTTATGCTCCACAGATTCAATTTGGCCAGAGTCACATGGACAGCGTACTTCATAACTGTTTGTATGGTTTAAACTAAACATGTTTTTACTAACATTTCTTTTTTTTTAATCTTGTAACATGATGTTTAAAGTAGCATTAAACTGTCTATAGAATTAAAATAATTTAAGGCATCCATTTAAAAGCAAAGGATGAAAGTAGTACTCCACATTTAAAAAAGCTTTTTTTCCCCCTTGTAAAGTGATCAGTTCCCAAGAGCCTTTTGGAATGAAAAAGGTCTTCACCTGTTGAGGAAGGGATGGCAGAGAGACAGCCAGCCTAGCCTCCCTTGGAAGGAAGGTGCCCTGGGAGCCACCAGTGAGATGGCCCTCTCTTGGGTTCCCACCAAACATGCCTTTGAGGGTGGCAGGATCAAGAGAAGAGCCTCTCCTGGCAACTGCTCAGACAGGTTCAGTGGGGAGGATAGCCTGGGTCCAGCCCTTGTAGGCCTTCCTAAGTCATAACCAGCACTTTGAATTGCGCCTGGAAACAGAATGGCTCCCAGTGGAGCTGTTCTGTGTAGTGTGCAGTCTTACCTCCTACAAGCTGTTCTTCTGATCTCAAGCCTTTGCATTCATTCCTCAGGATCAAGTGGACTTGGAAGTTGTTCAGTTGAAAGCAATACGAATTCACGCTCCTGCCACCAGGCTCATAACAGGCACAAAGGTTAGTCCAGCATACAACTCCTCTCCCCTGGAGCTTCTTTTTCTGTGGTGGAGGAAGATATTATTTCATGCTACATCTCAAAAAACCTCTGTGCTGGTGGACATGTCCTCTGTAAAATTGAGGTGCAGAGACTGGAAGAATTTCAACGGGACTGACTTCTTTTCCCTAAACCAGACTCTGGTGAGGGATCCAACCCCATTTTGCATGTGTCTGTTTCTGTGGTGATAGCATGAAGTGATGAGGATTAAAGGCTAGAATGTGGTAATCTGTTGGGGATGCTTTGAGAGTTCCTGCATGGCAGGGGATTGGACTGGATGGGCCTTGTGGTCTCTTCCAACTCTATGATTCTATGGTCACTGTGGATATCTAAGGTCTCACTACATAATTTAACTGCCATGGTTGTATCCAGCAGAGTCCTGGGATTGGTAGTTTAGGGAGACATTATAGTTCCCTGTCAGAGAATTCTAAATATCTCATCAAACTGTAAACCCACAAGATAGAATCAAGTCGGTTAAAGTCGGATTAAAGTGTTGTAAGTGTATAGTGTGAAAGAGACCTCAATGAAATCTCTCTTTGCAGATGCCTGTTTATGTCATTGGACTGACCAACACTCTGACACCTTTCTCCTTTGGAAATGCCAACCCAGCTCTCACGTTCCACTGGGCAATGAGCAAACGGGACGTCCTGAACCTTCTTCCTAGACACTCAGAGGTACGGAGCCCTCTCTCATAAGTAATGTACTTGAACACTGGGACTGCATCCACACTGGAGAAACAATCCGGTTTGACACCACTTTCACTGCCTTGGCTCAAGGCTATGGGAGCTTTGAGAGAAAAGTTTTCTCACTTAGGGAGGCATATCTTCTGACACAACCACTGAAATAGTAAGCTTTGGAACAACTAATGTAAGTCATGCAGAAGCCCTTCCAAAGACTGGAGGAGCCATTTTAAATATGTGCTTGGAGCCCTTTCGCTTCCAAAGAAAAATAAATGTTTTGCTCTAAGGGGCCATTCACACTACCATATACCCCAGATTAAAAGCGGGTTGTTCATACTGGCGCCAGTTTATTCATACTCGGATTGGTGTTTTGCACACCCATTCAGGGGCATATCCCCCTCAGCGGGATTTAACCAGGATCTAACCAGGGCAAATGGGCTAGTGAGAATGGGGCCTAAGTATCCACTTATTTACCCTTCTCTACCAGGTTTCCCTGCAGATTGCTCCAGAAAGTAACTTTGCGATGGTCTTGCACACAAGGGCAGCTGGGAGAACAAGCATTCGAGTGACAGTGCAAACGTTGGACCCGTCTGCTGGGCAGTTTGAAGGAAAAGTTGCTGAGCTCTCGGATGAAGTGCAAATATTAGTAAGTTCCGCTTACCCCATCCTTGACTTGCTCCAGTCTCTTTTCTTTTTATTCGTTGCATCTGCATCTTCGTCTTCCTCCAAGGAGCTTTTGTGCAGGGTTTGTTTTCTCTTCATCACCACAGCCCTATGAGGTAGGTTAGACTGCGAGGATCCATAACTGATCAGGGATCAGAACCTAGCTCTTTCTGGCCCATGCCCAATATTTCAGCCACAGTGGCTTTAGGGAACTGCTGGTAATTCTCTGTAATTTCACAGAATCATAGAATCACAGAGTTGGAAGAGACCACAAGGGCCATCCAGTCCAACCCCAATCTGCCATGCAGGAACTCTCAGCTAAAGGATCCCTGATAGATGGCCATTCATCCTCTGTCGAAAGACCTCCAAGGAAGGAGAGACTACCACCCTCTGAGGGAGTGTATTCCGTGTTGAACAGACCTTACTGTTAGGAAGTTACTCCTAATGTTGAGCTGGAATCTCTTTTCCTGGAGCTGGCATCCATTGTTCTGTGTTCTAGTCTCTGGAGCAGCAGAAAACAATATGACTTCCCTTCAAATGTTTAAACAGGGCTATCATATCACCTCTTAACCTTCTCTTCTCCAGGCAAAACATTTAAAAAGCATACCTCCAAAGTGACCCGAAGCAGCTTTATTTTGGCCTGTCTGTATGGGGCCCTAGATCCCTTTCACTCGAAAAAGAATAAGAAAGGGCACAGGAATGGGAACAATGAGGTGGACTTCAACCTCAAACTTGACCCCTAGTTAATTCCATTTGTCTCTCACCTTCTGCCCATTTGGCCAACATCCAGCAGACTTCTAGGTGGCCTCCTATACATTGATCAGGTCTAATTCTGCTTAGCTTCAGCAAGATGGCTTCTTTATGTCAAACATTGAGTCCCATCCCAGGAGAAAGGCAGGATATAAATAAATAAAATAAGTAATAAAACGTTGAAGACTCCATTTCCCTGTCATTCCAGATGCCTTCTTTCATGTACCTATGTTTTTGTATGCTTTCAAGTCATTTCTGACTTACGGCGACTCAGAGGTGATCCTACCATGGGGCTTCCTTGTCAGAATTTCTTCAGATGGGGTTTAGTTTCCTAGTCTAACATTCAAACCACTACACTGGCTCTTTACATCTCTATAGAGTTTTCTTTTTACCATAATATTTTGCATGACTTTGGGTCTAGCCCAGTTACAGGTGGCGGTTTTGGAATCTCCCTGCTGTAATTGTGAAGTGCGGTCTAAAGAGAACGGTGTGATTCTGAGCACACCTATTGGTGACTAAATCCCCCATTGAGCAAAAGTGGTGCTTATTTCTGAGAAAATATGCATAAGATGGCTCTTGTCAAAAAAACCAGGCAATATCTGATGGACCTGATCCCCTTCCCACTGCCGTTCCCTTCTTCTTTTGTGCCATGTCTTTTTAGATTGTAAGCCTGAGGGCAGGGAACTGTCTAACCATCTATAAGGAGCTAAGAGAGCTGTTGTGGCTGAAGAACGGGGTATAAATACTCTAAATAAAATAAATAATAAATAATGATAGTAGTGGCCTGACACAAAGGAAAGACATGTGTCATTGAATAGTCCAGAGCTGCAATTGAGAAGGACCTTGGGTTGACTACTTAGGGAAACAAATTGTTGGACAAGTTGGAACATTGATCTGATCCAGCAGGACTTTTCCTATGTCAGAGAAAACCTCATAACAACCTCATAAGCCCCTTGGCTTCTTCAAATATAGTCACCCTCGAAGTTAATTTTTTTAATCCAGAAATGTATTCCTTCCCTTCATCTGCAGGGTCCTTACTCTTTTCTTACAGGTCTTTGATAAGCTCCAACTCTTCTGCCCAGAGTGTCTCGCAGAGCAAATCCTGATGTCTATGAATTCAGAGCTCAAGCTGCTTACAAACAGGTATGTACAGGAGGGAAGGTGATTGAGAGAAGGGAAAATACTTAAGCTGTAACCTGAGGAAGTAGCTATATGGATGTGCCATTTTGCAGCAAAGCTAAAGACTGGATGGCATAGCAGGCAGTTTGGAGAAGCATCAGACATTCTTCCTTTGCTGTAAAGCAGCTGTCCATAATGCCATGCCATCAAGATGCATTGGACTAAACCTCCTACCATTCCCTTCCAGGTTGGGGGATGCTGGAAGGTGGAGTTTAATACATTTGGAAAGCACTACGTTAGGGAAGACTACCTTAAGGTTCTTCTATGGATCATCTTAGCATCTGCTTGAGCTATAGATTTTTATGTTTTTGTTCCTTTTTTGACTGTAGCAGGACATGATTCTGATGATACAGGTTGATCCCTGCCAGGGCCGCTCAGTCCATAATGGTGCCCCACAGCTGGTCTTTAAAATGGGTCGTTTTCCTATGAAAGTCAGAACATGGAACAACTATCCAATGCTGTAGCCACAGCCACTGATGATGCTGCCACCGCCTGTGTTTTGTAGCCTGTGTTGCCAATAAAAAAACATTATTCAGCTTGCATGAACCAAAAGCAGAGCAAGCTTACTGTTGTTTTTCTGACCTAGGGAGGGCTCAGCTTTTGTGAACACCCAGCTCCTGCAATGCTTCCCCAACTCCTCTGTCATTGAAGAAAGCAGGCATGGTCTTCTCAAGTCAGGTACTGTGTCAGGCACAGCAGTACTGGAGGTGACCTCTTTGGAACCCTTTGGAGTCAACCAGACGATCATCACCGGAGTGCGGGTAAGAGAGCCTAAAGGTCATGTTCACAGGTTCATGTTCACAGTCAGGTTTATGGGGCTATGAGACTGAAGGTGGGGGTGAGTGGGGCTGCATTGTGGAAGAGCGAGCAGAGTGCCCTGTGTGACTAAGTTGCTGGGAAGGAAAGACAATAGTAATACAAGGAGTACCGCTTGCAAAGATTTAATAGTACAGGGACCCTTGTTATCTGCTGGGGTTTGGTTCCAGGACCCCCCGTGGATAACAAAATCTGTGGATGCTCAAGTCCCATTAAATATAATGGCAGAACAAAATGGTGTCCCTTATATAAAATGAAAAATCAAGGTTTGCTATTTGGAATTTATACTTTAAAAAAAAATTCAATGCACGGATAAAAATCTGTGGATAAGGAGGGCCAACAGTATCTCATTAAGGCATAGATAGGGAAAATAAGAGTAGTGGACGGGTGCAAAGGAAGGATGTGTCTAAACTGTGTTGGGCTGCAGCCTCCCATCATTCCTCACCATTTGCTATTTGGCTAAGGCTAATGAGAGTTGCAATCTAACAGCATTTAGAGGGTCACATTTTCCCCAGCCCTTCAGTGGGGCCTAGGAGTAAATACAGAGGGAATTGCAGAGACTGCTGTTTGTCTCCAGTTCTAAGAGATCCTTGGACTAACCTCTGTTAGCAGTGAAAATGCTCAAACAACTAAGTTCCTTCCTTCTTTCTAGGTGGCTCCAGTGTCCTACCTGCAGATGAGCAGCACTCCCAAACTCTACACAGCCAACAGGATGCCCCTCCATGCTTTCCCCTTGGGCATGTCACTAACTCTCACTATTCAGTTCTACGACAGCATTGGTGAGAGGTTTCATGCACAGAGCACCCAGCTTTACCTGGCCTTGAACAGGTGTGGTCCCAAAAAAGCACTTATGTGATGCTTTGCAGGTGTGACTCTCCAAGCTGTGGAAAGCCAGATACGTTGCTTGGTAGCCCTCGAACAACTGGCTAGATGTGTCTTCCCAAGATGTGCACTTGCCACTTAGGAGTTGTGGGTTGGATTGGATGGCCCTTGTGGTCTCTTCCAATTTATGTTTATATGGCCCTATACAGACAGGCGAAAATAAAGCTGCTTCAGGTCACTTTGGAGGTATGGTGTTTCAATGATGCATGCGTCCCAAGAGTCTGGAAGCTGCACCAAAGCTGCACTCCAGTCCTTAGGACTGGAGCATGGTTTTGATGCGGCTTCTGGACTCTTAGGACGCATGTATCATTTAAACAGCATACTTGCAAAGTGACTCGAAGCAACTTTATTTTGGCCTGTCTGTATCGGGCCTATGATAGCTCTGCAGTCGTCGTCATCTATGTATTCCTTCTGCATATCTTGTTGTAGCTTCTTCTGTGCACCTTCAAGTAGTTTTCGATTTATGGTGACCCTACCACATTGTTTTCTTAGTGAGATTTGTTCAGAGAGGGTTTGCCTTTGCCTTCCTCTGAGGCTGAGAGAGTGTGGCTTGACCAAGTCACCCATGACTGAGCGTGAATTCAAACCCTGGTCTCCAGAGTCATAGTCCAATGCCATGCTGGCTCTATCAGCATGTGTAGGAGATGCATAATGTGTGAAACACCCCTTAGAGTAGACTGTTCTGTCTTGTTCCTTCATTGCGATGTGACAGTGGCTCTGGCCTCTTGAAGGTTTTGCCAGCAGACCATGAGCAAGGGTTCTGCCAACCTGGTTAACCCTCAAATATAGCCCAAGTGTATCTATTATCTAAAGACCTACCTAAGTATGGAGAGGCCCATCATCATCATCATCATCATCCTGTTATTTGGCCAAACTATGAGGGTAATGATGATATGACGTTATTTGTGAAGAGGAGGAACTATCACAAATTTATCTGAGCCCATGCTGATCTCCTGGAAGCTCACAGAGTGGACACTCAGTGCTGTTGCCCATGTTGGAGATGCAGAATCAGTTAAGATGGCACCACCTTTAGGATCAACTTGATAAATCTTTAAAGATGTTGCAAGCTCTCGTGTTTCACAGAGGCCAATATGTTAGATAAAGCAAAAATTTCTGGATACTGATTGCTCCCAGTCAGGAAACTTATATAAACACCAGCAGCTTGTCATGCTTTTGACTTCTTGGTTGATCCAACAGGTTGATCTCATGCTCAGTCAGCCAATTTAAGCATGCCATTTGTTGATTGTAACACATGCATCTGTCTGTTGCATCATGCATCAGCTCTTTTACAATAGTTTCCAGTTGAGATAGTTCAGGAGTGAGCTGAAGCAACAAATGTCTCTTAGAAAAGGACAGTGAAATATTGCAATAATTCACCCAATAATGAATGTCTTTTAGAAATAAGTCATTGAAATATTGCAATAATTCACCCAATAATGAATGTCTCTTAGAAAAAGACATTGAAATATTGCAATGAGCACTGCTGATCTTCTTCAGTATTTGCTACCAGAAAGGAGGGTGAATCAAGCTTCCCCACTGATGGGAATTTAGATAGCCTACGCAGCAAAGATCTCACTGCAAGAGAGAGGAGTACAGTGGGGTTTTGTCATCCATGGGCTTTCCCTCCCTGGCTGCTTCAGATGGCAAGCCCCATTTTGGAACCTCCATGGATACAAAGGAATGACTGTATCTTCTTTTTGCATACTCCCTAGTGTGTGTGTGTGTGTGTGTGTGTGTCAATTTTTGTATTCTGTTTTACAGAGATGACCTGCTGCTCATCCGGCCAAGCACCAAGAATTACACTTACGTTGCCCAAGCCGTGAACAAGGGGGTGACCCTGATAGGCATCTGGGATGAGAAACACCCAGGCATGGCGGACTATATCCCAGTCCCAGTGGAACATGCCATTGAGCCAGACGTCTCTGAATCGCTTGTCATAGGGGATGTGGTGTGTTTCAGCACACTCCTTGTCAACCAGGAAGGTCAGTGGGCAACTCTGATCTCTCCTGTGTAATACCCAGTGAAAGTGCCCCACTGTCCTCTGAATGGAATGCTTTCAGAAGGCTAAAGAAACAGGGACTTGAGACTGGGTAGGGAAAAGATGGGCTGCCCTTCCTTCCTTCCTTGCAGCTGCAGTTAAAAGACTTTGGGATGCAAAAGGAAGGCAGCGCCTGGTTCACTGGTTGCTTTGCCTCAAGGACAGGACTGTAAATTAGGCCTTGGTTGCTTCTTTGGAACAAAAGGATCACCCCAGTCTATTTGCTGGAATGCTTCTTACCCGGCTTCTGGAATCATTCGAGCCTTTCTCTGTACTCACTGACCCTCTAAATCATCCCTCTTGAATGGTGAGGGGGCCGTTTTAACAGAAAAACTACAGGCTGCATACTTTTGGTGTTTATATACACAACTTAGGTTCCCTGTTTGGTTAAATTAATCTGGAGTAATTGCCCTGATTCTGTATTCCCAGTACTTGAAGCAGATTAAAATCCCCATTTTGCCCACCAGCATTCCTTAAGAGGATGGGACTAAAATATGCTGCGCTTGAAATACTCATAAATGCGAATCAGGGCTCCCCCCCCAGATGAGACAAATATGTTGTGAGATTGCTGGATTCGGTAATAGTAGTTGCTGTAGTTATGTTTCTGTTAGACTTTCCCCCCACCCAGCAATTCTTGGCACCAGCTACATCATTTTATTCCTTCAAGTGTTTGGGTTTTTTAAAAATTCTAAAACAAAAACAATAAATTCTCTCCTCCTCCTCCTTTCTCTCATTTTTGTTAATTTTGGGCCCGAACAGACAGGCCAAAATAAAGCTGCTTTGGGTCACTTTGAAGTTACGTTGTTTAAATGACACATGCATCTTAAGAGGACAGAAGCTGTGCCAAAGCATGGCTTTTGGACTCTTAGGACACATGCATCATTTAAATAGCATACCTCCAAAGTGACCCGAAGCAGCTTTATTTTGGCCTGTTTGTTTGGGCCCTTAGAGTTAAAGTGCTATAGTGCATCCATGAAATGGCAGTTTTGCACTATAACACTATAAGTCTTTTTTTTTAATTCAGAGAACATTTGCCCTTCAACACATAGAAGTACCTCAGCATAACACATACACATATACACACACACACACACTGCACTGTGTAGTGCAATGGTTCTCAAACCACTCACATACATACATATAGTACATACCATAGCGAGTGTCCTAGCACAGAAAGAAATAGCTGCAAACAGTCCCCAAAAGAATGGGACAAGTGGACACTGAGCCCTTTCATGTTACTCTACTGGTACACAAACTTTTTACCCCTGGGACCCCCCTTAACATGTACACGCAGATGTTGCAGCCTCCCCTCGCTGCAATATATGAATAAAAATATTTTGTTAATTTAGTGTGCATATTTTCATTTGCAAATGTATGTATATTCATTTTTTAAAACATTTTATAAAGAAATAACATTGTTCTAATTAAAACAGTTTTATTTAAGCAAATTCAGTATTTAACTCAACACGTGTATATGTTACATAGGAAAAAAATTTGCAAGGAGCAGGAGAATGAAGGATCTAGGTCTCCAAGGAGTATATCACACGGGGCTTTTTGGAGCTCAGATCCGGGGTGACTCCTGGTTCAACTATGCGAATTCACATTGTAACGTGAATGTTTTATCACACTTGGTTGCCCTTCCGAATCAAGGGGGAACCGAATCCAAGGCAAGTCACCTGATGCGCATTCATGCAAAGCGGAGTGAGTGCAAATTGTATTACCACACCGGTACATACCATGTGGATTCAAGGATTCAAATTGGGACCCTTGCACATGCTCAGTGGGGCTCTGGATGCTGTCCTCCTTCCCTGCCCCCTCCTTAGCTGTCATCCTTCATTGGACTGAAGGAGCAGTCAGGGGATGATGGGATAGGTCACAGGGGTCACTGGGGCCAGGATTCAGATGCAGGAGAAGGTAGTGAATGATGGGATAGGTCACAGGGGTCACTGGGGCCAGGGTTCAGATGCAGGAGAAGGCAAGGGATGATGGGATAGGTCACAGGGGGTCATAGGCCATGGTTTGGATGCAGGAGAAGACAGGGGATGATGGGATAGGTCACAGGGGGTCACTGGGGCCAGGGTTCGGATGCAGGAGAAGGCAAGGGATGATGGGATAGGTCACAGGGGGTCACAGGCCATGGTTTGGATGCAGGAGAAGGCAGGGGATGATGGGATAGGTCACAGGGGGTTACTGGGGCCAGCGTTCGGATGCAGGAGAAGGCAAGGGATGATGGGATAGGTCACAGGGGGTCACAGGCCATGGTTTGGATGCAGGAGAAGGCAGGGGATGACGGGATAGGTCACAGGGGTTACTGGGTCTAGGGTTCGGATGCAGGAGAAGGCGGGATGATGGGATAGATCGCAGGGGTCACTGGGGCCAGGGTTCGGATGCAGGAGAAGGCAGGGGATGATGGGATAGGTAGTAGGGTAGCAGAGAGGAGGAGATGGCATGAGGGAGGAGGAGGGTGATGACGGAGCAGGACGCAGGGAGCCAAGGGGGGGCGACATCGGAGTGATCTTCCACACCAGACCAATTCGAAGTGAAATTGAAGCGAGCTTGAATGCGAATTCTGTGAATTCACTTTTTTTCTGATTTCACCAAAATGAGGGTTCACTTTGGAATCACTGCGGAAGCACGTGAATTCACATTGTGGACCCGTAGTCACACCGGATCTGAGCTCCAAAAAGCCCTGTGTGATATACTCCCAAGTCTTGCGTGCCACCTTTGAGACAACTCTTAAGCAATTTGAGAGCCACTTCACTACACAACTATATCCCACTTTAACTGCCATGGGATATGTCCACAAATGTCTTTTGGAATCCTAGGATTTCCAGTTTAGGGAGGGATGTTACAATTCTCAGTTGGAGAGATCTAATGTCTCCCCAAACTACAACTTGCAAGATTACCTAAAACGTTCCCATGGTGGTTAAAGTGGAATGGACCCATACAGACAGGCCAAAATAAAGCTACTTTTGGTCACTTTGGAGATTTGCTATTTAAATGATGCATGCGTCCTAAGAGTCCAGAAGCTGCACCAAAGCCACGATCCAGTCCTAAGGACTGAAATACAGCTTTGGCGCAGCTTCTGGACTTTTAGGATGCATGCATCATTTAAACAGCATATCTCCAAAGTGACCCGAAGCAGCTTTATTTTGGCAGTCTGTATGGGGCCATAGTGCTATAATTGAATGGTGTGAAAGGGCCCTCAGAGTCAACTAGAAAACCCCAAGGAGTTGTACTGCAAGGACACATGTTTCTTCATACCAATCTTAAGAGCCCTATGAGCAGAGGAAATGGTGTGTCAAAAGGTCACACTGAAGCAGTCTTTACTGGGTGCCCATAGCAAGAAGGAATATTGTCAGACTGGGGAACCATTGGTTTATCCAGAATTGTTAGAGGATGTCAACCCCATTAGACCAAGTTAGCATGGCCAGTGGTTGTGGACGATAGCAGTTCTAGTCTAGCATCATCTGGAGGACCAGAGCATTCTCCAGCCCTGGTACAGAAGATGAGATGGAGCTCTATTTGGCCAGCACTGGATTCAGAGAGAGGGGGAGAGAGAGAGTAGACTGGGATTAAGGCATCTTTCACACATTCAAGGATGTTCTCACTAACTTGAACATCCTCACAAACACACTATGAGGTTAGACTTCTTGTTTTCAGATGGAGAACGGAGGCTGAGTGACAGGTCCACAGCCACCTAACCAGATTATCTGTGGGACCATATTTGAATTAAGTCTAGAATCCTGTCCACTGAACTACATGGCTTATTCTGCCCCAGAATCCTCTCATACTGTAGAAAGAGAATGGCAAAAAAGAATGGAAAAGTGACTTGTCCTCTCTTTTTAGGGGAGCCTGGGACATGGCAGGTCATGCCTAGCGACATCCTTGAAATGGACACAGTGAGTGGGGCAGCATTTGCAAAGGGTCCAGGGAAAACGACAGTCTTCCATGACATCCCGGGCATCGTGAAAACCTACAGAGAGGTAGGAGCCAAGTGTGTTCAGCTGTGGGGCAGGCCTAGGCTGCCAGTCTATTGCAGATCTAGGGAAAGTTAGGTACTTTTAGGTGCAGCTCCCAACATCCTCCTACCCACCCATCAACATGGGTAATGGATATTTTGGCTAGCAAATTCTAATAATTTTTAAAGCCCTGTTCCTGGCTCTGCTCTTTCCAGGATGTAAAGGGACCAAAATAGTTCTGTTGTTCTGTTTTTAATCCCAATAATATATGGCAGGGTTGGGACTTGTAGTCCTACAACATCAGGAGAACCACAGGTTCTCCATTCATGAAGCAACTCTCAAACGAATCAAGGGGCAGGTGTATCACACAAGAGTTCTGGGACTTGTGAGAGTCCACTGGGGAGGAAAGACAGAGATGTATGAGGAAAAGAGACTTTCTGATATTCTACCTACAAAAACAAATGGAGCAGGTGTGAACATCCAGTAAGCTAGAAAGTGGCCACTTCAATGGGTTAAGTGAACACATACCTCATTTTGTCCTCTTTTTGCTAAGCAATAAAGAGGTTGGGGGGATTAATAATAATTATAATAATAAAATTTATTTTTATCCTGCTTCTCCAAACAGATCAAAGCGGCTAACAATAAAAACACCAGTAAAATATAAGTCGTTGTATCCCAGATCCTCCCAAATCTTCCCATCCACAATAAAATACAGTTAAATTATTAAACAATTGGTTGGAGTGACTACAGATCTGTGTGCAGCTGTGTCTGATGTTGCTGAGACATGGAAAATCAATATTCTCTGTAGGAGACTAGCAGGTGCTGCCAAAATCTTTCCACAGTTGATGGATTTGTCCTTTCCAGGTTGTTATCAGTGACAGCTCAGGACTAAGCCTTCACCTTGGTCCCAAAAAGTGCTTAACCAACGCTCCAAATGTTTCTGAATTCCGGCTTTTTATGACCACAAACAGCACAGCAATGCTAAAAGGTAAGCGGTGCAGCCCCTTTCCTTCATATCTGACACACGCTCCATTGCGAGTTAGCTTCATTTTGGGAGGTACAAACATTCAGCCCAAAAAACTGCTTGCTCATCTTCTCTGAACTAGAGGCTACCAAAGGGGCAGAGATGGTGCTTGCCTCATTCACCCAGCCTGCATCTTTATTTATTTTATTCATTCTACACTCGTTCCTCCACATTTGCAACTTTGATTATTCACCGATTTTATTAATATGTTGTCTCTAGGAATATCTAAGTCCTCCAGGGCAACTTTATGGTGAATTTTAACCAAAGGTCTCACTGAAGGACCTAGAGATTCTTAGAAAGAACACTCCACTAGGTCATCTGCCATGATCCAAGAGAAGAACTGCTGGACTTATTCCCCTTCCCACTTTTTAGATTGTAAACCTGAGAGGGCAGGGAACTGTCTGATTAACTAATCAATCTCTGTAAAGTGCTATGTAAAATTATGGCACCATATAAACAAACTATTATTGTTATTATTATTAGTAGCTTCTCCAATTCTGTGATCACTGTCTGGCAAATGTTGACCACAGAGTTGCACTGGAGAACCTAAAGATTCCTAGAGAGGTGTTCCCTCAGGTAAAAACATAGCATTTTTGTTATTTGTGGGGCAGGGTGTTATCAGTACACTGATGGCACTCAAATATATTTCTCCATCAGCAGCTATGACAACAGATGGCATTTCTCCCCTCAATCAGTGTCTTGAAGCGGTAATGGCCTGGATGAGGAAAAACAAACTCAATCCCAATCCAAACAGAGGTACTTACAGTAGGGACCCCCAAAACAGGTATAGGGTTGCAACATCCAGTCCTAGATGGGGTCACGCTCCCCACAAAGGAGTGTGTTAGCAGTCTGGGGGTGCTCCTAGATCTGTCGCTTCACATGACAAACCAAGTGAATGTGACGATCAGGAGCGCCTGTTATCAGCTTTGGCTGATAACGCCAGCTGCGCCCTTTCCTGGAAGTAAAGGACCTAGAAACTGTTGTACATTCACTGGTAACTTCACGACTTGATTTCTGTAATGGCCTCTACATGGGGCTACCCTTGTGCCTAGTCCGGAAACTTCAACTAGTGCAAAATATGGCAGCCAGGCTGGTCGCCGATAAAACTAGGAGTGACCGAATAACATCCGTTCTAAAATCTCTTCACTGGCTGCCTATTAGTTTCCGGGCACAGTACAAGGTGTTGGTTATAACCTTTAAAGCCCTACATGGCTTGGGCCCAACCTATTTGAGGGATCGCCTGCTCCCATATAATCCGCCCCGCACCCTCAGGTCCTCTGGGAGGAATCTATTGCAACCTTTAAAGACCAGACTAACTGCTACCTCCCAGAGGGCCTTCTCTGCAATTGCTCCCAAACTGTGAAACGGCCGGACAGACGAGATCCGTTAAATTGCCAGCTTAGACAGCTTTAAAAAAGCTGTCAAGACAGATCTCTTCTGGCAGGCCTTTCCTGAATAAATGTGCCCAGCCACAGAATGACTGCCCCCCACATCATGTATTAGCCCACCGCTCTGTCCTCGTACTTTTTATTGTGTTTTTAATAGCTACTTTAATTGTAACATGTTTAATGCTGTTTTAATGGGGGGGGATTTGGGACATAATGTTGTGAATGTGGATATTTTAATGTGTTGTGAGCTGCTTTGATTGTCTCGTCACCGAAAAGCGGGATAAAAATAAAAGTTTTATTATTCTTTATTTATTACTTTCCCCATTCACGGGGGTCCTGTGCCCCTAACCCAGCCAATGTGGAGGAGACGAGTGTATTTATACCCCATTTTTCAGAAATGCTCTCAGAGCAGCTTACAAATTATTAATTTGACAGTTAACTGGACGTTCCCTCATGCTTACAATCTAAAAAGACATGACACAAAAGGAGAAGGGAATGGCAGTGGGGAAGGGGATCAAGTCCAGCAGATACTGCGAGTTCTTCTCTCCCTCCAAGGCCAGGGCAATGGCAGTTGAAATGGAGGGAGGACCATTCATGGTGGAGCTGTGCCTGCCTCTTCTCTCCCTCTGAGTCAGCTAGTATCCTTCTTCAGAGGTACAAGGAGGGCATTTGGCATCTACATATCTCCAAAGGCAAACACAAAATATTTGAAAAGCTGTTTTTATCCCCTTAATATCTGTTAAGTGTTTTCAGGCTGTCTATGAGTTATGGCGACCCTCTCTCTTGGGGTTTTCATAGCCAGATTTCTTCAGAGGATATTTGCCATTGCCTTATTTTTAGGCTGAGAGAGAAGGACTTGCGCCAGGTCACTTGGTAGGTTTCCATGGCTCAGCAGGGATTTAAACCCTGCTTTCCAGGAGTCCTAGTCCAACACTCAAGCCTTACACCACACCGGCTTTCTTCTTTCCTTCTAATATAATATTTAAATTCATACTATTTGTGGTTGGAGCCAAATGCTGAAAGTTCTTAGTTTACCAATGGTATGCAGCATTTAACTGCAACCATATAAAAATACAAGCTCACAGAAACACCAGCCTTTTCTTGCCTCTCTTATGCTCATTCCCTTTCAAGTAAAAATGTTCTTTGGTGCCAGTAGTTTTCTATTTCTTGTTTCCTCTCTGTGAAAAGGAAATTCCTCTTGCTGATGTTAGTAGATGCACCCCACCAAGGTGAAAACAGAAGCAGCTAGCTATAGTATTACACTGGGAGAACTATCCCGTTCCCAGGTTCCAGAGTTTACCCTCTTCCCACTAACTTCATCGCACCTGCCTGACTTAATAATGCAAGGATCCAGTTATTGTTTCTTGAAGAGACAATGCAAACAGGGCTCAATAACTATCTATAGGAAATCTGTTCACTGGTTCAGATTGCATGCATTGCCACCCGTTTCTGATGTCTCCCTTCCCACCCCATCCCTCCTTGCAGGCCTTTGCAGTTCGGCACAGCTTCATGCCATCACAGATGTACTGTCCCCAGAATCTCATCTGGTCTGCCAAGTGAAGTTCAGCGAAACCATCCCAGACATTCCAGCACACAAGATCTTTCACGTTCAGTCTGCATTCTACACTGATAAAGGTGGGCCTCACTCTTATCGGTATGGAGAGGGATGGTAATGGGAATAGTGTCCTCAGGTGATGATACCAGGGGACTGTTTACACTTGGGGAAAGCACAAATGGTTCCCCCATCTGTCCTGCATTTGTCTTATCCCAGCAGTTGTTTACACTACTATTGCTGTGGTCCGCCATCAGCTCCTACAGCCTCTGTCTTTCCCACAGCTCCCAGGCTGCCATTTACTTTCTTTGACCTGCATGGTTCAAATAAAGTTTTGTCCTGCTTGTGAGGTGCCCAGTTCCTATTGTGACCTCAAAGCAAGGTGGCAGGAGTGGCACTGAGGAGAGAAAAACCCAGTTCCCTGCCCAGAATGATGCTTTCCACTCCTCAGTGCCACTTTGGGGTCCCTCAGTATCCACATATAGCCCACGGGACACACATTGCCCTACCTGTTCTAGAAGGCAAGAGGTTCATAGAATCATAGAGTTGGAAGAGACCGCAAGGGCCATCCAGATCAACCCCATTCTGCCATGCAGGAACTCTCAATCAAAGCATCCTCGACTAATGGCCATCCAGCCTCTGTTTAAAGATCTCCAGGGAAGGAGACTCTACCACACTCCAATGGAGTGTGTTCCACTGTCGAACAGCCCTTACTGTCAGGACGTTCCTCCTAATGTTGAGCTGGAATCTCTTTTCCTGGAGCTTGCATCCATTGCTCTGGGTCCTATTCTCTAGAGAAGCAGAAAACAGGTTCTCCATCTTTGATTTATGCCTCCCCTGATTATACCCCCAAAGTAGTCTTTGTCTGGTTTTCTTTCTTTCCAACCAAGGTCTCTATGCCTGCATAGTCAAGGTGAAAGCCCAGACTGAAGATGACCTGCTGGCTCTGAGCACTGCTGAAGGCTCAGTGTATGTGACTGTCTCTCTCCTAAGCAAGCAGGGCCAAGACCGAACCCAGACAGTCTTGGTTCCCTTCTTGCCCGCCTTTTACATCAACCAGTCCGAAGTAGTCTTCAGCAGCAACCAGCTGAGCAACGAAATTGTGGTGATGGGATCAAGGGAAGTGATTGAAAATATACAAGTAAGTAAAGGCTGAAAGTTTATATATTCATGGGGAAAGTATAGATTGTTCTTTAATTTGCAGAAACTATAACCTCTAGAGCAAGGATATCTGCTTGGATATCATAAGAAATATTACAGGCAGAGGACCAGGAGTTGGCAAGTTTGGTCCTTTCATAGATTGTACCATGGCTGAAAATACAGGTGTTATTTTCTTTTCCATATAGGAAGTGACCGGAAGCTTACCTCCAATGTTGAAAAAGAAATGAACAGAAAAGTCCTATCCCTTTGTTAGGGAGCTCTTGGAGAAGCCAAGGAGCTATGATTCTCCTTTCCCAAACAAAAGCTGTTCTTCAGGATAGAAAGGTCCAGGGACCACTTGTGGCCTGTTCCCCCTTTGTCTCAGGCAACATTATAGGGCTGACAGACCTATCCTTTGGATGCAAAAATATTTCATAGTACTACATCAAGTTTGTGCTGTCTTCTGGTTCATAAGACTTTTATGATCTAATTATTCATTAAGCTTTTCATTTTTCATTCTGCATTGAATATGTTTACAGTGATAGGTTTTGTTCTTACCTTTTTGTTTTCTTGAGGTTGAAAACGTTCTCGGGATGGCAGTTTGAGTCATCCATGACTTTTTTTGTGGGTTTTTTGGGCTGTGGCCATCTTCTAGAAGAGTTTATTCCTGACGTTTCACCAGAAACTATGGTTGGCATCTCCTCTGAAGATGCCAGCCACAGATGCTGGCGAAACGTCAGGAATAAACTCTTCTAGAACACGGCCACATAGCCCGAAAAACCCACCAAAAACTATGGATGCCGGCCATGAAAGCCTTTAACTTATCCATGACTGTTGGGTTTACCTTGGAGAAGACTGACCTGATGCTGGATAATTCAACCTGCCATCCCAGAATGAACCTTCTCGGTAAGTATAACTTCTCAATCCCTGCTTTTCTCACTGTCCAGGACAAAACCTGCTCAGATCAAGTCAAGGACATTTGAGCCGGGTGGAACCTTGTTCATCTCTAGCATGCAGTCCCTATTATATTCAGTTTAAAAGCTCAGACAGCAGGTGCTTTGAGTCTTTGAGTATGTTGGGGAGCATGTCAGACTGGATTCCAGGCACCGCTGAAAGACATATTGAAGAGATCATCATCTGCTGCCCCAGCTTTAAAACTGAAGATAACATGGATTTGATCATATCACCCAACTGTCCCAATTTAGCAGTGGCATACCCAATTAATCCTCTGCTGTCCCATTTTGCAAGCTGCTTTTAAATTGTCCCAGCTTCTGCCTCCCCTTCCCGCTTTGTTCCTTTATCTTCTGTCTGCTGCTGCAAAATGAGTTTAAAATGCATATGGGGTTTGCACTTGGTCAACTCAACAGAAGGAAAAGAGAATTGCAGCACCTTGGTTTCTTCAGGAGGAGGGATCTTGTTCTGAGTTAGACAAAAGCAAATGGCTGCAGCCTTTCTTAGCTTGCATTTTCTTCCTCATTAATAACCTTTGCCATCTTGGCTACCCAACTCACTCTATGTTTGTGAGATGCTGGGAAGGTATATAGGAGACCTGCATCAGGAATCCCATATGGAGTAATGTGGGTTTGTTTGAACTTGGAGACTGTATTAGTCGATTTCCCTCACAGATCTGTGAAATGTTGAAGGATATGACAGTAAGGGATGATGGGAGCTGCAGTTCTATAGCATTGAAAGAGGCACACATTCCTCCTTCCCATTACCACCTCATGAAGATGCCTGCAATATCTCTAGAAGTTCAAATACAGTCGGCCTTCTACATTTCTGGATTCGATTACTGTACTTGCAGTTTTGATTCATATGTCCTCTCTAGGAATCTCTCGGTCTTCCAGCGCAACTCTGCCAGACGTTGACCATAGAGTTGTGCTGGAGAACCTACAAGTTTCTAGAGAAAAGACTTCTTTAGGCATTTGTAGGTCCTCCAACATGATTCTGTGATCAACCTCTGGCAGATGTTGACCATAGAGTTGCACTGGAGGACCTGGAGATTCCCAAAGAGCTGTTCTTTCAGGTGAAAAGCATAGTGATTTTTATTTTATTTGCATTTGTTCCCCACATTCAAAGAGGTACTTCACCCCTAACCCCAGCTAATGTGGAGGGACCACTGTACTTGTTTCCATCAACTAATAGGTTACCGACTGTGGATAACACTTTATCTACTGAAGTACAGCTACTGCATATGCTCCTGTATATGTCTAAGAAATTTTAGTCAAAACATTGACTAAAAACCTGGATCAACTTATTTATGGCTCAATGTAAGTACAGCACTATACTTTAACGCTTATAAAAAACACAACCATGCCCTGGTGGAAGGCGAGAGCTTAATCTCTTCTCGGAGCACCAAAAAAGACACATCAGCCCCTCTGCTCTCTCATCCGTTCAGCCTTTAGGGTGAGCACAAAGAGTTATGATGTCTGTGAACAATTTTTAAAGATCTTTCACATCTTAAAGATTTTTACATCCTTTGTTGCATGCTGCTAGGTTTGATCTTCAACATATCCACGGGTCAGATCAAAATCCATAATTTTGACCCCCAAACCTGCCCTCGACTTATACATGAGGTTGGCTAATAGTGGAGTATATACAGTAAGTCCACCGCAGGTGCCAGCTCTGAGATGCCACATCACTAGTTCTTGCCAGAGAAACGGAACTAGCCCTCCGGATAACGTCAACCCTTGCGACTGTTTGCTTTCTAACCCTTTGTTTTCCTCCTCCAAGGCTCAGCCCAGCTCCCCTGTGATAAGGATGGAGCCACCCCTGTATCTTCAAGACATGCCTGGACTTGCCTTCTCTCTTTACGTGGTGAACCTGAGCTCTCTCCACGAGATGGCGGCACCCGTCTTTGTCAACCTCTCCTGCATCTTAACAGGCCAGAGGGCGGCTGTGTTGGTGCGGGCTTGGCCAGAAAAGCATTTATTTGGTGAGCACAGCTACCCTCCGAAGCAAAACCCGGGTGGTGCGCGTTCTAACTGGATTCCCATAGGCAGCAGAACCCTGTGCGAGCATCCTAAGCCAGATTCGTATGGGAAAAGTCCCATTTTGGGCATATGAGTCTTATGTTTTATTTACGGTCACAGATAAAAGAAAACACCGTTTACAAAAGTTTTAAGTGTCACACTTAGTTAAAACAGTGTAGAATTAAATTAAAAATATAGGTTTATATATTGAGTATTGAACATATCGAATAATCACAGTTAAGAATGCCCTTCGGTGCCATCTCTGCTTCAGAGCTAATCATAGTTCTGATTTGAATTTGGGGAGTAAGTAAAATTTCATATTTCTGTTCTCATCTACTATTTTTGTATGATTTTAATAGTACTGTTGTTTTAGTGTCGTGACCCACTCTGAGTCTGTTTTGGGAAAAGGGTGGGATATAAATAATATAAATAAATGTAACAACAACAACACCCAGAATCCCCAGCAAACATATCCTGACTGGGCAATTATGAAAATTGTAGATCAGTCAACTGTGTATTATGTTCCTTTGCTTCTGACTTATGGCAGCCTTGGAAAGATGTGTTCAGAGTAGGTTTGCCCATAGCTTTCTATGAGGCCGAGAGCGTGTCTTGCCACTGTACAATGTATTGAGCTCTAAAGGAGCCAGTTTTGTCAGTGGCTTGCAAGAAACTACACTGCGACCCATCCAACGTAATCCAACTTTTTGTTTTGGCATTACCTAGACCAATGTGCAGAAGCAGGCCTTGTCAAGCAGCTTGTGGGTTCCTACCAGGTCCTCTTTTTCACCATCTTTGCTGTCCTGGCATCCACAATGGCCATTTTTCTCGGTAAGGTATTTGTGAAGGGGGGCAGGATTTGTTTTTGCCATTTCAGAAAAGCAGTCAACACGGTTACATTGGGTGGAGGGCTTGCCTGTTCAATAAAGCAAAGTTGTAAACTGATAGCCTACCCACCCACTCCAGCAAAATGTTAAAAACAAGAGCCTTTATGGGTTCTGACTGGAGCTAACCTTAATGCTGTGGTTGTCCTTGCAGCCTACAATGCCTTCTTGGCCAGAGTGTACACAGTCCCTGTTGTCTACGTTCCCACAGCAAACACAGTGCAGCCAGGTGAGTTAAGAGAGTTTTCCAAGGGATGGCATGTACCCCATGTAGTGAGATGTTGCTTTGAGTTAAAGTGGAGGGGAAATGTTGGAGGAATGCTGGGAACCCACAGCACCTGCCAACCCTCTGCAGTATTTATTGCTCTCCAGGTCCTCCCTAATGTAGGCCATGCCTGCGTACAAGGCCACCCTGGACTTCTTAGCTTTTAGATTCATGTTTATCTGCATTTTTCAAACTGCCCTTTCCTTTCTCCCACCCCTCATTTCCTTCAGGCTATATGTCGCCTCCTCCAAGTGCTCAGCATTATTCCGGTGTAAGAAACAGGACCCAGGCATGGCTTTGGAGTGTACGAAGATAACTAGCACCCAAGAAAGCGCCTCTCGGAGCAATGGGGAAAGAGTAAACTGTTGACACACGTGACAGGTGTCCTATTTAATTGGGAAGGACGGGTTAGGGACATCTGAAAGCTTGGCACATCACATCTAAAGGTTTCTTGCAGCTGATTTGGGCTGAGGGCTGAAGTCCTCTTGCAGGCAGTCTTGCACAGAGGCTGTTTTGTGGCACACACTATAGTGGGCCAAAGACTTCTACATAGACCTGGCTTCAAAAGAGGAAAGTCATTAAGCTATAGCATCTGAGGGTAGCTCCTCATTTTAACCATAGCCATCGCAGGCATCCACACAGCATCCACGGCCTATCTGAAACACACAAGCAACTCTCAGACTCAAAACATTGGTGAGAAGCCAAGTTGTCTTTATATCCAAAATTTATTGAGTCAAATGGGTGAGGCTACAAGGACAGTAATAGCCACAGTTTAATCCTATCTCATAGGAGAAGCTGAAGACCTCAAGAGTCACACAGCTGCAGCTTGCTTTCAGACGCTGGAAATCATCCACGGTCTTGAGATCTTCAACAACTACGCCGACAACTGTGCTTGTAGCCCCACCCGTCCTGGGGAACCATCTGCTTCATTTAATGCTGCTTTCGCCTGAAGGAACATCCTGAAAAGAGAAAAACAGTGAAATAGTGCAAGGAAAAGTGGTAGAATTCAAAGACATAGCATAGTCTGGAAAATCAGTATGCAAAGGGATCTTTCCAGCATCTTTGAGACTAAATGAAAGAAAGAAGTTGATAGCATGAACTTTTGTAGACTTGTGCCTACTTCTTTAGATGCGTTTGGTGGAAAGCCCAGGGACAGACCTATATAGCGAGCTGTGTGCGGATGTTCATAGGAATGAAAAACTTTGAGGGTATGGAAATGAGGTAACAAGTGAGGAACTGGCCAAAAAAAGCTCCCATGAGGCCCATGGTTTTGTGGCATAATGGACACAACTTGTCACCCCATCTCCACACCCATCGAGTTTTGCATTGCTATACATTCCCACACACAGACCGCTATACAAGTCTATCCTTGGGCTTTTCCACTCCAACAGATGCATCTGAGGAAGTAGGCATGAACACACATGCTACCATACTACTCTCAGTCTCAAAGGTGCTGCAAGATCCCCTACAAAAAACAAAAAGTACTTTCCCATAGCCAATTTATTAAAATACAGCAACCATACCATCTCAAGCCTCTGGGTAAGAGAAATTTAAAGTTCTCCTTGGCTTATTTGAAAGAGCAATGGCAATGCCCAATAAAATCAAAAGGAGTCACCGCTGCCACCAGACTCACCCAATAAGAATACCCCAAAACTCTCAGCCATTGCTACACACAATGCAAACATCAAACTTTACTTGGTCAGGAAGGCCTCTCAATATCTTATGTGTAAAGTCTCACATAAAATAGTTGTTTCTGGGTTTTTGAATCTGTGGCTGGCATCTTCAGAGAATGGCCTTCAACTTCACACCTCACATAAAAGCTTGTGAAGCTAAAGGAAACAAATGTACTACCAACAAGCAGATAAAAGCAACAACTTAGTTCCCAACTACAGACCCCACCCACTTTAAGGTGTTTTATAGGCTGATTCTACAGAAGGAAGAAAAAGAGAAGAGACTTGCATAACACAATAGGAACCAGGTGCTGATTCCTCACTGCTTAAATCCTGTGGAAGAGAAGAGGCGGAAGTAAAAATAGACAAGAGCAGGGGTTTCAATGGCACTTACCTTCTGTCAACCGTGCCTTTCCACCAGTGGGCTGGCATAGCACAGTTGAGCAGCCAACACACAAAACCACTGTCTGAGCATGGCTGAACACAGTTGTGATTTTGTAGCAACCTGGGAAGCAGAAAACGATCAAATCAGGCATATTTTATAGTTTAAAACAGACAGAATGTTGCTTTCTCCTCCCCAAATCTGGCAATTTTCAGGCATGTTTAGATGGTGGGCAAAGGGCTGGGGCATCACTGCTATATGCATGGCACTCCTCTCCTCCTTTCAAAGAGTTCTGCTCCAAGAGCTTCATGTGGACTAGATACCCAGCTGGCACCTAACATCTATGAGAGGAGTGGTTTAACTTTTTAACCCCAACTTTCTAAAGTTGCACTGTACTTTATTGTAAACTAAAGTTTGAAGTCACTAATGTTTAACTTTAATGTCATTCAAGTGGTAGCAGTTAAAACATCAAAAAGGTAGTTCCTTGACAGGAGTCAAGAACAGCTCGCAGATGGAATAAATCAGGGCTTATGTTTGCCCTCCAAAAATGGAAAAGAGACAGGGCCTAATAAGAAGCTTAGGGAGAGGGCACTATTAAAGACTGTGTGTATCTGAATGAAAGCAACCCATTTTCCAGGTAATTCCAGTCATAACCCATCTGCTACCTTGTTTTCTGCTGCTCCAGACTAGGATCTGGAGCAATGGATGCAAGCTACAGGAAAAGATTCCAGCTCAACATTAGGAGGAACTTCCTGAGAGTAAGGGCTGTTCGACAGTGGAACACACTCCTTCCTTGGAGGTCTTTAAGCAGAGGCTGGATGGCTATCTGTCAGGGATGCTTTGATTGAGATTTCCTGCATGGCAGAATGGGGTTGGACTGGATCAGGGCCCTTGTGGTCTCTTCCAACTCTACGATTCTATCTGCCCAAGATGAAAAGGCTGGCTCTCCTTAGATAAGCTCCCAATATCAGCTTACATGGCTGAGCAGAAGGTTAAGTGCCAAAGCCACCACCGCCCTCCAACCAGGCCTTCTTCAAAGCAAAGTTCACCGATCGATGCAGAATAACAGACCTGAGACTGACTCAGACGTTATGCAATCTAACCCCTTATCACAATTAAATGCGGACACAGCCCAACCAGGGTTTAAAATGAGACCATCTCGTTTTCCCAGCACAACAGCCAACCAAAACCCGTCTCTACCTGGACACTTCACGTCCATGAAGTAAGAGTTGGGACTCTGGACCAGGCGCTTCTTCTTATGCTTCCGCTTCTCCTCCTCAGGGGAGGGATGCAAGAGGTCCTTTGCGAGCTGCAGAGAGGGAAGGAAAAGGGATGCATCAACCAGAGAACAGCGAATGTGCACCACAACCCACAACTTATCCTCAAGTGTATTGCCAGCACATATCAGCTAGAAAGTGTGACCCTTTTTGAGAAAGGGAGCTCTGAGCTAAAAGGATCATTCCTTCAATTGTATCCCAAAACCCCTACCTTTCCTATTAAGCCTTATGTGTGCCTTAGTGGTTTGTGTGTCGGACTACTCTGGAGACCAGGGTTCGACAGCCATGGAAACCCACTGAGGAACCTTAGGCAAGTCACACCCTCTCAGCCTCAGGGGAAGGCAATGGCAAACCCTGAAGGCATGCAACCACAACCACCACCTCAGTCTTTGTAACACACAAAGTAAATTTGTTTCCCTCCTACTTTTCACTCCCAACAAAGTTGCACCACAAGATCCACCAAAGCAAGTCTCCTTTGCTAACAGAGCTATAACCCACCATAAGCTGATGCGAGTTACTTTCTTGGAACCATCTTACAAGGCCCTGTATCCACACTGACTGGGGATTCTGGGAGGTGTAGTCCCCCCAAAGTGATTACTTAACCTAAGCAAATTAACGCTAACGAAGCCTAGCCTCAGTAAATAAAGCAGTGGTTCCCAAACTGTGTTCTCTAAAGGGCTCTGGACTTCAGTTCACAGAATCCCCAGCTACTGGCCAAAAGGGCTGAGGCTTCTGGGAATTGGAGTCCAAAACCTCTTAAAGGGCATGGCTTGGGGACCTCTGAACTAAAGAGTTGTATCTAGAAGGCTGCCGCTCCAACTTATCACTATAAGCAAAGTGCTGCCAACTTCATTCTTTCAGCTAATAATAATAATAATAATAGAATGTAAAGCTATGGAGATCTTTTAGTGCCTTTGAGACCAAGCGCATCTGAGGAAGTAGATTTTAGCCTGGGAAAGCCCCAGCTGCCAACTTCTTTCAATTAACAATAATATTGATAGTAACAATAATGGAGGCTATAGAGATCTTTTAGCACCTTTGAGACCCAATGCACCTGGGGAAGTAGGCTTTAGCCTAGGAAAGAGGCTGCTGCCGACTTCTTCCAATAACAACAGTAATAACAATAATAATATCATAGACTCATAGAGTTGGAAGAGAGCCCCAAGAAGGGCCACCCAGACCAAGCCCTTTATTCTGCCATGCAGGGACTCTCAATCAAAGCATCCTCACTGACAGAGGGCCATCCAGCCTCTGATTAAAGACCTCCAAGGAAGGAGAATTTAAAGATATATATATATCTTTTAACGCCTTTGAGACCAAGCGAATCTGAGGAAGTAGGCTTTAGATTAGGAAAGCCCCAGCTAACACTAATATTGATACTAGGCTTTAAAGCCATAGAGGTCTTTAGGCACCCTTGAGCCCCGAAGCATCTGAGGAAGCAGACTGAGACCCACAAAGGCTCCTGCTGCCACTCCTTCCTTCCTAATTCTCAACGGTGCTGCAAGATCTCTCTCCTCCATCATCATCATCATCATCATCATGGCTGTTATGATAACATGCAAATGGATCGGAGGAAGGGGACTGAAGCCTCGGGGAGCTGGGCCCCCTCCTTCCCCGCCTCCTTCCTGGCCCCACGCTGTCCGCCATTTTGAGTCTGGCGTAGTGGCCATCCATGGCGGAAGGAAGGAAGGAGGGAGGGACGGAGGGAGGGGGCTCCCCAGGCAGAGAGGCCGAGGCCCGGCTCCCTTCCTGCCGCCGAGGAGGCCGGAGCCCCCGAGGGAAAGAGAGGAAGGCCTCCTCTGCTGGAGTCTGGGCCGGAGAGGACTCACAGGCATGTCCGCGTGGAGGCAGCGACGGCCGAAAAGGAGCCACGCCGGAAGGAGAGGGCGCTATATCCGCTCCTGCGGGGTTTCCCGGGAGGGCGGAAGTCGGGGGAAGGGGCGGGGCCTCGCACAGAGAGACACGCCCACTCCTCCGAGGTTATTAGCCAGCGTCGGGGCGCCATCTTGAGGAGGACGCCGCCGCGATGGAGGGCATGGCCGCCATCTTGGGGAGGTCGCCTCTGCCGACAGTCTTGCGCCGCGGCCATTTTGGGAAGGGCAACTTGTGGGCCGCCATTTTGATAGGGTTTATCAAAACAAAACCGAAAAGGACCACCGAGTCTCTTCTCTCTCTCTCTCGTCCCCGAGACGCTCAATACGTTTCCAGTACTACATTTAATATTACACATAGGGCAGGGTTTCGAGTCCCAGCTCCGGCATGGAAAGCGGACAGAGTCACACTCTCTCAGCCTCAGGGCACGGCCATGGCAAGCCCCCCCTCAATAGACTTCACGAAAACACACAAGAGAGGGTCCACAGGGAGTCAGAAACGACTGGAGGGCACACAAGCACAGGTTCTACCACGAAACGGGAGAGAATCCGTGTCATGCCCCCCATGCACACTTTATCTTTACAACAACCCCGCGAGGAAGGCAGGGATTGGTCCAAGGTCAGCCTCTGAGGTTCATGGCTGAGCTGATACTGGGAGATGAGGTGGGAAACGGACCTGTATCCAGTATCCAGCTGGTGGGGATACTGGGACTTGAGGTGGGGATACTGGGACTTGAGGTGGAGATACTAGGACTTGAAGTGGGAATACTGGGGCTTGAGGTGGGGATACTGGGACATGAGGTGCAGAAAGTGGGACGAGATTGGGATACTGGAACCTGAGACCAATACCCTGCTGGCAGGGATACTGGGACTTGAGGTGGGGAAACTGGGAGTTGAGATGAGGACACTGGGGCCTGAATCCAGTATCCAGGTGGTAGGGATACTGGGACTTGAGGTGGGGATACTGGGGCCTGAATCCAGTATCCAGGTGGTAGGGATACTAGGACTTGAGGTGGGGATACTGGGGCCTGAATCCAGTATCCAGGTGGTAGGGATACTGGGACTTGAGGTGGGGATACTGGGGCCTGAATCCAGTATCCAGGTGGTAGGGATACTGGGACTTGAGGTGGGGATACTGGGGCCTGAATCCAGTATCCAGGTGGTAGGGATACTGGGACTTGAGGTGGGGATACTGGGGCCTGAATCCAGTATCCAGGTGGTAGGGATACTGGGACTTGAGGTGGGGATACTGGGGCCTGAATCCAGTATCCAGGTGGTAGGGATACTGGGACTTGAGGTGGGGACACTGGGACCTGAATCCAGTATCCAGGTGGTAGGGATACTGGGACTTGAGGTGGGGATACTGGGGCCTGAATCCAGTATCCAGGTGGTAGAGATACTGAGACTTGAGGTGGGGATACTGGGGCCTGAATCCAGTATCCAGGTGGTAGGGATACTGGGACTTGAGGTGGGGATACTGGGGCCTGAATCCAGTATCCAGGTGGTAGGGATACTGAGACTTGAGGTGGGGATACTGGGGCCTGAATCCAGTATCCAGGTGGTAGGGATACTGAGACTTGAGGTGGGGATACTGGGGCCTGAATCCAGTATCCAGGTGGTAGGGATACTGAGACTTGAGGTGGGGATACTGGGGCCTGAATCCAGTATCCAGGTGGTAGGGATACTGAGACTTGAGGTGGGGATACTGGGGCCTGAATCCAGTATCCAGGTGGTAGGGATACTGGGACTTGAGGTGGGGATACTGGGGCCTGAATCCAGTATCCAGGTGGTAGAGATACTGAGACTTGAGGTGGGGATACTGGGGCCTGAATCCAGTATCCAGGTGGTAGGGATACTGGGACTTGAGGTGGGGATACTGGGGCCTGAATCCAGTATCCAGGTGGTAGGGATACTGGGACTTGAGGTGGGGATACTGGGGCCTGAATCCAGTATCCAGGTGGTAGGGATACTGGGACTTGAGGTGGGGATACTGGGGCCTGAATCCAGTATCCAGGTGGTAGGGATACTGGGACTTGAGGTGGGGACACTGGGACCTGAATCCAGTATCCAGGTGGTAGGGATACTGGGACTTGAGGTGGGGATACTGGGGCCTGAATCCAGTATCCAGGTGGTAGAGATACTGAGACTTGAGGTGGGGATACTGGGGCCTGAATCCAGTATCCAGGTGGTAGGGATACTGGGACTTGAGGTGGGGATACTGGGGCCTGAATCCAGTATCCAGGTGGTAGGGATACTGAGACTTGAGGTGGGGATACTGGGGCCTGAATCCAGTATCCAGGTGGTAGGGATACTGGGACTTGAGGTGGGGACACTGGGACCTGAATCCAGTATCCAGCTGGTGGGGACACTGGGACAGTTTAGGCCTCATGCCCTGTCAACCAAACCCAGGATGGAGTATTTACCAGAAAGCTGGATCATGACTAAAGAAATTTGGGTTCCTTTCCTCATCCATGAAACAGACTGAGGCAACTTATTTATTTATTTATAAATTTGATTTACATCCCATTTTTTGGGTTGGCATTGTTTCCCTAACATCTGTATCTGTGTAGCATAAATACATTCTTAAAGGTGACCATTCATGCATGGATCCAAGGTGTTCACTACAGTGACTGTATGAACTGACTATGGATGTTGATTGACTCCCAAAACTGCAGTTTGGTATCCAATTCTACAAAGTTTTCCAGACTTTGTTAAGAATAATATGAATACACTTGTACAAAAAGTACTTTAACTCTGATTTAGAAAAGAAAAATCCCCTTTTCTGAGCAGAGTGGCGAGACGCAAGGGTTTACTACTCTGTCCTAAAAGAAGCACTGACCCCTTCTGTTCTCTGCCACAGCGTCACATCTGACCCTTTTGAATGTCTGGGTGAGAAAATGGCGGCGGTGGCAGCTCTTTGGCGCGGTTTTCCCTCAAAGGCGTGCCAAGAGGAATTGGGTTTTGAAGGAATAAGCCATTTGTATATGTTTGTCAGCTTCCCTGGCTTAAAATCGGGCAAAGTTATTGCATTAAAGGCGATAATTGCTGCTAACGTAGGCTGAATATACACTGAAGACATAATGGAGTTTGATACTGCTTTAACTGCCATGGCTCAGTGCTATGGAATTCTGGGGATTGTCATTGGTCATGGCACCAGAGCTCACTGATAGAGGAGGCTAAATGTCTCATGAAACTACACTTCCCAGATTTCCACAACACTGAGCCACGATGGTTAAAGTGGTGTCTAACTGGATTATTTCTGCAGTGTGGATACAGCCATAGTCACCATTTCTTTGCATTGTTTTCCTTTGCTTCACCCTCTGCATCAGTGGTTCCCAACCTGTGGGTCGGGACCCCTTTGGGGGTCGAATGAGCCTTTCATGAGGGTTACCTAAGACCATTGGAAAACACCTATTTAATTACAGTTATGAAGTAGCAACGAAAATAATTTCATGGGTTTGGGTCACCACAACATGAGGAACTGTATTAAAGGGTCATGGCATTAGGAAGGTTGGGAACCACACTGTTCCATGCCCCTAAATTTTACCCTTGACTTATGCATGGGTCATATCAAAATCCATAACTCTGACCCCAAACTCTGCCCTCGATTTATACATGAGATCGATTTCTAGTTGAGTATATATGGCAAATTACTTCTGCAAATAGAGATTCCATCCCATTATCTGTAAATGCTTCTTCCCTTCTCCTCTGTGTACTCTGTGGCTTTGACAGGATCCTGGCACAGCTTGTCACATCTGCTGACTCTTTTCTTAACAGATAGATGCTGCGCTCCTGGATATGGTGACTTAGAAGCAAGCTCTATTGATTTTAATGGGAATTCTTCCTCTAGGTAAGTATGTACGATGCCAGTTTATTGCCTGTGACCAAAGGCCACTGTAAAACATACATAATAAAGATACAAAAACAAACGCAGATTAAAATATTTAAAATCTACAGTATAAAAATATTTGCTAATGACTGCTCATTACAGCCCTAAAAACACCAGCCAGTCATCATCCAGAAGACCTCTGAGCAACCAATAGGTTAGTGTGCACTGCAACTCCCAGCATCTCTCACCATTGGCTATAGTGCTTATTATGGATGGGATTTGCAGTCAAATAACAGGCCACATGTTACAAAGGTCCAAGACACACTGCAGAAGTAATCCAGTTTGGGACTGTTTGAACTGCCCTGGTTCAATGCTATTGAGTTCTGGGAACTATAGTTTTGTGAGACATTGAGACTTCTCTGTCAGAGAGCTCTGGTGTCACAATAAACTACAATTCCCAGGCTTCCCTAGCACTGAGCCAGGGCAGTTAAAGCGGTCTCAAACTGGATTATTTCTCCAGTGTGTTTGGGATCTAACTGCCCAGCGAAACTTATTAAAATCTAGAGAACATCAGTGGGATCCGCAACAAAATGTTGCAACAGCTATGTCATTCTCCATCCCTCAGCAGTTAGTCAGCATTCTATACATACTGAGAATGCTCTATCCTTACTGTGGCTGCATCCACACTGCAAAAATAACCCATTTTGATACCACTTTAATTGCCCTGACTCGATGCTATGGGATCCTGGGAACAATAAGTTTTAAAGTTGCCAGATGAAGCAAAGCCCTACAAGTTCAGCTCTCCAGCAAGACATTAAAACTTGGAAACTTCGGGACTGTACAGACAGGCCAAAATAAAGCTGCTTTGGGTCGCTTATGCTGTTTAAATGATGCAGACATCCTAAGAGGTCAGAAGCTGCACCAAACTCTTGTTCCAGTCCTAAAGATTTGAGCGCAGCTTTGGTGCGGCTTCCGGCCTCTTAGGACACATGCATCATCTAAATAGCATACCTCCAAAGTGACCCAAAGCAGCTTTATTTTGGCCTGTCTGTTCAGGCCCTTCGTTCCCAAACTTTCATAACTTCTTTCAAAACTTAGAAATAAACTTTATATGATCTGTAATCCCCAAATCCTCCAGCCAAGAGGTATTCTTAGCATTTTACTTTTCCAGGTTCTGCATGGCCGATGCGTTTGCATTGGCATGGGGTGTGCATAGTTACCCTTGCAGTTAAGGTATTTTGCATGTGCTCAATGTCACACTTTTCTCCTCTTCTCCAAAGTCAGTTCAGACTTGGAAAAATACTTTTCCCCCCTTTTGCTGAGAAGATCTCCCTGCAAATCAATGAAAGGCTCCATCCAGTTCCACATGACTTGTCCATTGAATACCAAATTCTTCCCAGGGCTGAGTCAGCTTGCAACTGAAGAGAGGCAAACTCTGCTGCATTAACTCCTCCCTGCCCAAGAGGAATGAATTTTCCCCCCTCCAGTCCTGCTTTCCAGCAAAGAGGATTTGCTCTGGGAGTGGTCTGAACTCCCACAGCTGTAAAGAAGGAGGAAGAGGAAGACTAGGGAGAAGAAGAAAAAAGGAAGGATTGAGTGGGAGGAGGAGTCTGTTCTACCTCTCACAACTTTTCATTCCTCCAACTTTGATTTCTTCTTTCTTTTTAAACTGTTTCTTTCTTCCTTTCTTCCACCCACCCTCCCTCCCACGCTTTCAGGAACAGACATCCGGCCAGGATCTGCCAGGAGAATATGGCCAAGTCCTACGATCACCTCTTCAAACTGTTGCTGATCGGAGACAGCGGTGTAGGGAAAACCTGTCTGATAATCCGGTTTGCTGAGGACAACTTCAGTGGCACTTATATCAGCACCATTGGTAAGAAGGGAATGCTGTGGATATAGTATATCTTGATTTCAGTAAGGCCTTTGACAAGGTTTCCCATGACATTCTTGCAAAAAAGCTTGTAAAGTGTGGGCTAGACAAGGTAACTGTTATGTGGATTTGTAATTGGTTGTCCAGCTGAACCCAAAGGGTGCTCACCAATGGCTCCTTTTCATCCTGGAGAGAAGTGACCAGTGGGGTCCCACAGGGCTCTGTCCTGGGCCCAGTGCTATTCAACATCTTTATCAATGACTTGGATGACAGAATTGGGGGCATACTTATCAAATTAGCAGATGACACCAAATTAGGGGGAATAGCTAATACTCCAGAGGACAGGATCAAAATCCAGAATGACCTGAATAAACTAGAAAGCTGGACCAAAGCTAACAAAATGAATTTCAACATGGAGAAATGTAAGGTACTGCACTTAGGGAGGAAAAATAAAATGAACAGATATAGGATTGGGGGGGGGGGGCACCTGGCTGAACGAGACTTATATGTGTGAAAGGGATCTAGGTGTCCAAGTAGACCACAAGTTGAACATGAGTCAACAGTGTGATGCGGCAGCTAAAAAGGCCAGTATGATTCTAGGCTGCATCAATAAAGTTATAGTGTCTAGATCAAGGGAAGTAATAGTGCCCCACCTGTCACTCTATTCTGCTTTGGTCAGGCCTCACCTGGAATAATCCTGTGTCCAGTTCTGGGCTCCACAAGGACATTGAGAAACTGGAGCGTGTGCAAAGGAGGGCGACTAAAATGGTGAAGGGCCTGGAAACCATGAAGCCCTATGAGGAACGACTTAGGGAACTGGGGATGTTTAGCCTGGAGAAGAGAAGGTTAAGAAGTGATATGATAGCCCTGTTTAAATATTTGAAGGGATGTCATATTGAGGAGGGAGCAAGCTTGTTTTCTGCTGCTCCAGAGAACAGGACCCGGAGCAATGGATGCAAGCTCCAGGAAAAGAGATTCCAACATTAGGAGGAACTTCCTGTCAGTAAAAGCTGTTCAACAGTGAAAGATGTTCCCTCAGCGTGTAGTGGAGTCTCCCTCCTTGGAGGTCTTCAAACAGAGGCTGGATGGCCATCCCTTGGGGATGCTTTGACTGAGAGTTCCTGCATGGCAGAATGGGGTTGGACTGGGTGGCCCTTGGGGTCTCTTCCAACTCTATGATTTTATGAAAGAGCAGGCCCTGTGGGAGAAGATGCCTGGGGTAGGGACCCCTCTGAAGATTTGGGGAGGGTTACCTCAATCCTCTCCCCTGACACTGTCATCTTCCACACTTTCAGCCCTCCCTTTCCATCCTGCGTGTCACAATTCATGTCCACCCAGTCCTTCCATCACCCTTGCCAGTCCCCCTGGCATTCACTGGAGTGGGGAGACATACTTAAGATAAACCTGTTAGAAATCTGGGAAAGGGCACGGACCTCAGAGTCTGTTTCAGCATCAGGATTGATCCAAGATACATTGTTGTCCCAGGATAAAAATGACCTCCTCCCCTATTTCATGTACAGAAATCTTGACTGCAGCAGGGGTGGGCCGCTTGTTGCCCTCCAGAGGTTATTGGACTGCAGCACCCATCATCCATTGCCTTTCGGTTAGCTTTTATGGGGGAAAGAGAGCAAGCATGTCAAGCATTTTGTATACAGGTGTACTTCACTTAATGAAGTAGATGTGCTCCTGGGCATGAGTTCTTCAAGAGAAAATTGGCTACTGGAGGCAGAAATAACATAGAAAGAATAAGGATAGGTTCGTACACCGCAAAAAGGAAGAGCAGGTCAACATGTTCTGACACACTTTTTATTTAGTATGCACAAGTGAAATGAAACAACTAGGTGATGGCCATCTCTCAGAGATCCTTTGATAGAGAGTTCTTGCATGGCAGAATGGGGTTGGACTGGATGGCCCTTGGGGGCATCTTCCAACTCCATGAGTCTATGATTCTAAGATGGTATATATGTGGCTCTTTCCCCCATATTTATCCTTACAATAACCCTGTGAAATAGGCTAGGCTGGCAGTGAGAGTGACTGGCCCAAGGTCATCCAGTGAATTTCATGGGATTCAAACCTGGATTTTCCAAGCCACGATCTGACACTCTGACCATAATACCAGGCTGGCTCTTAACAGAGTCTATGTGGAAGATAGGCAGCTACTATTGCATGCCTCTCCAGATGTGGTTGGATTGCAGTTCTCATTATCTTTTGCCCGTGGCTCTGCTAGCTAAAGCTGATGGGAGCTGCAGACCAGCAACATCTGGGGAGACGCACCTTCCCCTTCCCAGGACTCAAATGGTGGTTGAATCTTGCTTAACCACAACTCATGGGTACATGTCCACTGTGGAGAGCACACTAGCTGAAGAGGTGTCAGGGTATGTTCACAACTCTGTCCTGCAATGCCCCACATCTATCTCCTTGCATCTGCTGCCTGATGAAGATGGCTTCACTCTGCCTAATGGTTGAGTTGAGTATATTTATCTTACTGATTAAAACTCGGCCATTTTCAATTAATGAAACCAGGGCAAAAGTAACTGGTAGGAACAGACACCTTCCAAAAAAGAAAAGGATAGGACTACAGCTCTTAGGTATTTTTAACACTGTCTGGCCCTAGAGATGTTCTTGAATTACAACCTCCATCATCCCACACTGTTTGGCTCTGCTGATGGGACTTGATGCCCACAATAACTGCCCTGCAGTGACATACACATACATGACTCCAACCCACTTGTCCCACGGAGCCTCAATAACACAGGAATGGAAATGCACTTCAAACACTCCCTAATATATTTGGGAAGTTTAACCTTTCTCGATATAAACTGTGAAGGAAATGGTAGCTCAGTGATAGAGCATGTCCTTTCTATGCAGAAGGTTTCCTGGTTTGTCCCCAGAGTTTCCTGATAGGGCTTGGAAGAATGAAAGTGTGGTGGAGTCTCCTTCCCTGGAGGTCTTTAAACAGAGGCTGGATGGCCATCTGTCGAGGATGCTTTGATTGTGAGTTCCTGCATGGCAAAATGGGATTGGACTGGATAGCCCTTGCGGTTTCTTCCAACTCTATGATTCTATGAAAGAAAGAAACATTGGTTTCTGGCTCAGGTGGGAGGTGCAATGTGTGGACTGTGGAACCTGTCTTGATACTTATTCCGAATTCATTAAATCTGAGTTAGAGGGTGTAACCATGCAACCAACACCACCTCCTTCTTCCCCCACATCCAGGAATTGACTTCAAAATCCGGACAGTGGAAATTGAGGGCAAGAGGATCAAACTGCAAGTCTGGTATGTGCTTCTAGGATTCATAACTGGAACCAATGCAAATGGAAAAGTTACTGAATTCACAAGGCCATTACAGGTTTCTTTACAACAGGGGTAGGCGAAGTGTGACCCAGGAGCCACATGTAGCCCCAAGACTGATTCTGTAGCCTTTGCTTCCTCCACACTCTTGGACTGCTCTTTTTCTGGCCAGAGGCCCTTTGTCCAGTTCTGAGCATCACAATTCAAAAAGGACATTGAGAAACTGGAGCATGTCCAAAGGAGGGTGACTAAAATGGTGAAGGGTCTGGAAACTATGCCTTATGAGGAACGCCTTTGTCTTCCTCTGAGGCTGAGAGAGTGGGACTTGCCCAAGATCATCCAGTGGGTTTCCATGGCCGAGCAGGGATTAAAAACCTGGTCTCCAGGAGACATTATCCAGTGTTCAAACCACTATGAGGCTACCCCACTTTAATGGTCTTCAGGGGAGGGCTTTCTCTCTCTCCTGCCACAACAACAGGGGTGTTTGGCAAGGACTTGGGAGACAGCCTTCTTGGTGGTAGTTCCCAAGTGGTGGAGTTCCCACCCCTGCTCAAATCAATACATTGCATCCATCTTCTGTCTCTTCATCAACAAAAATATGTATAGGAATAGGAATGAAATGTTTTTTGATGGGAAGTAGTGTTCTAGATCACACTCCTGATAATGGGCTTATTTTTCTTGCAGGGATACAGCCGGCCAGGAGCGATTCAAGACCATCACTACAGCATACTACCGGGGTGCCATGGTAAGGATCTAACCCCTCCTTCTCCTAACTACATCCTTGGCCATGCTAGAATGCCATTCTTCAGTTGTGGTGTTAATAGCGTGATCTTCCTTACCCAGCTAAAGGGCGCCAACATGTACCAGTAAAAACATTAAGGCCATCAAAGAAAGAGTCTGCCAGTTGGCTGGTATTTGTCAAAATAGGGTAAATGAGGAGAAGCCTTCAGGCTCTGGTTTGTGGTTTTTTGTTTTTGTTTTTTGTCACAAGCTGGGTATTTGATCACTTCCTATAGCTTATTCCGCTATTAGCGCAAGAGGGGAGAGCAGAACATGGAAACTTTGCCCTCTGATGTCCAAGTGTCATGCCTGGTCTCATTTCTGCCTTCTCTGATGCCACCTTTTCCCAGCTTTTCTCTTAACAACAAGGACTGATCTTATTTAAATGAAAGCAGACACTTCAGAGGTACCAGGCAGCCCATAACAACCACGGAAGCAACCCAAAACTCCCAAATATTCTTGTTTCTGCTTTCATTGTGCATGATTTAACCAGAACTTGGGACAAGTTACTTTGGAGCTCTGCTATGCCTAAGATCCCTCATCCAGTTTGATTGTGGAAATTGTGGTCCTTAAGGAATTGCTTTTCACAGCGCTGCTCTTAGCATCCTAAACAAGCCTGACATTTCTCAGCAGCCAGTGAACTCCAGGCTTGGTGACACTCAGCGCCATCATAGGTATGCCACTTCTGCTCTGCCATTTGTGAAGCTGCCCTGAGGATGCCAAGGCTGATGGGATTTTCCATGGGGACAACAGCACTGGGGAATAGAGTAAACTGGGGTTGCTCTCTAAAAGGAGACATGTTGCAGCGAACTCACACTCAGTGTTCACATTCCTTCCTAGGGAATCATCCTTGTATATGACATCACAGATGAGAAATCCTTTGAGAATATTCAGAACTGGATGAAGAGCATCAAAGAGGCAAGTCTGCAAGGGGTAATCTTGTGGGAATACACAGAGCTGGTGTATGAGGGGGGCAGTAGAGCTGTCATGAGGCAGCTGATAGGGAAGAAAGTAGCCCTCCACCCTAAGCAGGTTGGAGAGAATTTGTACCCTGCGCCTCTGCTGGTCCTCTCATTCCTCATACATACTTCTCTCTCTCTAAAGTGGAGTTGAATTAGTAACTGACCTCTTTTGTTGGTATATCTACTTGTTCCTATTACTGTATATACTCATGTATACGTCTAGAAATTTTAGTCAAAAAATTGACCCAAAAAACTTGAGTCGACTTATCCACAGGTCAATATAATTACTGTACTTTAACTCTTATAAAAATTAGGGCTATTCCCTGGTGAAAGGCAAGAGTGTACACTTGTCCCTCCATATCCGCTAGGGTTAGAAGCAGAAGACCCCTGTGATTATGGGAAAACCGCAAATAACAAAAACACCATGTTTTTACTTGAGAGGACACCTCTAGGAATCTCTAGGTCCTCTGGCGCAACTCTGTGGTCAACGTCCGACAGACACTGACCATAGAAGTGTGCTGGAGGAGCTACAAAGGCCTAGTAGAGTGTTCTCTCTAGGAATCTCTAGGTCTTTCAGTGCAACTTTTAGTTAAAGTTGACCATAGAGTTGCACAGGAGAACGTAGATATTCCTAGAGAAAACATAAAAACATAAATCAAATCCATGAATAATCAAAGCCGCAAATATGGAGGGATGTCTGTAATCTGTCCTGGAAGCGCTGACCTGCCTCTGTTCTCTCATCTAACCTGCCTTTAGTATGAGCACAAACAGTTATGCCTGCTGGAATTTTGTAACTTCTTTGGCATTGTTTTCCTTGCCTCGTCCTTTAGATCCTTTGATAAATGCCCCTAAATTTTACCCTCGACTTATCCATGGGTCATATCAAAATCCATAACTTTGGCCCCAAAACCCACCCTCAACTTATACATGAGGTCAACTTATAGTCAAGTATTTACGGTAGTATAAATAGGGAAGTATGCAGTTAAATATATATATATATATGAATATATATGAAAACATACGGTAGGTGTATAGGTGTAACTGTATAGGTGCATATATATGGATGTATTTATGTATACTATCTTATAGTTCTATCTTTTTGCTGTACCCTCTTTACAAATATATGTGGAGAAGCCTATTTAATGTACATTTGATGTAGAGGAGACGATTGAACGTAAGGTTTTATACTTAGAGTGTATGTTTTTAATATTCAATAAATTTTAATAAGAAAAATAATAAAGTGGGGTTGGGTGGGGGACTTAATTAACTAAGTTAATTAATTAATTAGCTACGCCGAATCAGAGAAAGGCCTTGGGTGCTGCATTCTAGATAGGTGGGATGAGGCCAAGAAAATTTTGTTGTTGTTGTTCAAACCAAAATCCACCAAACAGTGATACCTTTATTGGCCAACTGAAGTGCACCATATACTTGTTGCAAGCTTTTGAAGCTCCACTGGCTTCTTCATCAGGCAAGATGTTACATACCAGACAGGAGAGAAAAATTAGAGATGGTAGTAAGATGCTGGCATTTTGTTGTTTCTGTCCTTAGTGAAGATGGTGTGAGGAGGGTACCTCTGGCCATGCTGCAACTGGGCAAAGTCCAGGAAATGTAAAGTCCATTTGCATATCAACAGGGACTCTTCTTTTGCAATCCAATATGTCTCCATTCTTGTGAGGCCACAGGCCTCTTTGTTGTGTGGCTTCAAGTAGTTTCAGACTTATGGCAACCCTAAGGTGGGGTTTTCTGGAGCTGAGAGGGTATAACTACTCAGGTCACCCAACTGGTTTCCATAGCTCAACAGGGAACTCAACCCTGATTTCCAAGGTCCTAGTCCTATGCTCAAACCACTACACCACACTGCTTTAACACAAATTCAGCAGGGCAGAATGTCATTCTTACCAACTAGAAAAGACTAAGAGCCCTCCCCCCGACCACCATCTTGAGGGGGAGAGACGAGGCCTGGCCTGGAAAGACTAAGAGCTCTCCTCCCGACCACCATCTTGAGGGGGAGAGAGGCCTTGCAATTTTTTGTATTGTATTGCAATTTTTACTGTACACCGCTATGATCATTGCGGAATAGTGGTCTATAAATAAAACTTATTATTATTATTATTATTATTAACTGATAAGAAAGCAGCCATTTTTAAACCAAGCGTCCTTAAAGCACAACCTAAGAACAATAGGAGGAAGTAACATAATGCAGTGGCAACAAAAAATAAAAATAATATCTACAACCAACACAAAAAAACCCCCAAAACATTATAATACATGTTAAAATACCCAAAAACGTAAACACATGTCAAGCACAGGCATCAGATTTTATCCATTGTGACTTCTCTTGCTGTGTTACGTGTTTTGGAAGTGCTCTGTGTATGTTGACATTTTGGCATAGCCTTTTATCATATAACCGTATAATTGTTCATTATAACTTGTTTTTTGCGCTTGCTGTAAACATTGTTTTCATTTTGTTTTGCCACAATGTCCCATAACTTCCTACTAGTGTTACTTAGTTATTTTTATGAATTTGTCATTTTGAGGGGGGGGTCTCTTCTTTTATTGTTGATACTTAGGAATAAGTTCCTGTATGGCCTTATTTGAAGAGCGAGAACTGTGTGTGACCCTCCAGATATTAGTTTTTTGTGGGTTTTTCGGGCTTCGTGGCCATGTTCTAGAAGAGTTTCTTCCTGACGTTTCACCAGCATCCGTGGCTGGCATCTTCAGAGAATACTGGAATGGGAGAGAGTGGGTACACACACACACACACACACACACACACACACACACACACACAATGTGGCCCTGGAAAGAAACTCTTCTAGAACATGGCCACACAGCCCAAAAAACCCACAAAAAACTATGGATGCCGACCATGAAAGCCTTCGACTTCACCTCCAGATATTGCGGGACTGCAAGCCCCAGCATTCATTACCTGAGCTGCTGAGAGTTTCAGTACAATAATGTTTGCAGGGCTGCACAATTCCTAGCCTGGTCTATATCCCCTTCACAGGGGATGTAATATAGATCAGGGAAGGATGGGGAACAAAGTGGCAGATCAAGCTTGGAACATGGTGGCCAGATGCTATGTAACACAGAATGATGAGACCAACCACTATGACAGGTTCTTCATACCACATGTTCCCCTGATTTTATTTATTGTGCTGTTTGTTACATTTCTATTAGTCTTTCCTCCAGTGAGCTCAACACAGGCTTTCCTCCTCCCTAATTTTATCCTCACAAAGCTGTGAAATAGCTGAAGTAGAGAAAGCAATTTGCCCAAGGGCACCCACTGAGTTTCATAGCTCAGTATGAACTTGAATCTGTATCTTTCAAACCCCAGACCAGCACTCAGACTGCTACACAACACTGCCTCTCCTTTTCCACAGAATGCTTCTGCTGGCGTGGAGCGGCTCCTGCTTGGAAACAAGTGTGACATGGAGAGCAAGCGCAAGGTGCCCCGGGATCGTGCAGAGAAGGTATCAGGTGTGGCGGGGATGCGTCAGGCTAAAAATATGGGCTGTGACTAGGGTTGCCAGCTCTCAGGGCCTGACCCTATATCTCCAGTTGTCATGGGTCTTGATCTGGGAACAACCCCTTTAAATTAAGATTTCTGTCTCAATTTCCAGACAGGAAAATCTGTTCTCAGTCTCTCTCTTTCTCTCTAGCTGCATCTGCACTGCAGAAACAATTCGGTTTGACATCACTTTAACTGCTATGGCCTCTTGCTCTTAGACTGTATAATCTGCTCTTGAAACTTGTTGGGAAACTACTGCTAGTTAGAGATCATATAACACGGGTATTGTACTAACTATACTGGCTGCAAGTGTCATTCTGAGTTCAATTCAAGGTATTAAAGACCCTGATCTAGAAAGTCTTAGAGCTGCCCTACCATTAGGCAAAGTGAGGAAGCTGCCTCATGGTGTCAGATGCTGAGAAGCAATGGTGCCAATCCCTGGCTATTCCTCTTGATCCTCCTTCTTTTGCTACCTCCTTCTCTTGGATAACATCTCCATGTATATTATACAGCCTGTCCTATAATGGACTGCCTCCATTTGGTGTTTCCGGTAGACTTTTTTCCTTTACTAGTGTTGTAAGTTGAAACTACCAGTTTGCTTAGCTTCTGTACCTGTGTGTGTGCCCATCTTGTATTTTGCCTAGGTGGCAAACTGTGTTGGCTCAACCCTGAAAGGTCTAAATAGCTCAGAGCCAGGATATCTGAACATCTACCTTTCTGTACAGGGAGCAAAGTGTGTGTGCATGCGTGTGCGAGCATGTGTACCATCTTGTTCTTTGCCTCTGGCTGCAAAATATAGTGAGCCAACTCTGAAAGATCTAAATAGCTCAGAGACAGGATAACATCTGCTCTCCTCCCTTATGAGCCTACTTGTGATTTGCAGTCTCCATCAAGTGGCTTGGAAAAACTGCTTTAAAAACAGAACAAAAGACCACAACTCCCAGAATTAACTAGCCTGCATAGCCATTGTTGATCCATTTAGTTTGCACACTTTTGTGCTATGGGGACATCTTGAGGGTGAGATGTGATGCTGGGCACCACAAGGTTGGAGTAGGAAGGCCAGGTCTTGTTCTTGCTGGTCTCTGCCTGCTCACTTATTATTTATCTATTACATTTAAATGCTGTCCTGGAATTGGCACTCAAAGCAGCTAAAATATGAAAACAAAATAAATCCAGATTAAGAATATGATTTAAAACATATCAGAAAAAAGAAATTCTATGCATCCCCTCTCCGCCTATCACAAGAGTTACCTGGTCCGACTAACCTCAAACCCTCTGATTTCTGGGCCAAACTGAAGTTTAGGGATGGGAGCGTTCCCTGATGATGTTGTTATTATTTGAATGGTATTATTTGAATCTGTAGTTGATGCTAAACCAACTGTGCATCTGTAGTTGATGCTTAATCAAATACGATTCTATGATTCTATGAAATAATACCCCCAAAATCCAATGAATGAAGAAGAGACACACAGGCACATTTCTAGGCAGTGCTCTTGCTCTGAGGCTCTTCCCCCTTGCCTTGAGGACTGAAGGAGAGAGGTTAATGTTCCACCTCAACATTAGGAGGAACTTCCTGACAGTAAGGGCTGTTCAACAGCGGAGCACACTCCTTCCTGGGACTGTAGTGGAGTCTCCTTCTTTGAAGGTCTTTAAATAGAGGCTGGATGGCCATCTGTTGGGGATGCTTTGATTGAGGGTTCGTGCATGGCAGAATGGGGTTGGACTAGATGGCCCTTTGGGTCTCTTCCAACTCTATGATCTATGATTTTATGAGATCCTGAGATCTAGAAACCTTAACAACAACCCAGAATACGTGGAACAAGCCTGCCTGAATAAAAAGGTTTTTGACTGCTCTCCCAAAGGACATCAGGGAAGGGGGGCTTCCATCTCCAAAGAAGCAATCACCAAAAAGGCCCTTCCTCTCTTATCCCCAACAAAGGTGCCTCTGTGGGTGAGGAAACCTAAAGATCTCAAAGCCTGGGCAAGTTTGTATGAGAGAAGAGAATCTTTCAGATAGCCTGGTCCCATGTAATTTAGGGTTTAGGGTTTGTATGTCATTAACCAGTGTTTTGAAATGTGCCACAAAACAAAGGGGTAGCCTTTGAAGCTCTTGTGAGAAGAGATCTAAAATGTCTGCTTCCTCTCTCGACAGCTGTCCAAGGAGCATGGTATCCGATTCTTTGAGACGAGTGCCAAATCCAGCGTGAATGTAGAGGAGGTGAGAAGTGTGTGTGCGTGCCAGGTGAGGTGGGCGAAGGGGAAAGGAGGGACCGTCCCTGTAGTCTTGCAGCTGCCCTTTGTATGGAGTCTTGGAGCCAAAGGAAAAAGGAAGAATCTGCTCACATCTGATGGACTGAGCATCATGTCCACAGGTTCATATGGACAGGGGAAGGAATTGAGCATATTATGGCACTGATTTATGTCACCCGCACAGAACAACAGAGCTTGGAAATGCTCCTTTTGGGGTCTACAGCGCCTAGGATTGTCTAGCTAGCCTGGCCAGAGGCTGGATGGCCATCTGTTGGGGATGCTTTGATTTAGATTTCTTGCATGGCAGGGCGTTGGACTGGATGGCCCTTGCGGTCTCTTTCAACTCTAAGATTCTATGCTGTCTGGGGACTGTGGAAGTTATAGTCCAGGCATTATGAGGTTCCTGGTACTTGTAGCAGAGAGTGGGATTGTTCTTACGTGTTTCATAAGGAGGGCTTTCTGAGTGATTTTGCATTTTAATAAATGCAATTTATCTTTAATTGAAGGGGTTCTGGGGAACACACGCAGCCTACAAACTACAATTTATTGATTCCTGTTATACAAGGATGCAATAGAAGGGATGGCACTCCTTTATCCTAACCTTTCTTTCTCCCCTTCCCTCATTCTCAGGCTTTCAACACTTTGGCCCGGGACATCCTTCTGAAATCAAGCAAAAAATCGGTGAGCACAGTTTTGGGGGTGGATGGGGTATTGAGATAGCCCTTATGACAACCCAGGATTAATTTAGCTGAACTAGAGGAGAAGGACAAAGGCAAAAGGAAGAGGAGAAATCCAGCTGCGGTGCATCCCTTCTGAAGTGGAAACAGATTGAAGTTGGAGATTTAATACAAGTATTAATACATGGCATAAAGAGAAAAGACATGGATGAGAGAGGCCAATCTTTCTCCCCTTTTTCAAATACTCAAATTGTCTAGGGCTGGAGATGCAATCCCTGATTAAGTACAGTGCCTTCCGTCTCGGCTGAGAACAGCCCAAGACATTTTTGCTGCCTGAAACAAAGGAGAAAATTAGACTCTTGTCCCATCGCTGCTCCATGTACAGAAATGAATGACTGGCAATGGATACATATTTCAATATTAGTTACTCTACCTCACCCACATATGAGAGTAATGGCTAGTTTAGGTTGTTTAGCCTGGAGAAGAAAAGGTTAAGAGGTGATATGATAGCCCTGTTTAAATATTTGAAGGGGTGTCATATTGTGGAGGGAGCAAGCTTGTTTTCTGCTGCTCCAGAGAATAGGACCCGGAACAATGGATGCAAGCTACAGGAAAAGGGATTCCACCTAAACATTAGGAGGAACTTCCTGAAAGTAAGGGCTGTCCGATGGTGGAAGACATTCCCTCGGACTGTAGTGGAGTCTCTTTCCTTGGAGGTCTTTAAGCAGTGGCTGGGGATGCTTTGACTGAGAATTCCTGCATAGCAGAATGGGGTTGGATTGGATGGCTCTTGTGGTCTCTTCCAACACTATGATTCTATGAAATATGTGTCCAAGCTCTATTTTGGGGTGGGTGAGTTGCCCCTTGGCATGTCCTGCCTTCTGCTGCCTAATGTCAGGACTGGTCATATTCTCTGTAGAGCTGAGATGGAGCCCCTCTGAGTGCGACAAGAACTTTATTTATGTGTCCATGCCCTTCTCTCTGATCCTTCATTTCTTCCTTCACCGCCTCTCTCTCTTTTCCAGGCTCAGCATGCCAAGGGGCCCGTGGAACTGAAAGGATCGCAGAAGAGCCACAGCAAATGTTCCATGGCCTAGTTGGTGCCCGCTCTGTGACCGGAAGCGGCCTGCTCCTACTGTGCCACAGCAGAGGCCTGGCTGGCTGGGCCACTTTCTCTTCTCCCTCCCCTTCACTCCAAAGGGCTTCGGTTTTCTTGCTGTTTCGGGCTGGACTCCAGAGACAGCTGATGGCAGGCAAGGATAGGAGGCTGGGACCTCCTCTCTCTTCCTTCTCTTCTCTTTGCTCCTTCAGCTGAGGAATACTGATACATTGGGACCAAGGGTCTCATGAAAGAGGTTGGGATTCACTGTGAGGGGATCTGAAAATAGGGATTTCTTTCGGGGTTGGGGGGATGGGGATTAGTTGGAGAGATTCAGCCACAGAGGCACCAGAATGCACTGGTTAGCCCCAAACGCCTGGAGTTTTCAGGTTGCTCCTGAATATGGACCTTCTGTTTCCTAAGCATGCCTTGGAAGAAGGTTTGCATACACTACGATGTGACTCTGGCCTACATTATTCATAGGAAGAGTTCAGGCTTGTCCTGATCCCCGTTGCAAAGTGGGGTGTCCCTGCCCCTTCTCCCACACACTTCAAAATAAACCTCTGCAAAGTCCAAGATGATGATCCTTCAGCAAGAGCTTCCAGCTCTCATTTTCCTTTTGTAATCTTTTAAACAGTATTAAAATCTTTGCAGTGATCTCTGGGTGTCTGTGATGGAAATGTGGCAACAGCATACCAGGTGGGGGATATGACTCCATCACATGTACAGAAAGAGATGTTAAAAATAAGATATCAGAAGGAATACTTTGGTCTGTCCTCTATATATAGTATGGGTTCTCTGTATGATAACACTCCGTTCTATTTTTCCTGTCATAGGAATTCCTTTCTCAGGCTTCTCTGTTCATTCTCTTTCCCATCACTTAAAATATTCTATACCCTATAATAGTAAACTCATTCTTGGGTACTTATTATTTTACATGGCCAAAATAGCACTATTCAATTGTAAAATGGAAAGACTTGGCAAGCTTGAGAGTACATCAAGGTTTGCAAAGGTTACAACAAAATTTTAAAGGCAGAGGAGAACCTAAATGGAAGGAAAGTGTCCTCACGCTCCTCAAGCAAGGATGCCTGCAATCCTGATATTGAAAGCCTGGAATATGGAAAGCAGGCAGGGAAAATCTGCAAAAGGGAATGGCTGGCACTTGTCCACCTCTTATTCTTTTGCCATGCTGGTGTTTGGGGGAAGAATGAAGACTTGGGCTGCATCTGCACTACAGAATTAATGCAGTTTGACATCACTTTAACTGCCATAATAATAATAATAATAATAATAATAATAATATATTTTTATTCCACTCTTCTGCACAATCGGGGCGGCTTGCATTAAAATATACCTTCCATAACATAACCCCTAGTTATCACCCACCCACCCCTTAAAATACAATTAAACCAATTACGATTAAAACATACTTAAAAACAATAGCAATAAATGGTTCAATGCTATGGAAATCAGTGCTATGGAGTTTGGGGACTTGTAGCTTTGTGAGCTATTTAGCCTTCTCTGGCACAGAGCTCTGGCATCACAACAAGCTACAAATCCCAGGATTCCATAGGATGGAACCATGACAGTTAAAGCAACGTCAAACTGCATTAATTCCGCAGTGTGGAAGCAGCCTTGGAGAGAGAGGCAAGAACCTTTTGTTCCTAGCTAGCCCTCAAAGAAAGCAACAGTTTAAGCCAGCTCCAGTGCCCAGGGCACCTTCTAGTCCAGTGGTTGTATCACGGCCAAGAAATTTTCCCATAAGAATGGTATCTTTTGGGGGCACCAGGCAAAGTGTATTCCTTTGGGCTGGTACCATCCAGGGCCTTCTCTTTTTCACCTTCACAGGCAGAACTGGTGGGGACATGGGAGAGAGAGGGCCTTGGCTGCTCCCAGGCTTTGGAACACCTTTCTTGGGAGAGGCTATATAGGCAGGTGAAGACCTTTTTTGTGTTCCAGGATCGTTCACTTGTTCTTCCTTTGGCTGGTGAAAGAGTTTTGGGAGTTTGTTTGTTTTTTAATTATCCTAATTTCATTCGGAAAGGGCTTTTAATAGTGCATTGTACTGTTTTTCATTTCCTGTCTTTTTAATGGTTATTTTAAAACGGTTTACAGTTTTACAGACAGCCGAATTACATTTTAACAATTCCATTTTGTATACTTTTATCTCTATGTGGTTTGTTTTTTAAAAAAGAATATCTGCATTTGTCTTAATTGTGTAAGCCACCTTGAATTGAATGCTGGTTCTGGTGGAAATGACAGGATATTAAATACATAAATGAATGAATACTTGTTACCTGCTTATACTTATCTTTATGGACTTTACAGGGCATTGATTTAGTGCCACTACATTCAGTAGGCCTCCTCTCCAGTGTGTCCTGAATGGCCCCCAACCCCTCTGGAAGGGACTTTCCCAAGCTCTCTTCTCCAATGCCAATCAATCAATCAATCAATCAAGTAAATCAATCCATCGGGAGAGATGATGGCCTCTGGAGCCCCTTTGCCCACTTTGCAGCCTTCCTAGGGAACCTGAGTCCCAGAGACCCCTTTCTGCCCATGGAAGTGCCAACCGCAGAGGCATCCCTCACTTGGCAAAACCAAGGGCCATTTCTTTTCTCCTTCTCTGTCCAGTTTTAAGGCTTTCTAGCAGCATTGGCATCAGAGGAGGATGAAGAGAGGGACACTGGGAAAGCCAAGGGCCATTTCTTTCCTCCTCCTCCTCTGTCCAGCTGTAAGGCTTTTTGCAGCATTGGCATCAATGGAGGATGGAGAGAGGGACACTGGGAAAGAGTTGCTGTCTGAAGCAATGAATGACCTTCTGGGAGCCTCCTTTTATTTCTTCTGGGAACCCAGAGCAGAACTCCACCAGTTTTGGGTAGCCTTGCACTTAAATGTTTTCTGAATAATAATAATAATAATAATAATAATAATAATAATTAATAATAATAATAATAATATCATTCACCTTTTAAATGATTATGATAATGCGCCACGTGCAGAGGGAGGCCACGCCCCTCAGGAATAGGCAGCCAATGGGAGCGGAGGAAGGTCCAGATAAAAGGAAGGAGGCCACGCCCCCTCAGGAATGGGGAGCCAATGGAAAAATCACAGTCCCCATAGACTTCGGTTCTATCAATAAAGAACATTCCTAATACAAGGGCGCCCTCTTGTGGATACTGGGGCACTGCAGCTTCTTTGGGCTTCCTACCAACCTCTATCCTGGAGCGCCATCTGGGGGCCACTCAACGGAAGGGAGCAGTAGATTGATCCAAAGGGAGATGGATCCAGAATTATAAGATCCTGCTCTCTTTTTGCCTCGGATCAGTCACAGTAATGGGCTTCAAAAGAACACTAAGGACACAGTCATGGCATGTTTACTCCAGGGATTAGGGAAGGGTCAGTTCTATTCTCAGTCACTTCCATGGGGCTTTGCACCTATCCATATGAGCGCCCTGGAGGGGTCTTTAGGGCACCTGGGCACCTGGCACTGGCATCTCTTGCCTGCCATGCCACCCAGCCTGGCTTCCCTCTTCTCCTACAACACCAACAGAAGGCTGAGAGGATAGTATTTGGGGGGTAGATTGGCCTTAAACAGGCCATTAAGAGGCACACGCTTTACAAAAAACCTGCCAACTGGTTTGCTGCGATGGCACAATGCAGCACTTTACCTTTGGGCCAAGATCTCTGCAGACTCTCAGGCCAAGGGAAGACATACCTTGGTGCGTTCTCTTCTGAAAATAAGCTATCAGCCTGTTTGGGGTTTTTTGGTAGAGAGAAGTAGAAAAAGAGGAAGACTTCATGCTAGATGGATGGATTCTGTCCAGGAGGTCAGGAGCATGAATTTCACAAGACCTAAGCAGAGCAGTGGAGGCAGAGGGTCTTGGAGATGTCTCCTCCATAGGGTCGCCATGAGTCAGGGTCGACGCAAGCGCCACTCACAACAAGAAGTGTGTCTGTATGTGTGTGTGAAAGACAGAGAAAGGAAAGAGGGGGAGAGATTAGATCCCTGCCTCCCCAGAAGTGTTTTCTTCTTGGTAGCCTCACCCTATTCACAGTTTCCTAGCTTCGTCTAGCAACTGAACCATTTGCTTCACTGGGCAGCATGATGGGAATTGCGAGCCAACCTCACGTGGAGCAACCTTATTGCTAGTCTTTGCTTTTAAGGACCTTTTTTGTTGTTGAGGGGGATGGCTTTTTAAAATGGCACTTTGTGTCTTCAGGAGTCAAAGCAATAACCTTGCTATCATTTCCAGATCTTTCTTTTTCAAAAAGAGATCACTCTTGCACTCATTACCTGCTTTGTGGCAACCTTCGTAGCACCAGGCTTCTCCATTCTGCTCACATTCTGCTCCATCCGGAAACCTCTTGGAAGAATAAAGAAGAGAAAAGTGAGTAGACCCCACTCTTTCATCCATGCTCATGCCATGCCAAATGGGTCCCCATTGTGACTGCTGGGTTGTTGCTTACATGCCACCGGAAAGAGAGGACAGCAGAAGAGTCAGTCCTTGCTTATTCCAGTTTGAAAATATTTTTGGTCATTTCAATTAAAAAAAATGTGATGCATAATGGGGATGACTATGACCCAGCTCTGCCATCTGTGCCTGACTGTTCAGTCTTCTGTCCAGGTGCTGGACAAGTCCTCTCCGGGCATCTAGCAAGGCCAGCCACAGGATTTGCCTTTCTCCATTCGAATCAGTCCAAGGTATCTTGTTGACTGACCCAGATCAGCAAATGGCCTCACATCTACCCAAGGCAAAGGGAAGGCAGCCAAGTTATTCAGATACATGAAGAGGAAAAAACCCACATGGACCTCTTTCCAATCTTGGCAACAACAAGATAGTGATAAGAAAATGAGCTACAGGCTGAGTCTCTCTTACCAGAATTCCAAAAGGAAGGATCCTCCAAAACGGTCCATCTGAGCGGCTGTGATAAGGACACCTTTGCTTTCCGATGGTTCAATGCACGCAAACATTTAAAATATTATGTGTAAACTTGCCTTCAGGCTGTGTGAATAAGGAGAGCCAGCATGGCACAGTGGTTTGAGAGTTGGACTAGGGTTCTAGAGACCAGGGTTCGATACCCGGCTCGGCCATGAAACCCACTGGGTGGCCTTGGGCAAGTCACACGCTCTCAGCCTCAGAGGAAGGCAAGGGCAAGGCTCCACTTGCCAAAACTCTTGCCAAGAAAACTCCATAGGGCTGCCATAAATCGGAAACAACTTGAAGACACACAACAACAACAACAACATATTTGTGTAGCTGAAAAAATGACAAGAAAACCTTGAGCAGCGAGTGGAAAAAGCATGAAAAAAGACAACTTTGTACAAATATGAGTAAGGTGTACAAAAAACATAAATGGATTTCATGTTTCGACTTGGCTCTGGTTTTCAAGAGATCTCATTATGCATATGCAAATATTCCAAAATCTGTAAAAATCCAAAACCCCAAACCCTTCTGGTCCCAAACATTTGAGATAAGGGAGATTCAACCTGTATAACTAGAATCGAGTTGCCATTCTCTTAGGTTCTCCGGTATATGCTTTGTTCTGCACACTATTAATGGCAACCAATCCTGATGAACCCACCTCTGCTCCTTTAAGAAAAGGGAATGAGTGGAAAACTTCCACTCTTTGCCTTTGCTCAAGAAAAGGGACACAGAAGACTTAAAGGAGTTGTGTGGTGCTATGACAACAGAACATCAAGGAACCCAAGGTTTTATCTGTTCCTTCCTTTCCAGTTGCAATCTGTTCCTCTTTTTAATACCAGTCCATCTTCCTCACCTGTCATAGCAGCCCACACAGAAACACGTTGGTTAGAGTATGCAGATGTTGTTGCTTTTAGCACATCTATGCGAATAATCTCACTCATGCATCGCACTAAGGAACCTCATCTCTATACGTGTCTCTGCAAGTTTGGTTGCTCACACGTCTCTGTATTCGAATATAGATGTCTTTGATGATGCAAAGATATTGGAAACCCATTCAAGGCATGCAGAATTTTATCCCTGGTCCATTTGCCTCGGTTACTCACACTGCCGACAATGCATATCTTATGCATAACTTTCTGAGCTCTGTCGCAGAAGCTTTAACAAAACAAAACCCTGCTCTAAGGCCATGCCACTTGAGATGGGAGTCCATGGACTGTGCCATTATAATGAACCATCGGTTGCTGGTCCTGGAAGGTTCCTGGAAAGAAAGGAAGAATTGTAGTCTGTAAGCACAAGTATGATACTGGGTCTTGGCACGATGGCTAAAAGCATTGCCTGTCTGACACATCAGATCTCCTCTGATCTTGGAAATTAAGCGTGGTCAGCGGTGGTTAGTACTTGGATGGAAGACTGCCAGTGGATTGCAGGTGCTGTAGTAGCTATGCTTCAGAGAAAGGGACTGGCAAAATCAGCTCTGAACATTCCTTGACTATTAAATTCATGGGGTCATAGAACCATAGAGTTGGAAGAGACCCCAGGGGCCATCCAGTCCAACCCCAATCTGCCATGCAGGAACTCTCAGTCAAAGCATATCTAACAGATGGCCATCCAGTCTCTGTTTAAAGACCTCCAAAGAAGGAGACTCCACTACACTCTGAGGAAGGAGTGTCTTCCACTGTCGAACAGCCCTTACTCTCAGGAAGTTCCTCCTAACGTTGAGCTGGAATCTTTTTTTCTGCAGCTTGCATCCATTGCTCCATTGTGTCCTATTCTCTGGAGCGGCATGGACCTTGAGGAGCTACCATGGACCTCGCTTCTGCATGTCAAGCCAACTTTTCCTTCTTGGGACTCCAATGGCCAAAGCATGGAGATGGCGCTCATGTGGCGAGCGATTGGACTCCCTGCCTCCTCTCTCCAACCCAGCATCCGTCACAATGAAAACACTTTTCCCCATGGTCTCTTCACCATCTTTGGCTCTGAGGCGCTCTTCCCATTAGGCAGATGACAGAGCAAATCTGGGAGGGCAGAAACAGCAGTTCTGGACTGAGTCCCCTTGCCATGCTCTCCTGTGTGGCACATGGCTTCTCCTGTTCCCCTTTCATTGGCAGTGGGGTGTGCAGGCAGGGAAAGCCCTTTAAATCCCCTTTCTGCTGTTCTAGATGCAACGGTTGCCTCCTCTGCAGTAAGAAGTCTTGCTTTCATTGGGAATGGGTCTGTGTGTGTGTGAGTACAGTAAATCCCCTTCTCTCTGAATTACCCCGGAATGACACATACTTCAATAACAGCTTAACAGCGCGATTGGCAGCTATTCCCTGGATTTTCCTATTCCTTAAAAGCAGTGGCAGAAGCACAGATGGACTACAGGACACCTACTGCCTAGCCATGAGGTCGTGGGATAAGAGTCCGCGATTACAGTTTCGATCCCACTTCTATCTCGCTATGTAAGGTCTGTGTGATAATCTCCGTTTTTGTTAACCGCCTTCGAATCAATCCTGATTCATGACGACCCAATGGATGAGACGCATCTCCAAGACTGCCTGTCCTCTCCTGCTCTGTTTAGCTTCTGCAACTTCATAGTCATGAATAGAGTCCATCCATCTAGCATGCACTCTTCTGCACTTCCTTCATCCCTCCACCTTTCCTTGCATTATTGTGTTGGTTTTCCAATGAATCATGCCTTCTCATGATGTGTCCAAAGTAAGACAAGGCTTATAATCTTGCTTCCAGAGACTTTTCAGGTTCGATCTGTTCTAGGGCCCATTTGTTTGTCTTTTTAGCTGCCAATGGTATCCTCAGCACTCTTCTCCAGTTCCACATCTCAATGACGTTGGTTTCCCTCTTATCTGCTTTCTTCACTGTCCATGATAGCACAGTGAATATACAAGTAATAATTTAAAATATTAAGCAATAAGTAAAGATACAGTTAACATAAGGCTAGCAGTTAAGCACTCTAGAAATTAATAATTACAATAATAAAAATGCCATAATACAAGTATCAATACAACAATAATAAGATATTTTATTAATATAATATAATATAATATAATATAATAAAAGCAATACATTAATGCAATACAAATACGAGTTTTAAAAAATACAATAGTAAAAACTATGGCTGTGATCTCTGGTTTTGCCGCTCTTGGGGGCCTAAGCCTAAGAGATGGGCCCTTTTGGAAGCCAGTCTGAGAAGGGGAATGGTGGCATTGTGGCATCATCCAACAAGGGCATCCATCCCTTTCCACAGCTGCAGTGTGGCGGAGTCTCTTCCTTGGAGGTCTTTAAGCAGAGGCTGGATGGCCATCTGTCAATGGGGATGCTTTGATTGAGAGTTCCTGCATGGCAGAAGGGGGTGGGACTGGATGGCCCTTGGGGTCTCTTCCAACTCTAGGATCCTCCGGAGAGGAAATCCTCCGGAGAGCTCCATCCCTCTCCTCCCTCTTGCGCTGAGCCCAGTGGAGGCAGAGACCAAAGCAACTGATGCACCTGTTTGGCCCTGGTTCTTGGAGGGGAAAATAGTACAAGGAATGGAGGCAAATTGATAACAATGACAAAATAAATAAATAAGAGGAACCAAAATTAAAGGATGTGAGTACAAACTATGGGCATAGGCGGATGATTTTGCTTTGTTTATTAATTGATGTGATTTTAGATAACTTGTGCTTGTTGTAATGGCGGTTTTATTTGTTGTACTCCCACCTCAATCCATGAGGAGAGGTGGGAAATATAAATTATTATTATTATTATTATTATTATTATTATTATTATTATGGGTTAAACCAGATCAAGATTTTAAACGATCCAGTTCAAACCACCATGTTTCCCACTCAGTTCGAATTAATGAAGTGATTTGAAAAGGGGGGGAATGGTTTGTAACCATTTTTACCCATTTAACCCGCGTCAAAAAGACACTGGTAAAATGGGGTGTTTTTTGGGCTGGATCGATTTATTTGGGAAATAAATCAATTCAGCCCAGTGAAAACCACGCGGATTTGAACCCGCACCCCGGCCCAAGTGGGAACCAGGCAGGCGGATGCGAATCTGCTGTGACAGCTGGTGGCAGCTGCAAGGGAGGCATGTCCCCTGTCACCAGCCCCCTGCCTCCCTTGCCTCTCCTTACCTGGGCCACCGGCTTCTCCTCTGCCTTCTGAGTCCTCCGTCGGCTTCCCTTGGGCGTCCTCCGCTCAGTGACCTCCTTCCCAAGCCCTGCGGCCTTCCTGCGTCCTCGTTCCCAGCTTCCTCAGCCGTGGAGAGGCCAGGAACGGACGAAGGAGGTCACCGAGTGGAGAAAGCCCAGAGGATAGCCAAAACTTTGGAAAACAGAACTATACCTACTATTGATGGGTGGTTACAGAAGACTTGGGAGTTAAGAGAAATGGCAGGGGTCCAGAGGGGACGCGGGGAGGTCTTTCTCTACCTGACATGGCCGGGTTGGATGATCCAGGCATGGCAGGGGTCCGGAGGGGACCTGTGTGGGCCCTCTTGTGTGTGTGTGTGTGGGGGGGTCCTTGTACTATGTTTGCCTCCAAGAACCAGGGCCAAACAGGTGCATCAGTTGCTTTGCTCTCTGCCTCCACTGAGCTCAGCGCAATAGGGAGGAGAGAGATGGAGCTCTCCAGAGCATTTCCTTCTTCTGATGGGCTCCTAGAGTTGGAAGAGATCCCAAGGGCCATCCGGTCAAACCCCCTTCTGCCGTGCAGGAACTCTCAGTCAAAGCATCCCTGCCTCTGCAATCCAGCCTCTGCTTAAAGACCTCCAAAGAAGGAGATTCCACCACACTGCAGCTGTGGAAGGGGATGGATGCCCTTGGAAGTGATGCCATAATACAAACATGGAGACCCACCTTAACAGGCAAACTTCCCATCAAGGTAAGCCCAAGAGGAAAGGGAGAGAAGCGGCTGCCAGAGTTTCATGCAGAGCTGTCCTTTCCAACTGTTCTAGGAGAAGCCTCCATCCTGGCTTGTCTCATTCCATCTTCCTGGCTTGTCTCAGTTGCCTTCCTGGCCCATGCTTGCATGGTAGCAGAGATAGTGGAAGACAGATTGATCCACCTATTTCCCCCACACCGGACTCTGGCTCAACACAGGGATTCAACACAGGCCGAGGGGGCTCTTCTGATGGTATCTGTCCCCTTCAGCAGACACAGCAAATGGCAAGGGCACAGTAGAGCACTGCGTACTGAAGTAATGGAGGAAGGAACGTCTAATTCATTCGGTAACATCTGATGACATCAGGTCCTCGGGCTTCAACTTCTCCAACAGAGTCCTGAGCATAACTGCTATTTCTCTGTAAAGAGAGAGTGATTATCACTTCAGCAAGAGGTGAGAGAAAAGCTCCAGGACTGTTCTATGATTTCTCTCTCTACTCCTTCCCGAGCCCTCTGCTTGTAAAAGAACCTACCCATTAGACAAGTAGATTTTCTTGTTAATGTTGGCATCTTCCTCAGATCTGGAGGGCTGATGGTCCAAGATGCCCAGGTAGGTAGCAAATAATAAGTCAGACCAGAACCGCACCGTCTTGGAATCACATAAATCTTTTACGATCCCCAAAATTAATCGTGCTGCCTTTACCTGAAGAGAGAAAGACAGATTCTAGCTTCAATAAGAGAACAACAAAGAATCATAGAATAATAGAGTTGGAAGAGACCGCAAGGGCCATGCAGTCCAACCCCATTCTGCCATGCAGGAAATCCAAATCAAAGCATCCCCATTGACAGATGGCCATCCAGCCTCTGTGTAAAGACCTCCAAGGAGGGAGATTCCACTACACTCCGAGGAAGGAGTGTCTTCCACTGTTGGACAGCCCTTACTGTCAGGAAGTTCTTCCTAATGTGAGGTGGAATCTCTTTTCCTGCAGCTTGCATCTATTGTTCCGGTCAGTTGTCTCTTCTCCAGTTTCCAAAGATAAGTCACAGATGAGAGCTACCTTGTGGGAAAGTGGTAAGAGGTCGGCAGGAGAGACCAGTTGTCCTTACCTTGACGCTGAGCTTTTCCTCTCCCTCCTCAGGCAACCAGGTGCCCTCGTTTGCCTTCTCCAAGCAGAAGCGAAGGGCAACGTCTAGATTGCATTTTGGGGAGATCATGACATCATGCAACAGCCCCTTGCATTCTCTGTCAAGAGAAAGAGAGAAGGAGGAGGAAATCAGATCTTTATTGGGCCACTATTCCCCCAGACAGGCTCAGGGCCTGAGATCTACGTGTGAGAGTAGAATACAGGCCATCTGCGTACTCGTGATCTGATCCCAACCAATGTTCGAGCGCACTTGTCAAATGCCACTTGGCCACATTGTCTGCCATACGGTTGCGTCTTTCGCGGGGGACACTGGAGAACCTACAGCACAGATTATGTATCCATACATTCTTCTGTCAAGAGAGGAAAAAATTAGGTAACTCCCATTTGTTCTACGCGATAAACCTTTAAGTACTGAGCAAGCTTATGTTCTGAGGTGTGCATTGGTTGGGAAACTGACTCAAGACGCCTTTAGTTGCATTCATGTGCTCTCCAGGCTCAGTTAAGATCATTATGATGTGATCTCACTAGCCCAGCCTACCTGAAGGCCTGACTGCTCTCAGATGGATTTTGCACCTGAAAGGGCTGTGGAAGAGGAGCCCTGGTACCTCTAAGCCCTCTAGCAGAGGAGTTTTGGAGGATGCTGTCTTGGTGGTGGTCCTAGGTAAGTGTACTAGTGAGCTTTGGGCTTCATTGGGGTATTCTGTGCCTTACCTCCTCTTTGCTGAAAAGAGACTGTTCGTAGAGGATGGGAGCATCTATATCTTCACCCAGGGAGCTATGTAGAGAAGCAAAAGGAGGTGAGATTTCCAGGGTCAGACATTCATTCATTCATTTTTTTATTTATTACCTAATAAGAGGGATCCAGGATCACCCCCAATAGACAAATACGATCTATGTGCTGTCATCCCCAAAATGGTTAAAGTGCTGTGCTTCCAGAAAAGCAAGCCCATTTGCTAATAGTTATCACACACAAGAGCATAACAAGGGGTTAAAGGCACATTATTTAGGATTAGATTCAAATTTGGCTATCAGATGGGTGAGGACAAATCCCCATTGCTTGTTCAGAAATATCTGTTCTGAGCATGCTCCAAACTGTCACATCTACAAGTGCCCTCCCCACATGACGCAGGGAGAGAGGGGAAGCCAGGGAGGGAAGCCTCTTTGCCCCAAAAGCCCCAAAAGCTGGGTTCTTTGTGGCTCTTGGAGGCTGAAATGAAGCCAGCAAAAGACCATGAAAGGAAACAGTCCAATTGACAGAAACGCATTTCTACTGTGGCAAAAAACTGGAAAAGGCAAACATTGATCACCGCTTACTATTTCTTATTGAATCACTGTCTACAGATACATCCTTACAAGATAAAGCTGACCTGGCAGGTCATCTCACCCCAGCGATTAACACCTTTGTTAATACTCAACAAATTGGCCCCAAAAGCCTGAGTCGACTTATCCACAGGTACTGTACTGTACTTTAACTCTTATTTTCAAAAAGGAACTATCCCTTGGTGAAAGGCAAGAGGGAATCTGTCCTGGAAGCACTGACCCTCCTCTAGTTCCTCCTCCATCCAGCATTTAGGGCGAATACAAACAGCAATGCCTGCTAGAATTTTGTAAGTTCACTGGCACAGTTTTCCTTTGCTTCATCCTATAGATCCTTTGTTACGTGCCCTTAAATTTTGCCCTCGACATCCACAGGTCATATCAAAATTTTGGCCCCCAAACCTGCTTTCGACTTATAAATGAGGTCAACTTATAGTCGAGTATAGACAGTAAGCTCTAGCCTACGAAAGCTTATGCTACCGGCTTCTTTTGTTCAGATAGGAGATTACTGCACAAGGAGCTAGTGATGGAATTGAAGTGCCCCTCGCTTTGCGAGGGCCATCCAGTCCAACCCCATTCTGCCATGCAGGAACTCTCAATCAAAGCCCCCCTGACAGATGACCATTCGGCCTCTGTTAAAAGACCTCCAAGGAAGGAGACTCCGCCACTCTCCAAAGTACCCCACCTCACCTGAAAGAAGAACTTACCTGTCTGAAGTTGTCAAAGGGTAATAAACCTCTTCGAGTCTTTCTAAATCCTGTAATTAAGTGGAGAGGAGAGAGGTGAAAGAGGGAAAGCCACAACAACCCAACCCAACAACCCAAGACAAGGGAGAAGGGAGAGTTCCTGCTTTTCCAATGTTCTTACCGATGCGCTGTCAGAGTCGCCTGTGCTGTATACGGAGCTCTCAGGCTGTGATTCATGGACACTGAGAGGAAAAATAAATGAATAAATGAAAGGTCAGAACATAAACAAATCCTGGCTTGTATTATGGAAACCTGGCAGGATGAAGCTATGTGTGTTTGTGTGTTTGTGTGTGTGTGCGCGTGCGCGTGCTAATATCTCCCAGCTTTCTCTGTTCAGCAGCAGGCGAGGCCTAGGGCAGTGGTGGCGAACCGATGGCACTAGTGTCTGAGGTGGCACTCAGAGCCCTCTCTGTGGGCACACATGCCATCACCTCAGCATAGAGTTTGCCAGAGTTTGTTACTAGAAAGCCAGAGGGATGTGGCACTTTGCGATAAATAAGTGGGTTTTGGGTTGCAGTTTGAGCACTTAGTCTCTAAAACGTTTGCCATCACTGGCCTAGTGGGTGGGAAGGCAGTGTTGCAGTGGTCCATGGTGACTCTATCTCCCTCCCTAGGGGTCCTGTCCCACCATCTACAAGCTATGAGTGTGTCTACTTAAAGGTGGGAGCCCAGGACAGAATAGGGGTTCTGTACTTCTGTAACATGAGTCAATAGTGTGATGCGGCAGCTGAAAAGCACAATGCAATTTTAAGCTGCATCAATAAATGTATAGTGTCTAGATCAAGGGAAGTAATAGTACCATTATATTCTGCTCTGGTCGGGCCCCACCTGGAATACTGTGTCCAGTTCTGGGCACCACAATTCAAAAAGGATGTGCAGAAACTGGAGTGCATCCAAAGGAGGACAAACAAAATGGTGAAGGGTCTGGAAACCATGAAGCCCTATGGGGAACGCCTTAGAGAGCTGGGGATGTTTAGCCTGGAGAAGAGAAGGTTAAGAGGTGATATGATAGCCCTGTTTAAATATTTGAAGGGATGTCATATTGAGGAGGGAGCAAGCTTGTTTTCTGTTGCTCCAGAGAATAGGATCCAGAACAATGGATGTTAGCTCCAGGAAAAGAGATTCCACCTAAACATTAGGAGGAACTTCCCGGCAGTAAGGGCTGTTCAACAGTGAAACACACTCCTTCCTTAGAGAGTAGTGGCTTCTCCCTCCTTGGTGGTCTTTAAACATAAGCTAGATGGCCATCTGTCGGGGATGCTTTGATTGAGAGTTCCTGCATGGCAGAATGGGGTTGGACTGGGTGGCCCTTGGGGTCTCTTCCAACTCTATGATTCTATGGTGTCCCATATCCACCCAGCTGCTCAACAGTCTCCCTTCTGGAGCTGGCTGAGTTGGTCTCTGCAGTGGCCTTGGAGTCCCCCCTCGGCTTGGTGTCCATATATACAGATTCTTCATCCACAGATTCACCCATCCAAGGCCCCAGAAATATATTAATATACATATATATCAATTGCAATAAAGCAAATCTTGAATTTTGTGTAAATATTACTAGGCCATGGTATTTAAGAGCTCAAACCAAGATCCCTGGAGAGGAAGCCAGGGACAGACATAAATATGTGAGGATGTCAATACAAATTACAAATCTTTAGTGTATGGAAATGAGGTGGCAGGTTAGTGCCCAAAGGCATAGGAAACTGGTCTTTGTGCATGGAGATGAAGCGGCAGATCCAGTTTGGCAATGGGACTCGCCTGTGGCGAGGGGAAGAGATGATGAGGATCTGGGTTTGACTCCTGAGGAAGTCACACTTTCTCAGCCTCAGAAGATGACCAATCTTGCTGAGAAAACCCCATAACAGGGTTTAGGGTTTTATGTCAGAAAGGACCTAAGGCACACAACAGCAGCTAAAGGACCAACCCTGCTACCCTTGAATCTGGGACTTAGAATTTGAACTCTGTCCTGCAGCATAGACAACAATGGAGAAGACTCCCTCCATGGTACACTATGCGCAAAACATCCCTTATGGGACTGTAGGTCACAGCAGGCACTTCTCTTGGGAGTGATGGAGGGGAAGGAAGGAAGTTTAGGAAAGGAAACTGAACGATGAAAGGAGGGAGAGGAGGAAAGAAAAAAAGGGAAGAAAGTAAAAAAAGAAGGAAGGAAGGGAGAAAAGGGGGTCTTACCTTGAAGGGGATGCCTCATCCTCTTGTTTGGTAGCTCTTTTGTGGGAAAAGAGTACCCTTTTGGCCTTCTTGGCCGCCTTTTTGCCCCGCTGCAAAGGAGAGAGATAAATGAGAAAAAGGATGACCAGATCCATGGTCCCAGTGGTCACTACACAAAGCCCCCGCTTGACCTCTCCTCCTCCAAGGCCTGGCCAGGGGGCTACTCACTCTGAAGCCACTCCGGCTTCTCAGTGTCCTTTTTGAATTGTGGGCACCAGAACTGGATGCAGGGAAGGGCCTCAAATGACTTCTGTCAGTATCTTAAAAAGGCCCAAGGCCAAAGCAAACCACTCTTCCACTGAGTAGAGATGTTGCCAGTGCAACATCTGAGAGCAGCTGCTCAGTAGACCTTTCTTCAGCTGCTCAACGCTTGCCAACGTCCCTTGCGTTGGACACAGGGACATTCCCTCTTTTACACAGACATTAAAGGGATAGGAGCTCTCCCCACTTTTCACTCTGACAGCCCTCAATCCCATCACATTTGTGAGGTCTTAGTTCAGAGATCTGCAATCGGTGAACAGTGGGCCCTTGGTATCCGCTGGGGTTTGGTTCCAGGACCCACTGTGGATACCTAAATCCATGGATGCTCAAGTCCCATTAAAGAGTACAATGGAGCCATTATGAAAACGATGCCACATAAAGGCACATTGCAGTAATAATCCAATTGGACATGGAAATCTAACTGCCATGGCTCAATGCTACAGAGTTATGGGGTTTGTAGCATTTGTGAGACACTTAGCCTTCTTTGTCAGACAGCTCTGGTACCCCAACAAACTATAATTCCCAGGATTCCGTAGCATTCAGCCGTGGCAGTTAAATTAGGGTCAAACCGGATTATTTCTGCAGTGCGGATGCAGCCTGAAATAACACTGCCATCTCTTGTGCCACTGTTTTGTATCAGCAAAGCACTGCAAGAAATCCCGATTATCCAGTTCAACATTCAGTTAAGGAGAAAAAGGAAAAAGAAAAGGTGTGTGTTGGTGGAAGAATCTAAATCTTCTACTAAGGGCCAGAACACACTGCAGAAATAATCCAGTTTCAGACCGCTTTAGCTGCCCTGGCTCACTGCTAGGGAATCCTGGGAACTATACTCTACTATGGCACCAGAGCACTCTGACAGGGAAGGCTCAATGTCCCCCAAAAGTACAGTTCCCAGAATCCCCTCTCATTGAGCCAAGGCAGTCAAAGCGATCTCAAACTGGATTGTTTCTGTAGAGGCACAATAACTCTCACAAAACTACAGTTCCCAGAATCCCCTAACCTTGAGCCAGGGCAGTTAAAGCAGTCTCAAACCGGATTGTTTCTGCAATGGCTCAACGTACGTCCCGCAAAAGTACAGTTCCCCGAATTCGCTATCCTTGAGCCAGGGCATTAAAAGTTGCCCCAAAGCGGGTCATTCCTGCAGTGCCAGGTCTCCTGGCCCTCTGCAAAGGAGAGATCTCAAGGAGAGCCAGAGAAAGGCTGACCGGTCCCAGTGGTCACTGCCCCAAACCAGCCACCTCCTTGACCTCTCCTCCTGCCCCAAAGCCACTCACTTTGTAGCAATTCCTACAAATGGACAGCATGCTTCCAAGCCAATGTGCCTCTCAAGAGCAGATCTGGCGCAAGCAACAACCAAGTCTTGAGGCCAGTGCTCAGTAGTAACTGAGGCTGCTCTGACCTCAGGCCTTTTGGTTTCTGGGACAACCGTGTTAAAACACTGGGGTCACAAACAATGGGGCCCCAACCAGGGCAGGAAGGGAACCTGGCTGTCAAGAGGCAGCAGCAAGCAAGGATCTAATGGCCTGAAGCCACTTTGGAGGTGTATATATACTTCTGTAAGCTTCAGAATTCATCAGGAGGTGCCTTAGGAAGGCCCTGGGGTTTGCTAGGGGTCTTCTACACGGTTGTCTGGTGGGCTTCCCAGCTTTTGTAACAACTCTCCCAAAACTTAGTTACTGGCAGTTAAGGTCATTAAGCAAAATCTGGCCAGGTTTCTGGCCCCATCCTTCTACCTTTGGTTCTGCCCACCACTGGAATACGGCACCTGAAGCAAACCTTTGGCTTTAGGGCCAGCCTGGGTGGCATAGCAAGTCTATTTGACATCCATGCCGGCCATGAAAGCCTTCGACTCCAAGGGAAATGTTTTTCCCTTTCTTGGAGGCAGAAACCTCAACTACTAAGTAAAACAAGACGATCTCCATGGGGAAAGTATTGCAGCAGGGAGGGCGCTCACAAATTCTGGTGGAAGACATGCCTGGCTGCCATGTTTTGCACCAACTGAAGTTTCCGAACTTGGCGCAAAGGTAGCCCCAAGTAGAGCGCCTTACAGAAGTCGAATATGGACGCACACGATCCATGGAAAACACCGATTTGTAAAGCATAATAATAATAATAATAATAATAATAATAATAATAATAATAATAATAATTTTTATTTATACCCCGCCTTTCCATAAATATGATCAAGGTGGCTAACAAAAGATTAAAAACATCACAGTACAGAGTTAAAAACATCCCTACAAAGGAACAGGAATCAATACAATTACATATATCAGGGGCAGGAGATGGGAAGGTCAAATTACAATAGTCCGAGGTCATAAAGGGGCAGAGAAAAAGAATAATTATCTAAAGTGGGAAAGCTAGCCAAAATAAATACGTTTTTAAATTCTTTTTAAAAGAAACTAACGACGCGGAGGAGCGGAGCTCTACAGGGAGCCTGTTCCAAAGGGAGGGGGCGACGATGGCAAAAGCCCTCTGTGAGGTCCTCACAAAATGTGACTTAGGGACCTCTAACAGTTTCGTTCCAGATGTTCTGAGTGTGCGGGGCGGATTGTATGGGGAGAGGCGGTCCTCCAAGTACCCTGGGCCCAAGCCATTTAGGGCTTTATAGGTCAATACCAACACCTTGTATTGAGCTCAGAAGCGAATAGGCAGCCAGTGGAGGTCTTTCAAGTTAGGTGTTATATGGTCCGACCTGGAGCTACCAGCGACCAATCTTGCTGCCATGTTCTGCACCAATTGCAGCTTCCGGGTTTGGTACAAGGGTTGCCCCATATAGAGCGCGTTGCAGAAATCCAATCGAGAGGTTACCAAAGCATGTACAACAGTTTCGAGGTCCCTACGGTCCAGGTAGGGACGCAGCTGGCATATCAGCCGGAGCTGATGACAAGCACTCCTGACCATCGCATCCACCTGAGATGTCAGCTGGAGCGACGAGTCAAGGAGTACTCCCAAGCTATGCACCGAGTCCTTCAAGGGGAGCGTGACCCCGTTCAGGACCGGGTGACAGATCTCACCACCTGGAACCGGGGAACCTATCACCAGTACTTCCGTTTTCCCTGGATTCACACTGAGTTTGTTCTCCCTCATCCAGCCCATTACCAACTCCAAGCAGGCATCTAGAGGAGAGATGCATTCCTTAGTTACTGCATCAGTCGGAGACACAGAGAAGACTATTTGGGTGTCATCAGCATACTGATAACACTGCACCCCGTGTCTCCGTATGATCTCTCCCAGCGGTTTCATGTAAATGTTGAAAAGCATAGGGGACAAAATCGCTCCCTGAGGGACACCAGATGTAAGGGCCCTCTTATCGGAGCGACAGTCCCCCAGCTCCACCATCTGGAATCTGCCCGAGAGGTAGGAACGGAACCACTGCAAGGCAGTGCCCCCGATACCCAACTCCCTCAGGCAGTCCAGAAGGACACCATGGTCGATGGTATCGAAAGCCGCTGAGATGTCCAAGAGCATTAACAGGGACACGCTTTCCCTGTCCATGCTCAGACGGAGATCATCAACTAAGGCGACCATGGCAGTCTCAACTCCATAGCCCGCCCGGAAGCCGGTTTGAAATGAGTCCAGAAAATCGGTGTCATCCAAGATCGATTGAAACTGGAAAGCGACTGCTCTCTCAATCACCTTCCCCAAAAAAGGCAGCAGCAATATAGGCCAATAGTTATTGTGGATCAGGGGGTCTAAGGAGGGCTTTTTTAGCAGGGGTTTGACCACAGCTAATTTTAATTGAGATGGAAACTGACCCTCTCTTAGAGAAGTATTAACAATGCGGTGTAAGAGTGTTAACACTGCATCTCCCCCCTGAGCTGCCAGCCATGAGGGACAGGGATCAAGGGAGCATGTCGTTCTCCTAACACTTCGAAGGATCTTGTCCACTTCCTCGGTACTGACAAACTCAAAATGATCCAGTATAACAGGGATCATGGACGCTCTGGACACCTCTCTTATAGGATCTGCATGAATACTGGCGTTGAGATCAGCCCTTATCCGAGAGATTTTATCCGCAAAGAAGTTGTTAAATTCGTCACAGCAGGCTTTGGATGGTTCCAAGATAGGGCTCAGGGAGGGGGGGAGTTGAGTTAGCTCCCTCACAACCCTGAACAGCTCTGCTGGATGCGACTCTGCAGACGCAATACGTGCAGCAAAGAACGTATCCTTTGCTGCATCTATTGCCACTCCGTAGGCTCTCAAATGAGAGCCCAGGAGTGTCTTGTCGGCTAAGCGCTGATGTCTTTGCCAGTTACGCTCTAGTCGTTGCACAGCCTGCTTCCGTTCCCTGAGATCTTCAGTATACCAGGGCTGTTTATTGGAAGCAGGCTGCAAAGGACGCTTGGGAGCGATACTGTGTATAGCCCTGGAGAGATCTGTATCCCAGATGATAGTCAGAGCATCAACAGAATCGCCGTCAGCACCAGCCATATACCCCTCTAAGGCTTCTTGGAACCTTTTGGGTTCCATCAGCCTTCGAGGGTGGACCATCCTAATAGGTCCGCCACCCCTGGGGGGGCTTAAGGTAGAAGCCTTGATTCGAGCCTCAACCAGGAAATGATCCGTCCATGGCAGGGGAGAGATATTAGAGATATTAGATATCTCTGCCCACGGAGCCTCCATGCCCGTACTGAAGATCACATCGAGGGTATTACCAGCGCTATGCGTCGGCCCTGAGACTAATTGAGACAGGCCCATGGCTGCCATGGTAGTCATGAACTCCTGAGCTGCACCTGTTGGAATATCACTGGCCTCGAAAGGGATGTTGAGGTCCCCAAGGACAAGAAGCCTTGGGGACTCCAACACCAATTCCGAGACCAGTTGCGTCAGCTTGGCCAGGGAGTCTGTTAGCGCACGGGGTGGCCGGTAGACCAACAGAATCCCCAGACTGCCTCTGGCGTTCAGGGTCGGGTAAATACATTCGATGTAATCCATTTTCTGGACTGGGATCCTGGTTAAGGAAAGGGTGTTTTTATGGATCAAGGCAACACCGCCCCCCCGCCCACCTAACCTGATCTGGTCCTTAACTGAGTACCCAGCTGGGAGGGCCTGGGCCCACACAGCCTCGCTCTCAGGCCCAAGCCAGGTCTCAGTAATGCACGCCAGGTCACAGTTTTTATCCTGCAAAAGGTCATAAATACCGTAATGTGGGTCTTATTTTTTACGGACCTGGCGTTGCACAGGAGCAGAATCAGGGTTTGTGGAACGACTGGGCTGACCCTCAGGTCTCTTTGGTTAGGAGAGTGGAAGGAAGGAGAGATAGATATTACGCATTGATCTCGCCTTCCATTCCGACACAATCCCACTCTCCTGCCGCCATACCTCCCTTTGCCCTGCACAACCTCAATAGGAGCTCCCATTACACAAGCATCCACCGCATCAGCTGACATCCCACAACCCATATCCACCCCCATACCCATTAATAACAACAACAGCTTGAGAAAAAGAAGGGTGTCCATTTGAAGACATTGTACGAGGGGAAATACAATAAATGTAATTGGACTGTGTGCAGGTGAATGCAGAGAAAGCAAGGCATTGCTTTGAGTTTAGATATCATTGCGTTTATTTATATCAGTGGTCCCCAAACTGTGCCCTATAATGATGAAGAGGATTTTGGACTTCCTCTCCCAGAAGCCTCAGCCATGAAGAGCCTGGGATTCCCAACGTTTTGAAGAGCGTAGTGCGATAATCTATTTAGGATTTTGCTTAGCCAAGACTAGTCTTTGAGAGGAAAGGAGACGATGGCTATGAGGAGCCATTTTAGGTGGCAATGAAAGGTTACGCTGCATAAGAAGCCAAATACACAGATGGACAGTGCCTTTGATGCCTGTAAATGGAACAAAGCCTCTCTTAGTTCAGGGGAAGACAAGGAGGGAGTATATATATATATATATATAGTTGACTATCGATAAGATTATTTGTATTATATTGTAAGCCTGAGGGCAGGGAACCATCTAATTAAAAGTAATCATAATTGTAAGCCACTCTCATAGCCTTTAGGGCTTAAGGGCGGGGTATAAGTACTCCAATAATAATAATAATAATAATAATAATAATAATATGTGCACATGTCTGTATTGCAGTGGTCTCCCAACTGAGCTCTTTGGGAGAATTTGGACTCCAGCTCCCAGAATCCCAGGCTATTGGCCAAGATGGCTGAGGCTTCTGGGAGATGGTCCAAAGTCTCACAAAGGACCATTGATAGATATAGATAGATGAAGTCTATGTTATATATCTATGTATGTTATATGTTCATAGGGAGGTTTAGTCTGCAGTGTAAAGGCTTCACGGTCATTATCTTTGCTTCCTTTGTGTTCAACAGTAAGCCTGCCTTTGCGCTTTCTTAGGCCCAAACTGTGCCCTTGAGGAGCTTTTGGACTCCATCTCCCAGAAGCCTCAGCGCTGTTGGCCAATCGCTTGGGACTCTGGGAGCTGGAGTCCACAACATTCCCTGCTCTTCTGAGGGGAAAAACATACACATCTCCAGTGGCGAGCGAGACTCGAGTTTCGTCCTCTGCGCGGACCTCTATCTTTCCTTTTGGTTCGTAAGTCTATGGCTGCAAAGGCGGGAGGAGGAGCGTTGAGTTTGCGACTGTCGCTTTACGGCAGGAGGGTCCGTTTGCGTTTCGCGACGGAGGGCGCCGTTGGCCGGGCGGGTTTGCTTTACGGCTGTTGTGGGATGAGTGTTTTCGACTTGTTTCGGGGCTTTTTCGGCTTCGGAGGGGAACGTCTTCGGTGAGGAAGCGGCGCCCCTCCTTCTGTCTCCGCCGCCCCTCTTTCTCTGGGGCAGGCAGTCACACTCTCTCAGCCTCAGGGCCAGGAAAGGCCCAAGGCCCTGAGGAGGAGGAGGAGGAGGCCAAAAGGGAATGGAACTGAAAGGAAGGAAGGAAGGAAGGAAGGAAGGAAGGAAGAAGGAAGGAAAGTAGGAAGGAAGGAAGGAAAGAAAGAAGGAAAGAAAGAAGGAAAGAAAGGAGGAAGGAAGGAAGGAAGGAAGGAAGGAAAGAAAGAAGGAAAGAAAGAAAGAAAGAAAGAAAGAAGGAAAGAAAGAAAGGAGGAAGGAAGGAAGGAAGGAAGGAAAGAAGGAAGGAAGGAAAGAAAGAAAGAAGGAAAGAAGGAAGGAAGGCAGGCAGGCACCCAAGAACAAGAAGACTTGGGAACTATCTGGGGAGGAATAGTAATAGTAGCAGTAGTAGTAACAACAACAATTCATAAAGGGGGAGGATACATTACTCTGTAGAAATAGTAGTAGTACTAGTAGTAGTAACTAATGGGGAGGATACATCTACTCTGTAGAAATAACAATAACAATATTAATTAAATAATAGTAGTAGTAGTAGTAATGAATAATGGGAAGACTACATCTACTCTAGAAATAATAATAGTAATAATAATGAACCATGGGGAGGATATATCCACTCTGTAGAAATAAGTGATAGTAGTGGTAATAGTAGTAATGAATAATGGGGAGAATACATCTACTATGTAGAAATAACAACAACAACAATAATACAAACTGGGGGGATATATCTACTCTGTAGAAATAGTAGTGGTAATAGTAGTAATGAATAATGGGGAGAATGCATCTTTTTAAATTTGTTTTTAGCAAAGGTTCATCAATTTATGACACAGCCCTTACTATTAGGTGGTTCCTACTAATGTTGAGCTGGAATCTCTGTTCCTGGAGCTTGCATCCATTGCTCCATAGTCTCTGGAGCAGCAGAAAACAAGCTTGCTCCCTCCTCAGTATGGCATCCCTTCAAATACTTAAACTGGGCTATCATATCCCTTCTTATCCTTCTCTTCTCCTGGCTAAACATACCCAGCTCCCTCAGGCGTTCCTTATAGGGCTTCATGGTTTCCAGACCCTTCACCATTTTAGTCGTCCTCCTTTGGACGCATGGCTCCAGTTTCTCCACATCCTTTTCAAATTGCTTTGCCCAGAACTGGACAAACATTATTCCAGGTGAGGCCTGACCAAAGCAGCATAGAGTGGCCTTATGACTGTCTTCCTTGCTCTTGCCACAGGCCCAGAGACCCCTTCTTTGGGGGAATCATGTGGGACGACGATGAAGATGACGACGATGACGATGGTGGTCCCTCCTTTGAGGCGAGAGGCTTTGAGGACTTTGGGTTCGGGTTCACCTTTGGCCCAGGAGGGATGCGTTTCCGCAATGCCTTTGGGTTTGAAGAGCTCTTTCGGGACTTCAATGACCTCTTCAGCGAGATGGGGACCTTGGGCTTGCCTTCGCGGCCTTTTGGTAAGCACAGGCGCACCATGTCCCTTTTCCTCCAGGACTGGCTTTCGGCTTTTAGGGCAAAGCTTTGGCAACTTTAGGGAGAGGAGAGAAAGTCAAAGTGCTGCCTTTGCATAGAATCAGAGAGTTGGAAAGGGCCACGAGGCGAAACCCATGCTAGGCAGGAAGAGACAACTAAAACAGTCTTGAAAAGCAGCCATCCAACCTCTGCTTAAAGCTCTTCAAAGGAGGAGACTTGCATAGACCCATGTATACAGACCCTGGTCCAAAATGCACTGCGGAAATAACCCAATTTGAGAGCACTTTAACTGCCCTGGCTCAGTGCTTGGGAAATCATGGGAAGTGTAGTTTATTCTGGCACCAGAGCTCTCTGACAGCGAAGGCTAAACCTCTCACAAAAGGACAGTTCCCAGAATTCCCTAGCACTGAGCCAGGGCAGGTGAAGTGGTCTCAAGCTGGATTCTTTCTGCAGTGCGTTTTGGACCCCTGGGAGTTACACAGACCTTGCTCTTCCTAAATCCCCGGTTGGGGATTCTGAGAAACTGAGTCCAAGAAGACATTTCCCCCAAGCTCTGCCGAAATCCACCTTTCTCTCAATGTTCAGACTCAAGGCAGCTAACAAGATATTTAAAAACAATCCAGATTAAAACGATCCAAGAAGTTCAAGATAAATATAAATATACAGATTTCAAGGACAGTTAGACAAATAATCATGTTATGTTTTTGCCATTAGGCTTTTGGAAACTGACTGGAGTTGATTTCTAATGCTGCACAGTTTTGTTTTAAACACTTAAAAACGTTAAAATTAATTGAAAGTCAGCATGCAGACCTTAAAACAATGCTGTGCAGCATTAGAACCCGACTCCGGTCAGTTTCAAAAGGCCTGGTACCATAAAACGTCTTAATGCAGTGATGGAAGGACAGGGAGGGGATCGTTCTGGCCTGCATATTGAGGGAGTGCCAAAGTCTGAGAGCCTGAGAAGGTGGTTCTGGGTCCCACAATTCAAAAAGGGCATTGAGAAACTGGAGCCATGTGTCGAAAGGAGGGCGACCAAAATGGTGAAGGGTCTGGAAACCATGAAGCCCTATGAGGAAAGATGGAGCTGGGGATGTTTAGCCTGGAGAAGAGAAGGTTAAGAGGTGATATGATAGCCCTGTTTAAGTATTTGAAGGGAGGCCATATTGAGGAGGGAGCAAGCTTGTTTTCTGCTGCTCTAGAGAACAGAACCCATTAGGAGGAACTTCCTGACAGTAAGGGCTGTTCGATGGTGGATCACACTCCCCCAGAGATTGTAATGGAATCTCCCACCTTGGAGGTGTTTAAACAGAGGCTGGATAGCCATCTGTCGGGGATGCTTTGACTGAGAGTTCCTGCATGGCAGAATGGGGTTGGACTGGATGGCCCTTGGGGTCTCTTCCAGCTCTATAATTCTATGGTGGGACAGAGAGAAGGGCCTCACCAGACAATCCTAGAGCTCTCATGGACTCATAAAGGGAGATATGGTCATCCAGATACTTTGGGCCCAAGTGGTACAGTGCTTGAATTGACAGGAGTTCATGGCAGGTGGGGTGATGAGAGACCTTTTTATGACTTTGCCTGGGCTTGTCTTGATTTGACTCTCCTCTGCCCACAGTATTCCCTGGAGTAGAAGCGCCACCACCGACTGACCCGTCTCTCACGAAGAGGCAGACGCTGCGAGATTCAATGCTCAAATACCCAGACAACCACCGACCCAGCGCCAGAGCACTGGAGGAGAGCTTGAGTCCTCCAGCTCCAGAGAAGAGGCCTTGGCGTTCCTTCCAAGGGGTGCGTGAAGCTGTGCTTGTCTCCTGCTCCAGGCTTTGGCTCCATTTAGTGACAGGCAGCATGGAAGAAATAATGACCAGGACAGATAGGTGAATGTTGATTGAGTCCATAGGTGAATGAGGGCTGTTCTTGAAAGGTGTGAGATTTGTGTGTGTTTTATACCCTCCACCTAAAGTGGGGCAGTCCAAAAGAACGCTTTCCTGCTTAACTCAGTTCCATGTGCTAGTGACATCTGAGCATTAGCACACGAACACTTTGGTCCTTTCGATTCAATATTATTGTAGACGTTGTTTTTTGAGTCTCGTTTTGTTAATATGTCACCAAATCTAATGGGCCAGTGTAAAGGAAAGGCAGTGAGTGTTACTCCAACAATTCAGAAAGTGGATAGACTATAGAGCCCAGGGAGGTTTTGAGCAAGTGGGCATCAGTTTTTTAACTGATTCCTCACATTAAGGAGAGAGGAGGCTGTAGAAGGTACATCCGCTGGTAGGTTTGTACAGAGGAGGAGCTTTTAAAATGGTTATCCCACACTTGCAATCTGGAGAAGGCCAGACCAAGGACTGCGTCAACGTCTGAGCTTTCATTCTGTGTTTGCTCCCCTCCACCTTTGCACTTTCCATCTTTCTCTGTAGTCTCCTCACAAACCTTATGAGTAGTCTTCTTTTGCAGCTGCACGAGAATCAGCCGGCTCCTGCAGACATCCCAAAAGAGGATGGAGGTGAGAGACTGACTTGGTCCGTGTGTGTGTGGATAAACTGTGATCCAGGGCCAAAATATCAAAATAACTACACATTTGGGACTTGTGAATCCAGGCAGCTCCTTGGAAGAACTCAGAAAGCAGTACTGTTTTGGGCAAGACGTTCCCTCATCCTCCACTGGCCGGGTTTATTCTTGTCCATAAAGCTCTTTGGCTTTGTGAGACTAAGGCAGAAGGCTATGTATACACAGCAGAGAGACCGAGGCTGCAGCTGTTCTGCAGAATTAATGCAGTTTGACACCACTTTAACTGCCGTGGCTCAATGCTATGGGATTCTGGGATTGGTGGGTTATTGTGGCACCAGAGGTCTCTGCATGTAAGTTTATCTAGTTCAATCACATCCAGTAGTTTTATTAGCCACTCATCAATTGAGTTCCAATATTTAGGCAAGAGAATGCATACCATATATAGAATTAATTTCCAGTGTTCCTTTTGAGTTGCTTTGTCTAATACTGATGTCATGTTAATCAAAAATAATTCAGGTCTCATAGGGATACATTTCCCTGTAATTTGTGACATTTTAGTGTGTATTGATTTCCAGATTCCAAAGTATGATTGACAATACTTGGATATTGCTTGGCCAAACGTATCCAGGGTTTCATCTGTGAAGTGTTGGAGGTTATGTGAGAGTTCTGCCTAAGGAACACTCCATGGAGTAATGTGAGTTTATTGAGCCAAGAATCTGTACTAGTTGATGCTTAGTCTTCTCTCCTTCGCAGACCTAGATTTGCGTGTCAAATCCGAAGGCCTTGAAACTATCCTGCCATCAGCCCAAAGCCGGTCTTATTTCAAAAGCGTCTCCATCACAAAAGTGGTGGCACCAGATGGGGTGAGTCACGTGGAATGGCACCAAAACTGTGTGTGTGTGAGTGCATCTGTGTACTCCCTGTTGAAAGGTACCATCAGAAAGCAAAGGTATAAAATTACCTTCAGGGTATGTGTATAAGGTATGTGTGAAACACAAATGAATTTTGTGTTTAGACTTGAGTCCCAGCTCCAAGATATCTCATTAAGTATATGCAAATATTCCAAAATTAAAAATAAAATCCAAAATGCCAAACACTTCTGTTCCCAAGCATTTGAGATAAGGGAGATTCAACCTGTATTGTGAGGGGAGGGGATGTCACAATGTTTTTAAATCGGGGCAGTTGGGGGCTGGTGGAAGATTTGGAGGGCCGCAAAACCCAGGTCTAGAAGCCGCATGTGGCCCACAGGCTGGTCTTTCCCTATCCACATGTTATACTGTCTCCCTCAGTTTTGGTATCTCAGCCATTTTCCCTCTCCTTTTCCTTCAGACAGTTGAGGAACGCCGGACGGTGCGTGACAATCAAGGCCATGAGGAGACGGTTGTCACTCGCCGGAGCGGAGGGGAACCAATTCTGGATGGTGGCCGGCTGGGAGGACCAGGTGAGTGCCAGGTAGAGATGCCCACTTTTAGAGGAGAGCAGCGAAGAAGGGCAGTGTATCTTTTGTGTGCCATTCATGTGTGCCAGATCCTTAGAAGCCCAGTTTTGCTCATATTTTAAAAAGGTTTGTAATCCATATGCTTACCTTGAGAATTGTAGGTTCATAGACAGTGCTTGCTGAAATCTTGGATTTAAGGTGCATTTTGTGCATGCATAATTTCCTTTTATGGCTCAGGACAGAGATAGGAAAGTTAATCAAAAGGGGCCAGTATTTTTCAGTTATTCATTAATAAGCTAAAAAATCTAAGTCAGTTGCATCTAGGTTTGGAAGGGAAGAAAACAGGCCTTGTATAATGTGCTAGACTTGAATTTATTGTTTTAATGTGTTTTAACTGGTTCCAAACCTTTTGGTGGTTTAATTGCTTTTTAACTTCTGCATGGTGTTAATCTTTACCTACAATTGTGTTAACTGTTGTAAGTCACCTTTCCTAGTCCCAAACTGGAGATCATGTGGGATATAAATAAATACAAATCTAACAACAGCTTAACTACTAGCTTTATGTCAAATTGCCATATACGTTTAAGTTAAATATCAGCTTTAAAAGCTTTACCAGGATGAAGCTGAGAAGTCAAATAATTAGTATTAATTCATTGTATCTCATATATATATATATATATATATATATATATATATATATATATATCCTGCCTGTCACCCCAGACTAGGATTTAAAGTACTTTGTGAAACTTAAAACAAATACAGTTACAATAGCAAAATCAGAAGCAAAATAAAGGCAGATGCTAATAAGAATCAATACAAAAACACAAAGAAAAACATTACGTGGCAGGAAGGCCAAAGCCTGGGAGCAATCACCAAGAAGGCCCTGTCTTCTGTGTTCCCACCAAACATGCCTGGAAGGTGATAGGCTTAGAGAAATGTTGCCCATTATTTTAGAGATTTTCTGCCGTCCCGGCCCCAGATGGTACAACCCTTCCTCCAACAAGAGTTGCTTTGGCCCTTAATTTCATTGCACCCCTTTGCAAGTAGAGGCTGCTTCCCAGCAACAAATGTGAAAAGAGAACTGGGGAGGAAAAATGAAGTTGAGATAGTGGAGCAAGAGCAGCTCAGTTTCCAATTCACTGTGTGACGCTTTTCACAGGCCCACGCCACAGAGAGAACCTGAATGACTCTTCTTCCATCCTGGACACCTTCCGCCGTTGGTTCTCAAGCCGATAGTGCTGCCTAGTGGGTAGCATTAGAGGTAAAGGGGTAGGGTTGCAGGGGCCACTCTCCAGCTGTTTGAGCCAACCCACCCTCTCAGAGCTGCCCTTGCCAATGTTTCCACTCCAGACAAGGTGCTTTAGGACAGGGGTGGGCAATGTGGCCTGAGACCCACATGTGGCCCCAGGACCAATTGAATGGCCCTCAGCAGTCAATAATTTATTTTTTTCCGTCTAGGGGTCGTGGAGGGTATTTTTGCCACATCTTTTGCTACCCTGGGGCATTTTTGGCCCAGGAAAAGCCTTTTTCTAAAATGGGAAGCAATGCCCTTCAAATGCAGTGGATTTGGTTGGACAACACTACACACTGCACCCAAGTGCATTGTACCATTAATACATTTTAAAAATTACAGGGAGGAACCATACTAGCTAAAGAAAAAAGATGTCCCAGATAGCACTCATAATAGGGGAATCACTCTGGGGGGTGAGAGGGGGTACAGACCACACTGGGTGACACCTCAGAGGGGAGTGAACAACTCTGGGGTGGCCATTCCCATCTGTCTCAAGACCTTCTCTGGCTGCCCTCTCTGCTAGCCAGGGTCCCTCTGCCAGCTATGGCCACTGGAGGTGGGTTGAGGCATTGCTGCCACCCAGCAATCCCTTCTGGGTCTGTCAGGGCTGAGGAAGAAAGGAAGTCGCCTTGCTTTCCTACTTGGCCAGCAGCCCTGCACATCTGGAAGGGCTTGGCAGGTGGCAGGAATGCTCCACCTGCACTATGGCAGAGGCGCCCTAGCTGGCATAGGAGGTGGCTGAAGGTATGTGCCAGGCAGTCCAGGGGTGACAGCATGAGTTACCTCACTGGAGTGACACCAACCTTAGTGGTGCCAATACCCATAAACTGAACAGAGGAAGGACATTTGCATTTTCGAAGCTCTGTGTTGACTCTTGGAGGTCCAAGGGGTAATTTGGCTCAAAGCTGGTCTCCAGAAAAGCCCAGCAAAGAGGCAAGGTGTGCTGTGGGGTTTTTTGTCTCGCTGTTCGGTTAACTGTGCGTCTTCTTCTCTCTGCTCCATGCCATCTAGGTGACACCCGCTGCTCTCTGTCCCACCTTGGAAGCCAACTACGACTCCAGCTCCTGCCTTGTATCTAATTTCTTACTTGTGTGAGTTCAGCTGCTGGATTGCCCGTCTGTCTTCTGAGAAGGCCTTGCAGCCAAGAAAAATGACAATGAAATAAAGTCTCTATTTATTCTTTGAACGTATTTGGGTGCTCTTGTGACATGCAAAGTCTCTGTCAAGGGGGAAATTGGGGCCAACAAATTACCAGGGCTGCCTTCTTAAGAGGTTTGAGTAGGGTGGGCAACTTCAGCCAGTGAGGCAGAATCTGGCCTTCATGTCTTCCCAAAAAGACCACGCTCCTCCTCCATGTCACCATGATTTGGTGGTTTCCTAGCCTTTTCCCTGGATGCGAACAGATCAAAATGCTTCTCTTAAGGCTTCATTACTGACAGAAAGGGCTTTCTGTCATGCTGGTCTTTTTTTGCCCCATCCCCATTGAGGCTGCCATCCTTGCTATCTTTCTGACAGCAGGCGAAACCTTGCTTATTTCAGCAGAACTTTGAGGACTTAGAGGGAACGGGCCTCGCATTTATATGTTGGATTATCGCTTTCTTTTTTGTGGTTTATGTTTTTAAACAAGTTTTAAATTTGAAGGAATTTGCTGCTGCTCCATAGACGACACAGAACAGTGGACTCAAACTACAGGGAAAGAGATCTCATCTAAACATTTGAAAGAACTTTCTGACGGTAAGAGCTGTTCAACCCTGGAACAGGCTACCTTGGAGTATGGTGAAGTCTCCTCTTTTGGAGGTTTTTAAACAGAGGTTGGAAGGCCATCTATTACAGGGAGTTATTTCCCTGCAAGATAGAAAGGTTGGCGTGGATGACTATTGGGGTCCTTTCCAGCTTTATGCGTCTATTAAAACTTTGATGGTTTAATTACATTTTAAACAAATGAATATGGTAATTATTTAGCTATCTTTGTTTAGTTGGATAAGGCAGGATACAGAGCTCAAAAACAGCTCTGGAGGCCATGTGTTATACTCTTCCGCTGTCTCTGGTTCTCTGGTGCTCAGGATACCCTCTGTTTCCAGTCCACCCACACAGACTCCTTTACTATCTGTAATTTCATCATCCATCTTCATTAAGTGCTTTCTTAACAGTTTTAGTATATATCCCTGGAGTCTTTCTCTCTCTCTCTCTCTCAGGCTTTAGATACCAACCTCCATTTTAATAGCTGGTTGGGTTTGGGTCAGCGTCTGGTAGCAATGCATCCCAAGGATGTCAGGGTGATTGAAGACACCACGCATGTTGTAAAATCATCATAGGTTTGTGAAACTGAATGCCACCAGAGTTACCACGGCTGTTTTACTGAGTGTTTTCATCAGCTAAGATAAGGACAGAGTTCCTGAGAGTTCCTGCATGGCAGGGAGTTGGACTGGATGGCCCTTGTGGTATCTTCTAACTCTATGACTATGACAGTTGCAAGAAATAGTGCCTTTTCAGGAGTAGCCCCATGACCGTAGATGAGGAATGTGAAAGGGATCTAGGAATCTTAGACCACAAGCTAAGCATGAGCCAACAGTGGGATAAAGCAGCTTAAAAAGCCAACATGATCCTAGACTGCATCAGTAGGTGTATAGTGTCTAAATCAAGGAAAGTAATAGTGCCACTCTATTCTGCTTTGGTCAGGCCTCACCTGGAATACTGTGTTCATTTCTGGACACCACAATTCAAAAAGGATATTGACAAGCTGGAACACGTCCGGAGGAAGGTGGCCCAAATATTGAAAGGTCTGGAAACCCAAAAGCCCTGGGAGGAGCGGCTTAGAGAGCTAGGTATGTTTAGCCTGTGGAAGAGAAGGTCAAGAGGTAAAGTCATAGTTAGGTTGAAATATTTAAATTTAAGGGATGTCAAAGGGATAGAGAAAATGTGTTTTCTGCTGTTCCAGAAACTAGGACACGGAGCAGTGGATGCACACTACAGAAGAAGAGATTGCACCTCAACATTAGGCAGAACTTCCTGGTGGTAAAAGCTGTTTGATAGTGAAAGATGCTTCCTTGAAGAGGAAAATCTCCTCTCCTTTTCCACCTGTTGAATTAAATGAGTGCAAAGCACTTGCAGCGACTGAAGTAAGCTGGTGACAAAGGAGGAAGTGGGAGGGAGAGAAACTGGCATTTTAAAAGCAAGTGGGAAAATGGGATGGTAGAGAATTAATCAGAACTGTGTTTTTTTTAATGGGTTTTTCGGGCTATGTGACCATGTTTTATGTTTTAGAAGGCCACATAGCCTGAAAAACTCACAAAAAAACATGGATGCCAGCCATGAAAGCCTTCGACCTCATATTAATCAGAACTGTCTCTGGCAAATTGGGGCAGTTGGAGGGTAAGCTACTTTTTTAGATGCTGCTGGCATTGTAAGACTGATTGAATTTTGCACATGGCATCATAAGAAGATGTTCTAAAATAAAACACCCCATGGGTGGGATTTTTTTTTACAAGCTCCTCTGCCATTCAAACACCATCTGTATTTAAACTGGAGATGTGTTCTTCCATATGTTCTTGGATTCCAGTTCCAATCATCCTCTGCCATTGACCATGATGGCTAGGGCTGATGGGAACTGGAGTGCATGAAGAGCCACCAGTTCCCCATCCATAGTCTAAACCAGCAGCATGAAACTTGGACCGTCCTGGTTTTTATTATATTTATAAATAATAGTGGTAGTTGTAGTAGTATTTTTGCCCTACAACACTGAGCAATCCAAGCCAATAGTGAATGATGATGGGACCTGCAGTCCAGCATCACAGGTTGCCCACCTTGCTTTGGTAGCACATAGAACAATTTGTATGTGGAATTTGACTAAAGTATATTCTGTCAGTATTACATAATGTGTACTGGGTACACATGTTCTCTTTGTGTGTATACATCACATGCAGAAAGAGAACACCAAAACATGGTTAAGTCTTATAGAGATGGAAAACCTCACCTCCAAACTGGACGGCCAACATCAAAATGGCCACACCAGCATCAAGTGAATGGATAAGGCTTATCTATTCTTCATTAATATCTCTTGTCATCATGACCACACACCAATGTTGCTTGACCCCATGTGTCCTAATCTTCATCTGTGGAACACAGAATCATAGAGCTGGAAGAGACCCCAAGGGCCATCCAGTCTAATCCCATTCTGCCATGCAAGAACTCATATTCAAAGCACCCCTGACAGATGGCCATTCAGCCTCTGTTTAAAGACCCCCAAGGGTCAAATATCTGGAGGTATGAGCAGACAACATACCTGTGCCTTCAAGTCATTTTTGACTTATGGTGACCCTAGGGCAAACCTGTCTTAGGAAGATATGTTCAGAGGTGGTTTGTCCTTGCCTTTGCTTGGGGCTAAGAGCATGTGACATGTCCAAAGTCACTCGCTGGGCTTCATGGCCAAGGTGGGAATTGAACCCTGGTCTCCAGAGTCATAGTCCAACACTCAAACCACTATGCCACGCTGGCTGAATAGCAATTCCTAGAAGTCCTTTGCCAGCACAGTCTAGGATGAAGGACGCTGGGAAGTCCAATGTCATCCAAAGGGCTGCATGATTCCCACCTCTGGACTCGACCGCGAGCTCCGGCTGATTCCAGGGATCTTCACTCCCACACCAGAGGAGTGTAGAGATACTTTGGCCTTGCTCCAGAAAGGTCTGTGTCCCTTTTGCAATGTGCCCTTTTGCCCTTATGCAACGTCCCTGGTGCAAGTCAGTGGAGCATCATTATCAACAGTAGCGATAAAGTGGCACATGGGAGCTGATATATAAGCTCCCTTTGGGGAGGCTGCTTTACCATCCCCATTCCACCTTGTAGTGTCTAGTCTGTGCCCTTCTGGATGGCAATGATTTACACCCGCTTCTTGGCCCGGGTGCGAGCCTGTGTCCGTCTTCGCAGAGTCCTGGTCCGGCAGTGCCTCGCAGAATTCTTGGGGGTCTTTATCCTGATTGTGAGTTTTCCATTTTGGATGGGAAATAGTGGGAAGAAGTAGAGTTCTGTTGTGGTCATGGATTGGAGATCATGACAATTACAAAGGGGACAGAATCGAAGAGCTGGTCTGCTTGGTCTACATTAGCTTTCTTCAACTTAGTGATTGTTGGGAGTTTTAGATGATAATCCCCATCATCCCTGAATATTAGCCATTTTGCATGGGGATGATGGGAGCTGTATCCCAAAACATCTGGAAAGTGCCAAGTTGGGGAAGCGGAGGCCATCAGAGCACTGAATTGTTGCTGCTAACTCACTTCGGCTTTTAAAAAGCACCTTTTCTAAGCTGCACTGAGTTCCACTTCTGGGGAACGAGTGGGATGCTAATAATAATAATAATAATAATAATAATAACAACAACAACAACAACAACAACAACTACTACTACTGCTACTTGTTACTGTTAATGCATTACAATTAAAAATGCATGCAGCTTGTTAAGTTGCTTCAACCTCATTGTTTCTGGTCACTTTTTAGTTCTTAAAATGGGATGGAGGGAGAAGAATCCATCTTGAAAAGTAAAGATGGCCAATTTTTTTTTTTAAATATGCCTCCCAAAGTTTCAAATGTTAAAATCCTGTTGGTTAATTTCAAATGGAGTAGTCCAACTGAATCAAATTTTGAAAGGCAAGTCAACACACAGGCAAATAAATCCCCTTGATTCCAGGAAGCCGACTCCAGCCAAATTCAGGCACAGAAGAACAAATAGTTGATTGATTGATTTTATTTTAATTTATTTCAAGGCATGTTGCAGTCATTTAAAAAAACAGAACTAAAACACCAATTACAAAAAGTTTTTTAATATACGTGTGTGTGTGTATAATTAAACGTTACCAACATTAAAACATAAGTAAAACAGCATACAGTTAAAACCAGTAAAAACTATTAAAACACAAAGACATTAGTATGCAATATCCATCCATCCATCCATCCATGAACATGAATATGCAGGTGTGTGTGTATGTATGTATGTATGAATGTATGTATCTGTATATGTGCAGCAACTGCAAATATATATGCATGCAAACCTTCCAATGTCCCAGTTTGGCAGGGACAGTCCCAGTCAATCCTCTGCCATCCCACTTTCTTGGCTGCTTATGACATGTCCTGGTTTCTCTCTTCTCCTGCTTTCCTCCTTTGTCTTCCATTTGCTTCAATTGCTGCAAACTGAATCTGCGCTCAGTTAGCAGGAGGGAGAAGATAGGAGACGCTTGCTATTTGTGGTTTGTCTCTTAGTGTCTTTTCCTTCTTTAGGCTTTCCTAAACTCAGCACATAAATTCCAGAGATTCTCTACCTGAAATAGTAGCTTGGCGCTCTCTTTCCCATTCATGTTTTTTGCTCTCTCACGCTCCAATGTCGTCTTGGTTTTCATCTGTGAAATGTCGGAGAGTGTGATACACGTAGTGACTTTTTCTAGTTCTTCTGTGACTTTGGAAAGGAATGTCTCCATCCTTGTCTATTCCCCCTTAAAATAACACAGGAAAGTTAACAGCTAAACCATGCCTTCTAAGAAAATTGTAGCTACAAGTTAAGGGAAAATAAGGGGGGGAATGAAAAGAAATGACTAAAATGGCAGAACTAAAGAAATCAGGAATTAAATAAATCACAGAAAGTAAGAGATTCCTAGAAGGCAAGGGTTTCCAATTAAACTGAGCACTGGCTTAACCTGGAAACATTTTGTCTTCATGGGCTAGCAGGTTATCTTCTTTACATTTATATTCCAGCTTTTTCCTCTGGCAAGCTCACATTGGCTCTCCTCCTCTTTGTTTTATTCTCATAGAATCATAGATTTCTTACAACAACCTTTTGTGGTAGGCCAGGTGGCGAGAGATTGGCCAAAGACAGTGATGGCCAAACTCTGGCCCTCCAAGTGTTTTGGACTTCAGCTCCCAGTGGCCTCAGCCATCTTGGCAAATGGTCTGGGATTCTGGGAGCTGAAGTCCAAAACACCTGGAGGGCCAGAGTTTGGACATCACTGGTCAAAGATGCCACAACAAACTACCATTCCCATTATTCCATAGCACTGAGCTGTGGCACTTAATGTGGTGTCAAACCGGATTGTTTCTGCAGTGTGGATGCAGCCAGAGGGAAGCAGAACCTGGATCTCCCAAATCCCAACCCAGTGCTCTAACAGTTATTTCACACAGACTTCGAGTTTTGCAGTGTTCACAACCTCTGTTCAAATGGAACATCTGTGTTTACTCCAAATGGAGAATGTGACAGAACTCAGCTAGTTCGATTTAATTCCTTGTTGGTTGTGGTTGTGTGTCTTCAAGCTGTTTTTTGTCTTAGGGCAATCCTATCCTGGGATTTCCTTGGCAAGATTTGTTGAGAGGAGGTTTGTCATTGCCTTCCTCTATGGCTGAGAGAGTGTGACATGCCCAAGGTTATCCAGTAGATTTCCATGGCTGAGTGGGGATTTGAACCCTGTTCTCTAGAATTGCAGTTCAACACTCAAACCACTACTGGTTACACACACATAGAAATACATACACTGCCAGCCCCACCATGAGGCAGGCGCAAGTGGCTGCAAGATGTTTAAAAAGATGGTTTCGCTTCTTGTTCCTTGTGAATGAAATCTGTACCCAGCTGAATGGCTCTGTCTGGACTCTAGCATGCATCTGTAGAGAACCACATCCATAAACACATAAATCAGTGCAAGCAATGCACCATGCGACCCATGCCGCCATTTAATCTGCACACCATAATCGGGTTGCATGCACCTTTTGCAAGGATCCATGGCTGCACATGAGAGCACCGATGCACCATGCAGGGGGCATAATGCAGTGAAATAAATCCCTAAATAATCATTCATAGCCCTAGGAGGTAAGTCAGGCAGTGAGAGCTAGGAAACAGAGGCCTGAAATTATCCAGAGAGCTTCATGACTCTGATGCTACATCCGCACTACCGAAATAATCTGTCTTGACGCCACTTTAACCACCATGGCTCAAGGCTGTAGAATAAAAACACCCAACATGGAGCTCAAAGCATTTGCATTAGCTTGCACTTTTAACACCTGGCCAATATAATTTGGAATGGCTAATACCTTATTATGTGTGGCAACGTGTCTTGGGCTCACTTTTTCCCTGAGTAGATCTTTAACCGAAAGGAAAAAACAACAACATTCTGTTGGATTTTTAAACCAGGAGAACAGAAACCATTGCAAAGTTAAAGGGATAACAGGCAGAACGGAGCTGCCCACGATGCGCAGCAACGGTGTGTGGGCAGTGATCCTTGGCATGAAAATGAGGGTGTGCATGCTTTCATAGGGCTGGAAAGTCCTCTAATCCAGCCTTCCATCACTGCAGGGATCTGGAGCTAAAGTAGCCATCAGTTGAGTAAACCTCTGTTTAAAATCGTCCAGTGGGCAGAATAGCCCACCATCACCTGAGGAAGCCTGTGGTGTTGTTGTTGCTGTTGTTGTTGTCAGCTGCCTTCAGGTTATCCCCAACTCATGGTGACCCTCTGGATATCTCCTAGACCTCCTGTCCCCCACGTCTCAGCTAAAGTCCTGTAGATCCATGCCCATGGAATCCCTAAATGAGTCTATCCATCTGATGTGGGGTCTTCCTCTCATTTTACTACCTTCTACCTTTCCTTGCATCGTTGTCTTTTCCAATGAGTTCTGCCTTCTCATGATGCTCATGATGTGGTCAAAGTATGACAGCCTCAGTTGATCATCTTGGCTTCCAGGGACATGTCCAGCTTAGAATCATAGAATCACAGAATCATAGAGTTGGAAGACACCACAAGGGCCATCAAGTCCAACCCCATTCTGCCATGCAGGAACTCTCAATCAAAGCATCCCCGATAGATGGCCAGCCAGCTTCTGTTTAAAGATCTCAAAGGAAAGAGACTCCAATACACTCCGAGGAAGGAGTGTGTTCCACTGTCAAACAGCCCTTACTGTCAGGAAGGTCCTCCTAATGTTGAGGTGGAATCTCTTTTCCTGGAGCTTGCATCCATTCCTCCAGGTCCTACTCTCTGGGAGCAGCGGAAAACAAGCTTGCTTCCTCCTCAATATGACATCCTTTCAAATATTTAAACAGGGCTATCATATCACCTCTTAACCTTCTCTTTTCCAGGCTAAACATCCCCAGCTCCCTAAGTCTCTCCTCGGGTATGGTTTCCAGGCCTTCACCATTCCATTCGCTCGCCTTTGGACACGCTCCAACTTCTGCACATGCTTACTTTATTGTGGTGCCCAGAACTGGACACAATATTCCAGGTGGGACCTGACCAGAGCAGAATAGAGTGGCACTATTACTTCCCTTGATCTAGAGACTATACTGCTATTGATGCAGCCTAAAATTGAATTGGCCTTTTTTTAGCTGCAGCATCACATTGTTGACTCATGTCCAACTTGTGGCCTACTTGGACTCCTAGATCCCTTTCACACGCATAAGTCTCCATAAGCCAGGTGTCTCCTATCCTATACCTGTGCATTTCATTTTTCTGACCTAAGTGCAATACCTTACATTTCTCTCTGTTGAATTTCATTTTGTTAACTTTGGTTCAACTTTCTAGTCTATTCAGATCATTTTGAATTTTGATCCTGTCCTCTGGGCTATTAGTTAAACAAGTTCCTAAAGCAGCTTGTTCTGTCAAGGACCCATTTGTTTGTCCTTTTGGCTTTCCACAGCAGTCTTCTCTGGCTACCACCTTTACTGTCCAGCTCTCACATCCATAGCAGGTGATGGGGAAAACAATAGACTGGACTATTCTGACTTGAATGCTTAGTCGCAGAGCTTTACTCTTTAGGAACTTGTCTAGTTCTTTCATGGTTGCCCTTCCCTTTCCTAGTCATCTTCTGATTTCCTGACTGCAGTCTCCATTCTGATCAATATTTGATCCAGGTTATTAGAACTCTTTAACTATTACGATTTCCTCATTATCTACATTGAAGTTATGTCACTTCTCCATGGTCATTCATTTTGTTTTCTTTGTCTTCAGCATTCAGTTTGGCTTTGCACTTTCTTCCTTGACCTTCCTTTTCTATTTGCATTATTCCACTGTATTATTTCCAGTGTATTATTCCACTGTCAAACAGCTCTTGGCAGTTTATCACACTGGGGCTGATTTTGGCATTAAAGAGAGATTAAAGCGCATTTAAAGCATCCCACAAACAAAGCAAAAATGGTGGGTAATGGCACGAATGATTATCGCACTCAGTCACGCAAATAAAGTGATATTGGAACTGCATTGTCGCTGAAATCCCAAAAGTAAAAAGATGTGCTTTAATGCTTCTTTGTGACCACTTTAATGGCGGGTTTTGTGCGACAATGTGTGAATTTGTAATTATATGATTTTTCTGGGATATTCACGGGATAAACTCCCAATCTCCTTTGTGTGATAAACTCCTTACTGTCAGAAAGTTCTTCCTAATGTCGTGCTGGGACCTCTTTTCCTGTAGTTTGTATCCATTGCATATAACCATGACTAGAGAACAACCATACCAAATGAAACAACAACCATAACTAGAGAAAGCAACTCCCAGAATCTTTTAACCGTCCTTGCTGGGCATTTTGGGATTTGTCACCCTCCAAAGCTGCCTTTTGCCAGCTCCATGGCCAGCTATCATAATCTCTAAGTTAATTATTTTATTTTTTGTATTGACTTTATTTATATGCTGCCTTTTCCCACGCCCAGGACCCAAGGCTGCTTCTGTAACAACAAATTCAAAGCGCTTACAGAAAAAAGTTTTCAAACCCATTTTAAAAATGACATTAAAACACTACAAAACTTGTTTGCTTGTTCGGGTTTTCAGTGTGGGCTTATCTCCAATTATGATTTCTGCATGTGCTGTTATTATCGCTTGGCCTCTTGCAAAGTGCATACCATCTCCTCTTTTTCTTGGTAATTGTCTAAATGGTTCCTCATTGCAATTCAGGAATGAATAAGATGTGGATGGACTGTAAATGCTCAGAATGATGAACTTTGTGTGCTGATAACAGACCAGGTAACCACCTTTCCCTTCACATCTTGCTTTGTATCTTTATAATATTTCAAATGGCCATGAGATATTTGTGCTATCTTTGATGAGTACAGGTTTATGAGCTGTTTTTTCTTTCTCTACTTCCTAAAGGTGATTTGTTTCACTGCTCTGAGAGACAGAATGATGGGCTAGATAGTCCTTTGGCTCAGCTCTCCTTCATAGAATCATAGAGTTGGAAGAGACCCCAAGGGCTATCCAGTCCAATCCCCTGCCATGCAGGGACTCTCAATCAAAGCATCCCTAACAGATGGCCATCCAGCCTCTGTTTAAAAACCTCCAAAGAAGTAGACTTCACCAACCTTAGATGCAGGATTTTCCCCTGTCAGACAGCTCTTATGCTCGGGAAGTTCCTCCTAATGTTTAGGTGGAATCTCTTTTCCTGGAGCTTGCGTCCATTGCTCTGGATCCTATTCTCTAGAGCAGCAGAAAACAAGCTTGCTTTTATCATCACTGTTCTGTCTCAGGCAGCACTGAAGGATAAAACAGTCCATGGGCCATTTCACTATGGATTCGATTCCTCACTTGGCCATGAAATGATTGAATTTGCTTGGTGATTGTTGTTAGCCTTCAAGACCTTAAGGCGAACCTGTTATGGGGTTTTCTTGGCAAATGTATCTGAGGAAGGAGACTGAAGTCTAAGAAAGCTCATGCTGACAACTTCCTTCTTTTAGTTAGTCTCAAAGGTGCTACAAGATCTCCCTACATACTTCTTCAGAGGGGGTTTGCCATTGCCCTCCTCTGAGGCTGAGAAGGTGTGATTTGCCCAAGATCACCCAGTGGGTTTCCATGGCTGAGTTGGGATTTCAACCCTGAGTTTGACACTCAAACCACGACACCACACTGGCTCTCCAGGGAAGCAGACTGCAGCCAACACTCACAGCAAGTCCTTCCTGCTCCTCTTCTTCATCTCCTTCCATCCTTGTTTTTCTCTCCCCCAGGTGATAACTCTGAGTGCATCTGCACAGTCCACCACCAGCGAGGGACGAAAGGGTGGCTATTTCAGCTCGGCCCTGGCGGGTGGTGTTGCCGTGATGGTGGCCATCCACATTGCAGGAGGCGTCTCAGGTGAGCCAGGGTGCACTTTTGTGTTCTGGACAGAAACCTGGTCTATGTTTTCCATGCGCTTCTGTCCTCCCAGGATCACTTTTTGCACAAACACCGGGCCCCTTATCTCCTCCGACTCTCTTATCTCCCCTGACCTTAGGTCCTCAGTCCCTTGGTACATGACTCAGTCAAATCATGCAGGTAATCTGTGGCAGTAAACATGGAGTGCATCTTCACTACTAGGCTTGCCTGGCCACTAATCTCCAATTTTCAGGGTTTATTATCGCCAGATAGGAGTTATTATTTGTTGTCGTTGTGTGCCTTCAAATCATTTCTGACTTATAGCAACCTTAAGGCGAACCATCATGGGGGTTTCTTGCAAGATTTATTTGCAAAAGGAAGTTTGCCATTGCCTTCCCTTAAGGCTGAGAGTGTGTGACTTGCCCACAGTCATCCAATGAGTTTCATGGGTGAACTGGAAATCAAACCTGGGTCTCCATAGTCCATAATCCAGCACTCAAACCACTATGATCTGATGCAGTTTTTGTTCATTTTATGTTTGATCTCTTCTCTCTTTCACAGGGGGGCATTTGAACCCAGCTTACTCACTCGCCATGTGCCTAGTGGCTGAGTGCCCATGGTGGAAACTGCCCATCTTCTCCACTGTCCAGATCGCGGGCGCTTTTTTCGGTGCAGGCACTGTCTATGTCCTATATCATGGTAACTAACCTTCTGACATTTGGCGGAAAAAAAGCAAGAAGAAATTAAAAGGGGAGCTGCCTGAAAAGTTTGGGATCACTTGGTTCATAGTTTTGCTGTTACATATTCACAGCCTTTCTGCATTGATTGACTCTGCAACAGCTTGCTTGCCCTCCTCTGATGTAAATGTCAAGAGAGTGTCTGTTTTTTGTGTTAAAGATAGACTAAGAAGCCATAAAGAGGCCCTGATATCAATAATCGACAGCAAGAAGTAGCTGTCAGCAGTTGCAAGGTACAATCCCTTGCAAAATGGCATCTAGATGTACTGCAGGGGACAACTGGCCTGGTTTTCATCTTTCAAACATTGGAGGGCATCAGGCTTTGGGTAGGCAGTGTGTTTAGGGGCCAAGTAAAAAAGTTAGGGGCCACGTGCAACTCATGGTCTGCATTTCTACCACCCCAGTCTTGAGTAATGGGAAAATCAAAATGGCTGGTGTCCTCTTCTTCCCTACCTACAGATGCCATTCACCACTATAGCAATGGGACCCTCAAAGTTACCGGACCCCGTGAAACGGCCTCTATCTTTGCCACCTACCCAGCTCCTTACCTGTCACTGTGGAATGGCTTCTTTGACCAGGTAAAAGCACCAGCTCTTCCCCCCAGAAAGTATGATGCTGTCATGACAGTGCCAACTTTTGCCCATCGCAATCTGGATACTTTTGTTGGCTCTCTTCTGCCTTCATTGAGTCCTGCCAAGACGGACGATCTGGGGAACCTGCTGTAGACTTACCCCAAAGAGCTTGGAAATTGAAAAGTTTTAAAAGGTAAGGAAATGATTTCGATATGGGATAGACTTTCTCATGCTGGAGAGGTGATAATATTGGGCAGGAGATGAACATCATCTCAGCTGGTTTAAGGCAGACTCCAGTTTTGAGAAAAGACTGGACCATGGTAACAGAGCATGTGTTTTGCACACTCATGACACCAGGCTTTGTTCTGGAATATGTTCCAACTTTTAGTCCAAACTTGAAATGAACTATTCAAAATGCAGAATCCATTTGGGGGAATTTTTTTAAAAAACACCCATCTTCTTCCCTCATATCTTTGGGTCATATTGCTGAGTTTCCTTCTGTTTCTTAACCAAATACATAACCCAGAAGTGACTGGAAATCTACTCTCAGATTTTGTTTCCTTTATCCTTTAAGATTGAACTAAAATTCAGAGCAGATTCACCAACTTGCCCTTGCATATCTGTCCTTGCATGGTGGGGTGGAAGGTGGCACTGGTCTCACAGTATCTGATGGGGAGAGCCAGCATGGCATAGTGGTTTGAGTGTTGGTCTCCAACTCTGGAGACCAGAGTTCGATTCCTAGCTCCGCCATGAAAGCCACTGGGTGACCTTGAGCAAGTCACACACTCTCAGCCTCAGTGGAAGGCCATGACAAACCACCTCTGAAGAAATCTTGCCAAGACAACCCCATGATAGGCTCACCATACTTTGGAAATGACTTGAAGGCACACAACAGCAACAACCTGATGGTAGGGCCAACTCTGCTTGTGATGCTTTGCTCAAGGCTCATTCTGTTTCGTTCCATAACAGACGCTGGGGACTGCGGTGCTTCTGCTGAGCATCCTGGCTATCATTGACTCTCGGAACAAGCGCATCCCTCACGGTCTGGAGCCCTTTGGTGTCGGGATGCTGGTGGTCTCTCTCACCCTGGCCATGGGGGCCAACTGCAGCTGTGCTATCAATCCAGCCAGGGATCTGGGCCCCCGACTCTTTACTTATGCAGCTGGATGGGGCTCTGAGGTGTTCAGGTAGGTGCAGAAGTGCCTTGTGGCTAGCAATTGGACTTCCGTGCTTGCTAAGGACCCCATCCCAGGTCTATGCAGAACGACAGAGTTCAGCCTGAACCCAAATACAAAATATGGTCCAAAAAACACTGCAGAAATCATCTAGTTTGAGATTGCTTTAGCTGCCCTAGCTCAGTCCTAGGGAATTGTAGTTTATTGTGGCACCAGTGTTCTCTGATAGAAAAGGCTAAATGTCTCACAAAACTAAAGTTCCCAAAATTCCCTAGCATTGAGCCAGGGCAGTTAAAGCGATTTCAAACTGGATGATTTCTGCAGTATGTTTTGGACCTATGAATCTGGTACCCTGATCTTGTGAGGTTCACCTGGTCCATTGTGGATCAGGGAGTCCTTCATGGTGGCACCCGCTGGGTCAGGGCTGAAAATCAATTGCAGGAGCTTAAAATATTCATGTTACCCCAGCACTGCACTTAAAATAAGAGAAATTCAGTGTGTCCTTGGTATCCGCTGGGGTTTGGTTCCAGGATCCCCCTGGATGCTCAAGTCCCATTAAATACAATGGTGTTATAAAATGGTGTCCCTTAGATAAAATGGCAAAAGCAAGGTTTGCTTTTTGGAATATATATATATATATATATATATATATATATATATATATAATATTTTCAAGCTGTAGATGCTTGAATCTGTGGATAAAGAGTCTGTGGCTAAGGAGGGCCGACTGTATAAGACAAACAAACTGCATACAATATATGTATGCAGAAAAGGGGGTATCAGAAGACTGTGTTCCAAAAGAAAAGGGACCTTAGTGGAATTTTCCAGAAAAGGGACCTCATAAGGTTCTGTTCTAGAAAGGGAGGGGGGTCAGGATACTGTGGAATATTCCAGAAAGTTGGGGGGGTCTGAAGAATTTCCTGGAACAATCCAGAAAAGGGCCCCCCAGAAGAGTCTATCCCAGATAAAAAAGCCTCAAAACAAGCTGGAATAAGTAAATATAACATAACAGAATATATAACATAACATAAAATTAATATAATATATTATAATATATATTTGACATACCTGTATAATTAGGACAGGGTGGTTTTTAATACGAGGTGTATGTTTTTAGTTTAACTTTTGTATATATTTGTAGTAATTTTTATACTGTTTTAACTGAGCGGTTTTAATTGCTTTGCATTTGTATCGTGACATTTTAATAATGCTTTTGTCTTGCCTTGGGTCCCTTTTTTGGGGGAGGAAGGCGGCACAGAAGTGAAATCAATAAAATACATAATGGATTCTCAAATCCACTTTTTAAACTAGCGCTGGAAACTACTGGTGGTGGGTCCCGGTGGTGGCTCCAATGGTGGGCGCAGCGACTGGCACGACCGTGTACCAGTTCGGAGTGGCGTTTCATCACCCGCAAAGCCCAGAGGAAGAGGAAGAAGAGGTTCCTAAATCTGAGAAACATCCCCAAGTAGCGGAGAAGGAGATGGAAATTCCTATTTACGCTGTGAATATGTATGCAGAGACATGGACAGACCCAGTAGCTGGGACTGAGCAAGCTAACAAGCCTGGCCAATGAGAAGAATGCCAGTTCTGCTTAAAACTAGAGGGTTGGGGAGAATTTACCCCAGATCCTTTTATTTGTACATACTGAGTGGAGCTGATGTTACTAATGTTATGACTGGCATGGTGTTTGTGTATGAGAGGTTTTGTTTTTAAAGGACCCACAAAGGACCATCTTGTTCAATGCCACCTGTTCCATCTCTTAAGATGCTGACCTCAATACCTTTGCATTTCAGCAGCGATGGCCCTCCAGGTGTTTTGGACTTCAGCTCCCAGAATCCCAGACTATTGGCCAAGGTGGCTGGGGCTTCTGGGAGATGAAGTCCAAAAACCTGGAGGGCCAGAGTTTGGACATCACTAAGGCTTACTGTATATACTCATGTATAAGTCTAGAAATGTTAGTCAATAAATTGACTCCAAAAACCCGAGTCGACTTATCCACGGGTCAATGTAAATACTGTACTGTATTTCAAATCTTATTAAAAAAGGAACCATCCCCTGGTGAAAGGCTAGATGTCATCTGTTCTGGAAGCGCTAACACCCCCTTTATATTCTCTCATCCATCAAACCTTTAGTATCAGCACAAACAGTTATGCCTGCTGCAATTTTGTAAGCTTTCTGGCAATGTTTTCCTTTGCGTCATCCTTTGCATCATCCTATGTTACGTGCCCCTATGTTTTTCGCTCCACTTATCCATGAGTCATATCTAAATCCACAATTTTGGCCCCAAAATCTGCCCTTGACTTATACATGAGGTTGAGTATATACGGTACATCAGCATTATTGTCAATTTCCTTTCTTCACTCGAAACTCCATCTGCAACATTTTAACATTCAAACATTCAGACATCTTCAAAAATCAATTAAACAGTCAGACCTTCAAACACCTTCTTCATTAATTTGGTACTTTCTTAATTCTTTAACCTTCCACACATGCTTCCTATTTTCTCTCCTTTTCTTAATCCTTTCCTTGCCATCTCTCTTCCCATCTATTCTTTCATTTTTCCTTCTCACATCACCCTCTTTCTCTCCTTCTAACTCCAAACTAACCTCACTAACTTCCCCTACTATCATATCACCTACCTCTCTTACTCTTACCCTCTACTCACACTTTACCTTCACTTTAATGTCCCTCTTCCCTCGTATATTACCTTCTCGTATATTTACCTTTCTAACTCGAAACTTAGATCCTGTATAAACTCTTTTAGCCATTCCTTTCTCCAAATTCCACAGCCATCATTTTTATTTTTCTGTTTCAAAAACCTTTCTTCTGCTGTTCACTCTCCTTTCTACCCATCCGCTCTCTCTCCTTCTTCCACCTCACCTCTCTTTCCCTTTCTCACTCTTATTTCATAGGAGATTATCACACGGGGATTTAAAATGGGATTAAATGGAATGCTCCCATCACGACTGTGCGCTCGTGCAAAGATTTTCACATGACGTCGCACTCATCCAGTGCTTTGGTTGTGAATAACCCATAGTCATCCTGGAACTTCTCATTCACGGTGAATCCCTGTGAATGGTTTCTCAGTAGCGCTTTATCTGCGCTATTGCAGACGTGCGGAAGTCAATGACAATTCATTCGCGCTATTGCGGAGCTATCCGGCACCTTTTCCCAGACTGCTTTGCGGTATAGACAATTCATCCTTATTGCTGGGATCGTTTTTAGAGGAGATTTGTGTCCATTTGAGGAGCAGGGCACCATTTTGTTTGCACTAAATCAACATCATGCCCTTAAATATAGAAATGTTATTCTATACTCTTTGGGATGGAACCACATTTTTCAGACATGCGCATAGCGGGAAAAGGACGCATGCGTGAAACGTTCAGTCATGTTATCAGTCATTAAGATTAAAAAATACATTACACAATTCTTGACATGTGCCCAATGTACACACTTCATCCAAACCTCCGTTACATCCTAATCCTACATTCTTGGTTTTTGTTATCTACTCATTTGTCCTTCTCTCCATATCTATGCTACAAAATCTATATTCATTTTTTAAGTATCTGTTTTTCTTAAAATAGAGCCCGAAACAGACAGGCCAAAATAAAGCTGCTTCGGGTCACTTTGGAGGTATACTGTTTAAATGACATATGCATCTTAAGAGGCCAGAAGCTGCGCCAAAGCTGCGCTCCGGTTCTTAGGACTGGAGCGTGGGTTTGGTGTGGCTTCTGGCCTCTTAGGGCGCATGCATCATTTAAACAGCATACCTCCAATGTGACCCGAAGCAGCTTTATTTTGGCCTGTGTGTTCGGGCCCATAGTTACGTTGTTGTTGAGCTACTCTTAAAATGTCCCGGTTTCTCTCTCCTCCCACTCCCACTTTCACACTCAGTGTACTTCAGTGGCTGCAAACTTGAGTTCAGTGTGCAAGAGCAGTTTGAATCATAGAACCTAGAGCTGGAAGAGACCACAAAGTTAATCTATTCCAACCCGCCGCCATGCAGGAAGACACAATTCAAGCACCTCCAAAGCAGGAGATGCCACGACAGTCTAAACAGTCAACCAAACTACAAATCCCATGATTTCATTGGAGGCAGCCGTGGCAGTTAACATGGAAACACAGCGCTATAATTTTGCAATATGAAAGGGTGCTCTGTTACCTGGATTACAAAGTGCCTGTATATATGTGTATAGTTCCCCCTTTTCCTGGAGGGAGATGCTTACACAGTCTTGGAAATGAAGAAATAAGCAAAACATGCCCACAGGAGGTGGAAAAAGAGACCTTCCCAGCCAAGCAGACCGCAAAGAACATTCCAGCACCCTTGCAAAAGCCAAGAAGCTACGTTGCAAGATTTTTGTGTAGCTGTGCGTCTTTTGGGGTTGTGTTCCCCCCCCTTTCCTTTTCATTCAAGTTAGTTTTTTGAGGAAATCTGCTTCGCTTGGCCTGCCGCTTGGCACACAGCCGGAGGCTGGAGCTGGTCCAAAACCAGACAGAGACAAGGGGGGCGTCTGGGTGCATTTTTGCCGCTAGAGGTTGCCATTTTCTGGGCCTGGGATGGGCTTGCAGGCACATGCCAGCTGCAGCCTCCGTCAGTGGGACCAGGAATGCGGGCTGGCAAGCCTTTGGGCAAGGCCTGACTTGTCTTGGCACACACATCCAAGGCTGGCCTGGCACCAAAGAGGACCTCAAAGGCGCCCCACAAAAAAAGTCTGTCCTTCCCCCCAAAGAGCCTGTTGATCAAATGCAAAATTCTCAGACCAAGTCATTTGGGTGCTTCTTTTATTCCTGATTTAAAACAAACCATACCAGTTTTCTTTTTAGTAAAACTTTTAGAAGAGATTCCTATATGTGTGTATATAGATAGATAGATAGATAGATAGATAGATAGATAGATAGATAGACAGACAAACAGACACACACACACAAAGGGAACTGTTCTAAATGTTTTACCCCCAAAAGTGGTTTGGTTTGTAATAATAAAAACAACCGCAAAACATGTAAGATTACATATATACATATATAGTGTATATGTATGTAACCTTACACATTTAGTAATTGGTTAGTTGTCATTTGTGTTTATACATACGTGTGTGTGTGTGTGTGTGTGTGTGTGTGTAACCTTACATGTTTCAGGTTTGTGTGTGTGTGTGTGTGTGTGTAAAATAACAACTAACAGATTATGAAACATGTAAGGTTACACACACACACACACAAATGACAACTAACCAGTTACTAAACATGCAAGGTTACGTACATATATAAACACAAATGACAACTAACCAGTTACAAAATGTGTAAGGTTACATATATTTATATGAATAAACAAAAATAATTAACCAATTATGAAATGTGTAAGGTTACGTACATATATATGTATAAACACAAATGACAGCTAACATAATACGAAATGTGTAAGCTTACATATATATGTATAAACACAAATAACAGGTAATAAATTACAAAACATGTAAGGTTACATACTTATTGTCTGTGTCTGTGTGTGTAACTTTACACATTTCATAATTTGTTGTTGTGGTGGTTGTTATTTATATCCTGCCTTTTTCCAGTTTTGGAATTAACTGCCATTTAGAGTAGGAAAAAAATTACATTTCATAAAAATGTACTCGCACAGTGCATTTTTGTGTCACTTCTTCGGTGTGCTTCAGGTTATTGTGTGTTGCTTTAGCTTCACAACATCCCTGTGATCAGGCAGAGAAGAGCCACCCAGATCAAATAGATAGGTAGGTAGGTAGACAGACAGACAGAAGATAGATTGACTCCCAGCTCAGCTGGGAATAAGTATAAATCCCAAATAGCAAACCTTGATTTTCCATTTTATATAAAGGACACCATTTTGCTATGTCATTATGTTTAATGGGACTTGAGCATCCACGGATTTTGGTATGCAAATTTTTTGGTATGCAAATTTGGGTCCTGGAGCCAAACCCCGAGAATAAAAAGGATCCACGGTACATTGGAACTGATCGTTTCGTTCATGCCCCGTTTCGGTGCTGTGGCGCATGTCTCAAAACCACCCGTCTGTCCCGTGCAGAATAAAAGACAGCAAAACAAAATGGATGACTTCACCACTTTGTTTTAATCCAGTGCAAACAAAATTGTGCCCCACACCTCAAAAGGAGACTGAATACGCACTGCAAAACCGATCCTGGTTTGCCTCCACCGCGAGGCATTCTGTGCATCCCTGAGTGCTTCCACAATCACGCGAATGAAGCACGATTGACTCGCACTCTCGCAACTGCACTTCATTCGCACTGTTGAGAAGCTGTTCGCGGGATTTCCCTGTGAATGTTTTTTGTGGGTTTTTCGAGCTATGTGGCCATGTTCTAGAAGAGTTTATTCCTGACGTTTCGCCAGCATCTGAGGCTGGCATCTTCAGAGAATGATGCTGGCGAAACGTCAGGAAGAAACTCTTCTAGAACGTGGCCATATAACCCAAAAACCCCACAAAAAACTAAGGATGCCGGCCATGGTAGCCTTCTACTTCACTCCCTGTGAATGGTTTGTCGCTGGAGAATTCCTGGTTCTTCCCAGGAGAAATCCTGGATGGGTGCGATGTTGTGTGAAAATCCTCTGCACAATTGCGCAATTTAGCAGGGATTGTGCCTTTTTCTTCCCCTTTCTTCTCCTATCTGATGATCTCCTCAATTGGGGGGCAATGCCTGCAATTCATGGTGGCTTACAATCATAAAAAATCCAACACAATTCAAAGCATACAAAAATAGTACATTAAAACAGAATTAAATTTCGTAGTTTAGGGGAAGCACTAGAGCTCTCGCTGAGAATTTGACACGCCTCAACTACAGATCCCAGGATGCCATGCAATGGAACCGTCACAATTGGAAACTGGAAACATACTGCTATATAGTTGTTTGTTGTTGTTGTGTGCCTTCAAGTCGATTCTGACTTGGGGTGACCCTATTATGGGTTTTTCTTGGCAAGATTTCTTCAGAGGAGAAGGTTTGCCATTGCCTTCCCTTGAGGCTGAGAGTGTGTGACTTGCCAAAGGTCACGCAGTGGGGAGCATGCCAAGCTGTGAATCGAACTCGGATCTCCAGAGTTGTCACCCAACACTCAAACCACTACTCTTTTGCTTGAAAGAAGCGCAGATGCGTTCAGAAAGTTGCTAGTTTTGGCTTTAAAAATGCTTCTCGCTAGCCCTAGCAAAGTTTGCCGGATTGCTTGACAAGATCCAGACTCTGCTCTGAGAAAATGTTTGCACAAACAACCTCAAGCATGAGCTACAATCTAGGGATTTAAAGTCTGTTGTCATTCCTATTATTGTTGGGTCCCCCCCCCTTTCTTGGTATTGGGTTGGGCCCTGATAGTGACAGACTGTGAAAGAAAAAACAAGATCTTCAGATAGATTATTTCCCGGTGAAGCAAGAAGCAGAAACTGGATGGAATCTTCCAAGCCTCCATTCCATTCACAGCTTCTTCTGGGCTTCTGGGTATAGCAACCCTATGGACCAGAGGCCTCCAAAATCGCCAACAGCCCTGTTCAGGTCTTGCAAATCCAGGGCTGTGGCTTCACTGACTGAATCAACCCATCTGGAATGCTGTCTTCCTTTTTTCCTACCAACTTCCACTTTGCCATACATTATTGCATGTTCTAGTGTGACATGGCGTCTCATGATATGTCCAAATTATGAGAGCCTCAGTCTAGGCTTCCCATGGATGTTCAGACTTAGGATCATAGAATCCTAGAATCCTAGAGTTGGAAGAGACCCCAAGGGCCATCCAGTCCAACCCCATTCTGCCATGCAGGAATACATAGTCAAAGCACTCCTAAGCATTAAGCTTGCCTTTGCACTTTCTTCCTCAACCTTTCTTTCCAGTTGTATTATTCCACTGTATTATTTCCAGTGTATTTATTCCACTGTCAAACAGCTCTTAGAATAGAATCATAGAACTGGGCCATCCAGTCCAACCCTATTCTGCCATGCAGGAACTCTCAATCAAACCATCCCTGACAAATGGCCATCCAGCCTCTGCTTAAAGACCTCCAAGGAAGGAGACTCCACGGCACTCTGAGGGAGTTTGTTCCACTGTCGAACAGCTCTTACAGTCAGGCAGTTCATCCTAATGTTGAGCTGGAATCTAATCTCTTTTCCTGTAGTTTGAATTCATTGCTCCATGTCCTGTTCTCTGGAGCAGCAGAAAAAAAGCTTGCTCCCTACTCAATATGACATCCCTTCAAAGATTAAAGACCTCCAAAGAAGGAGACTCCATCAGTTTTAAGGGAGTGTATTCCACTGTTGGACGGCTCTTACTGTCAGGAGGTTCCTCCTAATGTTCAGATGGAATCTCTTTTCCTGTAACTTGCACCTATTGCTCTGTGTCCTATTTTCTGGAGCAGCAGAAAACAAGCTTGCTCCCTCCTCAATATGACATCCCTTCAAATACTTAAACAGGGCCATCATATCACCTCTTAACCTTCTCTTCTCCTGGCTAAACATCCCCAGCTCCCTCAGTCGTTCCTCATAAGGCATGGTTTCCAGACCCTTCACCGTTTTGGTTGCCTGGAGGTTCTTTTGAGGACATCCAGTCCACTTCCTGGTCCCATGTTTGAGTTACTAGAGAGGGAGGGAGAGTCAGAGAAGAATGGGAGCCCTTCATGAAACCCACAAGCCTCACCCCATAGCCTTCCTCCTGTCATTTTAGTGAAAACATATCCTACCTTCCCACCCTACTCTTATAAACACAATGGCTAAGGGAGCAAAACGCACAAAACCAGACTTGTAGTCTATGGGTGGGGTGCGGGTATGTATTTCCCCAATGCTCTGCTACTTTTTGAGTGTTTATTGAAGTTCATTGATGGGTTTTGTGTGGGGTTTTTTACTCTCTGTATGTGCGTCTATTTTATTTATTCCTTTAATTTAAAATATTAATATGCATATTTGTTGTTGTGTGCCTTCAAGTTGAGTGGCACAATGATTTCCCTTGATCTGGACCTAAACTTCTATTGATGCATCCTAGAATCGCATTGGCCTTGTTAGTTGCCGCATCGCACTGTGGACTCAGGTTCAATTGGTGGTCTACTTGGACTCCTAGATCCCTTTCATATGTAGTCTTGTTCAGCCAGGTGTCTACCATCATATATCTGTGCATTTCATTTTTTCGCCCTAAGTGCAGTACCTTACATTTCTCTCTGTTGAATTTCATTTTGTTAGCTTTGGTCCAGCTTTCTAGTTTATTCAGGTCATTCTGGATTTTGATCCTGTCCTCTGGAGTATTAGCTGTTCCTCCTAATTTGGTGTCATCTGCAAATTTGATGAGTATGCCCCCAATTCTGTCATCCAAGTCATTGATAAGGATATTGAATAGCCCTGGGCCCAGGATAGACCCCTGTGGGACCCCACTGGTCACTCTCTCCAGGATGAAAAGGAGCCATTGTTGAACACCCTTTGGGTTCGGCCATAAAGATTACATGCCAATTGAGAATCCCATGGGGATTAAATCCCCATTATTCTCTATGGTATCCCCCAATGTCTCCCTATGGGCAAACATCCCCCAATGACTCCCTATGGGCAAGTATTCCCAATGTATCCTTATGGGCAAGTATTCCCAATGTATTCCTATGGGCAAATATTCCCAATGTCTCCCTATGGGCAATTATTCCCAATGTCTCCCTATGGGCAATTATTCCCAATGTCTCCCTATGAGCAAATATTCCCAATGTATTCCTATGGGCAAATATTCCCAGTGTATTCCTATGGGCAAATATTCCCAATGTATTCTTATGGGCAAATATTCCCAATGTCTCCGTATGAGCAAATATTCCCAATGTCTCCCTATGAGCAAATATTCCCAATGTCTCCCTATGGGCAAATATTGCCAATGTCTCCCTATGGGCAAATATTCCCAATGTATTCCTATGGGCAATTATTCCCAATGTCTCCCTATGAGCAAATATTCCCAATGTCTCCCTATGAGCAAATATTCCCAATGTCTCCCTATGGGCAAATATTCCCAATGTCTCCCTATGGGCAATTATTCCCAATGTCTCCCTATGGGCAATTATTCCCAATGTCTCCCTATGAGCAAATATTCCCAATGTCTCCCTATGAGCAAATATTCCCAATGTATTCCTATGGGCAAATATTCCCAATGTATTCCTATGGGCAAATATTCCCAATGTATTCCTATGGGCAAATATTCCCAATGTATTCCTATGGGCAAATATTCCCAATGTCTCCCCATGGGCAAATATTCCCAAAGTCTCCCTATGGGCAAATATTCCCAATGTCTCCCTATGGGCAAATATTCCCAATGTATTCCTATGGGCAATTATTCCCAATGTCTCCCTATGGGCAAATATTCCCAATGTATTCCTATGGGCAAATATTCCCAATGTATTCCTATGGGCAAATATTCCCAATGTATTCCTATGGGCAAATATTCCCAATGTATTCCTATGGGCAAATATTCCCAATGTATTCCTATGGGCAAATATTCCCAATGTATTCCTATGGGCAAATATTCCCAATGTATTCCTATGGGCAAATATTCCCAATGTATTCCTATGGGCAAATATTCCCAATGTATTCCTATGGGCAAATATTCCCAATGTCTCCCCATGGGCAAATATTCCCAAAGTCTCCCTATGGGCAAATATTCCCAATGTCTCCCTATGGGCAAATATTCCCAATGTATTCCTATGGGCAATTATTCCCAATGTCTCCCTATGGGCAAATATTCCCAATGTATTCCTATGGGCAAATATTCCCAATGTATTCCTATGGGCAAATATTCCCAATGTATTCCTATGGGCAAATATTCCCAATGTATTCCTATGGGCAAATATTCCCAATGTATTCCTATGGGCAAATATTCCCAATGTATTCCTATGGGCAAATATTCCCAATGTCTCCCTATGGGCAAATATTCCCAATGTATTCCTATGGGCAATTATTCCCAATGTCTCCCTATGGGCAAATATTCCCAATGTATTCCTATGGGCAAATATTCCCAATGTATTCCTATGGGCAAATATTCCCAATGTATTCCTATGGGCAAATATTCCCAATGTATTCCTATGGGCAAATATTCCCAATGTATTCCTATGGGCAAATATTCCCAATGTATTCCTATGGGCAAATATTCCCAATGTATTCCTATGGGCAAATATTCCCAATGTATTCCTATGGGCAAATATTCCCAATGTCTCCCCATGGGCAAATATTCCCAAAGTCTCCCTATGGGCAAATATTCCCAATGTCTCCCTATGGGCAAATATTCCCAATGTATTCCTATGGGCAATTATTCCCAATGTCTCCCTATGGGCAAATATTCCCAATGTATTCCTATGGGCAAATATTCCCAATGTATTCCTATGGGCAAATATTCCCAATGTATTCCTATGGGCAAATATTCCCAATGTATTCCTATGGGCAAATATTCCCAATGTATTCCTATGGGCAAATATTCCCAATGTATTCCTATGGGCAAATATTCCCAATGTCTCCCTATGGGCAAATATTCCCAATGTATTCCTATGGGCAATTATTCCCAATGTCTCCCTATGGGCAAATATTCCCAATGTATTCCTATGGGCAAATATTCCCAATGTATTCCTATGGGCAAATATTCCCAATGTATTCCTATGGGCAAATATTCCCAATGTATTCCTATGGGCAAATATTCCCAATGTATTCCTATGGGCAAATATTCCCAATGTATTCCTATGGGCAAATATTCCCAATGTATTCCTATGGGCAAATATTCCCAATGTATTCCTATGGGCAAATATTCCCAATGTATTCCTATGGGCAAATATTCCCAATGTATTCCTATGGGCAAATATTCCCAATGTATTCCTATGGGCAAATATTCCCAATGTATTCCTATGGGCAAATATTCCCAATGTATTCCTATGGGCAAATATTCCCAATGTCTCCCTTGAGGGGGACCCCTTCTTTCCCTCCCAAGAGGGGGGTTCCTTCCAAGGCCCTTTGTACTCCATCTCCCAGAATCCCTGGCTCTTGGCCCAGGTGGCTGAGGCTCGTGGGAGCTGGAGTCCCAAACAAGCCCTTGGAGGAGGCCAGAGTTTGGGGACCCAGGGCTGCCTGTGTGTCCCTCTGCCTCACTTCCGCCCCTGGCCTTGGGCTGCTGCTAGTCTGCTCCTCCTCCATCCCTCCATTCCCTCCATCCCTCCATCCAGGCAGCGGAGGGACTGGGCTTCTTCCTCCTCCTCCTCCTCCTGGGGCTCCTGGGATGGTCCAGGCCGGGAGGGAGGGCGCCTGTTGGGCGTAGCAGCAGCAGAGGCCCTGGCCCTGGTATGGAGGAGCAGCACCAAGGAGGAGGAGGAGGAGGAGGAGGAGGCCCTGGAGGTAGTAGCCCTGGCGAGGAGGAGAAGAAGAAGGAGAAAGAGGAGAAGGAGGAAGAAGAAGAGGAGGAGGAGGAGGAGGAAGAGGAGGCTCTCTAAGGTGAGGAGGGGGCGCCTCTGGGGGGGGGGGAAGCTTCCTGGGCTGGACTCTGGAGCAGAGACCCCTTTCCTTCCTTCAGATTCATGGGGGAGCTCTGCCCCCCATGAATCTGAAGGAAGGAAAGAGGTCTCTGCTCCAGAGTCCAGCCCAGGAAGCTCCCCCCCAAGAGACCCTGCATTATCATTATAGTGGGGGGGACATTTCTTTGGGGGGGGGTTTAGAGACCCTCTATATTTATTAGGGGGCTTTTAGTGACCCCACACATTATATTTCTATTGGGGGGCACTTGTTTGGGGAGATTTTGTAGCCCTCCCCCCTTTCCTTCATATTTACTGGGGGGCTTTTAGAGAGAAGCCCCCCCTTCATTATCATTATAATGGGGGGCATTTATTTGAGGGGATTTGGGAGCCCTCCTTACTTCATATTTACTGGGGGGGCTTTTAGAGAGAACCCCCTGCATTATAATGCTAATGGGTGGCACTTATTTGAGGGGATTTGGGAGCCCCCCCTTCATATTTATTGGCTTTTACAGACCCCTTGCATAATAATAATAGTAATAATAATAGGGGGCATTTTGAGGGGGTTGTGGAGCCTCCCTTTATATTTATTGGGGAAGCTCTTAGAGAGACCCCCCACATATAATTTTAATGGGGGGGCACTTATTTGGGAGGGTTTTAGAGACCCTTTATATTTATTCGGGGAGGCTTTTAGAGACCCCCTTGCATTGTAATTATAATGGGGGGCACTCATTTGAGGGGATTTTGTAGCTCCTCCCCTTCCTTGGTATGTATTAGGGGGGATTTTAGGGACCCCCCAACATTACAGTTATTGGGGGACACTTATTGGGGGGCCTTTTAGAGACCCCCTTATTACAATTATTGGGAGATACACTATCTGTTTGGGGGCTCCCTTGATATTTATTTGGAGGGCTTTAGGGACACTTTGAGGGACACTTATTTGGGGGGATTTTGTAGCCCCTCTTTCCTTGATATTTATTTTGGGGGGCTTTTAGAGACACTTTGGGGGACACTATTTGGGGGGCATTTTGTAGTCCCCCCTCCTTTGTACTTATTGAGGGAGCTTATAGAGACCCTCATATTATAATTATTAGAAGCACTGATTTGGGGGGAGTTTGAATTCCCTTCTTTGATATTTATTGGGGGCTTTTAGGGACCCCCACATTACAGTTATTGGCAGAACACCATTGGGGCAATTTTACAGACCTTCTCCCCCCCAATATACTTTTTATTTTTTGAGGGGGAGAGTTCAGTTTTTTTTGGGGGGGAACCTTGAGATATGTGCTGGGTGAATTTTGGGGGTTCTCCTCTTTTGGGGACCCTCCTCTTTGAGACTTGTTTGGAAGGAATCATGGAGACCATTCACAGATGCTTGTTTTTTAGGGGGTGATTTTAGGGACACTCTTTGAGCCTTCATCTTTCAGTACTCTGTTTTTCGGGGGTTAATTTTGGTGACTCTCTCATACTGATTTGAGGTCAGTCTTGGAGACCATCCTTTGATATTGAGTTAATTTGGGGGACCTTCTTTGATACTCTTTTGGGGTGAACTCCTTGATTTTTGAAGACCTTGCATGATACATTTTAATTTTATTTTATTGGTGATAAAATTGGGGAACCCCATTTTGATCCTCACTGTGAAGATTTAGAAGATCCCTTTGATTCTTACATTGGGGGGAGCGGTGAATTTTGAGCAACCTTTTTGATACTTCTTTACAGGTGAATTTGGGGACCACCTTCAAGCCTGCCTTTCACCCCAACTTCACCCTCTCTCCCTCTCCCCTAATTGCCTTCTACATTGAACCATAGTTTGTTGTTGTTGTGTGGCTTCCAGTCATTTCTGACCCCTTGGCAAATGTTCTTTCTTTCAGTTAGTCTCAAAGGTGCGACAAGATCTCTCTACGTACTTCTTCAGAGGAGGTTTGCCATGGCCTTCCCCTGAGGCTGAGAGAGTGTGACTTGGCCAAGATCACCCAGTGAGTTTCAGGGCCGAGCTGGGAATCGAACCCTGGTCTCCAGAGTCGAAGTTCAGCACACAAACCACTACATCACGTTGGCGCTCTATACCCCTCCGTTAAAACTTTGCAAGGCGAAATACACCCATATCTTTAACTCTCTCAATACTTGTTTTGGGGAGGATCTTTTCTTTCCGAGCTTAGCCTTCCTTTCCTAGCCTTGCTTTCAATGAGCCCTGTCTTCCAATTTGATTGTGAGTTCCTGCATGTCAGAATGGGGTTGGACTGGATGACCTTTGGTGTCTCTTCTGACTCTAGGAGTCTTTGATTCCAGGAAATGCAATGCCCAAGTATCTTCTCACTCTTATGCCTTGATTTCCAATAATACCTTCCCATCCTCTTCTTTCCCCCCAACATTTTGTGTCTCTTTTTAACTTTGGTCCCCCCAATTTCCTTCCTGATTCTTCTCCTCCAGACCCCCAAGTCACTTTGGTTTTCTCTCCCTGTCCTCCCCCAAGATGCTGATGGGGAGATATCTGATCCCTTCTTGTCTATGCTCTTGGATTTGACTTTCCTCCTCACTCTGTTCTTTCTCCCTTCGTCAAACACTTTTCTCAGCCTTGGGTTCTTCTTCACTCCCTGAAATGCTGATATCTTGATATTTTAGCCTTTCTTCCCTCATTAAGGAAAATAACATCCATTTTCTTGTACTCTGGATCCTTTCCTCCCTTCACTTTTCCCTTGGCACCGTCTCATCCCTTCCAGATGGAGCTCTTGTTTTTGTGGTACTTGGCCCTTTTTTTTACCCACAATCCCATGCCACACTTGCTCTTTTTTTTACCCAGAATTGCTTTCCCTCCCCAGCCAGTGGTACCCTGTAAGACTTGAGAGGAGGGCAAAATCAAGGCCCCCTCCCTGGTTTATGGCCTCTTGAAGGATGGAGCAAGCTTGTTTTCTGCTGCTCCAGAGAATAGGACCCAGAATAATGGATGCAAGCTACAGGAGGAGATTCCACCTAAATATTAGGAAGAACTTCTTGATAGTAAGGGATGCTTGACAGTGGAATAAATCCCCTTAAAGAGTGGTGCAGTCTCCTTCTTTGGAGGTCTTTAAACAGAGGCTGGATGGCCACCTGTCAGAGGTGCTTTGATTGAGAGTTCCTGCATGGCAGAACTGGGTTGGACTGGATGACCCTTGGGGTCTCTTCCAACTCTGTGATTCCCTCCTGAAATGACTTATGGCTGCATCCGCACTGCCAAAATAATCAGGTTTGAATGCACTTTATCTGCTCTGGCTCAATGCTGTGGAAGTCTGGGAAGCAGGGAATCCAAGCGGATTACAGCATTAAAACAAATACAGTTAAAAAGGTATACATTAAAAATACCCAAATCCCTATCCCTCCCTCAGTTATAAAAACATAAGTAACACTAAAATAATAATAATAATAATAATAATAGAGTCAATTGAGCCATAGAGTCGAGCTCCTTCCTTCCTTCCTTCCTTTTTTTCTTCCTTTCACCATGTCCCCAAAATGGCCTCAAAAACAGACCTATAAAGTAAGCCTTTACTTCTGTCTGAGGCTGCGTCCGCACTGCAGAAACAATCCAGTCTGACACCACTTTAACTGCCATGGTTCAATGCTATGGAAATCTGGGAGCTCTATCTAGTTTATGCTGGCACCCAAACTCTCTGACAGAGAAGGCTAAATGTCTCACAGAACTACAATTCTCAGAATGCCGTAGCATCAAACCATGACGGTTAAGGTGGTGTCAGTCAGGATTATTTCTTTAGTGCGGATGCTTCCTGAATCTTCTTCCTTTTTGCTTCTGTTTGGCTCTCTTGTTGTGCCAGGAAGAGTTGAGAGGTGCCCAGGTTGAGCCCCTGAATTTGTTTCCATCACATCTGGACCCATGAATCTGGAATATGCAAGCCGAGCGCATAGGAAAATGGTACCTTGGGGCCTGTACAGAGTGCTTTTTAAATGGCATCTTGAGATTAGAAGCAGGGCATTCAGAGCTGGCAGGGGTTGTGGGCACACACCCTGGCATTTTCCGCTTTAGAAGGGAAGAGCCAAAAAAGCATTTTGTGTCTGTGCTTGTTTTCTACCGGAAGCTTTTCTGTGGTTTTGAGAGTTTACTTGAGAAATGGTGGGTCAGAAGGTGGAGGAGGAAGGAGCAGAAGCAGTGGCTCTCCTTTGGAGAGGGAAAAACAAAAACCCAACAGATTGAGGACAGTCATCTGGACAAAGAAACCACCTATTTGTGTATTTCCTTTATATTTTATTATTTTGTGATTGTTTAGGAGGATACTTCGCTGTAGTTTCCTTTCTGCATAATGCCTGAAAATACATACAAATGGATAGCATAGGCCCTCATTTTCTTTTTCTCCCTCTTCAGAGATTGGCTGCATGGCTGCAGTTTACTCCTCAGCAGGCTGTGTTTGCAAAAATCGTGTCTTTTGCTCGTTGGCGGTGAGCATTAACGCACTCCAGGTGACCAGATGGGGTTCATTTTTATACTTAGAAAAAAGCCTAAACAGGGAGAAATGTAAGATATTGCACTTAGGCAGAACAAATTAAATGCATAGATATAGGATGGGAAACACCTGGCTTAACAAGACTACATGCAGAAGTGATCTAGGAGTCCTAGTAGACCACAAGTTGAACAAGAGCCAGCAGTATGATGTGGCAGCTAAAAAAGCCAATGTGATTCTAGGCTGCCTCAATACAAGTATAGTGTGTAGATCAAGTATCATAGAGTTGGAAGAGACCCTAAAGGCCATCCAGCCTAACTCCCTTCTGCCATGCAGGACCTCACAATCAAAGCACTCTCGAAGGGATGTCAGGTTGAAGATGGAGCAAGCTTGTTTTCTGCTGCTCCAGAGAATAGGACATAGAATAATGGATTAAAACCACAGGAAAAGAGATCCCACCTCAACATTAGAAGGAAGATCTCTTTGACAGTGGAACATAGAAGCGAATGATCTCTTTTCTGGTGTTTTTAATCCATTATTCTATATCCTATTCTCTGGAGCAGCAGAAAATAAGCTTGCTCCTTCTTCAACCTCACATCTCTTTGAGGGTGCTTTGATTGTGAGTTCCTGCATGGCAGAGGGGGGGGTTGAACTGGATGGCTTTTGGGCTCTCTTCCAATTCTATTACTATAACATACTCCCTCGGGGACTGGTGGAGTCTCCTTCCAGCTCCCTATGTTGTTCTTCATAGGGCTTTATGCTTTCCAGACCTTTCGCCATTTTATGTGCCCTCCTTTGGACACACTCCAGCTTCTCAACATCCTTTTTGAATTGTGTTTTGCCAGAATTGGACACAGTATTGTTCCAGGTGAGGCCTGACCAAAGCAGAATAGAGCAGTACTAACTTCCCTTGATCTAGACAGACACTACTATTGATGCCGCCTAGAATTGCATTGGCCTTTTTAGCTTCTGCATCTCACTGTTGTTCCACTATATTCTGCTGTGGTCTCACCTCACCTGGAATAATACTGTGTCCAGTTCTGGCAAAACACAATTCAAAAAGGATGTTGAGAAGCTGAAGCATGTCCAGAGCAGGGCAAATAAAATGGTGAAAGGTCTGGAAACCATAAAGCCCTATGAGGAGAGACTTAGGCCTGTTACAGACTGCCAAAATAAAGCTGCTTCAGGTCTCTTTGGAGGTATGCTGTTTAAATGATGCATGGACCCTAAGAATCCGGAAGCTGCACCAAAGCTACACTCCAGTGCTTAGGAATGGAGTGTGGCTTTGGCGCGAACTCCGGACTCTTAGGACCCATGCATCATTTAAAGAGCATATCTCCAAAGAGACCCGAAGCAGCATTATTTTGGCAGTCTGTAACAGGCCTTAGGGACCTGGATATGTTGAGGAAGAGAAGGCTAAGAGCCCATACAATAGCTATGTTTTAATATTTGAAGGGGTGTCACACTGAGGATGGAGCAAACTTGTTTTCTGCTGCTCCAGAGACTAGGACCTAGAGCAATGGATGCAAACTACAGGAAAAGAGATTCCACCTCAGCATTAGGAAGAACTATGCTTCTGTGATTCTAAGAGGAAACCCCCTCTTTTCTTTTTAAAGCAGTTCTCTGAAACGTTGACTTGTTTGCAGGCAGCCTCCAGGATGTTGAGGTGAGAGGTTAGAAAAATTAGCTAGTTTTTAAAATGAGATCTCCCAGAATCTTTTAGTGGCCGGCTCCCATGGGATGTTTTAGGAGGCATTGTCCAAAAAAAGAAACTTTCCCAAGCTGAGGCTGAAGGATGTAACTGAAACCAGAGAGGGCCAAGAGTCTTTGCCTCCTTGTATGATCTACAGATAGCATCTGTTTTAAGGTTACAGTGTATAGTTTTTAAACAGTTTTATCTTTTTAAATTGTATTCTGTTTTTTTTAAGGACAAGTGACCAGTTTGAATATTCACAGAATCATAGAATCATAGAGTTGGAAGAGACCCCAAGGACCATCCAGTCCAACCCCCCTGACATGCAGGAAATCCAAATCAAAGCATCCCCGACAGATGGCCATCCAGCCTCTGCTTAAAGACCTCCAAAGAAGGAGACTCCACTACATATTTCAATGTCCACTTTTGTTTGTTTGCATGCAGTGCGGATGCGCCCTTAGAAGGGAGCTGTGACACCTGGGCTTTTGGAGGCCTCTCTAATATCCTAGTCCTTAGTGTGGTTTTGTGAACATCTTTACAACCTTGTTAATGTGAACAGGAAACAAGACAGCCGCGGTCTGCTTTAGATAGAAATAGGGCAATTTCTCAGTTCTCGGTTTTGTGGCATTTCTCAAAACACTTGTTTCATCCTATCTCGGTTCCATATTGCATTGTAAGACTTCTCTCTCTTCTTGCACGAAAACTGGTGCATACATTTTCTACTGATCCACATTCTCTCTGTGCCTTTATCACTAAATTTTGTGTTCATTTTTTTCATTGCAGCATTTTTACTCACAAACAATTCTTCAGAGGCGTAGAAGAGTTTGCACAACTGTTTTACTCCCTGAAATGCACATTTGTATGGATTTCTGCAGCAGGATATGTGTTGTTGTGTATCTTGAAGTAATTTCTGACTTATGGCGACCCTAAAGCAAACCTGTTATGGGGATTTCTTGGGAAAAAATATTTAGAGGAGGTTTGTCCTTACCTTCCCTTGAGGCTGAGAGCGTGTGACTTCCCCAAGTCACTCAGTGGGTTTCATGGCGGAGCGGAAATCGAACCCTGGTCTCCAAAGTCATAGTCCAGCGCTCAAACCACTACGCCACTCTCTATCCCATCACTAGCCTCAGGATACAAATTGAATATTTCCGAAGGAAAATACAAAGCCAACAGATTTCTTTTCCATCTCTACTTTGAAAGAGAGAGCAAACAACCAGGATTAAAAATCGGAGTTGGGGAACATGTGGTTCTCCAGATGTTTTTGAACATTTTCCCCATTAGCCCTAATGGTTGCGGAGGTATAATAGTAAATGTGGAATGACAGCTTCCAAATTGTGACAGTCTCTGTAGTGACATTCCCATGGAAAATCCAAAAATGGAGACGGTTGTGTTGACCTCTACATTAATCCCTCCTAGCAGTTTTCATATCCATCATGGGCTGGTTTTTGGTAAATCCTGTGGCTCTTGTTACCCACTCATAACTAACATTTTCCAAACTATTTTGGATCACAACTGGAGTATCTTATCTCACACTACACAGTCCTTTTCCTCTCTAGCTCCTGTTTGTTTTCTCAACCTTGGTAGTCATAGGTAGATTGCTCCTGAATACAGGGGCTCTGTTTTAACTCTCATGGCTGCAGCTCTGTTAGGGTCATCCACTCAGCCAAACCATTTTTAATGATTTCATATTATTATTATTACATTTATTTATATAGCACCAAAGAATAATGCTTTCTGGAGAGCTCCTGTGCTCAGAAAGTAACTCAAGTTGATTTAAATAGGAATTATACCAAGGTAACTACATATGGAGAGCCAGCGTAGCATAGTAGTTTTAGTGTTGGACTATGACTCTGGAGACCAGGGTTCAAATCCCTGCTCAGCCTTGGATAGGTCACATTCTCTCAGCCTCAGGATGGCAAGGGTAAAGCCCCTCTGAAAAAGACATGCCAAGAAATGATTGGGTTGCCTTAGAATTGCCATAAGTCGGGATTGACTTGAAGGCACACAACAACAACTACATATAGCATTGGAACCTTAATTTTGTATGAGCACAAAATGCCAGGTGCATCCAGTGCCTAAAAACTTATTTCCAAGAAAAGAAGGACAAGAAAAGAGAGAAAAGAAAGCTTATTTCATTTGTTCTGGAAGAAAAAATAGTATCATAGAATAACAGAATCATAGAGTTGAAAGAGACCATAAGGGCCATCCAGTCCAATCCCCTGCCATGCAGGAACTCTCAATCAAACCATCACTTTTGTTTTTGGGTATGTGTATATATGTGTGTGTGTGTGTGTGTGTGTGTGTGTGTGTGTATCCATGGCTTGAATATATATTCAAGCCATGGATGCTTATTAATACTTCTTCGTAGGTGTCCCTGCCTCCATTCACCAACAGGCCTTTCCTTCCGCTTTTTGGAATTAAAAAATAATCCTCGGAAAATAATACGGAAAAATGGTTTTTTGCTAGAATTCCCTCCCACTCCCGCCTTCATATCTTTTAACTGAGCCTCTTTTTTTGCCAGTTGCTCCACTGATCAGGGATCATTCTCCCATGGAGGGTTGTTGTGAGTCAAAATGGTGAAAACCATGGAAGCGGAGCTCTGTGGAGGAACAGTTAATTGTAACTAATCTGAAGATAAGACAGCATTAGAAATAAGACAGTTAAGTTAGCGGGCTGCAAAATGTTATGTTAGCCTGCTGTGTTGGCAGCAGAGTACTGTGGTTGTATCCGTGCTGCTGAAATAATGCAGGTTGACACCACTTTCAACTGCTATGGCTCAATGCTATGGAAGTCTGGGAAGTGTAGTTTGTTGCGGCACCAGAGAATTGCATAACATTGAGACATGGCAGTTAAAGTCGTGTCAAACCAGATTATTTGGCCAGTCTATGAAAGTCTAAAATTACCAAAGTGCACCCTCTGTCTCAGACTCGCTAGGTGCCAACAGAGCTAAAATGGAAGTACAGGGAGGGTACACAGAAAGCATTTTTGGCCCTTTGCACAAAATGGAGAGGCTGGCATTGAACCATGGCAATTAAAGTGGTGCCAAACTGGATTATTCAGCAGTGCGGATACAGACTATGCGTCATTGCTGTGTGCAGAGGAGGGGGCTTCCAGACTCTGGTAGCAATTTTGGTTTTCATGCAGGACACAGAGCAGGGAGGCAGGGTCTTCTGGCTCCATCATTTCCTCACTCACCTGTACACTGCTCCTGGTCACCTGTGGCGATCATACAGATGTTCATATTCACAGCTGAAATAAGCAGAGGGAATATTTACTGGAAGTTGGCAGAGAGCCTGTCTGCCCATAGTGGCAAGGATGGGGCTTTTGTGGCTTCTAGATGTTCTTGGGAGAGTGTTGTGTGGTATAATGCTTGGAATATTGGGCTATGACTCTGGAGACCAGGGTTCAAATCCTGGCTTGGCCATGAACCCCACTGGGTGACCTTGGGCAGGGCACACTCTCTGACCCTCAGGGGATGACAATGGCAAACCCCCTCTGAAGAAACTTGCAAAGAAAACCTTGTGATAGGTTTGCCTTAGGGTTGCCATAAGTCGGAAAATACCTGAAAGCACACAAAACCACACGGAACTACAAATTCTAGGATTCCATACCATAGAACCATGGAAATTGACATGATCAGCGTCGCCATAAGTCAGAAACAACTTGAAGGGACACAGCAACAACAATCTATTGATCGCAGTGACTTTTAAAGGGATGTGTTAAGCTTTTATCCTTTTCATTATTTTAATGCATTTAAAATGGTTTTAATTTAGAATTTTTAATTGAATTGCTTATTGAACAATTTAAAAAGCTTCTGTATCAAATAGGTTTTAAATGTACCTTGTTTTAATGTCCCTGACTGGGAGAAAGGAGAGGTATAAATTAAATAAATGAATGAATAAAGTACATCCTAGTTCTGATGGGATGGGAGTGTGCTGCAGTGTGTCTTATTTCTGCCTTTCTTATTCATTATTCTTACTCTTCCCCTCCACCAGCGTCTCCCATGGGCCTGATCAATCCCCGGCGAATGCCATGGAATTTTGCGCTAAGAAGCAGCCCCCCGGTAAGACCTTGGGTTTTTGGGGGGGAATTTTGGGGGAAATTTATAATTCCAGAAAGTGATTTTTAAAAAAAGAATCTGCAGCGCCTTGCTTTTAAAAAGTAGCTGGTTGACATCTCTCATTATATAGTGGGCCTTTGGTATCCAATAGGGTTTAGTTTCAGGATCCCCCATGGATACCAAAACCCATGGATGCTCAAGTCCCATTAAGTACAATGGCAAAGTAAAATGGTGTCCCTTTTATAAAATGACAAAATCAAGGTTTGCTTTTTGGAATATGCAGTGGGCCCTTGGTATCTGCTGGGGTTTGGTTCCAGGATCCCCTATGGATACCAAAATCCATTGATGCTCAGGTCCCATTAAATACAGTGGCACAGTAAAATGGTGCCTTATATTAAATGGCAAAATCGAAGATTGCTTTTGGGAATATATATATATATATATATATATATAATATTTTCAAGCCATTGATGCTTAAATCCATGGATAAGGAGGGAGGGCTGTGTATATTTTCTGAATATTTTCAAACTGTGGTTGATTGAATCTGTGCATAAAGAATCTGTGGATATGGAGGGCCAACTGTCTATATGTGTCTTTGTATGTGTGAATATTTTCAAACTGTAGATGATTGAATCTGTGGATAAAGACTCTGTGGATAAGGAGACACAACTATATGTATTTCCTGAATATTTTCAAACTGTGGATAGTTGCATCCATACATAAAGAATCCATGGATACAGAGGGCCAACTATATATATTTTTTTACTGTTTTCAAATCGTGGATACTTGAATCTCTGTATAAAGAATTTGTGGATAAGGAGGGACGTCTGTATATATTTTTGAATATTTTCAAACCATGGATGGTTTACTGTCTGTATATTTTGTGAATATTTTCAAACCATGGATGGTTGAATCCATGGATAAGGTGGGTCAGCTGTATATATTTTCTGAATAGTCTCAAACCATGGATGACTGAATCCGTGCGTAAACAATCCATGGACACGAAGGGCCGACTGTAGAAGAGTAACTTCTTTGCGTCCCTTCTTGCTATTCAAATCCTCAGAGAAGGGAGATGAGAAGCTGGAGAAAAAGAGAAAAAAATTATAATGAAGATAAACAAAACTAAAAGGGATGTTTCGGGGGTTCTTGTTTGAAGATCATTCTTTTTCATCCTGGAGAGAAGTGACCAGTGGGGTCCCACAGGGCTCTGTCCGGGGCCCAGTGCTGTTCAACATCTTTATCAATGACTTGGATGAAAGAATTGGGGGCATACTTATCAAATTTGCAGATGATACCAAATTAGGAGCAGTAGCTAATACCCCAGAGGACAGGATCAAAATTCAAAATGCCCTGAATAGACTAGAAAGCTGGGCCAAAGCTAACAAAATGAAATTCAACGTGGTGAAATGTAAAGTACTGCACTTAGGGTGGAAAAATGAAATGCACAAATATAGGATAGGTGACACCTGGCTTAAGAAGCCTTATACGTGTGAAAGGGATCTAGGAGTCCTAGTAGACCACAAGTGGAACATAAGTCAACAGTGCGATGCGGCAGCTATAAAGGCCAATGCAATTTTAGGCTGCATCAATAGAGGTATAGTATATAGATCAAGGGAAGTAATATTGCCACTCTATTCTGCTTTGGTTAGGCCCCACCTGGAATATTGTGTCCAGTTCTGGGCACCACAATTCAAAAAGGATGTTGAGAAACTGGAGCGTGTCCAAAGGAGGGTGACTAAAACGGTGAAGGGCCTGGAAACCATGAAGCTCTATGAGGAACGCCTTAGGGAGCTGGGGATGTTTAGCCTGGAGAAGAGACGGTTAAGAGGTGATACGATAGCCCTGTTTAAATATTTGAAGGGATGACACGTTGAGGAGGGAGCAAGCTTGTTTTCTGCTGCTCCAGAGAACAGGACCCAGAGCAATGGATGCAAGCTACAGGAAAAGAGATTCCAGCTCAACATTAGGGGAAAGGTCCTGACAGTAAGGGCTGTTTGAAACTGACTCCCTCGTAGTGGAGTCCCCTTCTTTGGAGGTCTTTAAACAGAGGCTTGATGGCCATCTCTCAGGGATGCTTTGATTGTGAGTTCCTGCATGGCAGAATGGGGTTGGACTGGATGGCCCTTGGGGTCTCTTCCAATGCTACAATTCTATGATTCTATGAAGATGTAGTGATGGGGACTTTCATGTGCACATCTGACCGGGGTAGGGACTGGCTCTATATGTGTCATTGTTTAGATCTCTCTTTATTTTGGGTCTTAGTTGGGGGGGGAAATGGGGAAGGCCTCAAAGAGAGAGGTTCTCCCCCGTGATCCCCCCCAACAGCAGTTGCCTGGCCAACATTGTCCCGGCCCCTCATTGGACACTGTGTGACGGTAGGCGGGCTCCCGGATCGTGGAGTTTTCTCCTGCAGAGAGTGGGGAGGGGGGTGCAGAAGGATGGGGGAGGCCGGAGGATGAGGAGGGGGGCCACTGTCTAAGCACAGGGGCCTTCAGGACAGGGCCCCCCTCCCCATACAGACAGGCACACACTCTTGGACCTGGCCCTGCGGTCACCATGACGATCCCTAAGGAGATGCCCGAGAAGTGGCCCTGGGTTGCCGTGGCGACGGACCGCCAAAGCCAACCACCTGGGGGGACAGGTATTTTCACTGCATGCATGGATGCATGGTGGTTTGTGTGGTGGATGTACATTGGGGGGGGTACATGTGCAAGTGTGGTTTTTTTTTTGGACGGGGGGGTTCAATTCCAAACCCAGGGCTGGCCTTCCCATCTTTGTCCTGCCACGACCTCCCTTGAGATGCTGCTGGCATTGCGGCTGTCTCTGAACATTACCTCATACTGCTCCATCCCTTCTGGTTCCTCTCTTTCTCCTTTCCCATATATATGCATGCCTGCTGCCTTATCTGAAAAGACCCCATCCTCACCCCCTTATCTTGTCTCTTTCCACAAGTGACCTTGCTCAAGAGCCTTGAGTTGGGAATGGGCAAAGAGACAGGGAAGGTCACTCTTATGTGGAGCAAAGGACTTGAAAAGATGGGGAGGGCTTGTGAAACCCAAAATCAGGAGCATTTTTCCTTTACCTCCCCTCTTCTCTTTTTCTCTGACCCCCCTTTTTGGTTCTTTTCCTATCATTCGATGCTGCGATGGGGGAGAAGAGGGCAAATGGACAGAAGAAAGTATTGCTGGGACAATTTTTTTTAGGAAGAACATAATACATAGAAATAGATTTTTAGACAGCTGGATAGTATAGGTATAATATGGATCTTATTGTGTTATATAAAATAAAAAATGAATAAAGGAACTGAGCAGCACCATTTTCAGGTAGACCCTGGATCCTAGAAGGGTACCATTAATAAAACAAATGTGTGTTTGTGTGTGTGTAACATTGTGATGTGCTTAGTATGGAACATTTTTGCAATTTCTGTTTAACCATTTATTGTTTTATATGTTTTAGACTGCGACAGTAAAAGCTTAAAAGGTTTTAATCATTTTAAATTTTATGGCTATATCCTGTCTGTGGTTGTCACAAATAAACTGTACGCTGTGCGTGTGTGTCTCTTTGTGTGTAAACATGTGTATTCTTAAATATAGAAGCAGAAATACATCACACTTATTTATCGAAATATAGCAATATATATAGATCAAATGTTTATGCATCCTTGCATATATCGGGACAGTGTATCAGCAGTTCTTTGGGTCAAACTCACAACAGGGGCAAGCTGATGCCAAGGGGTGGTTTGGGTACTTGAAAGGATGTCATATTCAGGAGGGAGCAAACTTGTTTTCTGCTGCTCCAGAGAACAGGACCTGGAGAAATGGATGCAAGCTCCAGGAAAAGAGATTCCACCTCAACATTAGGAGGAACTTCCTGATATTAAGGGCTGTTCGATAGTGGAACGCACTTTTTCCTTGGAGGATAGTGGAGTCTCCTTCCTTGGAGGTCTTTAAACAGAAGCTGGATGGCCATCTGTCAGGGGTGCTTTGATTGAGAGTTCCTGCATGGCAGGGGTTGGACTGGATGGCCCTTGGGTTCACTTCTAACTCTATGATTCTATGGGAGAAAGCACAGTGGGGTCTTGGGATAGAGATGGCTAAAGCTGTGAGATGGGGGGACATGGGTACGATGGTTTCTTTCGGGTGAGGACAGCATTGATCCAGATCTCATTCTGTTTCAGAGGAGGAAAGGCGGGTGAAGGCAAACGCACGTGAATATAATGAAAAGTTCCAATATGCGGTGAGTTGTGGGTTGTTTGCACAGGGTCTGTCTTGAGGAGGGTGTTGCATGACCCATATTTCCAGTCATAGTTGGGCAAAAGGGGAGTTTATCACACGAGAGGAATTTCTCTTAATTTAGAATGAAAAGAAAGTGGGGCCAGAATGCATTCACGTGAATTCAGTAGTTAAGCGAATTTACGTGAATTCGAATTGCGTTCAAACTGACTTCCCATTGCCCAAAAATAGCTTGCCATTGCCCGAAATTGCATGTGGTAGTCTATCACGCAATAATGTGAAACCCCATTATTGTGTTCAGATTGCCATTGGTTTATACTTCCAAATTCCCTTGTCTGATAATGTCCAGGGCTTGTCAGGGATGATCTGGAATGGAAGAGCCTCGGTACTGGAAGTGTATATTTTTAACATCTCTGTTGTGAGCCTGGATTTGTAGTTGGTTACCATCCCAATAAGGGGGACCCTAAACTATTTTGGGTGGGAGGTAGAGTACTAGTTATGGGAAGCCAGTCTAGGGACAAGTGTGCCGTCCCAGAAAATGCTTGTATGCGTGGAGGTTTTCTTTGAAAGGGAAGCTGTTTTTCCTCTCTGTAACGCACTCATCCGCCAGCCTGACTCAGCTTCACCCCTTGTATTATGGTCTGGGGTGTGTCGGTGAATAACTTCCCGTTGAGGGAAAAGAGCCAGCCTGTGGTTATAAATAGAGCAGGAGAGGAGAAGGCCAAAAACAAAACAATACACCATCAGAACCCCGGCACAAGCAGCCAAATGGATATGCTAGAATTGGTGGTTAGGTTTTCTCATTTAAAACATAAAAGCATCAGGAAATTAAAAAGGGTGAGATGAAAGAAAGAGGGCCCGAACAGACAGGCCAAAATAAAGCTGGTTTGGGTCACTTTGGAGATATGCTGTTTAAATGACACACACATCTTAAGAGGCCAGAAGCTGCACCAAAGCTGCACTCCCGTCCTTAGGACTGGAGCATGGCTTTGGCGCGGCTTCTGGCCTCTTAGGACGCATGCAGCATTTAAACAGCATACCTCCAAAGTGACCCAAAACAGCTTTATTTTGGCCTGTCTGTTCGGGCCCAGAGAGATTTTGAAGGAAACGAAGGGTGTGATGTTAATGGAGGTAGTTGGAGGGGTCAGACGGAGACGGCTCACTTTTACGCACATCCTACAACTGATGTCCTACAAATGCATCTCAGGAAGTATATACTCGACTATGAGTCGACCTCACCTATAAGTCGAGGGCAGGTTTTGGGGGCTAAAATTATGGATTATGATATGACCCATGTATAAGTCAAGAGTAAAATTTAGGGGCATGTGACAAAGGATCCATAGGATGCAGCAAAGGAAAGTGATGCCAAGGAACTTAAAATTCCAGCAGGCGTAATTTTTTGTGCTCATGGATTAGAGAAAACAGAGGGGCGTCAATGCTTTCAGGACAGATTACATTTTTGCCTTTCATGAAGAGATAGTTCCCTTTTTATAAGAGTTAAAGTACAGTACTTACATTGATCCGTGGATAAGTCGACTCAGGTTTTTGGGGTCAGTTTTTTGATTAAAACTTCTAGACTTATACATGAGTGTATACATTAAGCCTATGAAAGCTTGTGCTGTCAACTTCTTTCTTTCAGTTAGTCACAAAGGTGCTACAGGATCGCTCTGCACACTGATTTTACGGGCTAACATGGCGGTGTCTTTGGATTCTACATGCTACAACTGTGTGCCCTTGTTTTTGTCATGCTACCCCTTGACTTTGTTTTTAAATCCGCTTTTAAAGCACGTTTGGAGCTGTGTTTTTGGTTGGGAGAACCCAGCTAGGAAGAAAAGTGGTAAAGAAATGCCTTGTGTGCGTGCATAAATTTAATTTGATGTTTCTCTCTCTTTCAGAGTAACTGCATCAAGACATCCAAGTATAATGTGGTCACGTTCCTTCCCATCAACCTCTTTGAGCAATTTCAGGAAGTGGCCAACACTTACTTCCTCTTTCTTCTTATCCTCCAGGTGAGGCTTGCTCAGGGATGCTTCTTTCAAGGTGGGGTGGCTTGTCTCCTCCTCACCTGGGTGGCACTGCACAGCCATCCTTTTTGGATCTCTGGCTTAGGGCTTGTTTGGATCCCTGGTTTAGGGTTATGTTTTTGCGGAAACGTTGGGACCTGGGCCATGTTTTTATTCTAATCTGGGTCACAGGGGAAGGCTCTATGGAAGTGCCTTGTCTTCACTTACCTGCCTTCATTTACCTGCCTTTACTTACCTGCCTTCACTTACCCCGCTCCTGTGTCTTCCTCCCTCCCAGCTGATTCCGCAGATCTCCTCCCTTTCGTGGTTCACCACCATAGTGCCTTTGGTTCTCGTGCTTACCATCACGGCGGTCAAGGATGCCACTGACGACTATGTGAGCAATATTTTGGGGAGGGCGATGAGGGACAGATAGGACGGGGCAGTGGCAGGATGGGAGGAGTGGCAGTGGGATTAGGTGTGGTGATCTGGACCCATATTAGGGATCGCAGGGATACAAGTGTTGTGGGAGGGAAGGGAACATTGTTACTCCTGCTTAATTCACACAAGGATGCATTTTGGGGGAGGGCCAGAAATCCCAGCGCGGTGTTGGACTATGACTGGAGATCATGGTTTGATTCCTCGCTCAGCCATGGAAACCCACTGGGTGACCTTGGGCGAGTCACAACCAAATCATTATTGACATTTTTTCCAGAGGGGATTTACCATTGCTATCCTCTGAGGCTGAGACGATGTGACTTACCCAAGACTGAGCAGGGATTCAGACCCTGGTCTCCAGAGCCATAGTCCAACATTCAAACTACTATGCTTCGCTGGCTCTCCATATGTAGTTACCTTGGAATAATTCCTATTTAATTCAATTTGGGTTATTTTTGGAGCACAGGAGCTCTCCAGAAAGCATTTCTTCTTATAAGGCAGTGGGTCCCCAACTTCAATCCTCCAGTTGCTTTGGACTTCAGCTCCCACAGGTCCTTACTGTTGGCTAAGATGGCTGGGGCTTCTGGGAACTGAAGTCCAAAACAGCTGGAGGACCAAAGTTTGGGAACCACTGCTCATCCTCAGAAAACCCTGTGATAGGTTTGCCTTAGGGTCCCCATAGGTTAGAAACAACTTGAAGGCATAATACAACACAAACAAGAAACCCTGATGAATTGCACCTTCAGGTGCAGCATTATGTTTAGTCCACTCAGGGCTGGATTAAGATGTGCTTTGACCCTGAGCAATGTCAACCTCCCCCCAAAGATGGATGTTATGTATAAGTTGGAACAGTTTAAAAGGTGTTTGTACTTCCATGTGCATTTTGAGACCTTGGGGTTATTGTATTTTGCGGTCTGTGGTCTTTCACATGGCCTGCCATGGTTTCTTGTGCAGCCTCTGGACTTTCCTTGAACCCTCCAGTTTGCTAATAAAGTATTTTCAGAAGGCAGAAATCCTGTTTCAGAAGGCTCCAGAAGTTACAGTTCTACATTTTAAGTCTGTTTTGACTTCCTCTGCACCCATTTGCTCACTTTTAGTTTCAGAACAGGGGATAAGGGCAGCTCATGAAGGTCTGGAAAATGGAGTCAGTATGACCCCTGGACCCTCCATGGCTAGCCATCCCTGATTCACAGTCCTTTCATAATGTTGAGACCCTAACTTCCTTTGCTTCTGCTGTGGCCATTTCCCACAGTAGCCAGTTGGATGTCTCCCAGAAGTCCGCATTAAGGGTCTAAGGCAATCACTTTTCCCTATTGTGGTTTTTCATCAACCAGTCCTTGCAGGTAAAATGCCTTTGAATAAGGGACAGTGTCTGGTCAGAGAGCCAGTTAGGATTCTCACTCAGCCTCTTTGAGCCAAGAGCATGGTCAGGATTCCTGAGAGAAGGGCTGAACTGGTTGTTAGTGGTGTTCCCTCTTCTCACCTTACACTGCCATTTTTTCCCTGCAGTTTCGTCACAAGAGTGACAACCAAGTGAACAATCGCCAGTCCCAAGTGCTGATCAATGGGATGTGAGTATTACTGTAGTTGCTGTGGATCTCTTGGGGAGCTGTTCATGTCAGTGTGTTGAGGCAGCATTCTGATACTCATCACAACTGCCCTGGAATGGGACAGATGGAATGGCGGGGGGGATTTATGGGTTTAGTATTATTTAACTACCCTAGAACTACCTTTACTGAAAGGAATGAAATAGATTTGTAAATAAAATAAAAACCGAGTACCAGTGGGACTTTGTTATCCACTGGGGTTTGGTTCCAGGATCCCCCGTGGATAACAAAATCCGTGGATGCTTAAGTCCCATTAAATATAATAGCAGAGCAAAATGGTATCCCTTAAATAAAATGGAAAATCAATGTTTGCTATTTAGAATGTATACTTTTTTGAATATTTTCAAGCTGTGGATGCTTGAATCCATGGATAAAAAACCCGTGCATAAGGAGGGCTGACTGTACTTTTGCTTTAGAGCGGCTGCATAGTGTAGTGGCTTGAGTAATGGACTAGAACTGTGGAAGACTAGGGTTTGCATTCCCACTTGGTCACGGGAACCCATTGGGAAAGTCATGCTCTCTCAGTCTGAGAGGAGAGTAACGGCAAATCTCTGAATAAATTTTGCCAGGAAAACCTGAGGATAGGATTGCCATAAGTCAGAGTCAGCCTGGAAGCATGTAACAACAACCACAAGCTTCTCCTTGTGGCTTGGGGAAGCATTGCTGGGGTCTTTACCCTTCCAAATCCCCTTGCTTGACTCACAACACTTTTGCTTTATTAATAAAAAACTGTCTCACATTTATGTAGGACATTTTGAGCCTTTCAGGGCATTTTGCTCTGAAGGTAGGCCAGTCGGTTACGACATACAGTGTTAGGGCTGCAGGCTATTTTGTGTTAGTATCTCTCCATGTATCTTACCTACCCTGCAAGGCTGCTATAAGGCAGCAACTGCGGTGGGCCTGAGAGCCCATTTTCTGACCCTGGGATGCTCCTCCTGAGAACAGAGTAAAACCAAAACTGACAGAAAATCAATTTCGGGTGTTGAAAACATTGTATTTCTTGATGTTAAACAATGCAGGAGGAGATCTCCAACCTACTTAAAGGGCAAATTGCCCACTCTTTGTGGCTTTTGGGAAGCTGAGAGTCACAAAAATGGCATTAGGACTCCATTTTGCCCTTCCATCACGGAAGGATTCCTGAGAGGTTTTATATCAGGAGTGCACAAAGTGCAGCGCTGGGGCTATTATTGTGGCCCTAAAAGCACATTAGAACTCAACATTTCCTCAATGCCCTCTCAGGGATGTGGGAGTATTTGTGCTACTTTCTGGGGACTCAGCCTTCTGTAGTTATTCCTGGTTTATATTAACTGTTTTGAAATTACATTCCTTGTGCAATGTAAACATAATAACCCAGACCAAGGTCTTTGTAATGCGGCCTGTTTCTGACAGTGCAGAGCCAGCTGCTTCCAGGTCTTGAGAAATTAGTATTCTGCCCATTCCCTGAGTCTGATTTTTAAAGGGGGGCTGCCTCTGAACTAGGAGGCTCTATTCTGTCTTGACTTGGCCTCAGTCTTACCACTGGATTAGATCTACAGAATCAGTTGGATTTACCTAAACATTGGCTCATAATTCAACAGTGTAGAGTTGGCCCTCTGTACCCACATATTCTTTATCCACAGATTCAAGCATCCACGGCTTGAAAATATTTTTAAAAATAGATAAATTCCCAAACCAAACCTTGATTTTGCCACTTTATATACAGACACCACTTTACTACTCCACTGCATATAATGGGACTTGAGCATCCACAGATTTTGGTATCCATGGAGGTGTCTTAGAACCAAACCCCAAGGACCCACTGTATATCAGTCTCCTGTAGTTGGGACTACTCATAAGTCTGAGGCCTTTATATTCACAAACCTATTCATGAGAACATCTAAAGTCAGGATTCCCCCACCCCACTCCATTCTGACTATGAGGCTACACTTGTGAGAGGAGATTGAATTCAAAGACAGAGCTATGTTATTCTGGAAAAAACAGTGTACAAAGGGATCGTGTAGCACCTTTGAGACTAACTGAAAGAAGGAACAGGGACGTAGCCAAGGGGGGGTGTTCTTGGGGTCCGGACCCCCCCCTTCCATTAGAAAAATGAATGGAGTGTGCTGCTGCGCCGCCGTGCCCAAGCCCCATTATAATGGTGGCACTTAGTCTGGAACCCCCCCCCCTTCCTAAAATCCTGGCTACGTCCCTGGAAGGAAGTTGGTATCATGAGCTTTTGTAGGATTGAGCCTACTTCCTCAGATGCAAGCATGCATCCTGAGGAAGCAGGCTCAAGTCTATGAAAGGTCATGCTGCCCACTTCTTCTTTCAGTTAGTATCAAAAGTGCTGCAAGATCCCTTTGCATGAGAGGAGATGTAAGTCAGCCGTCTCATGCCAAGTCAGAAGATCCATCCATCTAGCTCAGTGCTGAGTGTCAAGATCATTATTGCTGACTGACAGCAGCTCTCAAGGGTTTCGCACAGGATTCTTTTCCAGCCCCAGCTGTAGTTACAAGGGATTGAACCTGTGACTTTCTGCCCCTCTGTGAAATGCTAGAGTAACGGGGTGGGAAACTATCAGGGTCCATTGGCCCCCAATGAGACTTGGGAGGGCATCACTCACCACCCAACCTGCGTGAAAAAATATATACAATTGGCCTTCCATATCCACAGATTTTTTTAATCCATAGATTCAACCATCTATAGCTTGAAAATAACATCCCTGTCCACCTAAGATTGTATATTTGTAAAACTGGGGTAGTGGAGAATATTGAATATTATCTTTTACACTGCCCTCTTTATGCAGCTCCTAGACAAAAGTTCCTTGATCATATTTTACACTCTCTTTCTGAAAGATCTTGTTCCCAGAAAATCTGTATGCTTTTGTCTGGTAATGATGTATTCATTACTTCCATGGTGGCAAAATTTGCTTTAGCTGCTAGTAAGATTAGACTTAGTTCTCAAGATGGGAGTGAGGATTAGAAGTCTCATTTGCCATATATTTTTATCACTATTGTTGCATTACTGTATCTTATTGATCGGATTATTTTATTATTATTATTTTGTTTATTTCTATTTCTCCCCAGAAATTCTGTGTCTTGATCCTTTTATATTGCTTTTGTATCTACTGGCTGGAGCGGTATTACATTGCAACGGCTTTTAGCTTTTAACAATAAAGTTATTTTACCTCTACTTAGATTGAAAATATTAGAGATACATATAAATTTCTAAAAGCAAGCCTTGATTTTGCTATGGACACCATTTCACTGTGGCAATCGGATACCAAGAGACTCTTCTGTGCCTAAAATGGCCAAGCAGGCAAAAATGTAGTGGAATTGCCCTTCCCCATGCCTCCTAAAGATTGTTTGGGGACACTTTGGTCAGGGGCTCCAAGGCCAGGACCTCAGACCATGATTTTGCAGAATGGAAAAGTTGTGTGAAAGAAGGTGGCCTTTCCTATCTACCTGAAGATACCAGGGGTTGAACTTCTGCATGCAAAGCAAGTGCTGTGACACCAAACTACTGCCCTTCCATCCTTTTGTGTGACATAATGGGGTCTTGACTAACTGTGTCTTTCCTGCTTACTCCTCCTGTAGCCTCCAGCAGGAACAGTGGATGAATGTTCGGGTCGGTGATATCATCAAGTTGGAGAACAACCAGTTTGTGGCTGTGAGTCCTTGCAGAGGGGCAGAGGGGTGCTTTGAAATAGTGTTGGCAAACTGGAAGGTTGTTTCTTAGGTATCTTTTAATCCATGGCCTGCTGTTTTGATGAGATGTCTGCTGAACCATTACTGTCATAGAATCATAGAGGTGGAAGAGACCCCAGGGGCCACCCAGTCCAACCCCATCCTGCCATGCAGGAACTCTCAATTAAAGCACCCCTGACAGATTTAAAGATCTCCAAAGAAGGAGACTCCATTACACTCCAAGAGAGTGTGTTCCACTGTTGAACAGTTTTCACTGTCATGAAGTTCCTCTTGACGTTGAGCTGGAATCCCTTTTCCTACAATTTGCATCCATTGTTCTGTATCTTATTCTCTGGAGCAACAGAAAACAAGCTTGCTCTCTCCTCAATATGACATCCCTTAAAGTATTTAAACAGGGCTATCATATCATCTTGACAATTTAACTGTTGTTGCTTTTCGTGCCTCTACTGTGTTGTCTTGTTACTGATCTAAAGTCCCTTTGCATCACTGGAGAAACCTCTGGACTATCTGATAGTCACAGAAAGAATATTCATCATTATTTCCCCCCGTGTCGAAAAACAGATGTACTGACAGATGGGAAACTCTGCTTGGAAAAAATAATAAACCAGTGCAGTTTTCTTCTGGTATTTTATCATCCCAAAGTGTTATAATTTCCCCCTTGCTTCAGAGGTATTCTTTTTATATTTGAACATCCCAGAGTTTTGTGGAGGAATTATTCTAAGAAAGAAAACTTTGTGTGTGTGAAAAACCACAGTTTTCTGTATGGAAAATGGATTTTCTGCACTGAAAATGGATCTCCTGAGCTCAGTAGAAAACATGCAAAGGAAATTTGTTTTCTTCACAAGAAACAGGTTTTCTTTGATTCTTAAAAAAAACACCAACCCATATATTTGTCTTTAGAGAATCTGTACATACTCGTGACCCAAAAAACCTTATCCATGGGTCAATGTATGTACTATACTTTAACTCTTATTTTAAAAAGGAACCATCCCCTGGTTAAGGCAAGAGTGTATTCTGTCCTGGAAGCACTGACCCCCCTTTACTTTTTCATCTATTGAGCCTTTAGAATAAACACAGTTATATCTGCTGGAATTTTGGAAGTCCTTGGGCATTGTTTTCCTTTGCTTCATCCTTTAGATCCTTTGTTAAATGCCCCTAAGTTTTACCCTTGACTTATCCATGGGTTATATTGAAATCCATAATTTTGGCCCCAAAACCTGCCTTCGACTTATGCATGAGGTTGACTTATAGTTGAGTCTATAGTTCTTCTGCAGCATGCGGAAAGCTGGCGTAATTGTTTAATCCCTACATACATGGATGAAATAGTCGAGGATTTACAGCCTAGATTTCAAGGGTGGGCAAAGTATACTCCTGGATCTGCAAACTATTTTTCTAGCCCCTGGCTTTTTTTTTCCTGTTGGGGTAAATTGCTTCTCTTGGAAACCTCTAGGATAGCCAATTTACTTTTTAAGTGGGTTGCAGAGGCCAATATTTAACATTTTTAAAAAGTCACCCTGTTTTTCAAAACCAGAAGTAGATGTCCAGCCATCTTGGGGTCGGTGGGCGAATTAGCATTTTTGGCAGTCTGTGCAGCCTCCTGGAGTTTCCCAGGGGCTGAAAATTGAATCTGCTGCAGTTGCCAACCCCTGTTATAAATGGATTTGGGCTGCTTGAATTGAGTCATTCTGTTTCAGCTTTCTGTCTCTCTTCCTACCCTGATATTTGTCTCCCAGGCTGACCTGCTCCTTCTGTCCAGCAGTGAACCTCATGGGCTCTGCTACATCGAGACGTCAGAACTGGATGGGTGAGTGCTGCTATGGTTTTGCCTCATCTCCATTAACAGCTAAGTGATTTCGCAGGCTTCTTGTGTTCTGTCTTGGATTGTGATTCTCAAGTTTCTCCTGGACTGGATTGTGAAGCAGGACATTTCCAAAGCATGGGAACCTTACTTTTTTGGATTAAAGCTTCCATGCCAGTTGGGAGAAGCTGGGTGTTGTGGTCAGGAAAAGTAACATTTTAAGAATATTAATTAATACAATTTTTAAAAAGTAACATTTTCCAAGCTTGGTCTATTGCAGTGGATTTTTTTACTCATTAGGAAGGGATCCTTATGTTATGTCAAGACGTGTTTGTCTCCAAGGGAATCAGGGCAGTCTAAATCTTGCTGATTATTCCCGATTAGACCATTAAGTCCTACTGATTCAGAGGATCTGAGACTCAGGCCATAGGTCCCAGGTGGTCTTCCACATAGACTCTCCTAAGGACTGACATATTACTTGCAACTGAATTTGAACAGTGTCTCAGGATCAAGACACATCTTTGAGACAATTGCGAAGATCCTATTATCAGGTGAGGGGAGTTCTGTGGCCTTCCTCCACTTGACTGTTCTCAAGCCCCAAGAAAGAGCTGCCAATGTTGCCGCTTTCTGATGCAAGAAAGTGAGGAAAAAGCAAATACATTTCTATACGGTTTATCAGTGAACTAAGGACTCCCTAAGCGGTTACAATGTGTAAGCTAATTGCCCCATACAAGCTGGGTACTCATTTTAGCAACCTCCGTAATTGAGATGATGAAGAAGTAGTTGGTCTCAGCCTGGAGGGGGAACGAAACAAAGATTCATGCACAGACAGAGGGTACTTTCTTTTTCCTCCTCCTTGGAGACCAGGCAAGCTGCGCCCTTGCCTTCTGAATAGCCTCCCTCCTCTCCCCATCAGTAGAAGTGGTGAACAAGTCTCTTGGTGTTGGTGCTGGGCTTGGCATGAACTGCCCCCCCCCAGACTTCTCGGTCTCACCAAGAGCTGGGAAAAGTTCCTTTTTTGGATCACAGTTCCCAAGATCCTTTAACCTGTCTTGCTGAAGAGTTGGCCAACTCAACTATACTCATCTCTTCATCTAGCTAGCCACTCCAGGATGCTGTTCTGGAGCAGTGCTATTTAAAGTGGTGGTCTATGGATCAGTGCCAGTCGCTGAGCTGCTGGTGGCTGGTCCCTGGCATGTGTCCAGGACAGAAACTCTGGTAGCCAGTGGCCACAAGTAAGAAACCAGTATCTGGCAGATCAGGGAGCCTGAGATGCCCTCTCCTAGAGGTCTCCATGTTCTGATCCATAACAGCTTTTCTTGCATTTGTGCAAGTGACACGTGTTAATGGACCTGATCTCATCAGCTGCTACCCATGCCACTAGGGCAGAACCTTCTGGTTCAGGGCAGTCTATCTTTCAGTTCACTGAATTGCTTTTGGGTGGATTGGAGAAAGACAGTAGGAGTCCTCTTGGCTTTGTGATGTCCGAATACTTCCTCTGTTCTTACCCTTTTGGCCATTCTTCAGTGAGGGTTCAGATGAAAACAACAACAACTAGGACTGAGCTTGAAATCTTAGTTTTACAAAGTAAACACATGCGGCATTGTTTGTAATTTTTCCTGAAGTGCTGCATTAGGCGTTATTCATTATTTTACGTCTCATGCATTTGTCACCCGACGCCAGACAATTAAACCAACTTCTGTTTTAAAAACACAAGCAAAAAGCAGTTTTAACAACACATTTAAAACGTAATAAAATAAAAAGACAACACGCCTCACGAAGAGCTCCATCTGCATGTCAACATATTAAGAACAAAATGCCTCTCTAAATAAAAAGGTGTTCACCTGCAGATAGAATAGCAGCAGGAGAGGACCATCTGGACCTCTCACACATAGAATCATAGAGTCATAGAGTCATAGAGTTGGAGGAGACCGCAAGGGCCATCCAGTCCAACCCCATTATGCCATGCAGGAACTCTCAATCAAAGCATCCCAACAGATGGCCATCCAGCCTCTGTTTAAAGACCTCCAAGGAAGGAGACTCCACTACACTCTGAGGAAGGAGTGTGTTCCACTGTCGAATAGCCCTTACTGTCAGGAAGTTCCTCCTAAAGTTGAGCTGGAATCTCTTTTCCTGGAGCTTGTATCCATGATTCTGTGTTCTGTTCTCTGGAGCAACAGAAATCAAGCTTGCTCCCTCCTCAGTATGACATTCCTTCAAATATTTAAACAGGGCTATCATATCACATCTTGACCCTCTTTTCTCCAGGCTAAACATCCCAGCTCCTTAAGGCGTTCCTAATAGGGTTTCCGGACCCTTCACCATTTTAGTCGCCCTCCTTTAGACATGCTCCAGTTTCTGCACATCCTTTTTGAATTGTGGTGCCCAGAACTGGACACAGCCTTCCAGGTGGGGCCTGACCAAAGCAGAATAGAGTGGCACTATTACTTCCTTTGATCTAGACACTATACTTTTATTGATGCAGCCTAAAATTGCATTGGCCTTCTTAGCTGCCGCCTTTCACTGTTGACTCATATTCAACTTGTGGTCTCAGGAAAGGAAGTTCCAGAACTTGGGAGCAGCCACCAAGAAGGCCCTCTCTTATGTCTTCACCAACCATGCCTCTGATGGTGGCGGAACTGAGAGAAAGGCTTCTGCTGCAAATCTTAAAGCTTGGCCTGACTCCTATAGAGGGAAATACAGTCTTTCACATAGTCTGAATGCAAGCCATATAGGGCTTTACAGGTTATAACCAGCACTTTCTATTTTGCCTAGATTGGCAGCTAGTGGAGTTGTTTCAGCAAGGGGATTGTATGCTCCCTATAAACCTGCCCCAGTCAGCAACCTGGGCACAGAATTTAGAACTTGCAGAAGTTTCCAAACAGTTTCCAAAGGCATCCCCACAAGATTACGCTACTATAAACCAAATGGGATTGTTATGTTGTTGTTACGCTCATTCTCAAGAAATCCTATTCGTTAGGCAGTGGAAGACATTTTTATTTAGGCAGGCTTTTGGTGGGTAGATTTGGTTTGAGTAATGTGGTGTGTTGTTTTAATGCACAGTGGGTTTTACTGTTTTAACTATGCTGGTTTTAATCTGTGTTTTAATGTTGGTATTATTTAATTATTTTTAACTTTTGTAATTGGTGTTTTAGCTCTGTCTTTTTTAATATATTGTAAGCTGCCTTGAATTCCACTGTGGGAGAAAGGCAGGATATAATAATAATAATAATAATAATAATAATAATAATAATAATAATAATTAAATAAATAAAACTTTATTTATCCTGCCTCTGTCCATGACAATTGAGGCTGCTTACAGTTAAAAGAATACATACAAAACCCCATATCCCAATACTTCCCATCCTCCCCTAAAACATCAATTAAACAATTACCTATTAAAAACATACATTAAAATGAATAAAAGCAAGCGAATGGGGCTACAGCTTATTCAGAGGGATGGTTCAGTTGGTGGCCGGATTTGCTATTCAGAAAAGGCCTGCCAGAAGAGATCCGTCTTGACAGCCTTTTTAAAGCTATCTAAGCTGGTAATCTGACAGATCCTGGAAATGAAATAAAATAAAATAAATGTAGGTTGTGATTATTCCCAGAGCAATGCATCACAGGTAACATTATTCTTTGGGATGTTTTTCTTCCAAGCTTTGGGCCATTGGTTCTACAACTAGGATTGGAACTGTGCAGCTTTCCAGATGTTGCTGGACTCCAACTCCCAGTAGCCCCAATTAGTAAAAACAAGTGATGAGGAATTCTGCTTGGTGGGCAGTACAATTCCCATCCATGGTCTACCACTCAGGGATTCTGATTCTGTCTCCCCCTCCTCTTTTGTGCTTAACACTGCCTCTTTCTCCAGGGAAACTAACATGAAAGTTCGGCAGGCCATCCCGGTGACGTCGGAGCTGAGTGACACCAGCAAACTTGCACACTTTGATGGTGAGTGGATGAATGCAGGACTGGAGATGGAATCGCATCCTTGCAGGCCTCTATGCAAGGGCGAATGACCAATTTGATGGCTGTGGCTTTCTCTCAAATACACTTTTTTTAATCAGATTGTTGTGTGTGTGTCTGCATCTGTATCAGAGCTTGGGAAAGCAGGGCTGTGGCGTCACTACACCAACCCTTTGATCCCAACTCTATTTTTCTACTGTCCAACTCCTTCATAAATGTCAAATGTAAAATTAATTAGTAAGAACTCTCTCTCTTTCTCTCACAACCTCACCAAATGTTCCTATAATGATGTTGGGACCAAGAGAAAGCTCTCTCCTGAGAGTCTTAAAACTCAGGCAAGCTCATATCATGTAACTTGTTTTATTGTGGCTTCATCAGAATTGGAGGCCCTAAACAGAATTGGAGGCCTTTTGCGAGCTTGCAAGTAAATCTGGACCTGAAGTGCAGGTGGAAATCTTGCATGCCTTGATAGTTGCCTCTTTGCTCTTTTTGATTTTAGGGGAGGTGATCTGCGAACCACCCAACAATAAACTAGACAAGTTCGGTGGGACCCTGTACTGGAAGGAGAGCAAGTACCCCTTGAGCAACCAGAACATGCTGTTACGTGGCTGTGTCCTTCGCAATACGGAGTGGTGTTTTGGGCTTGTCATCTTTGCAGGTGGGGCATTTCAACAGTGTATTTAAGAACAGTGACAGTTCCTGTTATACTGGGTCGCACCATTGGTTCATCTAGTTTTGTACTGTTTACATCAGAGATGGAGAATGTTTGACTGTCCAGATTTTTTAGACTACCATTCTCTGAAAGAGTGCCTCTCCCTGCATATGCCCACTCAGTGTCTGCTCTCTGCTTGCAGGGCCTTCCTCTGCATCCCATTTATCAGGGCAATATTGTCTTGGAGGGTGAGGGAGAGGGACATCACTATTTTGATCCACTGTTGTGTTATACCCCAACCCAAAGGCCCAGTTGGTGTCTAGTCTAGTTGGATCTAGGAGTCTTAGTAGACCACAAGTTGAACATGAGTCAATAGTGTGATGTGGCAGCCAAAAAGGCCAATGCTATTAGGCTGCATCAATAGAAGTATAGTGACTAGATCAAGGGAAGTAATAGTGCCACACTATTATGCCTTGGTCAGGCCTCACCTGGAATACTGTGTCCAGTTCTGGGCCCCACAATTCAAAAAGGTGTCCAAAGGAGGGCCACCTAAATGGTGAAGGGCCTGGAAACCATGCCTTATGAGGAAAGACTTAGGGAGCTGGGTATGTTTAGCCTGAAGAGAAGGTTAAGAGGTGATATGATAGTCCTGTTTAAATATTTGAAGGGGTTTCACATTGTGTATGGAGCAAGCTTGTTTTCTGCTGCTCCAGAGACTAGAATATGGAATAATGGATGCAAACTACAGGAAAAGAGATTGCACCTTAACATTAGGAAGAACTTCCTGACAGTAAAAGCTGTTTGACAGTGGAAGACAGTCCCTTGGAGTTTGGTGCAGTCTCCTTCCTTGAAGGTCTTTAAACAGTGGCTGGATGGCCATCTGTCAGGGATGCTTTGATTGTGAGTACCTGCATGGCAGAATGGGGTTGGACTGGATAGCCCTTGTGGTCTCTTCCAACTCTATGATTCTATGATTCATGCATGTTGAGATCACCAGGTTTTCAAAGAGGTAGATGAAATCAGGATTGACAATCAGGAATGTGTTCTACCTAAATACCAAATAAAAACATTGAATTTGCTTAACACAGCCATGCATCTCTTGGTAAAATTAGTATATTGCCCACATACCTCAAGCATAAGTTACTTTATAATAGAATTTATTGAAACCCTTAGTTGTTGGTTTTTTTTTCTTAGCATACATCACCAATCCTGAATCCATTTTAATCATCTTAAAAAAGCTCTTAGCAACTGTGATTACAATGCAGAGTAAGCTGAACCTCATATTTGGTTAGATTTACAGAGCATCTGTACCTTTTATCACTTGTTGATGTTTGCCTTCAAGACATTTCTGACTTATGGCAACCCTGCGCACTCCAAAATTCAGGATTTCTGATGTCTTCCCTTAATAAGGGAGAAGCGTTCGAGGCCTCGGATAAGGGACATTCCTTATTATTAGGGACCCTTGGCAAACTTAACACACATGCATGGTTTCGAATTGTTTAACTGGTTTAAGTCTGGTAGCTGATGCATCAGACATGTAGCCACGATATCATGGTTATGATTTGTCTTTCAGTCTGACCTCCCAAACCCATCTTAAAATCCAGCCAGCTGCACTAAGGGGCATGGTGCATGCAAGTGTGTTGCTGAAGGATGATACATTCAGCCCCCTGCTGTTAATAGTCAGTGATGCACCAGGCAGAAGCAGGGACCTATGTGCAGTCCTTTCACACCTCCTTGACATGCCACAGACATCAGCATTTGGTGGGAGGAGGCTGGACACATCACCTTCAAAACTTTTTTCACCAGGGCTGCAAAACTCTGTCCCTCGGTGAAGCTGCCTGGATTTTAAGTCGGTTTTCAGGAGCATTTACAGTTGTAGGAATGGTACCATGATTATAAACATGGATAGGGAACAGTGTTGCGGTCGTAATTTGGAAGAAAATTGGGAATATCACATCTTTTTAGGTAATTTTTTGAGTTTCTTCTCCCATACATCTCTGAGTGGGGTATGTGTTTTCTGATCCGAGGTCCTGAAGCATACAATCACAGAACTCCTTTTCCTTTTCTGCTTCTCCAGGCCCAGATACCAAACTGATGCAAAATAGTGGCCGCACAAAATTCAAGAGGACGAGTATCGATCGTTTAATGAACACTCTGGTGCTTTGGGTAGGCATAATCCCCATCCCTTCCTGCATTTCCTATACAGTCTTAAATAAGAGAGATCATTCCTCCAGGTTCTATTTATGTTTCAATGTGGACAATTTGCCCTTTATTCCTTGAAAGTCATTTCACACATTAGCTGGGTGCTGCCTTGAATCCCATTTTGGGAGAATATTTTGGAATAAATCCCATAAATAAATAGATAAATAAATAAGTCATGTGTGAATGACTTTAGGATACAGATGGATGTCCTAAAACACATATTCCTGGTGCTCTGTTTGGGGAGGGACTGTTGGACTGGAAGAAGAAAGGACTCCATTTGGTGATGCCTCTTGGGGCTTATAGACTAGCAGCTTTACATCTGGTTTTACTTCTAGTCATCTACCTCTCTGTTCTCTTTACTGTGATTTGAAAATGTTGCTCTCTTAGACCACATCTCCCAGAATCCCCCAGCTAGCCTAGCCATTGACCACGTTGGAAGCAGGGGTTCTGATAGTTGCAGTGCGTACCAACTCTTGGTCGATTTTAGCTTTCCCTAACATAGTGCCTTCCAGATGTGTTGAATTCCAACTCCCACTCTGCCACAGACTGATCTGAGTTGTAGTCCTGCACAATTGGAATGGATAATTTGAAGAATGTGGGCTTGTAATGCCAGGTAGAAGCTCACCAGGATTTCAGTTGTGTATTTTCCCCAGCAAATACAGGTATTCTGGAATAAATCTGAAATAATGGAATACATCTGGTCTCAAATTCTTTGGATAAGGGTTATTCAGCCTATACCAAATTGCCCCATCTAACTCAGCATTTGTAGAAATTCACACACTTGAGAGTAGGAAGGTACCTCTCAATAGTCATTTGTTCCAGATATCTATTTTTGCAGAGAGTCGGCAGTATTTACATCTAAAGGAGGGCAACTGGAGGTCTGGGGTCCCTTTTCCACCACCACTGAGCCATATTCCTGCCTTTTCTGATGAAACAGAAAGTGATGAGAAAATCACTTCTGGTTTTCAGATGTTTTCCCCCAAACAGAAGGGAGGGCCTTGTTGTACAGTATAGGAAAATTGTGACCCCTGCTGGCACACTTCTCTAGTTTTTTGGCCAGATATTTTTTAAACAAGGGAAGGAAAGTGGAAGGAGTCAATAGAATTAATAATAATAATTTTTATTTCTATCTTCCTGCCCCTCCCGATGGATCAAAGCGGGAATTGGCCTTGAGGGCCACATGCAGCGTACTAGTTGCATAGTTCCCAACCCTGGTTACACTTGGCTATTTCTAGGGATTCCAAAGCATGTGGCCACAGTTCCCCACTCCTGTAATAAATGGATAATGTAAACTACAGAAATGCTTACAGAGGGTGGGTGGTGGTCATGAATGGAGAGCCAAGGCATGAAGCCTTTTTCTTCCTTTGCCCCTTCACCTCTTTTTGACCAGTGATCTCATGTTTTCCACCCTAATCCCACAGATCTTTGGCTTCCTGGTTTGCATGGGAGTGATCCTGGCCATTGGCAACTCCATCTGGGAGTATGAGGTGGGCGCCTGCTTCCAGATCTACCTGCCCTGGGATGAGGCAGTCGACAGTGCCTTTTTCTCTGGCTTCCTCTCCTTCTGGTCTTACATCATCATCCTCAACACTGTCGTCCCTATTTCTCTCTACGTCAGGTATGATGAGGGCACTTTCCCCCAGTGTCCTGTTGCTTGCCACTCTTTAGCATGAAAAGACTGAATCAGTGGGGAACCATAATAGAGGGGCAGTGTGGTGTAGGATTAGAGCAGGTTTGGGCAACAGCAACAGAGCTGGGGCCATTTGTCACATATATATACCCTGAACCCCCCCCAAGGGGTGGGCAAACCACTACTCTAAAATTTCATCATTGCTAGTATTCTTTCAGGTCATTTGAGATGATGGGAGGTTGTTGGGAGTCTTTGGAGAGACTCTCTCTGACGATGCCCACCACAGATGCCGGCGAAACGGCAGGAATAAACATTTCTAGAACATGGCCACATAGCCCAAAAAACCCACCAAAAACTATGGATGCCGGCCATGAAAGCCTTCGACATCACACTCTTTGGGGAGAGTCATAGTAGTTGCGGGGATACAACCACTGCATTTTGAGGCATTTTTGAGTCATGTTGACGCATTTTGAAGTCGTTTTGAGCCCATTAAAATTAGGTGGGGCATTTGGGGCAACAGAATAAAGGTTGTCCACCTTTGGGAAAGAGTGTTGGACTGACACTTGGGAGATTTACATTCTGGTTCCCATTCAACCATGAAATTGACTGGGTGGTCTTTTCAGCCTGACCTGCCTTACAGAATTGTTGTGAAGATAAAATGGAAGAGGATCCAGGGGAAATCAGGGAAAGGGAAACAGTTATGGGCTGCAGTCTTCAGGGTGGTGTGGAGGCTGGGTGTGCGTAATGGTTTGTGTGTTCTCTTTTATGTCTATTACTGGAAGCAATTTTACCAGTTCTCTCCCCTGACCACTCACCACACTCATTCCAACCTCTCCTGATGGTGCTTCACCCAAGTACCCTTATTTTCCCAATCTGCTTACATACACCACATTTTTTTTTGTTTTTATCTTACGTTTTTCCCGTTTTCCTATCTTTGTGTTTTCAGCCTTTCTCTGTTGTCCCCTCTCCCTTTGTTTTCTCTTTCTTTTTTAATTTCTCTTTTTCTTTTGGTTTCTCCAGCATGAATTCCTCTCTTTCTCTGTCTGTAATAATCCCCAGGTAAGAGCATGCATTGCCTTTTTCTTAAGCTGCCTCTCCCTATTTCTCCTACCAAAGAAAGGAGATGCACCCGTCTGGGGAAGACCAGAGGGCTGCAAGTTACCCCAAGCCATAAAATTCAGTTTGGCCCTTGCCCTCTGCCCTATCTGGAATGATATTAACTAATTCATTCCCTCCTCCTGGGAAATATTTGAGAATTGTTGACCTGAGTCGTCTCTCTTGGTTTGTTCGAGGTATTTCCCTTTGTATTCCATGGACTCTGAGCAGATTGATGGTGTTTTTGTTCTAATACAGTAAGAAACATGCCCTCAGGAGACTAAAGAAACTAATGATCTAGAGAGTAATATTTCACAGCCTATGCATTGTGATCCATAAGTAGATCACAGCAACCATTCATTCCAACTACCTCCATGATCCTCTGCAGTTCCTCAAGACAAGAGGTGATCCTAGAATCATAGAGTTGGAAGAGACCACAAGGGCCATTATGTCCAACCTCCTGCCATGCAGGAATACACAATCAAAGCACCCCCAACAAATGGCCATCCAGCCTCTGTTTAAAGACTTTCAAAGAAAGAGACTCCACCACTCTCCAAGGGAGTGTCTTCCACTCTTGAAGAGCTCTTACAGTCACTAAGTTCTTCCTAAAGTTTTGGTGGAATCTCTTTTTTTGTATCTTGCACCCATTGTTCCAACTCCTATTCTCTGGAGCAGCTGAAAACAAGCTTGCTCCATCCTCAGTACTTAAACAGGGCTATCATATCACCTCCTAACATTTTCTTCTCCAGGCTAAACATACCCAGTTTCCTAAGTCTCTCCTCATAAGTCATGGTTTCCAGACCTTTATCATTTTGATTGCCCTCCTCTGGACATGGCTACAGCTTGTCAACATCTTTTTTGAATTGTGGTGCCCAGAACTGGATACAGTATTCCAGGTGAGGCCTGACCAAAGCAGAGTAGAGTAGCACTATGATTTCCCTTGATCTAGATACCATACTTCTATTGATACATAGAATCACATTGGCTTTTTTAGCTGCCACATCACACTGTTGACTCATGTTCAACTTGTGGTCTCCTAGGACTCCTAGATCCCTTTCACGTGATGAAAATTATTTTGTTAGTTTTGGCCCAGTTTTCTAATCTATTCAGGTTTCTTCCTTAGCTGGTTGAAAAAGATCAGAGTTTTATTTGAATATACAAAGAGGGACCTGGCTTGTGGAAAGCTGGCCTAGGTTTAGACATCTAACCCTCTGTTCTCTCCTTCCTCACAGTGTGGAGGTGATCCGTCTTGGGCATAGCTACTTTATCAACTGGGACAAAAAGATGTACTGTGTGAAAAGGTGCACACCAGCAGAGGCACGGACTACCACCCTGAATGAGGAGCTGGGGCAGGTGGAGTACATCTTCTCAGATAAAACAGGCACCCTCACTCAAAACATCATGGTCTTCAGCAAGTGTTCAGTGAATGGGCACAGCTATGGTAAGCTGGGTTAGCCTACTAAGTAGTTAATCATTGTTCAGAGGCTGTCTCTCTCTCTCTTTTTCCATGAGGCAAAGGAGACCCTCTGTGTGTGCATGTGTATTTTAATCTTGCAGTACCATCTTCAGTCTCAGTCAATAAAGCTTCAAGGTAGCTATGAGAGGGGGAAGAATCCAAGCAAAATACAGTCACCCCTGTTTTTGCGGAGGATCCATTTCAGATCCCCCCCCCCCCCGCGCAGAAACGGATATTTGCCAATTTTGGCTTGAATGATGGTGCATGCCCCATTTGTCCCCTTTCGTTTGCCGCCTGCGAACAGGTGAGGGATGCAGACTTAAACACTGCAAAAACCGATGGGCGACTGTAATTGCCATCAGAGCTTGGGGGTTTCAACAAGTTCTCCCAGAATTCCCCAGCCATAGCATTGGCTAATAGAATCTAAAAACTATAACCCAATTCGTCAAACATAATTTATCCCAAACTTTATCTGTAGGATTGCTCTCCGACAGTGTGGCACAAGTCTTCTCACAGGCATGGAGTGGGCAAACCTTCCCTTGGTCACAAGAGTGTCACAAAGCAGTGAATGCCTGTGGCTCCCAGAAGCCATAACTTAGATGGGGCAGAGCAGACACAGTGTGTTCAACTCTGTCAGTTGTGTAGCTCTGCTTGAAGCTCTCAGCAGGCGAAGAGCCACTGCAACCTATGCATAGCTTGTTAATAATGTTTTAAATTTTGTTGTGTGAACTAACAATGCGTTGTCTGAAGGTTATGGTTGGGCATCTTTTTTCTCTGTCTCTTACGCTGTAACTTTCCCTCTCTTTCTTGTTCTTGTAGGTGATGTTTTGGATGTTCTGGGTTACAAAGCTGAGCTTGGAGAGGTAGGAACTTGAGAGGCTCTCAGTGGTGAGAGCAAATGTGGGAATTGTGTGCCTTCAAGTTGTTTCCAACTTATGGCAACCCTAAGACAACCCTATCATGTAGTTTTCTTGGCATGTTTTGATTAGAGGAGGTTTGCCTTTGCCTTCCCCTGAGGCTGAGAAAGTGTGATTTGCTCAAGGTCACCCAGTGGATTTCATGACTGAGCTGGGAATTATAATAACTTTATTACGGCCATTTGGCTAGCACATGAGCTGGGAATTGAACTCTGGTCTCTAGAGTCATAGTCCAGCATTCAAACCACTACACTGCTCTGGCTCTAAATGTGGGAATGAATGAGGGGAATAGATGAGGGAGCACTATCAGACTGCCACAGGTTGGCCCCTAACCCAAAATCATAGAGCTGGAAGGTTCACCAAAGGCCATCTAATCCAACCTCTTGCCAGCACTTTAAAGTCCAACTCCTTTGGATTTAAAGTGGAATTAGGCAAATTCATAGAGGAGAAGCCTCAGAATGGCCTACTAGGGCAAGAAAATTGGCATGTAATGCGTTTAGGAAAGGAAATCCTGTTCTGTTCTGCATCTGTTGAATGCCTGAAACTCAGTGCCACAAGATGTGGGACACAGCTCACAGATGAGTGGCTATAAATCAGCAATGAAAAGCCCATGTGGCCCCCCTGCACCCAGATGCAGTGGGGGCTTCCTGGCTCCCCACCACTAATGGATCCACGTCTTCCACATGCTGATGGGTGCTGCAAAAGCAGTGATAGCTGGTGAGGACAACTGGGACCAGGAGGAGATTAATCCCTTGCATGGCCCAAAAGCAGGATAGAAGCTCTCAAGGCTCATTTCTGAGCACCTCCAGTTAGGTAGGACTGGGAGAGACGCCATTTAAATTAATCCTTATTAATGAGGACTAGAGTCTTTATTTGCAAAAAGAAGGGCTGTAACATACTGAGTGAGCACACACTTTACTTGCAAATGGTCTTAGGTTCAGTCTTAAGGCACAGAAAGAACCATGTGTCTGATATCGAAAACAATGCCAACTTATAGAAACAATGCTGAGCTAGAAGGATCAAGCATCGGGCTGGATATAAGGCAGCTTCTTATGTCTGTATGTGAGCTAGTCTTTATTTATAACTATGAGGGCTAGAATCTCATTTGTAGGGAATTGCAGTTTGCATTTAAAGGGTCTCAGATTCAATCTCTCTCATCTCGTGATAAAGCTGGGGAAGATTTCCCCATCTGAAATCTTGGAGAGATGCTGCCAGTCTTAGAGAGCTGTGTAGTCCCTAAATTTGCATTCTGTCATCTTGCACAGAATTCTTTTGTATGTCTTTCTGTTGGCTGTGACTGACTTTAGAAATGCTGAACTTGGGTGACCCTTCGCTGGTTTTGCTGTAACCTTTACTTCTCCATCTTTCATCCTGCCAGAAGACAGAACCAGTCAACTTCTCTTTCAACCCTCTGGCTGACCCCACATTCACTTTCTGGGACACAGGACTTTTGGAAGCAGTCAAGCTGGGTGACCCACATGTACACGAGTTCTTTCGTCTCCTTTCTCTCTGCCACACGGTCATGTCTGAAGAGAAGACCCCAGGTTGGAATTGTGGGGTTTGGGAAGAGGCTGTGGGAGGGAGAGGAAGAGTGACCACTTGGCTGTGTTGGCTGGAGTATTCTGGGAGTTATAGTCCCCAAAAACCCCAAACAAAAAACCTCCCAATTCTGAGCCTACTTTCCAGGGGTTCATGGTCAAACATGTTCTCTGAGGTTGCAGCTCTAGTTGAAACAACCCTGTTTTCCTCTTTCTTATTCACACAGCAATCCCCAGATTCCACATAAGCACCCAGAGGCAAAGAACTGCCCCTCTTCTGCTTTAGTATACATTGAAGGTTCTAAAACAAGGAGGGATGGGAACCTTGTGATCCTCCAGATAGGCTTTGCATTTCAGCTCTCATCAGTTTTAACAAGCATGGGCACCAATGAGTTGCAGTTCAGCATACACCTAGCAGGCTATAATTACCTATTTTATGTATTTGATACCTTTCTCATGGCCTGGGGCCAAGACAGTTTACAAGGCTCAGACAAGATAAAGCCAAAACCCTGATAATAAAAATTATGAGACAACTAACTAAGGCCTTGTCTGCACTGACCATAAGTCTGGGGCCAGTCAGGGATATTATGCACTAGAACTGGCCCTGCCACAATGGGGCCACATTCACTGGATTGCGCCTGGGGTGGCTTGCAGTGCTGCTTGCATGGGCCAGCTGGACCAACATTGTGTCAGAATGGCTGATCTGTCCTGTGTCCCCATAGTTCTGTGGTGTGCCACCATTTATTTTGAGGGAGGACACACCTGTGCAACCAATGATAAGAGAGGGTTGGGGGACCCCCCATCACATGGCTGAAAAAACCAGCAATGCAGAAGGAGAAGGGTCCAAACTCATGGCACTATCACTAGTGTCACATTGGATTTAAGCGCAGATGTCGCATTTAGAGGACCAAACTTTTGCTCTCAAAGAAAGCAGGAGATCTGAAGATGTGCAGGTGGTGGGATTTACACATTGCTGTGGCAGAGAGAGGTGTGCCTTTGTTTCTGAAGTATATTAGATAACATCACAGGCAGGGAAAGGGTGAAACATCTTCTCCACTCCAGCTTCGCTATTCCATATTCCCCCCAATGTGTTCTATACTTGTAGAGACATAAAAATGGATGCCCTATGTAGAGAGGAAGGAGCACATTAGGATGTTTGGGGGGGGAATAGAAATGCAGTGGGGGTTATACATGGACATAGTTGTGCATCTACTCTCCTGTGTTGTTGTTTTTCTTCAAATTCCACCCTTTCCCACAGCTGATTTTCATTAAAACAAACAGGCAAATGCAATTATGTTGGGCCTTTGTTAAACACAGTGGCACCTGATGACTCCATATCACCAGAGGCAGTGAATCTGATCAGGGTTTCCCCCCAAATTTCAAAAGAGCCATCTAAAGATGCTCAACCTTATTTTGGGAATAGTTCCTTTACAGTGTAGGTTAAAATGTGGGGTGCATTCACTGCCCAGCTGATGTGGAAGTCTCCAACTGCCAGTGGTTGAACGTTTCGGCACATAAAGCCTTATTTTTGAAAAACTACCAGTGAAATTTGCCAGTCAGTCCAATACCTTCTGAGCTGAGAAATATATAAAGGGAGGTGCAGTGGGGTGAAGATGATGATCTGTCATTTGAAGTGCCCAAGCCTCAGTTTTGGATTTCTTTCTCTCCTCTTTTCTCTCCCTTCTCCCTCTTTTGTCCTTGCAGGGGAGTTGTATTACAAAGCCCAGTCTCCTGATGAGGGAGCCCTGGTGACGGCCGCCCGCAACTTTGGCTTTGTGTTCCGCGGACGCACCCCCAAGACAATCATGGTTCAGGAACTGGGGCGGCCTGTGACCTACCAGCTTCTTGCCATCTTAGACTTCAACAACGTTCGCAAGCGCATGTCGGTCATTGGTGAGAAAGGCGGAGAGGAGGGGATGGTGGGGAGGGATCAGGACTCCAGACGCATACTCTAGAACCAGCAAAGTAGCTGTATTCTGATGGAATGGGAATGTCAGCACTATGTTGAGGGAGCGCCTGAGGAAGCTCATGCATGTCTCAGCAAAACTGGCGGAGAGCTCAGTTTTACCTAGCATCCTGTTTTGCGCTTGGTCAAAATGAGATGTTACTGGGAAGTCTGTGAGGAGAGCAGCAGCATCCCAGCAGCTTGACTATGTATGAATATGGGGGTTCTATTTTTATGTAGCATCAGCCTATTACATATACATATTTGTTATCATTGTAAGCCTTCAAGTCAACTCTGAGCTACGGAGACCCTATCCTAGTATTTTTTCTTGGCAAGATTTATACAGAGGCCATTGTCTTCCTCTGAGGCTGAAGGAGTATGATTTGTCCAAAGTCACCTGATCGGTTTCCATGGCTGAGCGGTGGTTTGAACCCTGCTCTCCTTATATCCTGGTCTAGCATTCAACCACAACACTGCTTTGGCTCACAAACACATGCTAACACAGCCCTCCCCCATCCTTACATGCATACTTGCATGGGTGTGTATTTCACTGCTGTCAGTTGAAAAGAGTCCAAGAGTATGGATGAAGTTCAAGAGATCTCCTACCCTTGGGTTCAAGGAACCCTGGTGGCACAGTGGTTAAATGCAGATACTGCAGCCATTCATAGAACCATAGAATCATGGAGCTGGAAGAGACCGCAAGGGCCATCCTGTCTAACCCTCCTGCCATGCAGGAACTCCCAATCAAAGCATCCCCGACAGATGGCCATCCAGCCTCTGTTTAAAGGCCTCCAAAGAAGGAGACTCCACCACTCTCCAAGGGAGTGTGCTCCACTGTCGAACAGCCCTTACTGTCCTCCTAATGTTGAAGTACAATACAGTGCTACTTCACAAGGTTCTTGTCAAGATAAAATGGGAAGGAAACTATGGAGAGCCACTGTGGTGTACTGGTTAGGCTGGGACTTGAAAGATCCAGGTTGATTTTTCTGTTGAGCCTAAAACTCACTGGCTGATCTTGGTTTGTTGATTTCATGGGGTTGTTGTAAGGAGAAAATGAAGCGGGGGAAATAGTTCCTCTACCTTGAGCTACAGGGAAGAAAGGATATGTTTAGTCATCGATAAGTAAATACTTTTCACTCCTATTTAAACTTGGTATATTTTTTCTCCTTTCTCCCCAAACACCCACCCACCCCATCAGTGCGAAACCAAGAGGGGCAGATCCGCCTTTACTGCAAAGGAGCAGACACCATTTTGCTAGAGAGGCTTCATCCGGGAAATCAGGAACTGTATAACATAACCACCGACCATCTGAATGTGAGTGGCGGGTACTTAGGGCATCAGAAGTGGAGGTGGGGAAGGTACATGGCTGGTAGCTTCCACGACAGTGAATCTGCTTTTGGTCTAAACTTTAAAAACAATATGTAAGGGTCTGAATGATATCATCAGAATAGATTCAGCATCTTGAGAGTAGTAGCGTCTTTATAGTTAGAATCTCTGCCTCAGTGACATGGAAATTGCCAGTTGATAGATGGATAGGGAAGTATTTGGCTCCACGTCTGTTCTGCTTCACTTTGCATTTAGAAAATGGGGATTTCTGGAGAGTGGGACAAGAGTTCCTTCCAGGGGAAGTGGCCCTACTCCTCTTCTTGTTTTGAGTTGCTAATTTTCCTGTATTGCAAACTCCATGGAGTTGAAAATTGTACGTGGAGGGGAAGATAACATAGGTCAGTGAACGCAGAAGGGGAAGGAGGGCATTGTCTTGCAGGAACTGGAATACTGCACTGTGCAATGCACCAGCGGTAAAAAGGAAATAGGTCTTTTCAAGCAAGAAACAATATTTGGGCCTTTCATAAAGCTAATGGGCTTTAATTGCCTTTGCTATGCAAAGCCATCCCAAAGTGCAAGAGGATGAACTTTCAAGAATAAATTGTCGGTCGGCATATCTCTTCCCTTTCTTTACCATGTAGAGAGGAAACAGAGAGACTTGAGTGGGTGGCAGATCTCATCATCATCCCTGCACATTCAAACAACTCAGTGCTCTGACCCTGACTCCACTACACCATTGCTGGGGTTAGTGGACAGTAATGGAAAAGCAGAGGTTAGTGGGTGACTCCATGGAGTCAACTGAAAAAGGACATGGCTGGCTGACAGGCTGCAACATTGAACAGGAATGGTAGGACGTTGCAACATTTTGTTGCAGTTCCCACTGGTAGATTCACAGAGTTTTGAAAAGCTATCTTTTGGGGAATACAGCTTTTAGCATCCCCCTCCCCAGCCAACAATCCTAGGAGCCGAAGTTCCCAAAAGATAACATTTCCAAGCTGTTGTAATGAGAGTAGCAGCAAAGTGAAGCAACAAATCTGTATGCTAGAGTGGACCTTCTTGGCCTCTTTAGTTGACTGCCCTCTCCCTGCTTCCTTGCTTTCAGGAATATGCTGGGGAGGGTCTGCGAACTTTGGTCTTAGCTTACCGTGACCTGGAAGAAAGCTACTATGTGGGCTGGGCTGAGAGATTGCAGCGAGCCAGCGCATCCAGCGAAGGCCGCGAGGAGAGGTTAGCGCAGCTTTACGAGGAAGTGGAGAATGACATGATGGTAGGTGCCACTCCCTTCTTTCCTTGTCTTTTTTCTGGGAGAAACTGAGCTTTCTTCTCTACCCATTTCAAGCCCCTTTTTATGACACTGGTGAAAAATGCCCTGTGTTTTTGTGCAGATGTTGTATTTAGTATCACTAGGTTTCCAAAACAGCAGTAAGAAACAGTCAGCATTTCTGTAGTTTTCAAAGAAGTAACTGTGTTAGCCTGTTGTAGCATCAAAAGGAAGAAGGAAGGGAGAGGGGGGAAAGAAATGTGGCAGTACCTTTAAGACTAACTGATTTTTAGTTTTCCATGAGCTTTTGTGGATATAAACATACTTCTTTGGATGCAGTACTGAGTTGACAGTTAGGGAGCAGCTATTAACAAATTTGTATTCTGCGTAAATACCAAATGAAAGTATTGATTTCAGTTAACTTAGCCACGTGCTTCTCTGTAAAATTAACATATTGTCCATATTAATAAATTACATGATGCACACACTTCTGTTGTCTTTGCGAAGGGTCAACACCCCAAAATAAGGAATTTTTTGATAGCTTGTTCAGTGTGGAGATATTTTTGGGCTACAGCTCTCAGAACCTTCTGGCTGCGCAACCACTTTTTTCCAAACTCTGTCTCTGAGTGCTTTAGACTTAATTTGCCATCTCTACCCCAAATATTTATGCCCTTTCCCTGGGAATGTTAATGAAGGCTAACAAGAGTTTTGCCATCTTTGTCTCTCTGTTTTTCACTATAAGCTGCTGGGAGCCACTGCTATTGAAGACAAGTTGCAACAGGGAGTTCCAGAAACCATCGCTCTGCTCACCTTGGCGAACATCAAGATCTGGGTCTTAACAGGAGACAAGCAAGGTGGAGATATTTTAACTGCTGCTGAAATAGCAATCCTTTCCAGATATTAACTGTCAAGTGGCTGTATTTGGGTTTTGGAACCAATTGGCTTTTCAAGATCAGTAGAGAAGAGTATTTATTTATTATCCTACAAATATTGTGCTTTTCTGCTTTTTCCCCCACCCATTTTCTAGATATAAGTTCTATGTCAGTAGTTTCTTCAGCCCAGCCTTGCTTTTAAAGTTAAGCTCAGGATTTGAGGCAGGATAGCCCACTCAGTACCATTGAACTGCAACTTCCATCAGCCCTAGCCAAAAGTGATGATGGTAGTTGCAGTCTGGCCACATCTAGACATTGCCCATACCTGATTTTACGCCTTGAGATGCTGGCCAAGCAACTAGCTCAGATCTCTCTTCCCCAACTCCTTACTCAGAGACAGCTGTGAACATTGGCTACTCCTGCAAGATGCTCACGGATGAGATGACGGAGGTGTTCATTATCACGGGGCACACGGTCCTGGAGGTGCGACAGGAGTTGCGGTGAGTGACATCCCACAAATGTGGCCTTCTCAGCAGTAGCACTTTCTGTCTAAGAAGTCCCTCTTCCTTTCCGTTCACCAATTGCCAAAGTGTTTAATCATTTAGATGCTAGGGAAGCCTGAACCCCTTTTTCCTAACCTGGACTTTGCTATACCCCCTGCATACTTGAGGCCACCTGGGTTTGAAAAGAGAAACCTTGAAGTTTTTATTGATCCTGATCTTTAATCCTTCCTCTTCTGGCAGGAAGGCTCGAGAGAAATTGATGGACTCCTCACGGTCCATGGGGAACGGCTTCACCTACCAAGAAAAACTCTCTGCCTCAAAGCTTACGTCTGTCCTGGAGGCCGTGGCTGGAGAATATGCCCTAGTTATCAATGGGCACAGCCTGGTAAGTGATGGGTCAGGAGCATGAGTAGGGATGGGTAAGAAATTCATTTGTTACCAGAATGCTTTCTGGGAGGAATGTCAATTCCCAACCACAGGTCCGAACTCAGATGCAGACAGTGGTTTGAAGCAGAATGCAGCAGTGTGACTTTTGGATTAATATCACACAAAGGTCAAGATCCTGCAGGATATAGCATAGCATAATAATTCCACATGTGGAACTTTCCTACTTACTTCTTTTCAACACTCCCTGGCTTACAGCTGCATATGTAAGTAGTAGGATGCCAGCCAGAATACCTCAGCCCATGTATTGGGATTCTGGGAGCGCCAGTCTAAAATGGTGTACACTTAATGTGAGGGGATTCTGGGAGTTTAGTTACAAAAATATTACTTTGTAAGTGTACACCAAAGTGCATGCAGATGCAATAACTGGGAGATTGTGGGTGTCACAGTTCCAAAAGTAACACTTCCAAGATCTGGTGAGACATCTGTACTTTTCAAAGGTTCTAGTATCGAAAACTAACAATATGTTCAAAACCGCTATGTGCATCAACATGCCTTAGTCCATGGGGAAAGTGTTTACAACTGAAATTTTATATGGAAGATATATAAAGCCTTTGGGAAAGGCACACAGAAATATTCATGGATTTCCTCAACACGGGGAGAACAAAAGTTCTCAATCCAAAACGTTCCCAAATTGGAACAGGCTTAAAGTGGGGAATTAGAGAATTACAGTGAATTCAGGTTTTGGTGATTTGCACATCCTTGGACAAAGGATGCTTAAAAGATACATGGATTGATTTAATGTGTGAGTGAGTCATGTTTTCTTCCTTCAGGGATCTTGGAGCTAACCTAGTCCATTACCTTTGTTCCCCATCATTAGGCTTCCCAGTGGAGAAAAACCAATACCCAATGGGAGGGCAGGCAGGATAGGCCACTAGGACTGGAATCAATACTTGCACAGCAAGGAGGTTCTTTGCCAGCCTTGCTGACTGCAGTGCTATAGAATCACTTTCTGAGCACAGGAGCAGAGATTCATAGAATTTTAGAATTGGGTCAGGTTTTGGAGGTCATCCAGACCAACACAGTCCTCGATGTAGGAATCTTGCAACTGCAGCCTCCTTTGCTGTTGGGACAAGGGTGCTTCTGAACCTATGTTTAGTTCAAGAATTGGTTTCACTCACACAACTGGTGCTCACACATAGAACCTCTCAGACTAAGGCCACCTTGTTTTTCTGCCCCAAGCTTCCTTAGATTTCAGCAACCTGTTTTTTCTTAATGGCTTGGTGAGGAGAGACCTTGCTTTTTGTTCAAATACAAGAATTGGAACCCTTTTCTGATCTATTGTAAATCACCCAGGGATATGTTACTTAGGTGATCTACCTAAGTTGTTGTTGTTGTTCATAGAATCATAGAGTTGGAAGAGACCCCAAGGACCATCCAGTCCAACCCCCTGCCATGCAGGAACTCAAAATCAATGCATCCCTGACAGATGGCCATCCGGCCTCTGTATTTCATAATTTTTCATGAATTATAATTATTATTGTTATCATTTATTCCAATCAATATGATAGCAGTTATTTTGTTATTGTTGATTTGTGCCTTCAAGTCATTTCCAACTTATGCCAAGGCAAACCTACCATGGGGTTTTCTTGGCATGTTTTGTTCAGAGGAAGTTTGCCATTGCCTTCCCCTGAGGCTGAGAAAATGCAGTTTGCCCAGGATCATCCAACACTGTTATAAACAGGATGAAAAATGCATAGACTTTTCTCTTTTTGCCAGTCTCCAGAACTCTTGATAGTTTTTAGCATCTGTTGAGTGTTTGCTTCTTAAGGCTGCAGTGGGAAAGATTGGAAAGGCTACAGAATGTATATTTTGTCATACTTGAATTGCAGGATCTTTTTTAATCAATTGGTTGCTATAGATAACCCTTTAATGAAAGCATACAGGTAGGGGATGCAGACTTTTTCAACCTGGTGTCTTCCAGGTATGCTGAATGATTTATTTGGTTATTTAATATTTATATCCCCTCTATTATCTGAGGCAGTAGTCTAGAAATATCTGAGACTGTAGTCAAGAAGTTGAGAGCCAGTCGTGGTTTGAGTGTTGGAATATGACTATGGAGACCAGGGTTCAAATACCTGCTGAGCCATGGAAACCCATGGGGTGACTTTGTTCAGGTCATACTCTCTCAGCCTCAAAGGAAGGCAATGGCAAACCTCCTCTGAACAAATCTTTCCAAGAAAACTCTGTGATAGGGTTCACCTTAGGGTCGCCATAAGTCAGAAATTGAAGGCACACAATTTTTGAAGGCACCCAAAAAGAACAGTCAAGAAGTCAGAGGAAGATTAAGACTTGGAAGGTCATCTCATAAAGGAACTAGATAAGGTCCTAAGTGTAAAGATATATCACTGAATACCAAAGTCATGGTGGTTTATGCCTTAGTATTTTTATTTTTATTTTTGTGTATGGTTGCAAAAGCTGGACAGTGAGGAAAGCTGACTAGAAGAGAAGGAAGTCATTTGAAATGTGGTGCTGGAGGAGAGTTCTATGGATGCCATATACTGCCAAAGTGACTTGGTCTGTACCTCTCTCCCTCCACAGGCTCATGCCTTGGAAGCCGACATGGAAATGGAGTTCCTTGAGACAGCGTGTGCCTGCAAAGCTGTTATCTGCTGCCGTGTCACCCCCTTGCAGAAGGCCCAGGTGGTGGAGCTGGTGAAGAAGTATAAGAAGGCTGTCACCCTGGCCATTGGGGATGGGGCCAATGATGTTAGCATGATCAAGAGTGAGTCCTTGGGGGAGAAAAGGCATATGGGAATCCTCTCTGGCATCATGTGGAGGAAAGTGAGCCAGAGTGACAGATCTGTGCACTTTGTTGTCTGTTGCAGAACACACAACTTTTTTCTGATGTTAGCCTGCATTCACACTGCAGGAATAATCCAGTTTGACACCACTTTAACTGCCATGGCTCAGTGCTATGGCATTCTTGGATTTGTAGTTTTGTGAGATGTTTAGCCTTCTCTGTCAGAGAGCTCTGGTGCCACAACAAACTACAGTGCCCAGACTTCCATAGCCCTGAGCCATGGCAATTAAGGTGGTGTTGAACAGGATTATTCCTGCAGTGTAGGTGCCATCTTAGATTATGTAACGAAGTTGTCTCTGGCAGGGTTAACTGTCCAGCTGCCTTCCTCAATCCAGCACACATAGAACACATTGGACAACAGCACCCACCATCCTACCACATGTGCTGGTAGGTGATGGGAGCCGAAGCCCAACCCATGCCAAGAATGCAACAGAATGTAAACACCTTCAGGCAGGGACTTGTTGCTTCAGTACTACAGAAGCAGTTCCCTTTCTGCAGCAACTGATTTAGGAATCCCAGCTGTGATTTCTTATCGGTGATCAGAGATAAGAGCTGGGATGCTTTTGGAAACTTGGAATTGGAACAGACGACAAAGAGAGGAGTTTTGGGGAAAGACGGGGGGGTCTCAGGAACAACAGTCCCACCATCGGTCAACTGGCCAAGGGCCGGGGGAGTCAGTCAGCCTTTGAGACCAAAACCGCTCCTCGCTCATGTCATAGAAACAGAATCACGGGCATTTTCAGTTCAACCCCACATTACAGGCGGGGATTAAAGATTTGTAGACATTCTGCTTCAGGGTAAAAAGAACTCAGAACATGGAAAATTCTGCTGCCTGAGGATGGAGGTTTTTGGAAGGTGTCCACTTCTGTGTCACATCAATGGGGGTGCATGATGGGGAGGACATGGGAGAGTGCTGTCTTGGTTGTGGCACCTCATTTGTAGTGTGCAAGTAGATACAGTGGACCCTCCACATTTGCTGGGGTTAGGAGCACAGGGAAAGTGGAAAAACTGCAAATAAAACATTATTTTTTTTAACCTGAGAGAATACCTCTCTAGGAATCTAGGTCCTCTAGGGCACCTCTGTGGTTAGCATCTGCTGGTGGCTGACCATAGAATTGTGTTGGAGAACCTACAAATGCCTGGAGAAGTGATATCTCTAGGTCTTCCAGTGTGATTTTTGGCAGAAGTTGACCATAGAGTTGTGCTGGAGGATCTAGAGATTCCTAGAGAGAACACATCCACAAAAGTCAAAGCCACAAATGTGGAGTGCTGACTGTACATTTTAAAAAACATTTGTAGCCTTTTAAAGTGCTTTTAATTTGTTCGCATTGTTTAATATGTTTTTATTCTTCTATTGAAATTACGTATTGATTTTATCTTGGCATTGTTTCAGTTGTTTATATTGCTTCATATGTTCCCTGTCCTGAGCTGTCATGATAGAAGGGCAGGCTGAAAATATACAGTATCAGCAAACAAACACAGAGACAGACAGCTTACTTCCCTGCAACTCCAAAAATCCCTTAGCCAGCATAGCCAAAAGTTGCATTTCTGACTATAACTCCCAGAATACCCCATTTAGCATGACCAGTCACTGTGATGGCTGGGAGATTCTGGGCTCTGAAGGAACCAAATATGCCTTGTATTTCCTTATGATGGGCCCCCACCAAATCTGGTTTTTAGTTTTCGAGTAAATTTGCAAAATTACCGATTGGTATGTTTCTGAAAAGCCCAAGGTGGGCTTATTATATATGTTTCAGGGAGATAATGTACTGTAACTCTTAAAAATAAAGACCTGATAGGTTTCTTTTGTGTTGCCACCAAGTTTTGCTTGCCATAAGTTAGTTTTTAAGATTGTTATTAATTTTATTAATGTGTTTTATATGCATTTTAAGTATTGATGTATGTATTTTAGCGGACTGTAATCCCACCTCGATCCATCTGGGAGAGGCGGGAAAATATAAATAAACTATTATTATTATTATTATTATTATTATTAAATGCAAGGGAGGAAGGGAGGGATTTCTCAGTGGTGCAGCAAGTTATGGCACTTATGGAGATATTAATGACATAGGTAAAAAATATAGACATGACCAGATACATGAGTAATTTAATGAAAACTAGTGCCTTTTATTGCTTATTCCAACATTTCCAGTATTATTTATCATCTCCCCTATAACTCATAGTAACCCTTGAAATTGTCCTTTCTACCAGATACAACATTCACAACCAGTTGTTCTTTTTCATTTGTTATGTGTGTATCTGCTGTTACTTTTTCATTCAGCAGAATGAAATGTTGAATACAAAAAAGTTTAATGATGATGATGATCATGATACAATGGGAAGCAGAAATCAGAATTCAGTGGGCCAGCCTGATATCTCTCCTTGTCTTTCCATTTTCTGTCTTTCCTTCACCTCTCTGGCAGCTGCCCACATTGGGGTTGGCATCAGTGGCCAAGAGGGCATTCAGGCGGTGCTGGCCTCCGACTACTCCTTCTCGCAGTTCAAGTTCCTGCAGCGCCTCCTGCTAGTCCACGGGCGCTGGTCCTACCTGCGCATGTGCAAGTTCCTTTGTTACTTCTTCTACAAGAACTTTGCCTTCACCATGGTGCACTTCTGGTTCGGCTTCTTCTGCGGCTTCTCTGCCCAGGTAGGGTCCCAGGGATGCACGGGGCATTGAACTGAGGGAACATAGAGAAGCCCAGACTTCAGAGCTTAAATTAAGTCCAGATAAACCCTGATGCAAGGCTCAGTTCAGCAGTGTATAGTTTCACAGCTATGTACACATGTTGCATTATGCTCATCCTTTGTGTACATCTGCACTCATCTTCCTCATCCCTCCAAAGAAAGGGATATTTTTGACACTAGCCCAGATGTTCTTGGAAAATTGGATTGATCCCAATGAATTTCCATGACATGACTGGATTTGGTGACACCAGTGGCCTGGGATGACCAACAGAGATAATGAGTCTGGGGTATCCGAATGGAAGAGAGATCTACTCTTCATTCCCCTTCTTTCCCTAATATGCTAACTTCTCTCTCTCCTTTCCCTCAACAAAGACCGTATACGATCAGTACTTCATCACTCTCTACAACATCGTCTACACCTCGCTGCCTGTGCTCGCCATGGGTGTCTTTGACCAGGTCAGTCCTGGGGTTTCTGACTCTGCTTGTTATAAAGGTGGCATGGGAAAGTGGAGAGGAGGACACTTGTAACACAGCCCTCTTAAATCTGCTCTGGAAGTCTTTCTCAGTCTTCACTTAGCTACTACAGTTTGCCTAAAATTTTGCCTATGCTAGAAGTTAAGTGAACATCAGACCCACAATCTTTATATTGTCTCTGTATTTCTTTAATTTTATTATTAGTTCTGTTTATATCCCACCTTTCCTCCAAATCGCTGAAGATGCACTGGTCTGTTGTCATTATGTGTCTTCAAATTGTTTCCGACTTATAGAGACCCTAAGATTAAACCTATCTCGTTTTTTTAACCAGATTTCCTTCCTTGACAACCCCCCCCCCAACACACATACTGCATGCATGTTAGGTATGAGGACAACTTGTCAAATACTCTTGGCTTCCAGATAGGGATAGCACTTGCATGACTCTGTTTGTATATATATTAAAAAGACAGAAAGTATTTTTCCAGCTGTCATAAGGCTGGAAAACCCCCATCTGCTTCTTTCCTAGGGTTAGAACCTTGCTTTGGAATGCTGGAGACACTAAATCAGGCCTCATCTGTTTTCAGAATGTATACTGGTTTTTATTTCAGCTGTATAGTGAATTGCTCATCCATGTTTGTTGTGTTTTTTGGCAAGCTGATTTTGTCTTTTGAAAGACAACATCTAAAATCCTCCAGTCTGCACCATATATATTGCACAACATGATAGTAAGAGGGCAAAAATGAGGCGGGATAGGAAGGCCAGTGGTGAACAGGAGGGGAGGCCTATGGAAGGAGATGCTGAATAGTAATCCCTTTTTGCATTCCAGGATGTGCCTGAGCATCGCAGCCTGGAATACCCCAAGCTGTACGAACCAGGGCAGCTGAACCTCCTCTTCAACAAGCGGGAGTTTTTCATCTGCATTGCCCAGGGCATCTACACCTCCGTCTTCATGTTCTTCATCCCATATGGGGTCTTCAGTGATGATGCCCTCCTCGCTGACTACCAGTCCTTTGCTGTCACTGTGGCAACTTCTCTTGTCATCGTCGTCAGTGTACAAGTAAGGGCCCATTGATATCTACTCTTCACTGGTTGCCACTTCACCTCGAAGTGAAGCCAAGAAGTGATGGGCTGAGTGATAGCTCTGTCTTGAGCTAAAGGTCTTGTTCATGAGTTGAGGTTCTTCTGTCAGTGAATTTGGGGGCATCTATGAGAGATTCTGGGGTTCAGTCCTACAGGGAAGGCTCTCTACACCTTAAATCCCCATGTAGGGGTCACAGACCATATCCTCCTTGTGAAGGACAGGCATTTCATACATGCTGAATGGCACCTTTCCTTTTACATATCACCAGAGCTGGGGAATTATTGTTGTTTTCTTACTGCAGCACCCACAATCCCCTTGCCCCCATGGCCACTGTAATTCCAGAAAGTATTGCATCCCAGTTCTATATATATTCATAGGTCTCTTTGCATTTACGATGACACAGGTGTAGTGATGTGGGGGCAAATGATGGCTTTGCCCCCCAAAATAAGAATTCCACTCCCGTCCCATGAAATATACCTTCATTTTCCAAATTTCTAATAAGTCAGTACTATAAAACTTCAGTTAAACTTTAGAAAAACAGTTTCCAAAGATACACTATAATCCTGCCAAATGCCAACACTCCCACTTCATAAATTTATTAAACCTTTATACAAGCCCCTTTGAGACTAACTGAAAGAAAAACCTGTTAGCATGACCTTTCATAGACTTTAGTCTATTTCCTTAGATGTATGGAGTTCCGCTTTTCTTACAGCCAACACAGGTAACCATTGTGACACCTTCCCACTTCCACCCCTGGTGCCCTGCTAAGTTTCTGCTCTTCTCTTGGCAGATTGGCCTGGATACAGGATTCTGGACAGCTATCAACCATTTCTTTATCTGGGGCAGCCTTGCCGTTTACTTCGCCATCCTCTTTGCCATGCACAGCAATGGCCTCTTCCAACTCTTCCCCAACCAGTTCCGTTTTGTCGGTGAGTCCAAGTGTCTTGTCTCCACTCAGGGGCTGTGGCTGAGCTGTCAAATCTTCTTAGGGACGAAGGGACAAAGTAAGGGAAGCCTACTGTGCATTGTGGGAAGGTTCACCTACATGCCTAAAGGCAGTGCATGATGCATTATGGGAGAATTCTCTTACCTGGCCAAGGGCATTGTGTTTTGGGAGAATTCTCTTACCTAGCCAAGGCATTGTGTTATGGGAGAAATCTTTTACATCGGAGGCACTGCAATGTAGGAGTGTTTCATTACCAGCCAAGGCATCGGGACATTGCTACCACCTGTGTAGGGACAGTGCATTATGGGTGTGTTCTCTTCCTTTCTTGCCTTCCTTTTGCTTTGGGAGGAATGAGGGTATAGCGTCACGTCTGTGCCTGATGCTATTTGTAGCTGTTTCTGCAACTCTTGATCCCAATTCTCTGATTCAATTTTCTATTACCCCTCCTTCTTGGCCAGGCAATGCCCAGAACACGCTAGCCCAACCCGCTGTGTGGCTAACCATCGCCCTCACCACTGTCGTTTGCATAATGCCCGTGGTTGCATTTCGTTTCCTCAAGTTGGACCTGAAGCCTGAGCTTTCGGATACGGTGAGTTTGCATGTGAGGATGGGAAGATGTGCCCATTCTCTGTTTTTCTAGAGGTAGAGAACTTTCCCGCCTTCCTCCTTATAAACTCCAGTCTTGATCCTGGCTGGGGATTATGGAAGTTAGAGACAATGGGTGTTAAAAATAGATGTTCTAGTCTTCCATACACTGGCTAGGAAATTATTTAATTTATTTCATGGGAACATTCTGTTGTCTGCCTAAAAAGTAGTGCATGATGGGAGGGTGCATCCTGGAAGTCTTTTGGTTTTATACATTGCAGCTCTTTCTTGATTCTGAAGCCAGATTTCTCTGCTGGGGTTCTCCTTCCTTGTTCTGCTGTGTAATCTGTAGCAGAGGTTGAAAAGTTACTTTTTTGGGTGGGGGACACAACTGCTCTTCTTCGTTGTGGTGTAGAACCTGTCTCTATTATTTCCATGTGATTCCTGACTCTAATATCATGTTTTGTGTTAAAGAAGTCATGTCCACTTTGTTAACTGAGGTATACCTGTCTTTTCATGCTGCCTTTGATCCCCTCCTCCTCTCCTTGTGCCTCCTCAGGTGCGCTATACCCAGTTGGTCCGGAAGAAGCAGAAGACACAGCACCGGTGCATGGGCCGGGTGGGCCGAGTGGGCTCCCGGCGCTCAGGCTATGCCTTCTCCCACCAAGAGGGCTTTGGCGAGCTCATCATGTCTGGCAAAAACATGCGCCTCAGCTCCCTGGCCTTGTCCAGCTTCAGTGGCCGCACCAGCACCAGCTGGATTGAGACCTTGCGGAAGAAGAAGAGTGGTGGCGGCGACTGCAGCAGCATCGCCAGCAGCCCCAGTGGTGGCAGTGGCCCTGACAAGACCCTAAAAGTGTGAGAAAACCCAAGGAATGTCTGGGAGGGGTCCTGGATGAATGGATGGACAGACAGACAGGCAGGCCTCCTCTGGTGGAGAGGGGAGGAAGACCGTCGGCAGGCCAGAAGCGCCCTGTCCTTCAGTTGCTGTGGAATCACGGCGCCTTCCTGATGGATCGGTACACGCAGGCCTGAGGCCTCAGCTGTTGCCGTATAACCAAAAAATACTCCCTGTCTGGCCAGCAGCACATAGTGGCCTCGCAGGCTGGTGGGAGAGATGGGAATCGACCCACCAAATCTCTCTCCCTCCAACACTCCCCAAACTGGACAGATGGAACCCCGAACTGTTGTGCATAAGGGGTCTTTTTAAAATATATATATATATATATATATATATATATATACATACATATAGATATATAGATATATACAGAAACAAAATCCAGTTATATCTACTCACCTCGGCAGCGCAACGTCTACTCCCTGCACCGCACACGAATGTATCCAGCTAGACGGTTGGGGCAATAAGAGGCATCGTGTGGTGACGTCACAAGATGGAGCATAGCCTCCTTTCTTCTCGCCTCACTTCTTTGCCTCCTCCCCATCACCTCCGTATGTCTTTTTTATATATAGAGATAGATATATAGAACTATAAAGAAAGAGAAACTAAGAACAATCCAAGTTTACACAAAGAAAAGAGAAAGAGATTGGATTCTTTTTCGTCTCATATTGTCCGTTGGCACGCTGGAAGTTTTCGGTGGGTGCCCCTTGGGCATGGAGCAGCGGCGTTCAGGAGACAAGACAGAAATGGCACAGGAGGCCTCCTTTAAACCAGCCCTGCTAAAGGAAAATTGGCATCGGAGGCTTAGGAGAAAAAGGTCACTTGCTCCATCAAGATGGCCCCTTCCTCAGCAAACAGATTCCCTGTTTCTGTGTTGGGATGGAAAGGGGAGAGCAGGCCACTTTGGACAATGTGGGGAGAGCTGACCCCACTTCTTTCTAGAGCACCCTGGCCCTGTGCCCCGCAACTGATTCCTGGGGCAGGAGAAGGTTAAGAAGAAAAGAGTATATTTTTATATAAATGTCAGACTTGGGTTCGCAAAAAGCAGCTTCCCTTTCTCCCTCCCCCCACAACACACCTCACCTGCCCTTTTCTTTGTGTCTGCAAGCGCTCTTGTGCCACAGGAGATGGGGCACAGCAGAGCTAACTAGATGGGGAGAACCCGGGGAGAGCCTTTTCTTTTGGGGATTGGGCTGATATTTCAGAGTGGAGTGGTAGCCCTGCTTCCTCTCCCCAGATCAGATCTGTGTGTCCGCATGGCTTCTAGCATAGTGTACCAGCCCAAAAGCCCATCTAGTCCATAGCATTCCGTGTACATAATGGTCAACCAGATAACCCTGGGGGAAACCCATATTCCTCAGTTGCTGGTATTTAGAAGTAGGCTGTCTCTGAACAGGGAAGCTCCATTCTTCATTATCAAGAGCAGAAGAGGAGCTGGGCTGGATCAGGCCCAGTTCTCAGTCCAAATCACAGTCCAGCATTCTCTTCACAACGGTCAACTATTGGGAAGCCTACAAAGCAGGGCATGAGAGCCAGGGCAGCCTCCTCCTCACATTCCTTAGCAGCTGGTATTTGCCTCTGAACAGATAGGTTCCATTTATTCATAAGAGTGGAAGAAACACCCTGATAGATCAGACCAATTGTGGCAATAGATTCTTCTTCTCACAGTGGCCAACTGGGTGCCTCAGTTGGAAGCCCACAAGCAAGCTGTGAGGAAAACTCCACACTCTTGCTGACCCATACTAGTTCCTTTCTGCTGCCCTTTTGTGGACCTTCCTCTTCTCCTCTTCCATAGATGGTTTGCCATTTCCATCTGCTTCTCATCTCTCATTCATCCAAAGGTTCTCCCTTTTTTGACTGCTCATAGTCCAAGCTGCTCTGATCTCCAGATTCAGCTACCATTAGCTCCTGTCCTGCTAAGTAGGAACTTTGGCTGAGTGACTCTTAATCAGACCATGAGACCCACAGCTTTTTGGATGTAGGACTCCAACTTTCATCTCCCTTAACCATTGGCCATGCTAATGAGGGATGATGCAGCTCCTGGTGGGAAACAGGAGATAGGACCATTAATCCCTCTTCCCCTCAAACCTGAAGATGGCTCTTGCTTACCTTCTGATCTTCCTGTCCCCATTATTTTTTTAAATGTGCCTTGGAGAGAAGGGGGTGACCCACTGCAGTGGGTGAGGCTGGAAGGATGTGATCCCAAAGTCTAGTGGGTCACCCCCTTCTCTGTTTCACTTGGGGAGGTATGCCCTGAGCCTCTGGAGCAATGCTGCTTGAGCTATCGCATGTGAGGGACCAGCAGTTTCTTCCCAGTGTGTCAGGGACCGCCACCACATTGATGTCCATTGAGACAAATGTTTATTTCCTGGAAACTCTCCAGGGACTGGCAGCTGATGGCTCCTGGACTTGCACTGGTCTATGGACCACCAGTTTGGGCAGCACTGCTCTCGAGGCCTATGGGCAACTGGACCCATAGAATCATAGAATTGGAAGAGACCTCAAGGGCCATAAAGTCAAACCCCTGTCTTCCCTTTCCGTCTTTCCTTTCCTGATCCCCTGCAGCTCTCTTCTCACATTTCTTTTGCAGAAAGGACTCATTCCTACCTGGCAAAGTTACCTGTCCTGATGTGGAAGGGGCCAGTGTGGCCCTTCCCAGAATCCCACAAGCTCCTGGTTGACCAGTGTAGGAAGCAGCGTGCTTTGCGTTGGGCCTTTGGTTTCATCCAGCATCACTCTTTTTCTGTTCTGTCAGATCAGTTCTTGTTTCCCCCCCTCAGACCGCCACCCTTGTTCTGCTGTGTAAGCAGAGGTTTCAAAAAGTTACTTTTTGAGGGGACAAAACCTCCCATAACTCCCAGAGGCAACATAACATCTTGTCAGTATGGAGAGAGATCTTGTAGCACCTTTAAGACTAAGTGAAAGAAAGAAGTTGGTAGCATGAGCTTTCCTAGGCTTCAGTCTACTTTCTCAGATGCTTTTGGTGGAGCACCAGGGGCAGACATATATATGCCATAGGTATGTGAGAATGGCATCTTGCCGTGCCCCTTGGGGGATTCTGGGAGCTGGCATTTCTCCAAATCAATGTTTCCCAAATTTGGATCCTCTAGATGTTTTCGACTTCAGCTTCCAGAATTCCTGATGGTAGGATTCAAAGATATAGCTGTGTTAGTCTGTAAAATCAGTATGTAGAGAGATCTTGTAGCACCTTTGCATCTAATGCATCTGAAGACGTAGACTGAAGTCTATGAAAGCTCATGCTGCCAATTTCCTTCTTTCAGTTAGTCTCAAAGGTGCTACAAGGTCTTTCTACATAGACTTGTTAGCCAAAGTGGCTGGGGCCTCTGAGAAGTGAAGTCCAAAACATCTGGAGGATCAAAGTTTGGGAAACACTGCAGTATTTTTAAAGCTCTGGACATGAGCTAGCCCCAAACCCACCCCATCTCACCCAGTTGCTATTTTGTCTCCCTGTAGGCAGTGCCACCCCAGTCCGCACGGCATGGGCATCATGGGAGGGGGAGCATGGGGAGGACCACACTTCAGTCAGTCACCGGCTGCATTTGTGTCTCGCCCGAGACTGATTCCGATACCAAAGAGGAAAAGTCCGTTGGAGGAATGGGGTGTGCGTTCCGGTTTGCCGCGGACTGTCTTACTTTTTATTGTTTTGGTGCAGGTCGAAAGGAGCTGGACAGCTGGACCGTGCAGGGACCGAGAACATTCCGTATAATTTATTACACATTTCTATACTTGGCAGAATTGTATCATTTTATGGGTATAAAGAGAAATTGCATTTTCTTAAAAAAAACCCCACACAATGGCTTTCCTTTCATACTGTCTTCCTGCGTTTCATGCTCAAATAAAAGGGATTGTGTTGGGCAGGGGAAGGATCCACTTGGAAGGGTGCACCTTTGGTCATGTAATGCTGATGGAAAGCACGCGTTGGCACTGGTGAAGTCATGCTCATGGGCATTATCTGACAGCTGATGGAGACACACCATGTGGTTTTTAATTTAATTTGATAATTATGGGTATCTTTTTAAAGGAAGGAAACCATGGAGGGGAGTGAAGATTGGTTCCAAATGTTGTTGTTTTTATTTTTACATTGCCAAGGTATTTTGAAGCAATAGTGGCGAGTCCAAATCGGCCACCCGATCCTAGCTTTTGGACACCCTGTGGAAACAAACGGGAACTTTACTCCATAAAGCAAGAACGCAAATCCAGATCAGAAGCCAATGAAATACTGTACTGTCCAGGGTTGGGCGAACAGGTTAGTTAAAAATAGTGCAAATTGTATTTGCAAGGCTGTATTCATTCCCTCCCCATAAGGTTTTTGGACTTTGGGCATATCGTGAAACGATAGGACTTACTGGAAAAGAGTCATGCTTAGAAAAGACAGTTATGCTTAGTAAAATGGAAGGCAGTAGAGGGTGAGATTATAATAGATTAGAAAACTGGGCCAAAGCTAACAAAAATGAACTTCAACAGGGAGAAATGCTGCATTTAGAGTGGAAAAAGGAAATGCACAGATATAGAATGGAGGACACCTGGCTGAATGAAACTACGTGTGAAAGGGATCTGGGAGTCCAAGTAGACCACAAATTGAATATGAATCAACAGTGTGATGCAGCAGCTAAAATGCCAATACAATTTTAGGTTGCATCAATAAAAGTATAGTGTCTAGATCAAGGGAAGTAATAGTGCCACTCTATTCTGCTTTGGTCAGGCCTCACCTGGAATACTGTGTCCAGTTCTGGGCACCACAATTCAAAAAGGATGTGGAGAAACTAGAGCGTGTCCAAAGGAGGGCGACTAAAATGGTGAAGGGCCTGGAAACCATGTCCTATGAGGAATGACTTAGGGGGCTGGGAATGTTTAGCTTGGAGAAGAGAAGGTGAAGAGATGATATGATAGCCCTGTTTAAATACTTGAAGGGATGTCATATTGAGGAGGGAGAAAGCTTGGAACAATGGATGCAAACTGCAGGAAAAGAGATTCCAGCTCAACATTAGGAGGAACTTCCTCACAGTAAGGGCTGTTCGACAGTGGAACAAACTCCCTCGGAGTGTAGTGGAGTCTCCTTCCTTGGAGGTCTTTAAACAGAGGCTGGATGGCCATCTGTCGGGGATGCTTTGATTGAGATTTCCTGCATGGCAGAATGGGGTTGGACTGGATGGCCTTTGTGGTCTCTTCCAGCTCTATTATTCTATGATTCTATGGTGATGCTTTGTAAAATGGAAGGCAGTAGGAAAAGAGGAAGACAACCCTTTAGGTGGTATCGATTCGATTGAAGCCACAACCCTAAGTTTGCAAAACCTGAGCAATGTAGTTATGACCAGTGTTCTTGAAGGTCCCTCATTCATAAAGTCACTATAATTTAAAGTTGAGTCGACAGCAAATAACAACAAAATAGTTCCCTATGTAAATATCAATCTGAATTAAATAGATTGTATCTAGTGGAGAAGCTTCCACTGACAAACCCTCTGGATGGGAAAATGGACAAGAAACCCCAGTCAGTGATGTTTTTAAAAATACCCTGTACATTGCCATCTTGAGGGCTAGAAACGTGTGTCCTTTTCAAAGTAGGCTCCCAGAAAGCTTCTTGCCTTTTGCTGGCTCCTTAAAAGTCCTAGTTTGCAAAGAACTAAATGCATCAGTTGACAATAGTTTATAAACTTTACTCTATTGACTTGACCTTCTGTCCACATTTCTTTGATTTTCTGAAAAGGAAAAAGAGAGATATTGGCTTAGTAATAAATTTTCCCCTTCTCCCCAAGTTGGAAGTATCTGACCACCTCCATGTAGAACCTTCTTTTGAGGAAACCTGGGTGTGCGCACTTTTCTGGACACTTGCAAACTGGAAAGAAATTTTGGCAGAAGGCAATGGATAAGACTGAAAATAGTAAATGCTCTGGAAACCGAGCCCTGTGAGGAATGGCTGAGGGATCTGGGGATGCTTAGCTTGGAGGTGAGAAGTTGGAGAAGGTGGCATGATGTGGGGATGTGCCTTCAAGTCTTCGGTTGGCTTCTGGCAACCCCATGAATTTCATAAGGTTTTCATAGGCAAGGAAGACTCATTGTCCTCTTTATATATCCGAAGGAATGCCATGTGGAAGATGGAGTGAGTTTCTTCCCTGTCACCACATACAGTATACCCTCCAACATTTCACAGCTGAAAATGGGCATGTGGCCAAGCAACGCTGTTGTGTTATTGCGATGGTATGGCTTCATTTCCAACTTAAGGCAACCCTAATGGAAAATTTCTAGGCAAGTTTCCTCAGAGAGGGTTTGCCATTGCCATCCTCTGAGGCTGAGAGTGTGCGACTTGTCCAAGGTGGGTTTCACGGCCGAGCTGGGATTCGAACCCTGGTCTCCAGAATCCTAGTCCAACACTCAGCCACTATGCCACACTGGCTCTCCTCTCTTCCTATTCCTGAGGAAATGGAGTGCAAATTACTTTCTCTGACGTTGAACTTGGTTTCGGGGAAAGGGAGAGGAGGAAAAAGAAATGGGTGTTACAAGTTTCCATGGTATACTGATACGGACTAACACAGCTATTCCTTTTAATATTTTAAAAAAGCACTTTTAGGATATCTGTGTAGCTGTAAATGTGTTGTCACATCCATACGTTCCTGGGTATATACCAAGAAAATAGATCATTTTTGGATGAAGGCTTCCAGAATCCCTGAACCATAGCCTTGGATTCTGAGAGCCACAGTCCAAAAAGGTAATTTCCCCCAACTCTGAGCTAGGAATATATGCAGGTGTTCCACCAAAATTAAATCCACCCCCAGCTTGGCTCACTTGCTTGAGGGATCAGAAAGACCTGCCAAACCCACAGCATGCCTACTGTCTCTTTCTGTGTCAAAGTTGGGCCTGGATCCCATCGGCTGAGATTCTCACTTGGGGACGTACATGGATTGTGTTCCTCTGGTTAAGGAAACGCAACCAGCGTTCTTGAAGCATTTGATTCTGTGGATTAAAATGTGACTTCTGTCCTGGCTCACACCAATAATATAGCTCAATGTCTCTGTACAATGCCCGGCTGCACTTCTTTGACTATTCAAGCCCTAACTCTGGGAGATGAATCTGGCAGGGTCTGTGTTCAAATCCCATGCCCTGCCGCTGAAAAGTGGGCCTTCTCTTCAACTACGACTCCATGGCGCATTGTTCTGAATTTAGACAAATCTGCCACCTTCTTTCTCCAAATGCTCCGTCCCACCACTCAGCTGTGGCCATTTTCTTCAGAATAAACTTAAGCTTCCAGTCTTCATAGTTTGCATAAGGGGCGATTTAAAGAAACCTGGCAGTTTCTGTGTGCAAATGCTGTGCTCCACCACTGAAGCGCATACCTTTTCCTGAAGAGAAACTTAAGATTTCAGTCCTCATGATTCTACACAAGACATGATTTAAACGAATCTGGCATCTTCTGTGAGCAAATTCTATGTTCCACCATTCAGCTGCAGTCATTTTCTTTAAAATAAACTAAGGTGCTGGTCCTCATGGTTCTGTATAAGGGGCAATTTAAAGAAAACTGGCACCTTCTGTGTGCAAAATCTTTACCCCACCATTCAACTGTGGTCATTTTTCTTTAAAATAAACTAAGAATCTCATCCCTGTGGTTTTGCATAAGGAGCAATTTAAACAAATCTGCCACTTTCTGTGTGCAAATTCTATGCTCTACCATTGCACAGCGCATGCCTTTTCTTAAGAAAGGCGCAGAAGATTCCAGCCCTCATGGTTCCAAAAAAGGGGCTAATTTAAAGAAGTCAGGTAGGAAGCTGCCTTATCCTGAGCCAGACCTTAGTCCATCTGTGGCACTGCTATTGCACAGGTTGGCAACTGGTTCTCTGCACAGCTTTGCTCAGCCTTGGCAGCTGATGTGTGTGCAGCACATGTCCTTTCAAAGGGGGAAAAAGTGCTGAGCCAAAGGTGGAAATTTCTCTGCCCGGCCTTCCCTTGCGAAGGCTTGGTGTTTTCCCCTTTGCTGTCACTTTTCCCTCCTCCCCACCCCATCGTCCTCTGCCACCCTGCCCTCCTGGACACCCTTCTCCTGCCAACTCCACCCCTATTGCTCAATCTCTCCTCCCCACTTTCACAACACACCAGAGCACCCACACGATGAGAGAGAGAGAAGAAACTTCTGCTGGGATCAGTTCCTCAAATGCCTCTTCACTGTCAGGAGGCAAAACGGCAGCAGTCGCCAATGCCAAGGGGCACACAAGAGTGGCAGTCCCCTGGGAGCCTGGCACAGGCACAGACTGGCATCTCCTTGGCATCATGTGGCTGGCTGGTGCCTCCTTGATGGCTCACCTGATCCTTGCCACGGCTACCTTGGTGGACCCACAGCAACTGTGCCTGAAGCCAGGTAAGAACTGTGGCCCATTTTGTCTGTACTCTGCAATTGCCAGTCTCCAGACTCTTCTGGGCATGGCAGGATTGGATGCCCCATGGCATCTCTTCCAACTCTAGGATCCTCCTCCAAATGCATCCGAGGAAGGAGACTTAAATCTAGGAAAGTTCATGCTGCCAATGTCTTTATTTCAGTAAGTGTCAAAGGTGCTAGAAGATCTATTTACATACAGTTTTACAGACTAACACGGCTATATCTTAGGATTCGATGATTCTCTTTGGGGCCATTTATCTTCCCAAATGACAACTGCCTTGGAAAGTGGATGGTATGATGGTTAATAATCCAAGGTTAGGAAAAACAGTTACTTTTTTTGGACTTTGTTGTGAGCCTTCAAGTTGTTTCCGACTTATGGCAACCCTATCATGGGGTTTTCTTGGCAAGTTTGTCATTGCCATCCTTGGAGGCTGAGAGAGTGCGACTTGCTTAAAGTCACTCAGTGGGATTCCATGGCTGAGCTGGGATTCGAATCCTGGTCTCCAGAGTTTTGCTCTGGTGCCACAACCAACTACAATCCCCACAAAATTGCATAGGCAGTTAAAGTGGTGTCAAACAGGGTTATCTCTGCAATGCAGATAAGGTGAGGGGTATAGATGTAGGTATAGACTCAGAAAAGAGATATAGAGAAAGCAAGAGGCACTCAAGACAGCCCCTGCTTTCGGATTGATAAGCCACAGAGACACAGCACAGAAGGAAAGAGGATGAGGAAGGGAAAGGAAAACAATATCAAAAACACAAAAAAGGGATGAAGAAGGAGAAAGGAAGAAACATCAAGAAACATGTTTTGAAAGTTATGACCTTTCTCACTGCGGTGGAATGGCTGCTAGGTGACAATTTGGGAGAAATGAGCCCCATGGAGCAGACTTCGTACGAGAGCGGTCCTGCTTCCTTTATCTCTCTTCTTTCTTATCTACCTACTCATGTGGATGATTGGACTTGTAGTCCAACACATCTAGACAGCCCTTTGCCAGAGAAAGCTTGAGTTGCTACATCAGGGTAGGATTGTTACATGGATTTGTAATTGGTTGTCCAGCCGAAGCCAAAGGGTGCTCACCAATGGCTCTTTTTCTTCATCCTGGAGAGAAGTGACCAGTGGAGTCCCACAGGGCTCTGTCCTGGGCCCAGTGCTGTTCAACATCTTTATCAATGACTTGGAGGACAGAATTGAGGGCATACTCATCAAATTTGCAGATTACACCAAATTAGGAGAAATATCTAATACCCCTGAGGACAGGATCAAACTTCAGAATGGCTTTAATAGATTAGAAAGCTGGGCCAAAGCTAACAAAATGAAATCCAACACGGAGAAATGTAAGGTACTGCACTTATGTAGAGAAAATGAAATGTATAGATATAGGATGAGGGACACCTGGCTGACTGAAACTACGTATGAAAGGGATCTGGGAGTCCAAGTACACCAAAAATTGAAAATGAGTCAACAATGTGATGCGGCAGCTAAAAAGGCCAATGCAATTTTAGGCTGCATTAATAGAAGTATAGTGTCTAGATCAAGGGAAGTAATAGTGCCACTCTATTCTGCTCTGGTCAGGCCCCACCTGGAATATTGTGTCCAGTTCTGGGCCCCACAATTTAAAAAGGACATTGAGAAACTGGAGCGTGTGCAAAGGAGGGTGACTAAAATGCTGAAGGAATGACTTAGGGAGCTGGGGATGTTTAGCCTGGAGAAAAGAAGATTAAGAGGTGATATGATAGCCCTGTTTAAATATCTGAAGGGATGTCACATTGAGGAGGGAGCAAGCTTGTTTTCTACTGCTCCAGAGAACAGGACCCAGAGCAATGGATGCAGTAAGGGCTGTTCGACAGAGGAACTCACTCCATCAAAGTCTAGTGGAGTCTCCTCCCTTAGAGGTCTTTAAACAGAAGCTGGATGGCCATATGTCAGGGATGCTTTGATTGAGATTTCCTGCATGGCAGAATGGGGTTGGATTGTATGCCCCTTGCAGTCTCTTCCAACTCTATGGTTAGACCTGGATTAAAAAGTCATTCTGATCATGAAGCCTACTGGCTGACTATGTATTTATGGACCAGTTGCTACCTCTTGGCCTAGTTGACCCACCTCACCTGTTATGAGCATATCATGGTAGGAACGAGGAGAGGACAACCCCAAAAGTATGTGAGGAAGGGAGCTCTTATGATTTCTTGAACCATCTTGGAGGAAAAGTGAGATGTAGAACAAGGGCCTCATTCCCACGTACAAATAAATTGGTTTGCGATCTGAATTGATGGATCGAATGGAAGGTGGAGCATGGTTCACACTACAGTTGCCCTGATTGCATTTCCCCCCCTGTAAAATAACCCACTTGCGGTTCATATCTGCAAGTGAATCAATTTGAAATGAATCCACTCCAGCCAATCGAAGGGCAAATTTAAATCAATTCCCATCTGCATCTGGTTTGCACTTGTGCGGAATCGATTTATCCAAAAAGACACGGAAAAAATCAGTTCCAAAAAGACGGCGGGCTAAATGGGTCTAGCGCATGCCCCTCCTCTCCGATATGGGTCAAGTGGGAACCAGGGTCATTTGAATTGGTTCAAACCGATTTGCAATCCGGTTTAAAAGGTAGTGGGAATCAGGCCAAGATTTGTCTCCTCTGGGGAGTACATCTTAGTGGGATGGATGATTAGGGGGTAGATAGAGGTAGTAATGTGGTTCCTGGTAGTTGAAGGACAATGTTTTGGAGCTAGGACTTCTAAAAAAGACATGGGAGCACATGAGATGGTTTGGATTCTCTTTTGAATCATCTGGTAATGGTTATGGAGCTGGTTGAGTCTAGGAAGAGAAGAACTTTCGTCTATCTATCTATCTATCTATCTATCTATCTATCTATCTATCATCTATCTTTGAACTGGTTTTTTAAAATCATTTTTATTCATTTCATCTTTAAAATCACAAGTTATGTCATACATCCTACATTAACAAACATATCAAAGATAACTTAGAAAACAACATTCCCAGTAAATTAAATAAATTTATTATATATCATATTCTCTTTCCCCCACCCCCAAAATTTCAAATAAAGTTCAAACATAATTGTATTGACTTCTTTGTCTTATCTGTAGGAGTAAATTGTTCTTAATCTTCAGGACTTTGCTTTGTTATCTAAAGTCGATCTCTATCTTATAAAGCGATATTATATTAATTTTCTTAGACAGTTGATCTATAGATTATGTGTGTGTTTGTGTTATTATTATTAATCATTTTTTTAAAAAACTCATTAACTCCATTGTTTTTTTTTTTTACAAAACATCAAAAAATTTATCCCATTCTTCCCATCTGAGAGAACATCATCTATTGATCTTGACACTTTATCCATTTCAAGCTTGGAACAGTTTTTAAGATGGTGGGATCTCAAGATCAATATGCTGATATTGACCCTCCATCACCTTAAAAATTATTCCTAGGTAGATAGGTAGGTAGGTAGGTAGATGATAGATAGATAGATAAATAGATAGATAGATAGATAGATAGATAGATAGATAGATAGATAGATAGATAGATAGAGAAAGCCTTGTCTTGCTCCAACTTGACCAGCTCCATCACCACTACCAGGTGGCTCAAAAGAGAATCCAAACCATTAGAGCCATTAGGGCTGAAGGGCGGGATATAAATACCTAAACAAACAAACAAACCATCTCACTATCTCTCCTTCTCCTCTCCTGGACTAATTTGATCCTGTCGGACCTTCATTATCCACGGATTCTTGTAAGTTTTTGAATAGGGATAGCAAATGACTTTTTCCATCCGCTACCATTCAAACTTCTTTAAATATGAAGACTCTTGCAAGCACATCATGTGTGCCTTCCCAAGTAAGTCAGCCCAGGGCAGATTGCAGGCAACCTTTCTTATTCCTAGGAGACGACAGTAGTCATTTTAACATTTCTTCGCATTCAGTCATAAAGTATTCTTCTAATTGATAATTCCTGAGGAGGTTCGGCTATGTAGTGGTCCAGTTTTGAAGATCTTTGTGGGGGGAACTTAGCCCCTCAGCCTAGTCTTGAGCCGCCACCACCCCCAATCTGTCTGTCTGTCTGTCTGTCTGTCTGTCTGTCTGTCTATTGTTTTTTGTGGGGTTTTGGGGCTATGTCTATGTGGCCATGTTCTAGAAGAGTTTATTCCTGACGTTTTGCCAACATCTGTGGCGTTGGCATCTTCAGAGAATGCTGGCATGGAAGTAACAAAATGAATATATATATACCCCACTTCCTCTCATGACAGCATTCTCCGAAGATGCCAGCCACAGATGCTGGCGAAACGTCAGGAATAAACTCTTCTAGAACATGGCCACATAGCCCAAAAAACCCACAAAAAACTATGGATGCTGGCCATGAAAGCCTTCAACTTCCTATCTATCTATCTATCTATCTATCTATCTATCTATCCATCCATCATCTGTCTATTATCTCTCTATCTTATTCTCTCTCTTTCTGTCTAAAATCTTGACTTAGATCTAGGTAAAGAAGTGGTTTTAAACTACAGTTTAAAGAGAAAACACCTCTCTAGGTCCTCCAATTCAACTCTGTGATCAACATCTGATAGAGGTTGACCATAGAATCACGTTGGAGGACCTACAAATGCCTAGAGTTGGTAATCTACATGCAAAACAGACATACAGACAGTAGGTCAAAGCATATCAAGAGAGTGTGGTTTAATCCTTATATAAAAGGGTTAAAAGAACTACTTTCTACTTCCTCTCATTTCACCCATAAAATGGGGTGGGAATCACACAAGCCCTCCAGATGTTTTTGGATCTCCTGGCTATGCTGGCTAGGGATGTTGGGACTTGTAGTCCAACAGCATCTGGGGCCCCTTTCGCACTTCACAATTGTAGTTGTGATGCCACTGTAACTGCTATGGCTGTATCCTATGAAATCCTGGCCTTTGTAGTTTGGAGAGATTTTGGCGCTTGTCTGGTTAGATTTTTAAATATTCCTCCCCAAACTCCATTTGGGTAAAAATGGAGAAAGAAACTAAAACAACTTTGTGGCAGGATTTTGCATCAGGTCAGCAAAGCAAGAAGAAGTGGTAGAGGACGCTTTTCAAAATCAAATCTCAGAAATCTCTAAGGGTGCATCTGCACTGGAGCAATAATGCAGTTTGACCCCACTGTAAGTGTTGCAACTCTATCCTATGGAATCCTGGGATTTGTAGGTTTACAAGGTCTTTATCCTGCCAGAGCGTGCTGGTGCTTCATGAAGCTAAAAATCCCAGGATTCTCTAGGATGCAGCCATGTCAGTAAAAGTGGCATCAAGCTGCATTATTTTTTACAGTGTAGATGCACCCCAACTTGCAAGAATTAGTAGTTATGGAGGATTTAAATTGTCCTGATATCTGATATCTTCTCTCCAAAAAATTCCTGATGTGCCTTAAGGATTATTTCCTCTTTCAAAAGTTGGAGGTAGGAACAAGTGGATAGGCAATCCTAGACTAGATCCAAATCAATAGAAAGGAGTTGTTCACTGAAATCTTGGTATTTTAGGGGAAATGGTTACGTAATGCTAGATTTCATGATTGTGGGACAGGCCAAAGAAGAATATAGTCAAGCATGCACCCTGAATTTCAAGAAAGTTGACTTTATCGAGCTCAGAGAAATACTGGTTAGAATCCCGTGGCTGCAGATGCTAAAAGAAAAAGACACTCAGCAAAAGTGGGCCTTCTCAAAGAAAGAGCTGCTGAAAGCACAATCACGGGTAATTCCATGGAAGGAGAAAAGTGGGAAGCATTTGAAAAAGCCCATGTGTTTTGCACAGTAAACATGAGGAAGAAGTGAAAAGAAAAAAACCAGCATGCGCAGAGATCGGAAGGAAGGATGAATCACCAAAGAAGAGCACAGATGGGTAGCCCAAGCTTGCAGGGATATTGTAAGGAAAGCTAAAGCTCCAAAGAAGCCGAGACTGACTAGACAAGCAGGGAGCAACACATATGGTTGAATTAAGAGAATGGCCAAGGGAACTGTGGGACTGCTGCGTAGCAAGAATGGCAAAATGCTAACAGAGAACTATGAAAAGGCAAAGTTGCTCAATATGTTGCTTCAGTTTTTCTTCCCAAAAGAGAAGCGTGTGTTTCCATACATCGGCAGAGACCTTGGCGAGAAATGTGGATCACAACTCAAAGATTGATAGTGAGGTGTTGCAGGATGCTTGGTTGCTTTATGTGTGTGCCTATGGACACACATGTACAGCTTTTGCAACAACGGAACTGTTTGTCTTTAAGGTCTCACAAGACCCTTTGTTCCTGCCTTAACAGATTAACCCAACAATCATTATAAGTTTCGCAGTCAACCATTTCTTACCAGCTGGAGGTTTGGACCCTCGATGATTTGGATTCTACCCAAGAGTCCAGATACCAGTGAGATGTTATCAGAAAATGTGGTACATCCAAGTATTGTCACTTTTTGTAACTACGCTTGTCAGACTGTGCCTGGCATCTCCTTTCCACTGTATAACAAACCCCAAGAGAACATGATCACTCCCACCTAAGGATCCCACCACTTGCACCCCATTAACCGACCATCCTTGGTTAGGATCAGGTCTAAAATAGCTGATCCCCTTGTTGTCTCTTCCATGTTTTGGACAATGAAATTGTCTTCCAGGCAAGTAAGGAATTTGCTAGACCTTAATGTTTGGGCTGAGTTTGATTTCCAACAAATATCAGGATAGTTGAAGTCACCCATCACTACTACATCTCTCCTTTCGGAGTGTGTGGTCACCTGTTCTAGAAAGGCATCATCCAATTCCTCCGTCTGACTTGGGGGTCTGTAGTAGACTCCCACCATAACATCCTTGTTGTTTCCCTTCCCTTTAATTTTTATCCAGATGCTCCCCACCTGGCTTCCAGGATCGATGTCCTGGATCTCTTCACTGGTGTCACTTCACCCTGACATATAGTGCTATTCCTCCTCCTTTCTTGTTTGGCCTATTTCTCTTGAAAAGGTTATACCCCTCTATTCCTACATTCCAGTTATGAGACTCATCCCACCAGGTTTCAGGGATGCTTATTCTGGCCTGTTACAGACTGCCAAAATAAAGCTGCTTTGGGTCTCTTTGGATGTATGCTGTTTAAATGATGCATGCATCCTAAGAATCCGGAAGCTGCACCAAAGCTGCACTCCAGTGCTTAGGAATGGAGTGTGGCTTTGGCGCGACCTCTGGACTCTTAGGACCCATGCATCATTTAAACAGCATACCTCCAAAGAGACCTGAAGCAGCTTTATTTTGGCAGTCTGTAACAGGCCTATATCACATTTGCTTTGCTGTGCTAGGAGTTCGAGTTCATCTTGCTTATTTCCCATGCTCTGTGCATTAGTGTAGAGACATTGAAAACCATGGGTTCTCCACTCTAACTCTGTAAAGTTTTTTCCCCCTCCCACTGTTGGATCCCTGCAGTATTTGCCTGGTTCCTTCTATAACACTTTGACTATTATCCCCAGCCCTTGTGATCGTCTGTATAGTGGCTTCATCCAGATGCTTAGTCAATCCATTTGGAAGTACTCCCAGAGCACCTATCACTACTGGAACCACAGTTATTTTTCTTTTCCCAGAGGTGGTGAATCCCAGGCAGTTTGTAAGTTTTGATCATTTATAATCTCAAGGCGCACATAGGTCTAAATTCTATTATGAATTTACTAGAATAAACCCATTGAACCAATGGGATTTACCTAAGTGTTGATTCACCATTCAGCAATTAACTGAATGGGCTGATGCTGCTTGGGACTAACCAACATGATGCTGTTTGTATATAGCTTTTGTAACAATAGAGAAGAAAACCACTCCTATGAGGTATACTAGTCTGAGAGTGAGTGACTGGCCCTCAATCTGCCAATGAACCTTCTGTCAGACAATTTAAACCTGGGTTTCTCCAGTTCTTGGTCCCAGTGTGACCCTTTCAACCACAGTATCCCACCGTTCCCATGCTTCAAAAATAAAAACCATGTGCCTCTGTGCACATGCAGTGTGCACGATCCCCTATTGCCTGGAACAAGAAAGGCCTATATAGTGGATGGTGCAATCCCCAGGAATGACAACATACTTTCTAAGTGTCCTGCTTTGGAAGGGACAACCCCAGTGAATCTCCTCTCCTTCCAGTTTTTCAGTGGTTCTTCCTCATTAATAACCTTTTTGCCCTCTTGGTGTGGCTTGTCTAGAGGGGTCCCAGTTCGTCCTTGCAATCTTGGAGGACTTGCCTAGAATCGTAGAACTGTAGACTTGGAAGAGACCCCAAGGGCCATCCAGTCCAACCCAATTCTGCCATGCAGGAACTCTCAATCAAAGCACCCCCCAACATATGGCAATCCAGCCTCTGCTTAAAAACCTCCACCACCACAATCTCTGAGGGAACGTCTTCCACTGTCAAACATCTCTTACTGTCAGGAAATTCCTCCTAATATTGAGGTGGCATTTCTATTCCTGGAGCTTACATCCATTGCTCTGTGTCCTATTCTCTGGAGCAGCAAGAAAACAAGCTTGCTCCATCCTCAATGTGATCTCCCAAATGGTCTATCTCTATCCTATCCCTATCTATCCTATTCCTATCACCTTTTAACTTACTCTTCTCCAGGCTAAACATATCCAGTTCCCTAAGTCTTTCCTCATAAGGCATGGTTTCCAGACCCTGCACCATTTTGGTGGCCCTCCTCTGGACATGCTCCAGCTTCTCAACATGTTCTTCGAATTCTGCTCCCCAGAACTGGACACAGTATTTCAGGTGAGGCCTGACCAAGGCATAATAGAGTGGCACTATTACTTCCCTTGATCTAGGCACTATACCTCTGTTGTTGCAACCTTTTTGGTTTTGCTTTTTGTTAAAGTGAATTTAATTGCAACTGCATCATGGCCTAAGCTGAGCCTCTTGGTCCAGTAGAGCATGGGGATTAGCACAGAGCTGTGAGCTTTGCCTGCGCGGGTACCAGCTGTTCTTGGCAAAGCTTCAAGATGGGCAAAGGGTCCATGCTGGGAGGATGGAGGCAAATGGGCTGTTTGCTTTGGGCTGTTGACATTTCATCAGGTTCCTGGTTTTGAACATACTGCCGCACGGAGAGAGCAGAATAAGCGAGTTGTTCAACCAGCAATAGTGCCAGCCCCTCCACTGACCTTTTCCCAACCTGCTCAGGAGAGCCTGGGCCTGGCTCTCCCTTCCCCCAGAAGAGATTAATTCAGCTTGGGAAGATCTGGAGAGCATTACTCAGTTGGGCAAAATGCAGAGGCCAAAGAGCAATCTCTTTCCACCTCCCACCCACCGACATGCGGCTGCCTGCTTTCTCAGAACAGGAGCACCAGGACATACCTGGCAAAGCTGATCAGCAATAGAATCAGGGATGATAAAAGAAAGATGTTTTTTCCTGCCTTATAGGTTTATAAATGCATAAATAGATTTATATTGCCGTCTATTGGGGGGTGCTTTGATTGTGAGTTCCTGAATGGCAGAATGGGGTTGGACTGGATGGCCCTTGGGGTCTCTTCCAACTCTAGGATCCTAAGGGGAGTGAGAAGTTACAACCGTAACTGTCTGTGCAAGGGCTGGGAAGCTGAAAGGACTCTGCCTGGTGCGGCATCATGGGCATCTTTGCTTTTCCACTCCGCCTTTACACTAAATATTAACAAAGTCACCCTGGCCTTCTATGAGAGGTTGCCCAAGCAACAGAATGGCTTGAGGGAACAGCTTGGAGAGCCAGCAAGCCCTAAAGCCGTGGCAAAAGGCACAACGTGGTGTCAGGAGCAGATTCCATGTCGGAGGATCTGTCCAAACTTTAAAACAGTGGGAGGCTAGGGTGCGTCATGAGCCCTCCCATGACCTCAGAGTGCCACAATATTGCATCTCTTGCAATCAATCAATCAATCCTTCTCTATCGAATCAATCAATCATCCAATCAATGAATCGATCAATCAAACTTCCTCTATCCAAAATGTCCCCAAATGGGGAGCATTTTCACTATGTTTTCAGGCAACTCAGGAGAGGCCTTTTTTAAAACAAGAATTGGGAGTCACATCTTGTTTACTTTCTGCTGTTTTTTTAAAGGCTTAAAACAGGCAAAAAGGTAGAGAAAATGACCATCATACCCTCTAGGAGGCATTTGGGGGCAAAAATATTGACTTGCTTTGCCCATCCCAGCTCTAAGGGAACCATCTGACGGGGCAAACCTTATCCGTTAAATCAGTTCAAGCCCTTTGGGTAGTTCATTAACAGCGGAGCTGAAGATCTGGAGTGGATTCACTGCCCCACTGACATAGGAGCGATCAGCCCCTGCTTGGTATAAAAGATACCCGGTAAATGTTATACTGATATATTCCAATTTGACAGTGTCTGTAACAAGCACAGCTCCTTTGAGCACCACCTCTCTCTGATTCTGAAGATACTAAGTACGGATTCTTCCTTAAGGTTTCCATGCTAAGTTTAAGAAGGAATGTGAAGCCGAAGGCTTTCACGGCCGGCATCCATATAGTGTTTTGTGAGTTTTGGGGCTATGTGATCATGTTCTAGAAGAATTTATTCCTGACGTTTCGGCAGCATCTGTGGCTGACATCTTCAGAGGATGCTGGCATGGAAGAGAGTAGGGTCACATAATATATATACCCCACTCTCTTCCATGCCAGTATTCTCTGAAGATGCCAACCACAGATGCTGGCGAAACGTCAGGAATAAACTCTTCTAGAACATGGCCACAGAGACCAAAAACTCACAAAAAAGACTATCTGAGAAGGATATTGGCAACCTGAAAATGTCTGTAGGAAGGCAACCAAGAGAGTCAAAAAAGGGCCGGAAACCACTGAATCCTGTGAAGAGTGGCTTAGGGAGCTGGACATGTTTAGCTTGGAGAAGAGAAGATTGAATGGTGATATGAGCATCTTTAAATAGTTGAAGGGATGTCACATAGGAAAATGGTTTTCAAACTTGGGCTCTTATCATCAGAAAGTTCTTCCTAATGTTTAGGCAGAGTCTCTACTTGTAATTTGCATCCGTTGGTTCATGCTCATCTTTGGAGCAGTAGACGTTCATTCTATCTTCTGTATCAGTGGCTCTCAAACGTTGGTTTTCCAGATGGTTTGGGACTTTAACTCCCAGAATCCCTGGTCATTTGTCATACTGGCTGGGGCTTCTGGGAGTTGAAGTCCAAAAAATCTGGAAAACCAAAGTTTGAGAACCACTGATATGGAAGATGGAATGAACTTGTTTTCTGCTGCTCCGGAGATGAGAACATGAACCAACGAATGCAGATTACAAGTAGAGACTCTGCCTAAACATTAGGAAGAACTTTCTGATGATAAGAGCTGTTCAGCAATGGAAATCCTTGCCTGGAAGGGTGATGTACTCCAGCTGAACTCAGACCTCAAGCAGGCCCTAAATACAACTGTTTTCATAAGGCCCTTTCTGCCTGTGAGATACGTGTGAGGAAACCGTGCCGTGATTTGAAACTGCTACCAAAAATGTGGTACTTTCCAAACTTGGGCAAGCCCCTTGTCTTTCGATGAAATGAAACTGCACAACGGCACTGTTTTTATTTGAAATTGGTTGTCTTTCAGCAAAAGAGAGTCTGAGAAAACAGAATCTTCCAAAAACAAGCCACCTGCTGCTGCTAGAAGTTTTAAGGCCTAAATGTGAAGTGCCAGTTGGTTAAGAGAAGTGCATTTTCTTTGTTGTTGTTCTTGTTGTTGTTGTGTGCCTTCAAGTCGTTTCTGACATAAGGCAGCTCTAAAGTTGTGAGGTTTTCTTGGCAAGATATGTTCAGAGGAGATTTGCCATTGCCTTCCCTTGAGGCTGAGAGAGTGTAGCTTGCCCAAGATCACCCAATGGGTTTCATAGCCGAGCTGGGATTCGAACCCTGGTCTCCAGAGTCATAGGCCTGTTACAGCCAAAATAAAGCTGCTTCGAGTCACAGTGGAGATACGGTGTTTCAATGATGCATGTGTCCAAAGAGTCCAGAAGTCGCACCAAAGCCACGCTCCAGCCCTAAGGACTGGAGTGTGGCTTTGGTGCGGCTTCTGGACTCTTTGGACACATGCATCATTGAAACACCATACCTCCACTGTGACTCGAAGCAGCTTTATTTTGGCTGTCTGTAACAGGCCATAGTCTAATACTCAAACCACTATGCCTGCTAAGACTTCTAGATCCCTTTCACATGTACTGTTGATAAGGCAGGTGTCACTATTATTATTATTAGTAGTATTACTATTACTATTATCATTTATTTATAGAGTGCTGTAGACTTTGCATAGTGTTTTACATAATAAAAATAAGAATGAAATAAGAATAAAAACCTGCCGAAACATCATACAATCTAAAACATCGATATCACAAAATGAAAACCTCTCTAAAATAATACAGTAAGCAAATCAAAACATAAGCATCAACATAAGACACATTAAATTCAGTTGTGTGGTGCGCATGCTATTTTGTTATTTTAAACATGGTAGCTATAATGATAAGTAACTATGGCCAGAATCCTGTTGGGGTTTTATGTCTGCAAGAATTAGAATTGGGCAGTTCCATAATAATAATAATATCTCACCCGATCACAGGGAATCCGGGCCAGTAACAACATTAGAAAATACATTAAAATAATATGCACATCCAGTCAAGGGTTGATGTTACGTTACTACACCTGCACTTTCCCCAGTGTCCTGTTTGCAGTGTACTAACAGGGTTTCTTAATACTTCTGCTACATAGCTTAGTGTATGTAATGTACATATTTTCAGGTGTAGACTGTGCTAGAGGATTCCAGCCCATTTTTCTGGGCCATGGAGGTAATAATGTTTTAAAACTAACTTTCCAAGCTCTATGTAAATTCCAGGTGTTTTGTACAGCTTATATGTTTGGACTCTCTTTCACTGCAGCTCTTTGAAGCTAGTCTAGGTAGTCATCTCTTGAGGATGTGTTAGCTCTGCGATTCTTGCATTGGGTCTGGCCAAGAAATTGGATATGAGAGCCCTGTTTAAGTATTTGAAGGGATATCACACTGAGGATGGAGCAAGCTTGTTTTCTGCTGCTGCAGAGAATAGGGCCAGGAGCAGTGGATGCAAGCTACAGGAAAAGAGATTCCACCTCAACATTAGGAGGAACTTTCTGAGAGTAAAAGCTGTTCGACCGTGGAAGACGTTCTCTTGGAGTGTGATGGAGCCTCCTTCTTTGGAGGTCTTCAAACAGAGGCTGGATAGCCATCTGTTGAGGGTGGCTTTGATTGAGAGTTCCTGCATGGCAAGGGTTGGACTGGATGACACTTCTGCTCTCTTCCATCTCTTTGATTCTATGATTCTATGGTTAAATGTGTTGTAAGACATTTCTCAAACAGTGATGGCTGGTAGTTAGGCACTGCAGGGATGTAGCCAGGATTTTAGGAAAGGGGGGGGGGTCTAGACTAAGTGCCACCATTATAATGGGGTTTGGCTGCGGCGGTGCAGCAGCACACATCATTCATTTTTCTAATAGAAGGGGGGGGTCCAGACCCCAAGACCCCCCCCCTTGGCTACGTCCCAGGGCACTGACTTTTATTCTACAGTAAAAGAGCTACCCAAGGTGCTGGACCTATTTGGGGGATAGGCTTTAGCGCCTTCAATAGCTCCTTTAAAGTTTGGATGGAAACCCAGAGCAGATTCTCCGCCGTCACAGTGATGTGGGTGCTAACACTGTCCCCAACTAAGCTAGAAAACATTGGTAGCTGTGACCTTTTTCTCTCCCTTTCCTACTTTCTCTCTTTCAGATTTCTGGAAATGCGGAGCAAGGAGAGAACAAACATTTCCAGTGAAGTGAAAAATATGAAAACAAACCTTACCCTTTTTTGCTTGCTTTTTCCATAGCTGCCTCTCCCAATGTGATTGTCGCCTGGCCAGATGGAAACGCTACCCTGCCCTGCCTGGAGGGAGAGCTAGAGAACAGCACCGATGTCTACTGGAAATTCGAGGGGCGGAATCTAAGTTCCTACCCCGCCATCCAGGTTGTTCTGGGACCCAACCTTTTCCTGCCATTCGTATATTTTAACAATTCTGGTTCCTACAGCTGCCACATCGGGGATCGTCTCCTTTGTGCCTGGCGCCTGGTGGTAGAAGGTGAGTGCTGTTCATCGTGGTTGGAAATGGTGGAACCACTTTCAGCCAATTCTTCACCCATATTTTATCATCTGCTTTCTCCACCCCAGGCTATCTTGGTTGAAATCCAGTATTTACAATGTCATAAGTTAGATGCACTACCTTGTAAATTTTGCTATTCACATTTACCATATATACTCAACTATAAGTCAATCTCATGTTTAAGTCGAGGGCAGGTTTGGGGCTCAAAATTATGAATTTTGATACGGCCCGTGTATAAGTCGAGGGTAAAACTTAGGAGCATGCCACAAAGGATGTAAAGAATGAAGGACAGGAAAATGATGACCAAGAATGGTTCTGTTTTTCCATCCAAGCATTCAAAAAGGCCAGAAGCAGCACCACTGTAGAGAGAATAGAGGGAATTGGTGCTTCTTTTAGTTTTCTCCTAGGATGGACTACCAAGCCCTAACCTTTTGCCACTCTACTCAAAGAGGGAGATGGATCCTATTTTGAGTTAAGGTACAGTCCTTGCGTTGACCCATGGATACGTCAACCCAGGTTTTTTGGGTCAATTTTTTTACTCAGATTTCTAGACTTTATACAGTATATCATGGCACCATTGCAAATGCCCCCCAAAACTCACCTTAAAAGCCAGGGAACTGGGCCAATGGACGGAGTTCTCTGGTGATGGAGATCAAGATGCTGAAGGATGGCACATCCAACCCTCTTGCACCAACAAACCACAGTACAACAAGCATAACACCAACTCATCACACCACACTGGTGGAAGGGGAATGGATATGTCATCCTTGAGCATCCCACATACTGGTGCCACAGATCTCCTTCAGTTGGTGCAGCTGCCTGCCCTTTATGGTGAATTTTGGGGAAGGGAGGTCAGATAAGGATACGGATTGTAGCCATGTCATTATAGCTGGATCATGTAGGGCAATTCAAGTTTCCTAAAACTTCAACCTTTGTTAAGGAAACAAAAAATCCTGTTAGAGTCTAGCTTTAAATCTTCAGAGTAGCAGCAAACGTGTCCTTGTCTAACTATGCTTCTCTAAGAACTGAGACCGACTCAAAAAACAACAAACACACATCGCTTGCAGTTTAAACAAAAATTTACTAATGGCTTTAATCTACATACACATAGAGGCTATATCCTAACCTAGCTAAGAAATAGTTCAGGTAAAGACGAAATCTTTTATCTCACCATCTTTCCAAAGAAAGTTGAGAGAGGAGGAAGATGGAGAACCCAACAGGGCAGGAGAAAATCTTTCTGTGAGGGAGAGTGATCTGAAACCCATGGTTGGTTTATCAGTTTGCAAAGTTATTGCCCTGTGATTCACTCAGGAGCAAATGGGATGTTTTCAAGAGGGGAGGCAGCAGGATTTGCATGCAGGAAAAATCTATCTATCTAAGGAGGGGAAGAGAGAATGCAAAAAATCTTCCAATAGATCTTTCTCCTGTTGTTCCTCATCTCTCCTCAAAGAACACATGGAAGAAATTGGCACAAAAAGAGCTAAGTATATGAAGACTATGGTCTCATACAGACAGGCCAAAATAAAGCTGCTTTGGGTCACTTTGGAGGTATGCTGTTTAAATGATGCATGCGTCCTAAGAGTCCAGTCCGTGGCTTTGGCACAGCTTCTGGACTCTTATGCATGCAGCATTTAAACAGCATGCCTCCAAAGTGGCTTGTTCTGTATGGGGTCTATGACTCTGGAGATCAGGGTTCGAATCCCAGCTCAACCATGAAACCCACTTGGTGACCTTGGGCAAGTCCCATGCTTTCAGTCTCAAGGGAAGGCCATGGCAAACCTCCTCTGAACAAATTGTGCCAAGAAAATCCCATGATAACTTCGCCTTCGGGTCGCCATAAGTCAGCAACAACTTGAAGGCACACAACATCAACATCTGAAGACCTGGGCTGGGAATCATGTAGCCCTCCAGATGTTATTACTGCAAATCTCATCATTCTTCGTCATTGGCCATATTGGCTAGGGCTACTGGGAACACCTGGAAGGCCACATATTATTGTCTCTGCCCTCCCTTTGCAGAACCTCCCAGGACGCCAGATTTCTACTGCCACCGAAAGAGTTTAACCAAGGACATTCTGTGTGAGTGGAGAACGCCACGTCCCATGTCACTGCGCACCAAGGCCAAACTTTGGATGCGAAAAGGGTGAGCATGAGATATCATGTCATGAGGTGGTGGGCCAGGGATGGGCAAAGAGGATATCAAGGGAACCTTTTGTATCAAGGAGAAAGGAGGGTGTGATGCAGGCTGCATCCACACTACAGAAATAATCCGGTTTGACACCACTTTAACTGCCTAACTATTTAATACAACAAAATAGCAATACTAACCTCTCTTCTGCTGGGAAAGATTCAACAATTAAACATACTGTCTGAATTTAAAACAGTATTAAAGACTTATCTGTGCCAGCAGGCCTACCTAGTCGAGCTATGAATTTTAAACTAGGATGTTTTAATTTTATGTTGGATGATTTTAAAGTGTCCTATGATTATGTGTTTAAACTTAATAGTTTTTTTTTAAATAGATGAATTGTTTTTGATGTATTTTAATCTATGCTGTTCCCTGCCTCAAGCTTTGGGCAGAGGTAAGTAAGAAATAAAATGATGATGATGATAAAATAGTAACATTATCACTGAAATTGATGTCTATACAGTGGGTCCTTGATATCTGTTGGGATTTGGTTCCCCTGCAGATACCAACATCTGTGGATACCTAAGTCCCATTAAATACAATGGCACAGTAAGAAGGTGTCCTTTGTATAAAATGGCAAGCTCAAGAGTTGCTTTTTGGAATTTATATAGTTTTAAAATATTTTCAAACCGTGGATGCTTGAATCTACGGATAAAAAGAAAATCTGTGGGTATGGAGGTCTGACTGTACCGAGAAGGCTTACACAACTAGATGAATTTTCAATGTGTTTCTAAATAATAAAGGTGTTTGGAACATGTCAAATTTTAGAGGGAAGAATCAGCCCAAGAGCGAGCGCCACTATGCTGAAGGTTTTGCTCCAAAACACTGTGGAACAAGTCTCAGGAACAGATGGCAACACCTTGAGAGATTATCCAGGAGCCTGCAAGGACCAGTTGGGTTTATAAGGGAGAAGTAGTCTTTATGCAGCAACAACATTTGGGATAGGTTCCTCCCACTTGGCATTGCTTCTACTGCCAATATTGCATGATGGTCGTTCTTTTCACTCCCTGCCAACAGGTTCTCAGGGGGAAAACACCAAGAGCAGCAGTGCCGCTACTATGCAAAGTCCCAGAAATTTACCTGCCGTATCCTTGGGCTGAACAATGGGGAGGACATCATGCTGGGGGTATCGATGTGCGTCATGAACTTGGCAGGCAATGCAAGCAGCCACAAGTACTTCAACTCGGAGTCTCTGTGTGCGTAGGTTTACTTTCACTGACCAGGGTCTAAATCCAGTACCTGGGTATAGGCACACCTTAGCAGCAGCTTTTGGCAATAAGATTCAGCACACCTTGTTGTTGTCATCATGTGCCTTCGAGTTGTTTCCAACATATGGCGACCCTATGGCAAACCTCTCATGAGTAACTAAACCCATCATGGGGTTTTCTTGGCAACATTTATTCAGAAGAGGTTTGTCATTGCCTTCCCCTGAGGCTGGGAGCATGTGTCTTGAGAGCATGTGAACCTAAGGCAAACCTATCATGGGTTTTTCTTGGCAAGATTTGTTCAGAGGAGGTTTGCCATTGCCATCCTCTGAGGCTGAGAGTGTGGCATGCCCAAAGTCACCCAGTGGGCTTCCATGGCTGAGCCAAGGCTTAGAACTCCTTTAAATTCAAGAATGCAGCTCAGAGCAGATTCATCACCCAGGGACACTGAGATCAATGGTCACCAATGTTCATAGTGCGTTCAGAGCTTTGTATGTAAAAGGACCCATAGAACCATAGAGTTGGAAGAGACCTCAAGGGCCATCCACTCCAACCCCTAGAGTTCCACATCTGGATTTGCATTCAGGTGCCATTTGCTTCTGCATATGTTTGCGCAATGTTTCACTCAGTGGTGGCTACTTCCATAATTTGGGCCATTTCTACGTCTTGCCATGGTGAGATCCACAGATTCACTACACATTGCATGAAGAAGGTGTCATTCTTGCCTATCTTTCCTGCAGTCTTACCAGTTTTTGTCCTGATTGGCATCTTTCCTCAATCTTTGATCTCCATCACACCTCCACACTCTTGTCACTCCCCAGTTGTGTGACTCTGATGTTGTTGTTCTTAAACAGCTGATTATTCTTCCTCATTTGATCTCTCCCTGTGCAGTGAAGCCAGATCCGCCGGCTGATGTTGTGGTGCATGCAGTAGAGAACGCTACACGCCAGCTACAAGTGACCTGGCGTTACCCGTATTCTTGGGGTTCCACCTTCTATCGCCTCCAGTTCCAGCTACGTTACCGAGTGGAAACCTCACAAACCTACTCAAAGGTGTGACTTTTGCTTTATTTTTTGTTGTTGTCAATTGCTTCAAATCAGCTTCAATTTATGGTGACCCTTTGAAATGAGAGAAAGATGACCAAAATACCCTAAAGGCCTCAGATCTTATCTGATCTTGGAAACTAAGCAGGGTCTGCCCTGGTTAGTACTTGAATGGAAGACTGCCAAGGAATACCAGGTGCGGCCAGCTATATTTTAGAGAAAGGAGCTGGCAAAACCACCTCTGAGTCTTCCTTGTTTAAGAAAACCCTATGAAATTCATGGGGTCTCCATAAGTTGACAAGTGACTTGAAGGCAGATGTGCAAACATGAATGAGAGACCTTCAAGATGCCCCACATGCTGTGTGATGGTCCAAAACCTTTTATTTCTTAAAAAGCCTTTTTCAAGAAATGAAAGTTTTTGGACCATTACACAGCACATATGACTTGGTCTCCTTTTATTCTTCTACCGTGAATATGTGCTTTCCAGGTTTTTTTTGTTGGATTTTGAGATTATAACCTGGTGTTATAATTCTGTAACTGATAAGGATTCATGTTTATGGTTGTTAACCATTAGTCTGACCTCAAAAACCTATCTTGTCAGCTTGACCCCAGTAACCTTGGGCCCTGAATCCAAATCAAGATTTAGAAATCTGAAACTTCAGAGATCTACCTTGGGAAGCCAGAACTGCTTTAACTTCCACTGTTTGTTTGTTGTTGTTCTTTTAATGCAACTCCATGATATTTGTACAATGGTAGCCTCTTGCTCACAGGTAATGCCTGCCAAATTGTAGACAGATGCTTCCAGGATTTTTGTCCTCTGTACATTTAAACATGCAATATCAGAGAATGGATTTAGTCAGTGGTGTAGTGGAACCAGGGCTTGCATGAACAAAGGACTAAAATTTCTCAGTTAGCAAGGGGCCACTCTATTCTGCTTTGGTCAGCCCCCACCTGGAATATTGTGTCCACTTCTGGGCACCACAATTTAAAAAGGACATTGAGAAACTGGAGCATGTCCAAAGGAGGGCGACTAAAATGGTGAAGGGTCTGGAAACCATTATGCCTTATGAGGAGCGACTTAGGGAGCTGGGGATGTTTAGCCTGGAGAAGAGAAGGTTAAGAGGTGGTATGATAGCCCTGTTTAAATACTTAAAGGGATGCTATATTGAGGAGAGTGCAAGATTGTTTTCTGCTGCTCCAGAGACTAGAACATGGAACAGTGGATGCAAGCTCCAAGAGAAGAGATTCCACCTCAACATTAGGAGGAACCTCCTGACAGTAAGGGCTGTTTGGCAGTGGAACACACTCCTTCCTCGGAGTGTAGTGGAGTCTTCTTCCTTGGAAGTCTTTAAACAGAGGCTGGATGGCCATCTGTCAACGGGGATGCTTTGATTGTGATTGCCTGCATGGCAGAATGGGGTTGGACTGGATGGCCCTTGAGGGTATCTTCCAACTCTGTGATTCTATGATTCTATAAAAAGTATCATGATGTCCTCAAAGATGGTGGGGATTGTACCCAGCTACCACCTTTTCCTCTTGCTGTCAGGTTCACGTTCGCGAGGGCACTTCTTACACCATCTCGGATGCCTTGCAAAATCTCGCTCACACTGTCCAAGTGCGAGGCCGTGAAGAATTTGACCACGGAACCTGGAGCGAGTGGAGCCGGGAAAGTATTGGGATGCCTTGGACAGGTGGGCAGACTGATCCCCCACCCCAAGAAGATGTGGAATGAGTTTTCCAGCTGACTGTGTGGGGTAATAGTCAGAGTGGGACCTAGTATATCCGAGTTCAAGTCTCCACTCAGCTGTGGAATTCACTGGGCGACCTTGGGCTCCCATTCCTCTCAGTGACAGCTAATCCCTTCCATGTTTATGTGTTGGGAATTTTGCTCCAGGTTTCATTCTGAACTTTAAAGAAGCTTGAGGAGCGGGCTTGGATAATTCCTTCAAAGTTTAGATTAATAGTTGAAGTGAATTCACTGCTCTCCTAACATGCAGCCACTGGTCTCCCTTTCACAGGCAGCCTAAGCAAAGAAATGCAGAATTAGTTTCTTTGAGGATTTTTCAGACTATGTGGCCATATTCCAGAAGAGTTTATTCTTCTGTGGCAGGCTTCTTCAGAGAATGCAGAGTTGTTCGGAGGAGAAAGTGGAGAGGAGGAGAGACATGGGCTCTGCCTTCAGTTCACTGGAGGAAAGATGGGATAGAAAGAGAACAAATACATAGCAATAATAATAATAATAATAATAATAATAATAATAATAATAATACAGGTTGAGTCTCCCTTATCTGAAATGCTTGTGACTAGGTTGGGATTTTGGATTTTTGGAGACTGTGGAATACCTATCTTTGCATATACAGTACGTACATAGTGAGATATCTTGGAGAAGGGGCTCAATTCTGAAGTCAGCAGTCTTTTGTGTTTTCTATACACCTGATACACATAGCCTACAGGTAATTTTATACAATATTTTATAATAATGTTGTGCATGAAACCAAGTGTGTGCACCTTGAACCATCGGAAAGGTGTCATTATCTCAGCTACCTATAAAAATGTTTTGGGTTTTGGTGTATTTTGGATTTTGGCATTCCAGATAAGCGAGAATCCATCTGTACATAATTTTCACTCAATGTCTCCTTTGTCTTCTTGGTGTTTCAGAACCCAAAGACCCTGAGTCCGAATCCACATCATCTGTCTCAAAGGTATGTGATTGCCATGAGGAAAAAGGCCTTCTTTGTTTTAGTTCTGGATCACTGGAATCCCTTCCCTGCAGGTGGTTCTTTTATTGCCCCAGCCTTGGTGTAATGGACCAAAGAAGAGAAAATATTTTAGTTCTGCATAGCGTGAGTGTTGGGCCTTCCCTGGTTTGGGTTCCAGACCTATCCAAGGCTTTCTTTAGTGCCAGACACTGACACATGCACAAACAGCAGAAGCATGACCCATCCAACTAACATACTGTATATACAGAGAGAGAGTCACTGATACAAATTAATCCTTATTCTGTCACTGGCCAGCTGTTACTGTTTAGCTGTGATGCTAACAAGGACTCTCAAACCCATCTGCCTTGTGGCAGAGGCTGTACAAGCCTGGCGTCTCATAAATAAAAAAGGAACTATGCTTACAACACCACAGTGCAACATCAGTCACTGAACTACCCCATTACCCCCTAGAGAAAAGAAAGTTAAGAGGTGATATGAGAGCCCTGTTTAAATATTGGATGGGATGTCATATTGAGGGTGGAGCAAACTTGATTTTTGCTGCTCGAAGGAATAAGGTCCAGAGCAATGGATGCAAGCTACAGGAAAGAGATTCCACCTCAACATTAGGAGGAACATCCTGACAGTACGACTGTTCAACCCTGGAACACACTCCGTTGGAGAATAGTTGAGCATCCTTCTTGGGAGGTCTTTAAACAGAGGCTGGATGGCCATCTGTTGGGGATGCTTTCACTGAGACTTCCTGCATGGCGGAATGGGTTGGATTGAATGGCCCTTGAGGTCTCTTTCAACTGCATGATTCTATGATTCTATAAACTCCTGAAGGCTCTCTTCCACATGCTACCTTCTAATCTCTCCCCAACCTGGTGCCGAACCACACAAATTAGTCTTAAAAGACATGACAGAAAAGGGAAGGGGGAGCAGGAGGGAGAAATAAAACCAACAAAAACCCAGGCACCATTTCTTCACTAGCCTGCTACACTAGTACCTGGATGTTCATACAACAAAATGACACATCGTCTTTCATCTCTATTTCTTTCTTGCAGACTCCAAGAGATGATCATTCTCTGAGCACTCCTAACCCTAGAACCCCTGGCTTTCCTAGAGAAATTGAGAACCCCACAGGTAAGCATGGAAAGAGAGTTGGATATATACAGTGTGTGTGTGTATGTACACACACACACACACACACACAATACATAGATTAACATGGACATCACTCCTTCCTACCCAGGCTCACACAGTATGTATATATACCCCACTCACTCTCATGCCAGCATTCTCTGAAGATGCCAGCCACAGATGCTGGAGAAACGTCAGGAATAAACTCTTCTAGAACATGGCCACATAGCCCGAAAAACCCACAAAAACATTAGTAGTAGTAGTAGTAGTAGTAGCAGCAGCAGCAGCAGTTGTTGTTGTTGTTGTCCCTCCACATTTACTGAGGTTCCCCATGAATGTGGAAAACTTGCAAATAAAAAAACACTATTCTTTTTACCTAGCACCGTTCTTGGATCCTCTAGATCCTCCAGTGCAACTCAATGGTCAATATCTGCCAGACGTCACTCATTGAATCACACTGGAGGACCTACAGAGGCCTAGAAAATGTTTTCTCTAGGAACTTCTAGTTCCTCCAGCATAACTCTGTGGTCAACTTCCAGCACAATTGCGCCGGAGGACCTGGAGATTCCTAGAGGGAACGTATTAATCAAAACCACAAATAATAAAATCCACAAAGTCACAGCTGCATGTATGGAGGGTCAACTGTATTATTACAGGGAGTGGAAGAGAGTGTGTCTAAATTCAAAGAATGTGGTTGTATTGCTGTTTTTGCTGCTGACTGTCTCCTGCCTTGAGACCACCCAGCCCTGATGTAACTTTGCTCCCTGTTTCCTTTACTTCCAACAGAAAGTGACACAACTGTCCCTCTCCACGTTTTCCTCATCATGGCAGTGAGCTTGATGTTGGTCCTCGCCTTGACGGTTGTTTTCGTTACCCGGTAAGGAAAGGCACTCAATGGGGTGTCAGCAAGTTTGTGTTGATAACAAGAAGGGGGAAGCCTATGAAACTCATATCTAATCAAAGACTCTACATTTGAATACAGACAGAGGCAGTGTTTTTGGGAAATGCTCTGTGCCAAGGCTCCAACTGAGCAGACGACTGAAGACAAGGATGTCAAAAATGGAATCTACTGGAGGTTATTTTATTGGGAACATCTTGTCAGGAGCCCACACTGGGTGGGATTGCCCCAATGTTCTCTTTCATTCCTTCCTCCTATTACATCATCTCTTTCTCCCTCTCTTAATAATAATAATAATAATAATAATAATAATAATAATAATAATCCCACCTCTCCCATTGAGGATCGAAGCGGGTAACAACAAAGGAAAAATACAAGTACAGTTTCTCTCTCTGACATCCCTTTTCTCTCTCCATGCTTTTCTCTCCACCTACTTTCTCTCTTTCAACAGCACTTCCTCCATTTTCTCCTCCTCTCCTCATCCTCTTTCTTCTTCCTCCTTCCCTCGTTTTTCTTTCTCCTTGTTACCTTCTCTCTATCATCATTGCTTTCTCTATTTTTGCTTCCCTCTCTCTTTCTCTTTCTTGCCCCATTCTCTTTCTCCTTAGGTTTTGGAACATATTCTTTTTTTAAAATATATATCTTTATTAAATTTTATACATAAAAACATTTATCAACATTGCGAATCACAAACAATATACATAATCAGTATACCTAAACATATATTATATACCTATAATACCTATAATATACATACATACATATATACATACATACGTCCTACCCCCTACTTATAACCATACATAAACATACATACACATATATACACCCTACACCATACACATACATAGACCATACACATAAATAAATATACACACATACACGATACATATACAAGTACATCATCATATAGACTTCTACAACGTATCTACCATACATCCTTACATCTATGACAAACATTATGGAAAAAACCCCAATCTATAATAACACATAAATTTCCTGGATTCAAATGCATATAATTAAATGCTAATTCATATAATATCTTTTTGGATTGAACCTGCTTACAGCATAATTCTTTACATTTTATAGTCTACTAGTCTTATATAGACAAACATGTAGCTTTTGAACATATTCTTTGAAGGCCATTTTTAAAGTTATTCAGAAGGCTTCATGCAAACCGTGAGTCGGGGCAAATCCTAAAGTGAGTGGAGGCTCTATGTTCCTCTTTCCACCAATATTTGACACCATCTCCCTTCTTTGTCTCTCTCTTCTTCATCTGGCCAGCTATTCCTTCTCAAAAATCCCTAGGGATTGCCTGAAGATGGTTTTTGAAATAAGACTGGGTGCTGCATGTTGACCTACCCCTGGTTAAGGACCGTGGGCACCTGGCTTTAAGATCCTTTTGCTTGGATCTAAGTCCCATCTTGAATAGCTTTCGTGACTCAAGATGGCCTTTCCCACTTGAAGGAGTGGGAGATTCCCTCTCGCGTGCTTGTGCAATTGATATAACCTGGCCTTCAGACTGTCTTCTTGCAGGAGCATGACAAATATGTCCTGCAGTTTTGCTGTTCCATATTGGATCAAGCCTGGCCATTACATTGAGTCTTGTGGAGGCATGACATATAGGGCTTGGTGGAGTCTTGTGAATGCATGACAACTATAGCCTCACTGTTGGGTTGTGGTCTTGATCATAATTTCTATATGTATATGTATGTTTTTCAAGGTACAGAAAAAGATGTGGGCAGTCCGGAGAAGGCAAGCCAAGCACCGTACCATCCTATTCCCTGGCTGCGTTTCCTTCTGAGCTTCCTCTGAGCGCCTCCCCACTTCTCTCCCCTCCTGCCTCACCCTTCAGCGAGAGCTCTGTGGACAGCCCCCGCATTCTGGAACAGGGACCGTACGACATCTCCAATGCAGACTATTTCCTGCTGCCAAAGTAAATGGCAAAAGTTGGGTCAGAGAAACTGTTTGGGATCACATTGTCCCAGGTCTAACACAGGAAGTCGATGCAGTTCTTCCAGAAGGACCATCATGGTTGAGACCACCATGCCTGCCTGGGTTCACCCCATCTTGTCTGATTTCAAATGCTAAGCAGGGTCAGGCTTGGATGGAGGCTGCTGGAGATGACCAAGGATCTCCATGTAGGGCCAGGAAAGACTCCTGTCTGAATCCTTGGAGAGTCAGTGCTCTGAGCTGAAAACATTTGGCTGGACAGACCTATGACTCGATAACCACCAAAGAGTCCCTTCTGAGTGCAGCCTATGCAGCTATCTGGATAGCTGTGGTGTTCCTAAGAGCAGCTTCAAATGTGCCAGTGTAAAGGTGATCTCAGAAGCCGCACTAAGGTGGGCCTGGTTCATGCCTCCAATGTTCTGTCGGCTATCAGAAAGACAACACACACAAGCATATTGCTGTCGTGGAGAAGTTAAACTTCCTTGAAAGTGAAGACAGTTAATGTCATCAACCCACAAATGAGTACCAGCCATAGCTAGGTACACATGGTTCAGACAGGAGACCCTTCATACTATCCAGTTATAGTGCTATGATTTCACTGTAACTGCCATGGCCACATTCACGGGAGCCCTGGGATTTGTAGTTTTGGGAGTCATGAAAACTCTTTGGCTGAGAATTCTAAGTCTCTCTCCTTAAAGTGCAAATTGCAAGATTCCATAGGATGGAACCATGGCAGTCAACGCGGAATCATAGCACTACAACTGTGTAGTATGAAAGGGTTCTAGGTGATCCAACCAAGTGCCATGGGTCCTGACATTTCCTTTGCCTCAGTCACTGTCAGAGAAAAGAGCTGGAGGAACTTTTCCTCGGGCTGACTCAGTTTCCCTCCAGGTAGCAAGCAGAGGAAGCCAAATGCATTTCAGAAGTCGAACCAGGGCATTTACCTCTCCCTACATCTTGATTCGAATGGAGTTTGTTACTTGACCTCAGAGGTTCCAGCCCTTCCATCACAAAGACTGGAAATGATAGCCAAAGAGATGTGGGGCACCCAGAACGATGGACAGCCTTTTCCCATACATGCTGGAGAAGAATATCTTTGAGCAGAGGTGTGCAAGTATATATTTTCCCCCAAAAGGAGGAGTTAGTGCAGTGTGGCCTATGGGCAGCATAGGCCCCCTCAAACCCCTGGAAACCCTTGACCCCGAACTTAAAAACAACAACACAACAGTGCAATTTGTGGACACTTTTTTATCCGACAATCAAGCAGGAAGCTTGAAAGCATGCACAAAATAACTTCGTTTCCACAAGCAGAACCCTATACGACCCTCCAAGTACCTCTGTTTTTCTCTATAGGTGACATCTTCTTGCCATTTTGAGAGAGAGACTGTAAAAGAAGACAGGTATTTGGCCTTGCTGTGGGGTGTGTGGCCTGTGGGGTGGGGTCCGATGGGGAAATGGGCCTTTGATCCCATTCATTTGTCTACCCCTCCCCTAAAATATGCATTTTTACAAGTTTTTCACTCTAGAGTATATATTTTTGTAAGTATTTCCCCTTATGGGATATATTTTTGTATGCCTTTGTCCCCAAAGTATACATTTTGGTATACTCCTTTCATTGTTGCATCCTTTTCAGCCAAAGTATGCTTTTTTCTATGCATTTCGCCTTAAAGTACAGCCAGCCTTCCTTGTCCACGGATTTTTTATCCACGGATTCAAGCATCCACGGCTTGAGAATATTCCAAAAAAGTATAAATTCCAATTAGCAAGCCTTGATTTTCTATTTTATATAAGGGACACCATTTTACTATGCCATTGTATTTAAGGGGACTTGAGCATCCACGGATTTTGTTATCCGCGGTCCTGGAACCAAACCCCAGCAGATAATAAGGGCCCACTGTAATACATTTCTAGTTGCCTCTTGGTATGCTTTTCAAGCCAAGAAATTGCAAAATGTGACTCAGTGCAAAACAAAAGGGTGGCTGCTTTCAACCCACCCCTTCGGCTGAATCCATTGCAAAACACTGATCAAGTGAAATGTGAGCATCCTCCCGTAAGAGGAAGCGGTCCTCAGCTGAGTCAAACCATCGCCCACCCATCTCACCCAGGATTGGGCGATAGATGAAAAGTTGCTTAGGTTGGCATTTTTATACAAGAATACCCAGTTTGCACCATCAGGATCTAAACTCAACTTGCATTTGGGAATCCGTTCTTTCCCGTTCCCACCTCTCGATCCCTCCCCTTAAATAACCCGATCGGGATTGGATAATGTTCACATTTCCAGCACTGGAAAATATGGGTTTTCTGAAAAGAAACGGGGGGAAACCCGCTTTCAGAAAACCCGCGATAAGGGGCATTTGCCCCGGTTTGGGTGTGTTTGCCCTCGATTCGGATGTGCAATGCCCAGCACCAGTGGAAATAATCTGATTATAGATCAGGTTGTGAACCGATCTATAATGCAGTATGAATGGCCCCTCTCTTTGCAGCTTGATTTGTAAAGCAATGATACCTTTTAAAAAGAATGATGCATGGGAAAATGTCCACAAATACATGTATGCCTCAGTTAGTGAAACAGATGTGTTAGCGTTGTTTCTTTAGCAGAATATTTGGTAGAAGGAAGAAAATAGGTTCCTGCACCATAAACAAGAAGAGCAATTCAACATGTTTCAGCCAACTTTTTAATCCAGAAGTAGCAACATGCACATGCAAAATGAAACCATCAGGTCAGATAAACCTTCTCCGGTCCAAAACACTGCAGAAATAATCCAATTTGAGACCGTTTTAACTGCCGTGGCTCAATGCTGTGAAATTCTGGGAACTGTAGTTTTGTGAGACATTTAGCTGCCTCTGTCAGAGAGCTCTGGTGCCACAATAAACTACAAATCCCAGGATTCCCTAGCAGTGAGCCAGGGCAGTTAAAGCAGTCCTAAACTGGATTAGTTCTGCAGTGCGTTTTGGACCTCAGTTAACAAAAACATGCTGAACCTGCTAAAGACTTTTTCCTAAATGCGCCCAGAGATTACGTTTTTTTCCTTTCGCCAGCCTCCATTTTGCTTATGATTTCCATTTTGATGGCCAAACTTCTACATCTACGTTTTGTCTTGTTTAACAAGCTGGGGATAGACTTATCTGTGAGGATGATTTATCCGCTTTCTCCATTTCTCTGTGATTTGCTCTTCATGTTTCTCAGTAAGGGATTCTTGAGGCAGCTGCTGTTTACCTTGCCTGTTCTAGGAAGGCATCCACAAATTCAGTGGGATCTGTTGGAGTAGAAACCTGTTCTTTCCTAGCGCAACTTTTATTGCATTGGTTACTGCAGACACACTGCTGAACCCGACACTAAAGTTTGTATTTCTCCATCCCTCCTTCACATCATACTAAACAATGTCCATCTAGCAGAGGACAGGGAGGAAAAGGCAGAGGCGTCCCTTATAAAAAATGGAAAATCAAGGTTTGATATTTGAAATGTATACTTTTGGGAACATTTTCAAACTGTGGATGCTTGAATCCGTGTATAAAATATCTCTGTATAAGAAGGGCCGACTGTACTTCACTTTCGATCACGAACAATGCAATCTCAAATGCGTCTATCTGCACCCAAAGGGCATTACAGCGTTTCACTTCCGATAAAGGACAATGCAATCCTGAAATGCATCCGTCTGCACCAAAAGGACCTCCATTTTGCCAAACACAGGAATATGTACAAATTCTGCATGGGCATTTAGATGTGGTCTTGCCATCTGAAGTTGGAAGGAGCTTATCGATGGAAAAACAAGATCATTGACAAGACCGAGCTGGCTGGATTCACATAGACTTTCCAATCTTCTTCCCGTCGTTGGAGATCTTCTCGACTGGAAATGCTGGGGATTGAGGCCTGGATTATGACATTCCTCCCCCCCCCCCCCACTGTAATGAGATGTTTTAAAGTTATAGACCTGCTTATACCTCCCAAAGGCCTTCCAACGAATTTTCAAATAACTATGGGCTTTGCACTGGACTATAACAGCAATAGTACTACAAGACAGTGGCATAATGGGATAATGTCGCTGTATCTGAAGTGTGTAAATAAAGGCCACACTGGTCAAAACAGGGTGCTTTTTACTCCAAATGCATCACGAGAGCCTAAGGAGAGTAAATTTTTACGACTCTCCCAAAAGCAGAGGCAGAGAGGAGAACCTTGGAGAACTCTGGCATTGCAAAACCCAGAGTTACTCTGGCTTTTTTGTAGCAAAAAAACAGAGCGATGACTTGTTTTTCCTTTTCTCAAAGTTTGTTGCGTGGGACTTGGTTTTGCTTCGGCTGGGGTTGCATGCTGACAATGTGCTGGTGGCGCGAAATGTGACCTGATGTTGTGGAAGTCACCCACATAGGAGACAATGATGAAACTAAAGTGCTCTTGCACTCATATCCTGTTTATGGGCTCCCCACTAAGACATCCTCTTAGCCACTGTGGGAACAGATTGCTGGAGGAGAGAAGTGCATGGTCTCACTGAGCCGGGCTTTTCTCATACCCTCCAACCTTTTATGGCTGGAAAGCAGTACGTTTGTGGCCAAGCAAATTTGTGGCCGAGTCTGCAGGGAAGACTGTCCTATTCTCTCCTTTGCCCCTACTGAGTTAAATGAGGTCAAACTATGGGCCCAAACAGACAGGCCAAAATAAAGCTGCTTTGGGTCACTTTGGAGGTATGCTGTTTAAATGACACACGCATCTTAAAAGGCCAGAAGCTGTGCCAAAGCTTTGGTCCAGCCCTTAGGACTAGAGCATGGCTTTGGTGTGGCTTTTGGCCTCTGGACGCATGCATCATTTAAACAGCATACTTCCAAAGAGACCTGAAGAAGCTTTATTTTGGCCTGTCTGTATGGGCTCAATCTTTCCATTTTGAACTTGGTTTGCAGCAGTTGAAGTACCATGTATGAAGTACCATGTTTAGAAAGTCTATAAGTCCAGCAAGCCTAGTATGTTTAAGCACTATGTTCAAGTACCATGTCTATAAGTCTAGAAAGTCTACGTCCAGAAAGCCTAGCATGTTGAAGTGCCATGTCCATAAATCTAGAAAGTCTAGTATGTTGAAGTACCATGTCTATAAGTCTAGAACATATACATCTAGAAAGTCTAGTATGTTTATGTACCATGTCTATAAGTCTAGAAAGTCTGTAAGTCTAAAAAGTCTAGTATGTTGAAATACCATGTTGGAGTACCGTGTCTGTAAGTCATCCTCATGTATAAGTCTAGGGCAGGTTTTGTTGCCAAAACTATGGATTTTGATATGACCCATGGATAAGTCGAGGGTAAATTTAGGGGCAATGTGACAAAGGATGTAAAGGATGAAAGACAGGAAAACAATGCTGTTTTCCTACCCAGACATTCAAAAAGGCCAGAAGCAGTGCCACAGGAGAAAGAGTAGAAGTGGTCAGTGCTTCTTTTAGGTTCTCCTGGAATGGACTAAGATTTCACTTTCCGCCACTGATTCTGTTTTGGCAAGAATTAAGGTACGGGACTGACACTGACACATAGAAAAATCGATTCAGATTTTTTGGCTTGATGTTTTGATCTTCAGCATGAGCATGTATGAGAGCAAAAGTGGGAGGAGGAGGAGGGAGGAACCAGGACATTTTAAAAGCAGCAGAAAAAGTGGGACGGCAGAGGATTAACCAGGAGTGTCCCTGTTAAATTTGGGCAGTTAGAGTATATATCTTCTCCTTATTAGCCCCAATATTGAGGAATGGTACCCCTCTCTTCAAAGGCAGTCGGCCTCTGAAGACCAGTTGCTGGAGAACATGAATTTAGCATTGCGCTCCTGTCCTCCTTGTTTACCCCTCTGCCTAACCTAGGCCTGTTACAGACTGCCAAAATAAAGCTGCTTTGGGTATCTTTGGAGGTATGCTATTTAAATGACGCATGGGTCCTAAGAGTCTGGAGGTCGTGCCAAAGCCACACTCCATTCCTAAGCACTGGAGGGCAGCTTTGGTGCAGCTTCCGGATTCTTGGGATGCATGCATCATTTAAACAGCATACCTGCAAAGAGACCCGAAGCAGCTTTATTTTGGCAGTCTGTAACAGGCCAAAGTAAACTAAATACAACTCAGTATTTAAATCTCACAGGTGTATTTTCCCATTCTTTCTTCTTTAGAAATGTTACAAATGGTCGTCAGTCTTTCAAAAAGTTGTCCTGTGCTTTCTCTTTCCTCAAGATAGACAGTTTGTCCATTCCTGCCATTTCTATCATTCACAATATCCATTCATCCTTACATGGGATCTCTGGATTCTTCCATTATTTTGTATACAACAAACTGCCAAAATTATCTAGTGAAGGATTGCATGAAGTTTCACTTTTAAAAAGTTTCCCTTATTTGTTTGGCGCAGGGTGCTGAGATGTCGCAATCGCAAAGGAAGACAAGGCACTGAAAAATGTTCAGATGTTACACAATCAAAAGTAAAAACACTCATAGAAATATATATTCATTTCATACGATTTATTTACGGCTATAATGCAGATGACATCAAATTAGATGGAGTAGCTGATACCCCAGAGGACAGGATCAAAATTCAAAATTACCTGAATAGATTAGGAAGCTAGGCCAAAGCTAATAAAATGAATTTCACCAGGGAGAAATGTGAGGGACTGCACTTAGGCAAAAAAAATGAAATGCATAGATATAGGATGAGGGACACCTGGCTTAAGGAGACTTATAAGTGTGAAAGGGATCTAGGAATCCAAGTACACTGCAAGTTGGACATGAGTCAACAGTGTGATGCATGCAGCAGCTAAAAAGACCAATGCGATTCTAGGCTGCATCAATAGAAGTATAGTGTCTAGATCAAGGGAAGTCATAGTGCCACTTTATTCTGCTAGAATAATAATGTGTCCAGTTCTGGGCACCACAGTTCAAGACAGATGTTGACAAGTTGGAGCATGCCCAGAGGAGGGCCACCAAAATGGCAAAAGGTCTGGAAACCATGCCTTATGAGGAGCGATGTAGGAAGCTGGGTATGTTTAGCCTGGAGAAGAGAAGATTTGGGGGGGGGGGGGGTACATGATAGCCCTGTTGAAATATTTGAAGGAATGTCATACTGAAGATAGAGCAAATTTGTGTTCTGCATCTCTAGAGACTAGAACCCACACCAGTGAGCTTAAACTGTAGGAAAAGAGATTGCAGCTCAACATTAGGAAGAATGTACTGAAAGTAAGAGCTGTTCAACATTTAAATATCTCCCTCTTCCTTTGGAAGTTTCTAAACAGAGATTGGATGACTATCTGTTGGGAGTACTTTGATTGTGAGTTCCTGCATGGCAAGAGGTTGGACTGGATGGCCCTTGGGGTCTCTTCCAACTCTAGGATTCTATGATTCTCTGGCCTGTTACAGACTGCCAAAATAAAGCTGCTTCAGGTCTCTTTGGAGGTATGCTATTTAAATGATGCATGGGTCCTAAGAGTCCGAAGGTCGCGCCAAAGCCACACTCCATTCCGAAGCACTGGAGTGTAGCTTTGGCGCAGCTTCCGGATTCTTAGGATGCATGCATCATTTAAACAGCATACCTCCAAAGAGACCTGAAGCAGCTTTATTTTGGCAGTCTGTAATAGGCCTTTGATTCTAAGTGCTTTCAGACTGGATTATTTATGCAGTGTGTTTTGGACTTCAGTCAACAAAACCTCTGAGAGAAAAGTTCCTTTTCATAAGGCCTGCCATGCAGGAATACACAATCAAAGCACTCCCAATTTGGAACCTGGTGTTCCAGAGTTCATCGAGACCTCTTTAGAACATGCCTGGCTCCAGAGATGAAAATATGTAAATATGCCCCCCACCCCCCACCCCAAATATAATGCAGAGTATGCAGGCTGCACTTACAGTGGGCCATAAACGTAGATATGGGAGCCGCATACAGTGCCCAGAGCGACAAGTTTCTTGAAAGAGGCCAGTTGTTGAATTGCATTTTGCTGTAGCGTGTTATGGGGCAGCATCTTGCCCCCTTGTCCCTTAATGTGTTTCCAGACCTAAAAAGGTCTTGAGACCTCTGAGCCATTCCCCTGCTTTCACAGTGAAAGTTGCAAATGTGGGCAGCCTCTTCCTCAAATGTCCCTGGGGGACTTGGTGGCTCCCAGAGGGCTTCTGCAGCGGCCGCCCCACCTGGCCTCACTTCTCCTTTTGGGTTCCCTTCTCTGGTCTAGACTGGGCACCTATTGCTGTTGCTCCTTCAGTGCCCAGTGGAGGGGACGTGTTGCAATTGTGGGCCTGCTCACTTATATAAATAACCATAAATAACTATAAACAGAGACATTTGGGTAACTTCTCTGTTACCCAAAATCGGAGAGCGAGACAAACAGCCGGCGATGACATTTTAAGGCAGCTGATGTGTGTGCCTTGAGCTCTGGCTGAAGCCTGCTCATAAAGAGGATTTATATGACTTCTGCTAAGTCCAGTCAGTCCTGAGACTTGGTAAAGAAGATTAACCTCCTCAGGCGGCAGAGGCTGGGGGACAGCGATCATAACACATTCTCATTCCCACTACAAAACAAATCGTGTTTTGAGTCGAATCGTTGAAGCGATTTAGTGCCGAATTCACGTTCACGCTATTCGAGCCGTGATCGAACCTACCCGTTTCAATTTAAGCCACTTCGCCTTCACATTCAGCCATGGATCGATTCAACATCGGTGACTGTGCCAAAGGAACCGAAGCAAATATACAGCGCGTTCACACTTGCACTGAATCGATTTGTTTCAAAAGAAGCAGGGAATGCTGCGGATCCGGAAGAACCGAATGGGTTTAGCACTGTGCTGCCCCTTGGAAAACCACGCCAGAAATTCAGCACAAGTCGAACAAGGACCATTTAAACCAGTTCAGATCAGTTGGAAAACTGATTTATTATGTAGTGGGAATGATGCCATTCACACACCATTCACTCCCCATTGGTCCACAAAATGGCTGTCACCCTCCTGGGCAGGCAGCATGAATTTTACCTCTGCATGGTCCTCTACCACAGCTGAAGGTAATAAATTAGTTAGGAGCACATAGCTAAATCTACTTTAGTCTTAATCAACTCTGGTGTTAGCTAAAATATGCCAACAAATACAGAAAATAAAACACAGGCCAGCAGACTGGAAACGCTCAATAGACATTCCCCATCCACAAAAAAGGAGACACAAAAGGCTGCAGCAACTGTTGGACCATAGCATTAATTTCCCACACAAGCAAAATTATGCTGAAAACTCTGCAACGCAGACTCCACTCACATCTAGGGAGAGAAACCCAAATGGTGCAAGCTGGATTCAGGTAAAGGTAAAGGCACTAGGGACCACATTGCAAACATATTTGACTGAGAGTTCCTGCATGGCAGAGGGTTGGACTGAATGGCCCTTGTGGCCTCTTTCGCCTTTTACTAAAGGTGCAGTCACTTTCTCATCTCAAGACTCTCCTTCCTCATTTTGTTGAAGGGGAGATGGGAGCGAGATGAAGACAAAAATGTGTGTTTTCCAGGTGTATGATTTGGGATGGAAAAAATATCGTGCATGCATTAAATCTCGTAGTCGAAAGTGCATTGTCTGTGCAGGAGAGATCAGAGCTTGGCCAAGCCGGCTGGGGGATTCTGGGAGCTGTTGTCCCCAAAAGGAACTTATCCAAAGCTGAGCCCATCATGTTGTGAAATCCTTCTCATCAGGTCCCCCGTGAGAAAGAGAGCGAGAGCAGAAGAAAACGGTTAGGCAATCTTGTGGTCTTCTGGAGGGGGACAATATAGCCGGTTCATGGGGAAGGACGGGGGCCGGTGGCGAAACCACTGATTCGGGCAGCTGCTTCCCTCCATCTCCCAGTTCTCCTTTTGGGCCTCTTCTCAGTGACACCCGCCAAGAAAGAATGCTTGTATCTTTTCTGGAGGTTGGGCAAGTAAAATCCCCAGGAGTGTTTTGTGTATGAAGCTTTTCCCCCACTCTTGATGAAATCTTGGAGGTAATGCATTGAAAAAGAAGATGGTTATCCTCTAGGACAGTGATGTCCAAACTCTGGTCCTCCAGGTGTTTTGGACTTCAGCTCCCAGAAGCCTCAGCCATCTTGGCTAATGGTTTGGGATTCTGGGAGCTGAAGTCCAAAACACCTGGAGGACCAGAGTTTGGACATCACTGCTCTAGGAGTTACTTGGTATCAGGCAGAAAAATATCCTCTTAAAGTTAAGTAGGGTTTTAAACGCCATCAACCACAATTCCGGTTAGCCGCATTCTGGGCCAATGGACTAGAATTTTGTTTCAGTTTGGTTCTGAATTTGCCACCATTCTTATTAAAACCCCAACTTTACATTAGGACTGATCAGGTTTAGCAGAAACCATCCAAGGACACCTTCTGAGCATGCTTTTTTTGGGACAGGGAAAAAAAACTTAATGGAAATCCTACTAGGATAGACCTGTTGAATCAATTAGATTTACCTATGTGTCAACTCTACATTCATGCATTGGTTGTTGTTGTTGTGTACCTTTAAGTTGTTTCCTTATGACTTATGGCCAAAGGAGACACAAAAGACTGTAGCAACTATATGAATATATGACTTTTGCTAATTTCCCACGCAACCAAAATTATGCTTAAAACTCTGCAACACAGACTCCAATCACATCTGGAGAGAGAGATCTCAGAGGTGCGAGCTGGATTCAGGTAAAGGTAAAGGCACTAGGGACCACGTTGCAAACATATTCGACTGAGATTTCCTGCATGGCAGAATGGGCTTGGACTGGATGGCCCTTGTGGTCTCTTCCAACTCTATGAGTCTGTGATTCTAAGGTGAAGCTATCATGGGGTTTTCTTGGCAAGATTTGTTCACAGGGGTTTGCCATTGCCTTCCTCTGAGGCTGAGAGCGTGTGACTTGGCCAAGGTCACCCAGTAAGTTTCATGGCTGAGCTGGAAATCAAACCCTGGTCCCCAGAGTTGTAGTCTAACGCTCAAACCACTATGCTACACTGGCTCTCATTTCAGCCATGGATACTGGATTCAAGTGTAGTCAGAACTAACCAACAAGGGATCCAGATATACTGTGAATAATAATGTGGTGGTGATGATGGATTTCCGTGCTGTCATTACAGATGCATAATCTAGGAGTTTATCACACAGGAAGAATCCAATGCAGAAACCTGATTTAAAGTGGGGGGGAAAACACGCAAAAGCTGGTCGGTTTTCACATGACGTTTGGGGTTAACCCAAACAGAAATTAGAGATAATCTTCAAAAGTGGGTAGTTTTTCAGACGACGTTTGTGTCAATGAGAAATAATGCGACATTAATCCGAATGCAAAGTCGACAAAACCCGTTCCTTTTTACTTTTGGGAACTCCCCAAAAGTAAAAAGGAATGGGTTTTGTTGACTTTACATTCGGATTAGTGTTGCGTTGTTTCTCATTGACGCCAATGTGTCTGGAAAACTACCAGCAAAAGCGGGTGTTTTGCGGATTTGAAAATCCTGGTCCTGCATGGGATTTAACCAATTTGCTTCCAGTTTGTCTCCCTGTTACGATGTCCATAGTTATGGATCTGTAACTGCTCTGTATTCACTAAGTCAGACGACACATTCATGATGGTGACAATAGTGCCATGATTGTAAATACTTCCCCCAGACTTATATAGTGCCATGGGAGCAATTCCAAAGGAATGAACAAAACATCATCATCGTCATTGTTGTTGTCTTGAATCCTGTTGGGGAGTTACATCTTTGTTCTGTCTATGGGAATTAGAACTGAACAGTTCTGCAATGTTCGCGTGTAGTAAAGGGTTTGCTGTTACGTTACTATGCAGAGGAGCTGGCAAAGAGACCAATGTGCATTGGGACTGATGCACAATGGTCCCAGTGCACATCAGCTTGGTTGTGCAACATGACACCAGCACATTGGTAGAGGCTGATGTCCATTATGCATTTTCACAACTCACTAACAGGGTTTCTTAGTGCCTCTGCTACATAGCTAAGTATACGTGAAGTTCTGTAATATTTATAATTGTGAATTTTTATTCTTATGATATTTTATTGTTATATTTGTGTTGTAATCTGTCTTGATTCCCTTGGGAAAAGGCAGAATATAAATTATTATTATTATTATTATTATTATTATTATTATTATTATTATGTAATACAGATTGTGGTAGACGATTCTGACCTCCCATCATCATCATCATCACCATCATTGAAATGGAGGAGGAACAGAAAAGAGACAGCTGTGTCAATCCGGCTCCAGAGCTTTGCGTTGCTTATTTCTTCAAAGTCTGGCTTTGAAGGCCTGTGTATTCTGCCACCTTTGAGGTGCTGAATTAGGGTTGCCATGTCTTTTTTCCTGATAGGATCCTTATCTTGTAGCAGGCGGTGTTCTTTTCCATGCTGGGAATAGCTTTACCTCTTGAATTTGGCCAGGAGAGACAAAGGGAGAATTTTGGTTTCTATGCATTTTTGCAAAACTGAGCAAAATCAACACAGGTCTTCATAATCAGGAAGGAAAGAAGGTGACGTTGCAAAGATATGAATGTGGCAGAAAACGAAACTTAACAGGTTTTTTCCCAGCCTTGATCAATATTGTGTCTGACATTCTCGACAATATTGTGTCTGATGTTATCGTCTTTTCCGCCCAAGCGAGGTCTTCTTGTCTCTTTTCCATTTGGCTCTGGTTTAATTCCTTCCCACTTGGTTGGTCAAAATGGGTAGGGATCTGTTGGATGCCCGCGGTCGCTCTGTCTTTGGCATGAAACGGGACTTTTGCACCTATTTTTAGCTGCTGGCGGCTGTCCTGCAGACACCAGAAAGTCCCTTCTTGAACCGGCCAGGTCTAAAACTGAGTCAGGAACAGAACGAAGGGGCTGCCCCTTTGGAGGGTGATCCTGAGACAGGAAAACCACAGACAGGTTTCACACTACACCGTTAATAGTATTCTGATTTCATTTTAACTGTCACGGTCCCATTATGTGCAGCCATGGGATTTACAGTTTAGGGAGATTCATAGAATCATAGAGCTGGAAGAGACCCCAAGGGCCATCCAGTCTAACCCCCGCCATGCAGGAACTCTCCATCAAAGCATCCCCTACTATTTATTATTATGGCCATCCATAATAATAAATATCCAGCCTCTGTTTAAAGAGCTCCAAAGAAGGAGATTCCACCACTCTTCAAGAGAGTTTCTTTCACTGTCGGAACAGATCAGAAGTTCCTCCTAATCTTGAGCTGGAATCTCTTTTCCTGCAGCTTGCATCCATTGCTCCATTGTGTCCTATTCTCTGGAGCAGCAGAAAACAAGCTTGCTCCCCTCCCTCCTCAATATGGCATCCCATCAAATATTTAAACAAGGCTTTCATATCGTTTCTTGGCATCATGAATTTTCAGTTGGAGAGCTCTAGTGCTTCATCAAGCAACAAATCCCAGGATTTCATAGGATGTGCCCAGCAGTGAAAATGGAACCGTAGATCCAAAACACACTGCAGAAATAATCCAGTTTGAGACCCCTTTAACTGCCCTGGCTCAGTGCTAGGGAATCCTGGGAATTATAATTTGTTGTGGCACCAGAGCTCTCTGACAGAGAAGGCTCAATGTCTCCCAAAACTGCAGTTCCCAGAATTTCCTAGCCTTGAACCTGGGCAGTTAAAGCGGTCTGAAACTGGGTCATTTCTGCAGTGTGTTTTGGACCATAGCACTACAACTGTGTGTCCATATATTGGGAGAAAGGTGGGATATAAGTAAAATAAAAATATATAATATTAAATAATAATAATAATAAGAAGAAGAAGTTGTCAGTGGGGTAGTGACACCATACTAGGAACTCTTTGAGGTGCCGAAACCTCTCTTTCAATTAGGTTCAACTTCAATCATTGTTGGGTAATGCCTTTAAATGTTGGGCTAAAGTCAGTTTTTAAGGCTGTAACCATGATATCAAGCTACTATAATTGGGGTAGCATGAAAAAGACCAGTGTTTAGAAAGAGTACTCCAGAAAGAGGACTTTCCTTTGTAAGACTGGATATACACAGACATCCTAATGCGCAGATAGGTTCCCCAGTTTTCTTAAGCATTCTCCGTGCAAAATGTTGTTCCTTTGCCTTGGCATGGGCAAGTTCTGGGAACCGTTTTCCTTGATCATGGTGACATGGAAGAGAAAGGTCACATTCACGTAATATATATACTCACTTACTTCCATGCCAGCGTTCTCTGAAGATGCCAGCCACAGATGCTGGCGAAACGTCAGGAAGACACTCTTCTAGAACACGGCCATATAGCCCCAAAAAAACCACAACAAACTATGGATGCCGGCCATGAAAGCCTTCGACTTCAGGTCGATAGGATGAATTGTCGAATGGAGGGCTGAACGAAAAGAGTAGAACGAAAAGCCCTGGGAATTAAATATATATAATTATAGGAATTATAGAATTGTAGGAATTGTATAGGAATTATAGGAGATTTCATCAGCTACCTAAATACAGAAATACCAGACAGGAACGCTGATTGATACACATAGATTGCAAACTACTTACCCCAATGAGTTAAATGAAAAACAAGACCTAAGTAGTTTTCTTTAAGTTTTCTTTAAGAATGGAGTATTTTAGAAGCTTTACCTTTAAATTTCTATGGTGCCTTCCCTGCCTAAAGTCCAACAGGTGTTGTATATCATGAATTAAAACAGGTATTGACTCGCCTTCCTTCCTGGGTTTCCTTACAGGCCATTCTATGCTGCCTGAGCTTTTTTGCCACAGTGGCCTAGGTGTCTTCTATCGCTTTAGTGGTGCGTATGTTGCATTTTTGTGTAATAATATGACTTCATTATTCTGTACCACAAATGGGTTGTTATGGATAAAGTGACTGTATTTAGGCTGCTGATGAAATGTCCAAGGAGGAAACAAGGACTTTAATTCCCAGGGTCTTTCGTTCTACTTCTACTCTCCGTTCGATAATTCTTCCTATCAACATAGACTCATGGAGTTGGAAGAGACCCAAGGGCCATCCAGTCCAACCCCATTCTGCCATGCAGGAACTCACACTCAAAGCATCCCCAACAAATGGCTATTGAGCCTCTTTTTAAAGACCTCCAAAGAAAGAGACTCCATCACTTTGTTCCACTGTCGAACTGCTCGTACTCTCAGAAAATTCCTCCTAATGTCGAGGTGGAATCTCTTTTCCTGTAGTTTGAATCCATTGCTCTTTGTCCTATTCTCTGGAGCAGCAGAAAACAAGTTTGCTCCCTCTTCAATAGGAGATCTCTTCAAGTATTTAAACAGGGCTATCATATCACTTCTTAACCTTCTCTTCTCCAGGCTAAGCATCCCCAGCTCCCTGAGTCGTTCCTCATAGGGCATGGTTTCCAGTCCCTTCACCATTTTAGTCGCCCTCCTTTGACACTCTCCAGCTTTTGTTTTTGAACTGTGGGGCCCAGAACTAGACACGATATTTCAGGTGAGGCCTGACCAAAGCAGAATACAGAGGCACTATTACTTCCCTTAATCTAGATTTCTATTGATGCAGCCTAGAATCGCATTGGCCTTTTTAGATGCTGTGTCGCACTGTTGACTAATGTTCCGCTTGTGGTATATTAGGACTCCTAGATCCCTTTCACATGTATAAGTCTCCTTAAGCCAGATGTCCCCCATCCTATATCTGCCCATTTCATTTTTCCACCCTCAGTGCAGTACCTTACATTTCTCCGTGTTGAGTTTCATTTTGTTAGCTTTGGCCCAGCTTTCTAGTCTATTCAGGTCATTTTGAATTTTGATCCTGTCCTCTGGAGTATTAGCTATTCCTCCTAATTTGGTGTCATCTGCAAATTTGATGAGTATGCCCCCAATTCTGTCATCCAAGTCACTGATAAAGATGTTGATGACCTTCCTCTTTCTTGCAGTGAGGCTACAAGAAAGTAGTGAAAAGGCTGAAGACGATTTCAACCTTTTTGTCTAGAGAACTGATATAAAACCGTGTGGGTCCTAGCATTATCTTGGAAAAGACAGTTGGAGGCAAGGAAGAACAATAAACCTCGGTGCAATCTGGTGTCTTTTCATGTATCTCACCAAGACTGAGAACAATGGATGGAGCAGGAGATTATTTCCTGTAGAGCTTTGTGGAGAAACCTCTTCATTTAACTAGTTTCACTGCAATTTATTGTGATTAGATGATCATCAGAAGAAGGGTTGCTTCTATTTGAATGGAGTGTCAAGTGCTATTGTCACTGTTTGGTTGTTTTAATCAATTTGTCCTCTCATTGTAATAGTAGCGCAAGAGATTTTGGTGCTGAATGGTTTGGGTAACTGATTACAGTACAGTGCGCCCTTGCTTTACGCGGGGGATCCGTTCTGGACTCCCCCAAGTAAAGCAGATTCTGTGCATGCTCAAACCCCATTTAAGTGAATGGGGCTCATGCATGCGGCAGCATGGCACAATGGCACCATGCGCACACCACAGGCACACACACATCATTACCCCCAATGGGACGTGCCACCCCTTCGTCCCCGCACGGCTTTCAGCGTATGCTGAAAGCTGCATAAAGGGCGTCCGCATATGACGCCGGCACACTGTATAAACTCATGTATAAGTCTACTCTCCCATCCATCCAGCCTTAAGAGTAAGACAAAGAGTTATGTCTGACGGGATTTTATCATTGACATTGTTTTGCTTTGCTTCATCCTTTAGATCCTTTGCTATATAACCCTAAGTTTTACCCTCGACTTATCCACGGGTCATAGCAAAATCCATCATTTTGGCCCCAAAACCTGCCCTTGACTCATACATGAGGTCAACTTATAGTCAAGTAGATACGATATGCTAGGCCAGCATGACTGCCTTGCAACATCGTTGTGAGCCAAGCTGGCCAACAGAAGGATAATGGCATATTATTTTGCAGGAATATGCCATTTTCGTTCCCGTGCAAGTTTCTTGATAGGTTTGAAACTCCAGACTTGAATACAATCTGGAAGTGGATGGATGCTCATCTAGTCCTTGGTCCCTCATGGTCTCTTGCTTCCTTCCACCATTAAACGGTTGCAGCAATAATACATTTATTTTTAAAAATTGCTTAGTTGTTGGTTTCCTTCCTAGATGTGGCTTCAGAAGACGTACGCTCGCTCCTTCCTCTCTAGCCCTGCAGACTTCTCCTTCGCCCAAGAAGCTGTGTTGCAATCGGTTTGTTCCCCCAAAGCACCCTGAGAACAGAAAACTGTTTTCAACATTCCCCCCCCCCTACAATGCAGTGGGAAAAAGATGTGCAGCACAAGGCCTTAAAGCACTGCTCCTTTAAACCACATCAATTTGTTCAAGCCGTTCATAATAGATCATAGAATCATAGAGTTGGAAAAGACTGCAAGGGCCATCCAGTCCAACCCCATTCTGCCATGCAGGAACTCTCAATCAGAGCATCCCCATTGACAGATGGCCATCCAGGCTCTATTTAAAGACCTCCAAGGAGATTGTAGATTAACTGTATTCCACCTTGCCACCTTTCTGCAGTAACCTTACTACTAGAACGCTCCACAAATGGAGCTCTCTTCCTAAGTAGTGGCATCATACCTCCTTCCATATCCTGCTCCTTGCTTCATGACTGCTCCATTGTGTTTATTCTTGTTTGCCACCATGGCACAGCAATGGAATGACGCCATGATGACACTTGGTGACAGGCAAGACCTTGTCTTGAGAGAAGCTGGAGAGGAAAAGAAGGTGGCCACACACAATCCTGCCTATTCTTTGTATTCTGTGCAGATCTCGCTTGAATCACAGAATCATAGAGTTGGAAGGGACCCCAAGGGCTATCCAGTCCAAACCTATTCTGCCATGCAGGAACTCTCAATCAAAGCACCCCCAACAGATGTCCATACAGCCTCTTTTAAAAGGCTCAAAAGAAGGGGACTCCACTACTCTCTGAGAGAGTGTGTTCCACTATTGAACAGCTCTTATGGTCAGGAAGGTCCTCCTAATGTTTCAGTGGAATCTCTTTTCCTGCAGCTTGCATCCATTGCTCCAGGGCATGTTCTCTGGAGCTGCAGAAAACAAGTTTGCTCCATCCTCAATATGACACCCCTTCAGATACGTAAACGGGACTCTCATACCACCTTCTACAGAAAAGGGACTGACTACAGTTTTTTTGTGGGTTTTTCGGACTATGTGTCCATCTTCTAGCAGAGTTTGTTCCTGACTTTTTGGCATCCACAGTTTCACAGAGAGACTGACTGTTTCTCAGGGACTAAAATAAGTAAATAAATGTATGGTGCAACATAACAGCTTAATAATGCAATATATATATATATATTGTTAGTGTGGAACACTTTTGATAGATTCAGTTGTACTGCTGACACTGCTAAAGTATTTGCTTCTTCTATCCCATGTTTTACTGGTGATTCATAGTTTGGCCACATGGTGGCAGTATTGTCACACTTTCTAGGCCCAGAACTTTAGCCTGACTTCTGCTTATCAACTGGAGCTGGCAATTCATAGTTTGGCCACATGGTGGCAGTGTTGTCCCACTGTCTAGGCCCAGAACTTTAGCCTGACTTCTGTTTATCAACTGGAGCTGGCAATTCATAGTTTGGCCACATGGTGGCAGTATTGTCCCACTTTCTAGGCCCAGAACTTTAGCCTGGTTTCTGCTTATCAACTGGAGCTGGCAATTCATAGTTTGGCCACATGGTGGCAGTGTTGTCCGCGTTTCTAGGCACATGACTTCAGATTGTGATGGATACAGACTCAACTCTTTCTAGCCAGTGCCCAGATGTGAACTGGGCATCACACTGGCAGCAAGGCAAGTTTCCATTTACTCTGGCCTCTAAAGTCATAGTTGAACACTCAAACCACTATGCCACGCCAAATGTACTATTTTTTATTGTTAACTGTCTTTGAGGCAATCTCGACCCTGTGGATGAGACATCTCCAAGACTCCCTGTCCTCCACTGCTCTTTGTAGGTCCTCCAAAGTCATACCCATGACCTCCTTAATAGAGTCCATGCATCTAGCATGCGGCCTTCAGGGATGCAGCCAAGGGGGGGGGTCCTTGTGGTCCAGACCCCCCCCCTTCCATTAGATAAAATGAATGGTGCGTGTAGGGTTGCCATAATGGAGGACCTCCAAACCGGGACAAATGTAGGACAAGGTTTGAAAATGTAGGACTTTTTTTTAAATTTCCTGGCTAGGAAATTAAAAAAAAAAAAGTCCTACATTTTTAAACCTTGTCCTCCTCCTCCTCCTCGCTTATCCGATCTGGGGGTTTCATTTCCCACGTGCATATTGTTAGTTTTGAGAGGATGGCAATGGCAAATCTTTGGACAAATCTCTGAACAAATCTTGCCAAGAAAATCCCAGGATAGATACGCCTTAGGGTCACCATAAGTAGGACTTGAAAGGCACGCAACGAATAACCAATTGTCTGATCAAATTGGGGGGCTTCCCTTTGATTTATCGGTCTTAGTGGCCTTCACTGCCATGCAAGCCATCTGAACTCTTTCCAGATGGTTCACTTTGACCATGAAGATCTGAACCTCAACTTGGACATCAGTCGGACCTCCAAAAGGTGGTCATCCAGGACCATGAGAATAAAGGGCCAGAGGGTGGCTACATGGTCATTTTACATGGCTTTACCTTCTAGCACAGGCCATTGGGCTTTGCTTGTCCCTAGCCCAGGTATTAACACTTCCAGGGCATCCTTACATTCAACCCAACTCTCTCTTGCAAAGAGAAGCTTGGCTTTTCAAAGTGAAGTGTTTTGCACACAGGAGGAAATTCAAAAAATGTCCCACCGCTTGGCTTCCGTGTCTCAATCTTTTGCAAAAACTAACTGGAAGAAAGAAATTAGCAGCATGCTTTCGGACTTCAGTCGACCTCCTCAAATCTGAAGCCTATGAAAGCTCATGCTGCCAATGTCTTTCTTTCAGTGAGTCTCCAATGTCTCTCTACAGACTGATTCTACAGACTAACACGGCTATATCTTTGCATTCTTTTGCAGAAAGACACGGTTAGAAAAAAGATTTTATTAGACTCTCTTTCTTTGCCTCCCTCCACTTCTTTGGGGCCTCTGTCGCCAAATTCTGACACTGTGCAAACTACAGTTTGGAAGGCACCAAGCAGGAGTGAATTAAAGTCAGATCTGAGGCCCATCTATGTGCAAAATGAAAACCATTTTCACAATTGTTTGGCTGAGATACCTCACCCCCGTTGCTGTAGTTGGTGATGCGGGGAGAGCTTAAACCACATAAACAATAGCACTTGCTTTATACCAGTGGAGCATAAATACCTTCAGGGCAGCCCTTCAACCATGTCTTTTCTGTGTATATCCATGTTCTCAGTGCAAATCAGACAGTAACCCTCTACTGATCTGTAAAGTATTTGCTATAAAGCAAAACACTTAGCTCCAGATTCTTGCCCGGATTGCAATGGTTTATATGTCTCCTAAAGATGGCTGGTGGTTTCCCTGCCCAATGTGGCTTTCTCTTCACTCTGGGTTTTAGTCTGATTTTTAAAGCAATGATTCAAGGGGCTCAGCCCTACAGTCAAAAGAAATGAACCCCCTTAGATTTTACATGTTTTGCTCTACTCTCATCCCTCCGCATTTGCAGCTTTTGACTTTTGTGGATTTGCTCATTCACGGATTTTTATTAATATGTTCTCTCTAGGAATCTCTAGGTCCTCCAGCGCAACTCTTTGGTTAAACTTTAACCAAACGTTGCACTGAAGGACCTAGAGATTCCTAGAGAGAACGCTCCACTAGGCATTTGTCGCTCCTCTGGTGCAATTCTATGGTCAGCGTCGATCTAACAGATGTTGACCACAGTTACATTGGAGGACCTAGAGCAGTGATGTTGAACCTTTTAGAGACTGAGTGCCCAAACTGCAACCCAAAACCTACTTGTTTATTGCAAAGTGCCATGTCCCTCTGGCTTTCTAATAACAAACTCTGGCAAACTCTGTGCTGGGGTGACAGCACATGTGCCCACAGAGAGGGCTCTGAGTGCCACCTCTGGCACACATGCCATAGGTTTGCCATCACTGACCTAGAGATTCCCAGAGAGGTGTTCTTCTCAGGTAAAAACATGGTGTTTTTGTTGTTTGCCATTTTTCCACATTCATGGGGGTCTTGGGCACTAAGTGAATGTAGAGAAACAAGTATATCTGATACGGTCTGCCAACTTATTCAATGTATTTTATTTACCTTAGATGGCTCTTACAAAATCTGGATTGAAACCCAAAACATGGGAGCCATCATTTCTCCCTGGTGCCCCAGAGGGTTAGCAAACGGAGGAGGGCAAAATAAAGCGAGTGCCATCCTCAATGCCATTTTCTTTCCGTCTCCGCATTACAGAGAGTGAGGCCTCCCCAGTTGCCCACCTCTGTTCTAGAACATCAAAATGGCTCCTCTCCAGTTCAGCCATTGAAAATTAGAGCTTCAAGCTCAAACTAGGCTGGTATTTTTGGCATGGTACCTTTTGGCTTTGGCCTCACCCACCTCTGGGATGTGACCGCTAAAGATTTCTTTGAAATCTAATAGGAATCACAGGCTGAAAGAGGTCCCACCCTTTTCATTAAAGTACAATAAAAATGCAGAAACCAATTTATGGAAAGAGGATGCACTGGACAGAGCTGGGGTCTGCATTCCTAAACTGTTTGGCCAGGTAGAGAAATTCTAAGAAAACAATATTGTTTTTCGGGGAGAGAGGCAGGGGAGAAAGGCAGCAAAGAGACAAACTAGTAGGGGCCCATTCACATTGCATTTTAACCTGGGCTCCAATTCGATTTAAATTGTTCTCACTTGAGCCGGGTTTTCCTGACCCGAATCAGGGGGTTGTTCTCACTTGTGTCAGGGTTTTCTGACCCGAATTAGGGGGAGCGCGGTGTAACTCCCCCTTAACCTGGCTTTATTTGAAATGGATTTTCTTGCAATTCTTTTCAAAAGAACCAATGGGAACATCAAAATTGATCCCATCCGATTCCTTCCTTCCTCCTCTTCTCTTCTCTCCCCTTGGCACATCCGTTCTTGCCCTTTCTCCCTGGCACCTCCAAATCTCTCCTTCCTCCTCTTCTCTCTCCTTGGCACCTCTGCTCTTCCTCTCCGTCCTCCTCTCCCTCCTGCCAGGATCATGTTGCCAATGTGAACAGAATCTGGGATAAAATGCCACAATCGTGGCAAATCAATGCCATAGGGTGATTCGATTGTGGCATTTCATGGAAATAACCCAGTTTCCACACCAGATTATTTTTCAGTGTGAATGGCCCCTAGGATTCTGGAAGATGTGGAGAGACGGGGATTTCCTTGCCCCGTTACAGACCCATGGCTGTGACACACTTTCCAGTGTATATTTCTTTTAACCCACACCTTGGCTCCGCTGTTACTCCAACTGGCACAGTCCTGAGAACGAAGGGGTGAGGGCTAGTGGCACTTGGCTGGAATAGGAACTGGGTATCGGAGGGTCATATGCTCGGCCCCTTTGAAGGGCAGTTTCTCGGCGGAGTAGTAATGCACTACTTCGGGGACGCTGTCAAAGAGGCCGCTGGTCTGGTCGAGGGTGTATTTGTGGTCCTTGGTTTGGGCCACGATGATGTGGACACAACCCTGGCTGGTCCTGGGTGCAGAGAGGAGACAAAAATAGGGGAGAATGTGCATTTAAAAGGATATATGCTGGCTATTTGCCGTAACGCATGAATTGATTCTGAAATGGTTAATTTAATCCTAAGGCCCTTTCACATGGCACAATTACAATTTTACTTTAACTGCCATGGCATCATCCTATGGAATTCTAGGATTTGCTGCTTTAGGTAAATAGTGTCTCTAATTTTTCCCCCATAGATTTTAATCTCGTCTTGAAATTCAAAATTTTAAAGGCTCAAATTGCAGGGCGAGTTGTTCACACTTTTAAAACAGCGCAACAAAATAGTCTTTATTTCCATTTGCACTAGGGCAGGAGTGAGAGGGAATCACTGACCCCTTTAGATGTTGTTGGATTATGGGTTCCAGCAGCCCTAGCCAGGAGAGCCAAGGGTAAAGACTGATGGGAGTTGTAGTCCAGCAACATCTGGAGGGTTCCATGATCCCCATCCTTCTATGGGGATAAACAAATCAAACACACACACACACACACACACACACACACACACACAAGTCCTGCAAAATATGAATTGTAGGGCATATTTTGAACCTCAAGAGAACTGGAACGAATTGAAAGAGTAGGGAATCAGGACTGTTCCACCTAGATAATCAGAGTGAAAAAAGACAGAAAGTGGAATAAAACTGAAATAAAAAACATTTAATGCCAGATGAAATAAAATGTACACATCTTGTATTGTAGGGTACCTCTCAATCACAATTAATTCAAATTCCAATTTCTCACAAATAGGGTCCACTTACTGTTAACCAGATTATCACCATCATGACTTCATTTACTGTATATACGGATGTATAAGTCTAGAAATTTTCGTGAAAAAATTGACCGGAAAAACCTGGGTCGACTTATCCAAGAGTCAATGTGCATACTGTACTTTAATTGTATACAGTCAGCCCCCTGTTTTTGAGGGGGACCTGTTTCGGATCCTCCCATGCGCAAAAATGGAGACTCGGGTATATTCAAGCCCCATAGGCTTGGATGGGGTGTGCGTCGTGGAGGCATGCCCCATTGACCATAATGGAGGCCGTCCCTCCGTGATTACCTAAGACCACAGTCCTTAAGTCTGCGGGAAAGGAGGCCCCGACTGTATAAGAGTGAAAGCACAGTACATACATTGACCCTTGGATATCTATTATATTATGTATGTAATATAAAAAAGGAGCCATCCCCTTTCTCTGAATAAACTGGTACATGGCGAGAGTTTAGGGGCACCAAATAGAAGCATGGATCCCCTCTACGCTCTCATCCATCCAGACTTTATTTTGAGTTATGCCTGCCATAATTTTATAAATTCTTTGGCATCGTTTTCCTTTCCAACATTGTTTGTTACATGCCCCTAAGGTTTACCCTTGACTTATCCAAGGGTCATATCAAAATCTATAATTTTGACCCCCAAACCTGCCCTCGACTTATACATGAGGTTGACTTATAGTCGAGTATATATGGTATGTCACTTTCTATTTTTGAAAGGGAGGACGAAAACCTCTGAGGAAGCTGGGGAAACAGAATAGGCTAGAATAGGCACCAAGGCATTGGAGGCCGTCTCCAGTGGGCTGGATGACAACCCCCATCGTCCCCAGCCTGTCTGGATGGACTGAGTATGTGGTCCTATGTAAAGTCAAAGGAAGGCTAGATTAGAATCAGAAAGAGAGGAACCAGGGGTTATAGGGTGTCCGCTCCCTATTTTTGACTTTGGTTGCCTGTTGAGATCTGTTCTTGTTCTCTACAAGTTTAGTGCCTTTCTCTCTCTCTCTTTTTCTCTCTCTAACTCCCTTCCCAGTGCAATTGTTTCAAAGCCAGGGCTCAGCATCCTGAGGAAGGAAGCCGGGGCCGCACCCTCGACTAGCAATCCATGGCTCAGGAGAGGCGTTGGAAAGGCCAAAATGACGGATGGGGGAGCGTATACGTGCTTTGGGGTATCTTCGTCTCTTTGACCTCCTTCTAGCTACCCACCTTCAGAGTTTGGGGAAAGTCCTTCTTTGGATTATAACTTCTAGGATTCTGGGAGTTGTAATCCAAAAAAGGACCTTTCCTGAGCTCTGCCAGATTGGCCTTATACTTTTAAAAAATATCTTCAAGCTGTGGATGCTTGAATCTGTGGATAAAAAATTAGTGGATAAGGAGGGCTGACTGTATTCAATCTACAGTCAGCCCTCTTTTTTTGCGGGGATCCGTTCTGGGACTTCCCCCCTGTACAACCAAAAAGTCGCAGATATTCAAGCCCCATAGACTTGAATGGGGCATGTGCCCCATTCTAACCCCCTCTGTTTGCTACTTGTGAGTAAGCGAGGGTTGCGGATCTGAAGTCCGCACAAACAGAGGGGCAACTGTATATACCGTATATACTCGACTATAAGTCAACCTCACGTATAAGTCAAGAGCAGGTTCTGGGGCCAAAGGTATGCATTTTTATATAACCTGTGTATAAGTTGAGGATAAAACTTAGGGGCATGTAACAAAGAATGCAAAGGATGATGGAAAGGAAAATGATGCCAAAGCACACTGCTATTTTCCCACGCATACATTCAAAAAGCAGAGAAAATAGAAAGGAGTGGTGCTTCTTTTAGTGTTTCTCTTAGTTTCTTCCAGGATGGACTAAGCTCTTGCCTTTTGCCAGTCTACTCAGAGAAGGCGATGGTTCCTTCTTTGGTAAGAGTTAAGGTACAGTACTTCCATTGACCCATGGATAAGTCGACCCAGGTTTTGGGGTTTAATTTTTTGACTAAAATTTCTAGACTTATACAGTCTGTCCTTGCCTTACACAGAGGAACTGTTCTGGACTCCCCTTCCAGCGTAAGGCAAATCGGCGTACAGCACAGTGCGCACCATAGGCAAGCCCCTCATTCATTGTATTTGGGCTTGCCGTCCATGTGATGTTGAGTCTGCATATGGTGAGCCTGCGTACGATGCGGGCGCACTGTACATTAGTATATACAGTGTGTTTGTATATGTGCACACACACACACACACACACACATTGCAAAAAATAAACCTTCATTTTTGCCATTTTATATAAAAGATACCATTTTACTATCTTGCCTGAAAATTGCACCATATTGGGCTTGGGGGGCTTTAGCGTAGGCTTTGCCTATGGTCCATGTTTTGCCCATCCCTGCTACACTCCTTTATCACTGCTGTGTATCTTTGGGATGTGTCTGTAGGTAAGGTGTGTCTAAACTGGACGATTTGAAAGGAAATAGGTGAGGCTGAATGAAAACTTGTTAAAAACACAGTGCATGTGTGAAAGTTGCTCCTCAACGCCACTGTCAAGTAGTTGGAACTGCACTCTGCAGAGGCTCAGAGGTAGCCTGATTCTTTCCCATGCTGAGAACCGTTTCCACTTCCACTTCTGGATGCAAGCTCCACAAAAAGAGATTCCGCCTAAACATTAGGAAGAACTTCCTGAAAGTAAGAGCTATTTGACATGGGAACACACTTCCTCGGAAAGTGGTGGAGACTTCTTCTTGGAAGGTCTTTAAACAGAGGCAGGATGGGGATGCTTTGACTGAGAGTTCCTGCATGGCAGGGTGTTTGACTGGATGGCCCTTGGGGTCTCTTCCAACTCTATGATTCTATGATTCCCGTCAGTCACCTCTCTACCCATCCAGTCCTTATTCTTTATTTCTCCTGCACTAATCCCTTCCCATTGCATCAATCTAATGCAATCCGCTATGCCTGGCACTGTTTTGCTCCTGCCTTTTTGCATTCAGCTCCAAGGACAGATCCAGCACAACCCAAATCGTAACCACTAGCATTGGTACTGAGTTACCTAAAACTCGAGCCTGCCTTGACTCACTGACCACCACTACCATCATTCCCATCCCTATCTCCCAGGCCTTGGATACTCACTTGAGGGCGATGGAGTATTTGCTGGTGCCTGTCTCACTAGTTCGCACTAGGTACCCTGCTTCTCGGCACGGCTGTAACCGGCTCTCTGCCTCCGCTCGCGTGATGGCACCATGAAACCAACTGCACAAAAGAAATGCAATCGAATTATATGAAAATAAAGAAATCCTTCCCACTGCCATCCCTTTCCTTGCATTTTTAGATTGTAAGCCTGAGAACTGTGTTTTTCTTCTTCTTTTTGTTGTAAAGCGCCATGTACAATGATGGTGCTCTATTAAAAAATGAAATTATTATTATTATTATTATTATTATTATTATTATTATTATTATTGCTATTATTATCCCTTGCAGTAGGATCCTAAAAGATTTTTCAATCGAAACACCTACTAACAGAAGGACAGTAGGAAGGAATTGCCCTATCTTAGAGCTTGAGAAAGTTCCTTTTTTGGACTACAGCCCCAGAAACCCCGAATTTGGAGAGCTTTAATCCAAAACAAGGATAGCCCCCAAGTTCTGCTCTGTTCTGTCCTTCCAATGAGCATAAGGCGATATACATGGTTCTCTTACTCCAGGCCTACTTTGCTCTCATAACAACTCTTTTGAGGTAGGTTAAGCTTAGAGTACTGTATGTGCATTTGACTGGACAAGGCCAGCCAGTTTGTTTTCACAGCTCAGCAGAGACTTGAACCCAAGCCTCCCAAGTCTTTCAGCTGGACTAAATCTGTTAGCTTTTAAAGCTGGCACCAAACTCTGAGCTGGTCTTGCTGCAATTGAATAACATGCATCATACATACCCCCTGAGAGCTTTGAAAATGTACTTTTTTGGGACTACAACTCTCAGAATCCTTTGGCTTGCACATGCTTGCACATGGGATTTGGGAGAACTGTAGCCCAGAAAACGAATTTTTCCAAGCTGTCCATCCTGGAAAGAAGTCTTGCTGGTGATGGACTGGGTCATTTTAAGCATCACAATTTATTTTCCAATGGAAAAGGGACAAGAAGGAACTTTGGTCCTTTGGACGTTACTGGACTATGACTCTCATCATCCTTAGAAATGTGCATGCAAACTGGGACTGATGGGAACTTAAACCTCCGAGCATCAAGAGCACCAAAGACTATTGCTGCCTATATTGGGAGAAAGGTGGATATAAGAAAATTAATAATAATAATAATAATAATAATAATAATAATAATTTAGTTAAAGTGGCGTTAACCTGGATTAGTTGTGCAGTGTGGAGACAGCCCAAATATCAGCAGCCTAATGTCTCTGGGCAGTGATTCTCATGCGGCTGGGACATAGTGGTTTTGAACATGGAAGCTCTATTTGCATTTGCATTTTTTGCTATCGCTATGGAACGATGTCTGCGACTTTTAACCGCCCCGGATTTTATTCTAATCCCTTCCCGCTAAAAACTAGGAAAAGAAATGAGAAGCTCCTTATCGCACTTGCCATAGCAACCTCCCATGGCAATTAATTCCAGGGCTTCATTAAGCATTTTGCAGAAGGCTTCTCCTTGGCTGTCCTTGAATCTGCTGCTAAACGGTCCTTTTATTTCAGTGACTTCCTCTGCTGCCCCTCTTTGCATCCCATCTTGCTCTTTTCAGAAATAGTAAGATGAAATTGCTATTAATTTTATTTTCTCTCTACTAGCATGCGTCTTTTTATTTGTGCCTAAGGCTGTTGGTCCTAACTAGAGTAGACCCACTGAATCAATGGGATTTGATATGGTGCACTCTAAAAATGACAATATTATTATTAATAATAATTAATCCTGCTGTCTATATGGCCCAAAACACACTGCAGGACTAATCCGAAACTCCCCTGGGAGTTATAGTTTATTGTGTCTCTCCGACAGAGAAGGCTACTGGTAAATGTCTCACAAAGCTACAGTCCCTAGAATTCCCTAGCATTGAGCCAGGGCAGTTAAAGTGGTCTCAAACTGGATTAGTTCTGCGGTGTGTTTCATAAATAATAGTAATAATTAGTTTATTTATATTAACCATATCTGGTTTGGACCATATCTTTCTGCATTGGTGCAATGGGTCAACTCTAGTTGGGGCTAACCAACAGGGTTCCGGACTAAGCCAGTCTTTTCTACAGCCCCTTCCAGGTGTGTTGGACTATAACTCCCATCATCCTGTTGCGGTGACTGTACATTCCATCATCCCCAATGCTTTGGGTGACAATCACAAAGAGGTGGCAGCGGGGGCATGGCCTTACGGCTGTTTCTCCAAGGCGAGGGCAGGGTCTACTCGCTCCCCATCGGCTCCGGCTTCTGTCGTTGGCTTCACCATCTTGGAAGGCCAGCTCCTCTGTCGTCGGTGTTGCTGCCGTGGCAAGGCTGACGTCTCCTCCATCTTGGACGCCGTGGGCCTTTCTGACCCATCAAACTGCACTGGAAAGGAAAAAGAAAAGCCAACAGGGATGCGTCTTACATCATGTAGCCATGAAACATCCCTCCTCCAAGGCTTTGTAGTTACACAAAACCTGGTGTACCTATGGATGTTATCAGACAAGGGAAATTGGAAGTATAATCCAATGGCAATCCGAACGTAATCCTGGGGTTTAACGTTATTGCGTGATAGACTACCGTACGCAATTTCGGGCAATGGCAAGCTATTTTTGGGCAATAGGAAGCCAGTTCGAACGCAATTTGAATTCACGTAAATTCGCTGAACTAGCAAATTCATGTGAATGCGTTCTGGCCCTACTTTCTTTTCATTCAGAATTAAGAGCAATTCCTCCCAGGTGATAAACTCCTATATTGCATTTAAACTGTTAATTTAATGAGGAAACTCTTGATTCCTTTTCTGAGGCTTTTTCCATTTATTTTATTATTTGTTATAAATATTATTATTTATTTATCATTTATAATATTGTTTATTATTTGCTTAGTTAGCTTTTTTTCATCCCAGGAGTACATTTCATTAAATAGCTCTCTGGGGGATATTGTGGGTGGGAGGAATTGGTGGTTAGTACCCAAACCTTCAATTTTGTTTTTTACAAAAGGAGAAAAATAGAAGTAAATACTTTAGTTAACTTTACATTGGTTTTTCTGGGTTTTTCGGACTATATGGCCATGTTCTAGAAGAGTTTATTCCCGACGTTTCACCAGCATCTGTGGCTAGCATCTTCAGAGAATGCTGGCATGGAAGAGAGTGGGGTATATATATTATGTGACCCTACTCTCTTCCATGCCACTATTCTCTGAAGATGCCAGCCACAGATACTGGCGAAACATCAGAATAAACTCTTCTAAAATGTGGCTACATAGCCCCCAAAACCCACAAAAAACGATGGATGCCGGCCATGGAAGCCTTTGACTTAACTTTACATTGTTGTTTTTGTTAGGTACCTTCGTGTTGTTTCTGACTTATGACATCCCTAAGGCACCACAGGCTTTTCTTGGCAGGATTTGTTCAGAGGTGGTTTGCCATTGCCTTCCCTTCCACTGAGGCTGAGAGAGTATGGCTTGCCTGAGGTCAACTAGTGGCTTTCCATAGCCGAGCAGAGATTTGAACTCTGGTCCTCCAGACTCATGGGCTACTTCTGCAAGGCAGAATTAGTGTATATACTCATGTATACGTCTATAAATGTTAGTCAAAAAATTCCAGCCTTTAGCGTGAGCTTAAACAGTTATGCCTGCTGGAATTTTGTAACTTCTTTGGCATTGTTTCTCTTTACTTCATCCTTTAGATCAGTGGTTCCCAACCTTTGGTCCTCCAGATGTTTTGGACTTCAGCTCCCAGAATCCCATGCTGTTGGTCAAGCTAGCTGGGGCTTCTGGGAGCTGAAGTCCAAGACACCTGGAGGACCAAAGGTTGGGAACCACTGCTTTAGATCCTTTGCTATGTGCCCCTACGTTTTACCCTCGACTTATCCACGGGTCATAGCAAAATCCCTATTTTTGGCCCCCAAACCTGCCCTCGACTTCTACATGAGGTCGACTTACTGTCGAGTAAATACTGTCATGCCGTCTCTCTCAGAGAGAAGGCTAATTATGTCACCAAACTACAAATCCCAGATTTAACTGCACGGATTCTGCAGTGTAGATGCTCAAACCACTGTGCCATACTTTGACACAGTGGGATCTAAAGAGGTTTCTTGAAAAGATTGGCGCTATTGTTGTTGTTGTGTGTCTCCAAGTCATTTTTGACATGCGGTGACCCTAAAGCAAACCTATCATGGGGTTTTCTTGGCAAGTTTATTCAGAGGGGGTTTGGCATTGCCATCCTCTGAGGCTGAGGAGAGTGTGATTTGCCCAATGTCACCCAGCGGGCTTTTATGCCCAAGCATGGACTCGAACCCTGACCTCCTCCAGACTTGTAGTCCAATACTCAAACCACTATGCCACGCTGTGGGAATGGTAAGTGCTAATTGCTTTTTAAAAGTAACTTTCCAAGCTCTTTTAAAAGTAACTTTCCAATGGGACTCTGGCATTTCATACTACACAGCTGCAGCACTATGGTTTCATTTTAACCGCATCCTATTTTGGTGAGGGATTTGAGGACCCTGGTTGAGAATTATAAATACTCCTCCCGAGTCCCTACACTCCAAAAGTGAAAATGGAATTACAGTTTGCCCTCCATATCTGTGGTTTTGACTTTTGCGGCTTTGATTAATATATTCTCTCTAGGAATCTCAGCGCAACTTTTCCAGACGTTGACTATAGAGAGTTGTGCTGGAGAGCCTAGAAGTTCCTAGGCATTTTTCCCATCTTCTCTGGGCATTTTTAGATCCTCCAGCATGATTCCATGCTCAGCCTCTGCCAGATGTTGAGCATAGAGCTGACCTAGAGAGGTGCTCTCTTAGGTAGGAAGAATAGCGGTTTTTTATTTGTGGTTTTATTACATTCACAGGGGTCCTTCACCCCGAACCCCAGCAAATGTGGAGGGACCACTGTACAGTGATACCGTCATGTAGTGTAAAAGTGGCCCACAACCTCCTTTGAACAAGTCTTTAGACGTAACCCCATGATAGGTGCATCTTGCGGTTGGCGTAAGTCAGAATGGGCTGTGTGGTTGGGCCCAATGGGCTTGAATATAAGTGAAACTCCATTTTCATGAGGGGGTCCGGAATGGATCCCCCGCGAAAAAGGAGAGGCAACCGTATATATAATCACACAAAATGCACAATATAAAATATAATATAAAATCACATAAAATATACTCATGAGTAAAAAAACCCCTGCTCTATAAAACCTGGATTCACTTCTTATAAAACACTGCAGTCTGATCACCTGGAGGAAAATCCGACTTCACTACCGGCAACTCGCAGGAAAACTAGAGGGATTGTCTGATACAACTCACTCCCCAGATCCACACCATTCCTGATGCCCCTGCCTCCTACCTGAGAGAGCTTTCACGATCTGGTCTTTCTTCCATTCCCAGGGCTGTTCGTACTCGGTCGGCGGCCGGTCATCGTTCTCCGGAAGCCGGGCCTCAGCCTTGGGTCCCGTCTCGGCCGGTTCGTAGGGGGTGTCATAGAGTTGTGGGGGCTTGGCCCCAGACCGCTTAGCAGCAGGATCTGCCTTGGTCCCAGGCTCCGTTGGCTCATCCAGGAGCAAGATCGCTTTGACCAGAGGGTCCTTTGAGCCCCGTCTTCGGATCTCTGGCCAGAAGCAACGTGGGAGGGAAAAAAAGTGTTCATAAAACAATCTACATTGTGTGCATTCAGAGCTTGCAGGAGGCAAACTACAACTCCCCAAATCCCTGGCTAGGGAATTCTAAGAGTTGCAATCCAAAAATTGACTTTTTCACAGCGTTAGTTGGTAAGAGAGCAGAAAGCACACGAGTGGGAAAGTGGCACGAATTTATCCTAGAGAGCATGCTCCAGAGTCGTGTGCAATGGTTTGAATGTTGGACTCTGCAGATCTGGGTTCAAATCCTGGCTCATGACATGTGAAGCCACTTGGTGACCTTAAGCAAATCACAGAATCTTTTTAAATTTCGCTTGTTCCGAATTTAAAGAGCTGCTGATTTCCTCCGCTTTGCGTTCGGATTAACTTCGCATTAATTCACGTTAACTGCGACATTGTGTGATAAACTTTGGGCATTTCCTGATTATCTTCATGTTATAATGTGTTTAACTCCAGTTTTCCCGCAGGATCTCGCTAGTGTGATAAAGTCCATGGAGTTCGAAGGGACCACAAGGGGCCATCCAGTCTAACCCCACAAATCACAATCAAGTTACTCTCTCTCTGAGCCCCAGAGGATGGCAATGGAATAATAATAATAATAATAATAATAATAATAATAATAATTATTATTATTATTATTATTATTATTATTATTATTATTTATACCCTGCCTCTCCATTAAGATCGTGGCAGCTAGCAACATTAAAACATTAAAATACAATAAAACATATCCTCTCTAAAGAAACTTGTCAAGAAAACGTTATAATAGGGTCTCCTTAGGCGTGCTATAAATTGGAAATGACTTGAATGCACACAACAACAAATGCTCCAAAAAACAGCGTGCAAGGATTGTTTTTCGACCTTTAGGGTCGCCACATGTCAAAAATGACTTGGAGGCACATGACAACAACAACAGTGCCAATATCTTCAATGGCTCTTGTGTGTTTGTTAGATAGGTGGCTTAGGTTTAAAACAATTGACTAAAGTTCAAAAGCCACTCCGTTCATCGTCTCTAGGAAATTTTCTTCCTCAATCCAAATAATGAGTCTATTTTTAAGGTATGAGGCATAGCGTTTACCCATCACTAAAAGAGTAACTGCACTTCTCTTAAATAAATTCAGCTTATCTGTTAGTAGATACTAATAAACATGTCACAGTGATGCAAAGTTCCTTTTCTCTGCTGCAAAGATTCATACAATTATGGTTGAGACATACATATAATACTTGGGTTTTGTCTCTCATTTTTAATTCTACTAAGCCACTAGGTGATTCTGGGCAAGTCACACACTCTCAGCCTCAGACGATGGCAATGGCATACCCTCCACCGAACAAATCTTGCCAGGAAAACCCTATGATGGGTTCTCCTTAGGGTTGGCGTCAGTCGGAAGCAACTTGAAGGCACACAACAACAACAGCAGCAGCCTTTTAAACACTGACTGCATTTTAAACAGCATTAAAGACATCTCTTTTCTAGCAGGCCTACTCAGTCTATTTTAAATCATTCTTTTTTAATTGTACATCTACTCTGAATGTATTCTAATGGTTTTATAGTGCTGTATTTGAACTGTGGGTTTAATTGTGTTTTGTATTTTATATGTTGTCTCCTGCCTAGAGCCTTAAGGGGAGGCGGGAAATTAATTAATTAATTAATTAATCAATCAATTAGTTATTATTATTACAGTGTACCCTTCCCTTATGCAGGGGATCCGTTCAGGACCACCCCCCATAACGGGAAAACCACATATGCTGGTGCCCCATTGAAAATAATGGGGCTCATGTGCCATTCATTACATTCTCCTGCGGCTTCAGCGTATGCTGAAAGCCACAGAAGTGAAGCCCACGTATGCTGCGGGCTCACTATTATTATTACTATTATTAAGCGTTTAAAAATATAAATTGCTGAACTGATATTACAGTACTCCTGTCTGTTTCATATGGTTTACCCTTTGTGCTGTGCTTTTTATGCAGGGCATTGTGTGTCTCAGTGGTCTGCGACTGCACAAGAAAGACTGGAATTGGACTCCAGTAGCTGGAGAACGCACTTTGGCCATGTTCAGAAAGCCCATCCCAATCTTCCAGCTGGACTACAGGTATGGATTGTTATTTCTGCAAGTAACGAAACACACGCTTAGAGTGAGTGTCTCATATCGGAGACTCTTGGGGCTGAAACCAGCTTCTGAACAAGTTCCCATATACACCACACACACAAACGCCACCTTGTCCGCCAACAATGGCTTGTTTCGGCTCCGGCACCTGGTGCTAGGGTTTCCTGTTATTCTGTCCGGCCGTGTCAACTCCAGGCGCTGACGCCAAAGGCCCCGGAGCTGATGGCAGGCATCCGGCTGGTTGCTAAGCATCCCAGCTGTGTGTTGAATTGTCGAACCCGTTCTAGCTGGCCAGTGGCACCGCGAGAAGAACAGGACGCTGGGGCAAAGGTCTATGGCCCCATTCATTAGAACATGTGGGACACCTCTGCCAGCACAGAAGCAAGATTAGCTAGCCATTTTTTTGAGCTGAGCAAAGGAATCCACATTAGCTCCTAAGACAGGGGTGGGAAAAGTGTGACCCTGGGACAACATATATTTGTAGTAGTCATTTGGGGCCTTAAGGAATGAAGAACCTGGCTGAACAAGAGTTATATGTGTGAAAGGGATCTGGGAGTCCAAGTAGACCACAAGTTGAACATGAGTTAACAGTGTGATGTGGCAGCTAAAAAGGCCAATGCAATTTTAGGCTGCATCAATAGAAGTATAGTGTCTAGATCAAGGGAAGTAATAGTGCCACTCTATTCTGCTTTGGTCAGGCCCCAGTTCTGGGCACCACAATTCAAAAAGGATGTTGAGAAAATGGAGCGTGTCCAAAGGAGGGCAACTAAAATGGTGACGGGTCTGGAAACCATGTCCTATGAGGAACGACTTAGGGAGCTGGGATGTTTAGTCTGGAGAAGAGAAGGTTAAGAGGTGATATGATAGCCCTGTTTATATCCTTGAAGAGATGCCATACTGAGGAGGGAGCAAGCTTGTTTTCTGCTACTATAGAGAACAGGAACCAGAACAATGGATACAAGCTACAGGAAAAGAGATTCCACCTCAATATTAGGAGGAACCTCCTGACAGTAAGAACTGTTTGACAGAGGAACATATTCCCTCGGAGTGTGGTGGAGTCTCCTTCTTGGGAGGTCTTTAAACAGAGGCTGGATGGCCATCTGTCAGGGATGCTTTGATTGAGATTTCCTGCATGGCAGAAGAGGGTTGGACTGGATGCCTCATGCTAGGCAATATAATAACAGGAATAAGGAGTAACAAGTATACAGTGGGCCCTTGTTATCCGCTGGGGTTTGGTTCCAAGATCCCCTGTGGATAACAAAATCAGTGGATGCGCAAGTCCCATTAAATATGACATTGCAAAATGGTGTCCCTTATAAAATTGGAAAATCAGGTTTGATATTTCAAATTTATCCTTTTTTTGAACATTTTCAAACATGGATGCTTGAATTCGTGTATAAAAAATCCGTGTATAAGAAGGGCCGACTGTATTTTGTTACTCCTTATTCCTACTCCTACTCCTGTAAAAACCTCTTACTCCTTTACTCCAATATTCCAGCCATGATCCCTACAGGTCGAGTCTCCTGAATTCCCAAATCCAAAATATTCCCAAACAAACAAACAAACAAACAAACAAACCAGAAACTCTTTTCATGGGTGGTTGAGATAGTGACACCTTTGTTTTCTGATGCTTCAATGCACACACACTTTAAAATTATTAACAATTAGTATGAAATCAGCTTCAGGATGTTTATGTTGACATTTACAAGGTTTATATTTGTTTATGTTTATAAGGTGTATGTAAATGCATTTTAAGACATAGCCATATTAGTCAGGAAAATCAGTATGCAAGGGTACCTTGTAGCACCTTTGAGACCAAATGAAAGAAAGAGGTTGGTAGCATGAGCTTTTGTAGACTTGAGCCTAAATGCATCTAAGGAAGTAGGCTCAATCCTACAAAAGCTCATGCTACCAACTTCTGTCTCTCAGTGAGTCTCAAAAGTGCTACAAGATCCCTTTGCATACAAGTGCATTTTGTGTTTCGACTTGGGTCCCATCTCCAAGATATCTCATTATGTACATATGTGCAAGTTTGAGTATTTCAAAATCTCAAACAATCCAAAATGCAAAACACTTCTGGGACTAATCATTTTGGATAAGGGATACTCAACCGTAATTGAGAGAGGATGTTTCTCAACACCTCCAGATTCCCCAGCAAAACTGGGTCAGTCCCAGCATCTTGTCCCTTCAAGTGGCATACCCTTCGGGTGTCCTAATTTGGCAGGAATGCCCAGTTTCTCTCTCCTCTTACTACTTTCCATCTTTGTCCTCATAGAATCATAGAGTTGGAAGGGATCCCAAGGGCCATCCAGTCCAACCCCGTTCTGCCATGCAGGAACTCTCAATCAAAGCATCCACGACAGATGGCCATCCAGCCTCTGTTTAAAGAGATGGGACCCAAAATAGTTTGTGTTCAGTTATTTCATTAGGGAGGAGAGGAGACGAAGGGGGATTTTTGCCTTTCTCCGGCAAAAGCAAATACTGCAGCCTCTGCTAGCTTTGTGGGTTCTTCTGCATTCGCAACTTTTTCCACACAGGTTGACCGCCCCTGTCCAGTTTTCCGCTGTGAAATATTGGAAGGTATGTGAAAATATTGGAGGATATAACATGAAATATTGGAGGTTGCTGATTTAAATCCGAAACCTGCAGCTCTCCTTGGCACCCCATCTCCAGCATGGCTGCCGCGAGCTTTGCACCATTTGACCCCCAGCCCAGCTACCTCCATTTCTACTCCCGCCCGGGGGGGGGGGGGAAATAGACCACAACTAAACAAAAACTCCAGCCGAAACTGCTCCAGTCTTATCTCTACCAGCAGAGAAACAGGAAACTGAGAGCTGACTTCCTGGCCTGGATATATATATATTTTTTCCTCCCTTTTCTTTCCTGGTTCCCTGGCTTCAAAATCTGTACCTTCTCTTCCTAGTTGTGGTGGGCATGTATTCCCCCCTCCCTGAATTAAAAACCACATGCTGGTTTTACTCAAATGTCCTTCAAGGTAATTTTGGAACAGAATGAAAGAGAGATGGCAGATTATAGTGTTGTCATGTGCCATCAAGTTGGCTTTGGCACATCGCATCCAAGACGGCCTGTCATCAACTCAGTTCACATCCTGCAAACTATAGGCACAGCTATGGCTGCATCTATGCTGCAGAATGAATGCAGTTTCATAGAACCATAGAGTTAGAATAGACCTCAAGGGCCATCAGTCCAAACCCATTCCGCCATGCAGGAACTCTCAATCAAAGCATCACCGACAGATGGCCATCCAGCCTCTGTTTAAAATCTTCCAAAGAAGGAGACTCTACCACTCTCCAAGGAAGCAGATTCCACTGTTCAAAAACTTTTACTGTCAGGAAGTTCTTCCTAATATTGAGGTGGAATCTCTTTCCCTCTAGTTTGAATCCATTGCTTCAGGTCCTAGTGTCTGGACCAGCAGAAAACAAGCTTGCTCCCTCTTCAATATGACATCCCTTCAAATGTTTAAACAGGACTATCGTATCACCTATTAACCTTCTCTTCTCCATGCTAAACATCCCCAGCTCCCTAAGTCTCTCCTTATAAGGCCTAAGGCAGACCCTTTCTCGCTTGCCTAGCAGCCGTACCAGTTCCACCAGGTGTACTGCCAACCAGTTGTATACCTCCCCTCTGGTGTGTCACCTAGTGCAGTCTACACTCTCTGCACACACACACACCCCTTGTGATACCCCTGGGTATCAGGTTCTATAACATAACTATTCTCCTGATACACAAAGGCCACGGAGCAAGAGCCGGATCAGGCCTCCACATTAGTCTTTCCAGGATTATCCAGGACTCTGGCCCTCTCCATTCACAAAGGGCAAGAGTCACAACCCACATGAACCCCAGAAATATATCCTAGCACAGTGCTCCTGAAGATATCAGCTGTACCTTCCAGCATTAAATACTTGAAGGGATGTCATATTGAGGAGGGAGCAAGCTTGTTTTCTGCTGCTCCAGAGAATAGGACCCAGAACGATGGATGCAAGCTACAGGAAAAGAGATTCCAGCTCAACATTAGGAAGAACTTCCTGATAGTAAGGGCTGTTCAATAGTGGAACACACTCCTTCGGAGAGTGGTGAGTCTCCTTCTTTGGAGATCTTTAAGCAGAGGCTGGATGGCCATCTGTCAGGGATGCTTTGATGGAGAGTTTCTGCATGGCAGAATGGGTTGGACTGGATGGCCCTTGGGGTCTCTTCCAGCTCTATGATTCTATGATTTCATTGATGAAAACTGGGGCATGTGAGGACAAGCAAGTGTGGTCAAGGGGCAAAAGTTATTGATGAGGGAGAACACACCAGTTAGGAAAGGCTGCAGCAGTTTGCTTTTGCCTGAGCCTACTGGGAAGGGGAAGATTTCATCCTTCCTCTCCTTTTTCCTCTCCTGAGTTAATTGAGGAACATCTGGCTACCCTAACTGGGGATAGCATTTTGGAATCTGGATTAACAAATCGAAACATGCCGATAGAGTCCCCACTCCCTGCTTTTTGGCATGTTGCTGGTGTTGCGTTACTCAGGAATGGAAACAGATGTGTCAGTGATGACCTTTCCTTGGTGGCAGTCTCAGCTTCTGAAACCTGCAAGCACTTGGGTTCGATGATCTCCAAGAGGGACTTGCATAACAGTTTTCCAAGCCGTTGGCGAGAGGGTGGGACTCGAAAACAGTGCTCCCAATTGGGTGGATGGGCAGGTGCTCAATTGCATTGACCTCAAGCAAAAAGCCTGCAAAGGTGTGCGTTCAGTTTCATCAACGTTTCCTCTGAGAATTGCTAGAAAAGATGCCTGGATGCTTACCGGTTATCATCTGCTGAGCGTCATAGGGCTCCATATAACCGTCATTTTCTCCCAGCCTTTCAGCATCTCTCTGGCCCTTGGTGCGCTTGGCATCGTAGGGGTCAGCGTAATCTTCCAGAATAATAACCTGGGGAGGGAAGCAAAAGGAAGGAAAAGTTCTAGTGCTCAGGAATTAGTAGCATGACAACCGGTGGGCAACCTTTTTGAGTGAGGAATGGGGAACGGTATGAATGATGAAGAGCCTAGATACAGGGACGTTGCTAGGATTTTGGGAAGGGCGGGTCCAGACTAAGTGCCACCATTATAATGGGGCTTGAGTGCGGTGGCGCAGCAGCACACACTATTCATTTTTCTGATGGAAGGGGGTGTCCGGACCCCAAGACCCCCCCCCCCTTGGCTACGTCCCTGCTAGATGGGAATCATTTACCAAATACTGTCACAAGTGCCGGGGAAATACAGTTCAGGTTGAAAATCTGTAAACAAGGGAAAGTACTTATGATATAAGATTGTCTTATTTTGTATTATCTAATGCCGGTTTCAACATAAAACAGAAAGACACAGAAACTGATTATAAACATAGGCTAATGAATAAGAATCTCTAAAGTGGTAACTGGAAGACTATTACACACACTTTCAAAGGACACAAGAGAATCAATGAAAGTGAGATAAGGAAAGGAAAATCGAATCGACAGGAGGAAAATACAAGAAAGGCTGCTAATATCTGCAACTTTATACAAGGAGATTTAAACAACAAGGGGAAGGGTTGGGATGGAAGAAGGTAAAGAATATATTGTTTAAATATGTATTCAACGAGCGTAATATAGTCTTTTAATGTAAGATGATTTTAATTTGTTAATAAAGAATACACACACACATATAAGGAATGACTTAGGGAGCTGGCTATTTTGGAGAAGACTGTAATAATAATAATAATAATAATAATAATAATAATAATAATAATAAATTAGCCTTCCCCCACCAAACTGAGCCCTGAGCCCTGGAAGTTAAAGTGGTGTCAAGCTGCTTCATTTATGCAAGGTCCAGTCCCAGACACACAGAAGAATCCTCCCCTCTGCCACTTGTAGGAGCTGGAAGGAGATCAGGCGGGGTCTGAAAGAGAGACGTAGCGCAGCTGTCTCCTCCGTGGGACGCCAAGTCCAACGTGGAGCAGTTAAAAGAGCTGAGTACATTTAGCCTGGAGAAGAAAAGTTTAGGAAGACAAAGGAGACATGACAGCTGTCTGCAAATATACGAAAGGCTGTCACGCAGGAGATGGAGCAACCATTTATAGCGGGACTATAAAGACCTGGAAATAGCAGGGAAGCTCTTTTGCAAATCCCAGTTGGATTATGAATGTGCATTAATATTGCAGGGGCTGCATCCGCACTGCAGAAATAATCCAGTTTGGCACCACTTTAACTGCCGTGGCTCAGTGCTGTGGGGTTCTGGGAACAGCAGTTTGTTGTGCCACCAGAGCCACGGCAGTTAAAGCGGTGTCGAACTGGATTATTTCTGCAGTGCGGATGCAGTGAGGGATGCTGTGATTGCATCTTGCAACACAGAGCCTGTGCTGTGCAGAGGGCTGGAGAACTGTATATACTCATGTATAAGTCTAGAAATTTAGGTGAAAAAATTGACTCAAAAACCCGAGTTGACTTATCCATGGGTCAATATAAATACTGTACTTTAACTCATATATATATATATATATATATATATGTGTGTGTGTGTGTGAAGAGTTTAATCTGTCCTGGAAGCACTTGACCCCCTTCTACTCTCTCATCCTTCATTACATCCCCCTACATTTTACACTCGATTTATCCATGAGTCATATCAAAATCCATAATTTTGGCCTTCTGAAATGTGGCCATTGCTCTGCTGCTTGAAAAGCTCAAGGTAAGTATTATCATTATTATTCGGTAGGAAGCACTTCCATCCTTAAGATCACCAATTACTTGTGGAATTAATAATAATATAATTATTATAAATTATATTATCATTATTATTAGGTAGGAAGCACTTCCATCCTCAAAACCTCCAATTACTTGTGGAATTAATAATAATATAATTATTATAAATTATATAGTTATTATTATTATTATTCGGTAGGAAGCACTTCTATCCTCAAAACCTACAATTACTTGTGGAATTAATAATAATATAATTATTATAAATTATATTATCATTATTATTCGGTAGGAAGCACTTCCATCCTTAAGACCACCAATTACTTGTGGAATTAATAATAATATAATTATTATAAATTATATTATCATTATTATTTGGTAGGAAGCACTTTCATCCTTAAGACCACCAATTACTTGTGGAATTAATAATATAATTATTATAAATTATATTATTATTATTATTATTATTATTAGGTAGGAAGCACTTCCATCCTCAAAACCTCCAATTACTTGTGGAATTAATAATAATATAATTATTATAAATTATATAGTTATTATTATTATTATTCGGTAGGAAGCACTTCTATCCTCAAAACCTACAATTACTTGTGGAATTAATAATAATATAATTATTATAAATTATATTATCATTATTATTCGGTAGGAAGCACTTCCATCCTTAAGACCACCAATTACTTGTGGAATTAATAATAATATAATTATTATAAATTATATTATCATTATTATTTGGTAGGAAGCACTTTCATCCTTAAGACCACCAATTACTTGTGGAATTAATAATATAATTATTATAAATTATATTATTATTATTATTATTATTATTAGGTAGGAAGCACTTCCATCCTCAAAACCTCCAATTACTTGTGGAATTAATAATAATATAATTATTATAAATTATATTATCATTATTATTATTAGGTAGGAAGCACTTCCATCCTCAAAACCTCCAATTACTTGTGGAATTAATAATAATATAATTATTATAAATTATATTATCATTATTATTATTAGGTAGGAAGCACTTCCATCCTCAAAACCTACAATTACTTGTGGAATTAATAATAATAATAATTATTATATTATATTATTATAAATCCCATAAGTAATAGGAGGTCTTAAGGATGACGTGCTTCCTACTTAATAATAATGATAATACTTCTCTTGAATTTTTCAAGCCACATTTCAGAGTTGCTTTAGCTGCGGATTTCCTGCATTTGAAGTGGGTTGAATACATGCAAACCATGATTTTAATTAAATAATAATAATAATAATAATAATAATAATTCATTAATTAAAATCACTGTTTGCATGTGTTATAGGAATTCTAATCAGGTTCACTTATAAATAAAAGGAACTTTGCCAAGGACTGGAGTATAGAAACAGATGTCCTTCAAGATTGATATTTTGGATTTATTAATATAACTTTTATTTTTTTAAAAAGGAACCCATTATAATTTCCATTTAGTGTATTATATCTGTAGCAAGTGGGGTCAGCACAACCTCATCCAAACATTTTTGCAGCTCCAAAAATCCTTGACAGTTCGAAAATCCGTTTAAGGATCAAGGGGATGAGGGTTACTCATATCTACATTTGATAGATTAAGTGGCTTTTCGCTCGGGGAGGGAGAAGTTGAGAAGAAAGGGGAAGAATTACAGAACGAAATGCATCCAAGAGGAGGGATGAAAGGCCCAACGGTCAAGAAACGCCGGTGGGTTAATTGGACAGCCGACCCCAAAAGCAGAGCTTAGAGATGCTGAGTTTCTGCAAGCGGAAAGAATCCTTGCAAGGTCACTGAGCAAAACAAGCAAGATGGGGAAAGAGAATGTGGCCTAGCCTTAATGCACTTGCCCTTCCACCTGAGCATCACTTTTAGCGTGACAGGAAGGGACGTTTTGATTGGACCTTAGAAGGACGTTCTTGGCACTAAGAGCACTTTGGTGAATGGGCCTTATTGCTGGTGGGATCACCTTCTCTGGACAGCTTCAAAAAGAAGCTGCTCAGTTCCCTTCTGGAAATCTTGCTGTAAGCAGGGGTTAGACTTGATGGCCTCTAGGGTCCCTTTTAACTCTATGGTTCTGTGATTCTTCCTGGAACCCCATGCCATCCTTCCTGGCTTCATAGGGCAAAAAGAATCCTAGTTTCAAGGTCATTGAAAGGAGCAAGCAAGAAGGGAATGGAGAATGTGGCTTAGCCTTAATGCACTTGCCCTACCACCTGAGCATTGCTTTTAGCGTGACCTTCTTACCGTCTCTTGCTTGGCTTTCTCTGGCTCTGGCGCAGGAACCGGGGCAGGGCTGGGGGCATTCCCAGTATAATTTTTCCCATTCTTCTCATGGGCATCCACTTTGATGAGCCGGTTAATGTACGTCCCGCAGCCGGCATTGCCCTTGGGCACCCCCCGGGCAGGATCCTCCAGAGGTGCCCCATCCACCCGGGAGTTCTTGCGCATCTTCCCTGC